>CM070582.1:41919462-43270890 GCA_036346355.1 Rhipidocladum racemiflorum
GTACCACTTCAACCAACTCTTTAGGAATAGATTCATCGACTGTCTTTTCCTCAGCTTCATCAAGTATAGTAGTGATCTGATGGATTTGCACTAAATGTGTAATGGCTCCTCTCTTCAGTAACCCCTTGAGTTCTTTTACACCCACCTTGCCCGAAATCAACTGGTCATCCTTCACTCCTTGTAATTGTACTCTGCGCCCTTGATGTGTGAATTTTATGCACTTATGTCCCCAATGCACCCACATTGGGCTATGATCTTCCAACCAATCAGCTCCAAGTATCATGTCATAGCATCCAAGTGCCAACACCCTCATATCCTGACGAAATGAATAACCCTGCACCCACCACTCCAATGAAGGAATCATTTTATCACATTGCATAATTCTGCCATCAGCAATCGATAACCTCAGCGGTGTGATGTCTTGTGTTTTACATTGTGATATCCTTGCCAAATCTTCACTAATGAATGAGTATGTGCTGCCTGAATCTATCAAGATCAGAATTTCTTGCTTACCCAGTAATCCTTGAAGCCGAATGGTTCTGCGCCGAACTTCAGTGTCATTTCCTTTTTGCTCTGTGACAGACAACAATTCTTCCCCCATTTCCACATCATCTTCCTCACAGTCCTCTTCAGATTTCGATTGTGTCTGCAACACCTCCATGAGTTCCTCGATTATATGCAAGGAAATTTTGTCTGGACACTTGTGATTTTTTCCCCATTTTTCTCCACACGTAAAGCATAAGCCATTGTTCTTCCTATAAGCCTTCAATGCCTCTAACTTCTCATCCCATCTGCTATTGTTGGGTTTCTTCACCTCTTCAGTGCGCTTATGGTCTCCTTGATTGAATTGTGTCTTATATTTCTCCCCCAACTTGTTACTTCCCCTGCCAAATTCTCTATTATCCCATTTAAGAGAGCTGTTTCTCCGCCGATGCTCTAATTCTTCTTCCTGCAGTAATGCCAGCGATATAGCTACTTCCATCTCTTCCGGATTGTGCAAAACAATAGCTGCACGTATCTCCTCACGCAAACCACCCAAAAAATGTGTAACAAAAAATACATCATCCTGTGCTGGGTTATATAATAGCAAATGGTGTTGTAAGATTTCAAACCTCTCTACATAGTCACCATCGAACTCGCTTTGTTTCAGGTTAATCAGTTGATGCATCTGTCTCCTGTATAAGTTCCTTCCAAATCTACTCTCCACAGCTTCACACAAAACCTCCCAGACTTCAAACCTTCCCCTTGCCTCCATTTTCTGCAACCACATTGCCGCGTTTCCTGTGAAGTTCAAAGCCGCCAACCTGGTGTACAGACCTGGACTCACCCCCATCACCTCAAAATAGGTTTCACATCTCTCTCTCCATAATCTTGGATTCTCTCCACCAAACTTTGGAAATTCAAGCTTGGGTAATGACTGCCTTGTTTGCCACTGAGACAACGAGTGTTGCCCGCCTCCGTGTTTTGGATCGAACATCTGCAGGTGCTCGCCACTCCTGACGCCCCGGGTTAGGAGGGAACATGGGGTTTCCTGCACTCCTTCGCTCCTTGTTTCTCTCCAAAGCCCGCGCCCCTTTCGACGATCGCACCTCTTCCCCAGTTGGTGTTCCGGACGCCGATCCTGTGGGTTGATGTATCTCCTCCACCGTTGATGTTCCTCGCCCGATTACTGGTGGGTTTGCTTCCGATCGTGTTTCAAGCACCTCTACCCGACCCTTGACCAAGTCCACCACCGATCGAACCTCTCCAACCTCTGCCTTCACCCCATGAACGTCATCCAAAATTTGTTTGAGCAGAGCATTTACCCCTTCAAACTGGGCTTCCACCGACGCCATGGCTGTGGACATCTTGATCTCCAACGGTGAGGGTTTTCTTTTTGGCGCCAGATCTGATTGCTCTGATACCAAATGTTGTGATCTTCGTAACAGAGGAAAGGAAGTATGGGAAAAGAACAGCAAAAGTAGCAGGAAGGAAGAACAGCCGCAGTTTTAGTATTTCTTTCTTGTCGCCCAATCTCTCCGCAGCCCTCTGGTTATATACCTCCCAGTTGGGCCAAGTTCCAATGGGCCTTACAAGTAAATGTAAACCTTACTGCTAAAGCTCCACAACACACACACCTACTATTCAGCATATTGTATTGTCGCCGGCTTCTGTTCCATGACCGGCACATGACACATCGATCCTTTAGTCCAGTACCCTGTCGGCTTCTTTCTATTCGCAGAGGTTACGAGGGTGTTCTTCTGGTTGGTTAAACATGTCCTTGAAATGTTGTCAGTTCCTGCATAAAATTCACTGCAGCTTGTGGTCACCAGGTAATTCATATAGATTTTTGTTTGAAGAAAGAGTTAGTGAATTCGATCATACAGATGGAGTATAATCGATCTATGCACCATGCGTGGCCCGCAGGATTAAATTGGTCGTCTTCTCGGTAGTTGGTGACATGTGGGGCGTGTTGGCCAGCAGACCAACCTGGTACCACTGCAGAGTGCCTTGCATGCAATTAAATATATCAATTGAATTGATTTCAGTCTTAGTGATTTATGGTTTTTAAGATCTTAGAATTATTTGTATTATACTTTTAGCAAATTTCAAATATATATGTTGAATTTATGATGCTACGAAATTATTGTACAAGACTATAAATTTAGAATTTTTTTTATAAATAATCTTTTTTTAATTGTGTATTACATAAATATACTACTATATTTTTTTTTACAAAAATAGGCTCTTTTCGCGCCATGTCATCGCGAAAAGGGAGTTATCGCGCCACGTCATCGCGAAAAGGATGGATCAGAGCATGTCGCGCCCATGGCGCGCGACGGGAGCGGGCACGTGGCGGCAATGGGCACTTCAGGCAATGGTTCCATTTGCTCCAGGAAGAAAGAAAAAAAGAAGAAAGAAAAAAAGAATGAAGAAGAAAATGAAAAAGGGAAAGAAGAGGAAAAGAAGAAAAAATAATTGAAAATTTATTTTTAAAATTTATGGTTAGTTTCATGAAACTTTGCGAAATAAATAGATTAATTTATTTTCTTTCTTTTTCCTTATTTTGAGTTGTTAGTCGTGGAATTTGTTTGTATGCATATTAAAAAAATAATAGTTTTTATTCGCAAATTAAAAATAATAGTTTATTATTCGCATTTTTTATTCGCGATTTTTATAAACTTTATGATTTTTTTATAAATAAACATTTTTTATTCGTGTATTCGCGATTTTATTATTTTGGAAAATGGACTTGTCGCGACACGCCGACTAAAACAAATCCAATCCCATTTTTTATTCATTCAATGCTTAATCGCTACATGGTGTAGCGACATGCAACTTTTTTCAAATTTTTTTTTCATTCTATTCCATTTTTAATTCAATAATTTATATCTTTTGCTAGGAAGCTCCAAATCAACGAAATAAATTTCTAAATTTATATTAAACTATAAGGATTCAGATTATACAATAAAAACTACTATGTTCTATGTAGATTTAAATTGTTTAAATCAAGTTTACTAAAAGAGCCTTTTATGTATTATGAAAACTTGAATTAAACAATTTAGATATATATGGAGCATAGTAGTTTTTATCATATAACCTTAATCCTTGCATCTTAATACAAATTTATAAATTTATTTCATTATTTATGTGATTAATCTATTTATTTCAAGAAATTTTGAGGAAAAACTCCTAACCAAAATTTTGTAAAATAAATTTTCAAATATTTTTCCATTATTTTCTTTTTCCTCTTCTTTCCTTTTTTTTTTTTTCCTTTCTTTCTTTCTTTTCTTCTTCTTTCTTACTTTTTTCTCGCCGTCGCTCTCCTCGCGTCGCGCCAGTGGTGGCGCGACAGCCTCCTTGCCGCCTGTCGCGTGGCGCTGGTTACCCACAAGATGCCACGTGGCGCCGCCCATTTTCGCGACAGCGTGGAGCGAAGCCCCCCATTTCGCGATGACGTGGCGCGAAAAACCCTATTTCGCGATGACGTGGCGCGAAAATAGGTTATTTTTGCAAAAAAAAAATATGTAGGTATATTTTTGTAATATCTGAATAAAAATTGATTATTTATAAAAAAAATTCTATAAATTTATACGTATGAAGTAACATGTCGGGATCTTGCAGGTAGCGTGGAGTACACAATCTTCTGAATGCTCTTTTTTGCCAAACAGGGAGAAAGATGTACTCTCCATGCTCTTGAAAAATAAGGAGCACACTGGTCGCACGCGAGGAAAAGATGTTTTCATTCTCTGAAAAATAGGATTCCCATATGACTCCGACATATACCGGAGTAAGAAGAGAGCCAAAGCTAAGCGCGAGGAACAGCTAGTAGGAAAGATTGAGGTAATGCTAAGAGATAAATTCAATAATCAACTAAGAAACCTCGAAGAAAGGTTCAATAATCAGCTAAGACAGCCCGCGCAAGCCCCAGACGTACCTATGCAATTCAGCCCCACTACCCATCAGAGCAGTTGTGCGTCTGCCCCTTACAGATGAAAACAACAGCAAATTTCATGTCGATGATATAAAGGTAATATATCTCCCGCATGCTCCATAGATAGACCTGTTGGGCGCCTTAGCTAATTATATACCGTTATGTAGATGGTCACGCAGTGCAATCTCCATATGAGGATTGCCAATTGCTTCGTTACCCTTCAGGCTACTTGGGGGCTCGTGTATCCATACAGTCGAGAGACGTTGGTGCACGGTAGTCCGAATGTTACACCCTCAAATATAAACACAGCAGGAGACACTAGAAAACAACAGCAAGACCACTTAAACAAGCTAGAAGGTTGCCGAAATCACTAAAAAATTTCGGCAACACCTTCCCTATAAAACATGGACATCCACTCAGCAGACAAAAGACAATATTCAATCTAATAACAACAACAACATGGTATCCACTATCCATCAAGATCAACTAAGCACATACACGAGGTCATGGTATCAGTTAACCATCATGACCAATTAAGCACATACAACTAAGCACATACATGGAAGAGCAAAAATATTCAAAGATAATCATGGTGCAATTAAAGAGGAACTACAAGCATACTACTTCAAAGATCCAACACTAATTATTATCAAGATACATTCTTCCAATCTATGAATTTAATGTGTGTCCTGAAGGGAGTGAAGGTGAATTAAGTCCCAACCCAACGAGTCGTCCTCAAGGTACCTAAAACATTAAATAAAACAAGCGTGAGTTCAAAACTCATCAGCAAGTGCATCAAATCAACAACAAGATCACAATTCTTACATGACTGAGCCAATACATAAAACAGTTATATCACTACCATTTACCTCATTGCTTATTTCACACATATACCTCATTCAACCTCCTTTGGATGAGCCCACGACTCTATCCCAACTCACATTACCATTTAACACACAAAACTCATCGTTAGCGATGCAATGCAAAGTACATGCTCATGAATGCATCTTTCTTTAGCTCATACCAGTATTGCCGAGTGCACACCCGTCAGTGTGCAACCTCATTCCCTTCCATCCCGTGAAGGTTGCCTACTCTTACTGACTCACTCCCATACATCCGTGTGTATGGGACTACGAGGTAGGACTTTCGTACTCACTACATGTGAGCACAGAGGCCCGCATCAGAATGGGTCGCCTCTTCCATTATGAATGCACAAATGGAACGAAATGAATGAAACAGTAGCAAATACTTTCCATTTCGACACATACCCTTCAGCATGAACATAATACAATCATCATCATCCACTCAATCGATAGCATTAAATTACTTTAAATACATAATCATTTAACATTTCTCATTTACTCACATGATGCAACACAAATCAAGTAATTCATTTTAGCATAACATATTCGTAATAATTAACAAGAATCAAAATCCTAGCATCATACTAGGGATACACTTGCCTTCAACCGCGAGGAGGGGAGTGACGGGAAGATGAAGCCACACCACCTGAAAAACACATTACATACACATTTTCACGCATTCTAGAGTCAACAAACAACACTTTTGCTCCATAAACCAAATTTGCTCCAAAACTCTGAATTTCAGACAAAACTAGTTTAGATAGCCCACTTCGTCATAGCATAACTATTGCTATACAACTTCAAATCAAGCAAATGAAGACATTTTCATCATCTACATAAAATTTCTCATCTATATCCAGGCAAAAGGAAATCCCAATTCGGCCTCCAACTAACTCTAAAACACAGAGCCAAATTGACATCACTACCAGTTCAGAACTTGGACAGCAGACAATAAAATGAGCATAACTTTCAAAAGGTTTAACCAAATTGAGGGTTCTCAGTCTCTAATGAAACTTAAGATCAATATATTCAATTTCCCTACAACCACAAATTTAGGAGATGGCTCTAAGGTCCTCAAATCAAACTCTGAACATTCAGCAAAAGCTCAATTCTGGACAGCAACTTCACAGCAACATAAGTTGAGTTCTACTACACCAAACCAAGTAAACGAATAAATTTTATAAATTAAAGGAAATTTTCTAGCTTTCTCTAGGCAAACGAAAAACCTAATTCGGCCTGCAACTAGGTCTAATCTTCAGTTGAACATTTCAGCCTCCACTGCCCACACATTCTGGACAGTCAACACTAAAAATGGCATAACTTTTGATTGGTTGAATGGATTTTAGTGTTCTTGTGCTCAAATTAAAGGGAAAAAGATAATATACAACTTTCTCTACAGCTGGGCATCTAGGAAATGCCCCTAACGCCCTCGAATCGAAGCCCTAATAGAGGGGCGAAAATCTGCTTGAAAAATAGCATTTTCCCTCCAACCATAGACCACATTTCCCTCCAAAATTCCCAAATCTAAGAACCCTAGAACACTCAAAACCAGAGAATACCTCCCCTAGAATAGCAAGAACACCACCAAGCCCTAGGAAACCTCACATCCAAGGCTCACAAAGATGAGGAGGAAGAAGAGGTTGCTGCAGCCATGGAGGGAGCTCGGTAGGGGAGGTGCCTTGGAGGAAGGGGGCAGCAGGGGGAGGGTGCCATGGGGGGGAGGCCATGAGAAGGGGCTCCAATCTGCTAGGGAGGAGGAGGCGCCACATGCGGGAGGAACCAGGAAAAAAACCAAGGAGGCTTCAATTTTATATTCTTTATTAAATTATGTTTAAAAATAATAAATTATATATATTTATGAGTTTTTATGAATTTTTAGCTACTTATTTAAAATATTTTTCTATTAAGGAGGACAATTTTTGAATTTTTTAGAAAATTTAAAATCTGATAAAATATTGAAAATATTTTTTTTAAATTATAGACTATGTCAAGAATTTTTTCAAAAAATTTGTAATTTGTGGAGATAGTTTGCCAATTTTAATAATTGAAACTTGATTTATGGATTAATTAAATTAGAAAACGATTTAAAAATTTAGAAACCTTTTTAGGCCAAAAGAGTAGCTTGACCCATCCCACATGTATATTCGGATATCTGACCCATCACTATCCGGATTATCCGAATCCGTATTCTATCCGACGGACAGTGAGCTACCGAATCCGTATCCGTATTTGATAAAAAAAATCCGTATCCGTATCCGATCCGATACTATCCGATAAATATCCGATCCGACAGAATCCGTATCCGAAAATTATCCAGATCGGTCGGAAACTATCCGATCCGTTTTCATCCCTACACGTGACCAACGGTGGGCTGAATACCAAGATTTTTAATTGGGTTTGTTTGCGTAGAAATTCCGTTCATTTTATGCTTTACAAAGGTCTATCTACGTATATTAATTTTGGTCAATTTATGCGTGAACATTGTGTTATTTTTAGTTTTATGCACAGACCACTTTACCCCAGAGCTTAAGGTGTTGAGAAAAGCTTGAGCAATACACTCATGCCTCCACATGACGATGCAATACGTTACCTTTTGCATGTATGGCAACTATTATTATGGATGCATATATACATGCATGCTATGAGTTCATTTTGCTGCTAGCTGGCTATCGATCTCTGACTCTGCCAAGAAACAAGACGTACGTCCTAATTCGAAAAGCTTCTCATATGATCTCTAAAAGGCAAAAGTAGTCTTAGGAAAATAATTGCGTACTAGCTAGGATCAGTTTAGTGCTGGAGAATGAGGGGGTAACAACAAGAACCCCAACCAACATTCATTCATTTGTAAGGGCTCGTTTTAAATATCGATCAGTGCTCCAATATTGTACGTTTTTCCTGCGGCCGGGCAATAATGTCGGCCAGGCAAGGTAAAATATTGGTGCTGCTCATTACTCTGGCGAAATGTTTCAAAATACATCGATGAAGTATGGGAGAAGTGGGACTCGAATCCGCAACCTCGTGACTCCATCTCCACCTTTCTAACCAACCCACCCACCATCGCGTACTGATATACATAGAATATGTACATATTCAATTCGAACTTTTCTAAAACGAGGCATCAGTACCGTTTCGTAACACGAACCGGTACTAAAAGTTGACTATGGTCCTGTAGCCAATGAACCGGTACTGATGTCACTATCAGTACGTATGGGTTTAAATCCAACCGGTAGTGATGTGCCGGTAGTAAAGACTAGTTTTCTAATAGTGACGGCAAGAAAACTGTTGTTCAAACTTCATGTGATCTCGATCTTTGATGAAAAGAAATAGTAGATTGTGGTCACATTTTGGTTTTCTCAAGCGCACTATACTACTATGCATGCCTCGTATGATCAACTATCAACACAAAAAAATGTGTTACTTAATTATATAGCTGAATAATGTATACGTACAGCATCTCGATCGTGATCTTCCATATTAATTAAAAGCTGGAACTTCTCGCAGTACGTTTGATTATCAACCATATAAATGAGTAAACAAGAAGTGCTAGCTATAAATGATGGCCATTAATAAATCTCATTGAATAATGTGAGGCTGGGATCGATGTTTGTCTAGGCATACATTTCAATGAGATATCATATCGAACCTGCGGCATTTTTGCAGACCATACAAACTTTTGCAGTGTGGCAATGTGGCATGCACCCATGCGAATTCTTCTTAAAAATAAGATGATGTCCAGTTAATTCAGAAGTACATTTGAGACCATACACAGCTACGTTAAACTCCAACTAATACTGCAATGATTACACTGCTTAGAATTTGAGTGAAGATCCGCTAATGCATGATATTGAATTAATACAGAGGTGTTTCTATGTTTTTCTTTTTAAAAATTGCACAACTATTAAAACATTATAGTGATTACTTAATTACCTCTTGTTTACTTCAAAATTTGTACAACATATATTATAAGAAAAAATATAGAAGCACTGCTGCTCGTGTTGTCCTAAATCCAAAATATAAAACGACGAAAAAGTAAGAAGGGTGTGTGTGAATGCATGGGCTCTCACCTTGGCAGTAATAATTGATTGTAAAAGAGAACAGCAAGCACATGCAAGAGGTGAAGCAGCTTGACCCACACAGGTTTGGTCCACATCCATGCACAGGGGAATCCTACTCGTTGCCAAACAGTGGGAGACAAAGCCTAGTCCAGAAAGCCAGCTCGTTGCAAGGCAGACACACACACACACACACACAGAGAGAGAGAGAGAGAGAGAGAGAGAGAGAGAGATGCATACAAACATCCACACAAGTTCAAAAAGTTCTCTATATATTTTACGTTTCAATTTGGTGGTATGTTGGGCAATGCACTGTACAGTGTGTGTGTATATATATATTTGTACAAAGACAAGATTTTACGCGCGCCTATATGTAAGCATGCATTGCCCTCCTGGCACAGTACCATCTAGGGCTCCTTGTCTAGGGTTTCCATTGGTGCCCAGTGCCCCCCCCCCCCACCCCACTCTTTATTGGATCCATCGCCTAATTAATGGTGTGCGCGCGCTCTCGTGTTTGTCTATGTTTGCATTGCATATAGTATCGTATATCCATGGAGAAGTCCGGTCTAGGGTTTGCTGAATGGTGAGGAGTGTGTCCATGCAAATGTGTATTGGATGTGGATTAGGGCACTTTTGAGGACCTGGGGTTTCGAGCTATATATTTAGCTAGCGAGGCACTGGGCAGTGGATGCAGTTGTGGACTATCCAGTGGTGGATATGCCATATGTATAGGCCCTCTCCCTTCTCAGCAAAGGCCATATATGTTTTGTATAGCAGTAGCACAGCATTCATCTTCTCTGCCTCATCTTGCCAGCCACCCTCCTATAGCTTCCCTCCCATTGTTTGGATCTGTGTGTGGCATGCAGTGTGAGGGAGAGAGAAAGAGTGAGTTTGAGAAGTAAGTAGGGCATTGAACGAGCTTGCTTGCATGCATGCATATCATGGTGTGTGGGATTGGGCATGTGCTGATGTGCATGGCATTGGAGAGTAAACAGCTGGTTACTAGCTCGTGAAGAGTAGGCGTTTCTTTGCACATATATAATGGAAGCAGCATGCATAGCGCGGCGCCGGCCGGAGAAAGAGGTGAGAAGCTAGGGGATATGCCTGGCTCCCTGTATGCCACTCGCATTGCTGCCAACCGGAGATTCATCGTTGGCCGCTGCGGCTGGCGTGCGAGGGGCCAAGCATGTTCTCCTCTCTCTCTCTCTCTCTCTCTCTCTCTCTCTCTCACACACACACACACACACACACACACACACACTTGCTGATTTGTTTCATGCTGATGAGCTTGATCCGTTTAAGTGACACTTGGCTTGTTTGTCACAACGAGTTGTACGTAGGGAAGTACGCAGGTATGGTACGGTTTCTGTTCACATCAAATTAATGCATCACGAAGTGAGTGGCTTATCGATCGTTTTCAGGTTCAGCCCGCGTGGGAATGATTTGGTCTCCAGCAGGCAAGATTTGAGCCAGCGTTCCTAATCTGCAGCAGTTTATAGGTGTGCACACAGCTACACAAGTGTACGTTCGATATCTTTAAGTAGCGCGACATGCGTGATGTATACATGAGCGGCTGATGAATCCATCTCTACGTACTTTAATCATCGATCTTCAAACTTCCTATCTTTTCTTGAGGAGATGAGGATCTTCAATCTACTCTCTCTAGCTCACTGCTAACTTGTAAGTTTAGCCTTAAAAATTAAGCTGAGGTAACGCATATCCATGCACCTCATTAAGGAACAAGCGTGCGCCAGCGTGTGGAAGCCGGCATGAATGCATGCACACACATGACGCCCGCACTGCTACAGATAAGGTTATCACATAATGTTATAAAAAGTGATCACAGACAGTTTTATGAATCAGATGTAAATATGTATCAGTGATGACAACAGTGTATCATAGACGTTTTTGAACCGTCAGTGAAACTCACATCACAGACGGTTCTAGTGAAAAACTGTCTATGATGTGGGCACATCACAGACGGTTTTAGTAAAGAACTGTCTGTGATACTATAACATCACAGACGGTTCCCCTTTTTTCCTACACCTCCAGCAGAACTTCTATCATTAGTATCTGTTGTTCAAAATTTTCTTCTGCTTAGATATTTTTGTAAAGACATTTACAAGGTTCAATCAGTTATAGATTTTGTAATTGAATATCTTAACATCATAGATGCATCGAGGCAACAGCTTGTCTGATCAGAATCGTCTTAAAATATGAACATTTACAGCGTTTTTATCTCCTTTCTTATTATAATATTGATGAATCCCAATATGAGGCTAACGTGTCATTAGAGTTATCAATGACGTTTTTTTGCTGCGGTCATTGATAAAAGATATAATATAAGCTTTTTTAGTAGTGCCGGTAGGCTGGCCAGTTTGCCAACCTCGCCTCACCGCTTAGCCAACACGTACGAAACGTACATACCCATGCATGCATGCATAGCATGAGACTTGAGAAAAATTCTAATGATACGGGTTGCCTGGTAACGTCACTTGCAAAAATTATACGTATGTACATACATACACACACAAATATACATATACACACACACATGAAACAACCCTAAAAATTTCAAAAAGGTTTTATTGAAGTTCATTGCTTTTTATTTGCTTTTGAATTGAATTTTCGGTTTGAATTTGAATTGGTGTGAATTCGTTTTTGCTTTGGGCCAAATTCCGTTTGGACCTCCGGCTTGCTTTCCCTTCTCCTGGCCCATTGGCCTCCGGCCCAGCCGACTGGACCCGGCTCCGGCACCGCCGCCGCCAGCGCCGCCGTGCGCATGCCTGGGAGCCGCCGACTGCTCCGCCTCACGCTGCCCACGCCCGCACATCGCCGCCCACCTGCCACCCCGACCACAGGCAACTGCCCCACACCATGCACCGTGCGCCGCACGCCACGCGCTTCGACCTCGCCGCGCTCAGCCACCGCCGCCCATTCCCCAGGGAAAACCCTAGGGTTTCCCCCTCTCTCCCTTTCGCCCACGTTGGCCAGGTCTAGCCAGCCCAGTTCGGCTAGGCCAAGCGCCCCCCCTTACGCGCCATTTTTTTGGGCCAGGCCGTTTCGGCCCGAAACTGTGCAGCCTAGTTTTCAATTCCTTTTCTTTTAATTTATGGATTTTTAATTAATTCAATAATCCGAAATTCCGTTTTATTCCAGAAAAATTCCAAAAAGGTCCAGAAAATTCCCGAAAAGTCCAAAAAACCCCAAAATACATATTCCAAACCGTTTCGCGCCACTGAGTTCAAAAATGACCTCCGCTTCACAATCCAAAGCTCCCAAATTCCTGGAATGATCATTTTGCCCACCGATTCTCTCCTGGCCTGGTTTCTATTTCGGTTTTCAATTTTTGTTTCCATTTTTCGTTTGTTTATTGTCATTCGTCCTTTTCGCACTAGATCCGGCCATTGAGCAGTTAAAGGAGCAGCAGCAGTACCCAGAGCAGGAGCCGGACCAGTCGGAAGTCGAGTACGACCACGTCGACTACAATCTAGCCGATTTCGCTGCCAAGCAAGGCAAGTCGCACTCCTTTGATCATATTACGCCCAAATCATGCCTGTTATAATAAGTAATTAATTTCTATCGTATTATTTTGCTATATGTTCAATTATTAAAAATCAATATGTTGGAATGACATGATACTTAGTTAATGCCGAATTGCTCTTAAAGCCTCCTTGACATTATTGAACCCTGTTAAACCCTTTATTAACCCTAGTTATTAATTATGAAACTATAGTTAGATTTAATGTAGTTAGTTTCACTTAATTTCCTTTAAAAAGAGAAAGAAATATTGACAAGCTGCTGGCTCGAAATTTTATGAAAGTGTTGCTACAGTCAGGGGGGCAGTATCGGGCTAAACACGAGGTAAATTTGGGTCCGATCCTCGACTGATGATTAATGCCATGATTGGTTTGGTGGCTGGTACATGCAGGTACCAGATTGGTTTGTGGTTGTACGGCTTGATCTTTGGCAAATTAAAGTTGAAACCCCCTTAAGCAAAGTAAATAACTTAAGGTTGCGCTCAACCACGAGTCGGACCGGTTGGTTGAACCGTTTTCCGACATAGCTCAGTAACATTGTTCATCCCCTGGGAATAGTTACATTGGTGGTACCATTCTCAGTGAGGAGAATGGGGAGCGGCATTCTCGGAGGGGAATGACCGAAGGGTTTGGTGGAACAGGAATGAGGTGTCATTCGTCGACTCGCACAACGATAGGTACCCACTCTGTACTGGGACGCGGCTCCTGTGTTGGCCAGTGGGGTCCCAAGAACAGTGGGTCTAAGGACCTATCGGGTATGAGTTACTATGGGGATGTTCAATCAAAAGTCTATGATGGTCACGGCCTGGCCGCATGCATTTAAGTAGCATATGATCCGGTGGTATTAACGGTCGTAGATATCTTGTGGGTAAAGCTGAGCACCTTTGTAGAGTCTTAATTAAAATGGTAATCGATTACGCCGTGCTTCCGGTTAATGGAGCTAAGTTTGATTTGGGGTGACACCCGTAACCTCGCTCAAGTATTTTTGGAATTATTGAATATGGCTAAGTGGTGTTGAACTTGGAACCCCCCAGTTACTATTATTTTATGGTTTATGTTTTAAATGTAAAATGATGTTACAAATAAAACTGCATCCACAATATTTAAACCTGTGCCATCCGTTGAAATCCTTTGCATATAATATTCAGTATTTTTCCGTGCGACTTGTTGAGTACTCTCGTACTCACCCTTGCAAAACCCGACCCTTTCAGAGACTCAAGAAGCTGGAGTATATCAAGAATACGTAGATGGCGATTTGGTCTGATTTTGAGGTCTTAGTCTTTTGCTCAGGCCTGCCTGTGCGGTGTTTTGGTATTGTAAATTATTTGGGGCCCGCTACGCCCTCTTTTGTAAAAACTTGGCCGCTAGGCCTTATATTCAATAAAAGCATTGGTATTAATTCTTTGTCTGGCAATAAATGCTTGGTTACCGACAGTTAATCTTCCTGGGTAGCTGTCGAGGTATTTAGGCGTACCCTAAAAAGGTGGGCCGTCACAACACACATACATATCTAGTGTAAACCTAGCTTAAGGTGTTACCAATGCAACCCTCAACCCATTTGATTTGAACTCAACACACGAGATGGAGGTGGGATGAACTCCCATCACTTAAGACGTTTTTGCAGAAAACTCCCTAAACTTTCCAACCATCTTATAAAAACATCTTAAGTGGTTGGTATCCCACCTCTATCTCATGCATTGAGTTCAGATAGGATGGTTCACGTCGAGGGTTACATGGGTAACACCCTAAGGTGGGTTTACACTAGATATGTTGCTATATATATCTACTCCCTGTATATTAACTAATGTTACGCATGTGAAAATATATTCTATAAATAGAAGTTGTTAACTGGTTCCTCCTAATTAAGAAGTTGTTTTTAACCAAATAGAGGTAGGGAGTATATACACCTGGGAGTACAAAACAGGCTTCATATATATATATTTGTTAAGGCATGTATTATTGCCCATTGACCGCATAGGGTGTTAGACTCGGCGTCTATAGCTTTTTTTGTGGTTTGTGATCTAATATTTCTCGGAGCATGTATTATTCTTTTTTTTTCCCTAAAAAATGACCGTTGTTTCGCTGGTTCGTCGACGGTTCTTACCTAACGTCTTTTTTCCAAGAAATACCCAAGCGAACAAAAAAAACTCAGATATTACTGTCTTTTTTAGAGATAAAAACTTGGATCAAATTTTGCACGGCGCGGCGGAGCGCGCTGCTCTCACTAGTATGTTACAATGAAGACACTCGCGGCGCCGGCCCAACAACCGCGCGTCCGTGGCGCCGGCCTCGGCAGTCGGCACGGGCCCGCAGGAGCTTGCTGGCTTCAAGTGGTGTGTGATCGCTGGCCTTTAAGAGCATCTCCAAGAGAGGGCCCTAAAAATGAGCCTTAAATTTTAATTTAGCACCCCAACTAATTAGATTTAGGGCTCCAACGAAATATTCACTCCAGCAATTAGGCCCTAAAATCCAACAAAGATAGGGCTCAATCACAGAGTTGCTAAATATAGCTACTCTCTTAGAGGCCCTAAAATAATTTGCTAAATTTTAACAATTTAGGGTCCTTGCTGGAGTTAATCTTTTCCCTAAAAGCCCTATAATTCAAGTTAGGACCATATTTAGGGCCCCTCTTGAAGATGCTCTAATTTCTAGTACGTCTGTGGGCTGCATGCGCTCACCATCCAAACCGATACAGGCTCGTCTATACTTTCAGTTTCTTTTTCTTTCTCTTTTTTTTTTTGGAGTGAGAGCTATTCAGATAGAGAGGACAGGAGATCGCTCACTCTAGTCTTGCTTGGACAAATACAAGACCTCGACACCGCACTAAGAACACAAACCATAAGTGTGTGTTTGTTCCCCACTTGGAGGCTCAAGGGGAAAATAACGAACAGAAAATCTACTAACATAAGGAGATGAAAATGTCATGCTATATATAATCAATTATATCTGAGAAAATGTCATCAATTGATTCACATGAGAGTTCTCATGAACAATTGCTGAGCTTGGAAGTTTATGACAGCAAGGGCTCTCCAGTAATTTCCTTTCATTCCATTCCGTTCCCTATTCTCTTCCCCATATTCATTCTCTTTATTCCCTACCATCTCCAACAGTTTCCTCTCAAGAGAATTTGTGAAGGAATTGGAGAGAGAATCCCTTTCTATCCAGATTCTCTCTCCAAAGTTAGTCCGAAGGGAATCCGCTGGAGCACTTAGGATCTGTTCGTAAAGAGATTTGGAGGCTGAAGGGAAGCTGCTGAAGATATGTATGAACTTAATTCGTTTCTTGGTTCGTATGACCATCCATGAAGTTATGTTTTTGATGAACTCATCCCCCCCCCCCCCCCCCCCCCTTCTTTTTTAGCTCCCTGTCTACAGAGATCCCGTGCACTGCAACACAGCAGAGGATTTGCTGGCTTGAAGCAAATTGTGTTATGTCTCTTGACATATTGGAAAAGGAGAGTTTACTCTGTGTCTTATCTCCTCCAAGCTGCTCCGTTAGTTAAAAAACTTCTTCTCAAGGTATATAAGTTGTGCTCGCTAGACATGGTTTTACTTCACTTATTTACTTTCCTTCACGACATGTCAACAACTAAATTGTAGTTACATAGTTCTCAACTGTTTTCTAGCAACTGGTGTAGGCATTACTTGTTAGCCTCATATTATCTCGTGTTGGTTGTTTATTTATGCAGGTTTATAGCAACTTGCTGTTAGAACAGAGATGATCTTCAGCTAATATCTCTGCATTGAGTTGGTTACTGTAGCGCACCGTATTGTTGTCGACAGCCCACTACTAAGGACATGCTCATCTGTGTCAGTTTTTCAACCGACACAAATATACCGACAGTAATAATCGGACGTTATCAGTGTCGGTTTAAAAACCGACAGAAATAACATTATCAGTGTCGGTTCTAAACAGGAACCGACACAAATAGTCACATATCAGTGTCGGCTCGAAACATGAACCGACACAAATATGCATATATCAATGTTGGTTCTAAATACGAACCGACATAAATATGAATTAATATATACTGGATAAAAATTAATTAGCTAACAATAGTATATAGACATAATTTAATCTATATTATATAAAGCTAGGCAAAACTTCATCTAATGAAGCTAGGTAATAAATTCATCATCTACAAAATAGTAGATCAAAAAAACAAACTAAATCTAAACCATAATTTGAACTACATATAAAACAACCTTAATTAAACTAGATCTAAACATTAAATTGCAACTAGATCACCACAAATCAAGAGAGGGTAACAAATAACTCACCTAAAGGAAGTACAAACAAAGGAATCAATGCAAATAGAATCTGAAATTTTGGACTTTGGTTTGGTCTTGGGAGGAAGAAGATCGGGCATGGAGCTGTAGCTGCGAGTAGGGATGTAAGTGGGCTTGTTCGTGGTGACCCGCATCACCCGCTTCAAGAAGACCAGGAAGTCCACTGCGCTGCTCAAGGAGGGGAACGAGAAGAAGAATATGATAATCGGCATGGCCCGCTCATGATGCTTCGGTTCTGCGAGTTCCCGGTGGTTGTCACCTGCTCCCCAGATGCCGCGTGGGAGATCATGAGCAGTGTTGTGGACTTCCTAGTATTCCTGAAGCGGGTGATGCGGGTCACCGCCAACAAGCCCACTTACATCCCTAGCTGCGAGGTGCAGTGGTATTTATAGGTGTCATTACTCATTAGACGGCCCAAGAGATACACTCACAAGGCTTAGCACTGTAAGCATCGGAGTACTTTCTGCCACGGAGGTCACCTGTACTTAAGGCGCAGCTACTTGACACGCACTCACATCACTACCGAGGCACTATTATAGAAGAAGAAGTGTAAAGATGCTGTGAGGTGCTATTATGCAAGAGGCACTATTATAGAAAGATTTATATTAAACACCTTATCACAGATGATTTTTTAAAACTATTTGTGATGAGGAATATCAATGACGATTCTATAGTGAAACTGTTAATGACATCATTATAGATGGTACTCTTCATAAACCGTCAGTGATATACAACAATATCACATACGGTTTTAGTATAAAACCATCAATGATGACTTCTATAACTATCATAGATGGTTTTAAACTAAAACTGTGTGTGATATCACCCATCACAGACAGTTCTAACTACGAATTGTCTTTGATATGAACTGAGACCACTATATAAACATATTGATAGAGGTTCATTGCATAGATCTTGGCTCCCAACGTGTTTCGCCTCCCCTAAACCCTAGTCCCCCGACATCCTCCTTCTGGACGAACTCCTCCCTGGTGACCTCCTCCTCAGCGACCTCCTCCCCCTCGGCGACCTCCTCCTCCTCCTCCTCCTCCCTTTAAGCCCGTGCTCCATTTGACTCGGTGAGTCCCCTGTGTCCTTGTATCTTTATCCTGTGATTTCTATGGATGATTGGTAAAATAATACAAAAGATCGATCTCTACCTAGGGCATGTTTGTGATTGTGAAGCATCATCATGTGTTAATAGATCATCGGTTGCATAGATGAAAGGAAATGTACTAGCTACCGTTTAGCATTTGCTATTAGTTATTTATCAAAGCTATATGAGTTCACCGTCCCTAGGTAATGTGACATGTAGATGTACGTTAGCTCTTGCTATTGGGTAACATTTTTATTTATTGATTATATGCTATATATTGAAGATTCAGTAATTTGAGGATGAATTGATGCGGCAAAAGTTCTCTACTACGGTACTACCTGTAGAAATGGTTTACATGATGGGCTTGACATGGATAAGGACATGCTTCTAGATAACTTGGGTTCAGGTTGTGAAGTAGGAACACCTGATGCTTCAAGTAAATTAAAAAACACATTCATGCAATATCTTAACACTTTCTCTCATAATAGACACATTCATACAATGTCTTAACACATCATGCTTGTCTACGGTTACGATAGTAAGAAGGTAACCATTAAGTTATTTTCTATTGACTATGTATCTTGATCAAGTAAAAAAAAGTTGAATTAATACTTAGTTCTAATATATGCCTTACTTCAAGCAATAAGCTTTGAAAAATTTATGATATAGGGTCGATATGGTTATATGTACTCCCTCTCTCTAAGTTTATGGTTTAGATCTCTTTCCTTTAGACCCTTCATCACACATCTTTGGTGTCAATCTGAAAAGTGAAGAAAGCTAAGTACCTCCTCGCATCTGTGAGAACAAATGTTGATGTATTCTAAGGCAAAATCTATTTCTATCCACAATTTATCCTGAGAGTTGTCATATTCTGACTTGTGTTTTCACTTCATCCTTGATCATCCCCGAATGAGAATACCATAGGCATCTTATTTTCACTTTCGTTTTATGCAGAAATATGATTGTTGTGATGATTTTTTATTTCATGAAATATAGAGTTGATTAAGTTATCGTATACTTAATGGCTTAATCAAATCTTGTCGACGATTGGGGAGCAGGCCCCCGCCGAGCTTACTTGTTGGTGGAGGGACCAACTGCGACCCCTTCTCACGTGATGGGATACTCAGAGGAGTGACTCACTGGGCTTCAACAGGCAAGGACACTGTGATTTACCCTGGTTCGGGCCTCTCAAGAAGGAGATAATAGCCCTACTCCAGCTCGTGTATCTTTTTATGCAGAAAAAAATGTTGTTTGTCCCCTTCATGGTGGGGATGCTTTTATAGCTTACAAAGGGGCGTGCTTGTTCAAACCCACTAACTCCACGTTCGACCAGGTCCAACGTGGTAACTAACGGATCCTATATTCCTGCCACGTTCCCGCAGAGATCGCAACGAACTAGCGGAGGTTAAGCAACGGGTGGCTTCCGACCTCGGGATCAAACCAGGTCGGCTAACGTTTAACTCCGAGCTCGACCGCTTCCCCTGAGCACGAGCTATCGATCTACCAGGTTATGCGACCTCCTAAAGGTTCCAGCTAGGCCGCCCTTGGGAACGGCCTCCTCGTGACCAGGGCGGGAAAGACTTCGTGTTGCTCGTGGCGCCTAGCTAGGTCGTCCCGGAGAACGGCCTCCTGGTGGTTCGGCCAGCATTGAGCCCGTGCCGCTAGTGGCACCCGAGGTAATTTACGGGGTCTACCCGACCCTCGACACCACCCCGAGGTCCGAGTGGAAAAAGGTTTTAGGAAAAAGACCTTCCTCTCGGGCCTACCGTTTCCCGAGCCAGCCAGGTTGGTCGCGGCGAACATCTGCCCCGACCTCCGAGCTATCGGTCCGTCCCGGGGGACGAGCTCGATCTTGCCGCGCCCTAGCCGTACGGACTAGCTCCTGTCCTACCGGCGGTTCCTTCCCTCGGAAGCTTCTTTCGGTCAAGATCTGAACCGCTCCCCCTTGGGAACCGTCGCTGGCAGGGGCGGTTCGATTCGCGTGTATACGTGTCGCTCCCGTGTGGCGGACGTCTCAATCGCCCCCAGCGCCTTTAGGGCTTCCTCGATCACTGGCGGGAACTTCTTCGCTTCCACACTTGGTTTTTAAACACCAGAAGAGAAACCCCAGATTCACTTGGCCTTTTCACAATCGTCGCTCCCCACACTTCTCCATTTCGGCGCTTCATCCTTCTTTCCGATCATCTTCTCCATCCTCATGGCAAAGTTCGGCGCCAGCAAGCTTGATAGGCGCAAGCTGGAGATTCTCGAGCGGGCGAAGTACCTTGACGCCGGCTCATGGAGAGCCGCTGGTGCCGAGGAGAGCCCCGAGCCGGAGGAAGGAGAGATCATCTCCACCGAGCTCTACGCCATAAACGGGCTTCGCACGCCCGAAAGCGAGTTCGTCGAAGCCGTACTCGCCTTCTGCGAGTGCGAGATCGTTCACCTCCACCCAAATTCCATCCTCATCATGGCCATCTTCGCCCATCTCTGTGAAGGGTTTGTGGGCGTCGAGCCTACTCCCAGTCTCTTTCTTCACTTCTACACCCTTTCGCGCACCGGCACCCCTCTGAGGCCGGTGCCTTTACTTCCGCCTTCGACCTACTCCGCTTTGTGCAGTACCCGAGCTTCACGCTCAAGGACTCCGTGTCGGGGTGGGCCGACTCTTGGTTCTATCTGAGGAAGGCCGAGGGCGGCTCGCTTTCCTACTCCGGCGCCAAGGGTCGTGCCGTCGAGACCCCCCGTACAGCCCGAGGAGGAGAAGGTGCTCATGCTGATCAATGAGCTCACTTGCTCGGGGCTGTCCGGCCGGGATGTTGCCCGGGACTACGTCAGGAACCGGGTGTCGCCCCTCAGGCGGAGGGTGCACCCCTTCTTCAAGGTTGAAGGGTGGTAGGACATCACCCGGGAATCACACTCAGGTACATTACCGCCCTCGATTTTTACTTTAAAATAAGGGACATTCGAGCTCACTGTCCTTTCTTGTCTGTTAGCAGCTCCGCCGGAGGGCTGGGTGGATATGAGGGTGTCCGAGATGTTCGGCACTCCCAAGGCCAAGGAAATCCTAGAGGGCCGCCAGATCCCGAACAACGTCCTTAACCGGACCGAGGCGGTAAGTCCCTATCTCGGACCCTTTCCGAAGGTCCGTTCAGGCCGGGTTTCTTCCGAAATTTCCTGACTTATTCGAGCCCACCTGCGCAGGAGAAGGTCGCCCTCGAGGTCGCCGTGGCCCAACTGGCGTCGCAGCCGGCGGGACGAGGTCGAAAGACCAAGGAACAGGCGGGTCGTAAGCGCCGCGCCCGATCTCCGTCGGCTACGCCGTCCCCGCCTAGGCGCACACGCAGGCATCCCGGTCCGGGCGACCGCTCACCCCGCCGTCACTTGGAGTACGCCGATCGGCAGGAGGTGAGCGAACTAAAACTGTGGATGGATGAGTACACCAGGGATAACCCCGAGCTGATGGCTCGTTTGCATCAGCTTGCCGCGCGGGCGAAGAAGGAGGCCGCGGCTGGTCCAGCGCGGAAGGAGGCACTGGAGAGCCAGATCGCGGCTCTTCAGGCAGAGCTCGCGCGGGTGAGCTCGAGCTCGGCCCCTCTGGATGACGAGGAGGAGAAGGACGAGATGGACCCCGTCCCCCTGGTCCCGAGGTCCCGCAGGTCGTCCGCTGCGCCCCAACCACGCCCAACGCCGACCATCATCGAGGCCGACTTGGGAG
Organism: Rhipidocladum racemiflorum; assembly: GCA_036346355.1. Lineage (NCBI taxonomy): Eukaryota > Viridiplantae > Streptophyta > Magnoliopsida > Poales > Poaceae > Rhipidocladum > Rhipidocladum racemiflorum. The sequence continues at coordinate 41,941,407 of CM070582.1, forward strand.
AGGTCGACCCTTCCGTTGCCAGGGCCGACAAGGCACGCGAGGACATGGCTGCCCTCCTCGTTCGCGCCCGAGGCCAGCTGGAAGATGCCGAGCGAGGTCAGCCTCTTATCCCTGTCTCGTTTGTCTCATTCCCCCTCCGGCACCACACTAACCCCACATCGTCTGTAGTGGGTGTGGCAGCTGGTGCGGAGTTATGGGATTTTGGAGCAATGGCTGACGATATTCTTGACCTCGTGCTAGAGAGGGAGCTTGCCCGTGCTGCCGAGGCCGTTGTGGGCGACGAGGTCAAGGTGGGAACTGAGGCCGCAGAGGCCCGTTTCCCACGGGCCGCTGGTGGTGATGACGCCGAGGTAGAGGAGCCTGCTGCCGCGGAGATCCGGGCCCCAGAGCTCGTCTCTCCTGAGGAGGAGATGCGGAGGAAGATTGCGGCTGCCGATGCTCGGGCCGCGGCGGAGGGCATCCCCCACATCATAATTGAAGACGACGACGTGGAGGAGCATGGTGGTGCCGAGCACGCCGCTGAAGCTCCTCGCGAGGACTCCGCCGGCGCGAGCGACATCATCACCGCCACGCTCCAAGAGATCGCCGAGATCTCTCCCCGAGCCCGCGATGCTCCGCCGGACATCAACGTCGGCCCGGTATCAGGGAATCTTAACTCGAACGGGGGCTCGCCCGGCGAGGAAGAGCCGGCCACCCGTTCGCGCGGAGATGAGCCCGACCACGCCAGTGGGTGGGCCAACTTCCAGCAGAGGGGAGTCAGGTACCGAGGCCGCTTTGGTCGAGGTCGACCTCGCGGCTGCCGACCCGGCGACCCCAGTCGATCTCGCGCCCGAAGACGCCGCCACGGCCCAATCTCGGGTACCCGACCTTCCGGTCGCCGACCCGGTGCCTCCAGTCGACCTCGCGCCCGGAGACGCCGTCACGGCCCAAGCTCGGGTGCCCGACTCTCCGGCCGCCGACCCGGTGCCTCCAGTCGACCTCGCGCCCGGAATTACAAAATATATAAAGAAATATGATAAAGTGAGCTCATTAAGTGAAAGAACTTGGCAAGGAAACTCCCCCTCAAAACAAACCCATTGGATGAACAATCCCAAGTTCTCTCCGAATAAAAGCAAAACGAGAAAAAGACAAAGGTTTTGTGAAAATGTCTGCCAATTAATGTTCAGTATCCACATGATGAAGCACAATGTTGCCTTTTTCAACATGATCTCTAAGAAAGTGAAATCTGATATCAATGTGTTCAAGAAAGAGAATTACTCAAGAAGTGGCATGAACCAGATGTACTTTTTCTATCAATTCTACATCCTCCAAATTCAGCATCAGAGAAAGCTCTTAAACTAATGCATGAGGAAGCAGAAAGTCAAATGCCAAAATCTTGAGTACCACGGAGATACCTTAAAACCCTCTTGATAGCTTGTCGATGTGAAGCACGCGGGGAAGCTTGAAAACGAGCACACAAGCACACAGCAAACTCCAATTATCTCATCCTCAACATCATCATTATCATCTTCATCAACAAAGATACTCTCCCCCTGAACATATGCACCTGTACCTGCACTATTTGGACTAGTGCCTTTTGCGAAAACAGAGGTGGAAGAAGCATCTTGAAAAATAACACTTTTAGCACGAGATGCGCGAGTGAAGGAGGAGAACCAATTCTTATCATCGGACATGTGGCGTGAGCATCCGGAATCCACTAGCCATATGTTCTCCTTCCTCGCGTGAGAAGCCTACATAGAAGCAAAAAGTGTCGAGGTCTCGGTACTGGGGTTAGAAATAAGATGTTTAGGAATCCAGTACTGAGACACACGACGCACAACAATAGGCACAACACGAGCATTCTTATGCACAAAGATAGATTTGTCTTTTCCCGTGTTCTTACCAACAAAAGGTGTTTGCATCACCCTAGGCACATAATGAGAAACAAAGCGTGCTTGTCTGAAATTAGACCTAGCCTTAGTTCTTTCTTTCTTTTGTTGTTTGGCTAGTCTAAAGCAAAAATCTACTAAATGTCCATCTCTACCACAATGAGTGCAAGTGTACTTAACAGGATGTTTGGCTTTAGAAGTAGAAGCATAATTTGCATTCATCATAGTAGAAGATAACACTCCAGCAGACTTAAAGACAATTTTCTTAGGCTCATTGACAATTTCAAATTTTCCTCCTTCAAATGATTTAACAACAGTGGGAGCATGTGATTTATGATGAGCATAAGAATCAAAACCTAAACCTTTGTTATGAGTGCTGACTTTTGATTGATCCAAGATCATGTTTAGGTTTTTCTTTCCTTTAGTGAAACGTTCTAATGACTTTTCCAAGTAATCATTTTTTCGAGAAAGAGTTAAACAATTATTACAGGGAACGTCCACTTTTCCTTTTTGCTTGCGACAAGTTGAGCATGAAAGAACCTCATGTGTAAGCAAATCTTCTGTCATTTGAGAAACCCTAGCATTTGCATCATGCAACTTCAATTCTAGTATGGAGCATATAGAACATGGAGTTGTATCATGTAAATCAATGGTAGAACAACTAGCATGTTTAACAAGTTTCTCATTTTTCTCATTTTCAGCATTGATTTGCTCTAACAAGGTAACATGTTCTTTCCTAAGCAAAGTAAGCTCATTGTAAATTAAGTCACATGATTTGCAAGCATCATCATCAAGAATCAAGGTTTTAAGTCTAGCAATTTCAGCATTCAATGACTCAACAACAAAATCATGTTTCTTAATTTTCTTGTCACGTTTATCAAGCAATTTACCAAGTCGAGCAACAGCAATAGCTAATTCATCGTAAGAAGGATCTACCTCATTGAAGTCATTTGTCGTGGTCGCCCTCGATAAAGCTGTTCTGCTTTTAGCCATGAGACATAACCCCGTCAACTCATGCTTGCTTGGAGTTGCATCGCCCTCACCGCTCCTCGAATCCACATCGCTCAAATTGACTTGTTCAAGAGCGGAAAGAACTCGCTGGACAACTATGCTGTTGATGAAGATATTCTTCTTTCTATTACTTGAAGAGAACTACTTCTCTTTTCTTCTGTCGTTGTCCTTCTCCTCCCTTGATGCTTTACCTGCAAGTTTAGGACAGTTTGGACGAATATGGTCGAGATCACCACACTCATAGCATCTTGGAGGGCCACCACCACCTCTCTTTCTCATTCTCACATTTTGTAAAGCTTTGTTAAAGCGAGAAGAGAGTAGTGACAAGTCTTCTTCTGGGAATTGCTCAATCTGTTCATCGGTTAGTGAAGACAAGAAAGATAGAGCAAAACTTGAAGCAGCACTATTATGAGATATGCTAGATTGAGATGTCAAAGCAATTGATTTATGATCATTCTTTCTAGCAAGAACATTTAATTCATAAGTTTTCAACTTAGAATAAAGAACATCTAGTGTAAGTGTACTCATGATAGTAGATTCTTGTATAGATGTTACTTTCATCTCCCACACCGACATGTCCAAAGCACTAAGCAATTGTCTAGCATTGGCCACATTAGTATAGTTGACTCCAACAGCACGAAGATTGCTAAGGATCTTATTAAAACGTGCAAACAAATCATCTACTGACTCACCTGGTTTCATCTCGAATCGCATGTACTCCTTCTTGTAGATGTCTTGGCGGACCTCTTTCACAGTGTTAGAACCCTCATGGTAATCACAAAGAGATTTCCATACCTCATATGCGGATCGAAGATGAACCACACGATCAAAGTCGCTGCGTCCCAAGCCTTGGATGATCAAGTTGCGCGCCTTGCTATTTGCTTCAACATGTGCGCGACATGCGTCGTTGACGTTGTCGTTCTCGGGAACTTCATATGGCTTGTAAACCTTCTCCCATATTGCGAAGCCCTGTGCTTGGATGAACGCCTCCATCTTGGCATTCCAAAACTGAAAATCAACACCATCGAACACACATGGTTTTGTCGAATAACGATCCATTAATCTAATCACCGGTTAAGATAGATTAGAAAAACCTTGCTCGATACTCACTTGTAGGATCGAAGTATACGAATATAGCAATCAGAGGGGGGGTGAATGATTGTGCGGAAGCTAAAACCAAATTCTTGATCTATTAAAAGTTCACCCCAAAACAGAACCAAATAATTGCCTCGTTTTCGACAAAAACAGAATGACAGAGGTTCGGTAAAATGAGAATTCCCGGAGATCCAACCGTCAGATCGATCTGAAATTTGGACACAAGAAACTAGATTCCAATAGGAATCGAACCCAAAAAGAATCAGCTCGATCGGACTTACGGATCAAAAGTTATAAGCTTCGCAAGCTTGCTATTCCAGAACTTGACGAAAATCAATCTAATCGAAACTTGTAGATTGATCAAGAATAACAAAAGATTTATCAACAAGACTTTGAGGAACACTAGATCAATACCCTAGAGAGGTTTTTGATGGATCAAATCAAGATGAAACTCAAAAAACAAAAACCAATCTAGAACTAGAACAAGTATGCAAACAAGAACCAAAAGAGAATATTGTAGCACACAAGGAACTAGAAGAATTGATCTTTATTTCTTTTGTCTAAAGTACTCCCATCAAAAGAGTACAAACCCTAAAACCAAGCTCAAGCTCCCTTACGCTGCTACGCTACTTGGTTCGATTGATGCCCTTTAACAGAGACACCCTCCTATTTAAAGGACCAACCCACAAGGAGTTGAATACGATTCCTATTCCCTAGAAGGAATCAGATCCAACACAACTCTACTTGGCCCAACCTGGCCGAGTACAACTCTTGCACGCGTATGGCAACCCTACCATACTCACATGACTAACACTTTGCACGCGTATGGCCACCTTCCATACTCACGTGACTAACACTTTGCACGCGAATGACCTCCTGCCATTCTCACGTGACTAACCATTCTTCATGTGCACCATTCTCTTAGCAAGAACGTCCAGCATTACATCCTTGACCACCAAGACCTCGGTTCCTCCTGAACCTAGTCACGAACCTCAGTTCCTACATGAACCTAGTTCTGGTCCCGTCATCGACCACATTCGTCTTCGAGCAATACACGCACATGAACAAACCACAAAACAAATCCGAGCACAAGTCCACGACTTGACTCAATGTCAATCCATGCAACTACTCACATGAGCATTGCATAAAGTCCACTTCAAGCATCATGAAATTCTCACAAATTTCATAATCTAAAAAACAAATCAAAATTCAAAGTCCAAATTTGCACAAACCCTAATCGAGCAAAAGCCATTCACGACGGACCAAAAATTTGGTCCGGCGTACATGTAAAACTTCTTGTCTTTTAAGAACTTGGTCCCGCGTGTAAAAACGAAACTTATCAAGCTTCTTGTCAAATTGTCAAACACATGCACAAGCACATTTTGCAAAACCAATTCTAAGTTAATTTTTCGATTCAAAGCCAATTTTTCAAAGACATGATTTCACAGTAATTCGACCTTCCGTCGCAGGCAGGTGCCTCCAGTCGACCTCGCGCCCGGAGACGCCGTCACGGCCCAAGCTCGGGTGCCCGACTCTCCAGCCGCCGACCCGGTGCCTCCAGTCGACCTCGCGCCCGGAGACACCGCCACGGCCCAGGCTTGCGAGGAGGCAGGGCCCACCGGGGAGGGAGTTCCCCACCAGACGCAGTGCCTCAAGTGAGGACCCCACGGGCTCGGATGCCGAGGAGGAGGAGCCCCGAGCGCAACTCCCGCCTCGGGAGGAAGAGGAACGTGAGGTGGTCCTTGCTCTCGAGGCTGTCCCTCCGCAGGAGATGGAGGTCGACCCTCAGGGGCAAGGTCTCCCGCCCCTAGGGGACGGGTGAGCTAGAGCTCAAGCCCCTGCCCAGGGAGTAAAAACGGGACGGAGGACCCCGCCGAGCCGTTCCAGAGGGGCCGAGGCTCGGCTCATGGGTAAGTCTCCTAACACTTATGTGCTTTTGTCCCAAAAATCCGGCCGCGACCGAGATGCCTTGTTGCGCAGTGTTGGAGACCACCATGAAGGACTTCCACGCCGCGACCGTGCCACCGTAAGTCGTCGCGAAGCACCAGCCGAGCAAGACGCTAGGATCGCGGAGCTCGAGCGCCCGGTCGCCGAGCCGAAGTCTTCGAGGCCGAGATCCGGCAGAAGATGGAGGAGTCCGTGCACTTTCTTAAGGAGCGCCGACTGCAGTGAGCAAAGTAGGTCGGGGCTTGAGGTGATGGTGGCGTCCTCGCGCGACTCCGGGCCAAGCGCCGAAAGGATGATCGACCAAAGAACGGAGGAGTCCAAACGGCCGTCAAGCGGCAAAGTAGGGTCGTGAAGCTTCGTCGGCGGGTGCTTGACCTCGAGTCCGAGCTTGAGTCCGCAGGGACGAGCCTGCCGCTCTGCAGACGAGAAGCGTGCCGCCTCCTGTAGCCTATTCCTTCCTCGCAAAAGACTTTAGCGAAAGCGACCAAGTTGGACATAATATGATCGTGCTTAATAGATGTCTTTTATTTTTCTCTGTTTTGCTTCCCTCGGAACGACAACGACATGCCCTTATCCCGTTGCTCCCTATTCGACGAAGGTTGACAGTCACGCGACCTAGCAAACGATCGTACTAAGGAGTAACTACCTCGTGCGGAAGCTGCACTAGGTCGTAGCCACACGGTACCCATATACCTCCCCGCCAACGGAGGTCGTGGGCGAGGGTCGCGCACGACCTCGCTTGACGAGTAGCGCCTGCAGAGATCGTGTGGCCTTTTTGTGTACGGTGCGTCTACACCGCCCACCGGCCGACCTGAGCTCGGAATCGTCCGAGGGGTGTCCATGCGAATCTTTACCTGCGGCGGAGGTCTGCCGCGAAAAAGATGGTCGTCTTACAAGGAAGGAAACCCTCGAGGTCGAGCTCACGGTGGCCCGATGTTAGGTGGTTGTACGCCCATCCATCTTGCCTCGACGACCGAGCCTGCACCTGACATTTGATCTGGATCGAGCTTGATCACGGAAGTTCGCGGGGGGGGGGTTAACGAGAGAGAGAGAGAAAGCGAGAGAGAAAGAGGGAGACCGGGAGGCCAAGGTGTCGAATTTTATTAAAGGAGCAAAGTTGGTTTAGTTAGATATGGAACTTACGCAGTTGGTCGATGTTCCAAGTGCTAGCTAGTTCTCGACCATCTTCCATTGCAAGGCGGATGACAGCCCGGGCGTGCTATTGAGACGACCGTGTAAGGACCTTCCCATCTTGGCGTTAGCTTGTTGGCTTTTGACAAGTCTTGGACCCGTCGTAGAACGAGATCGCCGATGTTCAAGGTCCTTGGTCGTACTGATTTAGCGGCGTGTTCGCGAAGAGCTTGCAGTGTAAACCGCGGATCGCAATGTAACTCGTTCACGAGTTGCTTCCGCGAGGTCGAGGTCGAGAAGGCGCCGCCTTCACGCCGATGTTATCGGCTAGGTTCACCCTTGGGGATCCCAGACGACCTCGACGGGTAGTACGGCTTCGCGCCATATACGAGCCGAAGGGGTCTCACCGTAGCTCGGCTCGTCGTGGTGCGGACCGACCAGGAAGGGCGGGAGGTAGCTCGCCCACCCAGGCCCGACCATGCCGATCGAGGTTCTTGAAGACTCTCTCTTGACTCCTTGGATGATCTGCCCGTTCTCGCGCTCGGCCGCCCCATTGCTCTACGGGTGGGCCACGGATGCAGAGCATATCTTGGTTCCGACCTCCTCGCAATAAGCCTGAAACACCTCGCTTGTGAACTGAGTGCCGTTGTCCGTGATGAGGCGACTCGGAACGCCAAAGCGGGTCACTACGTTATTGCGGAAGAACCTTTTAGCCGCCTGTGCCGAGATGGTTGATACAGGCTCGGCCTCGATCCATTTAGTGAAGGTGTCGATTGCGACGAACAGGTATTTACAACCCTTCCTTCCCCTGGGAAATGGACCGAGTATGTCGATGCCCCAAACCGAGAATGGCCAGGTTAGGGGCATAGTCTGCAGTGCATATGCCGGCTGATGGACTTTCCGGGCATGGAACTGGCAAGATCGGCAAGCGGTCACTATTGAGCATGCGTCGGCCAGGGCCGTCGGCCAATAGTAACCCAACCGGAAGGCTTTGCTCACCAAGGTCCTAAAAGAAGAGTGAGCTCCACACATCCCGTCATGGATGTCTTTGAGGAGATATTTGCCTTCCTCTTGGGTGATGCACTTGGAGAGGACGCCGAGCGCGCCTTTGCGGTATAAGAGGCCCTCGACCATTTTATAGGCTGAGGAGCGTCTTACTAGCCAGGATTTCTCGGCTTCCTCCTCGGCAAAGGTCCTGCACGAGGTATTGGATGAATGGCATCATCCAAATCGCACCCTGCTCGAGGAAGGAGACGGTACCAACCGTATCGGTTGCATCCTCTTCGGTGGGTATGGAGGTCTTATAAATGTGCTCGACGAGCACCGCCGGGCGGGAAGCTGGGCGGAACCGACCTTCGATAGATGGTCGGCCAGGGCATTGTCCTTCCTGGGGATGTATAGTACTTCGAAGTTTCTGAAGTACTTTTCCATCTTCCTTACTTCAGCCAGGTAAAGCGCCATCGAGTCATCGGAGCACTGATACTCCTTGTTAACCTGGTTGACAACCAGCTGCGAGTCGCCCTTCGCAGTTAGTCGTTGGACTCCGAGCGTCTTGCACGCCCGAAGTCCGGCTAGCAGACCCTCATATTCTGCTGCGTTGTTCGTTGCGCCGAAATGTAGTTGGAGGGCGTACTGGATCCGCTCCCCTGGGGGGATTCGAGGACCACTCCAGCCCCCGAGCAATTGTAAGCTCGGGATCCGTCGAAGTGCATGACCCAGCGACCGTGCTCGGTCTGGTCGGGTTCAGACTTAGATGGGGTAGGATTTGTCCATTCGGCTAGGAAGTCCGCTAGGACCTGGGATTTGATCGCGGTCCTGGCCGAGAATTCGATCTCGACCGCGAGCTCCATGGCCCACTTCGCGATCCGTCCGCTGGCGCCCCGATTCCTAGAATTTCTCTAAGAGGGAAGTTGGTCGGGACTCGAATTTTGTAGGCCTGGAAGTAGTGTCTTAACTTCTTCGAGGCCACGAGGAGCGCATAAAGGAGCTTCTGGACCTCGGGGTAACGCTCCTTTGGTCCGTGTAGGACTTCGCTGATGTAGTAGATCGGGCGCTGCACCCCGTCCCGTTCTACAGTTATGACGGCGCTTACCGCCTGGGGTGTGGCGGCCAGGTAGAGCAAGAGAACCTCTCCCATTCTCGGCATGGTCAAGACCGGGGGTCTCGACAAATATAGCTTTAATTCTTTGAAAGAGCGGTCTGCTTCCTCTGTCCAAGCGAAACCGTCGTGCTTCCGGAGCGCCTTGAAGAAAGGCAGGCCGCGTTCCCCGAGCCGCGAGATGAAGCGACTTAGGGCCGCCATCCTCCCGGTCAGGGACTGAACCTCCCGCGTGCAAGTGGGTGGCCGCATGTTCTCGATGGCCTCTATCTTCTCAGGGTTGGCCCCGAGGCCATCTTGCTCTTGACGACTATGTCGTCTACATATACTTCCAGGTTCCGACCTATTTGGTCCGAGAAGGTTTTCTGCATGAGGCGCTGGAAGGTCGCTCCAGCGTTCCTTAGACCGAAGGACATGGTCGTAGTAGCGTAATGTGCCAAACGGCGTGATGAAGGAAGTTTTCCTCGTCGTCGGGCGATATGCCGATCTGGTGATAACCTGAATAGGCGCCCGTAGAAGCTCATCGCCTCGAGCGGGCCAAGGCGTCGACCAACCGGGTCTATCCGAGGTAGCGGAAAATTGTCTTTTGGGCATGCGGCATTCACCCTGTGATCGACACACATGCGCCACTTGCCCCCTTTTCTTCACGATAAGCTGGGTTGGCCAACCAATCGAATGATCGACCTCCGTATAAAACCGGCTTTGAGGAGCTTGTCAGTTCCTCTCGATGATAGCTTGCTTCTCCGGGAGAAGCGCTGAGCTTCGCCGCAGGCTTTTTGTCAGGCCGAACTGCTAGCCTGTGCTCGACGACCTCCCTTAGGACTCCGGGCATGTCGGACGGTTCCCAGGCGAACGTGTTCGCGCTTCTCCGGAGGAAGGTCACGAGCTCGAGTTCCTATTTAGGATCCAGGGAAGCCCCCACATGTACGATATTGCCTGGCTCTGCGTCGCACAGCGGGATGGCCTTAGTTTCTCCCCCGGCCTGGAGGGTAGCCTTGGGCCGGGAACTCCTCGGCTCTTGGTCGGGCCCGCGCTGGGGCAGCTGCCCGACCATGTCTAAAGCCCTCTCGTCGCAGTTTAGGGCTGCTTTCGGGCTTCCCTTCACTGAGATCACGCCGCCGGGGCTGGGAACCTTCAGGCATTGGTATCCGTGATGCGTGGCGGCCATGAATTTGGCGAGCGCTGGTCGGCCCAGGATGGCGTTGTAGGCCGACTCGAAATCGACTACCTCGAAGGTGATTAACTCCGTCCGGAAGTTGCTTGGGCTTCCGAAAGTTACGGGCAGGACGATCTGTCCGAGCGGCTTGGCCGAGGTGCCGGGGACTATCCTGTAGAAAGGGACTACGACGCTCTTGACTTTGGACCGAGGAATTTGCATCTCGTCCAGGACCCTGGCCGATATCAGGTCCAGGGAACTCCCGCAGTCCACGAGCACTCGTCCTACCGCGGTGTTGCAGATCGTTGGACTCACGACCGTCGGGATCCTCTGGGGTTTCGTCATCCCCGGGGCGATGCCCTTAGAGAAGGTGATGGGCAGCTCGGACCACTTAAGCTGCTGAACGGGAGGCTTCCCTTGAGTGACACGAAGTACCTCGCGTGCGGCCTCCTTCAGCTCCCGACGAGACCCATAGGCGGCGGAGCCCCCGAATATCACGGCGATGTGGTTTCTCGGCTCCTGGTACTCCATGTCCGTATCTTCCTCCTCGGCGGGCTTCTTGCCCTTGACGTCTCCTTCTTGCTCTGGGAGCGTGGGCATGGGACCCTTGCCATTGTAGAATTGCTCCAGGCGAGAGGCCCATGTTTTGCAATTCCGCAGGTCGTGTCCATGCGCCTGGTGGAGCGGGCAAAAATAGGCGCTAGCCCGTCCGCGCTGGTCGCCGCGGTCTTGGTCGTCCCGGTTTTGCTCGTTGTTCCGCTGAACCGGTCGGCCTTTTCCTTTCGCGGCTCCTCCTTTATACGATTGCGAGGTCGGCCATTGTCGTCGTTCGATGGCCGCCACCATGTCGGAGACGGAGGGTTTTTTCTTCTTTTTGATTTTTTTCTCGATCGAGCTCACGCTCTTTCGGCTTGACGCCCCTTCGAGTCCGGGCTGAGGGGGCAGCTTTCCCTCATCCAGCAGCTTCTTCCATTGGACGGCCTCGTCCGCGTTGGCATAACGGTCAGCCATGCGAAACAGCTCGTTGGCCGTGATGTCCGGGTGAACTTCGAGGTCCTGAGTAAAGCGTACGTCTCGGACCCCAAACTTGAAAGCCCAGACAACCGCCTCATCCGAGATGCTTGGGATGGAATTGCGTACTTGCATGAAGCGCTGGACGAACTAGCGCAAGGTCTCGCCCTCCGTCTGTATCAGACGCTCAAGGTCGCGCTCCTTCCGAGGCGACGTAGCGGCTCCGGAAGTTGGCGGAGAGTCTTTGCCACCGTGCCCAGGACCGGATCGAGTTTTCCTTTTGGTTGAATAGCCACGTCCGAGCCGGCCCGTCCAGCACTGTAGGCAGAAAGTTAGCCATGACCCTTTCATCACCTCCAGCGGCTAGAATGGCCGTGGTGTAGATCGAGAGAAACTCGCTGGTTCTCAAGGCCCCATCGAATCTCTCGATGTGACCCGGCTTGAACCTTATTGGCCAGGTCACACGTCAGAGCGACGTCGCGAAAGCCCTCTGACCAAAACGGACTGTCGGGACGGTCATTGCGAGCGCGGCGGTCGGGGCGATCCCCACCGACCGAGCCCGAGGTTTGTGGGCCCAGGCGAGAGAATATCTCTCTATGCCTGTAGGACGGAAAGTGGCCCGAAGAGGAATGTTTGGCCCGGTTTTGCCCGTGGCTCGTATTCCGTTGATCCCGAGGGAGCCCTCGGGAATTGCTCCGGGTGCCCTCCCGAGCCCGGTCGCGTTCGCGCCGGTCACTCCGGGTATGGCTGCGTGAGTCGTCGGGGTGGAGGCGCTCGGACGCCTGGTGGCGGCGTTCCCAGGAATTACTCTGGGCATCCCTTTCTCGGGAGGCTTCCGCCGCTTTTATGTTTGTGGCGATTTCCTCGAGGTCGTCGGCCACAGCCGCACCCATGGCTTCTAGGTCGACTTGCTCAGGAAACTCTCTGAGGTTGCGCACCACCGCGGCCAAGGCTTGAAGGCGTTCCCGCTCGAGAGGCAGCGGGGTAACTGGCTTCGTTAAATGCGTCGCCGCGAACTCGGTGTCCCGTACGCGTGGAAATTCTCACGAGCTTCGGCCCTGGTCTTGTCGGCCGGGCCACCACGGACTTGCCGGCGTAAGCTGGCCAGTGTCCGATTCAGAGATGTCTGCAGGTGCTCCTTGGCCGCTTCATAGCGGTGAAGACGCGTTTCGGCCGGGGATTTGCTCCCGACATTTCCATCCTCCTCCGCAACGAAGACGTTACGGGATTGGACGGATCGCGAGGGTGACATCACGGTGTCTCCCCGTGACGCGGTCCCCTGGTCGAGCTCGAAAAGGTCGGGGATGTCCAGACCATCGTACCGCCCGTCATACTCGTCGTCCTCTGGTCGGTCCGCACCACGACGAGCCGAGCTACGGGTGAGACCCCCTTTCAGCTCGTATATGGCGCGGAAGCCGTACTACCCGTCGAGGTCGTCCTGGGATCCCCAAGGGTGAACCTAGCCGATAACATCGACGCAGAAGGCGAGCGCCTTCTCGACCTCGACCTCGCGGAAGCAACTTGTGAACGAGTTCTGTTGCGATCCGCGGTTTACCTGCAAGCTCTTCGCAGACACGCCGCTAAATCAGCATTTACCAAGGACCTTGAACATCGGCGATCTCGTTCTACGACGGGTCCAAGACTTGTCAAAAGCCAACAAGCTAACGCCAAGATGGGAAGGTCCTTACACGGTCGTCTCAACAGCACGCCAGGGGGCTGTCCGCCTTGCAATGGAAGATGGTCGAGAAGTAGCTAGCACTTGGAACATCGACCAACTGCGTAAGTTCCATATCTAACTAAACCAACTTTGCTCCTTTAATAAAATTCGACACCTTGGCCTCCCGGTCTCCCTCTTTCTCTCTCGCTTTCTCTCTCTCTCTCTTTAACCCCCCCCCCCCCGCGAAATTCCGTGATCAAGCTCGATCCAGATCAAATGTCAGGAGCAGGCTCGGTCGTCGGGGCAAGATGGATGGGCGTACAACCACCTAACATCGGGCCACCAGAGCTCGACCTCGAGGGTTTCCTTCCTTGTAAGACGACCATCTTTTTCGCGGCAGACCTCCGCCGCAGGTAAAGATTCGCATGGACACCCCTCGGACGATTCCGAGCTCAGGTCGGCCGGTGGGCGGTGTAGACGCACCGTACACAAAAAGGCCACACGATCTCCGCAGGGCGCTACTCCGTCAAACGAGGTCGTGCCGCAGCCTACGCCCACGACCTCCGTTGGCGGGGGGGTATATGGGTACCGTGTGGCTACGACCTAGTGCAGCTTCCGCACGAGGTAGTTACTCCTTAGTACGATCGTTTGCTAGGTCGCGTGACTGTCAACCTTCGTCGAATAGGGAGCAACGGGATAAGGGCATGTCGTTGTCGTTCCGAGGGAAGCAAAACAGAGAAAAACAAAAGACATCTATTAAGCACGATCATATTATGTCCAACTTGGCTGCTTTTTTCGCTAAAGTCTTTTGCAGGAAGGAATAGGCTACAGGAGGCCGGCACGCTTCTCGTCCTGCAGAGCGACGAGCTCGTCCCGCACGGACTCAAGCTCGGACTCGAGGTCAAGCACCCGCCGACGAGCTTCACGACCCTCGCCTGCCGCTTGACGAAGCCGTTTGGACTCCTCCCGTTGCTGGTCGATCGTCCTTTCGGCGCTTCGAGCGGAGTCGCGCAGGGACGCCACCATCACCTCAAGCCCCGACCTCGCCTGCTCACTCTGGTCGAGGCGCTCCTTAAGAAAGTGCACGGACTCCTCCATCTTCTGCCGGATCTCGGCCTCAGAAGACTTCAGCTCGGCGACCAGGCGCTCGAGCTCCGCGATCCTAGCGTCTTGCTCGGCCTGGTGCTTCGTGACGACTTCTGGTGGCACGGTCGCAACGTGGAAGTCCTTCATGGTGGTCTCCAACACCTGCGCAACAAGGCATCTCGGGTCGCAGCCGGATTTTTGGGACAAAAGCACATAAGTGTTAGGAGACTTACCCAACAGAGCCGAGCCTCCAGCCCCTCCTGGAACAGCTTGGCGGGGTCCTCTGTCCCGTTTTTTACTCCCTGGGCAGGGGCTTGAGCTCGAGCTCCCCCGTCCCCTGGGGGCGGGAGACCTTGCCCCTGAGGGTCGACCTCCATCTCCTGCGGAGGGACGGCCTCGAGAGCAAGGACCACCTCCCGCTCCTCTTCCTCCCGGGCAGGAGTTGCGCTCGGGGGCTCCTCCTCCTCGGCATCCGAGCCCGTGGGGTCCTCCGCCCGAGGCACGGCGTCTACGGCTAGGGGAACTCCCTCCCCGGTGGGCCCTGCCTCCTCGCAAGCCTGGGCCGTGGCGGTGTCTCCGGGCGCGAGGTCGACTGGAGGCACCGGGTCGGGCCGAGAGTCGGCACCCGAGCTTGGGCCGTGACGCCTCCGGCGCGAGGTCATTGGAGGCACCGGTCGGCGATCGGAAGGTCAGTACTGTGAAATCATGTCTTTGAAAAATTGGCTTTGAACTGAAAAATTAACTTAGAATTGGTTTTGCAAAATGTGCTTGTGCATGTGTTTGACAATTTGACAAGAAACAAGAAGTTTCGCTTTTACGCGGGACCAAGTTCTTAAAAGACAAGAAGTTTTACATGTACGCCAGACCAAATTTTTGGTCCGTCGTGAATGGCTTTTTGCTCGATTAGGGTTTGTGCAAATTTGGACTTTGAATTTTGATTTGTTTTGAGATTATGAAATTTGTGAGAATTTCATGATGCTTGAAGTGGACTTTATGCAATGCTCATGTGAGTAGTTGCATGGATTGACATTGAGTCAAGTCGTGGACTTGTGCTCGGATTTGTTTTGTGGTTTGTTCATGTGCGGTATTGCTCGAAGATGAATGTGGTCGATGACGGGACCGTAACTAGGTTCATGGAGGAACCGAGGTTCGGGACTAGGTTCAGGAGGAACCGAGGTCTTGGTGGTCAAGGATGTCATGCGGGACGTTCGGGCTAAGAGAATGGTGCACATGAAGAATGGTTAGTCACGTGAGAATGGCAGGAGGTCATTCGGCGTGCAAAGTGTTAGTCACGTGAGTATGGCGGTGGCCATACGCGTGCAAAGTGTTAGTCACGTGAGTATGGTAGGGTTGCCATACGGCGTGCAAGAGTTGTACTCGGCCAGGTTGGGCCAAGTAGAGTTGTGTTGGATCTGATTCCTTCTAGGAATAGGAATCGTATTCAGAACTCCTTGTGGGTTGGTCCTTTAAATAGGAGGGGTGTCTCCTGTTAAAGGGCATCAATCGAACCAAGTAGCAGAACAGGCGTAAGGGAGCTTGAGCTTGGTTTTAGGGTTTGTACTCTTTTGATGGGAGTACTTTAGACAAAAGAAATAAAGATCAATTCTTCTAGTTCCTTGTGTGCTACAATATTCTCTTTTGGTTCTTGTTTGCATACTTGTTCTAGTTCTAGATTGGTTTTTGTTTTTTGAGTTTCATCTTGATTTGATCCATCAAAAACCTCTCTAGGGTATTGATCTAGTGTTCCTCAAAGTCTTGTTGATAAATCTTTTGTTATTCTTGATCAATCTACAAGTTTCGATTAGATTGATTTTCGTCAAGTTCTGGAATAGCAAGCTTGCGAAGCTTATAACTTTTGATCCGTAAGTCCGATCGAGCTGATTCTTTTTGGGTTCGATTCCTATTGGAATCTAGTTTCTTGTGTCCAAATTTCAGATCGATCTGACGGTTGGATCTCCGGGAATTCTCATTTTACCGAACCTCTGTCATTCTGTTTTTGTCGAAAACGAGGCAATTATTTGGTTCTGTTTTGGGGTGAACTTTTAATAGATCAAGAATTTGGTTTTAGCTTCCGCACAATCATTCACCCCCCCTCTGATTGCTATATTCGTATACTTCGATCCTACAAGTGGTATCAGAGCAAGGTTTTTCTAATCTATCTTAACCGGTGATTAGATTAATGGATCGTTATTCGACAAAACCATGTGTGTTCGATGGTGTTGATTTTCAGTTTTGGAATGCCAAGATGGAGGCGTTCATCCAAGCACAGGGCTTCGCAATATGGGAGAAGGTTTACAAGCCATATGAAGTTCCCGAGAACGACAACGTCAACGACGCCAATCGCGCACATGTTGAAGCAAATAGCAAGGCGCGCAACTTGATCATCCAAGGCTTGGGACGCAGCGACTTTGATCGTGTGGTTCATCTTCGATCCGCATATGAGGTATGGAAATCTCTTTGTGATTACCATGAGGGTTCTAACACTGTGAAAGAGGTCCGCCAAGACATCTACAAGAAGGAGTACATGCGATTCGAGATGAAACCAGGTGAGTCAGTAGATGATTTGTTTGCACGTTTTAATAAGATCCTTAGCAATCTTCGTGCTGTTGGAGTCAACTATACTAATGTGGCCAATGCTAGACAATTGCTTAGTGCTTTGGACATGTCGGTGTGGGAGATGAAAGTAACATCTATACAAGAATCTACTGTCATGAGTACACTTACACTAGATGTTCTTTATTCTAAGTTGAAAACTCATGAATTAGATGTTCTTGCTAGAAAGAATGATCATAAATCAATTGCTTTGACATCTGTCGGGACCCCGAATTTGCAAATCCGGACCCTCTGTGTATTCAGCACTAGTCCAGGAACGCGCTAGTGCACACAGTCTTAACATTGGTAAATATCACAATCATACCACTCGATACCAATAAAGTACTTTATTTAAATAACCAAACTGGTTACTCGACCTTATGGCCAAGTTACAAATATATGCCTCGCAAGGCGAAACTTATTCAGAGAAAAAGAATAGCAGCGGAAAATCAAATAACTTCGTGGCGCCATCCAGTATACCACAGGCAACTGACTGGGCTCGCATCCCTAAGTAGACGGATCCTCTTGGAATTCCTCCTCCGGCCGGGCGTAGTCTCCTCTTCAAGCGGTGTTGTGTTGAGGCAAGGGTGAGTACTTGGTACTCAAAGCCAAGTCATGCCTGAATGCAAGCTAATATACTATATGCATGGCTTGGTACAAAGGAATAGCTCAAGGTATATTTGCGAAGAAACACATTTGAAAAGTAATATAAGTAGATTCGAAAGCAGTAGAAATAAGTAAAGCGTAAATAACTTTTGAAGAAGTTTAATAAACATTTTTCCCCATCCTGAACCACATTTCCATCATCTTCATTATTAAACCAAACCAACCTTTCAAATCCAAGTTATTTTCAGAAAGTCTAACCCTTGATTGTAATCCCGAGCATTGTCGAAGCAGTGGACTCGGCTATTTAAATAGATTCTACACTCTGCAGAGGTTATGCACTTTACCCACAAGATACAGTCAAACACCACAAAGGCGAGTTCAGTAACAAAGTCTTTGGAAACCTCTAACAATACAAGTGGTCCTCCCGGTTATTGCGCACTAACCCTTCCCTTCGCTAAGGCGAAGTCTAGGCCAATCAACCGTTAGATGGGTACTGGCCTCGGCCCAGACGCCCCCGTACAACTTACACAAAGGGTGTAGTTGACCTCCCGAGGTCCCACAGTGCGTTATTAGCAACTTAGTCAACTAGGTCCGTCCCATTCTGGACATGTGGTTGCACGTTAGACCCAGTTCAAAGGCTTGCAAGGTTAAGTCCTTAGGGTGACCAGGGCAAGACTACCCAAGAACCAAATCAACATCCCCAATGCCACAATCGGCCCACCTGATTACTCTTGCCACATGCCCTGGCCGAAATCGTTTATCAAACCCAGTTGATTACCATGCACCACGTGCCATCAACATCACATGATACTTTTCCAAAACAGGTTCAATATATCATTAAGTCAATATTAACATTTGATTGTCCAAAACCATGTCATGAGCACGAAAGGTGTCTAAGCAAAGATACTTACAACGGCCTAAAACCCATGTTGGCAATCTAATAATGTCCAACTAGTAATCCACAACTAGGGTGACAAGGGTCATGGCACATACTTAAATAATCAAGGTGTCATACAGCAAATTGGTACTTATCTAACCCCCATGTTTAAACCAAGTATTTTTCTAATTGAACTAGCATGCAATAGTTTAAATCAAAATAGGTTTCAAAATGGGATCAATATGGTCAAAGCATAACTTGCCTTCAAAGAGTACTTGTTCTTGGTCTTGAGTTGGATCCTGAGTCAACACTTCTCCTTCGAATCCTTCCGGCACTTCAACGTCTACTCGTAAAGCGTGCAAATAGCAATACACAAATAAACAATAGGCAAAAACATCCCAAAACTCCAAATAAAATCCATAAACAGAGAGAACATAATTTTCTGGATTTTTAGAAACTGGAATCGTTCAAATCGGAGTTAAAATGCAAAAGTTATGATTTATTAAAGTTTAAATAATCAATTAAATAATATTACAGAGAAAAACTTTAGTCCAAAATATAAATAAAATTCATATTTGAGTAGATCTGAATTTTATACAAATTTAGAAATTTGAATCACTCAAATCGGAGTTGAAACGCAAAAGTTATAAGCGTTTGAAGTTTTGAAATTCAAATCAATTATTAAACCGATTTATTAAATCATTTTCTTTTTCGGAAAATCATTTATTGCGTCAGCCTAGACACGTGGCAGCCTCTGATTGGGCGGCTGACGTCAGCCGGTCCATGGACGTGGTCCATGCTTGGCTCGGTCCACCGTGGACTCGGTTCATGGCTCACGGTCGCTGACAGGTGGGGCCTACAGATGACGTCATTCTTGGCGTCGGCCTCGCTGGGCAGCTGCTGACAAGCGGGCCCCCACCGTGACGTCAGCGATGACGTCATGGTGCGGTTCCGCTGTCCGTGGCCAGCGGCCCGCCGTGTCAGCGTCTCACGCGCGGGTGCGCTGACCGCGGCGGTCAAGCTTCCCGACGCGTGGCACAATCTCGGCCGTTGATTCGAAAATCAACGGCCCAGATTGGATCGGGTGACGCACGTTCTGGGGTGAACGTGGCCAATCTGGACCGTTGGATCTAGATCCAACGGCTGGGATTAGATCCGAGGATCTAAACGTGATCTCACCGTGGACGCCGATCTTGATCGGACGGCCGTCCGAAGTTCGCGAGGGTCGATGGCGCTGGGCGGCGTTGGCTTGACCGGAGATTTAAGACGATGACCTCCCGCGGCGGCGTTCCGTGCAACTCCGGCGTGAAGGCTGGCACTCCCAGGCGCGGCGCGACACGGCGATCTCAGTTCTGGGCTTGGTGGCGTCGGAGAACGGCGGAGGCGGCGGAGATCAACGAAAAACCGCGGCGGAAGACTTCCTCTACTCCGGCGAGCAATTGCGGGACGACGGCGGCGGCTCAGGCGAGGTGAGAAGGGGGCTCGGGTGCATACGGTTGTGCGCTTCCCGATGGCGGTGGCGGCGTATTTAAAGGGGGCCTCGGCTTAGTGTAGAGCGCGGAAACCGAGGTTGACACTGACGGCGGGCGGAGAACTCGGCCGGATCCGTGAGACGACGAAATCGCGGCCGTCCACGTGGCGCGATCGGCCAGCGAGGATGGCTCGGGCGCTACCGTTATCACGCAGCGAAATGATCTGGCCGTTGGATCTGGATCCAACGGTTGGGATCGATTGGGGTTGAGCGGGTTCGGTTGGGTCAACTGGCTCGGGTCGGGTTCGGGTCGGACTCGAACTCGAGTCTGACTCGGGCTCGGTCGGATGAACAGTACAAACCCACTCGCATTTTTCAGCGATTTAATAATTAAAATAATTCCCAGTAATTCATTTAATTCATTTAAAAATAGCAAATGACTCAGAAAAATTCCAGAAAAATTCTGGAAAATATTTTGGATCATTTTGGACTCAAATAAAATATTTCCAACAAAATTTTATTTGCAAAATTAAATTCTTTAATTATTTCAAAATGGAATAAATTCAAATAAATTCCAAATAAATCCAAATAAATTCCAGAAAATTCCAAAAATTCACCAGAGTGCCAAATCACACATGAATTTAAGAAAAGCAAAATTTTGGGGTGTTACAACATCTCAATCTAGCATATCTCATAATAGTGCTGCTTCAAGTTTTGCTCTATCTTTCTTGTCTTCACTAACCGATGAACAGATTGAGCAATTCCCAGAAGAAGACTTGTCACTACTCTCTTCTCGCTTTAACAAAGCTTTACAAAATGTGAGAATGAGAAAGAGAGGTGGTGGTGGCCCTCCAAGATGCTATGAGTGTGGTGATCTCGACCATATTCGTCCAAACTGTCCTAAACTTGCAGGTAAAGCATCAAGGGAGGAGAAGGACAACGACAGAAGAAAAGAGAAGAAGTTCTCTTCAAGTAATAGAAAGAAGAAGAGCTTCATCAACAGCAAAGGTGCCCACCGAGTTCTTTCCGCTCTTGAACAAGTCAATTTGAGCGATGTGGATTCAGGGAGCGGTGAGGACGATGCAACTCCAAGCAAGCATGAGTTGGCGGGGTTATGTCTCATGGCTAAAAGCAACAGACTTTTATCGAGGGCGACCACGACAAATGACTTCAATGAGGTAGATCCTTCTTACGATGAATTAGCTATTCTTTGTTGCTCGACTTGGTAAATTGCTTGATAAACGTGACAAGAAAATTAAGAAACATGATTTTGTTGTTGAGTCATTGAATGCTGAAATTGCTAGACTTAAAACCTTGATTCCTGATGATGATGCTTGCAAATCATGTGACTTAATTTACAATGAGCTTACTTTGCTTAGGAAAGAACATGTTACCTTGTTAGAGCAAATCAATGCTGAAAATGAGAAAAATGAGAAACTTGTTAAACATGCTAGTTGTTCTACCATTGATTTACATGATACAACTCCATGTTCTATATGCTCCATACTAGAATTGAAGTTGCATGATGCAAATGTTAGGGTTTCTCAAATGACAGAAGATTTGCTTACACATGAGGTTCTTTCATGCTCAACTTGTCGCAAGCAAAAAGGAAAAGTGGACGTTCCCTGTAATAATTGTTTAACTCTTTCTCGAAAAAATGATTACTTGGAAAAGTCATTAGAACGTTTCACTAAAGGAAAGAAAAACCTAAACATGATCTTGGATCAATCAAAAGTCAGCACTCATAACAAAGGTTTAGGTTTTGATTCTTATGCTCATCATAAATCACATGCTCCCACTGTTGTTAAATCATTTGAAGGAGGAAAATTTGAAATTGTCAATGAGCCTAAGAAAATTGTCTTTAAGTCTCATTTGGAGTGTTATCTTCTACTATGATGAATGCAAATTATGCTTCTACTTCTAAAGCCAAACATCTGTTAAGTACACTTGCACTCATTGTGGTAGAGATGGACATTTAGTAGATTTTTGCTTTAGACTAGCCAAACAACAAAAGAAAGAAAGAACTAAGGCTAGGTCTAATTTCAGACAAGCACGCTTTGTTTCTCATTATGTGCCTAGGGTGATGCAAACACCTTTTGTTGGTAAGAACACGGGAAAAGACAAATCTATCTTTGTGCATAAGAATGCTCGTGTTGTGCCTACTGTTGTGCGTCGTGTGTCTCGATCGATTCCTAAACATCTTATTTCTAACCCCAGTACCGAGACCTCGACACTTTTTGCTTCTATGTAGGCTTCTCACGCGAGGAAGGAGAACATATGGCTAGTGGATTCCGGATGCTCACGCCACATGTCTGATGATAAGAATTGGTTCTCCTCCTTCACTCGCGCATCTCGTGCTAAAAGTGTTATTTTTCAAGATGCTTCTTCCACCTCTGTTTTACTTAAAGGCACTAGTCCAAATAGTGCAGTACAGTGCATATGTTCAGGGGAGAGTATCTTTGTTGATGAAGATGATAATGATCTTTGTTGAGGATGAGATAATTGGAGTTCTTTGTGTGCTTGTGTGCTCGTTTTCAAGCTTCCCCGCGTGCTTCACATCGACAAGCTATCAAGAGGGTTTTAAGGTATCTCCGTGGTACTCAAGATTTTGGCATTTGACTTTCTGCTTCCTCATGCATTAGTTTAAGAGCTTTCTCTGATGCTGAATTTGGAGGATGTAGAATTGATAGAAAAAGTACATCTGGTTCATGCCACTTCTTGAGTAATTCTCTTTCTTGAACACATTGATATCAGATTTCACTTTCTTAGAGATCATGTTGAAAAAGGCAACATTGTGCTTCATCATGTGGATACTGAACATCAATTGGCAGATATTTTCACAAAACCTTTGTCTTTTTCTCGTTTTGCTTTTATTCGGAGAGAACTTGGGATTGTTCATCCAATGGGTTTGTTTTGAGGGGGAGTTTCCTTGCCAAGTTCTTTCACTTAATGAGCTCACTTTATCATATTTCTTTATATATTTTGTAATTGTGCTAATATATGATAATCTAAATTGTTCCACTTGAACTAAAAATGACTTTGCGGAATTCCTTGGTTTGATTGCCTATAGTTAAATACTCTGTGATATCTCACTCTTCTAGGCTTGTTATTGAATCTTCTTGACAAATTTGGGCTATAAAGCAAGTGTGTTTTCAGCTTTACTCTTTCAAAAGACCTTTTAATCCCCTTGCATGTTTACAATCAAAAAATAAAAGGGAATCAGTTAAAAAAAAGGGTTGTTAAAAGCAAAAACCTCAAGTTATGAGCTTCAGGATGCTTTTCCTAAAAGATAAGATGTATGCTTCAAGCATGCCATTCCCTCAAAGACAAGATGTATGCTTCAAGCATGCCACTTCAAGGAAATAAAAGAAGTATGCTTCAAGCATGCCACATGCAGTTTACTGTTTAAAGATTAATTTGGTCTACTAGATTGGAGTTGAAACTACTTGCTCGCCCTGATTTGTTATTTGCTTCAACTTTGAGCCTTTGTTTTTCTACTAAAGGTTTTGCTTAGTACTTGGCTATAGTTGACTAAATTGAGGTTGAGATGCATGTCATTCCCTAACTTGTTAAAATCACATCAAGATCATGTATTTTGCATATTATATGATATATAAGGTTATATGATCGAATGAGCTCATCTTTTCCTATCTTGGCACTTCCTTGTTTCCCTTTGTGAAATCATTGTTTCAGGAAAAATTTTGAACATGTTCTCTCTTTTGTACTCTTGATGAATCCATTGTCAAAGGGGGAGAAATTTGGGAATCGTTAAAAGTTTAAGGGAAAAGGGGGGAGAAGAAAAAAAAGGGGGGAGTTGTTTGAGGATTTTGGGAGAAGTTTGGAGAATTTTGAAATTCTTGGGCACATTGCACATTCACACACATTTTCCTTCTCAGGGGGAGATTTTGTTTTGCTTATTGGTCAAAGGAGGAATTCTGTGTTTTCTTACTTTGGTCTTTGAACCTTTGGATTCCAAAATCTTTTGTAAAGTGAATGCCAAATGTTCAATTCTAAGTGGTGTTGCCAATGTTTTCATCAAGGGGGAGATTGTGAAATCATGTGCTGAAAAATTGGCTTTGAACTGAAAAATTAACTTAGAATTGGTTTTGCAAAATGTGCTTGTGCATGTGTTTGACAATTTGACAAGAAACAAGAAGTTTCGCTTTTCTGTACGGACCAAGTTCTTAAAAGACAGATAAGTTTTACATGTACGCGGACCAAATTTTTTGGTCCGTCGTGAATGGCTTTTTGCTCGATTAGGGTTTGTGCAAATTTGGACTTTGAATTTTGATTTGTTTTTGAGATTATGAAATTTGTGAGAATTTCATGATGCTTGAAGTGGACTTTATGCAATGCTCATGTGAGTAGTGTCGGGACCCCGAATTTGCAAATCCGGACCCTCTGTGTATTCAGCACTAGTCCAGGAACGCGCTAGTGCACACAGTCTTAACATCGGTAAATATCACAATCATACCACTCGATACCAATAAAGTACTTTATTTAAATAATCAAACTGGTTACTTGACCTTATGGTCAAGTTACAAATATATGCCTCGCAATGCGAAGCTTATTCAGAGAAAAATAATAGCAATGAAAATTAAATAACCCGTGGCGCCATCCAAGTATACCACGGCAACCGATCGGGCTCGCTTCCCTAAGTAGAGCGGATCTTCTTGGAGTTCCTCCTCCAAAGCTTGTGCGATCTCCTCTTCAAGCGGTGTTGTATTGTGGCAAGGGTGAGTACTTGGTACTCACAAGTCATGCACGAATGCAAGCTAATATACTATATGCATGGCTTGGTACAAAGGAATAGCTCAAGGTATATTTGCGAAAGACAAGATTTGAAAAGTAATGTAAGTAGATTCAAAGCGAGAAATAAGTAAAGCATAAGTAACTATTCAAGAAGTTTGGTAAATATCTTTCCCATCCTAAACCACATTTCCATCAACTTCATTATTAACCTAGCCCAACCTTTCAAACCAAAGTTATTTTTGAGAAAATCTAACCCTTGATTGTAATTCGGCGATGTCCAATACCGCGGACACGGCTATTCGAATAGATTCTAAACTCTGCAGAGGTTATGCACTTTACCCACAAGATACTGAGTCAAACACCACGAAGGCGAGTTCCGTAACAAAGTCTTTTGGAAACTTCTAACAATACAAGTGGTCCTCCCAGGTTATTGCAAGCACTAACCCTTCCCTTCGCTAAGGCGAAGTCTAGGCCAATCAACCGTTAGATGGGTACTGGCCTCGGCCCAGACGCTCCCCGCACAACTTACACAAAGGGTGTAGTTGACCTCCCGAGGTCCCACAGTGCGTTATTAGTAACTTAGTCAACTAGGTCCGTCCCATTCTGAGACATGTGGTTGCACGTTAGACCCAGTTCAAAGGCTTGCAAGGTGAAGTCCTTAGGGTGAACAGGGCAAGACTACCCAAGAACCAAATCAACATCCCCAATGCCACAATGGCCCACTGATTACTCTTGCCACATGCCGGCCGAAAAGCTGTTTATCAAACCCCGCTTGATTACCATGCACCACGTGCCATCAACATCACATGATACTTTTCCAAAACAGGTTCAATATATCATTAATTCAATATTAACATTTGATTGTCCAAAATCATGTCATGAGCACGTAGTGTGTCTAAGCGATACTACAACGGTCTAAACCCATGTTGGCGATTTAATAATGTCCAACTAGTAATCCACAACTAGGGTGACAAGGGATCATGGCACATACTTAAATAATCAAGGTGTCATACAGCAAATTGGTATTTATCTAACCCCCATGTTTAAACAAAGTATTTTTCTAATTGAACTAGCATGCAATAGTTTAAATCAAAATAGATTTCGAAAATAGGATCAACATGGTCAAAGCACAACTTGCCTTCAAAAAGTACTTGTTCTTGGTCTTGAGTTGGATCCTGAGTCAATACTTCTCCTTCGAATCCTTCCAGCACTTCAACGTCTACTCGTAAAGCGTGCAAATAGCAAATACACGAATAAACAATAGGCAAAAAGTGTCCAAACATCCAAATAAAATCCATAAACAGAGAGAACAAAATTTTATGAGTTTTTAGAAACTGGAATCGTCAAATTTGGAGTTAAGACGCAAAAGTTATGATTATTTAAAGTTTAAATAATCAATTAAATAATTTTGCAGAGAAAAACTTTAGTCCAAAAATTAATTAAAATTCATATTTAGGTAGGTCTCAATTTTATACAAATTTAGAAATTTGAATCACTCAAATCGGAGTTGAAACGCAAAAGTTATAAGCGTTTGAAGTTTTGAAATTCAAATCAATTATTAAACCGATTTATTAAATCATTTTCTTTTTCGAAAAATCATTTATTGCGTCAGCAGGGACACGTGGCAGCTCTGGATTGGTCTGCTGACGTCAGCCGGTCCATGGACTCGGTCCACGCTCGGCTCGGGTCTACCGTGGACCCGGTCCACGGCTCACGTGTCGCTGACATGTGGGACCACTCGGGTGACGTCATTCTTTGGCGTCGGCGAGGCTCACCACGGCCCGACAGTGGGTCCTCGACACGCGGGCCCGCGT
Organism: Rhipidocladum racemiflorum; assembly: GCA_036346355.1. Classification (NCBI taxonomy): domain Eukaryota; kingdom Viridiplantae; phylum Streptophyta; class Magnoliopsida; order Poales; family Poaceae; genus Rhipidocladum; species Rhipidocladum racemiflorum. The sequence continues at coordinate 41,967,579 of CM070582.1, forward strand.
GTCGGCGTCTGCACTGCCAGCGTGGACGGCACTGACCGCGACGGTCAGGCTTCCCGACACGTGGCACAATCTCGGCCGTTGATTTGAAATTCAACGGTCGCGATTAGATCCAGGGTTAACACGTTGAAACTACTCGATGATCGTGGGCCGTTCGATCTAGATCGGACGGTCCAGATCTAATCCTATAATAACACTACTACGGCACGTGGCGATCGTGGGCCGTTGGATCTTGATCCAATGGTCCAGATCTAATCGGGTTTCTACGGTTTGGGGAAGAACGTGGGCTCACCGTGACTGTCGGATCTTGATCGGACGGCTGAGGACCTTCGCGGGTGACGATGGCGTCGCGGCGGGGCTTGGTGCACCGGAGACGGGGACGACGACCAAGGGCGCGGCGCTACGGGGCCTCTCCGGCGAGATGAGTCCTCCCTTCGAGTGCGTCTCGTCGCGGGGATCCCGGATCTGGGCTCCTTCTCGGCGGAAGACGACGGACGACGGCGGAAAACGGCACAAACCGCGGCGGACACCTCCTCCAACTACGGCGAGCTCGTACGGGCAAACGGCGACGGCTCAGGCGAGATGGCTCGGGGACACGGGTGCGCACGGATGAGGGCAACCTCGGGGCGTGACCAGGGCTTTAAATAGCCTCGGCGTTCGAGCGGGACACGGAAACCTAGTTCTCCACGGCGGCGGGCGCGGCGGCGGAGTCCGGCTCGGACTCGGCGGAGACGATGACGCACGGCCGTCCACGTGGCACGATCAACGGCCACGATCGCGTGGGCGCGATCGGATCCGGGCCGGATTCGGCCGGATGCGACGGAATTCCTGACCGTTGGATCTTGATCCAATGGTTGGGATCGATTAGGTTTTGAGCTGGTTTGATCGAGTCACGTGGCTCGGGTCGGACTCGAGTCCGACTTCGGGTTCGACTTCGGTCGGATGAAACGATACTTGACCGAGTTGAATTTCCAGCGATTTAATATTTAAAATAATTCGATAATTCATTTAATTCATTAAAAATAGCAAAATACTCGGAAAAATTCCAGAAAAATTCTGGAAAATATTTTAGGGTATTTGGGACTTAAATAAAATATTTCCAACAAAATTTTATTTGCAAAATTAAATTCTCTAATTATTTCAAAATGGAATAAATTCAAATAAATTCCAAATAAATCCAAATAAATTCCAGAAAATTCCAAAAATTCACCAAAGTGCCAAATCACACATGAATTTAAGAAAAGCAAAATTTTGGGGTGTTACAAACCTCCCTTAATAGAATCTAGTCCAGAGATTCAGGGCTTACTAAAGGAATAGGTTTGGAAACTCTTTCTTCAAATCCTCTTCGCGCTCCCAAGTCGCTTCGCTTTCTTCATGGTTGCTCCACTGAACTCTACAGAAACGGGTTGACTTATTTCTTGTCTCTCGATCCATAGTATCCAAAATCTTCACGGGATGCTCCTTGTAAGTCAAATCCTCTTGCAACTCAATTAACTCTAGCGGTGTCTGTTCCTCAGGAACTCGGAGACACTTTTTCAACTGGGACACATGGAATACATCATGCACTCCTGCTAACGACTGTGGCAACTCCAGTTGATAAGCAACTTCACCTCTGCGGCTCAAAATCTTAAATGGTCCAACATAACGGGGTGCGAGTTTCCCTTTGGTATGGAACCTCTTAACTCCCCTGAGAGGCGTAACTCTGAGGTATACAAAGTCGTCTGGTTCAAAACTCAAATCCCTGCGACGATTGTCAGCATAACTCTTTTGTCGAGATTGGGCGATCTTCAACCTTTCCCTAATCATGGCGACCGCTTCTTCAAATTCTCCTGAAGAATATCAGGCCCAAAGACACGCGGCCACGGTCTCATTCCAATTCAATGGCGTCCGACATGGTCGTCCATACTGATGCCTCAAAAGGTGACATCTCAGAACTAGCTCGATAACTATTGTTGTAACTGAACTCAGCATACGGCAAACTCTTATCCCAAGAGGTAGCATAAGCCAATGCACAAGCTCTTAACATATCCTCCAGAATCTGGTTGACTCTTTCGGTCTGTCCATCCGTCTGTGGATGATAAGCTGTACTGAAGTTCAAACGAGTTCCCATGGCTTCATGCAACTTATTCCAGAACCTTGAGGTAAATTGGGTACCTCTGTCCGATATAATCCTCTTTGGCACTCCGTGCAAACAGACAATCCTGATCATGTACAATTCTGCTAATTTATCTCCCGAGTAAGTGGTCTTCACGGGGATAAAATGGGCTACTTTGGTCAAACGATCCACTATAACCCATATGGAGTCATAACCTCCTTGAGTCTTAGGCAAACCGGTAATGAAATCCATTCCGATTTCCTCCCACTTCCACTTAGGTATTTTCAATAGTGTAGCAATCCTGCTGGTCTCTGATGCATTGCCTTGACTCTCTGGCATACGTCGCACAATGCAACATGCTCGGCAACTTCACGTTTCATACTCGGCCACCAGAATCTTTCCTTCAAATCCTGGTACATTTTGGCGCTTCCAGGATGAATTGAGTACTTGGAGTCGTGGGCTTCCTCCAAAATCAGTTGCTTTAACTCCTTCTTGTTAGGCACACAAATGCGATCCTTCATCCACAACGTGCCTTGCTCATCCAACTTGAAGTCCTTTGCCTTGCCTTCTTCCTTGATGGACTTAATCCTGCGGATCTTGTCATCATCCCTCTGTCCTTCTCGGATCTGATCCTCTAGGGTAGGCTTTACTTCTAATGCGGCCAAGAATCCGCTAGGTACAACCTCAATCTTCATTTTCTGAAGATCTTCACATAACTCATCCTGAATTGTGGCTAGCAACGTACTCACGGTATGGCTTTTCCGACTCAGAGCATCGGCTACTACGTTGGCCTTCCCGGGGTGGTAATGGATCCCAACATTATAGTCCTTGATCAACTCTAACCATCTCCTCTGCCTCATATTCAGATCCGACTGGGTGAATATGTACTTAAGGCTCTTATGATCCGTATATACTTCACATCTGCTTCCGATCGATAGTGACGCCATATCTTCAAGGCATGCACTACGGCCTAACTCTAGGTCATGTGTCGGATAATTTTCCTCATGCGGCCTCAATCGCCTTGATGCATAAGCGATTTACCTTTCCATTCTCGTGACAAGACACATCCAAGTCCTTGGCGCGCGATGCGTCACAATAAATATCGAAGCTTTGAGCAACATCCGGTAGAACTAACACCGGCCGATGTCAATCGCTTCTTGACTCTGAAATCCTTTCTCACATTCTGGCGTCCAGGCAAACTTCTTTTCCTTCTTCAGCAATTGCGTAAGAGGTTTCGCAATTGTCGAGAAGCCTTCGATGAAACGGCGGTAGTATCCTACCATTCCAAGGAAACTCCGAATCGGGTCACGATCTTTGGTCGCTTCCAATGTAACACGCCTTCTACTTTGCTTGGATCTACGGCGACTCCTTCTGCGGTCATTACATGTCCAAGAAACTCCACCTTGTCCTTCCAAAAATCACACTTGCTGAACTTGGCGAAAAGTTGCTGTTCCCTCAGCTTTTCCAAAACTCGCCTTAAGTGTTCGGCATGTTCATCCTCTGTCTTGGAGTAGATTAGGATATTATCTATGAACACGACGACAAACTTGTCTAAATATTCCATGAACACCTTATTCATCATGTTCATGAAATAAGGGGCGCATTAAATCGATCCAAAGGACATAACTGTAAACTCGTAATGTCCATATCTTGACGAGAATGCAGTCTTTGGAATATCTTCTGATCGGATTTTCAACTGATGGTATCCCGATCTAAGATCAATCTTGGAGAAAACTCCGGCTCCTCTCAGCTGATCAAACAAATAATCAATCCTGGGTAGCGGATACTTATTCTTCACGGTGACTTCATTGAGTGCACGGTAGTCGATGCACATCCTGAAACTTCCGTCCTTTTTCTTGACAAACAAAACTGGTGCTCCCCACGGCGACGAACTCGGTCTGATAAATCCTTTCTCCATTAACTCTTCTAGCTGTTTCTTCATCTCAACCAACTCCTCGGTGGACATCCGATAGGGTCTCTTTGCTATCGGTCTTTGTGCAGTACAAGCTCTATCACAAACTCTATGTCCTCGTCTGGCGGCATACCGTAGATCTTCAGGAAAAACATCCGGGTACTCATTCACTCTTGAGACATCCTCTATGCTTTGATTGCCTTGGTACTTGTTAACCATCAGCTGTCCATCTCTAATCAAGTGGCTTGAAATTCCACTTTCTTCCCACACGGGCTCTCAATCGAGATAGTCCTTCGTCCACAATCCAATACGACCTTGTGCTTGGATAACCAATCCATTCCCAAAATAACGTCTAAGGTCCGGGTCTCCAAAATAATAAGGTTTGCTAGGAACTCTATTCCATCTATTAGTATTCTCACCCGGAACATCCTACTTTCGCTCGGAGTTCGAACTGTGGGTTTGAACTAAAAGCATGCATCTAAGTCTTGCAATCCTCAAGTCATTTCTAGTAGCAAAGCCTTGCGAAACAAACGAATGCGAAGCTCCAGTCAAACAAAATCATTGCAGGTGCATCGAGTTAACAAGTAACTTACCCAAGACGACGTCCGTAGCATTCTGCGGTGCATCCGTGGTGACATGGTTGACTCGGCCTCTCACCACGGCCTGGGTGTGGCTCTGTCTTTGGCGTCCCTAGCTGGGGTGGTTCCTAGATTGAAGCGAACTAGGGTCACTCCTGCTGTCTTCTTTGGACAAGCTGTTGGCAAAGTGTCCTGGCTCGTTGCTTGATTGTAGCGTCTCACTTTGTTCCTTCTTGCCGATTGCTCGGAGCGGCGTTTCTAGCAGGGGCTGGGTGCAGTAGTTACGATTGATGTGTCTTGGTGTTGGGGATGGTGTCCTTGTTGCATTCGTGGTTGGAATCAAGAATTGATTTGGTGCAACTCTCAGCGCTGCTATGCGTTCTGGCGTGATCCTTGCTATTGCATCCTGCGCTTCTGTTCTCATCCAGTTCCTTGCGCTTGTCCTCAAGAATAAGCGCCTTATTCACCACTCTTGGAAATCTGGAAAGGTGTGGGTGATCAATCCTACTTGCAATCTGAGTTAAGTCCCTTCATAAAACGAGACTGCCTGGCTTTATCCGTCGCTACATCCTCAAAAAGTAGCGTGCTAGGCTGTGTGAACTTGTTCAGTAGTCGACCATCGGTGATTACCTTGCTTGATGCTCTGAACTCCTCCTTCTTAAGGTCCATGATTCCTCAGGCACGTGATCTGTCGAATGCAGTTGTGAATTCTTCCCAAGTGATATCTTGAGGGTTCTCTTGCGTGGCACGAAGTTCTCCCACCATTCGGCGATTGTCCCTTCCGGTGATGAGAAGCGTAGAGTACCTTCTCATTTCCTATGCATTGAGCTATGTGTAGCTTCCTCTCGATTGATCTTAACCAATCATCACCTCCAATGGATTGGCATTCCCAGAGAAAGTGGGTGGGTGAGTTCTCATGAACTCGACAGCCTTTGTATTCTCAAGCGTGGTCACGATTAACTTGATTAGCGATGGCCTGAGCGATGGCGTGTTGCATTTGTTGCATCATAGCATGCATCAATCGAGTCCGGGCAGCAAGAAAAGCTCCAAATTCTGCACATCCGGTGGCGGTCTGGTGCTCCTCATTGGGGTTTTCTCTGGGCGAGAACCGCTTCCATTGCCTCCAAAGTTTCCACGGGTATTCACCATCTGGCCGATTTGCTCTAGGTTTAGAGATGAGAGGGAAACAAGAATAGACAAGTAATATGGAACTTTATGGGGCGAAAGGTGTACTTTAAGGTCCAACTTTATTATTGATATTAATAACTTGGTATGGTTGCTTACAATGCCAAAGGGCCTTGCAACACATAACGCACACTCAAAGAAACAAATGAGAATCCAAATCGAACTAACACTGGAGTCTGACGCCTAAAGGGTGACTCTTTATTCTATGACGCGACTCGGCGAAGGAGTCTCACTATATAACCTATGCTCACTCATCGAGAAAACCTCCACGGCCTGGGTACGGATCTTTGCGGCATAGGCGCGAAACGATTGCCATGTCCGGCAAGCTGTGTCCTTCGTGGTAGTCGAAGAAGCGGTGTCTTCATCGAGATCCGACTCCTCCGGATCTGGCTCGTGTAGCTCAAATCTTGGCTGGAGTGCAGTCCGTACAAAGTCATCTCCAACTCGTCAATCCTTCGCAGAAGGTGTGCCACATACTCTTGAGCTTCCCGCCATCTGTTTTTCTCTGTCGTGATCTCCTTGCGGGCCTTCTGTAGCTCCTTGCTTGTATTATCTAGTACATCCTCTTGGGCGACAACAAATCGTGCCAACTGTGTAACCGTGGCATCCTCATCCTTAATCGCCTTCGGGTCAAGAAGGTTATCGCTGCGCGGATGATAACGGAACACCGTGCTCTCCAATTCTTTGGCGTAGATACGGGTAATGTGCCGCATTGCTCGTCGTGATACTTCTTGGATACCCATCTGCATTGTGGATCTCTGGCGGTCAAAGTGTATCGAGCGATTGCCTGGGCCCTTCTTCCTAGCAGGTACCTCAATCTTTACGTCACAAGCCTTGATCAATCCCGCTTGTCTGATCACTTCTACTTGGTATTGGGGCTTCTCAAAATCTCCGAGAATTTGTAGCATATGCCAAAGTTCCGCGGCGTGACCAACTCCTAGATCAACGTAGTTGAACTCTTCCTCCATCTGTCACAAGAGTGCTTTGCGTAAGAACTCGGAATTTTTAAAGTGTGACAAGGTAAGGGAAAATTTCAGCAAGAGACAAGAAAAGAGAGAAGGGGATAAGTCGAGATGTCATTTCTTATTTTGACAAATTTTTAGCTTTAGAAAATAGGTTTTATCCTCACTACGACCATTCTATCTTAGGGTTGAGCCTACGGTCAAGTATGGCTCTGATACCACCTCTGTCGGGACCCCGAATTTGCAAATCCGGACCCTCTGTGTATTCAGCACTAGTCCAGGAACGCGCTAGTGCACACAGTCTTAACATCGGTAAATATCACAATCATACCACTCGATACCAATAAAGTACTTTATTTAAATAATCAAACTGGTTACTTGACCTTATGGTCAAGTTACAAATATATGCCTCGCAATGCGAAGCTTATTCAGAGAAAAATAATAGCAGCGGAAAATCAAATAACTTCGTGGCGCCATCCAGTATACCACAGTAACCGATCGGGCTCGCTTCCCTAAGTAGAGCGGATCTTCTTGGAGTTCCTCCTCCAAAGCTTGTGCGATCTCCTCTTCAAGCGGTGTTGTATTGTGGCAAGGGTGAGTACTTGGTACTCGGCAAGTCATGCCTGAATGCAAGCTAATATACTATATGCATGGCTTGGTACAAAGGAATAGCTCAAGGTATATTTGCGAAACTTGACATTTGAAAAGTAATGTAAGTAGATTCGAAAGCAGTAGAAATAAGTAAAGCATAAGTAACTATTCAAGAAGTTTGGTAAATATCTTTCCCATCCTAAACCACATTTCCATCAACTTCATTATTAACCTAGCCCAACCTTTCAAACCAAAGTTATTTTTGAGAAAATCTAACCCTTGACTGTAATTCCCGAGCGATGTCCAATACCGCGGACACGGCTATTCGAATAGATTCTAAACTCTGCAGAGGTTATGCACTTTACCCACAAGATACAGTCAAACACCACGAAGGCGAGTTCCCGTAACAAAGTCTTTTGGAAACTTCTAACAATACAAGTGGTCCTCCCCGGTTATTAAGACTAACCCTTCCTTCGCTAAGGCGAAGTCTAGGCCAATCAACCGTTAGATGGGTACTGGCCTCGGCCAGACGCGCTCCCCGCACAACTTACACAAAGGGTGTAGTTGACCTCTGAGGTCCCACAGTGCGTTATTAGTAACTTAGTCAACTAGGTCCGTCCCATTACAGGACATGTGGTTGCACGTTAGACCCAGTTCAAAGGCTTGCAAGGTGAAGTCCTTAGGGTGAACAGGGCAAGACTACCCAAGAACCAAATCAACATCCCCAATGCCACAATGGCCCACTGATTACTCTTGCCACATTCCCCGGTCGAAAACTGTTTATCAAACCCCAGTTGATTACCATGCACCACGTGCCATCAACATCACATGATACTTTTCCAAAACAGGTTCAATATATCATTAATTCAATATTAACATTTGATTGTCCAAAATCATGTCATGAGCACGAAAGGTGTCTAAGCAAAGATACTACAACGGTCTAAACCCATGTTGGCGATTTAATAATGTCCAACTAGTAATCCACAACTAGGGTGACAAGGGATCATGGCACATACTTAAATAATCAAGGTGTCATACAGCAAATTGGTATTTATCTAACCCCCATGTTTAAACAAAGTATTTTTCTAATTGAACTAGCATGCAATAGTTTAAATCAAAATAGATTTCGAAATAGGATCAACATGGTCAAAGCACAACTTGCCTTCAAAAAGTACTTGTTCTTGGTCTTGAGTTGGATCCTGAGTCAATACTTCTCCTTCGAATCCTTCCGGCACTTCAACGTCTACTCGTAAAGCGTGCAAATAGCAAATACACAAATAAACAATAGGCAAAAAGTGTCCAAACATCCAAATAAAATCCATAAACAGAGAGAACAAAATTTTATGAGTTTTTAGAAACTGGAATCGTCAAATTTGGAGTTAAGGCATAAAAGTTATGATTATTTAAAGTTTAAATAATCAATTAAATAATTTTGCAGAGAAAAACTTTAGTCCAAAAATTAATTAAAATTCATATTTAGGTAGGTCTCAATTTTATACAAATTTAGAAATTTGAATCACTCAAATCGGAGTTGAAACGCAAAAGTTATAAGCGTTTGAAGTTTTGAAATTCAAATCAATTATTAAACCGATTTATTAAATCATTTTCTTTTCGAAAATCATTTATTGCGTCGGCGAGGACACGTGGCAGCTCTGGATTGGTCTGCTGACGTCAGCCGGTCCATGGACTCGGTCCACGCTTTCGGCTCGGGTCTCACCGTGGACCGGTCCCACGGCTCACGTGTCGGCCCGACATGTGGGACCACTCGGGTAGCGTCATTCTTTGGCGTCGGCGAGGCTCGGCCACACCCGGCAGGTGGGTCCTCGACACGCGGGCCCGCGTGTCGGCGTCACATGCACGCGGCGTGGGCGGCATCGGCCGCGACGGTCAGGCTTCCCGACACGCGTGGCACAATCTCGGCCGTTGATTTGAAATTCAGCGGCCGCGATTAGATCCAGGGTTAACACGTTGAAACTACTCGATGATCGTGGGCGTTCGATCTAGATCGGACGGTCCAGATCTAATCCTATAATAACACTACTACGACGCGTGGCGATCGTGGGCCGTTGGATCTTGATCCAATGGTCCAGATCTAATCGGGTTTCTACGGTTTGGGGAAGAATGTGGGCTCACCGTGACTGTCGGATCTTGATCGGACGGCTGAGGACCTTCGCGGGTGACGATGGCGTCGCGGGCGGGCTTGGTGCACCGGAGACGGGACGACGACCAAGGGCGCGGGCGCTACGGGCCTCTCCGGCGAGATGAGTCCTCCCTTCGAGTGCGTCTCGTCGCGGGGATCCCGGATCTGGGCTCCTTCTCGGCGGAAGACGACGGACGACGGCGGAAAACGGCACAAACCGCGGCGGACACCTCCTCCAACTACGGCGAGCTCGTACGGGCAAACGGCGACGGCTCAGGCGAGATGGCTCGGGGACACGGGTGCGCACGGATGAGGGCAACCTCGGGGCGTGACCAGGGCTTTAAATAGCCTCGGCGTTCGAGCGGGACACGGAAACCTAGTTCTCCACGGCGGCGGGCGCGGCGGCGGAGTCCGGCTCGGACTCGGCGGAGACGATGACGCACGGCCGTCCACGTGGCACGATCAACGGCCACGATCGCGTGGGCGCGATCGGATCCGGGCCGGATTCGACCGAAGCGGTACGGGGAATTCCTGACCGTTGGATCTTGATCCAATAGTTGGGATCGATTAGGTTTTGAGCTGGTTTGATCGAGTCACGTGGCTCAGGTCGGACTCGAGTCCGACTCGGGTTCCGACTCGGTCGGATGAACAGTACTTGACCCGAGTTGAATTTCCAGCGATTTAATATTTAAAATAATTCCCAGTAATTCATTTAATTCATTAAAAATAGCAAAATACTCGGAAAAATTCCAGAAAAATTCTGGAAAATATTTTAGGGTATTTGGGACTTAAATAAAATATTTCCAACAAAATTTTATTTGCAAAATTAAATTCTCTAATTATTTCAAAATGGAATAAATTCAAATAAATTCCAAATAAATCCAAATAAATTCCAGAAAATTCCAAAAATTCACCAAAGTGCCAAATCACACATGAATTTAAGAAAAGCAAAATTTTGGGTCTCCAAAATAATAAGGTCTGGGTCTCCAAAATAATAACTTTTGATCCGTAAGTCTGATCGAGCTGATTCTTTTTGGGTTCGATTCCTATTGGAATCTAGTTTCTTGTGTCCAAATTTCAGATCGATCTGACGGTTGGATCTCCGGGAATTCGCATTTTACCGAACCTCTGTCATTCTGTTTTTGTCGAAAACGAGGCAATTATTTGGTTCTGTTTTGGGGTGAACTTTTAATAGATCAAGAATTTGGTTTTAGCTTCCGCACAATCATTCACCCCCCCTCTGATTGCTATATTCGTATACTTCGATCCTCTGATGCAGAGATTGGGCCGTGGCGGCTTCTTGAGCGCGAGATCGGCAGGGGTCGCCGGTCGGCGTATGAGGTCGACCTCGACCAAAGCGACCTCGGTACCACGGCTCCCCTCCGCTTTGGAAGTTGGCCCACCCACTGACGTGGTCGGGCTCATCTCCGCGGCGAACGGGTGGCTACTCTTCCTCGCCGGCGAGCCCCGTCGGGTTAAGATTCCTCGATCACGGCCGACGTTGATGTCCGGCGGAGCATCGCGGGCTCGGGGAGAGATCTCGGCGATCTCTTGGAGCGTGGCGGTGATGATGTCGCTCGCGCCGGCGGAGTCCTCGCGAGGAGCTTCAGCGGCGTGCTCGGCACCACCATGCTCCTCCACGTCGTCGTCTTCAATTATGATGTGGGGGATGCCCTCCGCCGCGGCCCGATCATCGGCAGCCGCAATCTTCCTCCGCGTCTCCTCCTCAGGAGAGACGAGCTCTGGGTCCCGGATCTCCGCGGCAGCAGGCTCCTCTACCTCGGCGTCATCACCACCAGCGGCCCGTGGGCTCGAATAAGTCAGGAAATTTCGGAAGAAACCCGGCCTGAACGGACCTTCGGAAAGGGTCCGAGATAGGGACTTACCGCCTCGGTCCGGTTAAGGACGTTGTTCGGGATCTGGCGGCCCTCTAGGATTTCCTTGGCCTTGGGAGTGCCGAACATCTCGGACACCCTCATATCCACCCAGCCCTCCGGCGGAGCTGCTACCAGACAAGAAAGGACAGTGAGCTCGAATGTCCCTTATTTTAAAGTAAAAATCGAGGGCGGTAATGTACCTGAGTGTGATTCCCGGGTGATGTCCTGCCACCCTTCAACCTTGAAGAAGGGGTGCACCCTCCGCCTGAGGGGCGACACCCGGTTCCTGACGTAGTCCCGGCAACGCCCCACGGACAGCCCCGAGCAAGTGAGCTCATTGATCAGCATGAGCACCTTCTCCTCCTCAGTCACGAAGTCGGGGGTCTCGGCAGCACGACCCTTGGCGCCGGAGGAGAAAGCGAGCCGCCCTCGGCCTTCCTCAGATAGAACCAAGAGTCGGCCCACCCCGACACGGAGTCCTTGAGCGTGAAGCTCGGGTACTCGTACGGGCGGGTAGGTCGGAGGCGGAAGTAAAGGCAGCCGGCCTGCGAGGGGGTGCCGGTGCGCGAAAGGGTGTAGAAGTGAAGAAAGAGACTGGGAGTAGGCTCGACGCCCACAAACCCTTCACAGAGATGGGCGAAGATGGCCATGATGAGGATGGAATTTGGGTGGAGGTGGACGATCTCGCACTCGCAGAAGCGTGCGGCCGACGAACTTCGCTTTCGGGCGTCTGGCTCCGTTTATGGCGTAGAGCTCGGTGGAGATGATCTCTCCTTCCTCCGGCTCGGGGCTCTCCTCGGCACCAGCGGCTCTCCATGAGCCGGCGTCAAGGTACTTCGCCCGCTCGAGAATCTCCAGCTTGCGCCTATCAAGCTTGCTGGCGCCGAACTTTGCCATGAGGATGGAGAAGATGATCGGAAAGAAGGATGAAGCGCCGAAATGGAGAAGTGTGGGGAGCGACGATTGTGAAAAGGCCAAGTGAATCTGGGGTTTCTCTTCTGGTGTTTAAAAACCAAGTGTGGAAGCGAAGAGGTTCCCGCCGTTGTGATCGAGGAAGCCCTAAAGGCGCTGGGGGGCAGTTGAGACGTCCGCCACACGGGGAGCGACACGTATACACGCGAATCGAAGCTGCCCCGCCAGCGGTTTCCCAAGGGGAGCGTTCAGATTGACCAAAGAAGCTTCCGAGGAAGGAACCGCCGGTAGGACAGGAGCTAGTCCGTACGGCTAGGGCGCGGCAAGATCGAGCTCGTCCCCCGGGACGGACCAATAGCTCGGAGGTCGGGGCAGATGTTCGCCGCGACCAACCTGGCTGGCTCGGGAAACGGTAGGCCCGAGAGGAAGGTCTTTTTTCTAAAACCTTTTTCCACTCGGACCTCGGAAATTTGGTGTCGAGTCGGGTAGACCAGTAAATTACCTCGGGTGCCACTAGCGGCACGGGCTCAATGCTGGCCGAACCACCAGGAGGCCGTTCTCCGGGACGACCTAGCTAGGCGCCACGAGCAACACGAAGTCATTCCCGCCCTGGTCACGAGGAGGCCGTTCCCAAAGGCGGCCTAGCTGGAACCTTTAGGAGGTCGCATAACCTGGTAGATCGATAGCTCATGCTCAGGGGAAGCGGCCGAGCTCGGAGTTAAACGTTAGCCGACCTGGTTTGATCCCGAGGTCGGAAGCCACCCGTTGCTTAACCTTCGCTAGTTCGTTGCGATCTCTACGGGAACGTGGCAGGAATATAGGATCCGTTAGTTACCACGTTGGACCTGGTCGAACGTGGAGTTAGTGGGTTTGAACAAGCACGCCCCTTTGTAAGCTATAAAAGCATCCCCACCATGAGGGGGACAGACAACATTTTTTTCTGCATAAAAAGATACACGAGCTGGAGTAGGGCTATTATCTCCTTCTTGAGAGGCCCGAACCAGGGTAAATCACAGTGTCCTTGCCTGTTGAAGCCCAGTGAGTCACTCCTCTGAGTATCCCATCACGTGAGAAGGGGTCGCAGTTGGTCCCTCCACCAACAAGTAAGCTCGGCGGGGGCCTGCTCCCCAATCGTCGACAAATCTATATTAGAGGAATAGGGAACCATCGAAATAATTCTGTTTCTGCACAATATCAGAGTGAAAATAGGCTGCATATGGTATTCTCATTTGGGGATGAGGATGAATTGGAATATAAATACTTTTATGATGGATTGTGGATGAGACTGAAATTTGCCTTGGAATCTATAAACATTTATTCTCATAGGTGCCTAGAGGTATATATAGCTACACAGATCATTCTTTATACAAACCGTCTGTGATATACTGTTATCACAGATGGTTCTTTATAGAAACTATCTGTGATATTTTATTATCATAGATGGTTCTACATTAGAACCATATCTGATGTTAATTTTTACTAACGGTTCGAAAATCGTTTGTGATGTGCCGTTCTTATCACTGACACATATTTACAGACGGTTCAAAAAACTGTAAATGATGAGATTTTTGAACCGTCTGTGATTAGCTTTTGTGTAGTAGTAAGGGATGGCTTTGGCACACTTGATCCCTAAAGTTCCATCTACCGTGAAGTTTAGAATTATATGAATTCGTGCTTACTAAAAAGCGTGGCAGCTGTTGCAGATTATCGGTGAAGGAATGTATTTTGAGCTTCTTACAAGCTATTTCAGAAGTTATTTTGATAAATTGTGAAACGCTATATATGAGGATGAGCTATGAATTGTGCGAGCGCAGCAATTGAAGCTAGTGGAAAAGAACCGATGATTGAATGTTGTAGGGTGAACTCTGTAGGTTAGAACTTGGAAATGTTGACTTGCTATCTTTTTTTGTTGTGTCGGATATATTTCCCCTACTTGATATCCTGTTTCAAGGCCGACAGCGCTCTCATCCTGGTGTATGGTCAACCTAATGATCTATTCGAGACTATGAAGAGATCGCTGTTGGTGTTCGTGTTTGTGAGAGGTTGTCGGCATCGGTATCCATCAGCACCATTCAAGTTCCACCTTCGCTAGATGTAGTCTCCCCGTAAGCTCCCACGTCAGCCGGAAGCTACATCGCAACTAGAGGCATTTTCACTATGGCTTCCTCTTAAGTGTTGTTGCAAACTCCTTTAAAGAGCTCTACTACTTACCATTATCCACACGCCTCTTTTTCTCGTAGGCTTCTTGCAGGGATTTTTCAAACAGAAAAACTAAAAAACGGTATACCGTTGCAACGGTACACCTCTGAAACTCATGAAACTTATGATTTTTTTGCACTGAAACTCATGAAACTTAGCACTAAAAACTGATAAAACATGAAACTGATGAAACTAAACACTGAAACTCATGAAACCAGCACTGAAACTGATAAGTTTCATAAGTTTCATGGCTATACCGTTGCAACGGTATACCGTTCCCTAGTCACTCTCAAAAACGTTGCAGCGCACTTTCTCCAATGTTGCAAGAAGTGTTTTTACTGCAATAGTTTAATTCGTATTAGTATTGATGATGAAAAGCTTGAGCGGTGCTCGTACATGGGTCGTAAGGTAGATATTGAGTATGAATGTGCACCACCCCTTCATCAACTCAGTGCTCTTTTTATGAAGAAGAATGAATGCCCTTTGGGTTGGGTGAGTACTTGGGTTCACTGAGTCTAGTTAGACTTAAGTGTAGCAAGCTGGTCTGGTTCAACCACAGCGGAGGAGGATGCAGCAGGGTGTTGACGCTAAAAACTTGAGGTAGGATTTCTAGCTTCAACGCACCGGACAAGCACCTGATTCTAGCGTGCCAATCGATTTGACCTGCAATCGATAAGGTGGAAAGACAGTAAAGTCGATCAAAGCCGATATCAAACGATGATCGGCGTAACTCCGATTGGTGAAAAGCCGATCAGGGGATAACTAGATTAGCCGATCAAAGCTAATCTTTAGGTAAAGACAGATTGGTTTTGAGAGACGATGCGCAACAAAACAAAGCAAATCGAACCTGCGACGAAATCGACGAGACCAACAATCAGCAATGCGCAAACTTTTACCATGAGACAGAGAAGCTGCAAATCCTTGATTCTCCGCTACAATCACATTGCTCTTGTCCAATGCAATTGATATTTGGAAGATGGCTTGTCGACATGTGGATATATATGTACCATGCCTACTAGTGTTCAAATATTAGACTCGGCGCTGATTTAGCTGTATGCACATGTGAGTGTGTTCGGTAGGAAAATTGTATGCCCATGCTTCATGAGGCCTTGGGTGCTTTCGATGAATTTCTAATATTTGTGTGTGGGTGATGTAAGTATGATATGTGTTCCTTTTGTACTCTAAAAAAATCTGATATTTCGTACGTGATGTGTGTTTTTCTTAATGGTGTAGTGTTTCTCCCAGCCTTCGTGTGTTTGGAACAAACGATTTTATGTGGGAATTGAGGAGGAATTGCTTGCTTTTACATGCTAGGCGGAAAAATTTTGGAACTTAAATTATGAAAATATCAAATAGTAAAATACTGGTAGAGGAATAGCTTGATTTTTCTTGCTAGTTGGCAGATATATGAAGCTTAAGAAAAAGAAAATACGACAAAAAAAACATGGGGTGAGAGAGGCTCGAACTCTCGACCTCAGGATCACTCACGTTTTCAGCTATGAGACCTACGCGCTAGCCAACTGCGCCACCACCCCAACGTGTGTTCGCAATAACTATCACTAGTTACATGCCCGTGCGTTGCTACGAAAAACAAAATTGATAACGAAAAATAAAGATTAAAAAATAAAAAAATATTTCACAAGATCAAACATCTATCTTTTAACGCTTCGTTTCTTGCGAAAGCTGGCTAATTAAAGCAACGCTTCGTTTTTTGCGTAGGGCAATTAATGACGTGGGTAGAACTCATCACTGCCACCAACTGCTGCTTTATAATAGTAGAGATATATAAGTACCGGATGATTACCAGACACCAGGGTGACAACTGACGAGCAATCCTTGCGAGTTGCTAAGGTAAGAGGCACAAATAGATCTCCATTGGAGGAGTATATACTCATGAGACCACTTTGTTTGGCAGTTTCATGTCAGGCCTTGGCCCAGGCCCGGGTGATCTGAGTCTGGCTCCACCCGTGCTTTAATCTATTTTGCTTCCGATGCTTCACAGCAGCGAGTGTTGGGACACGGAAAAGTTACTTAGCATAAAATTAAATTTTTTTACCTCGTATAACCAAGGAACCGCTGCAAATTGTAGTTCACCGTCGCCACCACGCGCAGCCCCGCGACGTCCCGCCGTCCCACTCCCACCCCTCCCGAGCTTCGACATGGCGGCCGCCGCGGCTACAGCGTTGTGTTCTTCAATTACAGACGGCTATCTGGACGGTGGAATCCTGCATGCTGGGCAACTGCACGCCGTCCATAATTAGAGTTGTGCCAAATGAGTAAATTAGCTGTTGACGTCGGGGAAACCGTCACGTATGATTTAATATGATTGATATAGTGATTGCTTGTTGTAATATTCATAAAAAATACTTTTTGTTAGTTTTAAACAGAGATGAGTATATTATCTTGAAGGATTAATTGACGGCTTATCTATTACCGATACTCTTCTGCTTTTCATAACATTGCCATTTAACCCGGGGAACATCATGCTCCATTCTCAAACATACCAGCACTTTTGAGTTGTGAGGAGTGCCGAAAGTTTCAAGCTGCAAAAAAGAAAAGAAAAAGAGAGAGAGAGAGAGAGAGAGATCGAATCAAAAGAAGAAAAAATTGGGGTGAGGGAGGCTCGAACTCGATGAGATTGTTAGGAAACCGGATTCGTATCCGATATGGACTCTTCCTTATCTCTAGCAGAACCGCTATATATAGGAGGCAGGGGCTACCCCTTTGTACACACAAGCATACAGAATAATAAAGCAGACCCGTTCCTCCTCATATTGTGTCTCTCTTTCTCCCTGTCTGTTCTCCACTTTAGATCTATTAGGCAACCCCGGACTATTCGATAGCGAGGTTGTCTAACACGTTATCAGCACGAAGCTCTACCGGAGAAAGATTGAAAGGTGAGAAAAGACAAGAAGCGAAGGATCATCGACGACGACGAACGTCTACTACCGGCGATTGATCGCCCGATCCGATCTGCAATCAACTCGCCATCAAGCCGGCATCCACTCGGATTGCCGAAAGAAAAGTCCTACGCGACTCTATCCTACGCGATAGCCTACCGAAGAATAGATTGGAAAGGTGAGATTACGAGGATTGAACTAATCGCTCGTTTTGAATCTATTTTCTATCTAACCGTATGCAAGAAGCTACGGCACAAGAATTCATAGTACACAGACGCGATTGGCACGAAGCCATCCTTCTAGCTGTCGCGATCGGCCACCCAGCGGCACGAAGCCGCCGTTCGATGCCCGAAACGCTGGACCCCAGCTGCCGGCTTGGCTCAGCCCGAGCGCTTGAAGTGCGCCGAACGGCATAGAAGCTCCACGGCACTGGACGGCAACTCGCCTCCTCCCGCAATGGCCACGCAGGCTGCCGACTTGAAGCAACCGCCGACCGCATCCTGGCCTCCTGAACGCGTGAGCTGGCCGCAACGGCCACGCACGGTCCACCGCCCGTGACGACCTCGCAGGCCGCACCACCGGCGACGCTCTGACTACCAACCGGCATGCAGCCGCTGGTCGCAACGTCGGGCCCGCTGCTGTGCTCGGGGACTGCGGTAGTCGCCACTACGCGCTGGCCATCCGCAGATCTGACCAGGTCATTTGCCGCTCGGCCGCCTGCGCCATGCGCGCCAAAGCCACCCAGTCACCTGCGCATGGACGCGCTGCCGAGCCCCGGCATCACGCGTGGGCGGCCAGTACCCGCACCGCAGCCTCTGGTAGCAAGAACAAATCAACTGGACAAGAAGTCCAACTTGGACTTGAAGTTCTGTTAAGAATACTAGAAAGTGAAGTCCAACTTGAAGTCCGTTTACTATTCTCCTTTGTCCAACTTGAAGTCATGGAATCAATCGTAAAAGGAGGATTGGACTTCAATCTGGCTTTGAAACCTGTTGGCGCACGGGGGCAAGGCCTCAATTATTATTTATTTTATTTATTCCTTTTTCTGAATATTGCATTAGAAAATCAGAAAAATGATTAAAAATTCTAGAAAATTGCAGAAAATTTTATGGCTCTGTTTGAATATGTACTTAGCCTTATTTTCTGCATTTATGAATATTTGCATATATTTCCGCATTAATTGCCCTGTTTAGAATATTGGAAATTCCTGAGAATTTATTTCCGCATTTATGAATTTATGAATTGTGCAATTATTGTTTATTCTGGATTTATGAATTAGTCATGTTGATATTTGCTAAAATTAAAATTTTCTGTTGTACAGTAATTCTGAAAATTGCTTGGAAATTAGCAGAAATTATGAAAAGTGCTAGGAAAATTCCAGTTTTTTTTCATACGGCATTTTATGAGAAATTGAGTGGTTGGGATTTGATTTTGGTAATGAATAAACAGATATGAGACAATTGGTGTCTAGGAAAACACACATGAGGCTTGGTTCTTTAATTGGCACCCGGAAACGGGAAGTGCTCCCTCCCTCATGTGAGCCCTAGGGGCAGGTTGACCTGGCCAAGAGTCAAATTGACAGAGATATTCATTACCTGTTTTCGTTCCCAGCCAACAAGAATTATATAAGTTGTAATTAGACTTATGCCATGTTTAATTCATGTTGAAATTTATTTTCTGTTATCAAGTGATGCTGGAAAATTGCTGTATAATTAACAGAAAATTGCCAAATACTAAGAAAAATTCTGGAAATTCATGAGAGTTTACTTTCCGCATTTTATGAATTATGCAATCACACTTTATTAGATTACACGCAGTAATCTAATGTTGGAATCTTGTAAAAATGCAGATGTCTGGCATTGTGAATCGTGAGTTTGCAGAATTGGCCCAGCACGGTCAAAACTACCTCACTTGGGCATCCGATGTGAAGATCGTACTCGGTGGCAAGAAGCTCCGAGCTGCCATCGGCTTAGGGTCCTCGAAGGACGCACCACCTACTGCCGAGCAGAACGATCAAGCATTGCACTTCCTCAGGCACCATCTCTCAGCCACCCTGAAAAATGAATACATGGCTGAAGAAAGTGCAATTGAGCTATGGACTGCACTCCAGAAGCGGTTCGAGAAGATCAAATACACAATCTTGCCCCAAGCACAGCAAGATTGGGTGCGTCTGAGGTTTGCGGACTACAAAACAGTGGCCGAGTACAATTCTGGCTTGCACAGAATTTGTACTAATCTCTCCCTATGTGGCAAGAAGATCACTGAGGAGGAGAAGATTGAGAAAACTCTTTCCACTTTTCACCCCAATGCTATCCAGAGTGCCCGCAGCTATCGTCAGGACGCATACAAGGAGTATAGCGAACTGATTGATGTTATGCAAGTTGCGGAGCCACAAGACGAAGCTCTCCGAAAGAACTTCGTCTCACAGCCACCTGGAAGGAGCATTGTACCTGAAATCAATGCCAACAGCTATAAGGTGAAAAAGCCCGCCCACATGAAGTGGGTCAAGAAGGGTGGAAAAGAGAAACATCAGGCCAAAGGAAAGTCCATAGCCCAAAAGAAGAAGGATGACAAGGAAAAGCCGCAGGGCAAGCCGTATGGACAGCAGAACCAGACGTGCTTCAAATGTGGCACTTGGGGGCATTGGTCAAAGATATGCCGGGAATCCAAGGAAGTGATCAATGCATATCAGGCCAAGAAGAAGGCCAAAGGAAAAGAAAGGGCAGAGGCACATTTTGTCAAGTAGGCAATGATGATGTCATGGAAGTTGACACCCCACATGCTTCATCCTCGCAGCCCAGCCTAGACATCAATGATGCAGCCAAGCCCTTGGCAAATGAAGAAAACACTTCTGTGGATGACATAGAAGCATAAATGAATGCATACTTTACAGATTCCGTTTAGTGCATGAATAACATTGTTAGCACTTTCTTTTAGATTGTGGTTGATTAGTTAATATTGAATAATTGTAAGCTCTCGAAGAGCATACTTTTACTTTCTCATGAATAAGAATTGTTATTTATTCTTTATTCCAGTATTCTTTACTTGCAAGCAATGTTTGAATTACTTTGCCACTGTCAGATTAGAATTATATTTCTTTTCATCTAGAAATCGTGTAGCACCCAATGGAGGAAATATGCATTGTTGATAGTGGCACAACAAATACCATCTTAAGAGAGTCGAAATACTTCCAGACGATCACGAAGAACGCTGGAAGGATTACGACAATCGCAGTAAGCGATACGCATATAATAGGCTCAGGAAGAGCCACAATTATATTGCCAATGGGTACAACTTTGGTAATTGAAGAAGCCCTCTTGTACCCTGAATCAACACGCACTCTCTTAAGCTTTAAAGATATCCGCGCCAATGGGTTTCATGTAGAAACCAATGAAGAAAATGGCAAAGAACACTTGTGCATTGTGAAGCACGCGGAATATGGAAAGATGGTACTAGAAAAATGTCCCTCATATGAATCTGGGTTGTACTACACGAAAATCAATGCACACGCAGTGTATACTTCTTTGAAGACTGTATTTAGAAGCTCTGAATTATTTGCTTTATGGCATTGTAGATTAGGTCATCCTGGTCTTAGATTGATGAGAAATATAGTTAACAACTCACAAGGTCATGGCATTAATGTTAAGAATTTCCCGAATCACGAAGATTTTGTGTGCCATGCATGTGCCACCGGGAAATTAATAACTAGACCCTCTGTTATGAAAGTGCAACATGAAATCCTGCATTCTGGAACGCATTCAGGGGGATATTTGCGGTCCGATTCAGCCCTTGTCGTGGCCGCTTCGATACTTTATGGTGCTCATTGATGCTTCCTCGAAATGGTCGCATACATGTTTCTTTGTCAACAAGGAATCATGCATTCAAGAAACCGATCTCGCAGATCATCGTAATTAAGAATGCTTTTCCGATCATCGCGTGAAGTCCATTCGAATGGACAATGCCGGTGAATTCACTTCCAAGGCATTTGATGATTATTGCACAAAGAACGGGAATAATCATTGAGCACTGCATCCGCACGTCCATACGCAAAATGGGCTAGCTGAAGCACTAATAAAAAGGATTAAGTTCATTGCCAGACCGCTCTTGCAGAGTTGTAACTTGCCCAACACTTGTTGGGGACACGCAGTCCTGCACGCAGCAGCACTCATCAATTATAGACCATCGGCCTACAACATCCATTCACCTATGCAAATTAGTGCATTGGGTCAACCTGAAGAATTGAATGTATGGTATATGTACCTATACCACCCCCACAGCGGACTGCAATGGGCCCTCTCCGCAAGTCTGGGATATACGTTGGTTATGAGAGTGCATCCATAATCAGGTATTTGGAACCCATGACTGGAGACTTGCATACGACCGATTCGGCCGATTGTATCTTTGACGAGGACCGTTTCCCGTCATTAGGGGGAGAGAATCAACCATTGGATGAAAAATGCCGGGAAATAATATGGCATTCCACTGGGATCCCCGCGCATGACCCGCGCACTAATGAAGCAAATCAAGAAGTCCAGAAGATAATTGATTTGCAGAATTTAGCAAATGAACTGCCTGATCATTTTTGTGATCTGAAGAGCGTGGTTAAGTCGCATGTACCAGCAAGAAATGCACCAGAGAGGGTGGAAATACCAAAGAAAACAGAAGGTATCCCTCATCCTGTTCAGAGGCCTCAAAGAAAAAGAACAGGAGATCTGGCTTCTCAAACCCAAAGTACCCGGAGACGTCTGGGGAAATCAAGCGAGAGGATTTACCACACCAATCACAAAAGTGCCCCAAAGCAAGAAGGGGAGCCAGTTGAGACACAGCCTTTGGAAAGAAGCCTGTGGAAAAGGCAATTCCAGATCTGAACCTTCCATTGGAAGAAACCGCCAAAAATAATGTGTGCGCACACATTGGCGGAGAAAAACTAAAGGAACTTGCTCCTGGAATGGGAAATGGCAATGAAGAGCAAGTAGAAGTGCATGAAGCACACCATGACGAAATGGCCATAAATTTTGTAATAATAGGAGAATCTATGAAAAGAGCAACAACCATTGCAAGGCTTGTTGTTCAAGGTTTCACTCAACGTCCTAGGGTTGATTATGAAGAAACCTATTCTCCGGTCATGGGCGGAATTACCTTTAGATACTTGATCTCAATGGCAGTCAACTTGAAGTTGAAAATGAAGCTAATGGATGTTGTCACAGCATATTTGTATGGAAACTTGGATTCGGAGATTTATATGAAAGTACCGGAAGGTATCCCTATCCCGAACCAAGACAGAGCAAACAGAAACCTATACAGTGTGAAATTGGAGAAATCACTGTATGGGCTAAAACAGTCAGGAAGAATGTGGTACAATCGTTTGAGTGACTTTCTCTGCAAGAAAGGCTACACAAACAGCGAAGATTGTCCATGTGTATTTATACAACGATCCACGAATGGATTTTGTATAATCTCCGTCTATGTAGATGACTTGAACATCATTGGGACGGATGAGGAAATTGAAGAAGCATGCACATACTTGAAATCTGAGTTTGAAATGAAAGACTTGGGTAAAACCAAGTTCTTTTAAGCTTGCGGCTTGAACATGTCCAAGGCGGAATCTTGGTACACCAAGCATCCTACACGCAGAAAGTGTTGGAGAGATTTGGCTTTGAAAAGGCATACCCCGCAAAGACCCCAATGGTCGGAAGGTCACTCCAAGCAGACCTAGACCCGTACAGGTCTATAGAAGAGGGAGGAAGTCCTGGAGCGGAATTCCCATACTTGAGTGCAATTGGAGCGCTCATGTACCTTGCAAATAGCACTAGGCGGACATTGCGTTCGCCGTGAATTTGCTAGCGCTTGATGCGTAGAACCCACCAAAAGGCATTGGAAAGGGGTAAAGGACATCTTCCGTTACTTTCAAGGAAGCAAAGACCTCGGCTTGTTTCTGAAGAAACAATGAATTGAATTTAGTTGGCTACGCCGATCTTTGGTACCTATCGGACCCGCATACTGGCAAGTCACAAACTGGGTATGTTTTCCTTTGCGGTGGAACAGCAATTTCTTGGAAATCGTCTAAGCAGACTCTTGTCTCGACGTCGACTAACCACTCAGAAATCATTGCATTGTATGAAGCCTCTCGGGAATGTGCATGGCTTCGAAGAATGGTTCACCACATCCAGAAGTCATGTGGTCTGAACATGGAACAAACCCCCACTATTATCTATGAAGATAATGCAGCTTGTGTTGCACAAGTACAAATGGGATATGTGAAGAGTAACCTTACAAAGCATATCACCCCAAGTTCTTTTATGCTCATGAAATGCATAAGATGAACGAGATAAAGATACTGCATACTAAGTCGTGTGAAAATCTCGCAGATTTATTCACTAAGTCACTCCTGGCATCTTCCTTTGAAAGATGTATTAGAGGAATCGGGATGATGAGGCTTAGAGAAGTGCAGATTTCAGGGGGAGATTTTTCACATACTCCTACATAAATCTCAAACATGAAGCTTGAGTACCCAACGTAAATCTTGAAGATTAACATTGAAGTTTGGGTGGATTGTACTCTTTTCCTTAAGTAAGTTTTTCATTGAAGTTTTCTTACATAAGGTTTTTGATGAGGCAATCCGTGCAACACAGCAAGCGTGTGCTATGTACTCTTTCTCCAATTATTTTTCCCACTGGGTTTTTATGGAGTTTTAATGAGGCATATGCATCTCGCAGTGAAGAGTCCAAGGGGGAGTGTTAGGAAACCGGATTCGTATCCGATATGGACTCTTCCTTATCTCTAGCAGAACCGCTATATATAGGAGGCAGGGGCTACCCCTTTGTACACACAAGCATACAGAATAATAAAGCAGACCCGTTCCTCCTCATATTGTGTCTCTCTTTCTCCCTGTCTGTTCTCCACTTTAGATCTATTAGGCAACCCCGGACTATTCGATAGCGAGGTTGTCTAACAGAGACCACCACCACGTTGGCCTGCTGTGAGATCCGAAAACACTAATAGCTTATTACATATGTTTTTATAGCGCACCTCTCCTCGCTTACGTGGCACGAACCTTAGCACAACACCTATCTGTAGTTCTGTACACCGAGAAGTTTCTCGGCAAGAAAATAATAATAAAAAAACAGGACGATGCGATTTGCGTAAACTTGAGTTGACGATCTTTAGCACAAAGCATGGTTCAAAATAAATCTCGTTGGGATTTCGGTTATCTCGGTCAAGATTTTGTTCTTCGGTCAGGACCGAGATCCTAAATCTTGGTTGAATAAAAAACTTTACAAAAATTCAAAATACTACAGTAATTTTCAAAATCTCGATGAGATCTCGGTGATTTCGGCCGAAATTTCGGACTCTTTGACAGATTTTGATTTTTGTTGACCGGATTTGGTTGGAATTGGGGTCAAAACCATCCGCAAAAGATTTCAAAATTTTTTGACAAGTTTTTGATCATTTCAATTTGAACGAAATCTTGGATTTCCCGATTGAAAAATGACCGGATTTCAAATTTGGTTTTTGAATTTTGTCCAAATTTTATTTAAAATTCCGAGATCTTACCAAATTTTGGATTTCGGCCACCTTCGAGATATATATCGAAAACGAAATTTAAAACCTTGGCACAAAGTGAAGGGACAAAATCCTGACCCTCAATAAGAACTTTTTTTGAACCTTAATATTCACAAAGTGAAGGAAACTAGCTGACGATCTTTAGCACAGAGTGAAGGAAGGAAAACTTTTGTTTAAGGTTCTGTTTGGTACGATTCTATATTCTAGTAGAAACGAAAACAGTTTCGGATTCTTGGTAGAAACGTTTCAGGTTGGATTCTGTGAATTGGGTGGAACTAGGTTAAAACCGATTCAGCCACGGTGTGGAAAAAGAACAAAGATCCAAGGAGAATCGTTCTGAGCTGTAGCCCGTTTGGTTAGGTTTTTTTTCAGATAGAAACTTTTCGGTTCCAAGTTGCCAAACGGGGCCACCACTAATGGCTTTGCTAAAATAAGCACTATATAAGGTACCGCAACTATTTTTTTCTGTACGCAGGCAAAATTTGAGCATGCCCTGGATGATACTAAAAATTACTAGTTCGACTGTTTTACCAGTGAACCCATTAACGGGCGAAAAGCAACTCGATTATTTGTAACTCCACTGAATTTAACATTTTCTGAAGTGGACATCTTTCTGTGAAAACATGAAGGTAATTACATTAAACAATCTGTGTCCAGTGCCTTGGCAACCATTGGTTTCATGTGCTTGGTAATGACATCAGTCTTAACACCTTGAAGGTCTTCTGTTCAAGTCCCGGCGAAACCTTCATTTTTTTTTTCATTTTTTCCTCTTCTGATTTTTGAAATGCATGTAATTTTTTTTTAAGATAACGAAAGATTATATCTTTTGGCCTCTGTATGATGCACACAACCAACCATTTATTACAATGTTACAGCAGAAAAACTGTAAAAAGAAATCGCTAATCATGAAAGTTGTAACAAGCCATTACAAATATGAAACAGAAAGTATCATCCGCACACAACCTGCTACTGAATCACCATCCATGGCTGATGGAGAGATCTCTAACAACGATATCCAGCGATCTGTATGCCGATAACACCACATCCTGGTCCTCCTGATGCTGCAACACATACCACGATGCAACCGCCAGTTGGTGCAAATATAGATGACCTGCATTGTATTTGTCGATGTTCAACACCGGGGTCTCTAAACGAGCTCATGAATATAAATTGGGTTGCCTTTATCGAAATAATCAGATATTGCAAAAATTAGAAAGTAGGATTGCTTCTTTATTAACCAAGTAGCTTGATCAGAGTACAAACTTGTGGATTGTCTGCATAATAAGAATGCTATTGCACACTTGCTATTATTGTTGTTTGATTTCACTATATCCTTCATTCTTGTGTAGGCTTCCTATTTAAACAAAGCAAAGGGATAGTAGTTGTACTTTCGGAAAGTGTCTTCCTGCTAAGAGATGTCTCTTCATCAGGAGATGTGTCGTTTGGTCAAGAGACGTTTTATCATAGGGAGTAACTTCTGATGTACCTATTAAAAGAAAATCCTCTGCACATTATATTTTTGTGCGGGAGTAACTGCTTATCTCGACCAGTCATCTGGTTGAAAAGAATGTAGTTGATTTCTTTGACCAATTGCCGGTCGAGGCAAGAATCACAGGTCGACCAAGACCAGTGTAAGTGTACCTTGTCAGGGCAAATGAGCCACTGATTATCCCTGACAATTCTCAGCATATTGATCGAGAATATAACCACATGAGTAAAATGGGCCTAGTTAAAGTCGTAGCCAATTTAATGGGCTTCGAGCCTTCTTTTTATGGGCTTATTTCCCTTATAGGGGTATAGGCCCAAAGTAGAATTGGATTCATTAATTGTCGTCAGGATTAGAATTTTTATCCTATTAAAAATCACATCATTTCAACATAGCCAAATTAACTAACATAAAGCGGTAGCCCCGACCAAAATTTGAGTCCATAATTCTTTTCCAAACCCCAATAACCAGTTTCCAAACATATATTGGTCATACTACTAGGGTGTGACAGATTAGAAGCCACTTGTACAACGAGCCATACAAAATGAGTGAAATGGCAGTCACAAAAGAGGTGCGGAATAGTCTACTCATTGTTACAAAACAACATTTTTTGCTACTATTCTAATTTCTTTTAGATAGGTTATCTTTTGTCAATATCACCCCACGACGTAAGCACCAGAGAAATTTTTTTTAATGGCACCTTAAGATTCCAAAATTTTCAATTTGTAACTGGGATATTTTGATGCATTAAAACTGTATACATCGACTAGATAGAAAA
Source organism: Rhipidocladum racemiflorum (assembly GCA_036346355.1). Taxonomy (NCBI): domain Eukaryota; kingdom Viridiplantae; phylum Streptophyta; class Magnoliopsida; order Poales; family Poaceae; genus Rhipidocladum; species Rhipidocladum racemiflorum. The sequence goes on from CM070582.1 coordinate 41,994,754, forward strand.
TTGATTCCATTGAAAAATATCATGTTCTAGTGATAAATGCGAACCATCAATATTTGCAACAATCTTATGCCACGCTAGTAAATTATGTCCCATAATGTCACTATGAAATGACACATTTAGAGGGACATAGCATATTATTTCAACCATCGTGGCATGTTTGTGACGAACAATGTTATAAAGTAGTGGGTATTGTGCACCGAGGGGGTTGTTCCCAAGCCATACATCTTACCAAAATCGTATTTGAGTTCCATCACGAAGTTGAAAAGACCCAAATGTAAGGAAATGGTGTTTGACTTTTATTAAACCGGCCCAAAAATGAGTCTTCTGGCTTCCTTTCTGCATGAGAAATAGTCTTATTCTCCAGATACTTTCTTTTGAGAAGAGTTTGCTAGACTCCATCATCATTTCACAGTTTAAAATGCTATTTGCTAAGTAAACAGATATTTTTGGCACCAAGATCTTGAATGCCCATACCATCTTGATCCTTGGGTCTACATAATATGTCCCACTTAGCTAGCCTATACTTTTTTTATGGTTGTCATTTTGCCAGAAAAATCTGGATATGTAATAGTCCAACCGATTAATTACCCCCCGTGGTATCTCAAAATTTTTTTACATAAACATGAGTAAACTGGTAAGCACGGAATTTAGAAGGACTAATCGGCCTCCAGTGGTCAAATGCTTGCCCTTCCAACTACTCAATCGCTTTTCAAATCTTTTGTCTACCCCCTTGCACTAAATGATCTTCAGTTTTCTATAATGAATTGGTATGCCAAGATATCTAAAGGGAAAACTTCCCAACCGACAACCAAATAGCTGTCCGTAGGGAATCACCCAAGTTCAAATTTAAACATTGGTTGGTTTTCGAGTGGAAAACTGCTCCATTATTGAGCAAAAGCGGAGTATAGTCAGAAAGGAATCTATCAAGGGCATTAACAGTGATCAAAGGAAACTTTTGTTCCCATTTTGTGCTCATTAGCACCCGATCAAGCTTTTTGAAAGTTGGATTTGGCAAGATATTTGCCAATGTAAATTGATGACCACATAATTCAATTTCTCTCGGATCTAAGCTGTCAATAACAGCATTAAAGAAGAAAGACCACCGGGGAAATGAATCAGAATCTCCAATCCTACAATTTCTACTGTTCAAACTAATTAATCTATTAGGAATTTTGATCTTTCTGCTCTCTTCTCGCCCCCCAAAGAAACAACGAATATATTCGTTTCGCAAACTAGAGAAAAACATAGGGAATATACCCTCTGAATTGCCAAACATCTACATCAATCATGGTGATACGCGTAAGGTAGACAAAAAATCTTCTCAGAAAGAAGGGGGAAAGGCTCTTTTTTTTTTTTTGCCCCTTGCTTGGAATCATTGCCACAACACTAACAATTAACAAACCTTGTCTCAGCCACAACATGCAACCGACTTTAGCATGCGAACAAAATCCCAACCTACAAATGTGAAGCGAAATTCCAAATCTCCACTGACGGCGACTGAAATTGACTCACAACAGACACAGAGTCGCAGATACATGCAGGGGCTAATTACAACCGATAAATTAATGATGGTCGCCGCTGTTACTCACTACATACAGTACGGCCCCGAAGATTAAGGGAAAGGAGATTAGGAGAGAAAGCAACGGTGATGGGGCAATGAGTGCCAGGGGATCCGGATGTGGCAGCCGTTCGTTCAGGCGCGGAATCCATGGCGATATTTGCGCATTTCCAATTATCATGATGTGCCACGTGTCTGAATTGGATACGGTTTTGAAAAGATGTATGGTTTGAAAAACCGACGAAAACCGCTTAAAAACCACGAATTTCGATCTTACCGTTCCAGTTCGAAAAGCAAAACTGTTCGATTTACCGGTCAAATTCAAAAAAATTAAAAAAATTTATCCAAAAAATCTCTAAAAATAGTTTTAATAGCCAGCAATATTTGTTAAAGTATATTTAGTACCAATATTTATTCAATTATATTTTGTAGCAATATTGGTTGAATTATATTTAGTAGCGATGGACGAAACCCGAAAATGGTACTATTTCTTCAAGTAGCGATATTTGTATATACAAAAAATTATCTTGCTATGGCATATTTTAATATGTAAATGTTTTCCAACATTAAAAAGGTTACTTCTCGTTGTATGCATGCATGAACTACCAAAACTTCTTGTTTGATTATTATTTTCTTACATTTTACATTTGTGTTGAATTTTATCCTTACCTATCTATTATTATTTGATGTGTCTATTAATAACCTGATATGGCTATATTAGTAAGTGATACAGTTATATTTAGTAGTAATATTTGTTCAATTATATTTAGTAGCAATATTTATTGAAGTATGTCCATTAGCAATATTTGCTCAATTATGTCAAGTAGCAATATTTGTTGAAATATATTTAGGTCCTGTTCGTTTCAGCTGCTTAAAAAAAACGGATTGTTTGTCGAACGAAAGGATTATGGACAGCTTCTCCCACAATCATAAGCTGCCCTCTACATAGAATCAGAATCCGGCTGGAACCTGATTCTCACTGATTCTTGCTAATTATTCTCATCAACCCGGTCTGGAACCTAGAAGTTGCAGCCAGCCCAACCCAATTCTCTCACAATCAGAAGCAGCTTCTCCCATAATCCAGAATCTATAATTCAGAAGTTGAAACGAACCTAGCTTTAGTAGCAATATTTGTTCAATTATATTTAGTAGCAATATTTATTGAAGCATATTTAATACCAATATTTGTTCAATTATATTTAGTAGCAATATTTGTTGAAGTATATTTAGTAGCAATGGACGACAATCGAAAATGGTACTATTTGTTCAAGTAGCGATATTTGTATGCAAAAAAAATTATCTTGCTATAGTATATTTTAATATGCTAATATTATCTAACATTGAAAAACTTACTTCTCGATGTATGTATTCATGAACTACCAATATTTTAATATGTTAATATGTTAATGGTATTGGTATGCCATTTTGTGAATGCCCATTTTTGCACTTATTAGATTGATATGTGAGTAGTATTCAAATGAAAGATTATTTGTTGACATATTATTGCTAAATGCCTAATTTACAACTTGTTGATTTTTTTTTTTCATATTTAGGAAAGATCATGTTGGAATTTGTTCGTGTTTGTCCATATTTTTTTTATATATTTCTTACATTTCTCCTATTTTTTGGCCTTTAATGGCTTTTACGAATTTTACAATATTTTCTTCTTTGCAATTTTTCATTTTTTTTCATTTTTTCAACTATCGAGTGGTTTTTGATGATTTTTGGCGGTTTTCTCCAAAAATCGCTCAAAATTCGAGCCTTTTCCAAACGTTTTCGTCCAAAAACTGCAAAAATCACTCGATGATTTGACCAAATTTCAAATTTGTTTGACTTTTGAACCGTTCGGTTTTGAGCGAATTTCAAGCTATTTTTCATGAATTTCGGTACCACCGGGTCTTCAAAATTCGACCTCAAAACGGTATTGTTAACCCTGCAAAAGAATAAATCTAGTAAAAAGAAGAAAGTTCTATTTTTCTATATTTTATGTGTTAATTGTGATTGTTCTGGCTATTATATTAGTATACTGTGATTAATCACGCGATCGTCACTGTTTTAGAACAAGTTATCAACACGAGTGCCTCCGAAGGCCGAACGGTACATCGTTCTGTATGATTAACAATTAGATCAATCTTGTTATTTGTGCTAATCAAAATTTGATATATACTCGGTGCATGTTTAGAAATGATGAATGCATTGCCCCTCAACTTGCCGCCGCCATGCCGCAAGGCCGCCCGGCCCAGGGCTCTCCTTGCTTGTATAGGTGATCCTAGCTTGATCCATAGATACACTATGTTCTTAATTTCGTGAGGCACTTGTATCATGCCCTCCCGCCTCCTCCTCATTCAGCGTCCCTTCCCGCCGTCGCTGTGTGATTTCAGTCGCCCGTCGACGCCGCCCAATGGGAGATGACGGGCTTGGGAAGGTGTTGTACTCGATGGGCTTCAGATTCGGCAACCATCGTCTGGCTCCGGTCATTTCATAGGGGCTTGAAAATTGCCCAAATTTAAGTCAATTTTGGCTTAAATTTTTGTTTTTTCGGACTCGAAATTAACGGATTTCAAATTTGGTTTTGTGTTTGAACGAATTTTGATGAATTTTGATCAAAATTCTAAAATCTGATTAAAATTTTGGATTTCGATTACTTTCAAGATATAGTTCGAAAACTAGATTTGAAGCCTTGATGGCTACTACGAGCACCAGAAAAAATCGAATTGGCACCAAGGATGCAAAAACCGGTGAAATTTCGGATTTTTTGGCCTAGATTTTGGATTTTGGACCCCCCGAGATCCTAAATCTCAATGGAATAATTTTTTTAAAAAAATCTTGATGATTTCGGACGAAATTTTGAGGGTTTTTTTTGCTAGATTTTAATTTTATTCATTGTAATTGATTGGATTTATAGTCAAGGTCATCCACAAAAAATATAAAAAAATTTTGACATGTTTTTCACCAGTTTTTGGTTGGTTCAATTTATCGGTTAGGACTGTATGATTTTTTTAAAATTTCTCAAGATTGATCATCATCTAAAAATTTTATGGGAATATTATGGATGTGTTACGACCATTCACAAAAATTTTCAAAATTTTATAAAATAGTTTGTACTATTTTTCATTCTAGTGAATTTTGTCAGTTCGTCTTTAGTAGCACTATTTGATTTTTTTAAAATTCCTAAGGTGGTTTGCACCATTTTATGAGAATATTATGAATACTTTAGAACCATCCACAAAAATTTTCAAAAGTTTCTAACGTGGTTTGCACCATTTTCCATTCGGTTAAAATTTGTTGGTCAGCCTTTTATTAGGACAATGGCACTGTTAGATCTTAAAAAAAGCCTCATGCTTGATCATTATCTGAAATTTTTATGGGAATATTAGTGATGTGTTAGGACCGTGCAAACAAAATTTCAAATTTTTTTGATGTGTTTTGGACCGTTTTTCGGTCAGTTCAATGTGGGCCGAGATCTCGAAATTCCTGGTTGAAAAAAAAACAGGATTTGAAATTTGGTTTTTGAATTTTGTCCAAATTTTGTCTGAAATTTCTTAATCTCGCCGAAATTATGGATTTCGATCAGTCCCGAGATAGAGTCCGAAAACAAAATATGAATCCTTGATTGGCACGTGTACACGCATCGTTAGCAACACACCTACCATGGAAACTGTTATGATATGGTTAGAGTCTGTGTCCCTGTATGGTAGGACTCTATCCATTGGTGGGCAAATCCGAATTAATCTCCATGGGTCCTCCACGGCAATAAAGAGAGAGGTTTTCCCCTTGTATGGTGTGCTTCTCCTTCTTCTGTTTGTGTGCTTGCATTGGCATGTCGTTGATTGCGTGGGTGAACAATCTAGTTTTACAACACGTTATCAGCACAAGTCTCTATCACAAGAAGCGGAGAATCGTCGACTACGATGAACGACTACTACCAGCGATTGATCGCCCGATCCGATCTGCAATCAACTCGGCATCAGGCCGACATCCACTCGGATCGCCGAAAAAGTCCTACGCGACTCTATCCTACGAGATAGTCAACACATCCGGCATCAAGAACGTAAGTAATCGCGCATGATCAAAATCCTGCAGATTGTCATAATCTACTGTTCTTGATCTGATACTGTCCATAAAAAGTTATTGTTTAGCACACTATTGGAAGCTCCATACCCTGGGTTTATTTTCTAGCTTTTGCCATGTTTAATATGTGGTAAATTGACTTTTCTGTTACATAAGTAATTCTAAAAATTGCTCAAATATTAACGGAGAATTGCAAAATTTGCTAGAAAATTTTGTGGACATGAGCAGTTGGGATTTGATTTCAGTAATGAAGGAACAGATGCAAGACAATTGGTGTCTAGGAAAACACACATGAGGCTTGGTTATTTAATTGGCACCGGGAAACGGGAAGTGCTCCCTCCCTGATGTGAGCCCTACAGGCGAGTTGACCTGGCCATGAGTCGAGCTGACGGAGACATTCATTACTTGTTTTCACTCCCAGCCAACCAGAATTACATAAGATGTAATTAGCATTATGCTACGTTTAATTGATGTTGGAATTTATTTTCTGTTATTAAGTAATGCTGAAAAATTGCTGTATAATTAACAAAAATGGCTAAATGCTAGGAAAATTCTAGAAAAATTATGATAATTATCTACTGAATAGATATAGACTAAAACTTTATTGATTCAATGAGAATGCATGCAAAATAATATTTTACCAATAGTAAAATTTCGTATTGCTTGCATATAAGATATGTCTAACATCGCAAAAAGGGAATTTGCTGTGCTTGCCCTGGATGGCAGCAATTATCTCACTTGGGCGATGGATGCCAAAATCAACCTAACAGCTAGAGCACTTGAAGCTGCTATTGCCCAGCCTGAAGCGAGTGCACCTGCTGTGCTCGAACCCGCAAAATGCGCTGCTTTACATTTTCTGAGGCACCATCTTCATCCGGACCTGAAGGCCGAATACTTTATGGAGGAGGACCCACTGGTATTATGGAATTCCCTGAAGGAACGATATAACCAGCAAAGATCTGTGTTGTTGCCAGAAGCACAACGAGAATGAACCCTCCTACGCTTTCAGGATTTCAAATCTGTGGCAGCATATAATTCTGCAATGCACAAATTTGTCGCTAAATTAATGTTTTGTAACCAGAAAGTTACTGATGCTGAAATGATTGACAAAACCTTGTGCGCCTTCCACCCCAACATGATGATACTACAGCAACAGTACCGTCATGCAAAGTACAAGAAGTACTTTGAGCTTATTAGTGTTCTACTAGAAGCAGAAAAACATGATGAACTTCGCACTTGTTCATGTGTTGTTTTTCTTAGCTGATCCTAGCGCACTCTGTTCTGTGATGGTCTTCGCAGTGTCTGGCTGATCGAGCAAAACGGGGGAGTCACATTAATGTGAAAATCTAGCAGATTTATTTACCAAGTCTTTGCCAGTATCAAGTTTTCAAAGATTTGTTCGTGGCATCGGCATGAGAGATACTACTTTAATCCAGAAGATTATAAGTTGCACTCTTTTATTTTTAGTGAGTTTTTTTGAAGTTTTCTCACATGAAGGTTTTTAATGAGACAACATGAAAGTGCATCTAGGCCCCTTAAATTGTTTTGCTGATTAATGATGACACAATTAAAGAGATCTAATGTTTTAACTAGAATTGATGCAGATATCGAGAACATTTTGGTTTCGGAATGCGATTGGACGCCCCTACAAATATTCAAATTTGAAAAGATGGCATCAAGAGAAGAATTGTAATTTTCATTTTATTTGAGTCTTAAGGATAGCCGTACTATTAAGGGGATACGACAGGAAATCACTCTTAGGATGATCATGTGCTCAAAGATCAAATCTTGCATTTTAATAGCACCTAAGACACTTGCATTTCCCCATTAACTGTTTTTCAAACCGAGCTGTCTAACTCGGAATGTCCGGATATTTTGTCCGGAGTATCCGGGTTACTCCCTTCGGTTCCAAAATGCATTTTAGCCTATCCGGAGTATTCGGACTAAATTGTCCGGAGTGTCCGGACTTTTCGAAATAGAGGGTAACGGCTAGTTTTCCAAAAGCATATTTAAAGCTCCTTCCCTCTCCCAATGGTTAGAACATTGATTGGAGCTCATTCATTGCTGGTTTTAGCCCTCTCTCACTCATTAAATACTCTCTCAAGAGCTCAAGCTTCTTCCTCCATCAATTTGAGTGTGGATTCAAATCTTTGTGAGAGGAGGAAATAGATTTAAGTGCTAGGTGCATTCATTCCATCTTTTGAGCACTAGTTCATCCTCCAAGCGATTTCCCGGGGTGTTATTACTCTTGGAGGTTGAAGGTCTCCTAGACGGCTAGGAGTCACCGGGAACAACCAAGACTTGTGGTGTGCCCCGGTGGTTTGTGATGGCAAGTTTCGCCTCCGGAAGGGAAGAGACACTAAGTGAAGCCGGCGAGTGCATTTGTGCAACACCGAGAGGAAAGTGGGTTGAAAAAGACCCTGGCTCAAGTGTGACCGAACCACCTCAACGGAGACGTAGGATTCCCTTCAAGAATCCGAACTTCGGTAAAAATCATGTTCTCCGCTCTTTCTTTATTCTCTAGCTAAAGTTGTGTTGCTTTGGTCTTGCGGAGCCCCGATCTACTTGTGTCGTTTGTTTAGCTCCAGATCTGTGCTTGCTTAAGGTACTTGACTGCTTTTAGAATGTTTTCCTTCAAGTAGCTTGTTGCTAGTCTAAGTAGATTTATTTTCTTGTTCTGCTCGAGCTGGTATGTCCGGAGTATCCGGATAAATACCCCGAATAATCCAGACCATCCGGAATATCCAGACAATTCATCCGGAGTCTCCGGGTTCACCAAATCGGGTAGATTTAATTCCTCTACAATTTTTTAAAACGCCTATTCATCACCCCTCTAGGCGACATCTCCGGTCCGCTCAATTGGTATCAGAGCTAAATCTCTGTAGTTTTGGATTTGAAGATCAAAAAGTGAGGACGTTTTGCCCTAAACATCTCCTTCCCGAGTTTGTTTCGTTTTTCCTCATCTTAGGGCACCTCTCTCCACTCCAACCTATCTAGGGGTCGCGGTTACTTCTTCAATCGGCCCTCAAGTCCGGAGAATCTTCATCCTCTCACCCACATTCTTCGTGTTTAATCTCTTGAGGTGAGTTCAATCTCTTGACCCGATCTCGCGTAATCTCGCTAGATGTTGTCTATCTCTACTAATTGGTCATCCTCTAAGTGGTAGATATCCAATGCGTGTCGTGTTCTGTTGGATTCTTCGGATTCCTTCTCGCCGTGCGCGTTGTCTGGCACATCCGGAGTATCCAGATGTTTTATCCGGATTATCAGGTATATCCGGACTATCCGGACAAAATATCTGGAGTCTCCGGGTTGTGTGCCTCGGCCAGAATCTGCTTCGTCCTACTTTTAGAGTCGCTTCACGGCTAATTCCTTTCATTTATCTTCTGTGGTCAGATGGATCTGACTCAGGGCAGTTCTGGCGGCGGCGACCCTCCCCGGGACTCACCTCCTCACTCTCCTCCGTCGAAGAAGCAAAGGCACGCCGTGGGCAAGATGCCCACATCGAGAGGTCCTCGACTTCTTGGTGCCACTTCTGCTCCTTCTCAGCAGCCTCAGCCCGATCCTGATGAGCACCCAGCAGATGCTCATGCCAGACTGCGTGATCAGAAAAAGGAGAGATTATCGACAGTCAGGGCATTTCATTGGACCGTTGGCCAAGGCCAAGCCAGTATGGAATTATCCTGGGTTAGTAAACCCTACGCGCATCATTGATTATAGGACTAGCTTCGGTAAAGGTAAGGCGATAGTTGAGAATAGAAAGAAAGATCCTTTGGATTTTCACCAGGATGAGTATGTGTATCGACGCTTTTGGAATAGGTTCCAATCAGATTACTATGAGACGGTGCTCTATCCTCTTGAGCATCCTGTGGTCAGAATGAAGACCATTGACTGGGACTACATGGCAGGTGCTGAGAATGCTGTGTTTGATCAAGTCATTCAGATTTGTGAGCAGCAGCAGATCAAGAATCTCATGGCCTACAAGTATGATTGGAACAATGAGCTAGTCATGCAATTCTATGCTACGCTCTACTTTGATAAGAATGAGGAAGCTATCTGGTGGATGTCAGACAGCGTGTGGTATGTGGCCAACAAGAAGAGGTTTGCCAGAGTGCTCAATCTCAGATTGGATGACACTAGCCCTAAGCTACATGCCAAGAAGGTGATGACTCCAGAGCAGATTGAGGCACTTTATAACACCTCACAGCGGTTCACTGTTGGGACCATTAAGGGTTTGAAGGAAGTGCCGACTGTGCTGTACAGGATGATTCGGGTCACTCTATGGCCCAAGGAGAGAGATGCGCCTGCCATCAGTTCCTATGGTAGGAACTTGCTGTTTCATCTTGTTGAGCGCTCCCACCTTTTTGACATTGTCAACTTCTTGTGGGAGACTATGAGGCAAAATGCGCAGAACAACATGAGCAGCTGCAGTTATGCACCGTTTGTGATGGCACTGATCGCCAATGTCAGTGGGCTCAAGTTTATCAGAGATGTGGAGCACTTGTCCTAAAAGGTCCGACCTCCATCTGCTCCTCCTGTTCCAGCAGCCGCAGGGCCTACTGCTAGGCCTCCCAGAGGTCGTAGGCCCGTCCATCCGGGAGCCAGCTCGTCCTCCGCTCCTGAGCTTCTTCCTCAGCAGTCCCTCCGGATCCTTCTTCTACCTCCAGCAGCACGCTACATAAGATGTTGAAGCACATCTTCTGTCTTTGTCGCGACATCTCCACTCAGCAAATGGAGCTTCACAGGGAGGTCAAGAAGAACAGTAAGGGGATTCGAGACATTCGTCGCCATCTTGGTGAGGCGCTCTCTCCCAGTGTCTCTACCGGATCTTCAGAAGAGAGCGGTGAGGAGTCGTCCGTCAACAGGCTTTTTGGCATTGTCTCCTCTCCACCTTCAGCGACTGGCAGTGGCGACGGCAGCGGTGGATCTGAGTATGCGGGCTCCGGCGATGACGAAGACGACGAGTGATCTCTTTTGTCCTCCTCCCTTTGGTGTCTTGATGCCAAAGGGGGAGTGATTTCTAGTAGTCGTTGTCTTTGTCGTTGTCTTTATCGTAGTTGTGGATGTTTTTGCTATGCTTTTGTCGTCATGGATCTTATTAACCTTCGTTGTGGATCATGTTTATCTCTTTGGTTTATTGTGTTATGATAATATGCTTGGTTATTGTCTTGATCATTCCTATCATCTGTGATTCCCCGAATGCAAAGATATTGGGGGAGCTCTTGCAATTTCTCGTGAAATATGTGCATTTGTTTTACCTCAAAATTTTCCAATGCACACATTTAGGGGGGGCTCAACTATATATTTGGTATTCAAGAAGTTAAGTCAATCTCTTATTATATCTAAATTGCATTTAATTGTGTTGTCATCAATTCACCAAAAAGAGGGAGATTGAAAGTGCATCTAAGCCCCTTAAATTGTTTTGGTGATTAATGATGACACAATTAAAGAGATCTAATATTTTAACTAGAATTGATGCAGATATCGAGAACATTTTGGTTTCGGAATGCGATTGAACGCCCCTACAAATATTCAAATTTGAAAAGATGGCATCAAGACAAGAATTGTAATTTTTATTTTATTTGAGTCTTAAGGATAGCCGTACTATTAAGGGGATACGACGGGAAATCACTCTTAGGATGATCATGTGCTCAAAGATCAAATCTTGCATTTTAATAGCACCTAAGACACTTGCATTTCCCCATTAACTGTTTTTCAAACCGAGCTGTCTAACTCGGAATGTCCGGATATTTTGTCCGGAGTATCCGGGTTACTCCCTTCGGTTCAAAAATGCATTTTAGCCTATCTGGAGTATCCGGACTAAATTGTTCGGAGTGTCCGGACTTTTCAAAATAGAGGGTAACGGCTAGTTTTCCAAAAGCATATTTAAAGCTCCTTCCCTCTCCCAATGGCTAGAACATTGATTGGAGCTCATTCATTGCTGGTTTTAGCCCTCTCTCACTCATTCAATACTCTCTTAAGAGCTCAAGCTTCTTCCTCCATCAATTTGAGTGTGGATTCAAATCTTTGTGAGAGGAGGAAGTAGATTTAAGTGCTAGGTGCATTCATTCCATCTTTTGAGCACTAGTTCATCCTCCAAGCAATTTCCCGGGGTGTTATTACTCTTGGAGGTTGAAGGTCTCCTAGACGGCTAGGGGTCACCGGGAGCAACCAAGACTTGTGGTGTGCCCTGGTCGTTTGTGAAGGCAAGTTTCGCCTCCGGAAGGGAAGATACACTAATTGAAGCCGGCGAGTGCATTTGTGCAACACCGGGAGGAAAGTGGGTTGAAAAAGACCCCGGCTCAAGTGTGACCGAGCCACCTCAACGGAGACGTATGATTCCCTTCAAGAATCCGAACTTCGGTAAAAGTCGTGTTCTCCGCTCTTTCTTTATTCTCTAGCTAAAGTTGTGTTGCTTTGGTCTTGCGGAGCCCCGATCTACTTGTGTCGTTTGTTTAGCTCCAGATCTGTGCTTGCTTAAGGTACTTGACTGCTTTTAGAACGTTTTCCTTCAAGTAGCTTGTTGCTAGTCTGAGTAGATTTATTTTCTTGTTCTGCTCGAGCTGGTATATCCGGAGTACCCAGATAAATACCCTGGATAATCCAGACCATCCAAAATATCCGAACAATTCATCCGGAGTCTCCGGGTTGACAAATCGGGTAGATTTAATTCCGCTACAATTTTTTAAAACGCCTATTCACCCCCCCCTCTAGGCGACATCTCCGGTCCGCTCACAACAAGTGTAACACAATATGTGGATATAATGTACTCTTTTTTCATTACTTTTTCCTGCTGGATTTTTTTGGATGAGTTTTTGATGAGACATGTGCATTACACGGTATTCATCCAAGATGGAGTGTTGAGAGATAACCAGACTCTTGGTCCAGGTTGTTGAGATATGATTAGATTTTATCTTATTCTGGACAAGGTTTAAAATGTCAGCGAAATTTCGGAAGTTTCGGCCGAGATTTTGGATTTCAGACTACTCTGATATCCTAAATCTCTGCCAGATAAATTTTTTTTAAAAAAATTCAAAATAGAAAACCGCCACAGATAATGTTATCAATCTCCATGATTTTAGGCCGAGATCTTGGTATTTTGGCCGAAATCCCGTAAATCCCGGTTGAAAAAAAACCGGATTTGAAATTTGGTTTTTGAATTTCATCTGAATTTGTCCGAAATTTTAGATTTCGGTTACCTCCGAGATATATACAGAAAATGAAATTTGAAAACTTGATTGTGGGCGAATCTGAATCTATCTCTGAAGTGTATACTACAATAAATATAGCACCTCATTATACAAATGAATCAATCTAATAAATAGAAGAGAGGTTTATCTCACTATATCATGTGTATTCTTCGTGATTATTCTAGCTATTCGATCGATGCATTGCGATTGATCTACAACAATCGTCATCGTTTTACAATTCTATTAACCCTTAAAGCATTATTTGAGAAGCCCAAAATCTCAATCCAGCCACATGGAAGAGGCAGAGTATTGAACTAAAATCCCGGATGGATCGGTATTTTGAACCGCCCAAATAAACTCTGAAAGTTCTCTCTACTTCAGGGCATTTGCAATCTTTGAAGTGCCATGTGTCCTGACAGCACATGATTCTGTCTCCCCTTCGATGCCTTAAGGTGTTGGCTGCCATTCAGTCCGTCCAATCGAGGAATCAATTCTGAAGTGAAGCGAGCAAGGATGATATTTGATCTCTCGCGAGTGGACTAACTCCCATAAGAACTCACCAGATGCGAGCAACACACTGGTGTAGCGTCAGCAAAAAGAAGAGTGAAGCTGCCACTGGTCTGAGAGCCACAGGAACCAGGATGCTGCCGAGCATGCAATCTCTATATCTGTCGCATCAGCCGAAGCATCTTCCGATGTCCTTGCCCAGCCAAGTTCATCTCCCATGGACCAAATCTTTCCAGAAACAGAAAGGTAGTGTTAAAGACTTCTCTTCAGATAAGAATAGCATCGGCACGATCCCGGCACATACGTGTTGGTTCCTCAGTGGCTTAAGCTTGCATGATCTGCCCCTGGTCTTCCTGTTCATCTCCCCTAGTTGCTTGCTGGTTGATCACTGGATAACAATGAGACAGACATGACAAAGATGATAAGAAAAAGAAAAGAGCAAGACATGGTTTTGTCACTGGTATTTTATTGCTTCTAGGGAATGCCTGTGAATTTTATATGCCGAGATATGTTCTGGCCGTGCTGTAATGCTCTCTCTCTCTCTCTCTCTCTCTCTCTCTCTCTCTCTCTCTCTCTCTCTCTCACTGGTATTTTATTGCTTCTAGGGAATGCCTGTGAATTTTATATGCCGAGATATGTTCTGGCCGTGCTGTAATGCTCTCTCTCTCTCTCTCTCTCTCTCTCTCTCTCTTTTATGAAGATTGTTTTATGAAGATTGCTATAATGCATTCGACATGTCCGTCTTTCCCTGACATCTTAAGTTATGGTTTAGATTGTGACGGACAACCATTTCTAGGAGGCCGCTTAATTACCGCTACGGTTACCCAGGAAGATTAACCGTAGGGAACTAAATGTACATTACCAGGTTAACATCCAAAAGCAACAGTTTTAAGCAAAATAAGGTCTAACGACCAGAGTTTACAATAGCGCGGTAAGCACAAATTATAGTCTTTACATCACAAAAGCACTCCACAGGCAGTTTGAGCGAAGATCGAGACTAAAACCACACGGTGTCGCCGTCTACGACTTCTTGGAACTCTCCAGCATCTTGATACTCTAAAATGGGTTAATTTAAGCAAGAGTGAGTACTACAACGTACTCAACAAGCCACACAGTGAAGCCTAAATACCACATGCGAAGGATAACAAGAAATAGCTGTATGTCTCATCTCTTGTATGCAAGTTTTCATAATATTTGACATTTCATTTTAAAACACAAACCATAATAATATGAATAAGGGGGGGGTTTTCCAAAGTTACCTACTTCCATACTTGTTAATCAAAAACTACTTGAGCTTAGGTTCGGGAGTCACCCCATTTTAACTTAGCTTCATTTACCGGAAGCACGGCGTATTCGAATACCATTTAATTCACTCGACAGAGGTGTTCAGCTTTACCCACAAGATTCCACGATCGTTAATGCCACGCGATTAACATGCAACTTTTATGCATGCGGCCGGATCGAGGTTATCATAGCTTTTCGTTGGATCTTTCCCCTTTAGCCCCTATCCGGTAGAGTTTCGGTCCACATTAACCCGGGGTCCCCACTGGCCAGAGTGGAGTTCGCGATCCCGCTTACTGTGGACACCTACCGTTGTGAACCCGTAATGCCACACTCTTCTTGTGCACATTTCCGTTCCACCCCCATAACCGCGGACCATCTCCCATACCGGGAAGGTAACCCTGCTCCTATAGGTATTCCGGGGAAAGTACAATGTACCGAGCTACGTTGAGTCAAGCCAACGAAGTTGATCGGCCCAACCTGTGGTTAAATGATTTCTTAAGTTATTTACTTTGCCCAAGGTTGTAAGTCCTTACTTTGTCATAGACCAAATCATTACGTTCCACAATCCCTGGTATCCAATGTACCACCATCCGTTCATACCTTGGTATTAGTCCTCGGCCGGGGATCAGACTAACACCCACGCGGTGGTTAGCCCAATACTGTCCCCCAGACCGCAACGTTTCATAAACATTCCAAATCCATGAGCCATCAATATTTCATGTTTTCTTTAAAATGGACTAATTAACTATAATAGAAATATCTAACTAAATAATGACAATAGTGATTTTCTAGGGTTACAAAGGATTATTAGGATTCAATATTTGTCAAGGAAGTTCCATGAGCCTTTTTGGCATTAACTAGCTATCATGTCATTCGAACATACCAACTTCGTGTCATTTCAACATATAGTTCGGAAATAATGCGGTAGAAAATAACTGCTAATTATTTTAGACAATATTGGGTTCAAAATGATCAATGGAGTATGGCTTGCCTTGCGAGGCGGATGGGTTCCCTAGTTCAGAGTTGGTGTAGTCGTATTCGGCTTCACGCGGATCCGGCTCCTGTTCCAGGTACTGCTCCTGCTCCTGTGTCTGTTCCGGAAGTTGGTACTGCTCGGACGTCAGTTCTAGCGTAAACAAACACCATAAGACAAACAATAAATAATACAAAAAGAAAGAAGAGAAAAGAAAAGAGAAAATTGAGAGAGAAAATAAGCCGGAAATGGGTTGGAGGGGTGTTTTCGGAATTTTGGAAACTTAGTTTGGCGAAACGGAGGTCATTTTTGAACTCAGTGGCTCGAAAGGGTTCGGAATATGTATTTTGGGCTATTTTTGAATTTTCTGGGATTTTTGGGTATTTAAATGAATTAAAATGAATTTTAGAAATTAAAAATCCGAATAAAAATAAAAAAGGGGCACTGTTTCTATTGGGCTGCGCCAGCATCAATTCGCCCAAGAACGCGAGCGCTGTGAGGGTTGCGGCCGGTTTGGCGAGCCACGCTCGACAAAGTGCCCGGCAAAGATGACCGCGAGAGAGAGAGAGGCGGTGGCGGGTGGGGCCACCTTGGCAGCGACACGGGGGGGGCGACGTGGTTGCGTGGCCGGAGAAGGGCGGCGCGAGGCCGAGCGGGGCGCCGGAGGCGGGGAAGACGACGGGGGAAACGTGATTTTAGGGCACGGGAGCGCACGGGTTTTGGGCAAAAGAGAGAGGGGTTCACCCCATACCTAAAACACGGCACGGGAGGGGGCGGGCGGCGGCGGAGCGAGCTAGCGGCGGAGAGTTGGCCGGAGCCGGGGGAGATGGCCACAGCCTTCACGCAGAAGGGCGCGGGAGAGCGAGGGAGAGAGGGGAAACGGGAGAGGAGGGGGCGGCGAGCTCGGCGAGCAAGAAATCGGGGCCGGAGACGGCTTATATAGCCGTCGAGAGGGGCGCGAGGTCTCTGGCCGAAATGATTACGGCGGGGACCAAGCGGAGCTGTGGCGAGGGGACGGTGCAGGCGGCGTGGGGCTCGGAGCGAGGGCGACGTGAGTGTGGTGGGAGGTGGAGTGGCCTACGGGCTAGGGCGGCGAAGTGACGGCGGCGTGGAGCAGGGTCACGGGCGGCGCAGCTCTGCCATGGCAGAGGAGCAGGCGGGGAAGACGCACAGGAGCAAGGCGCCATTGCGCGGGGCGCGGCGCGGTGAGGCGAGGCGGCTCTGGCGCAGCGCAGCGCGGGAGGCGGCCGAGCGGGGTGAGGCGCGGGAGCGAGGGGGAGGCGCACTGGCCGAGAGAGGAAAGCGCACTGGAGGCGAAACTTTCCAAAAACGGTAAAAACCTGATATTCAATCAAATAAATCCAAATTAATTAAAAAAAAATCATAAAAATCAAAATAAAATCATAAAATGTAATTAAAGCCCAAATAAAACTTGTTTGAAGATTTTTAGGGTATTTCATAGATGGTCAATCTAAAGAAAGTACGGAGCCCAAATTGGTATCAGGTCCAAGAGATCGATCCTATGGTCAAACCTTGCTTGATATTCATTAGCCTCTTTGTAAGACAGTACTGAGGTTTGATTTACGAATACGTTCAGATATAATGTTAAGGAGGCTTTGGTTGTTGATATAGGCAGGACAGCAACAAGTGTTACACTCGACACTTCTTATATGAAGCAGTCTCCAGATCATACTATCTTGGGAGATATAACATGAGTGTGCATAGTCTCAAGAACGAAGAAGATGAATCTTCATAGAGAGAACTAAAATAAAGACACTGAAGCAACCACGACGAGTGAGAAATATTGGACGAAGCCGACCGCAAATTCTTACAACCGCAAAAGAGTATAAGGGATTGTTGCTCTCTCACAATCTCCCGAACCTTTTAGGATTCTCGGATCCTTACGCTATACAAAAATCTAGTGCTAAAGAATAACTTAGTCTCTAATCCTCTCATGCATCTCTTACTTTGGATGAATTGGTTTATGGTTTCTTGGTTGTTCTCCACGGTCATCCCATGTGTTTACATAGGCAGCCCACTTAGTCCTCGAAAGCAAGTAGGAATTCTACTACGAAAGAAAATAGGATTCATCTAGCACATCTTTCTAAGTCTTAAAAGATTAGATATGAACCATCGTATTTAACATAAGGATGCAGCATCTCGCTCATCATGCCACCAGTAGCATTTTCGCTAGTTACTGCCGTCATGCAAGTCCTTGTTGCATTGCTTATCCGGGGTCCGTATCAAGAAAGCGATGCTCAACCCAACTGCTTGTGAACCGGTCCACTTCGTTTTGCTAATCTGACAAAACAGTCTATCGAATGTAACCTCTCAAGAATGAAATGGATGTGCAACGGCAGCCAGAGTCCATCTATTGATAGGATAGAGGGCTGGAAGGTGCCAAAGGGGAACTAAAAATATCAAAAACTGATCCATCCGATGATGGCGTTAGATCAAACGACGACAACTCGCTAATTAGCGAAGCTTAAGCGCGAGAAAGAACGATACCGTGTACACCTGATCGATCATTCAACAAAGTGGTGCGCTTGTGCGTTAATAGGATGATCCATTTACACGCCTATTTGCACTTCAGTTTGCAAAGAACAAAACTCTGTACTTGACCAGCAGTAAAGCATCTTACTGGAACCTGGTGGTCTTATTTTGTTGTGCTAGCCAGTAACTCATGAATCTCATTTTGTTGTGCCGTTTGGGATCCATAGGGAAGCAAACCCGGCACCTGCGAAGGATTGATGCCGTAAGCTAAAAGCAGTGAAAATCTGAAAGATAAGTAGAGATTAAATGCCTGACAATAACCTGAGGTGCTGCTGCTGCTGCTGGTGTGTCGTTAGGATGGAGGGAGGGATTTCTTGGCTCGCAGATGCCATTGTTTTGCAACTGGTTTGCTGCATTGGTAGCTTGAGATGGGATCTGAGGCATTTGATTTGGGAGAGGATTGTGCACGTACGGTGGCATCTGATTCAGGCTTTGCGCCGCAGGCATGCACGCTAAATTCAAGCCCATGGCCATCGGCGACAGGAGCTGATGAGCACCGGGGAACATCATTGGCGCCATCCCGGTGGTCATCCACATGATCTGAGCCAGATACAACGCTCAATCGAGTACCAAGATTGATTGATCCAGAGGACTATAATGTTACATACACGGGGAGAAATGGAGAACTGTGATTTCAAACCTGAACCTGCAATTGCAAGGACTTCAAGTACTCGATTGCTTCGTCTAGTATCGATGCTTTGTCGATCTGAGAAAAGTAGCTCGATTCACTTACCAACTGGTGCATCAAACTTCAAATTGGACAAGAACACACTGAAATTTTCCTTCACCTTGTTGCAATGAGGCACGAGTTCCTGTAATGCTCTCATCTTTTCGTTGATCCGGTCCCGTCTTCTCTGCAGCAAGAAACATCACAGCAAATCAAGAACGCACTCATTTGCTGCAAATAGCACTGGTTGATTCTTCGGACCTTACCCGCTCCGACAGGTTATGGACCTCGGCGGCGCGAGTCCTGCGCTTCCCCGCCGGCCGCCTCGACGACCGGGTCTCGTCGACGGCCTCGCAGTCGGCGTCCTGCAAATTCTTTCCCCTCACTAATTCAGTGAATTGATACAATTTTATCCCATTTCCACCAACAAAGGAAACAAGAACACAACCTCGCAGCGGCTGTCCAACTCGGCCCTGCCCCTCTTGAACAGGGCGTTGCTCCCCGACCCGCCCGACGAGGACGCGCCAGCGCGCGCCCCCCGCTTGTCTTCCGGCGGCGGAAGCGCCGAGTCGTCGAAGTCGTCGTCCGCGCGCAGCGCCGGCACCGTCACCATGTTGCTCCCGCAGAAGCTCAACCCGACCTCGCCGGTCCGGCCGACGCCGCTCCTCGCCGGCGGCAGCGCGAACGCGCCCGCGTCCCTGCCCCTGTGCCTGTCGACATTGGCGATGCTGTGCAATAGCTGCGAGTACGGGTCCCTGTCCAGCGCGTCGCCGTCCGGGAACCACACGGCCGTCTCCTCCCTGGTGACGCCGCTCGTGTCCAGGTTGCCGCCGCTCTGGCGGCGGCCGAAGGATTGTTGGTGTGCCTGCGCCACGATGCCCCCGTTCTGCCACAGAAGCTCCACGAGCTCGTTGTCCGGGCTGCGCCATGCGAATGGATCAAGCTCGCTTACAAGGATCAAGGACCAGAACAAAGCACAATAACACAAGAAATCAATCGGTCAGATGAAGCTGTGATGAATTTTTACTTACGCGAGGGACCTCTTCTGATTCTGCGCCGATCTTGCGCTCTCGTCCATGGTAGCTACACAATTCTTGGCCACTCCTGTAGCCGAAGATACCTTGCTAATGTTCATACAGGATTCAGAAAGGAAAGCAGAGAACAAGTGATCATGGCATCGACTAGTGAACAGAGAGCTGAGCTGACCTCCTCTCCTTGCAGAACTCTGCTCTGCCCTAGCTAGCAGCTCAAACCAATGTCACAAACTGGGTTCTTTGTTTCAGTTTCAGACAGAACGAGAACGTGTGGACTACTCCGACTCCGGTTGGATTTTCTGTAAATGAGAGAGGATCGGTTGACATCGTTGTACTTGTCGGATATATTTGCCCGGGATGTATCGATGTCAGTCCTCGGAACTGGCAGCTCGGAGGAAAAACAAAGAGAAAGGATTACCACCAGTACAGGGATACCACCAATTGCCGATTGCTGTAAACTACATATATACTCCCTCTGTTTCTTTTTATAAGGCGTATTTGGTTTCGTTAGGACAAGACTTTGACCAACAATTACTCTATTAACATATAATTTTTATGACACAAAATTGATATTAGCAGATTTGTATTCAAAAGTACTTATATATAATTATGATTTTGTATTGCATAAATGATATATTAATAAAGTAATCGTTGGTCAAAGTCTTGTCCTAACGAAACCAAATACGCCTTATAAAAAGAAACGGAGGGAGTACTATTCTCGATGAAGTGCGCATAGTTCTCACCGTCTCACACTAAGAGATGGATAACGAGCTGACTCGAATCGACTCAGTCAAACTTGATAACATAACGAGTTAACTCAACTCGATAAGATAACGAGTTAACTCAACTCGTTATCTTAATGAGTTCAAACCTCAGCATAGCTTGACTCGTTAAACTCGCGAGTTGACTCGTTGAACTTATTAAACTCGATATTGCCATCCGAGAAGATAATTCCTATTGAGATTATACAGTATATCATGTGTTATCATCCTCGCCTCACACATATACAGCTATACTTCCTGACTTAGAAAACTCGTTAAACTCGTGAGTTGGCTCGTTTAACTCACGAGTTAGCTCGTTTAATTAGTTATCTAAACGAGTTCAAATCACGGCTCGACTTGACTCGTTAAGGAACAAGTTCGAGCCGAGTTTGCAAGTACTCATTTAACTCGTGAGTTTCAATTTTTTTTCCACCCTACTCACACGTGACGCTCGGGTACGGTATAAACAGTATCTCGAGCTACAGTATTTTTAAACATTTTTAAAAAAACTTTTAAAAAAATCATTTTTTTTCAAAAAAAGATTTTCAAAATAGTTTTTTTTATTTTTTTTAACTTTTTAGATTTTATTCACAATAGTTTTTCAAAAAATAATTCTTTTCTTTTAAAAATTTTGCCTGTCTCAATCTTCCTTTCACCCGCATCAACGCGCGGGCCCGTAGAGAGGCTAGTACAATACTCACTTCGGTCTTAAAAAGTTGACGTTTTCGATATAATGATGGTCAAACTTTTGAAACTTTGACTATCGATATATTTTTGAATATGTAAATGGGATACATGAAAATTGTATGTGTAGCTTGTCTCAGGAAGTACTTTCATAATATTATAATTTTATTAAGTTTTATAAATATATTATAATAAAAATTAGTGATCAAACTTATATTTTAAAGACCGAATACCGGAGCTTTCTTTTTATGATGTTTCAGGAAAAGTTTACAAGCAGCACTTGTCAAATCTTTTAACAACTTGGTACTTGTACTTTGAATTTAGTGCGCATCCAACTCGACAAGGAATTAAACATTCAGACTACCACACTGTAGCACAGGCTCAATTTTTACTGGTGCATACGATGATACTAGGCTCAGGGTTAACCTTATCATTTTGGAGCCCAAAACCGCAACTCCACCGGTAGCGATTTTCGACGATTTTCGAGCGAAAATCGCTAAAAATCGCATGAAATACATCAAACTGAACCGAAGTGGTTAAACCGGTTAACAAATGGGGAAAACCGGTCGATAAATGGCGATAATCGCTAAAGTAGTGTCGATTATCGACGATAAACTATGGAAAACCGAAGCTTCGAAGGAAAAATGGGAAAATTTGACAAAATTTATGAAAAATTCCCAAAAGAAGAAGAGAAATGTTAGAAACTTGTAAAAACATTGTAAAGACAAAATAAATCATAATAAATGTTAGAAATAAATAAAAATATATATAATAAAGAGATATGAATAGCACAACAATGGTAAAATATGAAAAAAAAAATGAAAATTTTTGGCATGGCCTTTGCTATATTTTAGATAATCTCAAGAAAGTATGCATGTAACAACAATATCTCAACAAATAACATTTCATATCAACACCATACACAAATAAATCCAACAAGTTCACATGTCAAATTACGGCCTACGAGTAGTATTGTTCAGTGTACACTTGGCTGGCTATGTTGTACTCCTCAGTGGACATCATTAGCAATCCTCGCGTAGCTAGCAACTCGGCCTTATATTCGTGCCAAGTTTGACACGTCCATGGGCTAGTCGTTTCCCACTGTTGGTACAACAAGGCATAAAAGTCGAGATCTTGCCACTCATAAACCCATCGGGCAGGAGGTTGTGTATGAGCATCCAGGATGGCGTAGTTATAACCACCATATGAGCCATAACTCCCTTGCGTCTCCATGACACTATATGAGCTAGAGCTATCATGGGGTGCATCATGGCTACGCAGATGGTTCTTTCCTGCAGTAGTCGTCCTTTGTGATTGAGGAGCGCCATGGTCTCTGTCTTGTGTAGCATGAGTGTATTGCGACTCCCCTGTAAATTTTATAGGTTGTTGTCCTTCTGAGTGGGAAGTGACAGCGGGAAGGGCATCGTCACCAGGCTCACCCCCATCGTTGTCTGACTTGGAGCTACTATCATTGGACTCTTGGTACAGTGGGCTTCGACGGTCTCCAGGATCGGTATCAGTGGAGTCATCACTCCCGACATACGGTGGGCTTTGACGCTTCCCTTTTCCTGCCATTGCAGTATATCATGAAGTTTATGATGCTCATGTGTGTTGGTCCAGTCCAAGAATCGCACATTATTGTTACGCCATACGTAGGCCATTCCTTCTTGAACTTCATCACCTTCTGCCGTATGTCTGCTTCGTTATCATCTAAATATTTTCCATCTATATCTCTCGCACTCGGAGACGGAACACCCTCGCCTACAAATGAAGACAACGGATGAAAATGTAAGCAATTAATTGGCATACAAATGAAAGCTCACTTACCCCATTTTTGAGTTTCCCTCATAGCGCTAACAAAGTACGGATTGTCTGCTTTCCTCCCCGCGATACCAGCTGTGTGGAAGAATTTTGCCCAAGCTGAGCCAATTGCCTGCCTCGCGTTCCTCCCCCTTTGTGACCATCGTCCAGTGTCAATCCTTGTTTGCACAGGGCCACGGGTTGTACCAATGTTGTAATCCCCCACAGCCGGACTTTCCCTTTGCGACGAACTCCGAAACATCCTCGACAACACGCCGCCGCCTCCTCTACCCCCTCTGGAGGTGCCACTACCACCACCATGCTCATATCTGCCACCTGCCTGACTTCTAAATTCTGCCTCTGCCTTGGAGGCAGCAATGGCATGCTGCAGTTGGTCCTCCTCGTTAGCATCACCCCTGTACTCTGAATATGTACTTCTCCTAGGAGGGGAGGCTCCAACTGCTGCTTCCTTTCTAAGCCTTTCCTCCGTCTTTTCCTTCCTCTTATCCTTCGTCCTGTCTAGATCACGCTGAAAGTACTCGCAAACATCCTTAGGAACTTGATTGCAATGGACGACATTCTTACTGCGCCCAGCCAAGTGGTGCTTCAATCGGGTTGCACCGCCTCCTTTCTTCTCTTGGTGACAGTATTTGCATCGAAATCCAGCTCCGATCTTATCGCCGTGCTCCCACACAATGTCGCCCTGATCTGCCATCTGCTAATGCATCGAATTTTTCTATTGCTAATTGTTGCATGCATGCAAGAAAATGCCACATCAAGCAAGCATATATAGCTACTACTTAATTGATATGCACAATACCCTCATGAAACACACTAACCTTAACCATCAACAAAACTAACACTAACCCTAAATAAGATCGCTTTCTATGTTACTCATTCACACAATTCATAGTTCCGAGTCTTCTAATCGCAACATTTTATATCAAACAATAAATTAAAGTACTACAATCAGTTCTCAATAGCAATATAAAACTGTGATCAAAATGAATGGAATGGAATGGAGGGCATCAGTACTACAATCTCATCTAGGAGGGCAATGGAGTGTCTGCCATATTACAATCATGGAATGGAGTGTGCCATATTACAGTCTCAACAAGGAGGGCAATGGAATGTAGTTTTTTTGCATCATGTATATGTACAGCAAGTAGTTCAACAGAGCTCATTCGAAAATCGACATTATACTGCGATTATCGCTAGAAATACCTCGAAAATCGCTCGGCTGCGCAGGGAAATCGTTGCACACTGAAGCCTGGCGATTATCGCTGTCGTTCCCTCGGTTTTCGCCGCCGTTCCGTTAGTTTTTGCGTCGCCGTCGCCTGGATCCAGCCGGAGCACAGAGAGGGGAAAGGGGAAGGCTGAGGGGAGCTCAATGATTGCGTTGGTGCTGTCGGAAGCCGGAAGAAACGCGTTAAAATGTTGCTCCTATTTGGTGGGCCGAGCAGGCTAATGGGCCTTGAAGCCCAGTACTGTGGAGCTACAGTACATTTTTTTTCTTCCTTTTTCTTTTTACTTCAATCATTTTTAGCTAAAAAACGTGTTAAAAAAATCTGTGATTCATCCCAAATATCAAAACATTGTCAGTACTATTTTTTGGGATATTTTGGTTAAATTTTTGCAAATTATACAAATTTTTTAAATTTCAATTTCAAACCTGTCGATTTTCGTCTCGATTTTTTGAATCGTATCGCAGCGATACAGTCGATTATCGCGATTATCGAGCAATAATCGACGATTTCTGAAACCCTGACTAGGCTACATATGTGTTCTTCGAATCGAAACGGTGTAAGATTAAAAGTTAGGGAGGTGCTTCTATGTATTTTAAGTTGCATAAATATTAAAATAAAAATGAAAGATAGATAGTAATTATTTACTTTTTTGTTTGTTTTAAATTTGTGAAGTTTATATTAGATTACGATGTATAGAAGCACAACTCTAAAAGTTGCCTGGCACCTAAGAATTTTGCATAAATTTTACGTAAAGCAGTTTGATCCCTACAAAAAAAATCTCTTCTGGTCTGAAAGTGCACACAAACTCGACAAACATGGGCTCACAAAATCCACTCCTTATGCAGCAGGACCAACCACTTCCATTCATCGGCAATTCGGCATCAAAGAGTGAAAACTCGTGCTGGCACGGCGTATAGCTGAAGGAGAGCTGCTGTTAGTTATTTTAGACATAAATAGAATCAAATTTTTAAAACTTTAGTTATTAATGTTTTTTATATATATTTAAATTTGGATATATGAAAAATTATACAGGTAGATTTATCTCGAAAATTACTTTCATAATATTATAATTTTATTTAATTTTATAAATATATTATACTAAAAATTAGTGCTCAAAACTATATTCTAAGAATCATAGGAAAAATTCGTATTTAGTACAACTTGTAACTCATATTTACAAAACGATACAACAGTTTCGTGTATTTACAAAAAAACTAGTGATCTCTGGAACTTGAAAAATCGAAAATGCATATCCGGATCACCAATAACCGGAGAAGCCATGTCCGGAAAATGGAGAACCGGACAAGACTACGCCATGTCATCAGCGGTTCACCATAAATCGAACAAGGGACACGTGGTAGCCCCAGACCATCTCCGGTTTACATAAACCGGAGATGGTTTGTAGCTGCCACGTTTCCCTTGTTCGGTTTATGGTGAACCAGTTATGACGTGGCGCGGCCTTGTTCGGTACTCCATTTTCCGGACATGGATTCTCCGGTTTTTGGGATCTAAATACGTTATGTCCGGTTTTTGATGATCTGGAGATGCATTTTCGGTTTTTCAAGTTTCGAAGATCACTGGTTTTTTTGTAAATACACGAAACTGTTGTATCGTTTTAGAAATACGAATCACAAGTTGTACTAAATACGAAATTTTCCAAGAATCATATCGTGATGGACAGAGTAGCACTGTTAAGCCGTGCATTGATCGCGCGGTACGAAAAGGTCAGTGAGACGCGGAATTGCAGTGCAGTAGTATTAGCCCCACGGTTGTGTTGCGTTGCGTGCACGGCGGCCGGGGTGAATGACTTAACAGCTTTCTGTAGTTGGGAACAGATGCGTCACCGCCTGCTACTCCGGCATGCGAGCGAGCGAGCGTGCATGTAAACGCGCGCGCGATCACACGCCTCGGCCTTCGTGCACTCAACGCAAGTTGTGAAGTGAGTGACCGGGAACACCGAACGCACCAAACGCGTAGCGTTCCGAATCGTCTAATCGGGGAACTAACGCTCGAGATCAAAACCAATGAGGAAACAAGGTACTCAGAATTTCATTGCAAACAGTCTGATTCTCGTAACAGTTATTAAATTTTTCCAGTAAATGACTAATTTACTGAGCTATGTCGGAAACAGGCCCGCTGACCAGCCCGACTTGAGGTTGAGCGGAAACTTAAGTTATTTACTTTGCTCAAGGGGGTTCATCCTTATTTTGCCACAGATTAAGTCTTAAAAGCATTCACAAGCCCATCTGGTACCAACTGTACCAGCCACCATTCTAACCATGACATTAATCATCAGTCGGAGATTGAACTCAATTCCACCACTTGGATAGCCCAATACTGTCCCCCAGATTGTAGCACTTTTACACATATCTGAGCCAACGGCTCGACATCATTTTATTTCCATTTTAAAAGCATTTGAACTAAATAACGGGGGTAATAGTAACTAACTTAACAAGGCAAAAGTAATCATCTAGGGATACAAAGGATTTAATATGGTTCAATGTTTTTCAAGGAAGTTCCTTGAGCAATTCGGCATTATCTAGGTATCATGTCATTCTAAAATAACCGTTTTCAATGTTCCAACATACAGCAAAAAAATGTGGTAGAAAATAAGTACTAATTATAACATGGCATGATTGGGTTCAACAAGATCAATGGCGTATGGCTTGCCTTACTCGGCGGCTGGATCGGCTGAGTTGTAGAGGAAGTAGTTGTTCCCAGCGTCCGTCTGGTCCAGATCCTGCTCGGCTATTGCTCCTGCTCCTGAGGCGGCTCAACGGTCGAATCTAGCGCGAAAGAGGCGAATAAACATAAATAAACAGAAAACAAAGACTGAAAACGAAAACGGAAACTGAAATGGAAACCAAAAATCAGGCCGGGAGAGAACCGAGGGCAATCTGGGCAATTTTGGAATTTTTGGAGTTTCGCATTGCAGAGCGGTGGGCATTTTTGGACTCAGTGGATCAAAACTATTTGGAATAAGTATTTGGTAGGTCCCTAGGATTTCTGGAATTTTCTAGGCATTTTTGGATATTTAAAACAATTTTCGGAATTAATAATTTAAATTAAAATCCCGAAAATCAAATTACTGTTTAAACAGTAATTGGGTTGGCTCCAACGGGGGATGGGCCGTGGCCCACTTGGCCAGGCGGCCTGGCGCGGGCGAGGTCCGGCTGGGTCGGTCCAACGCAGGGGCGAGGCGGCCATAAGGCGAGCTGGGCTCGGCCTAGCTCGCGACGGGGGGGGGGGGGGACGGTTAGGATTAGGGGCTGGGTGGCGGCGGCTGGCGGTGAGGCTCGGCGCGGCGGCACGGGATGGTGCGGCGGCAGTCGGAGACGGGGAGGTGAGGGAGGGACTCACCTCGAAGCGGAGGGAGAGGGCGAGCTGGAGCGGAGGGTTCGAGGCTGCTTTATATAGGGCGAGGTGGAGGATGGGGCGGGCGCGACGACGTCTGGCGGCAGCGGCGAGCGTTGGCGGCGCAGCGGCACGGTGTGGTCGTGGCGACGGCGCAAGGATGGCGGCAGCGGCGCCACGCAGCGGCGACGGTGGCGCGAGGCGGCGTCGCAGGCGAGCGAACGGCGCGTCGCGAACACAAGGGCGGCGGCGGCGCCAGGGCCGGAGGAGATGGATCGGTGCTAGCTGGGCTGGGCCAGCGGCGGTGAGGCAGGCCGAAGCCAGCTGGGCCGGGAAAACAGCCCAGCCGGCCCAAGAAGCGAAGAAACATGGCCCAGGTAAGAATCAAATTCAATTGCATATCTCAAATTCAAGAACTCCGAAGAAAATGCAATTGAACTTCCAAATTTAAATTCATTTGAATTTTTGGGTTATTTCAACCTACCCCTCTTAAAATAAAATCTCATCCCCGAGATTCACTTTGCCTGGGAAAATAGGTTGGGAAAGTTCTGCTGCAGTTCCGATTCCTTCTCCCAAGTGGTTTCCTCAAGTGTATGATTCTTCCACAGCACTCGACAGATCCTGACATTCTTAAACTTGAGTTCTCTTTCCATGACTTCCATGATCCTGACTGGTTCCTCATGATATGTCAAATCATTCTGTAGATCTATTCCTTCCAACTGTACTTGCTCTGCTGGCTGACGGAGATATTTTCTCAATTGGGACACATGAAACACATTGTGGACTCGGAATAGCTCTGAACTCAACTGTAATTTATAAGCCACTTCTCCAATTCTGTCAGTAACTTGGTACGGTCCAATGTACCTAGGGGCTAGCTTTCCTTTTCTCTGAAAACGACTAACCGGTTTGAAAGGTGTCACTTTCAGGTAAACAAAATCTCCAATTTGATAACTAATGTCTTTTCTCTGTGTATCGGCACAACTCTTCTGGCGAACTTGAGCCGACTCTTCTGGCGAACTTGAGCTATTCTCAAATTTTCTCTAATGATCTTTACATGGGCTTCTGCATCATGAACGAGCTGAGGTCCGAAAAGCTGTTTCTTCCTAGTTTCCATCCAATTCAACGGGGTTCTGCACTTTCTTCCATAAAGGGTTTCAAAAGGCGATATGTCCAAGCTGGCTTGGTGACTATTATTGTATGAAAACTCTGCAAAGGGTAAACACTTGGCCCAAGAGGCTCCATATGTTAGAGCACAGGCTCTCAACATATCTTCTAAGATCTGGTTAACTCTTTCCGTCTGACCATCTGTCTGGGGGTGATAGGCTGTACTGAAATTCAAGTCTGTACCCATGGCTTCATGTAAACTTTCCCAGAACCTTGAGGTGAACTGTGCTACACGATCTGACACGATCTTCTTGGGAACTCCATGCAACCTGACAATCTGAGTCAAATACAACTCTGCAAGTTTGTCTTTCCCAAAAGTCTATCTAATGGGTATGAAATGTGCTACTTTGGTCAATCTGTCAATGATTACCCAAATAGCATCAAATCCTTGTTGAGTTTTGGGCAATCCAGTGACGAAGTCCATCCCAATTTCTTCCCATTTCCACTCTGGTACTGGAAGGGGTTGCAATAGTCCTGCAGTCTTCTGATGGTCTATCTTAACCTTCCGACACACATCACAGCACACAATGTGTTCGGCCACTTCCTTCTTCATCGCTTTCCACCAGTACTCCTTCTTCAAATCCTGGTACATCTTTGTACTGCCGAGGTGTATTGAAAATTGCAATGGGTGAGCTTCTGTCAAAATCAATCCTCTTATATCCTTATTATCTGGAACACATATACGATTTCGGAACCGTAATATGCCTTGCTCATCTTTCGAAAATTCTGAGGGAATAACTTCATGCATTCCTTTCCTGTATCTCAGAATTTCCACATCGGTCTGCTGAGTTGTCTTGATCTATTCTAGGAGACCGGACTGTATCTCTAGGAAATGTATTGATCCTTTTGATACTATCCGAAGGTTCAACTGTTGCATCTCTGACCCTAACTGAGGCGAGATATTCTCAACTTGGGCTAAGTGATGGCATGCTTTTCTGCTCAAAGCGTCAGCTACCACATTAGCCTTTCCTGGATGGTATAGGATTTCCAAGTCATAATCCTTAATCAATTCTAACCATATTCTCTGTCTCATGTTTAAATTTGGCTGAGTGAACACGTACTTCAGACTTTTGTGGTCGAAGAACACTTCACAACGATTTCCCAACAGGTGGTGCCTCCAAATCTTCAATGCATGCACTACTGAGACTAACTCCAGGTCATGGGTTGGGTCATTCTCCTCATGCGGTCTGAGTTGTCGTGATGCATACGCAATCACCTTTCCTTCTTGCATTAGCACACATCCCAATCCTCCTTTTGAAGCATCACAATAAATCTGAAAACCTTTATCTGGGATTGGGAGTGTGAGGACTGGACCTGAGGTTAATTTAGCCTTCAATTTTTGAAAACTTTCCTCACACTTCTCAGTCCATTTGTAGGGGCTGTCCTTTTGAGAAGCTGAGTCATCGGTTTGGCTATCTTGGAAAATCCTTCAATGAAACGTCTGTAGTATCCCACCAATCCCAAAAAGCTTCTGACTTCAGTCACTGACGTTGGTTGTTCCCATTCCATAACTGTTCTGACTTTCTCGGGATCCATCTTTACTCCATCTTTGGTGATGATGTGTCCTAGGAAAGCGATTTCATCAAGCCAGAAATCACATTTAGAGAATTTGGCATAAAGCCGATGTTCTCTAAGCTTTCCCAGAATCAAGTGCAAATGCTCCTTGTGATCCTCTTCAGTCTTGGAGTATATCAAAATATCGTCTATGAACACTACAATGAACCGATCCAAGAACTCCATACACACTTGGTTCATCAGGTTCATGAAGTATGCTGGGGCATTTGTGAGTCCAAACGGAACCACCGTGAACTCATATAATCCATACCGTGTAGCAAACGCGGTCTTTTCTCTGTCTTGTTCCCTGACTTTCAACTGATGGTAAACAATCCTCAAATCTATTTTTGAAAAGACTTTGGCTCCTTTCAATTGATCAAACAGATCATCTATTCGAGGCAATGGGTATTTATTCTTGATCGTCACATCATTCAATGCCCGATAGTCTATGCAAAGTCTGGCTCCTCCATCCTTCTTCTGTGCGAAGACTACTGGAGCGGCCCAAGGTGAAATGCTGGGTCTAATGAATCCCTTTTCCAGCAACTCATCTAGCTGCTTCCTTAGTTCCTTCAATTCCAACGGCAACAAAGGGTGAGGTCGCTTATAGATAGGAACTGTTCCGGGAACTAACTCTATTGCCAGTTCTATGCCTCTGTTCGGAGGTTTTCCGGGTAATTCTTCTAGAAAGACGTTAGGATATTCCCGAACTACAGGTATGATGTCCAATCCTTGGGTAATGGTGTTGATGATACTCTGGCCTTTCTTAATCAGCTTTGGATCATTCTGAACTGTCACTTCCTGTCCACAACTATTTCTTAGTGTTACAGTCTTTCGTGCACAATCCATACGGGCCTTATGTCTAGATAGCTAATTCATTCCCAGTATGATATCTAGGCCATCCATTTCCAATAACAGCAAGTTGGCTCTAAACTCAATTCCTTGGATATCCATTTTCAATTTGTTGCCATCCGAACCGAGCCATCAATCGGTTTTCGGGTGTGTGAAAAACACAAGGGGAGGGCAAAGGGGAATAGGGTAAACTATTTTTGCAAGCAAAAGCTAACGAAATGAACGAATGTGTTGCTCCAGGATCAAATAGGGTCAAAGCTGACTTGGCTTGGATTTGAAACTTACCGATAATGACGTATGTAGCTTCTGCAATCTCTGAGGCCGACACATGATTTATCCTTCCTTGGGGATTCCTTGGCATGTTCTGGTTGTTGGAGTACCCTTCTGTCTTGATCCGGGCCTTCAGATAACCCTGTGGCTGCTGTTGCGGCTGGCGAGGTGCAGGCTGTCTGTGTTGTTGAGGTGAATGCTGACGTCTGCGCTCTGGCTACGTCAGTTGGCAAATCCTTCTTTGTTCAATACTGCCTAATGTGTCCGGGTTGTCCACAGTGGAAGTATGTTGAAACTTTCTTGGGACATACATTGGAGTAATGATTCCCATTGCAGTTATAGCATCGGACTACATTGGGCTGAGTATTAGGGAGACTGGGTCGCGATCCTCCAATTGCTTGTCTCTTGTTCGGAGTATTTGGGTTGAAGGTAGAAGTCCTTCCCCTAGACTGTGTAGCAATTGCCATCCTTTGCTGTTGTGCCTTCCTTTTCCGGGTGTCCTCCAAATGATTTCTTGTTTCCTCATAAACAATTAGCTTGTCCACCATAGATGCAAAATCTCTGAATTCAATGGCGGAGATGTGAAACTTCAGATTCTTTTGCAATCCCTCAAAGAATATTTCTGTCTTCTTTTCTTCGGTATCCACTTCCTTAGGCGCGTAGCGAGACAGACTGTTGAATTGGTGCAGGTATTCCATCACTGTCCTTCCCCCTTGGCAAAGGGACAGAAATTCCCTCCTCTTGGAGGCCATCAATCTTGCTGGAATGTGCGTCTTCCTAAAGGATTCCTCGAGCATCTGCCATGTAATCTCTTGACCTTCTTTCAGTGTTTGAAAACTGATCCACCACGCAGTTGCCTATCCTTGCAACTGGTGGGAAGCATAGAGTACTCTCTCCTTGTCCGTGCATTGTACGGTGTCAAGCTTCCTCTGAATGTCCCTGAGCCAGTCGTCTGCTGCCAATGGCTCAGCTGACATGGAGAATGTAGGGGGCTGGGTCTTCTGAAAGTCAGACCAACGTGACCCTCCTAGTACTCCTTCTTGCCCAATATTATTTCCTTGTGGAATCACATGAGGCCTTGCAATTAGTTGCTCCATCAACCTTTTGAGCATCTGATTATGTCGTTGTTCTAACTGATATTTGTTCCTCTCCATAGCAGCTAGCACTTGCGCTAAGTTGACATGATTTCTGGAGGAGTTGGCATCGCTTTCATGACTGTTCTGGTGTGATCCTCCTCCTGGGTTCATCCTAACTTTTCTCGGTCTACAGCGGGTTTTAGGCAAGGCAGAAGATAAGTAAGAGTTGAGTATGGGGTACGAAGAGATAGAATGGGTAAGAAGCAAGATGAAAGGAAAAGAATTTAGTGGAATTTGGTCGAGAGTAAAAGATACTAATGCAAAACAACATATAGAGATAGAAAATATAACTTCATTGATAGCATAGGTCGTTTACAGTACCATCATAAGGTATGAACAACCTATTTTACATTGCAAAAGTTCTAGCACAAAAGGGTGAAACCAACATCTAGGACTAACGCCCTATTCTAAGATAGACATCATCAACCGTCATCCGAGATGTAGATGATGCGCTCCTTCGGGTCTTCTTCGGCGTCATCTGCCATGGAAAGGTCAGTCACTGCAGATGGGCCATCCACGGACATCTCCTCTCTGGGCTCGTACTGAGGCTGCAACTGGTCCAGCTCCTCGCGAAGCTCGTCAATCTCTGTCCATGCATCACGCAGCTGTCATTGAAGATCATCGCGCTCGAAGATGAGATGACTGTAGAGGAAATCCTTAGTGACAAGAAGGTCGGCAACCTCCTCGACACATGGATCTGCTTCGTCCTCTGGGACGGAGATGATCACCTCCCCAGGCACATCTCCCTTCATGGGAATGAGCTGGAACTGGCCGACGTCAAACTCGTCAGCGAATAGGCGGCGGAGGTGCTTCACTGCCATGCGGGCAGCATCCTGGATAGCATCCTGCTCGAAAACTCAGCGTCCCAAGAAGCGGCGCGGAATATCTGGGTTATTTGGCAGAGCATCTAGATCAAACCAAGCCTGCCACTCGTAACGGATTGCACCATGGAAAAGCTCCTCAGTGTGGAAGACTAGAGCCTCGATCTGTCCTGCTCCAACATGCTGCAGCATTCTCCACAGCAATTCTGCCCACCCTCCGAGGATCTCGAGGTACGGATGGACGTGTTGAGCCATCTGCCAGAAACGAGAGAATTTTCAAAATCAGTTACGAGGGAAACTCAAAAAGGAGTCTAGAGAAAGAGAGATTCTAAGGGATAAGGTAGCAAAAAGGAGGAGGAGGAGGAGGAAAGAGTAGCAGGGATAGTAGTAGTACTTATAGTTTTTGAAATCCATTTTGGTTTTGTAGTTTGAAGTAATTTTTTTGAAAGAGATTCTTAAGCCAACTTAGGTCTCAGTCTACGGTCAAGCCTAGGCTCTGATACCACTTGTAACGGTCCGCCTTTTTAGGGGCAAGTCGGAACTCACAACAGTTACCCAAGAAGACTAACTGTTGGAAAGGACAAGAGTATTTTGCCAGACCAAAAGCGGTTCAACTTTTTTTATTCAACATAAGGCCTAGAGGCCGAAGTTTTTACAAAGGGAAGCGTCATAAGCTTCAATAGGATACAATACCAAAAGTACTCCACAGGCAGGGCCTGAGCGAAAGACAAGACCTAAAACCAAAATAGATCGCCATCTACAACTTCTTGATAGGCTCCAGCTTCTTCAATTTCTGAAAATGGTGGGGTTTGCAAGGGTGAGTACAGGAGTACTCAACAAGTCGTACGGGGATTTTTACTGAATACTAAATGTATTGGAAAATCAAAGGATGGCAATAGGTTTGTGACTATCTGGATGCAGTTTTATTTTCTAACTCATTTTACATTTGAAGCACAAACCGATATTTAAGTAGCAAGGGGGTTTTCAATTTAAACAACATTAACCACATTATTCCAAATTCCCAAACATTTACTTGAGCTAGGTTACGGGTAATCACCCCAGTTCAAACTTAACTTCATTTACCGGAAGTACGACGTAATCGATTACCATTTGATTTACTCTACAGAGGTGCTCAGCTTTACCCACAAGATATCTACAACCGTTAATGCCAACATACGGATTAACATGCAACTTAAATGCATGTGGCCGGGCCGAGATTATCACAGCATTTCGTTAATCATTCCTGGATTCAGTTATTTACCGATAGGCTTGAACGCTACCTTGGAACCCAAAAATGTTCCAACTAGCACCTATCGTTGTGAGAACCAGCAAATGACACTACGGTCCAATTCCGTTCCACCCCTTCGGTATACTCCCCTGCCAAGGAGGCCGGTCCCTATTCTCCACGGAGAATAGTACCACCAG
Source organism: Rhipidocladum racemiflorum (assembly GCA_036346355.1). Taxonomy (NCBI): domain Eukaryota; kingdom Viridiplantae; phylum Streptophyta; class Magnoliopsida; order Poales; family Poaceae; genus Rhipidocladum; species Rhipidocladum racemiflorum. The sequence continues at coordinate 42,029,656 of CM070582.1, forward strand.
TTATTAAATTTTTCTAGGAAATGACTAATTTACTGAGATATGTCGAAAACAGGCCCACTGACCAGCCCGACTTGCGGTTGAGCGAAAACTTAAGTTATTTACTTTGCTCAAGGGGGTTCATCCTTATTTTGCCACAGATTAAGTCTTAAAAGCATTCACATCTGGTACCAACTGTACCAGCCACCATTCCAACCATGACATTAATCATCAGTCGGGGATTGGACTCAATTCCACCACTTGGATAGCCCAATACTGTCCCCCAGATTGTAGCACTTTTACACATATCCGAGCCAATGGCTCGACATCATTTTATTTCCATTTTAAAAGCATTTGAACTAACTAATAGGGGTAATAGTAACTAACTTAACAAGGCAAAAGTAATCATCTAGGGTTACAAAAGGATTTAATATGGTTCAATGTTTTTCAAGGAAGTTCCATGAGCAATTTGGCATTATCTAAGTATCATGTCATTCTAAAATAACCGTTTTCAATATTCCAACATACAGCAAAATAATGCAATAGAAAATAAGTACTAATTATAATATGGCATGATTGGGTTCAACATGATCAATGGTGTACGGCTTGCCTTGCTCGGCAGCTGGATCGGCTGAGTCGTAGAGGAAGTAGTTGTTCCCGGCGTATGTCTGGTCCAGATCCTGCTCCGGGTATTGCTCCTCTCCTGAGGCAGCTCAACGGTCAAATCTAGCGCGGAAGAGGCGAATAAACATAAATAAACAGAAAACAAAGACTGAAAACGAAAACTGAAATGGAAACCGAAAACCGGGCCGAGAGAGAACGGAGGGCAATCTGGCCATTTTGGGAATTTTCGGAGTTTTGGATTGCAGAGCGGAGGGCATTTTTGGACTCAGTGGGTCAAAACAGTTCGGAATAAGTATTTGCTAGGTCTCTGGGATTTCGGGAATTTTCTGCGCATTTTTGGATATTTAAAACGATTTTCGGAATTAATAATTTAAATTAAAATCCCAAAAATCGAATTACTGTTTAAACAGTAATTGAGCTGGCTCCAACGGGAGATGGGCTGTGGCCCACTTGGCCAGGCGGCCTGGCGCGGGCGGGGTCCGGCTGGGCCGGCCCAACGCGGGGGCGAGGCGGCCATAAGGCGAGCTGGGCTCGGCCTGGCTCGCGACAGGGGGGGGGAGGGGGGATGGTTAGGGTTAGGGGTTGGGTGGCGGCGGCCGGAGACGGGGAGGTGAGGGTGGGACTCACCTCGAAGCGGAGGGAGAGGGCGAGTTGGAGCGGAGGGTTCGGGGCGGCTTTATATAGGGCGAGGTGGAGGACGGGGCGGGCGGGCGGCGACACGTTTGGGCGGCGCAGGCGGCAAGGTGGTCGGGGCGACCGGGCGCAAGGGTGGCGGCAGCGGCGCCACGCTGGCGGCGGGCAGCGAGGCGGCATCGCAAGCGGGCGCGAACACTGGCGGCGACAGGCTGGGCCGGAGGCGACGGTCGATCTTGGCTGGGCTGGCCAAGCGGCGAGGCAAAGTTAAGCCACCGGGCCGGGAAAACAGCCCAGACGACCCAAGAAGCGAAGAAACTCGGCCCATGTAAGAATCAAATTCAATTCCAAATCTCAAATTCAAGAACTCCGAAGAAAATGCAATTGAACTTCCAAATTTAAATTGGTTTGAATTTTTGGGTTGTTTCATACTGCATGCAACATGGATAGGTAAGTTGCTAGCTCCCCGTGATTCTATTTCGCCGTTTTCCCCTTCGGTCTTCTCCTCGATTTTTATACGAAAATGACACAGCACGCGATGCAAATGATCTGAGATGTTGAAGATTTCAAAACGCGGTCTGCAACAATGGAGATCCTGTTGCAGATTGCGCGCATCTTCTCATCCTCAGAAACGGTCACGGTTTTAATTAATTCTTTCTAAAAGATTAATGAGAAAACATAAACTTATCAAAACCCAAGATTAATTTACCGCGAGGTTCGTGCGCGTGTCGAAAAGATTTGACGTGCTGGCATTGGCTTCTCTTGCTCCGGCTAGAAATCTCGCCATGCATCCTCGATCCAACGCTATGGAAATTCAATTGGACAAACAGACGAAAAGGCGTCAGATCAAGCTGACCAATGCACAGGGAGCACGTACGGCAACTGGTTTAGAGCTCGTCAACGTCAAGGTCCAAAACCCCGAGTCCCCATGCACATGCAGTACGTGGTCTCTTCTCCTCTGGTCGATGATGGCCTAAGCTAAGCAGATGTGGTGCTCGATCGTGCTGTCATGCAACGCACGTCGACACGATGAACAAACAGTGCGGTTTTGCATGAGACCAGCACACGTTTCACCGCATCGCACACCTCAATGCTCATCCTATGTGTACTAGCTAGGTACGTACGTAGCTAGCTAGCGGTATTCTTCCTAGCTACATCCATATATAGGAGCCGTATGGTGAGTGTGGTGTCACCAGAATATTTCAGCTTTGCACATCCAAGTATCCAACGCGTCTCAGCATTCAGATATATACTCAGAACACGCACAAAAAACACTTAATAGTATTTCTATTGCTGTACTACAGGATAAAAATATAAATAAATACTAGCTAATATATATGATCTATTGAATCGAAAAGAATAAAAGAATTATCCCGAAAGACCCGCTACTGCTTACAATTTGAAGATGACCCGAAAGACCCGAGATCTCGACCGGGAATCCGATGACCGGCCGGCTTGATCTCGCGCGCCATGGAGCGAATTTCTTCGACCTCCTGACTGTTAGAATTAAAGGCACATCTAGGTTTAATTTAATCCAAAAGTAAATCATGAACAACATGTGATTGACTATCGGTAACGAATAACAGGAGCATACTATAGATGCATATGCTAGAAGACTACACATATATCCATCTAATGTGCTCACAATCAATAGATTGAAAATAAACAGTAGAAACATTGTAACGTATCTTGTTAGGTGTGCAGATGGAAGCGATGACGCGTTGTAGCGCGTCTGATGCCGAGGACGGAAGCGCGCGCGCGATCGGCGCGATGCCTAGCGGCCGCTCTCGAACGTCGAGGAAGACGAGCCGTGACGGTGACGTGGAAGCAGTCGCGCCGAGCGCTTCCCAAAAACCTGATTCGTCCTCTCCCGGTGCAAGAACGCGAGGACGGACGGTTTCGGAGACCTGCTTTCCCGTTCGCTGGTGCACGCCGGCGTACGGGCAGAGGCGACTTGATGGCGGCGGCGAGAAGCGGCAAAACGCTAGGCGCAGAAAACTCTATTTTACCCGGATGACGGCGACGCAAGATATAAAGGAGCACAGTAACGATCAGAATCGAACACGACTCGAGGACGTCCCACGATCGGAGTCCATTACGGGATGCATTACGGTGTCCTTATCTCATACTACAACCGCGATTCCGAGTAGCAAAAGAGTAATGCAAAGGAGGCTGCGCCACGCAAAGCCCTGGACCGAATTCGGCGGACCATTCACGCAGTGACGCCCGCGCCCCCGCCCCGCCGGCCCGTGCCCGAGCCCAAGCCCAAGCCCGGCCCGGCCCGGCGAGGCGAGGCGAGCGCGCGCGTGTGTATTCTTTCTCCCTTTCTCCACATGGTTCTACCATGGTGTAGCACACTCCACTATTTAAACTAGTGCTCACCACTTTAGGCTAGCAATGTGGTACTATTGCTAGTGCACATGCTCCTCATGAGGTGGGCCTTTGAGATTTTCTAGGATTTATTGTCTCAATCAAATGGGCTTGGCCCAAATAATCCAACAATCCCCACGAGATCTCAAAGTCCCAGCGACAGTCTTGCCTGCTCCCAAAGTCGTTAATATACCAAAGATTTCAGTGACAATGGACTATGCCTTGAATTGCACCTAGGACTCCAAATTACACTCACCACAACTTGAACAATGGACTAAGCCTTGAATTGCAAGTTTTGTGCGATCGAGTTTCATTTAAAGCCTTAGGCGATACTAGGTCGCCAATAGGCTTCTCGGGTGGAGCATATAAGTCGTACTCCATGGTCTCTTCATGAGCTTACTAGAGATTACCCAAGTCTCATAGATCATGACTTTCATGATCACTCTCATATAGGTGTGTTCTTTCAAGATGCTCTGTAGGATGACATCTTCGCTAAATAAAGCCAACAGAACACATTAAGGCAAAAGCCAACTCGCCATCTGATTTCGAGAGTATTGCATCTTCACTTGGAACTAGTTAGAAAATTACTCTCCTCCAGTTAACCAAAGTAGCTTGTTTTTCCCAGGACCTAATTCACGGGATCTCCGATCACATAGGTTGGGTTACCGCTATGGTATAACTCACATGGAGTCTCATGCCTAGTTCCTTTGATGCGTTATCTATCACATTCCGTGATAGCCCTTTAGTGAAGGGATACGCCAGGTTTTTAGCCGTCTGGATATAATCCAATGCTATCACTCGGAGTTTTTCAATTTCTGACGGACTTCAAACGTCTTTTCACATGTCTTGAGGATTTCAAGTTATCTTTAGAACTGTTCACTTTAACAATAAGCTGTTTGATTGTCACGATTCATAAGAATGGCCGGTATTGGTTTTTCAACCACCGGAAGATCCATCAAGAGTTCACGTAGCCATTCTCGCCTCAACAGTGCATTTGTATCCAATGCGATCAATTCTGCCTCCATAGTTGACCGTGTCAAAATAGTCTGCTTGCAAGACCTCCACGACCAGCGCCCCCACCAAGTGTAAACACATATCCACCGGTGGCCTTAATCTCATCAACATCGAGAGATCCAATTTGAATCACTATAACCCTCTAGTCTTGAAGGGTACCCGGTATAGTGTATTCCATAATTTCTTGTACCCACCAAGTAACGCATAACTCTTTCGAGTGCACGCCAATGATCATCTCCGGGTTAGAAGTAACCGGCTCAATTTGCTTACAGCAAATGAGATATCGAGCCTTGTAGCGCTAGCCAAGTACATGAGAGATCCAATGATCTCGAGAGTATTTCATTTGATCTCTAGCAATTCTCTTGTTTTTCCGAAGAATCACACTTGGATCATAAGGTGTTGGAGAAGGCTTGCTATCCGAATAGCCAAACCGACTCAAAACCTTTTCCACATAATGGGATTGAGAAAGACTAATCCCATCCTCACTTTTGACTAACTTGATGTTCAAGATCACGTCGACCTCTCCGAGATCTTTCATATCAAAATTTCCAGACAGGAAAGACTTGACCTCATTGATCACATCAAGGTTTGTTCCAAAGATCAAAATGTCATCCACATATAGGCACAGAATAACTCCTCACCCCCACCATGGCGATAATACACACACTTGCTCGGCCGTTTACATAACGGCCAGCTTGTGTCAATGTTCTATCGAACTTCTCATGCCATTGTTTAGGTGCTTGTTTAAGGCCATAAAGAGATTTCAATAACTTACACACCTTGCTCTCATGTCCGGGTAGCACAAATCCATCTGGCTGATCCATGTAGATCTCCTCATCTAGCTCTCCATTAAGAAAAGCTGTCTTCACGTCCATTTGATGGACAATGAGACCATGAGAGGCAGCCAAGGATAAAAGTACACGGATGGTTGTGATCCTAGCAACAGGTGAATAAGTATCAAAATAATCCTCTCCTTCCTTTTGCGTATAACCCTTAGCCACAAGTCTAGCCTTGTACTTTTCAATAGTACCATCAGGCCTTAGTTTCTTTTTGAACACCCACTTACAGCCCACAGGTTTGCAACCATAAGGCAGTTCTGTGAGCTCCCAAGTTCCGTTAGACAGAATAGAATCCATCTCACTACGGACTGCCTCCTTCCAGTAGTCTGCATCAGAAGATGCATAAGCTTCTGAAATAGATGTGGGAGTATCATCCACAAGGTACACAGTGAAATCATTACCAAAGGATTTAACCATCCTTTGTCTCTTGCTCCTCCTAGGAGCCTCACTGTCATCCTCCTAAGGATTTTGCTCGGGTATCTGTTCAGAATCCTGAGTTTGTGCTATAGGTTCGGGAATTATCTCAGGGTTTTGACTAGAAACGCTATGCAAATCTTTCATGGGAAATATGCCCTCAAAGAAGGTGGCATCTCTGGATTCCATGATTGTACCGACGATCATGTCAGATACCTCAGACTTTACTACTAAAAATCTATAGGCAATGCTCCGATGAGCGTATCCCAGAAAGACACAATCCACTGTCTTAGGTCCAAGTTTGCGCTTTTTAGTTATGGGCACATTGACTTTCGCCAAGCAACCCCACGTGCGCAAGTATGAAAGTGATGGTTTTCTCCCTTCCCATTCTTCATATGAGGTTTTCTCCTTATTCTTAGAAGGAACTTTATTCAAAACGTGACAAGAAGTCAACAGGGCCTCCCCCCACCATTCCTTAGATAGACCCGTAGTGTCCAACATGGCATTTACCAAATCGGTTAGAGTGCGGTTCTTTCTTTCGGCAACCCCATTAGATGGGGCGAATAGGGAGGTGTCCTCTCATGAATAATTCCATGTTCCTTACAGAATAAGTCGAACTCAAGAGAGAAGTACTCACCGCCACGATCCGACCTAAGCCTTTTGATTTTTCTTTCTAATTGATTTTCAACTTCAGCCTTATAGACTTTGAAGTAGTCTAAAGCCTCATCTTTAGTTTTCAATGAGATAAACATAGCAGTATCTAGATGCATCATCAATCGAGTCATGAAATATCTTTTTCCTCCTTTAGTCAACACACCATTCATCTCACAAAGATCTGAATGTATGAGTTCTAATGGTGCCAAGTTTCTCTCCTCCATTGCCTTGTGAGGTTTGCGAGGTTGCTTTGATTGCACACAACTTTGGCACTTAGAACCTTTGACAAGAGGGAATTTTTGGAATTAAATTCATACTAGCGAGCCGAGTCATACAACCAAAATTTAAATGACATAACCGTGAGTGCCAAACATCGGCTTCACCTCCATTGGAAATATCACAAATATGGTTCACAACTTTATTGAAAAAAATCGAAAGGGAAAACGGAACAAGCCTCCGCATTCATAGCCTTTACCAATAAAAAGTCTATGCTTAGACACGACTACTTTATTAGACTCAAACACCACTTTGAACCCTTCTCTACATAGAAGGGAGCCACGACTGTGTTTTATTTATTGAGGGGACATCTTTGACGTTCTTTAGCCGCACGATCTTTCCCGAAGTAAACTTCAGATCTACCGTGCCAACACCAAGAACAGAAGCATTCGAGCTGTTTCCCATCAACACGGAGCAATCCCAAGACGGCACAGTAAGAAGAGAACAAAGAGAGATCAAGACACACATGAACATTAGCTCGGTATCAATCCACCAATCGGTGGTCCGATTTCTTGAAAGAACAATAGATGCGTTACCATACCCGAAGTTCCTCCTCGGTATTGCCAATGGTCACGTTGATGGACTTTGAGTTACGTCCTTGCTCACCCTTCCTCGCTTGCGATTTGGACACTGCTTTGGCCGGTCCAATCTCACCGCAAACAAAGCAGGGCTTCTCATATTTGTTCATTGACTTCTTCTTCTTGAAATTAGTGGTTTGTTTGGCTTTATTTTTCCCTTTGTTCTTGCCATGTGAAGCTGTTGCACCACATTGGCGCTAGGCGCCCCTCAGTTCCTTTCACAGTGCATCCTTAGCTCGAGCTTTCTCCTCAACATCTAGAGACGCAATCGATTCTCAACAAATCTCTTGTCTCCTATGTTTCAGAGATGTGGCAAAATTCCTCCATGAAGGAGGTAATTTGGCAATAATGCTGACCACAAACCTGTCAGTAACTGGATTTTGAGAAGTTCGAGTTCCTGGCGAGAACTCGTATCTCATGAGCCTGCTCAACTACGTAACGGTTATCCACCATCTTGTAGTCATGATATTGCTCCATGATATCTGATTCATCACAAGATCGAAGCACCGAACTTAGCATTCGTGAGCATCCCACGGTTCCTTCGCGTCTTTAATGTGCATATACACATCGCATGCACGATCGGCAAGAACACTAAGAACGGCTCCCACAAAGAGTGTGTTGGCATCCCGATATGCCTTCTCCTTTTCAGGAGTTGGATCCATATCCTCTGGTTTGCCGTTCGACACCCGTAACACGTTCATAGGCTGTAAGCCACAAGGTGACCCTTGTCCGCCATCTTTTGAAGTGCACACCGTGAATTTTTCCGCCTCGGTGCCTCGGCAAAGCCCGACCATTGATAAACCTAAGCGCCTATAATCAGGTTTTTGGATTGTTAGAATTAAAGGCACATCTAGGTATAATTTAATCCAAAAGTAAATCATGAACAACATGTGATTGACTATCAGTAACGAATAACGAGGAGCATACTATAGATGCATATGCTAGAAGACTACACATATATCCATCTAATGTGCTCACAATCAATAGATTGAAAATAAACAGTAGAAACATTGTAACGCATCGCTCGTGGTGCGATGGAGCGATGAGACGTTGTAGCGCCGCATAAAGGTCGAGGGCGGAAGCGCCGCTGAGCCGAGCGATGCCTAGCACCGCCTCGAACGCCGAGGAAGACGAGCCGTGGCGGTGACGTGGAAGCGCCGCGCCGAGCGCTTCCCAAAAACTGATTCGTCCTCTCCCGGTGCAAGAACGCGAGGACGGACGGTTTCGAGACTCGCTTTCCGTCACGGGTGCACGCCGTCTGCACGGACGGGCAGACTTGATGGCGGCGCAGCGAGGGAAAGCGGCAAACGCTAGGGCGCGAAAACTCTATTTTACCAGATGACGGCGACGCAAAGATATAAAGGAGCCTCGGTAATACCAGAATCGAACACGACTCGAGGACGTCCCACGATCGGAGTCCATTACGGGATACATTACGGTGTCCTTATCTCATACTACAACCGCGATTCCGAGTAGCAAAAGAGTAATCTGCAAAAGGAGGCTGCGCCACGCAAAGCCCTGGACCGAATTCGGCGGACCATTCACGCAGGTCAAGACGCCCGCGCGCCCTTCGCCCCTACTGCCGTGCGAGCCCGAGCAGCCCGGCCCGGCGAGGCGAGGCGAGCGTGTGTATTCTTTCTCCCTTTCTCCACATGGTTCTACCATGGTGTAGCACACTCCACTATTTAAACTAGTGCTCACCACTTTAGGCTAGCAATGTGGTACTATTGCTAGTGCACATGCTCCTCATGAGGTGGGCCTTTGAGATTTTCTAGGATTTATTGTCTCAATCAAATGGGCTTGGCCCAAATAATCCAACAATCCCCACCAGATCTCAAAGTCCCACCGACAGTCTTGCACATTCCCAAAGTTGTTAATATACCAAAGATTTCGGTGACAATGGACTATGCCTTGAATTGCACCTAGGACTCCAAATTACACTCACCACAACTTGAACAATGGACTAAGCCTTGAATTGCAAGTTTTGTGCGATCGAAGTTTCATTTAAAGCCTTAGGCGATACTAGGTCGCCAATAGGCTTCCCCTCGGGTGGAGCATATAAGTCGTACTCCATGGTCTCTTCATGAGCTTACTAGAGATTACCCAAGTCTCATAGATCATGCGACTTTCAACAAATACTCATATAGGTGTGTTCTTTCAAGATGCTCTGTAGGATGACATCTTCGCTAAATAAAGCCAACAGAACACATTAAGGCAAAAGCCAACTGCCATACAGATTTCGAGAGTATTGCATCTTCACTTGGAACTAGTTAGAAAATTACTCTCCTCCAGTTAACCAGTAGCTTGTTTTTCCCAGGTCCTAATTCACGGGATCTCCGATCACATAGGTTGGGTTACCGCTATGGTATAACTCACATGGGTCTCATGCCTAGTTCCTTTGATCGTTATCTATCACATTCCGTGATAGCCCTTTAGTGAAGGGATTCGCCAGGTTTTTAGCCGCCTGGATATAATCCAATGCTATCACTCCGAGTTTTTCAATTTCTGACAGACTTCAAACGCGTCTTTTCACATGTCTTGAGGATTTCAAGTTATCTTTAGAACTATTCACTTTAACAATAATCGCTTGATTGTCACAGTTCATAAGAATGGCGGTATTGGTTTTTCAACCACCTAAGATCCATCAAGAGTTCACGTAGCCATTCTCGCCTCAACAGTTGGCTGTATCCAATGCGATCAATTCGCCTCCATAGTTGACCGTGTCAAAATAGTCTGCTTGCAAGACCTCCACGACACAGCGCCCCCACCAAGTGTAAACACATATCCACCGGTGGCCTTAATCTCATCGGCATCGAGATCCAATTTGAATCACTATAACCCTCTAAATCTTGAAGGGTACCGGTATAGTGTATTCCATAATTCTTTGTACCCACCAAGTAACGCATAACTCTTTCGAGTGCACGCCAATGATCATCTCCGGTTAGAAGTAAATCGGCTCAATTTGCTTACTGACAAATGAGATATCGAGCCTTGTAGCGCTAGCCAAGTACATGAGAGATCCAATAATCTGAGAGTATTTCATTTGATCTCTAGCAATTCTCTTGTTTTTCCGAAGAATCACACTTGGATCATAAGGTGTTGGAGAAGGCTTGCTATCCGAATAGCCAAACCGACTCAAAACCTTTTCCACATAATGGGATTGAGAAAGACTAATCCCATCCTCACTTTTGACTAACTTGATGTTCAAGATCACGTCAGCCTCTCCGAGATCTTTCATATCAAAATTTCCAGACAGGAAAGACTTGACCTCATTGATCACATCAAGGTTTGTTCCAAAGATCAAAATGTCATCCACATATAGGCACAGAATAACTCCCTCACCCCCACCATGGCGATAATACACACACTTGCCGGCTTCGTTTACAGCGAAGCCAGCTTGTGTCAATGTTCTATCGAACTTCTCATGCCATTGTTTAGGTGCTTGTTTAAGGCCATAAAGAGATTTCAGTAACTTACACACCTTGCTCTCATGTCCGGGTAGCACAAATCCATCTGGCTGATCCATGTAGATCTCCTCATCTAGCTCTCCATTAAGAAAAGCTGTCTTCACGTCCATTTGATGGACAATGAGACCATGAGAGGCAGCCAAGGATAAAAGTACCCGGATGGTTGTGATCCTAGCAACAAGTGAATAAGTATCAAAATAATCTTCTCCTTCCTTTTGCGTATAACCCTTAGCCACAAGTCTAGCCTTGTACTTTTCAATAGTACCATCAGGCCTTAGTTTCTTTTTGAACACCCACTTACAGCCCACAGGTTTGCAACCATAAGGCAGTTCTGTGAGCTCCCAAGTTCCGTTAGACAGAATAGAATCCATCTCACTACTTTGCCTCCTTCCAAAGAGTCTGCATCGAGAAGATGCATAAGCTTGAAATAGAGGTGGGAGTATCATCCACAAGGTACACAGTGAAATCATTACCAAAGGATTTAACCATCCTTTGTCTCTTGCTCCTCCTAGGAGCCTCACCATCATCCTCCTCAGATTTTGCTCGGGTATCTGCTCGTAATCCTCGCTTTGTGCAATAGGTTCGGGAATTATCTCAGGATTTTGACTAGAAACGCTATGCAAATCTTTCATGGGAAATATGCCCTCAAAGAAGGTGGCATCTCTGGATTCCATGATTGTACCGACGATCATGTCAGATACCTCAGACTTTACTACTAAAAATCTATAGGCAATGCTCCGATGAGCGTATCCCGAAAGACACAATCCACTGTCTTAGGTCCAAGTTTGCGCTTTTTAGTTATGGGCACATTGACTTTCGCCAAGCAACCCCACGTGCGCAAGTATGAAAGTGATGGTTTTCTCCTTCCCATTCTTCATATGAGGTTTTCTCCTTATTCTTAGAAGGAACTTTATTCAAAACGTGACAAGAAGTCAACAGGGCCTCCCCACCATTCCTTAGATAGACATGATGTCCAACATGGCATTTACCAAATCGGTTAGAGTGCGGTTCTTTCTTTCGGCAACCCCATTAGATGGGGCGAATAGGGAGGTGTCCTCTCATGAATAATTCCATGTTCCTTACAGAATAAGTCGAACTCAGAGAGAAGTACTCACCGCCACGATCGACCTAAGCCTTTTGATTTTTCTTTCTAATTGATTTTCAACTTCAGCCTTATAGACTTTGAAGTAGTCTAAAGCCTCATCTTTAGTTTTCAACAGATAAACATAGCAGTATCTAGATGCATCATCAATCAGAGTCATGAAATATCTTTTTCCTCCTTTAGTCAACACACCATTCATCTCACAAAGATCTGAATGTATGAGTTCTAATGGTGCCAAGTTTCTCTCCTCATTGCCTTGTGAGGTTTGCGAGGTTGCTTTGATTGCACACAACTTTGGCACTTAGAACCTTTGACAGTAGGAATTTTTGGAATTAAATTCATACTAGCGAGCCGAGTCATACAACCAAAATTTAAATGACATAACCGTGAGTGCCAAACATCGGCTTCACCTCCATTGGAAATATCACAAATATGGTTCACAACTTTATTGAAAAAATCAGAAAGGGAAAAACGGAACAAGCCTCCGCATTCATAGCCTTTACCAATAAAAAGTCTATGCTTAGACACGACTACTTTATTAGACTCAAACACCACTTTGAACCCTTCTCTACATAGAAGGGAGCCGCTGACCAGGTTTTTATTTATTGAGGGGACATGCTGCACGTTCTTTAGCTGCACGATCTTTCCCGAAGTAAACTTCAGATCTACCGTGCCAACACCAAGAACAGAAGCATTCGAAATTGTTTCCCATCAACACGGAGCAATCCCAAGCACGGCCTGGTAAGAAGAGAACAAAGAGAGATCAAAGACACACATGAACATTAGCTCCAGATCAATCCACCAATCGGTGGTCTGATTTCTTGAAAGAACAATAGATGCGTTACCATACCCGAAGTTCCTCCTCCAAGATGTGCCAATGGTCACGTTGATGGACTTTGAGTTCTGTCCTTGCTCACCCTTCCTCGCCCTTGCGATTTGGACACTGCTTTGGCCCAGTGTCCAATCTCACCGCAAACAAAGCGAGGGCTTCTCATATTTGTTCATTGACTTCTTCTTCTTGAAATTAGTGGTTTGTTTGGCTTTATTTTTCCCTTTGTTCTTGCCATGTGAGAACTGTTGCACCACATTGGCGCTTAGATCGCCCCTCAGTTCCTTTCACAGGTGCATCCTTAGCTCGAGCTTTCTCCTCAACATCTAGAGACGCAATCGATTCTCAACAGAAATCTCTTGTCTCCTATGTTTTGAGATGTGGCAAAATTCCTCCATGAAGGAGGTAATTTGGCAATAATGCTGACCACAAACCTGTCAGTAATCGGATTTTGAGAAGTTCGAGTTCCTGGCGAGAACACGTATCTCATGAGCCTGCTCAACTACGTAACGGTTATCCACCATCTTGTAGTCATGATATTGCTCCATGATATATGATTCATCACAAGATCGGAAGCACCGAACTTAGCATTGAGCATCCTACAGTTCCTTGGCGTCTTTAATGTGCATATACACATCGCATGCACGATCGGCAAGAACACTAAGAACGTCTCCAACAAAGAGTGTGTTGGCATCCCGATATGCCATCTCCTTGTCAGGAGGTGGATCCATAACCTATGGTTTGCAGTTCGACACCCAGAACACGTTCAAATATGTAAGCCACAAGGAGACCCTTATGCGCCATCTTTTGAAGTGCACACGGTGAATTTTTCCGGCCTCAGTGCCTCGGCAAAGCCAGCCATTGATAAACCTAAGCGCCTATAATCAGGTTTTTGGATTGTTAGAATTAAAGGCACATCTAGGTTTAATTTAATCCAAAAGTAAATCATGAACAACATGTGATTGACTATCAGTAACGAATAACAGGAGCATACTATAGATGCATATGCTAGAAGACTACACATATATCCATCTAATGTGCTCACAATCAATAGATTGAAAATAAACAGTAGAAACATTGTAACGTACTGTTAGGTAATGCGAGATGGAGCGATGAAGCGTTGTAGCGCGTCTGATCGAGGGGCGAAGCGCGCGCTTGATCAGCGCGATGCCTAGCAGCCGCTCCTGAACGTCGAGGAAGACGAGCCGTGACGGTGACGTGGAAGCAGTCGCGCCGAGCGCTTCCCAAAAACCTGATTCGTCCTCTCCCGGTGCAAGAACGCGAGGACGGACGGTTTCGGAGACCTGCTTTCCGTTATTTGGTGCACGCCGGCACGGACGGCGAAGCGAACTTGATGGCGGCGCAATGAGGGAAACTGGCAAAACGCTAGGGCGCAGAAAACTCTCTTTTACCCAGATGACGGCGACGCAGTATATAAAAGAGCCCTGGTAACAGTCCGTAACCGAACACGACTCGAGGACGTCCCACGATCGGAGTCCATTACGGGATACATTACGGTGTCCTTATCTCATACTACAACCGCGATTCCGAGTAGCAAAAGAGTAATCTGCAAAGGAGGCTGCGCCACGCAAAGCCCTGGACCGAATTCGGCGGACCATTCACGCAGTGCCAAGACGCCGCGCCCCCCCGCCCAGTGCCCGAGCCCGGCCCGGCCCGGCGAGCGGCAGGCGAGCAGCGTGTGTATTCTTTCTCCCTTTCTCCACATGGTTCTACCATGGTGTAGCACACTCCACTATTTAAACTAGTGCTCACCACTTTAGGCTAGAAATGTGGTACTATTGCTAGTGCACATGCTCCTCATGAGGTGGGCCTTTGAGATTTTCTAGGATTTATTGTCTCAATCAAATGGGCTTGGCCCAAATAATCCAACAATCCCCACCAGATCTCAAAGTCCCACCGAGTCCTTGCCTGCTCCCAAAGTGTTAATATACCAAAGATTTCGGTGACAATGGACTATGCCTTGAATTGCACCTAGGACTCCAAATTACACTCACCACAACTTGAACAATGGACTAAGCCTTGAATTGCAAGTTTTGTGCGTCGAAGTTTCATTTAAAGCCTTAGTGATACTAGGTCGCCAATAGGCTTCTCGGGTGGAGCATATAAGTCGTACTCCATGGTCTCTTCATGAGCTTACTAGAGATTACCCAAGTCTCATAGGCTGCGACTTTCAACGATCACTCTCATATAGGTGTGTTCTTTCAAGATGCTCAGTAGGATGACATCTTCGCTAAATAAAGCCAACAGAACACATTAAGGCAAAAGCCAACCTGCCATCTGATTTCGAGAGTATTGCATCTTCACTTGGAACTAGTTAGAAAATTACTCTCCTCCAGGTTAACCAAGAGCTTGTTTTTCCCAGGACCTAATTCACGGGATCTCCGATCACATAGGTTGGGTTACCGCTATGGTATAACTCACATGGGTCTCATGCCTAGTTCCTTTGATGCGTTATCTATCACATTCGTGATAGCCCTTTAGTGAAGGGATCTGCCAGGTTTTTAGCCGTCTGGATATAATCCAATGCTATCACTCGGAGTTTTTCAATTTCTGACGGACTTCAAACGTCTTTTCACATGTCTTGAGGATTTCAAGTTATCTTTAGAATCGTTCACTTTAACAATAAGCTGTTTGATTGTCACAGTTCATAAGAATGGCGGTATTGGTTTTTCAACCACCGGAAGATCCATCAAGAGTTCACGTAGCCATTCTCGCCTCAACAGTTGGGTGTATCCAATAATCAATTCTGCCTCCATAGTTGACCGTGTCAAAATAGTCTGCTTGCAAGACCTCCACGACACAGCGCCCCCACCAAGTGTAAACACATATCCTTTGGTGGCCTTAATCTCATCGACATCGAGAGATCCAATTTGAATCACTATAACCCTCTAATCTTGAAGGGTACCGGTATAGTGTATTCCATAATTTCTTGTACCCACCAAGTAACGCATAACTCTTTCGAGTGCACGCCAATGATCATCTCAGGGTTAGAAGTAAATCCGGCTCAATTTGCTTACAAAGAAATGAGATATCGAGCCTTGTAGCGCTAGCCAAGTACATGAGAGATCCAATGATCCGAGAGTATTTCATTTGATCTCTAGCAATTCTCTTGTTTTTCCGAAGAATCACACTTGGATCATAAGGTGTTGGAGAAGGCTTGCTATCCGAATAGCCAAACCGACTCAAAACCTTTTCCACATAATGGGATTGAGAAAGACTAATCCCATCCTCACTTTTGACTAACTTGATGTTCAAGATCACGTCGGCCTCTCCGAGATCTTTCATATCAAAATTTCCAGACAGGAAAGACTTGACCTCATTGATCACATCAAGGTTTGTTCCAAAGATCAAAATGTCATCCACATATAGGCACAGAATAACTCCCTCACCCCCACCATGGCGATAATACACACACTTGTCGGCCGTTTACATGAAGCCAGCTTGTGTCAATGTTCTATCGAACTTCTCATGCCATTGTTTAGGTGCTTGTTTAAGGCCATAAAGAGATTTGATAACTTACACACCTTGCTCTCATGTCCGGGTAGCACAAATCCATCTGGTGATCCATGTAGATCTCCTCATCTAGCTCTCCATTAAGAAAAGCTGTCTTCACGTCCATTTGATGGACAATGAGACCATGAGAGGCAGCCAAGGATAAAAGTACCGGATGGTTGTGATCCTAGCAACAGGTGAATAAGTATCAAAATAATCCTCTCCTTCCTTTTGCGTATAACCCTTAGCCACAAGTCTAGCCTTGTACTTTTCAATAGTACCATCAGGCCTTAGTTTCTTTTGAACACCCACTTACAAATTACAGGTTTGCAACCATAAGGCGATTCTGTGAGCTCCCAAGTTCCGTTAGACAGAATAGAATCCATCTCACTACGGATTTGCCTCCTTCCAAAGAGTCTGCATCGGAAGATGCATAAGCTTCAAATAGAGGTGGGAGTATCATCCACAAGGTACACGGTGAAATCATTACCAAAGGATTTAACCATCCTTTGTCTCTTGCTCCTCCTAGGAGCCTCACCATCATCCTCCTCAGGATTTTGCTCGGGTATCTGCTCGTAATCCTCGGTTTGTGCAATAGGTTCGGGAATTATCTCAGATTTTGACTAGAAACGCTTATGCAAATCTTTCATGGGAAATATGCCCTCAAAGAAGGTGGCATCTCTGGATTCCATGATTGTACCGACGATCATGTCGATACCTCGAGACTTTACTACTAAAAATCTATAGGCAATGCTCCGATGGCGTATCGAGAAAGACACAATCCACTGTCTTAGGTCCAAGTTTGCGCTTTTTAGTTATGGGCACATTGACTTTCGCCAAGCAACCCCACGTGCGCAAGTATGAAAGTGATGGTTTTCTCCCTTCCCATTCTTCATATGAGGTTTTCTCCTTATTCTTAGAAGGAACTTTATTCAAAAGCGTGACAAGAAGTCAACAGGGCCTCCCCACCATTCCTTAGATAGACCCAAGATGTCCAACATGGCATTTACCAAATCGGTTAGAGTGCGGTTCTTTCTTTCGGCAACCCCATTAGGAGGCGAATAGGAGGTGTCCTCTCATGAATAATTCCATGTTCCTTACGAATAAGTCGAACTCGGTGAGAAGTACTCACCGCCACGATCGACCTAAGCCTTTTGATTTTTCTTTCTAATTGATTTTCAACTTCAGCCTTATAGACTTTGAAGTAGTCTAAAGCCTCATCTTTAGTTTTCAAATGTATAAACATAGCAGTATCTAGATGCATCATCAATCGAGTCATGAAATATCTTTTTCCTCCTTTAGTCAACACACCATTCATCTCACAAAGATCTGAATGTATGAGTTCTAATGGTGCCAAGTTTCTCTCCTCCGCCTTGTGAGGTTTGCGAGGTTGCTTTGATTGCACACAACTTTGGCACTTAGAACCTTTGACAAGAGGGAATTTTTGGAATTAAATTCATACTAGCGAGCCGAGTCATACAACCAAAATTTAAATGACATAACCGTGAGTGCCAAACATCGGCTTCACCTCCATTGGAAATATCACAAATATGGTTCACAACTTTATTGCAAAAATCGAAAGGGAAAACGGAACAAGCCTCCGCATTCATAGCCTTTACCAATAAAAGTCCATGCTTAGACACGACTACTTTATTAGACTCAAACACCACTTTGAACCCTTCTCTACATAGAAGGGAGCCGACTGTGTTTTTATTTATTGAGGGGACATCCGCACGTTCTTTAGTCAAGACGATCTTTCCCGAAGTAAACTTCAGATCTACCGTGCCAACACCAAGAACGAAGCATTCGAGTGTTTCCCATCAACACGGAGCAATCCCAAGACGGCCTGGTAAGAAGAGAACAAAGAGAGATCAGCACACACATGAACATTAGCTCCAGTATCAATCCACCAATCGGTGGTCCGATTTCTTGAAAGAACAATAGATGCGTTACCATACCCGAAGTTCCTCCTCCAAGTATTGCCAATGGTCACGTTGATGACTTTGAGTTCTGTCCTTGCTCACCCTTCACGCTTGCGATTTGGACACTGTTTGGCCCGGTGTCCAATCTCACCGCAAACAAAGCGAGGCTTCTCATATTTGTTCATTGACTTCTTCTTCTTGAAATTAGTGGTTTGTTTGGCTTTATTTTTCCCTTTGTTCTTGCCATGTGAAGCTGTTGCACCACATTGGCGCTAGGCGCCCCTCAGTTCCTTTCACAGGTGCATCCTTAGCTCGAGCTTTCTCCTCAACATCTAGAGACGCAATCGATTCTCAACAGAAATCTCTTGTCTCTTATGTTTGAGAGATGTGGCAAAATTCCTCCATGAAGGAGGTAATTTGGCAATAATGCCCCGACCACAAACCTCGCTGTAACTGGATTTTGAGAAGTTCGAGTTCCCTGGCGAGAACTCGTATCTCATGAGCCTGCTCAACTTCTGAACGGTTATCCACCATCTTGTAGTCATGATATTGCTCCATGATATACTGATTCACCGCCATCACATCGGAAGCACCGAACTTAGCATTGAGCATCCCACGGTTCCTTGGCGTCTTTAATGTGCATATACACATCGCGCAGGCGATCGGCAAGAACACTAAGAACGGCTCCCACAAAGAGTGTGTTGGCATCCCGATATGCCTTCTCCTTTTCAGAGTTGGATCCATATCCTCTGGTTTGCCGTTCGACACCCGAGAACACGTTCATAGCTGTAAGCCACAAGGTGACCCTTATGCCGCCATCTTTTGAAGTGCACAGGTGAATTTTTCGGCCTCGATTGCCTCGGCAAAGCCACCATTGATAAACCTAAGCGCCTATAATCATGTTTTTGGATTGTTAGAATTAAAGGCACATCTAGGTTTAATTTAATCCAAAAGTAAATCATGAACAACATGTGATTGACTATCAGTAACGAATAACAGGAGCATACTATAGATGCGTATGCTAGAAGACTACACATATATCCATCTAATGTGCTCACAATCAATAGATTGAAAATAAACAAAGAGAAACATTGTAACGCATCTTGTTAGGTATGCGATGGAAGCGATGAAGCGTTGTAGCGCGTCTGATGCCGAGGACGGAAGCGCGCCGATCAGCGCGATGCCTAGCGGCCGCTCCTGAACGCGTCGAGGAAGACGAGCCGTGGCGGTGGCGTGGAAGCGATCGCGCGAGCGCTTCCCAAAAACTGATTCGTCCTCTCCGGTGCAAGAACGCGAGGACGGACGGCCGAGACCTGCTTTCCGTTATTTGGTGCACGTCTGCACGGACGGGGCAGACTTGATGGCGGCGCAGCGAGGGAAACTGGCAAAACGCTAGGGCGCAGAAAACTCTATTTTACCCAGATGCGACTCGAGGACGTCCCACGATCGGAGTCCATTACGGGATCTGTTACGGTGTCCTTATCTCATACTACAACCGCGATTCCGAGTAGCAAAAGAGTAATCTGCAAAAGGAGGCTGCGCCTACGCAAAGCCCTGGATCGGAATTCGGCGGACCATTCACGCAGGTGCCGCACGCCCGCGCCCCCCAGGCCCGGCCCGGCCCGTGCCCGGCGAGGCGAGGCGAGGCGAGCGCGCGCGTGTGTATTCTTTCTCCCTTTCTCCACATGGTTCTACCATGGTGTAGCACACTCCACTATTTAAACTAGTGCTCACCACTTTAGGCTAGCAATGTGGTACTATTGCTAGTGCACATGCTCCTCATGAGGTGGGCTTTTGAGATTTTCTAGGATTTATTGTCTCAATCAAATGGGCTTGGCCCAAATAATCCAACACTGACCCGTCAAGCTCCACCCGAGCGCTCCGGCGATCGAACTCCTTAGCCTGCTCGGCGTTCTTCGATCCGGGGATAGGCACCGCGCATTGCCTTGGCAGAACCACCTGAAGAGAAGACAGAGAAAAAGACAAGAACTCGCTTAGCATGTCAGGGAGATACTTGAGTAATTAAAGTGCACACAAAGTTCTTGAACTTCAGAGAGTGTGGGTGGATATTGTTTCAGTTTTGGTACGTACTAGGTGAATAGCGTCTTGCTAATCTTCAGGTTGCTCATCATGTTTTACAGCTTCCCATGAACCAGTTGATACTGCTATTGTTTCGTAATCAGTATTTGTAGGAACTGGTTTCATTCTGCCAGTTAGCTCCTGATCCTAAGACATGTCGCAGGATGTGGATTTCTTTGTCGATACGTAGAAAGAATTCCTGAGTTGTGGTCTTCCCATATATAGCTTCCTCCAATCTCCTTAATCCTGTTAATTAGTAAGTGGCTGGAGCTGTTTGGCACGAAAAAAGCTGAAGTTAGCCAAGTTGGAACAGAGATGTACGAATGGGGGAGTTCCAGCTAGGACTAAAAAGCAACAAGCTAGCTTCATGGTTCAAAATTACAACCTTGGTCAGGAACTCGGGAGTGTATATGCATCGATTGGACCTATCGTTTTGCAAAACTGCTTGCTATAGTCAGACAGTAAGGGTGAAGCGGAAAAACATTGGGGAATATGCAATCAAGGTAACATCAAGCTCATCACAAGCTGCCTTCACCCCATTTTCCTCGGGGTTTCTGTATATTAGACTGTAATTTACTTGGTCTGGAGCAAGCGGAACTCCCCTCTTCTTTAGGCGCTCGTAGGCATCTCGTAGCCGTTTTTCTGGTAATGGATGTGATTCAGCTGAGTTTTGCTGAAAAGAAGCAACTAGCACAACATATTCGATAAGATGAAAAGCAAAGTCAGATTACAAACCACTGCAGTTTGAGACTCCAACAGATTTTACAAGACCTTGCTCATAAGCATCGGCAAGGTCGTCAAGGTAACCAGGATCATTTAAGAACAACGAATTTGCTGCACTAGCGAGTTTAAAATAAGATCTTTTAACGTTTGTGTGGGTAGATTGAGAAGAATTGCAAGCAATCACACGCAGCAGAGAACAGCCTGGTGTGTCTTTTATATTGCCGGTCTGTACTGTAGCAGGTCCGAGAGCATACGGTTACAATCAGAACAACTTCAATGCAGGATCCTAACAACTAGGAATCTATCTGCTAGTTTGTTATACAACTGATACAACAACCATACAACTATTTTAACACCCTCCCTCAGTATTGACCTTCTAGTATAGATTAAGATTGTATCTGAAATTTGTGAAACTCTGCCGTGGAAGCGGTTTGGTAAATATATCAACAGTCTGATCTTCCGATGCTATGAATCGAATGTCCAGCGGTCTTTTCTCTAGAAAGCACCCAACTCTTTCAGTAGTGATTGAACCCAAACAAGCTCAACCGTTGCACTTGCAAGCCCTTTGTATTTTGACTCTGTACTAGATCTAGAGACAGTATGTTGCCTGCATGAACTCCATGAAATAAGATTGGTGCCAAAATATACCGCAAAGCCGCTGGTAGACCTGCAATCATCTGAACAACCAGCCTGGTCTGAGTCTGAAAAAGCACTCACGAGACTTGAGCTAGACTTCTTGATATGCAACACTATATCACGAGTGAACTGCAAGTATATGAGAATTCGTTTCACCGCTGACCAGTGATCTTGTGTAGGAGAATGTAAGTACCGACATACCTTATTGACCAAATAAGATATATCAGGACGAGTTATTGTCAGACATTGCTTCTCCGTCAAACAAAGGTACACCTTGCACTTGAGACAATTTTTCACTTGATGACATTGGAGTCGAAATGGGCTTACAGTTAACCATGTTTGCTCTGGCAAGAATATCTCGAACATATCTCGTTTGCGTATTGCAATCCCATCCTTTCCTGGAATCACTTCAATGCCAAGAAAATAATGTAGCTCGCCCATATCCATGATTGCAAAGTCCTTGTTCAGCTGACTTAGATGGTTCCTTGTGACCTGAACAAAAAACTTGCCATAATAATATCATCAACATATATCAACAAGCATATGACATTACCATTGCGATTGTAAATAAATAACGATGTATCAACCTGTGATGGAATGAAACCAAGTTCCTCAAGCCTTGAACTCAATTTCAAATGCCACGCTCTTGGCGCTTGTTTGAGGCCATACAATGCCTTATCCAATTTGCATACTTAATGTGGATGATCATGATCTTCATAGCCCGGTGGTTGCTTCATATAAACATCCTCCTCTAGTACTCCATGCAAAAACGCATTTCGGGAGACAGCAAAAGAAAGAATAAGTCTCATTATTGTTGGTTTTATACCAGGAATAAAAGTATCTTCATAATTCAATCCATGCCTTTGCTTGAATCCTTTCGCAACTAACCGAGCCTTGTAATGCTCAATGCTGCCATTAGCTTTACGCTTTAGTTTGAATACCCGTTTACTGTCAATCAAATTCTGACCATGCTGCCTTGGAACAAGATGCCAAGTCTGATTTCACCGAAGTGCATCAAATTCAGCATCCATAGCTTCGCTCAAGATGCCTTGTATCTCAAGATGCCAAGATGGTGAATGACAACAATTAATGGCTTCGCTCGCTCCTGCGGGTGATGATGGGCTGTCGTGCTTAGGAGGACGACAAGAGGGCCTCACGCTGGCAGACAGAGGCAACGGGTTATGCGAACTTAGGCCCTGTTTGGCAGAGCTCCAGATCTCAGCTCCACCTCAGAACTGAAACTTGTAGACTGAAATAAAGTGACTTAAGTTTATAATTTTATTCTAAAATATAAACAAGATGACACATCTAAATGTTGGATCTTATGGATCTTAGCGCCTAGATTAAACACCTAGATGATTGGCTTAGAGGGGTACCTTCGGGATTAGATGAAGAGGACGCCATTGCAGGTGTCGAGGATGACGAAGCACTGGCGGTGAAGAGGATGCAGTTGATGACCTCGCTCCCCTTGCCAATCCAATCTACAGAGAGGAAGATGACGGCGTGGTTTGTCCTTCCCGTTGCTCCCGTGCGTGTGGTAAATCGGTTTCACGTTAGAGTCTGTTAGGGGATAGTGCACCAAGGAACGTTAGTTCCCAAGCCGGTCCAGTCCCCTCTCTTATATAGCACACGGGGCAACAGGGGGCCACAACCATTAGATTGGTTGCACCCCCGATCAGGGTGCGTGAGATCAACCCAACATTCTCCCCCTTGATCTCGAGACTAAAACAGTTTAACTTAATATCATCCCCGTTTCTTAATAGATCAGTGCATCAAGACCAAGGTGTTAAACTGACCCGATTACGTCTTTGTTGAACTCAATGACTATAATACACATTTCTATTTTAAAACGGAAACTTAATCTTGTGGGAGATGGTTGCTTATTTGACCCCTTATATCCAGAATCATAGGCTTTCCAATAATCCCATGCCGGCTACGTGCTCTCTGAACACATATGGTGGTAAGCCCTTAGTCAACGGATCCGCAAGCATTCGCTTGGTGCTTATATGCTCAATTCTTATAGTTTGATCCTGGATTTTCTCCTTCACAACATAAAACTTAATGTCAATGTGTTTGGCAGCACCACTTGACTTGTTGTTATAGGAGTAAAATACTGCTGGTTCATTGTCACAGTATAACGTGAGTGGTCTTTCAATGCTGTCTACCACTCTCAATCCCGGTACAAATTTCTTAAGCCATAGTGCCTGCCCGGTTGCCTCATAACAAGCTACAAACTCAGCATGCATTGTCGACGATGCAGTGACTGTTTGCTTGGAGCTTTTCCACGAAATAGCTCCCCCTGCGAGGGTGAATACATAACCTGATGTGGATTTCTTAGTATCTACACACCCCGCAAAATCTGCGTCAGAGTAACCCACAATTTCGAGGTTACTCGACTTTCTAAACGTTAACATGAGGCTTTTAGTCCCTTGCAAATACCGCAAGGCTTTCTTAACTGCTTTCCAGTGATCTATCCCTGGATTTGACTGATATCTGCCAAGCATTCCGGTTACAAACGCTAAGTCAGGGCGAGTGCATACTTGAGCATACATTATACTTCCGACAGCTGAAGTGTATGGAACCGACTTCATTTGATCGATCTCATATTGGTTCCTGGGACATTGAAAATTCCCAAACTTATCACCCTTGACTATTGGAGCAGGCGAAGCCTTACACGCATGCATACTGTATTTCTTAAGAACCTTTTCTAAGTATGCCTTTTGCGATAGGCCTAATACCCCTTTTGTTCTATCTCGGTAAATTTCAATTCCTAAGACATAAGATGCCTCACCGAGATCTTTCATATCAAAATTTGAGGACAAGAAACTCTTAGTTTCCAAAAGTAGATTTTTATCGCTGCTTGCCAGCAGGATATCGTCTACATACAGGACTAGGAAAATGAATTTTCCATTCTTAAACTTAGCATAAATGCAATTGTCCTCCTCATTTTCCTTATAGTCAAAATTTCTTATAGTCTCATCAAATTTAAGGTACCACTGTCTGGACGCTTGTTTTAGTCCATAAATGGATTTCTTTAGTCGGCATCCCATGTTTTCTTTCCCTTCCACAACAAAACCTTTGGGTTGAGCCATGTATACATTTTCATACAGATCTCCATTAAGGAATGCCGTCTTAACATCCATCTGATGTAATTCTAAATCATAATGTGCTACAAGCGCCATGATGATTCTAAAAGAATCCTTTGTCGAAACAGGCGAGAAGGTTTCATTATAATCGATTCCTTCTCTCTGAGTGAACCCTTTTGCCACGAGCCTTGCTTTGAACCTTTCGAGATTCCCTTTGGAGTCACACTTAGTTTTGTAGACCCATTTGCAGCCTACTGTTTTGGCTCCTTTAGGAATCTCTTCCAGGTCCCACACTTTATTCGTGTTCATGGACTTCATTTCATCTTCCATGGCTGCAAACCACTCAGATGAATGTGGACTTCTCATGGCTTCCTCAAATGAGGTGGGATCACCTTCTGTTTCTAATTCTTCACTTATATAAACTTCATAATCAGCAGAAATAGCTGATTTCCTGTTCCGTTGCGACCTCCTGAGAGGTTCTGGAGCAGGTTCGTTGTTCGATACAGGAGGCTGTTGTGGCTCTTCAGGTGCAGCTATAACAGGTTCATGTGGCTCCATGACAACAGGAACCTCAGGAATGTCAATGGCTGCATTAGGAGAGCCGACGGCAGATGTTGCAACCACTGGAGGTGCAACAACAACAGGTATCGAGAAAATGGGCTCTTGAATCATCGGAGTTGGGGCACAGACCCGCTTCTCCTCAAGGCTTATTTCTCGGGATACCATGCTCCCCCTGATCATATCTTCTTCTAAGAACACAGCGTGTCTCGTTTCTACAAACTTAGTCTGTCTGTCAGGACAGTAGAAACGGTACCCTTTTGATCTTTCAGGATAGCCAATAAAATGGCAACTGACTGTCTTAGCATCTAATTTCCCAATATTTGGATTAAATACTTTGGCCTCAGCTGGACAGCCCCATACATGTAAATAATTTAAAGTGGGCGTCCTCCCAGTCCATAACTCATATGGTGTTTTAGGCACCGACTTACTAGGGACTCGATTAAGAATATGGGCAGCGGTTTTTAATGCCTCCATCCATAAATTAATCGGTAAAGTGGAGTAGCTTATCATACTACGTACCATATCCATTAAGGTACGATTACGCCTTTCAGCTACTCCATTTTGCTGAGGCTCGCCCGGTGTTGAATACTGGGTCACTATGCCATTTTCCTGTAAGTACCTTGCAAAAGGTCCAGGAACTTGGCCATAAGGGGTATGTCTACCGTAGTACTCCCCTCCACGGTCTGATCTTACTACTTTGATCTTTAGATCATGCTGATTTTCAACTTCAGCTTTAAATATCTTAAATTTATCTAATGCTTCCGATCGTTCTTTGATTGGATAGATGTAGCCATAACGCGAAAAATCATCAGTGAATGTTATGAATGAATCAAAACCATCCACCGACTTCACAGGAAAAGGACCACAGATATCTGTGTGAATGATTTCTAAAATTCCTGTGCTTCGTTTGGCATTCTTCTTAATTTGCTTAGCATATTTGCCTTTAATGCAATCAATGCAATGTTCTAAATCCGAGAAGTCTAACGGGTGGAGAATTTCTTCTTTGATTAATCGCTCAATCCTCCCCCTCGAAATATGGCATAAACGACAATGCCATAATTTCGAAGACATCTCATTTGATATTCTCTTACGCTTATTACATTCATTAACAGATGAAGATGCATTCACAACATTCACATCGTTACTTTGGGAGACTAAATAAAGCTTGTCTTGCATGAAAGCAAGACCAACATCAATATTATTGAATTTAATCAAACATTTCTTATTCCCAAAATGACATGAATAGCCATCATCATCTAAACTGGATACTGAAATCAAATTCCTCCTCATGGAGGGTACAACTAAAACATTATGCAAATGAAGAATGAAGCCATTATTTAATTCTAATGGGAGTTCTCCAATAGCTTCGACTTCAACTTCGATGCCATTGGCGACTCTAATGCTTCTTTCTCCTCTTTTCAGGATCCTCCTCATATTTAATCCCTGCAAAGAATTTGTAACATGAACAGTTGCACCTGAGTCAATCCACCATGTGTGAGTGGGAAAGTCTAAGTACAGGGATTCATCTATGAATGTAATCTTATCCTTACCATTTTTGTTCAGCCATTTGAGAAACTGAACACAATCCTTCATGTAGTGCCCTTTCTGATTACAGTGCCTACAAGTATCCTTGTCCACCTCTGCTGGAGCCTTGCCCTTGCCTTCATAAGGCTTCTTGTCCAGGGAAAATTTCTTATTGTGAGGTTTGCCCTTATTCTTAAAAGAAGGCTTAGATTTGCTCTGAAAATCACTCATTTTCTTTGAAGTTGACTTGAAATGATTGATATGGTCAAGTCTTTGAGCTCTAAGCCTTTCTTGTTCTTGAGCACACATAGCCATCAATTTTTCTATACTCCATTTTTCACTCATGGAGTTGTAATTGACTGCAAAAGTCTCATATTCCTTTGGCAAGGAATTCATGATAAATTGCACCAAATACCCTTCTGATATTTCCATTTCCATGGTTTTGAGTCTGGCAGCTATGTTGCTCATTTTCAGAATGTGCTCTCTTATGTTGCTTTGTCCGTCGAACTTCTCATTTGAAAGTCTTTGCATGAGAGAGTTCGCGTACATCTTAGTAGAGCCAGTGAACTGGCTCTGAACTTTGCTAAGGTATTCCTTAGCACTAGCACATTCTGGGATGGCACCTCTTATTCCTTCCATGATGGAATTTTTAATTACCATCATGCACTTACGATTAGAATTTTCCCACTTCACACGCTCAAGGTCGTATGCCATTCTTATGGATGGATTATTCTCACGCACCCTGATCGGGGGTGCAACCAATCTAATGGTTGTGGCCCCCTGTTGCCCCGTGTGCTATATAAGAGAGGGGACTGGACCGGCTTGGGAACTAACGTTCCTTGGTGCACTATCCCCTAACAGACTCTAACGTGAAACCGATCTACCACACGCACGGGAGCAACGGGAAGGACAAACCACGCCGTCGTCTTCCTCTCTGTAGATTGGATCGGCAAGGGGAGCGAGGTCATCAACTGCATCCTCTTCACCGCCAGTGCTTCGTCATCCTCGACACCTGCAATGGCGTCCTCTTCATCTAATCCCGAAGGTACCCCTCTAAGCCAATCATCTAGGTGTTTAATCTAGGCGCTAAGATCCATAAGATCCAACAATGGTATCAGAGCCACGTTCAGAAGTGCCTAGACAGACCCTAGATGAAGTTCCTCCCTTCGGGTAAACACGCATAGCAATTAGAAGTAGAAGAGATCCACAAAACCCAAAGATCAATTCAGATCAAACAAAAATCCATCTGAATTTTTTTTTTTTTTTTTTTTGATTCGTATAAGTTTTCTAAATGCCTCATGTTAAGGTTCAACTCCATCTGAGATTTTGGGTTCGAATCCCATATGTGGCACTCTGGATTTTTGTTTGATCTGAATTGATCTTTGGGTTTTGTGGATCTCTTCTACTTCTAATTGCTATGCGTGTTTACCCGAAGGGAGGAACTTCATCTAGGGTCTGTCTAGGCACTTCTGAACGTGGCTCTGATACCATTGTTGGATCTTATGGATCTTAGCGCCTAGATTAAACACCTAGATGATTGGCTTAGAGGGGTACCTTCGGGATTAGATGAAGAGGACGCCATTGCAGGTGTCGAGGATGACGAAGCACTGGCGGTGAAGAGGATGCAGTTGATGACCTCGCTCCCCTTGCCGATCCAATCTACAGAGAGGAAGACGACGGCGTGGTTTGTCCTTCCCGTTGCTCCCGTGCGTGTGGTAGATCGGTTTCACGTTAGAGTCTGTTAGGGGATAGTGCACCAAGGAACGTTAGTTCAGCCTGGTCGATCCCTCTCTTATATAGCACACGGGGCAACAGGGGGCCACAACCATTAGATTGGTTGCACCCCCGATCAGGGTGCGTGAGATCAACCCAACACTAAATACTCTTAATATACCAACAACTCCACGAATCTGGTCCACCAACTCCACTGAGAAAGGCACACGTGAGATAACCTGATTAAAATATGGCAGGTGGTAACCTGATTAACTTTGCAAGAATACAACAGAAATGGCAGGTGCATTGGACCGTTCCAGTCCGGTGGTGTCGCCCCAGGACCAGGCACCGATGCCGAGCTTGGTCACAGCCACGCCGGACCCGGCCCAGCCTCACCTTGCCCTCCTCCTCCACCGCCGGGGCGGCCGGAACGCCGCTGCCCTCCGCCGGCCGAGGAGAGGCAGGCAGCAGCCCGCGCCGCCGGCGACCTGCAGGGCCATCATGGCAGGCACTGGATGCACGGATTCGGACTCCCTACCGAGCTGTGAAAATCTTCTAGCTTTAGCTCGGGGTGGTGTAGTGGAGCGGCGCTCTTGGCTCGCGAGTGGCCCGGCCCCGGAGGCGCGAGATTTGTCTGGCCAGGAGAGGAGAGGAGGGGGACGTGGAGGCGCCGGCGACCGCTTGCGTGTGGCTGGGCCGGACGGGCCCGCGCGCTGCGGTGGTCCAACGGTCGCGATCATTGTTTGAGGAGAAGTTGCCAAATTCTCGTTCTCTTGCCTCCTCAATTCGCTAGCGTCTCATGGATGATGAGTCGGACGCGGACAAGGCGCAGCGTGTAGTTGCCGGCGCGGAAGCGGAATGCCATGCGCGGCGGCGGGAATGGAGGCGAACGGCTTCGAGGCTGCGACCGGCGGATCGACGACGACGACGGGGGCGAAAGATCTGACCGAAAGATTGAGGATGACCGCACAGATGTCGGGTTCGAGGCTGTGGCGCTTCTTCGGAGGAGGTGCGCGGCGACGACATCAAGCCTGGTGACGCGCATGTGGCTGCCTATGGCTGCTGGCGTCTAGGTTGCGACGGTGCCCCCGGAGGCGCGTGGTGACGGCTTCGAGCCCGCCGAGGAGCATATGGTGGTGCGAGTCGATGGAGTCATGGCCACGGCGGCGCATCCGGGGGCTCGCCGCTGCTGGCATTGGGGTCTCTGGGGCGCCATTAACATCTCCTAGCTAAGCTCCATTTTTCAGAACAAAAAAACGAAGAATTAGTGAAGTAAAACCCTGCCTTAGGAGCGCCCATATGTTTCAATCTAAGAAACAAGGGAATCTTCATAGCCAAAGAAAGAAGAAGCAGAGCAATCTTTCGCAAGGAACAGGAACAAACAATGAAATTGAAGGGCGGCTGCAAATCCTGGACCAAATCTTGGATCTTAATCCCAAACAAATTGCTTGGACTTCCTAAATTGCAGCCATGATGACAGGACCAAGAAAATCCGCGAGGTGCTCTTTGTATACAACATGCCGAACGTAGTTGTAGTCCTGAGAGTCTTTGGTTTTCCGTCAGACAAGTGACCAAATCTGTTAGCAGTAATCTTGACTAAGTGTATGCCGGTCTGCATGTTGTGTGCGTGTGTTAGCTTGTTAGCCTTGCATGTGTGTCATGCGTGGAGTCTGTTGCATGAGTTAGCTAGCCTAGTCAATTAGGGTGTGTTTGGTTACCTGCACCATCCTAGCTTGTTTCGTATGAGCCATCCAGGCCAGCCTTGGTCTGACTGAGTGGATGCAAGTTAAGTTGTTTGGTTGCTTGTTTGTGCATCTCACCGGCCTGCATTAGAGAGAAGCCTAATTTCTGTGTTTTCTCCATCCTGTATGAGTGGGTGCAATTGCATCCACCTGACCAGGATGAACAGGAAACCAAACATGTGTCTAACAGATACAGTTGCATCCACTCATGCGATTCAGGCACCATGCAGGCAACCAAACACACCCTTAGTCACCAAGCAAACTGCATGGCGTTGTCATGGTCCTGCTTTTCTATGTGTATGGTCATGGGGGCAAATGGGTATTTTCCCCATCCAAATAATTTTCCCCCCCACTCTTTCTTTCTTCTCTCTCTCTCTCCCCTCCCTTTTCCCCAGCCGAGCCCCACCCGTTTTTTTTCCCCACCCGCCCTCACTCCCCACCCCTCCTCACCCGTACCCCCACCCGGTTCCCTCCTCTGCCGACGCCACCCTCCTGCGTGGCCGGGCCGTCCTCCCTCCAGGCCACCTCCTCCCACCACTGCGTCCCCTGCGCCCTCCGACCACAGGCTGTGCCGTTTCCCCTCGGCTCCTCCTCCCTCCACTGCCCGCCGCCTCCTCCCGGCTCGCCACGGCGCCACCTCCTCCGGCCGTGGCGACCCCCTCTTCCTCGAGTGCAATGGACCTCCCCCTCCTCTCTCTCTCTCTCTCCCTCCACCTCTCCATGGCAATGGCTCCATCTAGGGTTTGGATGAAGGTTAGGTGTTTGATGAAATGCTAGGAAGGATGTAGGCTAGGTGTTTGTTGGAATGCCCATGGGGGAGATTGTTGCAATGTGTATGCTAGGTGTTCGATCAAATTCCAATAAGGCTCTATTTAGTGGTTGAGTTCAATTAGTAGATGAATGTGGTTAGCGGATGTTGGTTGATGCTAAACCACCATACGGGATGCTAGAATCCTTATCTAGGTCATAAGGTACATGTTGGTGATTAGTACTAATCTAGGTTGGAGTATTGTGGGTGCTCGGCTATATGTGATTGGTTATGCGTGAAAGATCGAAATGGGTTGAGCTAACCAGTAATGGATAGTTCTATGCGGTGGTTCAATGAATGAGTGTTGTGGTTAGTCGTCTTCCATTTGTAAAGATCAGAGGTTAAAATGGTGTGGGGCGTTTCGAAGTTGTGCTTGGCTATTGTTGTAGACCTTTGTGTCGTGTTTTAAATTGGCTTGTCGAGTACTTGCATGATTTTCTTAAATTCTCATTACATGTCATCGGCATAGCATTCATCTCATTTCATACATATGTACCGTGTAGAGAACGATCACGTGGAGGGTGAAGTGGCCGCGATCGAGGGTGATCACGGTGAGCCGGTTGTTACTGAGACTCCAGCAGAAGCACCAGGCAAGCACCTAAGCATCTTGAACCCTTATATGATTCTATTTTTGAGAATAAATTGCTAAATTGTGAGTTACGTTTTGCATTAGGAGTTAATTGTGGGATAGGACTAGATCCCATTTGCTGCACATACACCCATTGAAAATTGTTAAACACTTCCTTGAAGCTAATACGGGTAATATAACTGAGTCCGTGCTTAGTCTTACTTAGAGGTCGGGGTTCGGGCCAAGTGACGGAGGGTTCTGTCACTTGCGGTTGTTATTATTACACACACGCTACATTATGTTGGTTCGGAATTTGGAAAGGTTTTGGAAAGAAATAAATTGTGGACCAAGGCGGGAGTTGGTTCATTTGGGTATGGAGACTCAAATGTGTAGCCCGTCTGTGTCAATTAAGGACCGATCCGTAAGTGGAATAGGATTGAGCACACCAGGTTGGTCGCATGCCCGATTATGGTAGTGCAGTAAGCCACTCTTTCTCTCATACGGAATCGATGGACCGTAACTTCCTGTGGTTGGGCGTGGTTGAGGCGAGGCTTAGGCCGACTCTCGAGCGCCAAGCCGGGCTTGGGGCTGCTCGAGGGGTGCTAGGTTTTCGGGCCACAGGAGGGGCTTCGGCGATTGGGTATGATTGGGAGGGTTGACACTAGGCCCTTGTGGTAAGTGTCGTGCGATCAATGCTTCCTGCAGGCTAATTAAGCGATTCGAATTGCAGCGCTCTCGGATCTGAGCAAGCTTAATCCGAACTTCTTCTGCGTAGTAAATAACTTGAACTTGTGGTTCGTAGTTGGGCTTGAGCTTTAAAATGGTTATGTATTGCTCTACATTAATTGTTGTTAATTTCAATCTCACCCTAGAAGTAAGTGCGGTCTATAAGCGCTTTAAACTTGTAATTGGTTCGATTGTCGCATTTATACTACAAATGTTAATGCTTTTCCGCACTTTTACCTTAAGCTTTCTCCTTGCTACAACTAAATGCATAATCCTTTGGAGTCGGTCATATATGGACCAGGGTAAGACTTGCGAGTACCTTTTGTACTCATGCTTCGCTTTGTGGTTTTCGGTGAGGACCAGGATGGTGGGTGTGAGTTACGCCCATATCGCCTCTCGGTGACCAAGGCGGGGCACCGAGTAGAGGCTTAGCGCGATATCGCACACGCCCGGAAGTGTTCGATGGCGAGGACACTTCGGAGTAGTCGTATTTTGCTTGTGTTGCGATTCGGTTCACTTTTGTTGTGTAGTTAGTCTTCTACTTTATATGCATCGTTGTTCAAGTCTATGTCGTAAATCCTGTGGGTGGTTGTCTCGACTTGTGATTGTATGGCTGTTGTGGTTGTTGCTTTACTTTTGAATATATATATACTTGCAAGCTGTGTTTTCTTGTCTGCTGAGTGGATGTCCATAGGTTCTAGGTGGGTCATGCCGAAATTTTCCGTTTTTCGGAGTCTTGGTCTTTTTCCCCGTTCTTGCCTAGTTTAGAGTTTTGGAGTTGTTTCAATCTTGGTTCGGTGGTTGTCGGGTTCGTCTTGTGCCGTGTGTTTCCTCTTGCGTGTGGTTTGGAAGGTTTCGGGTTCGTTGCCCCCTTTATGCAAATTGAATTGATATCGTGTTGGTTTCCGGTATGCGGGGATCCTGGGCGCGTTTCGGGTCGCATACCGGGGGAATACCGGGGTTGTTGTCGAGTCGTTTGGATGTTCGTAGGGTTGTCTCTGTTGGGCTTGGGTATTAGCATTAGGATCACCTCCGGTGATTGGTTGCTAGGATCCAAATCCGATGGGAACAACTGTTCACCCAACAACTCGAGGACGATCTGGGCGGCTCCTGACAGCGTGGAGGCGATGGATGTATGGCGCCGGCAAGACCGCTTCTTGAGGGTTGCGTGAGTTGCAGCCTCGTTCGTGCGAAGTGGCAAGAGTGCCCGGGTTATGTGGATCGTGGAGTCCGCATGCAGCTGCCCGTTGTTTTGCCTGGCCTATTTAAGATGTACTCAGTTTGCTTATTCTATAATGAGCTGCATCAATACAATATAGAAAAGCCGGCGTTTGTGGCCGGGGCGTTTGTCGTCGCAAAAACTCTCGTGTGTGTCCTCGTGAGTGCTTCTGCCGAGGTGAGCTTGTGCGTGTTCGTCACTACGACAAGCTGATCCTGTTTCGGCTCCAACAATTTGATACCAATTGTTGGATCGTAAGGGCCTTCTCAACCCCAAAAGCTCGTAAGGGTCTTCTCGTTGGCCCGATGGACACTAGGGTGTGAGAAGACCCTTACGATCCAACAATTGGTATCAGAATCCGGTTCTAACATCTTTGGCCCGATGGACACTAGGGTGTGAAGGCCTGATGGAACGTGACCCTGAGGGACCGTCGGTGTACGGTGAAAGAGCGGTGAACGGCTGAGAGATACCAATATGTGAAGGAGGGATTGTTAGAATAGTCACACATTGGATGTGGAAGGGTAAAGGACCTAACTTATAAGTGAGGAAGTACCTCACCTCTTAAGCTAGCTTTTGGGTTGAGAAGGCACTTACGATCCAACAAAATCCACTGCACTAAGTGACGACCAATAAAGCAGCGATAAGCAATGGGACACAAGAATCAGTTCACGAGCATAGCCCTTGGCCGTGGGCGCCGGCGCCGGCGCCCACCGTGCGAAGAAGTGGAGGATGGGGAACGGCGCCACCCTCCACGCACTCAGTCAGCTCGTCTCCTTCGAACAGGCAAATTTTCGAACCTATGTCATGCATCGCAAGGTGACACGAAGTACAAGAGCTGTTCGCATTATTTACAGATTACGACTCCTCGATCGGCATCTTGATGCCCTTAATCTCGCGCGCCAGAGACCGCAGTTCTTCGACCTCGTCACCCGTCAGACTCCACCCGAGTGCACCGGCGAACTCCATGGCCTGGTTGGCGCTCTTGGCTCCGGGGATCGGCACCACGTTGCCCTGGCAGGTCAACCAGTTCAGAGCCACCTGAAAGAAGAACAAAAGAGGTGAACAACTTGCTTACCTATCTCATGTCTTTCTTTCAAGTGTTACATGCAAGTCACTCTTATTTCTGGTGGTGCATTTCTTGCTAGCAATGGTGAGATTCAATGGAGCTAAATGACTTGTATGAGTGATCATATTAGTAGATGGAACACCTGAGTTGGGCTCTTGCCATAGCTTCCTCCAATGTCTTTAATCCTGTTCATGAGTGGTTGGAGCTGTATATATGACATGAAAATAATCTTCAGTGAGCAAAGTTGCAGCATTGTTGCGGAGATTGAATGGAGCATCCAAAGCTGTATGTAACTACTAGATTAAGGCCTTCTGGGTTCACAAATATGACCTTGGTGAGGAACTCGGGAGTGTATGTATTTGCTCGAGGGCCCGTGGGGGGATTTTCTGGAGTGTACTTTCCTGTCAGAACACCTGAACAAAAGCAACATATTAACATAGGATTTTTCTTTCGAGGGGCATATTAACATAGGAATTAAGATACGAAAACCATGTACTACATTGGACCCACTGAAGCTCCTCAATATGATCGGAACAATACGGATAAATAAAATTAAGGAACTGGTTTCTACCTTGGGCTATAGGGGAGTACGCAATCAAAGTGATACCAAGCTCGTCACAAGCTGCCTTCACACCATTCTCCTCAGGGGTCCTGTATATCAGGCTGTAATTCACTTGGTTTGAAGCAAGTGGGACTCCCCTCTTCTTCAGGCGCGCATAGGCATCTCGAAGGCGTTTCTCTGACATGAAATGGAGGTTTGTCAGAGATAACATAATATCTTAACTTATCATATCTTTTGGTATTATCTAAATAGTTTGCTAGGAGTTCAATCCCTTTAATGCTCGGACTCTTTGGCTACATAAACCAACCCCTTGTAGATGTAATCCTTGAACAGAAATAGTGGATTGTTTTCCGTGGGTTTTTTCCGCAAAGGTTTTTCCACGTTAAATTGTGTCTCTAGTTTTCTTGTGCCGTGCTAACCCTAAAAGTTATCCCGATGAGCTTTACTGAAAAGAGGCGACTGATGGGACACAAGAGATCATTAAATCATTTGCATGTTGAAGGTAGGTTGCAACCGTTGTAGTTTGAGACTCCGACAGCCTTTACAAGCCCTTGCTCATAAGCATCTCCAAGGCCATCAAGGTACCCTGAATCATGTAAGAACAATGAAGCCGCTGCACCCTAGAAGAAGGTCTATCTAATCAAAGTCTGAATAACAACGGATACCTTCGTTCCCCCATAACCCTGGCCTGAAATGGAGATGATGAAAACAGCTGAGTAAAACGTTAAGAATTTATAGGTAGATGCATCAGGGAGAAAGCAGATGAGCCGACCAGTGAAGTTGGTAGAGCTCGACCGAGGAGAGGCCCAGACGGTCTAGTGACTTCTTCAGTGCGGAAAGAACGCTTCCTCGGCCAAACCTCCATGGAAGAGCAGCAAACTTTGTTGCGACGGCCACCTCGACCTGTTCTTTCTGCTGCCTTTCCTTTATGAAACTGATGGAAAGAGAGGAATCAGTAATGATTTCTGAACAAATTACTGTATATTTTGGATTGATGAACAGTGGGACAGCGCATACCTTCCCAGTAAACTTTCAGAATTTACTGCTCCCATTAGCTGAAGAACAGAAAAAAAAAAGAAGAAGCTAAATGGTGCCTTCAGAATTCAGATGAACTAGCGAATCAGCTAGGAGCCGAAGCATGAGCTAGCTGGCTTCTTACCGCTGTACCATATACTTCTGCAGTATCAAAAAATGTCATTCCATTATCGATGCTCGCATCAAATGCTGCTTTAGCCTCCTTCAGTCTCCTATCTGACAAATCAAAGAAAGCATTTTTTTTTTCACCTGGAAGTGTGATTATTGACATGCTTATAGTAGCCGCAATTTTTATCACAATGGCAAGGACAATTACATTTGCTTAGAGTGGAGATCACAGGAAAGCCATGCCAATTTTCACTCTTACTCTATGTACATTTCATTTTGCAGACATAATCAGATAACTTTGTTTCAAAAAGGTGTAGTCAGATAATCTTTATAAAGCATGCAGGTGAGTTATATGCAACAGGCACCTCATGCGCATGGGAAGCATGACCAGAATTTGAGAACGTTCGTAGTCACACTTTCTGGTCCTGTGAGCTAAAGCAGGAACGCAATTACCTGAAGCGAATCTGGCCACAGCAACAACAATAACTTTCGTACAAGTAGAAACCAGAGCTTAATTATCTAGGACTGATCTATACATGCCAACAGCTCATCGGTACAGACGAACTTGAAACTAAATTAGCACATCCTGAGCAACCAATTCAACATGCATCTGGAGAGAGGCCATGGAAACGATCCTGAATCGACTACTCGCCGTTGAATTAGCGGTGCATTAGTTACGGGCGCACGCAGCGACTTACCGTCCCACTCGGAGTCGTTCCAGTAGGTGGTGTCGCCCCAGGACCAGGCGCCGATGCCGAGCTTGGTGACCGCCACGCCGGAGCCGCCCAACCTCACCTTGCCCTCCTCCTCCACCGTCGCCGCGTCGGACGCCACCGCGCGGGGCGGCCGAAACGCTGCGCGCCGACGCGGGTGCCGGCCCAAGAGAGGAAGGCAGCAGCCCACGCCGCCGGCGACCTGCAAGGCCATCGTGTACACTTCCCGCACTGTGCACCGCACTCGCTCGCTGAGCCACCACCACTCGTGGATCTTTCAGATTGAGGTGGTGTTTTTTTTGTTTTTGGCAAGGCCAAGATTTTCGTTGGGGCCCGGGCGTTTTGTGTTGGCCAGGAGGCGCGGCCGCACGGGACGATGGGAGAGCTTGGCGGGTTAGCAGGGAGGCGCCACCTGACTAAGACTAACGCTAACAGATTGGCGGGTAGCGCGGAGGCGCCACCAAACTAATGGTAACATTTTGTCAGATGGCCAGATAGCTCTTCGTGTGTGTGGCTCGGTCGGACTCGCGCGCAGCTGTCTAGGCTTCTTGTTTTGGAGTTATGATCGGAGGAGGATGCACTAGAGTTCGAGTTGTACACGTGAGGAACGAGGCAAGTCAGCTGGGCATAGAATGTCAAAATCATCACTTTTTTAGTCTTATGATAAACTTTTTCAAATATAATTACAAAAATAACCCTATTCTTAACTGCGGAAGCGTCGAAAGATGACACGTATCACCTTCTGAGCTTCCGCACCGTGGAAGTCTCTACCACGCTCCTTGAGCTCGATAGAATGATGACACGTATCACCTTCTGAGCTTCCGCACCGTGGATGTCTCTACCACGCTCCTAGAGCTCGATAGCTTTGGCAGTTTGCTAGTAGGTTGGGGAAAATAAAGGGGAAGAAGAGGAGATTAACACCCAAAAAAAAGTTGAAACACGCCACAAGCCCACAACCACCATGGAAACTAACTTATTTAGGGAAGGGGACGGAGCATTTTGAACAACGGTGCCTGGGAAGATCACCTTGGCCCTAAGCCCGCTCGAGCTCGGCCCGTTTACAGCCCTACATCGGTGGCAGTGGCGGACGTACCACCTGTGCGCGAGGGGCTAGCGTATAGGTTAATGGTCGTCACGTCCCCACAAACACCTCAAAAATTGTCGTCTTTTTTTGGTGTTGTTTATAGTGGAACTCTGGCTGGTGGTGACAGCATAGGGCAATAGAGAGGGAGAGAGAGAGCCAGGAATATTGAAGAAGACTAGAAGATGGAAAGTTGGGCCACCGATAAGAAGCACTAACGAAGGCCCATTCTGTCATTCATGCAACCGAAGCACGGTTGCACCAGACCACCTTAGCCATTGAGGTGGTTCATGCAAGGACAACATGGCCCGCGAAACAAGAATGACCCAATTCACGTTGGCCACAAAATGAGCTGACTAGTAGTACAGACAAGGATCTAGATCCCGATGAGATTTCGGAAATCTCTGCCGAGATTTCGGATTTAGGACCCCATTGAGATCCTAAATCTTAATCGGGTAAAATTTTTTTAAAAAATTTCAAAATACTACAGTAACTATTTAAATCTCGGCGAGATCTCGATGATTTTGCTCGAAATCTCGGTGATTTCGACCGAAATCGCAGACTTTTTTTACCGGATTTCGATTTTTGTTGGCCAAATTTAATTGGAATTGGGGTCAAGACCATCCACAAAAAATTACAAAAAAAATTTGACAAATTTTTTACCATTTTTTGGTCATTTAAATTTGAACGAAATCTCAGTAATTTTAGCCGAAACTTGAATTTCTCGGTTGAAAAATGACCGGATTTCAAATTTGGTTTTTGGATTTTGTTCAGATTTTATTTGAAATTTTGAGATATCACCGAGATTTTGGATTTCGAGGGGGGGTCTGAGATATATATCGAAAACAAAATTTGAAACCTTGAGTACAGAAGATGCATGGCATGCAGTATGCCACACGTGCACTGCATCGCGCATGCTTAGTTATGCCGAAGGAGGAGGTGCCAAGAATGGCATTGGCACGCGCTCGGGATTGAAGGCATCAGTGGTAGTGTCACCATATAGGGATGGAAGGCATCGATGTAGGGCTAAAAAAAAAAGCTTGAGCTCGCGAGCTACTCGACTCGGCTCAGTCCAGGCTCGGTTTGAGCTCCAAATGAGCCGAACTTGAGCTCAATCTCGACCTCGCAAGCTTCACCGAGTCAAGCTCGAATAGCTCACAAGCCTACTCGAGCTTGGATCGACTCGAGCTTGTTACCTAGTTTACTCGAGCCGAGTTTACCCGAGCTTGTTACCGAGCTTACTCTAGTCTACCGAGCTTATTCGAGCTTATCATGCTTACTCGAGCCGAGCTCGAGCCTACTCGAGCCGAGCTCGAGCCTACTCGAGCCGAGCTCGAGCCTACTCGAGCTTGGACCAAGCCGAGCTCAAGCCTGGATCAAGACTCGGACCCCAACTCGAGCTCGACTTGAGCCTTACCAAGCTCGAGCCTGAGAGCCCCAAGCCCGCTCGACCTTGGCCCATTTACAGCCCTACA
This sequence comes from Rhipidocladum racemiflorum, assembly GCA_036346355.1. Lineage (NCBI taxonomy): Eukaryota > Viridiplantae > Streptophyta > Magnoliopsida > Poales > Poaceae > Rhipidocladum > Rhipidocladum racemiflorum. Next base: position 42,069,292 of record CM070582.1, read on the forward strand.
TCGAGGACAATGGCGGATGTACCACCTGTGTGCGAGGGGCTAGCGTACCGGTTAATGGTCATCACGTCCCCACAAACACCTCTAACACTGTCGCCTTTTTTTGGTGCTATTTATAGTGGAACACTGGCTGCTGGTGAGAGAGAGAGAGATAGAGCCAAGAAGATTGAAGAAGACTAGAAGATGGAAAATTGGGCCACCGACAAGAAGCATTGAAGAAGGCCCATTCTGTCATTCATGCAACCGGTGCACGGTTGCACTAGACCAGCTCACTAGGTGACTAGGATAGACTTGAACCCAATTCAATCCCCTCCTCAATTCCCCATTCCTTAATCCCCAATCCTCAAATCCTTAATTCATGGCTCTAGACTCAAGCGAGAGGGCAACTCGTCGACTCCTGTGTGGCGATAGAGGGGGTGAGGGGTGGGCGGTGAGCCGACAATGAAGGAGGCAAGGGCTGGCAACATCAACGACAGAGGGGCGAGGCTAGGACCTTGGGCAGCGACAGAGGGCTGAGGCGGTGAGCCAAAGACAACAGCTAGGGGAGAGTGATGCACGGTGATAGAGGGGACAAGGTAGCACACCGTGTGGCTGAGCAAGCGAGTAGTGGAGGAGGCGAGGAGAGAACCTTGGTTGCCATTCGGTCTTGGTCTCTCGTCTCTCGTCCTGAGAAGATAGTGATTAAGGAGAAGGCTAGATGCCAACTGGCCGAGAGGAGTTGAGGCTTGAGGTGAGTTAGGTGATAGTGAATCTCTTTTTTAATTGTAACTATTTGTTGATTTGTATATTGTAAAATGTAAGATACTATTATATTGTATAAATTAATTATTGTAGATTCATAAAAGATGGATAAACAAACTTTTTTTAGCTATTTCTCAAACAATCCAAGTAGAAGTACTCATCAAACCAATGAAAGCACAACTCAACAAAAGAACCAACGAGAACACAACCCAACAAAAATTAATTATTATATGTTGCATTGGAAGCATCTAGGCCCTTAATTTTATTTGGTTTTGGTAATTAATAACAATCAAGCTAAAGGACTAATGATTTCTCTTGAAGTTTGTGTGAATAGGTTGGTCCTCTTTATGGCATGTGAAAAAGGAAAAATATGGTGAACTAAAGGGGTCAAGAAAAGAAGACTTAGAGCTTGAAGTCAAGGTACGTACAAGAGTAGTTATCACACTTTTATATTTTTATTTTTGTCGATCTTAGAGTTGTAAGAAAAAGATCAGTTTGTTAGAATAGATGTTGTACTATCACGAGAGAACAATGGCTAGTAATTTGATGTTGATCAAAGCTAATTGGTTCAATCCTTTTAAAAATCATAGATGGTTGCATTTGATCTTAGGTTTAAAAAGTGGTTTTGCATTTAGAGCGAATCCGGCAGTACCGTCGTATAAAACGCGGTAGTATCGCAGATGCAGTAATACCGAGTTTTAGACAACGGTAGGTATTTTCCAGAGAGGGACATTCCTGGTTCTATCTTTTTCTCTTTGGGCTTGCAGTACCGCAAAGGAAAACGCGGTACTACCGCTTGGCGGTAGCACCGAGCCTTGAGCGGTAGTTATTTAACAGAAGCACTCCTTTTTGCAAACTTTTTGTAGTCGAAACTACCGCAGTACAAAGAGCGATACTACCGGAAGTAGGTAGTACCGCAAAAATCGAGTGGTAGTTATTTTACAGAAAAGGATGTTTTTGGGCAGTTTCTCTGTGTTTTGAACTCCGGTACTACCACAGTGTCATAGTCGGTACTAACGGGGTCCGGTAGTACCGCAAAATGTATATCGGTAGTTAATTTACAGAGAGGGCCTGTTTTTGAGCCGATCTTGCTTCAAATGTCGGTACTACCGCACCTTGTGCGTCAGTAGCACCGGATTTCCTGTAAAGGTTATTAACTACTGTATTTAATGCTCTAAATCGACCGTTAGGCATGGTGCGGTACTTCTGAGATTTGCATGCCGATAGTACCGCAAATGCTGAATTTTTTAGAGATTTCTTCTCAACGATTGGATTTGTTGGTAAAGGCTATAAATACCCCCCACACTAGCATTCATAGATCCTCTTAGTCACTCATTGATGATAGTTGAGCTCTAGCAAGTCTCTTTTCTCTCTTGTGCATTCAATTCACTCCTTGAGAGTTGGGAGCATGCAATGTACTTTTCATTGACTGAGCCAATTAGACACTTGATTCAACCTGAAGCAAGCGTCATCACTTCATTCTGTTGAAGATTGCCACCTCCTAGACGGCTTGGAGGAGGGAGAACCGATGACCTTCTCAAACGAGCTTGTGAGAAGACCTAGTGTGTGTGAAGGCAAGGTGCTCGCCTACTTGGAGCGGGGAAGAGATATCAATAGTGATCGAGGGAAGGCTCATTTGCGCAAGGAGCTAGTTTGAGTGGATCAAACTTTCTCAACATAAATTAGGGGAGGTCAGCAAGTCTTCGAGACCATGGGAAAAATGTCTTTGAGACCATGGGAAAAATCTTGGTGTCATTCCCTCCTATGGTTTGCTTTCTATTATTTACTTGTACAATTTATATTCCTAGTGTACTTAGTGATTATTCCTTGTTCTAGGATTGTATAGTTTGCTTGACTTAGCGAAACGTAGAGCTTTTATGTCTTAATTGTTAAAATTCTTAATTCTAGGTTTACTTATTTAATTTAATGCAATTAGAGGCAGGAATTTTAAAAATCTTCTATTCACCCCCATCTTGTCAGTTAGTTGATCCTACAAGTGGTATCTCTTTTAGGGCTTTACCGCCTAGAGAGTAAAGGATGGCTAGTGAGGGTGTATCCATAGGTAAGACACCTTTTTTTGATGGCACCAATTATGAATATTGGAAAGTCATTGAGCTGCATGGCGTTGCACCACTTTGCCAGTATCTGTCCGGTGATCGAGCCAGGACGAGCACGGCTGGCAATTTATCAGCTTCGAGTTTGTAGAAGTAGCACCACTTGGGCAAGCGCGACATTAAGGTTAGAACCTTGCTCTGACACCAATTGTTGGAACAGGGCATAAAAAATCTTTAGGATAATTTTCTATTTTATTACTTCCTGTTTTCTTTGCTTTTACTTGTATAGACAACTCATGATTACCTTTGAATTTATGCCCAAACAACAGTCTAATAAACGAAATAGGATCCAACTATTCAAATAGAAAATGGACACTTTTCTTATAGGATTTAAACTTCTCCCTTATTACAAGATTAACTCTTAACAGGTAGCACGGCGATCACCGCTGGCACCGTCGGCACGGCAGACATCGGCGGCATTGTGACCGCGGGCAAGGCCGGAATTAATACCTGGGACGGCAGCGGGACTGCGGGAGCAGCTGGCCGCTGTCTTGTCGGCAAGGTGCATGGCACGCCGCGTGACATGTTGCTGCTGTCGACGAGCATGAGAAGCATGACAAGCGTCGCGGCGAAGAGGGACGGAATGGAAGCCATGATGAGATCCATCTAGATATGCTTCTGCATGCGTGGCTAATACGTACCTTGCTAACAAGAGTGTTAAGAAGTAGAAGCTAGAGCTGTTTAATCATGATGCGAATACATGAGTCTTGCTTGCCAAATTTATCGTACTGATAAGAAGATTAACATTGGTTGGCGACTTAATTGGCGATTGGTTGTTGGTCGTCCAAAACATGGGCAGGCATGGTTGTTTCAAGGAGTTCGTTGGTTAATTAGCTCACCTTCCTGTAGCTGAAAATCAGGTTGCATGATGTAAGAGATTTTAGGGTTGTTATGTTTTGAAAAATGTTGACCTGTTTGACAATATGAGGTGCCATTTCCTCTTCTTAGGTAAAATGGTCAACACAAGCTTTCTGTAATTTGAACAGCTTCAGTATGAGTTGTCTTTTCCTGTACGTACGCTCGGTGTTGATCACTTGATCTTGGCTAGTAATTAATTCTAAAGGATAATGTGTAACTGTTGCGATTAAGCTAATAACATTAGATAAAGTTCTGTAATTACATTTGTACACTTGGTGTTAATATTAACACCCTTATAGGGGAAGAAGTTGGGGGCCAACCGGCCCCCCACGTGTCCCCTCTTTTTTTTGCGTAAAAGTCCCTCCGGTTTTCTGAAATTACGTCCAGGTCCTCGCGCGATTTTTTGTGAGAGGAAGATATTTTTCCCGATTCGCGTTTAGGTCCCTGGTTTGCCGTTTTGCATAGAGGCCCTCCCGTTAAGTGCGAATAGCGAGCGAGCCCTTTACTAATTTTTCAAAATAGCGAACAGGTCCAAAATTATAACAAATAGGTCCTCGTGTTTTACGTTCGGGTCCTTTCTCCGTTTTGTCCCAAAAAAATATTTTCGGGGTTCGTTTTTTCTCCAGAGCATGCGAAAAATATTTTCGGTAGCCGTTTTCTCCAAAAAAAAATGTACAACCGTTTCCTTTCTCCGTTTTGCTCGAAAAAAATGTTTTCGTGATCGGTTTTCCTCTGTTTTGCCCGAAAAAAATGTTTTCGTGATCAGTTTTCCCTCCAGGGCATGTGGGAAATGTTTTTCGTGGCTATTTGGCCCCAAAAAAAATTGTGAGACCATTTCCTTTATCCGTTTTGCCCGGAAAAAAAATTCGTCATCCGATTTTTCTCCGGAGCATGGGAAAAATGTTTTCCTTGCCCGTTTTTCCAAAACAAAAAATATGGAAAACCGTTCCCTTTCTCCGTTTTGCCCCCCCCAAAAAGTTTTCGTCATCCGTTTTTCCTCCGAAGCATGGGGAAAATATTTTCGGTGGCTATTTCCCCACAAAAAAAAAATGGAAAGCCGTTTTTTTTCTTCATTTTGCTTGAAAAAATTTATTTCCGTGAACCGTTTTTTCTCCGGAACATGGAAAAAATGTTTTCGTTGGCCGTTTCCCCCCCAAAAAAATGTAAATTCGTTTTTCGTCCGTCGTTTTTCCGTTTTTCCCCGTTTTTCCTCATTTTTTTTATCAAATTTCGCACGGCGCGGCGAAGCGCGCGGCTCTAACTAGTTCTTTTACATCTCTTGAAGGTACATCAAAAAAAGTCAGAAATAATTTTTGCTGGGATTTCATTGTTGTTCAATGTAAGAGCAAATGTCAAGAACCCTTGTGTTACTGCATCTATCATATTCCTAAATTCAGTAACATATGTTAAGCATTTGCGGTTTTCAAAATTAGTTGAATTTAGAAGGGCAAATTGCGCCGATCGACCCCCTAAAATGGTCTCTCTTACTCCTTATGCCTAGCTATACAAGATATGCAATTTTTGCCGACAGTTATTTGTGATTAGGGTGATGGCTATTATAGTCCTTTTGTACTTGTCTCATATATATAGATAACAATGTTTATAGGGTAATGGACGGTTAGAATAAATCAGCGACAAAATGCTGCCAACAAAGTGATAGCCGACAAATGATGTGCACTTACAAAAAAATTATTATTTGTCTACTTGAAATATGACACTGATACCGATTTGGCAAGCTAGCTAGCACGGTTAGCTATTTTGTTGATTTATTTAGTATCCCGTGTGGTAAAAAAAAAGCATAAAAATTAGAAAGGAAAATATAGTGAATTCATAAAATTAAGAAAATTAAGTGAAATAACATAGAGATAATAAAATTTCATAAAGTTTACGATATTTTTTTTAAAGTATTACTCCGTACTATTTGTTTACCAATTCTGGATTTTTTTTTTAATATTCTTATACCTTTTACGAATTTGTAATTTCAACTCTTTCATGGTCTCTGTTTTTTTTTATGAAGTTGCGACACTGGTAGGTTGATGTGGCAGCAAATTAGCTTGCCATATCACATTTGTATGGCTATGTCCTGTGGGGAGCTTAGATGAGATTTACTCTACTGACAACATATGTCATGAGCTTTCCATCGAGAGGAAAGAAACCTATGCAACCATTTACAAGTAGTAGAGTCGAATTCCTTGATTATTTCACTGTTAGGAATTGTAAGTCTTCGACTCGATGGCGTCCAAACGCAGGGGAATCAACCCGCACCGTACGTCCCGGATGAAAGCTACTTCCTTGGTTTCAAGAACAATCGAAAGCACTTATCCAATTAAATGTCAGTACATCTTGCCATCGTTGCGGGCAGTCTATTTCCACCTCCAACTTCTGAATGCCTCTAAGACGATCCAAGGTTACATGCACGGTTCAAGTTATAAAATGATATGTATATATATATATATGTATATATATATATATATATCTTAACTATTATAAGAATGAGTTGGTGGTGATGATGAGTCTGCCAGGCCGTTTTTGGGCCAGAACAGTAGGGGCCCAATGCCCAGTAGGTGAATCACTATTGCTTTGCTAATCTATAGTTATAAATCTGCAGGATAACTCAATATAGATGATTTGATTTATTTACTAGCTTACAAAGATATGTTTTGCTTGATATGTGTAATACAGAAAATTGATTTATTGTATGATTTAGGATTATGTATTATTCTCTTTTGAAATTCCGTTGCAACGCACGGGCATCTTACTAGTTGTTTATATTCAGGTTATATACTAATATTCATGTACTCGATCGATCTCCCAATTTAAACTTCTTCCTAGTTCTATAGTCTGTCATGATAAATCAGTCCAAATTTGTCCAAAATCCTAAGAAAGATATAGACTAATGTGTAGTATCAGTATCCTGATCAATAGTTCCAATATAAATAATAATTTCTATGTAAGCCCTACAAATAGATTCCACGTACTAGCTAGGGAAGCGGAAGAGAAATTTCAGCATATATGAACATCAAAAAGCTAGTGCACTAAAGATGCTGAGTTAACAGAAGAGTTTTAGTGTAAAATTAAGTGAACTGTATTCGAGAAGTTTGGTTAAGTTGAAGCAAGAACATTACATAAAGGTTCAATGCTTTAGAATTAGTTTTTTTTTTTTTGGGTAGCTAGTGATTTACTCTCTCCATCCAAGTTTATAAGACGTTTTTTTAATGGTCTTGTCCATAAATATATGACGTATTTCATATTTTAATATAAAATTAGTGTGATGTTACCCTATACCCCTAATAAATATCTATCTTTACTTTATATTCTCTACATGCATGTATTGAATATAGTGCTTAGTGATTATAATTAGGAGAAATCTAGTCATTTTTAATGTCTTCTTGATCTGTGTGCTAAGAAGAAATACATCTTATAAATTTGGACGGGGGAGTAGCTAGCTAGTCCACATATTACCCAGCAAAGGTCAGGTCTTTACCTAATTGAAAGATATATGATGCTGATTTAAGCCCAGTTAGATTGTATTATTACCATTAATTTTTCATTGATTCTGACTGAATTTATAATTGTTCTTACAAAAAAGAATATTATTTCTTCATGAAATTTTGCGAACTGATTAAGAAAGTTTCCCTTGAAAATTGAATGAGCAGTGTTTCTATGCTTTTCCTTCTAGTACAAGTCACAAATCTTGAAGCAAACGAAGGGGTAAGTAATCACTATCTACCCTTCATTCATGCTTTAATAGTTGTGCAACTTTTAAAAGGAAGAGCATAGAAGCACCTCTCTGATTGAATCAAGTCCAAAATATGACACTGTGGAATACTATTGATGTAAAGTAAAAAATTCCGGTTCATATATGAATTCAGATAGTGAAAAGATACTTGCTATGACATCTTTTGAGTAGACCCTTATGTTGTTTCTGAAAACATGTGAGTTTGTATGGAATAAAAGCTACGGTTGGAACTTTCAAATAGAGCTAAAGTTGTGATGGACACCACATCACAATCAATTCTGAGCTAAAATAGATTGTGATGACTATTATCACTATCGTGCGAAAAACAACTGTGATAGAATTTCCTCATCACTGTCTAAAGACTTTGTATCGCCATCAAAACAAACGATGTTGATAAAAAAGAATCGGTTATGATGTATATTTATGTAGTAGTGTTACCTTTTTGTGAGATCCACATAGTTTGGTTTCTAATAATTATAAAAGGTTTATAATTAATCGCAGATCTTAGAGATGAGCTAAAGCCCTCTTTTTATACAACAGGAGAACATCCAGCTTTATTGAGAAAGCTCAAGTCCAGGACGCAGGACAGGTAAAGAAAATAGTTTCGCATGTTCACCGACTACGCTAATACAAAAGATAAACATACGGCACGCAGGCCCATTTCCAGCTTTAAGTCCTACATTAAAGTCGACGCATCATTCTTCACACAACTTGACTGAGCTAATTAAACTCCTCTCCGTCGGGGGGGCAACAAGGAGAGAAAAAGGAGAAGAGAATAGCCTAAAACCCTCCAAAAAGGCCAATCATGAAGCATGAAAAAGGAAGTGCATGCAATGGTATAATTAATTAAGCATAAAACGCTTTCTTATTTACCACCAATACCGGCGTACGTAACTCATAGATATCGGATACTCATATACACTCGAGCTTACAGTACCAGAGTTAGCGTACGTACTACCAGCTGCACCCCAGAATCCAGATACCCCTGCCTCTTTATTAGCAGCTAGCTATATATATATATATATATTACACCAGACAGATCAGTAGATTCAGTATAGCTTAGCATACGATTATTGATTGATTAGAGGCCTCACATATATATATAGCACTTCACTACACCCACCACACTCGTGCTAGTTAATTAGCTGCCACAATACTGCATGCATGCGTAGTACGTACGCAGTTGATCACCACATACGTACTCTAGATCGATTAGTCACGCTGCTGGGGCCACATCGACGTCGTCGTCGTCGTCGTCGCCGTCGCCGTTGCTGCCACGGTTGCCGAGGTTGCTCCCCAGGAGCAATGCCCACACAAGGCGATCACACTCGCACCTGGCCACTGCCATCGATCGATCGACCTCTCTGGATGCCCTGTCGAGCTAGCTACTATAGCTATAAGCTGAGACCAGCTAGCAAGCTATTAGCCGTATGAAGTTTAGCCGGTGAAGAGTTTTGGGAGCAGGCAGAGAGCTATTTATAGCCGGCCGGCCAGCGTTTGGTAGCTACGTAGTACATATACCTAGCAGAGAGAGAGAGAGAGAGAGAGAGAGAGAGAGAGATAATGGCCGGAGCACCGGCGGATCCCCTCTCTCGATCGGGCAGAGAAGATGACTACTGTCCATGTTTTTCGGTGACCTAGCTATCATTAGCAATGCAGTGCTGCTTTGTTGTCGCAAATGCGCGCCGTGAAAACGAAAGACGAATAGAAATGGCTGGCTGGAAAACGATCCCGTAGATCTACGGAAGACGATGGGCTTGATCCGTTCACCTTTTGCAGCATGCAGTCGAGCCGTCTGGATGCCAGTACTAGTGTCTCTCCGTAAAGCTGGTCTGGATGCCCCCGGCTCCCTTTCAGCGTTTCACGCCATGACGACATGCGCGTCTGGGCCCACACGACGATCCGACGTGGCCACACGGCGTTGGATCGTCTGTGCGAGGGCTACTAGGTTGGTTAATTGCAGTGGTAGATATGTCATATGGATACAGTGGTGCTATGGATGTGTGAAGCTAGTGTTCACTGTATGTATACACACATTGGCCACGTGTAAAACGTCCCAAGTACTCTTTCAGATACAAATATAGTTGTGTTTTAGGCATCGACATGGTCTTCACGTTTTGGACATCAAAACCTAGCCACTTGTTAATTAATTACTTAATTGGTGTTTGTTAGTACCATGCATACAATATTCCAAAATACCACTCTCCAAATCATAATGATAGCTCGATCAATTAATCGTAAGCTGAGATGATCAGTCGGTGGTCAAATTAAGTCAGCTGGATGAATTTTGAAGAGAATCAATGCACCACAGGAGCAACATTAAAATTTTCGTTATAAAACAAGTTTACAATCCAAGATGGATGAAAGTTTTCATATAGTAATCTTAGCTACTCCTTCCAGTTATAACTAGTTGTCGTTTTAAATATAAGTGTAATCAAACTTTCGAAACTTTGATTGTCGATATCTTTTTAAATATTTAAATTGGATACGTAAAAATCATATGTGTAGATTTATCTTGAAAAGTACTTTCATAATATTATAATTTTATTGAGTTTTTCTAAATATATTATAACAAAAATTAATGGTTAAAGCTATGTTTTGAAAACTGTGATGATGTTCAAAATGACAATTATTTGTGATCGGATGGAGCAGGACACACCCTGATGAGTTGCAGACATATCAAAACATGGACTAAACATTACATTAATTACTCCCTCTGCCCAAGTTTATAAGTCGTGTTTTTTGAATGGTCTTGCCTGTAAATATAAGGCGTATTCGATATTCTAATAAAACATTAGTATGATATTCCTTCTATACCCTAATAAATATCCATATTTACTTTATATTCTCTACATGCATACATTAGATATAGTGCTTAGCGATAATAATTAGAAATAATCTAGTCATTTTCAATATCTTCTTGGTCTATATGTTAAAAAGAAATACATCTTATAAACTTGGACGAATAGAGTAATAATTAATTAATACTACCTATAATATTGGCCGAAGCTTTCCCGGCTCCTCAGCCCCCCACGTCACCCCACCCACTCTCTCTCCCTTCCTTGCAAAAAACACCTCAGGTTCTTTTGAATTACGGATAGGTCCTTTCTATTTACGAATAGGTCCTTTGTAATTTCTTGTGAGTATAAAATATTTTTTCCCGGTTCGCGTTTAGGTCCTCGGTTCGTCGTTTTACACAAAGAGCCTCCCGTTAAATACGAATTGCGAGCGAGTCCTTTCTTACTTATTTAAAATAGCGAACAGGTCCAAAATTATAACAAATAGGTCCCTGCATTTTTCGTTCAGGTCCTTTCTCCGTTTTCCCCGGAAAAAAAATTTTCGTGGTCCGTTTGCTCTCCGGAGCATGGGAAAAATGTTTCCGTGGTCTGTTTTTTCTCCGAAAAAAAAACAAAAAATATTTTCCGTTCACGCGCGCGGCGTTTTTCCCGGAAAAAATATTTTCGTGGTCCGTTTGCTCTCCGGAGCATGGAAAAAATGTTTTCGTGATCTGTTTTTTCTCCTAAAAAAAACAAAAAATATTTTCCGTTCACGCGTGCGCCGCGCTTGCTTTTCTAGTAGTCCAAGATATGCATGACTAACTCAGGTAGGGCAAGCTCCAAATCAAGAAAATCAAGTTAGCTAACTAAAGTGCTTAGAGGATCTTAAGAAACATAATCCTGCAGGTCACCCCTGCAAATGCATGGCTTGATTATATGATACATGGAGCAGGAGATCAGGCCTCCCGGAACAGGTGGCCACCGTTTGCCGCGCGCGTCCTAGGTGGCGCCCGGGGGCCCACCGGTCCGAGGCGGTGCTCATGGCGAGCGGTCGCCGGACACGGTCTCCACGTGGAATTGCCTGGCCATGCACGTTCCCTCCTCCTGGCTCCTGCTGCTCGTGCGTGTCGACGACGCGCCATGGTGGCACACGCAATTTACTAGTGGTTTACAAGCCTATTCATTTTTTTTCTTACAAAACTAGCCTCCGTACAAAATAATTTACAGCAATAGCTCCTAACACATAGCTCCGTACAAAAAAAAAAGCTAAGCAACGAAGGTTTACGTGCGCTTGGACAGCTGTCACGGCTACAAGAAGAGACTGAGAAACTTAACCAGGATGCAAAGTGCACTGTAATCTATTCTTATTTGATTTAGTTTTAATTCCTTGCTTCACTACTATAGAATGGTACAACACTATGTATTCATCTGTGTTAGTTCCTAATATTTCATGAAAAAATCGATCGTGATAGTAGATTCGTCGAGGTGAAAAATAAAAAAGAAATTAGTCGGAAATTAGCACAATCAATTCTTAGGATATAACCGATTGTGATGTACCCAATGCTACATCACAATCGGTTCTATCTCAAGAATCGATTGTGATACGCACAAACATTTACAATCAGTTCTCATCTTAGAAGCAATTGTGATGATAGTATTATCGTTATCGTGCGAAAATCGACTGTAATAGAGCATCCTTATCACTGTATATAGACTTTGTATCACCACCAAAACCAATTATGATGACGAAAAAGAATTGATTGCGATGTATATATATTCCTGTAATAGTGTTTCCTTTGTAACTCGACTCCGATCCGTATGATAGCATGCATGTAGTAGGAATTTTGTAAGGATTCTGTTTTTGTGACGTCAAAAATGTGACGAAGGGTTGATTGCAGTTAACACACGCAAAACACCAAGTTTAATTCTTGGGTACAGGCGTGCCAGCCGATTTGATCCTGCAATCGGTAAGAAGACAATATGTAATTCAATCGGCTATAAAACCGATCTAATACCTCGATAGCAATTTAGTCCGATCGATTCGTTTGCGCCAATATAGACAAAAGCTATCGATAAATCTAATCAACCCGATTGAGTTGATTAGATATGGGTAAAGGTTGTTTTTCTCAAAGAAGGCGATGCATAGCAAAATCAGAGAAAAAGCAAACTGAGTTGGTGTAAGTCGACATAATCGATAATCAGCGATACACAACTTTATTGATTGAGCGAGTTACAAATAAAATATTACAATATTGAAAACTACTCCTAGTCGATGAAAAGTAAAGCAAAAAGTAGAACAAGTTGTTTGGTTGATTGTTTTTGTTTTGAGATTGCCCATCGCCTCCTTTTATAGCTTCAGGCCGATCGTGTCCACCTTGGTCTTTTCTTCGAATGTCCGTACCGGTTTCAGCTTCCTTTATGATGTTCTCCTTTTAAAATCAATATTGGTTACTACCCGATAAAATCATATCAGCTTATGACCCTTAAATCCAATATATTCCTTAACAAACTAATCATGCTAAACCAATTCTTATCAAAATCGGCTACATGCCAAATTTCGGTGTCAACATATACCCCCTATTTTTGAGAGATTGCATAAATCTCACAAAAATCACTGATCTCAGTTTAAACACAAAATATCAACCAACTCTGTTAAGATATCAGCGTTCAACTTTCCAATGGTTTTTGTGCCACCCGCGGTAATTTTCCCGCGTAATCATGCAAACGCGTGATCCTATGCATTAACTGTAGCAAAATTTCAGTGACATTTACTCGCCTTTGCCTCTAAATTTATCCCCTATAAGTATGAGATTCATTCACCCGTTATTTTCACGTGCTCTTTCTCAATCTCCTCTATCAGCTTCCAAACTGTCTTCAGCTTCTAGATTTTCTTTGGCCCATCATCCGATCAAGTTAGCTGAACCAAATGGACCCCAACCAGGTATTTCTTCCTCTTCCCCGTTGTGACACTCAATTTTATCTAGGTCCGATAGATAGTACCAACCCATCGACTGTAATAGAGCAAGAACTCCCTAGGCTTCCTCTTAACACCCCAGGTTTTAACTTAACGGGTTGGAATAAGAGTTTTAGGGCTTGGCCGACTGCGGTAGCTGGGTGGCGCAATTGGTACAATTGGGTAGTAGCCCAGAAACTCCTAATTTGGGAATATATGGGAATATCCAAGTGCCTCATACTTTCCTTGGCTAACTCCTCTCCTACTGAACCCTTAGTAGCTATCCTGTTATTTTTGGTTCGATACGTTCAATGCTTTTCTTTTTATAACCGGACCTATCGGCCCAACCCTACTAGACGTTTGCCAATTGTGCTGCCTAAGACCAGACAGTGAACAACTGTCGGCTTTTATCGCAAAGCCCCAGCACAAGTTCGTATCGGCTAAGGGGGAAAGGTGCAATAGATACATAGAAGACAACATAGGAGCCGGCCTAGTGTCCGATAGGGAACACATAGCTTGATCGATTCCTTTTTTGCGGTGCCTCCCTAGGACCAACCCATATCTACCAAACAATAGCTGAGCAACTGGTAGAGGACCGTCGGCTTGCTCTCGGGAAACTATTTTTGGGGGCAATTTTCCAAATGATGCACGAAATTTGCAGTCGGCTCTATACCATTATGGGGTCATATACAGTAGGAAACATTGGAGGTTCTTTATGGTTCATCCAAATGTTTCTCTATTGTGTCATTAGTGGATCTTTCAAAATTGACTTATACACCATTTCCCTACAAGAAAACCCCAGAAAGCCGACCGGTTGAATTCCGGAATAACCAATTCTTCGGCGAAAAGCTTTTTCTTTTGTGAAGTGGTACCATTTAGAAAAAATGAGACATGAGACCACAGAAGAAAAGAAATTGCAAATTTAGAATTGAATGTTAATTTTTCACAAGCTAATTAATAGGAGCTGAAATGAACACACCATGATCCAGGGTTCACCTTTTCGTTTTGCCGATTTTTGAATGAACAGTGAAATTTGATAATCGCAAAAATCGAGCCGAAAATCGAATTGAAAATCGTAAAAATCGCATAAATTTAAAAACCAGATTTTTTTAAAAAAATTCAAAAATCGTCGAAAATCGACGATTTATCGATGGAAAATCGACAACTATGTTGAACTTTTTGTGCGGTTGACTTTTGGTAGCGATTTTCGACGAAAATCGATCGATTTCCACTGATTTTCGACCGGTTTTTGACACGTAAATTTTTTCGAATTTTTTTTTGAATTGGACCGGTTTATCGACCGATTTTTGATGTCGAAGCCTAGTGGTACGATCGATTTTCGACGAATTTCGACGATTTTTGAAACCTGCCATGATCTTGGCCCAAGTCTTCCCAACAGCAGCAAGAGCTCCGAAAGTGGAGATCAAAGGATGGATCTCCACTCTACGCCAGTGGAGAAGGGCGACGACGACGACGGCTGTGAGAGCAGAATTCTTTCGAGTTGGCGTGCTCCGGTGGAAGGAGGCCTAAAGGCGTGCTCGGCGGGGAGGCGTCGACTGGTGGCTCGCCGCCGTCGCGAGGGGAAGAGGAGAGGACTCGGGGTAGTGAAACCTCAGCCCGGCCCAATATGACCCAGAAACGTTGCTCGTGCGATGGGCCGGCCTCTTCACGGGCCGACACGGGCTCACATCAAAACGTGCTCGAATAGAATGGCTTCGGTTGGGTTTTGCTCCTTCTTCCTCACCGACAACCGTCGCTCTCGCTCACGGCGCCGCCGCGGCCACACCTACCCCCGCTGTCGCATTTCTCTGTTTCCTCTGCCCCCGGCTGAGGTCGCAGCGGTGATGCGACGACGAGAGGATCGTTTGCGGTAGCCCGACTCCGCCCGCGGCGGCGGCAGGAGTAGGACCCTGCCTAATCTTCTCGTGCAGGTGTGTCTCCCTGGGTTAGAGGAAAAGTTCCATCTTTCGTTTGATATGCGCCACAGCAGTAGATGTGGTTCTCCTAGCGCTTGGATGGAACCATGTAGGAGTAAACTGCTAGAACATCGTAACAAGAAGAAAGGGGGTAGAGTGGAATGGACAGTATGGGTTCTTGATGCGTGTCAGAGTTCAGGACGCTTCGTTTTGTTGTCGATTGGTTTCATAGAATCTTGTTAATATGAGTGGGATCGCAGTGCTAAAGATTGGTTGTTCTTCTGTTGGAGCGTAAATGCCTTGCTACATTCTTCATAAGATCCTGTTATTGTTTTCATATGAAAACTTATTTGAGCATGTGAGTGATACCGTATTCTTGGCGCAGTGGAAAAAATGGTGGTTCCTAAGGCCTTAAGCAGTGCAACGGGAAGCTCCTTGGTTCCTATTGGCAAGAGTTGTGCTTCGGAACTAAATCGGCAGCTTGGTTAATGTCTTTGCTGTTGTCATAAATTCTTCCACAGTAAGCCGAGACCACAAGTGAAACAATTCTAGTCTAGGTTTTTATTGATTGGATTCTAACTCTTTCTCTTAATTTCTTAACGCTTCTAGGTAATGGCAAATAATGAATCCCTGGATGAGGTGCAAGAAGAAAATGCAGGCTTACATACAGTGGTTGACGAGGACGATTTTGTCATTGAGGAGTTTGGAAGTGATTCTGATGACCAAGCCACAGAAAAAGACTCGGAAATCATGGAGCCTAAGAAGGGAATGATATTTGGTAGTGAGAATGATGCTGTTGTGTTCTATATGAGATACGCTCGTAAGAAGGGGTTTGCTATAACAAGGAGAAGCTCCAGAACTGCAGATGAAAAGTTGCGATACTTCACCCTCGCTTGCAGCAGACAAGGCAAGGCCCAATACTCAAAAAATACATGGAAGCCTCATCCCTCCATAAGAATGCAATGTCCAGCTAAAATAAATTTGGCTCTTTATGGTCCTGACGACAAGTTCCGCTTATCTTCAGTTACACTTCAGCACAATCATGATCTAAGTCCAGGTGAAACAACTCAAACTAGGGTTCTTATATGTAACAAGAAGCCTGAGTTGTCTGCTAAAAGAAGACAAGTGTCAAATGGTAGAGCAGAAAATCGTGCTAACAAGAAGTCCAATTCTCCTTGCGTGCGAGATGGAGGCCATGAAAATCACCAAGTTGGTCAAAAGGAGCTCACAGACCACTTGCAAGAGGAAAGAAGGCTCAAGCTTGGCACCGGAGATGGACATGCACTTTATCATTACTTCTTCCGAATGCAGTCCAGGAATCCCAACTTTTTCTATGTCATGGATTTCGATGAGGATTCCCGGTTGAGAAATGTTTTATGGGCAGATGCAAGAAGTAGGGCTGCATATGAATATTTCTCAGATGTCGTGACATTTGACAGTACATGCCTAACAAACAGGTACAGCACACCTTTTGCTTCTTTCATTGGTGTAAATCATCACGGGGAGTCGATTCTGTTGGGATGTGGAGTACTGTCGGATCAGAACACAGAGACTTTTGTATGGTTGTTCAAATCCTGGTTAGCTTGTATGTCAAACAAACCACCAAAAGCTGTCATTACCGATCAGTGCAAAGCAATCCAGGATGCTACTGAGGAGGTTTTTCCTCAAACTTGTCATCGATGGTGTTTATGGCATATCATGAAGAAGATTCCTGAAAAGCTCAGTGGATTCTCAGGGTTTGAAAATATTAAAATAAATTTGTCAAATGTGGTGTATGATTCATTGACACAAAGTGATTTTGAAAAAGATTGGATAGAGATAATCGGCAAGTTTGGTCTTCAAGAAAGCGAATGGCTTAATGGGTTATACTGTAATAGGCAAAAATGGGTGCCGGTTTATGTGAAAGATACTTTTTGGGCTGGTATGTGTTGCACACAAAAGAATGAAAGTGACAATTCTTTCTTTCATGGATATGTCAATTCTTGCACAACGCTGAACCAGTTTCTGGAGCAATATGGCAATGCACTAAGAGACATGGTTGAGAAGGAAAATAACGCTGATTGTAAATCTTTCCAAGAGTTGGTACCATGCATCACTCATTATGATATTGAAAAGCAGTTCCAGAAAGCGTATACAAATGAAAAGTTTGCAGAATTTCAGGAGCAGCTAAAAGGTAAAATCTACTGTTATCCAACTATTCTGAAACAGGAAGGTTCAATTTATATATTCAAGGTCCTGCAAGATGTTAAAATCAGGGAGCAACAGATTAGCTTGGACTTCACTGTTTGGTTTAATGGAGATGGATGTGATGTGAAATGCATATGCCGTCATTTTGAATCTCAGGGAATCTTGTGTAGCCACCTCATTTCTGTACTTGCTCTAATGAAGATCAAAGAAGTTCCCACCAAATATGTATTGCAGCGGTGGAGGAAGGATTTGGAGCGGAGACACACTTCTATTACGTGTTTCTATGATGATACGGTCAATTCACCTGTTGCAGGGCGTTTTGACTTGTTATGCAAATCCTTCTATGAAGTGGCAGAGAAGGTGGCAGCATCAGATGAATTGTGCAATTTGGTGATGGATGGCCTTCGAGAATTAAAAGTAAAGATCGATGCACAGCGTGATATGCATGAAATTGAGAATTCTAATCCTTTAGAGAATCAAGACAGATGTGATGATGAAGCTCCTTTCTCCTGACATGAGCAACTCACATTTTTCTGTAGTTCCCATGTAAGATATCTTTCCTCTAGCTGAAACATTACAAGTAGTAATGAACTGCTGACTGCAAATCTTGAAGGCCCATGATTGATAGCGTAATTGGGCTGGATTCAAGTGCTGTGTGGGGTTGGGTTTGGCTTGGCTTCTTGCTTGTTTGCGCGTCGATGAGGGCTTGTGTTGGGTTTCAGCTAGCTCATTCGCGGCTTCTTGGAGCCACATGTGTGTAGAGTGGGCAGTACCGGAGTAGGGAAGTGTGGCCTATCCACTGATATTTTTTTTATCTTTTGGAAAAGAATTAAGAAAACAGAGGATGTAGCTTTCAGCAAAACACTGTTTTTGAAGCCTGCAAAACACCTTTTAGGGTATAGCTATGGCTTAGTTGTGAACTCGTCATTCTGTATTGCCTTCTAGAAATCAGTTAGTCTAGTTGAATCAGAATGCAGTATACCAACTAAGAATTACTTTTGGAGAAAGTGAGTATAGTATCTCTATTGTTGGTGTGCTCTTCAACTCGAGAAATTACACATGTGAAGTTACCTTTTAGAGCATGCAAATCCCCAGGAATCCCTCTTTTTAACCATGGCGAACGTTTCCTAGACTTTTCAATATCTCAACTTGGCATGGGATCAGCAGTCAACTGTATCATCAAACTTGGTGAAAAGAACTGTAACATCAAATGACTGGGTAATACACCAGGGGGTTCATAGCAAACTGGGACATCTATATTTAGCTTGTGTTCTAAAGCGTTGCCTATTTGCTACATGTTGGAAGTGCGTTCCAGCTTACTGTAAGGTGTAAAAGCAAACACGACCAAACAAGCAACCACTGTTTTTTGCCCATGGCCAAGAACACCAACCTGGCAAACTTCTCCATCTCACCAAATTTGGGCTCTTCTTCAGTTCAGATTCTACTATGTTTCTTTTCGAGAAGGATTCTATTATATATCAGCAACAATGCATCACCTTTGTTCTTGCAATCCCTCTATTTGATAGGTTTTGGAATCTCAATTCCAAGGGGAAGCCGCAATGAGATCCCTCTGCTACGTGACTTTCCTGGCCATTTTGTCTGTCAACGTGCAATTCTGTACATACGCCTTCCAGCTGAAAATCCAGGAGTGATTCCAAATGGTCAACCGGTTGCACCGACGCCGCCGCTTCCTCCGGCCGGGCTGCCGGCGGACATCCCGGCAAACCTGCCAACCGGCAAGCTTCTTTGCTAGTTAATGGCTTCACGTTGTGATGTAATGGTTCAGGTTGCCTGAATTTTGTCATGCGTCGCCATTGTAGTAGTTCTTTTCTCTGATCAAAAGAGGTTTACATTTTGCAAGAAAAAGCTTACGTTGTGAGGAGAAATAAAAGAGAGGGTAAGCAACGAAACAAGAAGTCGCAGATAGCAGAGTGGCTGGGAGAGGGTCCGGACATCGCGATCCGACGTGGCCCAATGGCGCGGTGGGGAGCCTTATCACAGGGCATCGCCCCTGATCCAAACTCGATCCACACGGCCTCCTCACGCCACAAGTAGGCGCGCGCCTCCGACCATACCAACCTCTTAATTCTCTAGTTAACACGCACGCACAGGCGCGCGCCGTAGCAGCAGCAGCGAGGGAGAACGGCGGAGCTAGCGGCAATGGCGTCCACCTCCTGCTTCCTCCACCAGTCCACCGCCCGCCTCGCCGCATCGCCGCGCCTCTCGCCCGCCGCCGCCCGCACCCAGCTCGTCTGCCGGGCGCAGAAGCAGGACGACGACGCCGCGGTCACCCGGCGAGCGGCGCTCGCCCTCCTCGCCGGCGCCGGCGCCGTCGGCGCCAAGGCCTCCCCCGCCGCCGCCGCCTACGGAGAAGCAGGTAAGCAGCGAGCCTTTGGATGAACGAACCGCGAATGCTGATGCATGCATGCATGCAACCGAGAAAGAAGAACCGATGTGTTGACGATCGAGTTGGCCGGTGCATGCAGCGAACGTGTTCGGGAAGCCCAAGACGAACACGGAGTTCATCGCGTACAACGGCGAGGGGTTCAAGCTGCTGATCCCGTCCAAGTGGAACCCCAGCAAGGAGCGCGAGTTCCCCGGCCAGGTGCTCCGCTACGAGGACAACTTCGACTCCAACAGCAACGTCTCCGTCATGATCACCCCGACCTCCAAGAAGACCATCACCGAATACGGCTCGCCCGAGGAGTTCCTCTCACAGGTAATAATATACCGCAATAAAAACATCCGAATGATGTTTATCAAATCCCACGTATCATCCCCAACATATATACACTCTCATTCAACCTCCAAGACTCGATCTTTTTTTAGATCAAGAGGACATAAAAAAACTGATGTCCCCGTTTCATTCGTTAATGAAACCGAACTAGTTCGAGGACAGCTCAAAAACAACAACTTTCAGTTCCACATCCACACAACATCCGCCACTCGATCTATTACTAACAAAATTTAGTTTTTAGAAGGGCATTTATGCCCATGTACGTGCTTTAATGATTTGTACAATTTAGTTCCAGGAGAGCGCGTATATAGAATTAATTAATTAAGCGCGAACGAACTAGTATACGTAAGTGGAACTAATGCATCGATCTACACATGTGCAATGCTTCAGGTGGACTACTTGCTTGGCAAGCAGGCCTACGCCGGCAAGACGGACTCCGAGGTATGCCACGTACTGTTAATTTGCGCATTTACATAAAAAAAAAGGATTTTGCAAAAAAAAAAATTAAAATTAAAAGAGTTAGTTGTATGTGGTGTGAGCTGTACTGGCGTAGTGAGGATGGTTTTTGATGCATGTGTGTATAAACAGGGCGGGTTCGAGTCCGACGCGGTGGCCACGGCCAACATCCTGGAGAGCTCGGCGCCGGTGATCGGCGGGAAGCAGTACTACAGCGTAACGGTGCTGACGAGGACGGCGGACGGCGACGAGGGCGGCAAGCACCAGCTGATCACCGCGAGCGTGGCTGACGGCAAGCTCTACATCTGCAAGGCGCAGGCCGGCGACAAGAGGTGGTTCAAGGGCGCCAGGAAGTTCGTCGAGAGCGCGGCCAGCTCCTTCAGCGTCGCATGAGCTGCTGACGATCGATGAATCGACTTGTTCAGGGACGCACGCACCGTGTACGTAGAGAGGGCACGCATGTGTGTTTCTTTGATTGTGTACATGAGAACAAACTAAGGAGATCGAGGTCCATTTCCATGCAAGGAATTATGTGATCCATGTTTAAGAAATCTTAGTAATAATGCTCCATTTTTGTATCTTCCTATCCTTGCTAGGAGGAGCTTTAATCAAGTGTCTATAAACCAGTACATTTACATGGCTTAGAAAAAAGAACAGATAAAATATTGTTGTTGACATGTCAATCAAATGGTACTTTTACCATTGGTACTTTAAAAAAATAATGCTTAGGAAAAAATATTTTTAAAAATATATTTCTTAAAATAACAGTTAGGAAAAATATTTTTTATACATATATTAAAAAATTATTTGTTATACATATTTTTATAAGCATTTGTAAATAATGCTTAGGAAAAATCATTCTTTCCATGTTCATTCTTTCAAAAATAATATTACAAAAATCTTTCTTTCATGAACATTAGAACATGTTAGGAAAGAATCTAAAAAAATATTTTTGTAATATTATTTTTGAAAGGTATATTTTTTGTAATATATGTATAAAAAATATTATTTTAAAAAATTCATGTTCATTTGATTAAAAAAATTTCAACCGAGTTCATTCCTAACTGTTTTTGTAAAAAATGGGACATTTTAGACCCCCAGGAATAAGTGATATTTATTTCATAATTTTTGGAGTCATGGTTAGCATAGTTTCTTGTAATTCATAAAAAGGTCTTCAAGTAAATTTGATTCAAACAATTTATATATGCATAGAACACAGTAATTTTTATTGTATAATCTAAATCCTTATAGCTTAATACAAATTTAGAAATTTATTTCGTTGTATTTGGAGCTTCCTAGCAAAAGATATAAAATATTAAATTAAAAAATCGAATTAAATGGCAAAAAAAAAACGGGAGGTGCTCAATCGCTCCATGCATTCGCGATTGGGGGCAAAATAAAAAATCTCCTCAGTCGCTCCATGCAGTAGCGATTGGAGGACAGTAGCTCCACGTCAACGCGACTGGACGCCTATCACGCCATGGTGGCGCGACTGGTGGCCAATCTTGCAAAAAAAAAAGAGGGTATGTTTTTGTATTTTACGTATAAAAAAGATTATTTAAAAAAATTCCTATAACCTCCCCCTCCTAGTCCAAGCCTTGCAAGCACTAAAAACTCTTTCCCAACCTTTTGTAACCCACACTGTTCATATGCCTAGGTGTCCTCGCCACCATTGCCTCGTTGCCGAGACATGTCAACCCTATGTTGTTGCCACCACATTGAGCTGCCTTACCCACCTCCAACTCATCACCTCCCTATCTCCGTTAACCCTAGCCTCTAGTACAGATAACAACATCACAGATGGTTCAGAATCATCATCACAGACGACTGTGACCATGTATCACAGACGACTGTGACCATGTATCTAGTACAGGGAAACCGTCTGTGACCATGTATCAATGATATAACAGCATATCACAGACGACTGTGATACTACAATGTCATAGACAATTATAGTTAGAAATCGCCTGTGATACTACAATATCACAGACGGTTTCCAACTAGAACCGTCTGTGATCCCTTTTTTCCCTACACCCCTCAGCAGAACTTCTATCATTAGTATATGTTGTTCAAAATTTTCATCTGATTAGATATTTCTGCAACGATATTTACAAGGCACAACCAGTTATAGATTTTGTAATTAAATATCTAAATATCATAGATGCATTGAGGCAACAGCTTACCTGATCAAGATTGTCTTAAAATATGAACATTTGTAGCACTTTCATCTCCTCCTTTCACTACTACAGAAGAGTACATCACTGCCGGGTCCGAAACGTCATCACTGCCGGTTATGGGAGCCGGCATTGATTGGTTGACAGTGATACTTGGGATTATCACTGCCGGTTTGGAATCGACAGTGATAATAGATATCTCTGCCGGCTCACTCTGGAACCGACAGTGATAATAGATATCTTTGCCGGCTCACACCAAAATCCGACAGTGATAATGGTAAAATCGAATACTTAGTTAAATTTGAAGCACCCATGTCATGGTAAAATCGAACACTTACCTTATCACTGCTGGCTCTGCGCAGAGCCAGCAGTCATAAGATCATATTTACGCGGAAAAATTCAGATGTGCAGGAAAATACATATCACTACCGGTTAAAGAGTACACCCGGCAGTAAAAGTTCCAATATCACTGCCGGTTATAAATCGAACCGGTAGTTTTGGGTATAAACCGGCAGTCATAGTGTGTTATCACTGCCGGTTGGTTATACAAACCGGCAGTGATACCTTTCCTGCGCAGTGGAGCTTACGAATCGGTAGTGATATTTTATCACTAACGGCTCTAGCCCAACCGGCAGTGATATGACGGCAAGGATAACCTGTTGTGTAGTAGTGTTTTTATAATATTGATGGTTTCTAATGCAAATTTCATTTCATTTTATAATTCATCCTGAACGATGTTATACTCTAATTTATCACTTCCACTTTATCCTCATCCACGAACGAGAATACCATATGCAGCCTAGCTTCTTGAATTATAAAGTTGATTAACTCATCGTATAGAGTTAATTATGTCATCATATAGAGTCTATTTTATGAATTAATCAACTCTATAAGATAACTTAATCAACTCCATACATTGAGTTAATAAACTTTATAATTCAAGAAGCAAGGCTGCCTATGGTATTCTCATTCGGGGGATGAGGATAAAGTGATAGCGATAAATCAACACATGACACCTTTCAAGAAGAACTAGGAATGAAATAGATTTTACCTTAGAATCCATCTATATTATAATAAGAACGGAGATGAAAGCGCTACAAATGTTCATACTTTAAGACGATCCTGATCAGACAAGCTGTTGCCTTAATACACCTAGGATGTTTAGATATTCAATTATAAAATCTATAACTGGTTGTGCCTTGTAAATGTTATTGCAGAAATATCTAAGCAGATGAAAATTTTGAACAACATATACTAATGATAGAAGTTCTGCTGAGGGGTGTAGGAAAAATAGTTGGTTGATATGAAATTGCTGGTTGTTATTAGTTTAAAAATCATGTGAGGATTGTCATTCAATGGCAACATATAGCAGTAACGTGATGGAGAATTGGAATAGGATGAGAGGATAATTTAGGTAAGAAAGATAGAGTCTACTTAAGCAAATTAGAGTATAATTGATTGATATTGCTCTCAAGTGGCTGCTTAAAGATTAATCTTTACCCTCCTCACCACTAAGTGTAGGACTACTAGAGACTAGTCTTTTACCTCCTCTACATTTGGGTCAAGTTATCACAATTGAGCTAAACAATTAACTAAGCAAATAAGCCTTTGAACCCTCACCTTCCTAGTTATGCACAACAGAGTACTTATAATCAATTTTTACTGTCCAAGTGAACAAGTTTTCAGAATATATTCAGTTCGGCCAGAAGGTAGACAAGCAACCGAACCACAGTGATACAACCATAGCTATCAAAGTAACATGACGGCAAGTTCAACAATGATCAAGAGAAGATTAAAGACATATTGAAAGTAGCAAACTAGCTCAATGATAGTAAACAATAATCTCTAGCAATAACAGGAAGTAGGACTAATGATTCAATTGTTTAGTTCATCAACGACCCAATTAGCATCATAGAGCAATAAAAGGCAGAAATTAAGTAAGAGTAATATGAGATATACTCACAAACAAACAAGAGCTCGGTACAATGGAACTTAGGTCAGCCAAACCCTAGATTTCACTGTACTCAAATCAAGTGCAAGCACACATGTTTTCTTTAGAACCACTTATTTGCAAAACATAGAAGAAACCAATAAAATAGATTCATTAGCAAATAATTATAGGGACTAATCTTTTGCAATCTATTACTGTTAAAATAAATGTGAAAGTAGGGAAATAGTTTAGGCTTCATTATATTACACAAAGTATGAATTTTGACAACACTATAACATGTCCTATTCGCAGCTTATGGCGTTCAAATCATCTTATGAAAAAGAATACTATAAGGATTAATCCTCTATTCCATGCAGAGTCAAATCCTCAACAGCATTGTTTTTATGTTCCACATCAGTGCTTATATGGATCGTGTGAGATAGAGTAGGGACCTGGAGGGTGCAGGTGGTGAACTCGACACTGATGGTGGACTTGGACTCGAGGCAGAACTCCTTGCGGTTGAAGCGGGAGAGGATATTGGACTTGCACGCCAATGCTGGAGTCACTGATGAGCACGATGCTGGAGTCATATCTTAACATATTTTTTAAGTGAAAAACTAAAAATTAAGAGTGGATACATATAAAAGAACTTCATTTGTGGGTTCAATTCACAGCCCACAAGTCATGCCATACAGTACATGTCAATACCCTTCGAAGACGAATCAAGAGATCCAAGACAAAAGCAGCTATCGTCATCAAATATGAAGGACTAAAGACTGCCGACCAGCAATGTTGTTTGCTTGGAAAGCACATTTTATTTAGAACAAATAAGGAATTAATGAGCCTTAAAAAACAAGGAGTTCTCACCAATGGCGCCCAGCCAACTGTTCTAGAAGTTTCTGGAAACTCCAACAGCCCCCTGGTTTGAGCATCATAGCCTGTAAAACTGATTGCAACACGGTTGAATTCACCCACACTAACGCGATAGAAGCAAAAATCAACGGGAATGTAGCTTGCATTACAAAACCCCGGCCTCATCACACCCTAATCAGTACAACACCGCAGTCACCACACCGGAAACAAAAGCAAATACAAAGCCACTAAAATAAAACCATGTGTAAGTGATGTTTTGCCGAGGTGGCGGTGGTTACCATCTGTGATGGCAGTAGCCTTCACCACCGCAAGATCGGCGGTGCCCATAGCCTCATCTTGGAGACTTTCATCACTATGTGCTAGCACCAAAACAAACCAATTAACAGTTACCGTAACATAAATCTCTCTAACAAATATAACTGCAGCAACCTTAGGATCCTCCTACTGAGACGATTCATCAGAATCCAAATCAATGTCCCATTTCACAAGTGCGACATTTTGAGAAACCTTCAGTAGTGAAACCTAAGGAGACATATTTAACTTTACACCACGGACCTAGGCAAATTAAATCATTTGGAATATTGAACAGAAATAGTTTGTTGTTCTACTAATCCCTCTCAATAAACAAAGTCTACTAAAAACAAGAGGTCTCTGATTTGTTCATTCAAAACAAAATCGGAAAGCACATCATACACAGCTAGATCAAATTGTTCAATTGGGCAAAGACTGAATGAGGAGACCTCAGTTGGCACAAGAGCTAGTGCTTGGAGAACACAACCGGGGTGTAGGTGTACTAGTTCTGATGCTACAATGTGCGCCACATTGCTGACACTATTTTGCAGTATTAACTCCTTTACTTCAATCTAACAGATAAAATTGCAAAAAAAAAAAACAGTTCCAGCAAATGACTTCGGTCAACAAAAAGAACACATAATAATACAGGGAAAAAACAGACAAGAGAAAGAAAGGATTTAGCGAAGGATTGACCTGAAAGCAGAAGAAATATTCCTTTATGATAAAGGAAAATCACAGCTTGTTTGTTCAGCTAGGTAAGAAAGATAGTTCGTTTGGATGCATCCAAGCACAGCGATGAACTACTTGAGGAAACTAAATCCAAAACAAACACAGGAAAAGTAGTGCTCATAGAGATGGAGAAATTTATCTGCACGCAACAGCAGCAGCTCCCTCTGCAGTAGAGAAATATGCAATGGAGCAGGAACAAAAGGAGGAGAAGGTTTAGGGTTTGGCTCTCTTTTTTCTCTAGTCATGGATGCTGGACTGCGCGGCGCATGTTGCGGTACCAATTTTGCTGCGTCTTGTAGTCGCCGAACTTGGGCGCCGTGGCCTGGCCGGAGTAGGGGCCTACAGTGAGGAGCACATGGACGAGGAGGCGTTAGCGAGCGGCGGCATCGGAGGTTGCCATGGGAGGCGAGCGGCGGTGCCCCCGTGCACCCACCAGGCCGGCAGCGACAGAGGGGAAGGGGAGGAGATGTCGGGGCGAGGTCGATGCAGACACTCGGACAGATCTGGCGACGGAGAAGAAGCCGAGGGGGCGTGCGAGGAGTGGCTGCGGGCGGAGGACGCGAAGTGGCTCGGAGCGTGTGGCGAGAGGAGCTACGCGGGGTGAGGGCGGCGCGGGGACGGGTCCTCGAGCGCTCCGCGGAGGCGGTTTTCTTGGTGGCGCACGGGCTATCAGTCGGAACGCGTGGACGGACCCGATCAGCACGAACAGAGGAGATGAGCGGTCTGGGTAAGAGGGACCTAAACGCAAATACCCAAAAATAGGGGCCGTGTCTGCTCTAAGTGCGGACGTGGCACCGTGCAGAGCTCGTCGATTCCTTCCTCTGAAAGGAAGTGAATATTACCATTCTCGCTTTATTACGATTTCTCATTCCGTTCTGCGACTCTTTCCAACGCGCGTACGCGTTGCCAAGAGAGACTTTGTTCGTCAAACGCGTCGACCAGAAACCCCCTGAATGACTACTTCTTGAGCTCTCATCTGATTCTAATAAAGTAGTCTATAAATTCAGTTCCATGAAACTTTAGGGCAGTGCGCACATAAACTTCCGATTACATCCCTCATATCACTACTCGATCAGCTTAAGACTTCGATCGGTCAGCTGTATACTGTTCCTCAATCTATTCACTCACAAAAGAAACAGCTTGATCAACATGTCTACTGTTCCTGACCAATCATCGAACGATTTCAGCAAACAAGCCTCCAAAACCTTCAATTCCTTCACAGCCATTGCCGTTGGTGCGCGAAGCTACAATTTATGGCAATCTTCTCTAATCAAGATTATTTATAGTGGTAGCATGTTTAGTTGCATCTTTTTTTAGTTGCTCATACGACGATCACTGATGCAGTTGTTTCGGTACTGGGTATCGGAGGATCCCTTGCCATAGCCTACCTCGTGTACAGATACGTCAAGAAGCACGGCCTCCCCTCCATCAACATCAACACCAACACGAGCGTTGCAAACGCCGCGGCGGAGACGACTCTGTACACGGTGGTGCCGGACTCTCAAATACGGGACGCCACCGTCGAGAGGTTCCTCAAGGACATCGCCGGCGAGAAGCCCATCCGGTTTACGCCGCAGCAGCTGTCCGGCTTCACAAACAACTACTCGGCCCAGCTCGGCGCCGGGGGGTTCGGCGCCGTCTACAAGGGCACTCTTCCCAACCGCTTCATGGTCGCCGTGAAGGTTCTCCGCGGTAGCTTGGACGACAAGAGGTCGGAGGAGCAGTTCATGGCGGAGGTGGGCACCATCGGAAGAACCCACCACATCAACCTCGTTAGGCTGTTCGGCTTCTGCTTCGACGCGTCCGTGCGCGCGCTGGTGTATGAGTACATGGACAACGGCGCGCTCGACACCTACCTTTTCAACCGGAGCCACGCCGTCGGCCTCCCGACACTGCACGCCATCGCCGTCGGAGTCGCGAGGGGATTACGGTACCTCCACGAGGAGTGTCAGCAGAAGATCATCCACTACGACATCAAGCCCGGCAACGTCCTCCTCGACGGCAGCTTCACCCCGAAAGTGGCAGACTTTGGGCTTGCCCAACTGCTGAGCCGGGAGAAAACGCATGCCAGCGTTTCCGGGATGCGCGGCACCCCCGGGTACGCCGCGCCGGAGATGTGGATGCAGGCAAGCGCCACTGAGAAGTGCGACGTGTACAGCTTCGGCATGCTCCTGTTCGAGATCGTTCGCCGGCAGAGGAACTTCGACGACGGCGCACCGGAGAGCCAGCAGTGGTTCCCTAAGCTGGCATGGACCAAGTACGAGGGCGGCCACCTTATGGAGGTCATTGAGAGTTGCGACAGCATGGATGAGCAGGGTAAGGAGACAGCGGAGAGGATGTACAAGGTGGCGTTCTGGTGCGTGCAACAGCAGCCGGAGGCGAGGCCGCCGATGGGCAAGGTGGTGAAGTTGCTGGAAGGGGAGATGGCCATTCCTCCTCCTCCAAACCCCTTCCAGCATCTCATGGCTTCTCCGGCGGCGGTGAACACGTGGACGACGAGTTCGGCGAGCCGGGTGCGACAGTCGCAATCTGGAGAGGTGATCATTCCGGTATTATAAGTTAGGGTTTTGATAAGTTTCATCCGGATATTTTCTTTAGCAACCATCATCTAAATTCTAGACCATTGAATTTGCTTTCAGATCGATGCACATCCCCCTGAATTCGAGGTGGGTTGATCCTAAGGATAAATTATAACTCTAGCCGGTATGCATGCATCCAACAATGCAACTGTTAGGGATGATCATTGTATATGTCACCAACTAGCTTGTTCCATGCATCTAGTTGAGTCCTGGTCTAATTATGTTTTCTTTTAGGATTAGGACACCTGGTGTCATTTGCCTACCTAGTGTTGTGAATTGTGATGTTTGACTCTCTCGTTATAATGTGTTGTCGGGTCAAGGCTGGAAGCTAGAGGCCGTAAAGAAACGGTGGTCAACAAAAGTGACGTTATTAATTACTTTTTACATTCAACGAGATGCTACTTGACCCCAAGGTATCTTTTCATATACTTCATCCAGTTTGATAATAGATGTCGTTTTGGATATAGTGATGGTCAAACTTCTAAAACTTTGACTATCGATATATTTTTAAATATTTAAATTGGATATATGAAAATTATATGTGTAGACTTGTCTCGAGAAGTACTTTTATAATATTATAATTTTATTGGATTTTATAAATATATTATAATAAAAATAGCGGTCAAAATTGTGTTTTGAAGACCGTGTCGATGTCCAAAACGACATCTATTATCAAACTGGAGGGAGTATTAAAAAACCTTGTAATAGTGCAATATTTTAAAAGTCTTTTATGATAAATTCACTTGTATCATTTTTATACATTGAAATCATACGTTTCAAACAACATCTTTGATCAAAATTATAAGATTTAACTGCATACATTTTAGGACGTCACTTTTTCTCTCTTTCGCGACAGAAGGGAGTATTATGTAGTAGTAGTCCATCTTTTAACTGTATTTTCCGTCAGTTTGGTAATTTTTTTTTTTTTTGAAACCAGTCAGTTTTGTAATAGTCTGGCTTCAATATATGAAGCCGGAGTATCCTCCTTGTTCAAGAAAAAAAAAAGTCTTCTTGTGCTTTGCTAGCTTCTTTGTGGACTCATAACTCATAAGTCATAACAAGACGTTTTGATACACCAACCGGTTGATTTCTTCAAAAGATATCATCCAAATTTCTTCCTGTTAGGGGTTCACAAAATCATCAATAATCGAGCAAAAACTGCGATTACTGACTGTATCGAACTGGCTCAGCATTTAAAATTAGTCAGTAAACCTATCTAATTCTAATTCAAATTCAGAAAAATCTGAAAAAATTTATCAAAAAGTGTTAAACTTTTTTAAAAATTTTGTGAGAGGTCTTGAGGTAATGCTAATTATTATATAAATTTTTTAGATGACTACCAGATATGTGTGTTTTTAAAAAATTCTGATAGTGTTACTGTCTTTGCATATGCTCTTCTATTTTTGATTTTATATGGGCACTATATGAAGTCTAATATTTCTTAACATTTTTGTGTGAGGTCCAGAGAAAATGCTAATAATTTTGTAAAATTTTCGGATGATGCTCAAACACACATCTTTTTTTAAACAAATTTGACAGTTCTACTATCTTTATATATACTCTTCTATTTTTGATTTTGTAGGAGAACTAAATGAGGTCTAGTATTTCTGTAAATTGTAATACGTGATCCTTTGGAACTCTTTATGATACCATTAAAAATTTAGTGCATGATCAAGCTTGTAAATTTTATAAAAATCTGGCAGTGTCTCTATATCTTTTCATTAATTACTATTTTTTATTTTCCAGAAGCACTAAATGAATTCAATTTTTTTTGAAATTTATTTGATGTGTTTTATAGATTAATTTTGATTTATTTAATTTTTCCAATTTTCTGCAATTTTTTCATTTTTCCTTGATTTGTTTCCAATTTTCCTTGAGTTTGCCAAAAATCGAATAAAATCGGTCAAAAATCAATGAAAATGGTTGAAAATCTTTGAGGAAAGTGAGTTGCTTAGCTTTCCAATATTTTTTAAAAAAACCTGTAAAGATCGGTGAAATTCCTCAGAAATCGAATAAAATCGATCAAAAACCATTTGATTTCTACCGATTTTCGACAAAACTCGCTACTGAGCTCCTAGCGAATTTCTGATTCAAATCAGTTTTGTAAACTCTGAACAGGGTGAGCTCAAATTTTTTTAGTAATTTTTTAACAAAAAAGGAAGAAAATACTTAGGTTTTACCTAGGCACCTCCATTTACGTGTATTTACAGCCTCACACTTTCGGCTTCATGACATTCCCCGAACCTTCGTCTCTTCTCACCATTTAGTTTCATATTAGTAACTTATTTCGTAAATCCATCCCGGTTGCTATCGTTGGAGCCTGCTTGCCGGCTGAATCTTGGACATTTCTTTCACTATTTTTTTTGTTTGAGGTGACAACGGTGAGCAGAAGTACACCTGAAGTCAATGTATATTACTTCAAAATTGTTAAACTTCCTACGCAGCAGGTGCCTGATCTCTCTGCGGACATGAATACTGACAGAAAGATGAAAGGTACAGCCAAAACTAGCTAGGACATCTCCTGGTTAATTTATGGATAAGTGAGTTGATGAGAAATTCCACTTAAGCATGTCCTTTTAATCGAGCTGCTTGTAGCTTTGTTAGAATTTGAAGCCTTGCGGTGTCGTTCTTGATCTTATCTATGGAGAGACTTTTTACAATTTTAGAAGGCATAAAAAAAATATATTGAACTAGTACTAAGAGATACTAAAAATTTAAAGATAGAGATATCAAGAGGTACAAAAATTTAAGGGTAACTAGTTACATGCCCGTGCGTTTCTACGGAAAACAAAATTGATAACGAAAAATAAAGATTAGAAAATAAAAAAAATTATTTCACAAGATCAAACATCTATCTTTAACGTTTCGTTTCTTGCGAAAGCTGGCTAATTAAAGCAACACTTCGTTTCTTGCGTAGGGCAATTAAGCAGGGCAATTAAATACGGTAATTAAGCGATAATTAATGGCGTGGGAAGAACGGACCACTGCCACCAAGTGCTGCTTTAGAATAGTAGAGATAATAATTTTGTTATAAAATAGATAGACTCCTAGTCCAAGTAGGATGGACTCCATCTGTTGGTTGGGCGAATCCGGATCTATCTATAGATAGTTCTGTTATATATTGGGGCACCCCTTTATAAAGATGATCAATCTAATAAAGAGAGAGATCATTGTCCCATACTTTTGTGTGTGCTACTCGTGCTTCTACTTTTATTTATGTGTTCAAGTGGACGTGTTGTTGATTGGTGCGGGTGAACAACTATATATGTTTTACAACATGTTATCAGTCGACGCCCCTACCGTGGTTGATTATGATCGTCTATACTGTATCGTCTACACGGCGTCGACCTACATGGCACGACATTCTACCGTGGCCGATCGAGATCGTCTACACTACATCGTCTACCTGCATTGATCGACATTGCACCAAGCTCATCCTACGACACACGAACATCCTACCGCAAGTCCTACGTAAGTTCGAACTTCGTACGTCAATCGCTCATGAGCAATCATACTAAATCCTGTAGATTAGCTTTTGTTGATTAGATTATTAGTTAATGTAATCTGTTCGCAACTTTACTGTTCACCATAAAAAAATTTCTTCAGCCAAAGGCAAGCACACGACAACCATCTCGGGCATCGCTCGCCGCGCCGCTGTCCGCGACCGCACCGTCGCCGCCCGTGGTAACCCGCCGTGCCGCCATCTGCTGCGTCGTTGCCGCCCGCTGCACTGCCGTCTGCGGAATGTAGCTGCCCCATCGCCGCACCACCGTAGCGCCCAATTGCCCCCCCACCGCTAGCGTGTCGCCACTTTGCCTTCCGAGCCCACCGTCGTGAGCTCTTCGTGTGCCCCACAGCCACGCGTTCGGCCCGAAGCCGTGCTCCCACCACCGTCGCACCTCTGGGCGCTCCGCCGTCGGCCTTCGCACGCAGCCCGAAGCCACACGCTCTGCCCGCAGTTGTCGGCCTTTGCTCCGCAACCAATAGCAACCGCTCTCTGCCCACTCGCCGACAGCCAAGCGACGGAGGTGACGGACAGGGGGGAAGATAGGGGGAGTTGGCGCCTTGTGGCGAGCGTGAGGAAGGGAAGGAATCGGGAGTTCGAGAGTAGGCGAGTAGCCGAATAGAGATTGGAGATTGAGAGTTAGGGTTTTATTTTTTTAAATGTATATATTATAAAAGTAGGGCCCCATATGTCATAAGATACCCATTGGGTACTCACAAGTACAAATTGGCGCTCACGCTCATCCTATGATCGTATCGGGTATCCAAACCTGAAAACCCATAGATCTGAAGTGCTATCTGTACCCGCCTCATCGGGTTGGGTACCCGTGGGTATCCAAATCCATGGTAAAACTGCCATCCTAATCTAATATTTTAGTTAGAAGGAAGAGCACTACTAGTTTCCAAAAAAAAGAAGAGGGTTCGTATTATGTTGCATTGTTGTCAGTAGAATTTTTTTTTTTAGAAAGTTGTCGATAGGATTTAGCAAGCGAAAACGCCAAGCCCATCGGCCCGAGACTGAACCAAGCTAGGGTTAGCCAAAGGGCGCCCTATATAAATAAGGTGTAATTGATTATTTATCATAAAGTTGATATGCAGTTGATAATTTGCTATGCCATATATTACTGATATTTAGATCATAGAGCCATATATCAGTGAAACATAACGTTATGATAAATCATTAAATGTACACTAACTTACGGCGAATAATCAAATCTCCCTGTAAACAAAACCAACGTGAGAACGCGTGCCACCTCGCATTCGGCCCTCCCTCCTCCAACAGCCCAACCCCTTCACCGTCCAAGGGAGGTAGAGAGGAGGTGCACGGAGAGCGAGCACCGCCGCCTCAATGAGGGCCAAGGTGAGTCATCCTCTCCTAAATCTGGCGGAGGTGCCCATGTTAAAGAGCTGTTTATTATTTTCGAACAATAGATCAGATTAGTAAGTATTTATTTATACCTTCTCTAGTTATAGAGTAGTAGGAATATCGTCAGCAAAGAGATGGCTTATAATGCATCGTAAAATTTCTGATGTTAAATCGTGGTATTCATTTGTCCTGTGGTTGATACGTGGTTCTCGGTGATGAGCAAACAAAGATGACGAGTCCGATCTAATCGATTGCACTGTACATATGGGGGAAAATCGAGGCATTTGTCTGAGAGAGCTATTATGTGGTAATTTCCTGTTTAGTGTTGTTTGCGTGTTTGCTTTGTTGGTCTTTAGTTGGCATGGCGAGGAAAGAAATCGATCCTGTCCGATCAACCTGACGAGAAATTCCTCCTACTCATTCAGAATGCCAAATTTTTGTTACTTTATTTCGTTAGTTCGTTTATTTCGTGGCGACTTGGATTAGTTGTTACCAGGACAGATATACAATTTTGTTGTGTTTATGGTGATGTGGGGGATGAGGAAGAGCAATTGGTTCGTGTTTCTGATCAGCCTGTGATGCAAGAAACAAATTACATTTACTTCTGATCCCAATAGTAAAAGAACTTCTGGGCATTGGCATATTAGGCTTCCCTCTGGTTTCCCATCGCATTTTATTCTTTGATATTATGCTTGACTTTATATCTGTGGTTTAGCTAACGATTTGATCTCGTTGCTGTGATGTGACGCAGTGGAAGAAGAGGATGAGGCATCTTGGCACGAGTGCCATTTAGATTTAAGGTGGAATGAAGGAATATTACTGGGATTGTGGAACTGTACTTGTTGTAGCAAAGTCTGCTGGCTCGCCCATGTAATGTACCTGGGGTTGTGAACTGAACCTATCCTTTTGGCCATGTGTGCAGAAAGTAAATTCACAAAGTATTGTACTTCCCTTAAAAAAGAAGAAGAGAAATATCCGGTTCTGAATGTGTTGTGAATTTGTGAAATGCGCTTGCACAATTGGTACGTGAGACTTTTTTGTTCATCCTTAGAAGGTACCTCTTGTGCTTCTTAAGGATAGGAAAAACTCCATGGTGGCGTTTGGATGTGCGATGGGTATGGGAATGGAGATGTTATGGGATATGGTAGAGTGGTTTTGAGGATGGATATATATAAAATTTTAATCCATTTCTCATGTTTGGCATGCGATACCATTGGGATAGGATTACGATTATGTACACGATTTTATTGAACAAAATACCCTCATTCTATAAAGAACAAATAACCTTCTGGGAACTTCGGTTTATGGACAATTTGGTAATTTTGTACTTACATGATTATCCCACCTCTACCGATCAAAACCCACCTCCTCACCTAGGATAGAAACGGTGGATGCCAGTGCATCGTATCCTATTCACCTGGGTATGAAACCATTTTTATACACACATACATATATGTATGTATGTATATGACGCCCGTGATGGGGCACCATGGTGCCCAGGCACCATGATTTTAAATGCATGAATTTAAGTTAAATTCAGGTATATTTTTTGAAACTTTCAATTTTAAGGTATATACCTATCTATAACAATTCAAATGAAACACATACCTTGGAAAAATATACTTGAATTTAAAGATTTGAACAAATTTAGATTAGATGAGATATATATAGTCAGCACATACCTACAATCAAACTATCATAAAAAAGAAACTCTAATTTGAATTTCAGTTCAAACTTGTTTGAACTAGTTAGTAAACTGGTTAACATCGTAAAAATTACAAAAAATTTCAAATACAAATAAATAAATAAAAATATCCGTTTTGGATCATGATGCCCAGCACCACGGTGTGTATATAGGAAATCAGCCAAAGATAATTTAACTGCAGATTGTACGGCGAATACTGCATCTGAATTAGACCTTCCAAGTGTCCCTTCTGAAGAAAGAGATGTTGATACTGAAAATGTGAACAAGGGGAGGCGAAGTTAACCCATATTCCACTTGCACGCGACTTGCCGAGTGCATCTCCTTAGACATAGAAATGGAAACAACAGGAACAAAAGGCACTTAAATTCGAGGTATGGCAAAATTGACCATGTTTTTGCCTATAACCAAAATTTCATGTAATTTTGGTTTTTTAAGAGGCGGCAGGAGCTCTGCCACTTCATTAAGGGGTAGAGAAAAAGTCCAAGAAACAAAGTACAGTCAGGCAAGCCCAACTGCGAAACAACAGGCCAAACAAAAAGGAAAAGGCCAGGCAGGGCCTAGGAGCCCCCCAAAACGCTACACCCTAACTAACCGGCTAAACGCAGGGCGATCTTTGTCAGGTTACTATCGTCGATGGCCCTTCGCACAACTTCTAACACCGTGGACCGAGTCCCATTGAAAATTCCCGCATTCCTCTCCTTCCACAAACTCCAGAAGCAATACATCAGAGCGGCGTCGATCACCCTCTTACCTTCTACGACCCTAGAGTGACGGAGGTCACCCCACCACACCGAAAAAGAGGTTCCCGCCTGCGGTGTGACCGTCGCCGGCGTCGGTACTGGGATTCTGGAAAAGAAAGTCACCCAAAACGCTTGAGCAAACTGGCAGTCAAGCATTAAGTGGCCAGCCGTCTCCGCCGCCGTCTCGCACAAACAGCAAACATCCGTCCTCGGCCAGCCTCTGGCACAAACAGCAAAATTTCATGTAATTTTGTCTTCCATTTTGTCAGTTGCAGCATCAATCCATTAAGTAGCACGATGCAATCAAGCAGACCTTCCGGTGAAGATTCACAGGTGCCTACTATGGCCATTTCTGCTGGATCAGATCCCACTTATGTTGAGGATGGCAAAACTGCATAGACTTCAGATGGCGATCAGGTATGGACCACTTAGGAAATTGTTATTCTTTCTGCTCGTGGTTGTATAGTACTGGCATCTTTCCTTTATGTTGCTTGCTTTTGTGACTGCAGAATGCAATCCTTGGAAGGATTTAGTTTCTTCTGTGAAGGTAATCTTTTTCCTATCGACATTGATGGGCTTAACTTTTGAAAGTTTGAGAAATGAGGCACAAGGGCATACTTTGTGTGTTCAAAGTGTTAGATCTGCCTAATGATCTAATGACTGTAAATCTTAGCCTAAACATGATTACCTAGTTCTAATGCGGAATTAGGTATACTGACCGGAAGAGTTGGATGCCATTAGCCCTTTGCAGTCGATCGGTGATGTTGGAGACATGGAGAGGTGGATGCCGGCGTCGCTACACAGCCCGCGTGTACCGTCGGCGACGCCGCTCCCCTCAGGCGTCTCCCCTCGCCCTTGACGCCGCCGCTCGGCCTGCGTGTGTGCGCGTGTTTTCCGGGCGAAGAAGCCAAATGGAGTTTAGGGTTAGGGTTATTTTCGTTGGCTGGTTTTGTTCGGATCTGGAGCTATCAGAGCCGTCTAATCCATTCGACGGCCGAATTTTTTCCACTCGCAAGGGCATTGTTTCTGTTGGGCCGGCCTGCGCGTTTTTGGGCCGAGAGCACTTGTCTGGGCCACTGTCTTGCGTGGCTGGGCTGTAAGGCCTTGTTCCTTTTAGACCTTACTGTTTAGGAGATTAATCATTCTAGTATTTTTTTTTTCAATTCTTGTTGCATAATATCTCATTTAACTTGGCAACAATTATTGTTTTATGATTAATTTCCCTGGGCATAATTCCATGACTAATTTTATGAATAAATTAATAATATGGCCATTAATTTTGTTTGATGTTTTAGCTCATTTCAATATTTGTTCATTATGCCTCCTTTAATTTAGCAAATGTTGTTCAAAAATTATTTCCTGGGCATGAATTTTATTAATTCCATGATTAATTTTATTGAGCAAATTAAATTAATGTGACAATTAATTATTTATGATGATTATTTCTGTATATTGTCTCTGATTAATATGGAACCAACGGGAAATATTGATTAGAGATTGAATAATGTTTTGGGATTATTTTGTGATCATAGTTATATTCTGACCAAAGTTGATTATAACTGTGTATCATACCTTTTTAATTAAAACTGGGATTATGTTATAACCATGATCATATTCTGACCAACGTTGTATATGACCATGTGTTACCCATAAGTTAATTTAGTTCTTTTTCCTGTCATTAGCATGTTATTAATCAGACCAACGTAGGGTTAATTTCATGCAAGACATTTATTTTCTCCAATGTTTACTGATTATGTTTTATTTTCTTGCTTCAGCCATGAACAACGCTAATGTTGCCGCTTATTTGAACGGCATTGAGCAGCTAACAGGGACGAACTTTCCTTCTTGGAAGGAAAGAGTTCAGATTGTCCTTGGCATTATGGACATAGACTATGCATTCTGTGAGGACGCTCCCGTACCTCTTTCCGTTGATGATGAGAGTTTCGCTGAGAAAAAGAAACTCTATGATTTAACAGCGGAAAAGTGGGAGCGGTCCAACCGCATGTCTTTGATGATCATAGAGAGCACCATATCTGTTGCGATAAGGGGAGCAATCCCTGATTCCGACAACGTTAAGAAGTACTTGGCCTCAGTCGAGGAGCAATTTAAGGGCTCGTCAAAAGTTTATGCCAGTACTTTGATCATGAAGATGCTCACGAGTAAGTATGATGGCTCTAGCAGCGTTCGTGAGCATATTATGATGATGAATGATATGGCTGCAAAACTCAAGGGCAAGGATATGGCCATTTCTAATGGGTTCCTGGTCCATTTCATTATGACCTCTCTCCCTTATGAGTACAATGCATTCAAAATCAATTATAATACTCAGAAGGAGCAGTGGACCATGAGCGAGTTAATCGCTATGTGTGTCCAAGAGGAAGAGAGGATTAAGGCTGAAAGAAAGGACCAAGTTTTCCATGTTGGCCATGGAAAAAGGAAATTCCAAGGGGAGGCTAAGTCCAAAAAGAAGCTATATTTCTCCCCTAAGGCTAAGTCAAGCAAGCCAAAGAAAAAGGAGAAAGCAATTGCTACATCCACTTCTGATGGGCCCATCTGTCGTTTTGGCAAAACCAGTGGGCACATTCAGAAAGATTGTGCGGGCTTTATGAAATGGCTTGCTAAAAAGGGTAATGATGAAATTTCCTTTATTGATGAAACCCTTTATGCCGATTTGTCCCCTAATACCTGGTGGATTGCCTCAGGTGCCACTGTGCACGTTTCCAATTCATTGCAGGGATTCCTTACCGTGAAGACGGTAAGAAAGGG
The DNA here is from genome assembly GCA_036346355.1 of Rhipidocladum racemiflorum. Lineage (NCBI taxonomy): Eukaryota > Viridiplantae > Streptophyta > Magnoliopsida > Poales > Poaceae > Rhipidocladum > Rhipidocladum racemiflorum. The sequence continues at coordinate 42,108,427 of CM070582.1, forward strand.
GGAGCGAAGCCTTAGAGTTGCTGATGGAAAGGAGGCTGAAGTTGAAGCCGTTGGCACACTATCATTAGTATTAGATAGTGGCTTCACCCTTCTTTTGAATAATATCGTTTATGTTCCTAGTATAAGGAGAAACCTCATTTCAGTTTCTTTATTAGATGATGATGGATACACTTGTATCTTTGGGAACAATAAATGCATTGTAAACTTTAATTCTAATAATGTTGGTCTCGCAACTCAACGAGACAAACTCTATATGCTTCATCTCTCTGAATTTCCTGTATCAATGAATGTGTGTGATACCACCAATAAGCGAAAGAGAAGTCTAGGTGATGAGACTTCATCGAAATTATGGCATTATCGTTTAGGCCACATTTCGAAGGGGAGAATGGAGCGTCTCATTAAGGAAGAGATACTCTAACCCCTAGACTTCTCTGACTCAGATCATTGTATTGATTGCATTAAAGGGAAATATGTAAAACAAATTAAGAAAGGAGCCACACGAAGCACAGGAGTTTTAGAATTAATCCACACCGACATATGTGGACCTTTTCCTGTGGCTTCAGTTGATGGGTATAACTCCTTTATCACGTTCACTGACGACTTCTCCCGTTATGGTTATATTTTCCCCATTCGCGATCGATCTGAATCACTCGATAAATTCAAAATTTTTAAGACTGAAGTAGAAAATCAGCTCAACTTAAAGATTAAAGTAGTGAGATCAGATCGTGGAGGAGAATATTATGGGAGACATGCTCCTTATGGACAAATTCCCGGTCCATTCGCTAAGTTCCTTTCAGAAAATGGCATAGTAGCACAATATTCCACACCTGGTGAACCTCAGCAAAATGGAGTAGCAGAAAGGCGCAATCGCACCCTTATGGATATGGTGCGTAGCATGATGAGTTACTCCAGTTTACCAGTTAGTCTGTAGATGGAAGCATTAAAGACAGCCGCACACATATTAAATCGGGTTCCCAGTAAATCAGTCCCTAAGACCCCTTATGAATTATGGACTGAAAGGACACCGATTTTAAAGTATTTACGTGTGTGGGGTTGTCTTTCTGAAGCTAAAGTCTTTAATCCACATCTTGGAAAATTGGATCCTAAGACAATAAGTTGCCATTTTATTGGATATCCTAAAAGGTCTAAGGGATATCGATTTTATTGTCCAAATCATATCACTAAGTTTGTGGAAACCCGCCATGCTGTATTCTTAGAGAATGATCAAATCAGTGGGAGCTCAGAGGCTAGGAAAATAGATCTTGAGGAGGTTCGAACTTATGTACCTTTGCCGATAATCCAAGAGACTATTGTTCCTGTACCTCATACAGTTATTCCTCCAGCTGAGAATCCTGGAGTTGAGCCCCCATCTGAGAATTCAGATTTCAACAATACAGCACCTAATGATGAGCCTCAACAGCCTCCTGTGATAACTAATGAACCACTAAGGATATCACAGCGGGAAAGAAGATCAGCCATCCCTAATGATTATGTTGTATACATGAATGAAGATGTATGTGACATAGGAAAGGTAGATGATCCTACATCATTTAAGGAGGCTATGACAACTAAAGATTCATCCAAGTGGCTTGAGGCCATGCAGGATGAAATAAAGTCTATGAGCATTAATGACGTCTGGGATCTAGTAGAAATTCCTGATGGAGTCAAAACAGTAGGCTGTAGATGTGTCGGAACCCTCCCTTAATGGCTTGGAATACCAAGAGGGATTCCTATGTGCACACAGTACTAGTCCCATGATCAGTGGCTAGTACGCACATTTACAACATTGTCATCACATCCATACAAGTTCACATTTCATTAATAGAAATAAAGTTTTACAATCATGGCCTATTGGCCGAATTCAAGAGTATGCAGCGGAAGATACAAATCTTGGCAGTTTGCCTTCTACCCAAAATACCACAGGCAACTGACAAGGGTAAACCTTAGAAAGACTCGTTAGCAAAGTCCCGTGATTGCGTCTGGATCTGGCTACTCATTCTCTTCATTCTCTGAATGTCAACAATAGCAAGGTTGAGTACACGTATGTACTCGCAAGACTTGTAGTGTATCACAAATGTATAAAGTAAATGCAGGCTATGTCATGGGAAGCTACTAAGTTATTTTGCATAAAGCCGAATTGAATTGTAAATACAGAATAATAGATTGTAAGCGAAAATTTGTAAAGCAATTGACAGATATGTAAATAACAAGTATAAATAGAGTAATAACAATCTCACAATCCTCCATGATTGTGAGTAAAGTACCGTCCATTCCCATACCATCAACAACATCTTCCATTGACCACAACACTTTTCACATGATTCTTTCCAACTACCATTAAGTTCCATCCATTTTATAAAAGTATCAAAACTCTAACTAGTGTCAGTGCACCAAGATTCCCATAACCGTGGGAACGGCTTTTCGAAAAGTTTAGACTCTGCAGAGTTGTACAACTTTACCCACAAATAATGACTTTCCCTTTTTGCAATGCATATTAACACACTTCCTTAGGTGTGCTGCGAGGAAAATCATACACAACCGTTACATTATTTAACCCTGACTTTACACTAGCCCGGTGCCGACAAACCCTTACTATGGAAGCAGAAATGAAAGTTAGCAGGGATCATTTAGAACTCAAGGTAACCCATTTCCCCCCATAGCAAGGTGTACACCGTTGCATTGGTATGTGTCTAACCCACACCCGCGTGTGGACACCCCTACGGGAAATTCTCGCAAGAACAACCCGTGCTACTACGGCCTTCCAAAGTGTAAAGCCAGTTTTAAACAACTTAATAGGTTGAGGCTACCCCATAAATAGCAATTGTGGTTGTACGGTAATTCTTGGATTATACAACACTATGTTCGGTCCTTAATTCGACCCAGGCGGAAACTCCCCCTAAACTACGTGTAAGTTAAAGCTTACACACCCGGCTATTGCCATAATCCACCTGTGTCAAAACATAGTTTTATTTTCATTTTTATCAAACTACCAGTATCATTTACTGTCATAACCAATCTTTGCAATTTATGAGACAACACCCGTCTCTTCCAAAACATGTCCAAATTTCATTGATCATTATGAATAGTGTAGCCATCCATTCGTGATCCCATTTCTAGAGCATACTAAGCATGTGCAAATAATTAATCGAGTATACCCATTCGACATTACATTTTGTCTAACCATAACCTAGGGTTTCCAATGTTCTCATGTCAACAAATAATTGAGGTAATCCCACAAGCTAGGTTTAGTTCTACCGCATCCCATAATATAGCAAGTTTAAGGAACATAGCGCATGCATAATAATTTTGACAAACAAAGTAAACTATCTTAAAATAGTGGGTTCAATATGGTCAAAGGAGGGTGCTTGCCTTGCTTGTTGGATTCGATGAGTGAAGTCGGAGTAAATGCAATAGTATCCGAGCGTCGGTGTCTACACGCCGTATAAAAAGCGAAGCAACATCCAAATCCAGAAAAGAAAGAACAAGAAGTAAACATACAATACATGTGGCAAAAAGAAGTCGAATATATTCACAAATAGAACCATTCATGGAAAACAAGTGCGATAGTGCGCTTTGGCGGAAGTTAGGGTTTGGGTCCAACTAGTGCAGAACATAAAACCGTGTTTAACGAAAGTTACCATTTACGAATTCAAGGGGCCAAAATTACGTATATGATTATTTTCATTTTCAAATCCAAGAAGCTAAGATTGTTTGGATTAATACAATTAAGATTAAAAGTGTTCATGTGAACAATACTTAGTCTTAAGTATAATTTGCACAAAAGTTGATTTATATAAGTTGGGCTTAAAGGATAGGGCTAGAGGTTACATTTACATGATTATATGATGATTCTAGCGACATAAACATTTTACCTTAGGGTTTAATAAGTCCAACTATTCAAATAGCAAGTTACTAACTTTCATGACAATTAGGCTTGTTGTGCTAATAGGATTCAGATGCAAAGCAAGTCATTAATTAAATATTTTTTCATATTATGGTAGTACAAACATTATAGAATGGTTTTGAGCTATTCCATCTAATCTTTGTATTTAGACGAGGTATTCTACGGGTGGCCGAAAAGGCTTAAATGTCACAATTTTACAAGCATGGACGGTGTCGTTTTTGTTCTACGAATGTGACTGCACCTTAATAAATTACTTAACCAATTTTCAGGAACTATCAGGGGATACCTCTAAGAGTGTTTTAAAGTTGGTCCCGCGATATTTCACTTTCAACTACGATGTTTTTAATATAAAAGAGTATTAGGGCCTTATATGGTTTTTGTTCAATAATACGAAAACATTTATTATTTTTGCATAACTAGGAAGGGTATCACTTTAAAAGGTTTTAGGATTTGGTTTCATCAAAGTTTAAGTAATCTTGCGAAAATTATGACTAATCGAACTTGTCTAAGTAATGGAACTTCGATTAATAAGCATTTAATGCACACTAGGGTAAAACCTAAATATTTTTATATATTTGAAACCTATGTGACATTAGGGGTATAACTAAATTAGTCCTACAAAGATTTGAGTTCATTTTAACTATTTGATTTGCATGCAATAGTTATGGTTATTCATATTTTAAAGTTTTTGCTAAACTTCATTCTTATGTTTTTAATGGTAAATGATTACAATTAAGATTCAACCACGGTAATATTACGAAGGGGAGGTCCTCGAAGTCTGGTTGCAAAATTATTAATGCTTAACCCTAGTTGATTACTAAATACTTTTCTTAATGACAAACTAAAGTACACAAAGCAACTTACTAAGCTACTGTTACAAAGCCTATAATTATGATGCTTCAAATGTTTAGGTATTGTATTACAAGCTAAACGCAATGTGCTAACACTATTCATACCGGGAAAACCTAATCCTTAGATTTTACATGAAATGACGCCTAATGAACTTATGATTAAACAAACCTAAGCCTAAATATTTTTACATAAACAGAGAAAGTGCTATTTCATGAGAGCATTAAAACTTGTTTCACCATTTTTGAATTTTATTTGCACAAGTTATATGCATTTCAAATCTAAACACATTGAAAATGACCTAAACACAAATTTTGTACAAACTAAGTCCAAATCTAAATATTTATATATATTTGGAATTCTAATGATATTAGAAATACAGAAAAATTGGTTTCATTCATTTTGGAGGTTATTTGCACAAACTTTCTAATGGACTAAGTTTTGGCCGAAATGCTATATTTGAAAATTAAACGTTTTCCATCTACTAAGTTTGAAATATTTTTCTATATTCAAAAACTAGATGATTTAACAAAAATTTAGAAATTGGTTTGACCTCATTTGGACTCGTATTTCAAAAGTTATAGGCATTTGAAGTGGTTCGGCCATGGAAAACAGGTTTAAATGGAAAATACGCCTTCCTCTGACAAAGACGTATTGCGTCTCGGGTTCTTATTTGTCTTTGAGATGCGTGCTTGCTGACAAGGTGGTCCCTCTTGTCGGTAGTCGCTCATTTGTGAGGATAGTGGTGACAAGCCGATCCATGACTCGATGAGCCAAAGCAGGGGTCGGCGGAGACGGGCTCGCCGGCGCCGGAGCAAGGCCGGAAATGGCCGGGCGAGGGCTCAGTGAGCATAAGCGGGCCAAGGGGGTTCCAGGGCACCGCTCGGTTGGGCCCGAGAGCCACCGGAACGGGCTGGTGACGGTGAAGGGCGGCGACGTTAATGGCTCGCGGCCGTGGGGACGGAGGAGTGCCGTCGGAGCTTAATTAAGAGCTCGGTGAGCATCTAGGGGTCCTAGGGGTGTGGCTCATTACCTTGGATTGGAGAGAGAATGGTCGAGGCGGGCTGTCACCGTGCGCCGGAGCTGGGGAAGAAGGGCTCCGGTGCGACGTCGCTACGGCGACCCTCGCTGCAAATTGAAGTGGGGAAAATGGAAAGGGGGGTCAGGGCGGTGCTTTGTCCAAAAGGAATTGGACAACGGAGCAATGGAGGAAGGCAATCGTAATCCCCCCTACTTGCGGCTTACCTTCAGTTTAGAGGTTCTCCGCGGGGCTCACTGCCCATTAATGGTTGGGGAAGAAATGGGTAGGAGCAAGGGTCCGAGGGAAAGCCAAACGAGCTTAAGTAGAGGGAGATGGCATCCAGTTTGGCCATGCCCGTGAGTCCAAGCTCAGCGGCAATTGGTGGAGGGCACCGGTGATGAAGCTTTTCGGCAGGTTTCGTGCGCAGGCGTGTTCAAGTGGAGAGAGCATGGTCCATTGAAACAGGGGCACTGCGATTTGATGGCTCGAGCTCGGTTCCCAGGGGCGGCATCAGCTCAGCACCGTGGCAGACGGAGGAGAGGAGATTGGGCGCAACGGCGGCCAAAGCAGGAGGATCTCGACCGTGGCGAAGAGAACCAATGAGAGAGGCTGCCACGGCAATGATCAAAGCCGGGTTTGCCGCTGCGGCAGGGAGGACGAAGGGGGATTGGTGGCTGCAGCGGCGAGCTTCAAAGTCTCGAGCGCGAGAGAGAGCAGAGAGGGAAGAGAGAAGGGAGAGGGCCAGGGCAACGCCGTGAGTCCGGCCGAACGGGTGGTGAAGGCTTGGTGAGCATCAGAGGCAATCGGTTCTGGAAACGGCGTCAAGGTCAGAGCAACGTTTTTCTTCAGACTTTGACTGCACTGTATGCTAGCTAAGCACTGACAGAAGCTTTCTCTCCCTCTCTTTGGTTGGTTCAGTGATTAGTCTTGTTCAGGCAGAGAGAGGTCAAGCTACTACATTTGATTGGCTCAGCAAGATAGGAGGATCTTGGGTAGATAGACTGAAAAAAAAGTTCTGGGTTCACTCCTCCTCTGCTCCAAATGGATACGCAACGTTATGTGCCAAGGTTCAGAGATTTTGGTTGGTTCAGTGCATTGTCAGTTTGCAATACTTGGTTGGTTCAATTGGATCTGGGAATCCTTGGTTTGGATTGCAATTGACCCAGCTCCAATAGCTCATGAGCCTTTAGTTCATCAAGCCCTAATCTGACAATCCCCCATTCGTTGATTGGTTCAGTGAGCTGTCGGCTCAGACATTTCATTGGTGCCAAAGAGATCTGTGATCATTCGGTTGATTCAGTGAGTTGTCTATCCCCACATTTCATTGGCCCTAATGCTTTGAATACGGCATGAGCTGGTAGATCCTTAGCTGGAGCTTTGAACGTTTTAGATCATGGTCCAATTGGTGATGGTATGTCCAATTAGAAGTTGTCTGAATGAAAGGGCACTTTACTTGGTTGGTGTATTGAGTTGTCTTGTACTAGCAGTGGATTGGTCCAACAGAATCTGAGATCTTTGGTTGAATGGCAATTGCCCTGCTCCATGGATTATGATGATCCTTAAGGCCAGTAGGTATTCAAATGGGGATTGGATATTTTCAGTTTGTCAGGTCTTGCTCTTGTCACTTCAAGCATCTGACACGACACTAATTAATTTTGAACAATGCTTGAGCCCAAGGCCTTTGGTGTTATTTAATATGAGTTCTGCCAAGTTTGAATACTCTCAAACCTAACTCAAAATGGTGATGATATGTTCAATTAGAAATGACCTGATATGGTCACTTGTTCGGTTGAAGCAGCGAATCCGATGACCTTAGGAGTTAATTGGTCGAATATAATTTGAAGGTCCTTGAACAGGTAAACTTTGTTTGGAATTCTGGATATGGTTGATCAAGCTCAGATCAGTCATTGCTAGATTTTAATTGTGATTGTTCAGATTAGTGCGGCTTGATGGATGAGTCTTTAAATAAGGTTAGGTTGTATTAGGTCTTGCTCAAACTATTGTTGGAAAGCTTAATGAGGACATAAGCCTTTCATAAAAATGGATTCTTCTAAGTATCCAAAATGATATTGAAACTTTTATCATATTGTCTCATAATTATATATATTCCAAAATAAAAGTTTAGAGCCAAAATACTTATATTTATTTTATACAATTCTTTTAATTGGAGTAGGCCCAAATTAGTCAATACTGTTTTTTTATTATTCCTAAGCAACAAATCTTTTTAAATCCTTTTGAAAATTTGTAGAAATGATATAAAGGTAATGCATGATTTAAATTTTTGATCTTGTGCTAAATTTGTTTTTGATAAACAAGGTTAAGATTCTGTTTGCAAATAAAATAGAAGGTTTTTCTTGTGCAACAAAGTTCAAAGAAGTTCACAAAATACTAAAAATTCAGTTTAAAATAATAAATTAAAGATTTTAATTTATTTTAACTTTCTTTTATTTCGAGGATGTTACAAGATGGGTCTACAAAACTAAGCATGACTCTAAAGGAAATGTCGAAAGATTCAAGGCAAGGCTTGTAGCAAAAGGGTTTACATAAAGAGAGGGGATTGATTATATTGATACTTTCTCTCCCGTCTCGAAGAAAGATTCGTTAAGAATTGTCATGGCGCTTGTTGCTCATTATGATTTAGAGCTACATCAGATGGATGTTAAAACTGTGTTCCTTAATGGTGACTTGCATGAGGATGTTTTCATGGCTCAACCGGAAGGTTTTGTCGTGGAAGGCAAGGAACATATGAGATGCAGACTTAAGAAATCCATCTATGGACTAAAGCAGGCGTCTAGACAATGGTATCTTAAGTTCGATGAGACCATCAGAAATTTCGGTTTCAAGGAAAATGATGTGGACAATTGCATATACATTAAGATTAAGGGGAGCAAATTCACTATCTTAGTACTTTATGTGGATGATATCTTGTTGGCTAGCAGCAATATGGATATGCTGTATGAGACCAAAAGATTTCTTTCCGCTAATTTTGACATGAAGGATCTTGGTGATGCCTCTTATGTTTTGGGCATTGAGATTCACCGAGATAGGTCCAAAGGGATATTAGGCCTATCCCAAAAGGCATACATTGACAGAGTGCTTAAGAGATATAATATGCATAACTACTCTGCCATGCCTGCTCCTATTGTAAAGGGCGATAAATTTGGAACATTCCAATGTCCAAGGAATCAATTAGAAACTGATCAGATGAAGGGGATTCCTTACGCTTCAGCTGTCGGAAGCATTATGTATGCTCAAGTTTGTACTCGCCCTGATTTAGCATTCGTAAACGGGATGCTTGGCAGATATCAATCAAATCCAGGGTTAGACTACTGGAAAGCCGTTAAGAAAGTCTTGCGTTATTTGCAAGGCACTAAGCATTTCATGCTCACATATAAGAAGTCTGATGACCTTGAGGTTGTGGGTTATTTAGACACTGACTTTGCAGGTTGTGTAGATACTAAAAAATCCACGTCAGGTTATATCTTCACACTTGCGGGAGGAACCATTTCGTGGAAAAGCTCCAAACAATCCCTTACTGCATCATCGACGATGCAGGCTGAGTTTGTGGCATGTTATGAGGCTACTGGGCAGGCTGTATAGCTTAAGAATTTTATTCCCGGACTAAGAGTGGTTGACAGTATATCTAAACCACTGACATTATACTGCGATAATAAGGTCGCAGTTTTCTATTCAAGTAACAACAAGTCAAGTGGTGCTGCCAAACACATTGACATTAAGTATCATGTTGTGAAAGATAGAATCTAGGATCAGACAATTGATGTCAAGCATATAAGTACTAAGTCTATGCTTGCGGGTCCACTTACTAAAGGCTTACCACCCAATCTCTTTCGAGAGCATGTTGCCGGCATGGGTTTATTGGAAAGCCTCTGATTCTGAAAATAAGGACCATAAGAATAAAACCAAACTCCCATTAAGAATAAGTGATTATTCCATTAAGATAGAATTGTACGCTATAGAAACTGGGGTTTCAGCGGTGACTTTATTAATCGTTGTAATACTTTATCTTGGTGTGCTATTCTATTAAATGTGGACTTATGTTATTAGCCTTTCGATCAAGTGGGAGAATGTTAGTGGTGATCTCAAGATCCGAAAGTTATGGATCTAACTAACACCAAAATTAGTTGCGTTTTAATCGGGAACGCATCAACCACTCTTTTCGGTTCGGTCCCGTTAGCCAACGCTATATCAAGAGGGGAGATGCTGGCTCTTGTGTGTGCACTAGCAGCTCACGAGTGGCTACTTCCGAAACTCCATCCGATTTGGATTTCTGGCGTTGAGGCTAACGAAGATCGTTTCCTCACCGTGAAGATCACCGGGCGTTTGTCCTCACTGAGCCATTCTTCCTCACCGACATCAAGAACAACTAATGGCATCATCTACCTCACCGGGTTAGTGCATCTAATGACTATATTCCGCATTACTTGATTGTGATCATGACATAGGCTAGAGAATAAGATTAAAGACTTAGCACTTACATAAATCATCTAACAAGAACCGCCCTTTGAGACTCCTCCAGCGCACGGTGAGGATCGGTGGAGAGTTAGGGTTTTTGGAAGAGAAGTGAATGTGTGTAGATCGTCACCTAGGCACAGATCATCTCCTTCCTTTAAATACAACGCTGAGGAGCTCGGGGGCAAGTCCAATGGATTTGGAAAGCGCCTCCGATCATGGCGCATAATTAGGGAACGATTGATTAGGGATGTTTTTGGTTTTAGGAAAGTGAGGCCGTGGGGATTGGGTGGTGATATCCCATGCACAGCCAAGATCAACCTACACAAAGGTAGTGACAAATCAACTAGGACTTTCCAGGCTCAAGAGAGGAGAAATGTTCTCTAGTAATTTTGTTCTGTGTCTCTAGAAGGGTGCCCAAAGAGTAGTGACACCGTTGTTTATGCATTATCTGATTGCAATGAACAGAGGATCTCAATAGCTCTGTGGCCGATTCCTCTCTAAAAGGTCTTAACTAACTACTCCAAGTGAGGAGTTCATTATTTACTTTCAAGCGGCAAGCATCATGATTGCTTAATTCTTCAGATCATTATAATGAGCTAGTTTGGCAGATGCGTTACTGTTCTTCTCACTCTTGTGCAGGAGTCTTCTTCAACCAAAATCAGCGCCCCCTGGATGTGATTTGTTGATGAGAAGTGGTACATAGGGAGACGTCAGTGCATGTTAACTGGAAACGTACTGTACTCGAACTTCAGTCTAGACTCTAGACACAGTGGCGGATCCAACAGGGGGTCAAGGGGGGCTAGGGCACCCCCTACCTCGGATAAAACCATGGGTACCCCCTCTAGCACTCTCTATCTATCGTGGGGCACTTTTCGAAATTGTTGTACTTTGTTTGATTTATTTGTTTTATTTTAGTATTGTGTCACTACCGGTTAGCACCCCCTAAATTTATGTCCTGGGTCCGCCACTGTCTAGACATGAACATGATTGGAATATATATGCAAAAAAAAAAAATCACGAATCTAGCAATCAATTGTCTTACTGATGCTACTTTTTTTGTCCTTTGTTGGGGAACTCGAAATAAGAAGGTATAGAGTGAAATTGGATGTGGTCGTATGTATATACCTTGCAACTCATTTCCAATGTCCAATTGGTACTCGGTGGTACTTTCCTACTTGGTAGTTGGCACCGGACGTTTAGCGTTTTTTTCTGATTCATGAAACAACGGCATTTCATTGATTCGGAACTACCCTCCTTTTAATTGGGAGAGTGACTAGGGAACGGTATACCGTTGCAACGGTATAGCCGTGAAACTTATGAAACTTATCAGTTTCAGTGCTGGTTTCATGAGTTTCAGTGTTTAGTTTCATCAGTTTCATGTTTTATCAGTTTTTAGTGCTAAGTTTCATGAGTTTCAGAGGTATACCGTTGCAACGGTATACCGTTTTTTAGTTTTTCTGTTTAATTGGTTATTTACTTGCATTTGCATCAATCCTCTGGCGTATACGCCAGCTTGTGTCGCTGTTGCTAATAGTAATGTTTACGGCATTAATTAACATTTCTGGTCCGGACGCACGGATAGTTCTGAAGGACGATGCGAATTTCTGCCTCCTGGTTTCCAGGACTAGGTGTGCGTCGTCTCCTGTCGCTGTGGTTCTGCGATGTACCAGTAACTGTACGTCTTCTTTTTACCCGAATGGTTGAAGAGACGTCCAGCCAAACCTACATTAAACTGGTACTCTGGCTGCAGTTTCTTCAAAGAATTCGGGAGAGAAACTCCAGTTCCTGTGTCACCCAACCCAGCCATATGTGGATTTTTGCATCATTTGCATGCCATCAACTGCAGACGCATGGTCCTCTAAAAAAAATTTGCAGATCCAGATGCAACATGGCCTAGAATCTAGATTGTAGAATTCAGAAGGGTGATGTGAAGACCAACATGATACAATTCAACTGCACGTAGAAGTCGGCTCATTAGTTTTAGGATTAATTCCTCCTCGTATGCCACTGCAATTTAGTATGAGATACATGAATGTGTTGCTAACATGTGGGATCAGAGCCCAATGAGTGACATATAAGAGATGAAGTTAACTTTCAGTGGCATATAAAGAATTGCCTTTTAGGCTTAGTTTTACTACATTCAGAGTACGGACTACAGGAGTCGGGAAGAATGCATGCTAGTGAACTTGTCTCACAAAAGCATAAAAAACAATGCACCTGCACCATTGCAGTTCAGCGAGAAACGAGGCGAGCCAAGAACTCCGATAATATCTTGTTCGATTTTTATTATATACTGAATAAATCAATATTACAAGGAACTTCTAAAACCTCCCATAAATACGAACTCCCAAGAATTGAATCGAATGAATGACCAAGAGCACTACATATAGCTGCCATCTGTGAGTGAGCGATTAGAGCCCTGCCATTGACGACCATTCTAAGAATATATATCCACCTAAGTTTTCAGCCAACAGATGCTACAAGGTAGAAAAGAACCTCCTCACAAAATCATGGCCTGTGGCGGCCCGTATCCGCTCCGGTGTTTCTTCTGCCATGTCCACGCAACCCTGAGGCTCTCCAGGAGATCGGTGTGCTCAGCTGTCCAGTTCAGCTCGCGGTTGATCCTGGCTGGATCGCTGTACACTTCAGCGTAGTCACCGGGCCGGCGAGGGTAGTAGTCGACCTTGATGTCGACTCCTGTTGCCTTCTTGCAGGCTTCTACAAACTCATTCACTGACCTACCTGATGAGCCATGAGCCAAGCGGAATGAACATGTGTTAGCTCACCAAAATGGGGATGTAGCGATGTAGAGAATGTGATCTTTGTTTCCATGCTATTAACCGTAAAAGAATATGTAGTGGTCTGAGGATGAGACCTTTTCCAGTGCCAACGTTGTATATGCCAACTTTGCCTCTTTCTGCTTTGTTGAGTGCCTTCACATGGGCGTCCACCAGGTCTGTGACATCAATGTAATCTCTTATACAAGTCCCATCAGCCGTTTCGTAGTCGGTACCTTTGACCTGTGATGACAACAGCTATTTATCTGTGATCTACTAGAAGCTAAGCAGCCTTAAAAATGTGAATCTTAATTTAACTAGTGCACTAGGCTATGTTGGCAGCAACAAACAAACACGCTGTTCTTGGATGTAATAATCCCATAATTGAAACACCAAGGGCAACAACTAATTAGTTGTTGAAAGATTTACCTTCAAACCAGGGATTATTCCCAGTGCGGCATCGAAGCATGCACCAGAGATACGGCCATGCTCGCGCAATTCAGGTCTTGGAGCCTCACCCAGCCTTCCTTCGGGGTCAGAACCAATGACGTTGAAGTATCTAGTAGTGTCAGGTTACAAATTCATAACTCAGCAATCAAATGGTGGTTTTTTAAATGGGACTTCACACTTTTGCCTTTTAGTAAACAATGCCAACCTTAGAATCATCACAGCCATGTCTGATTTCTTGGGCTTGGAAAAATCCAAAATGATGTCCTCTGCCATTTTCTTGGCCTTACCATATGGGTTGATCGGAAACTGTACAAAAAGGTTTAGTGAGAAAATTCAGGGAAAAAATATTCGGAATTTTGCAACCTGTGGAAAACATGCAAAAGCCTTCTACAATTTCAGAAAGAAGTAAGAAATTAAAGAAGCAACAGCTGACCTGGGGAGTTTCTTCAGTGATAGGCATCTTCTCAGGCTCTCCATAGGTGGCACATGTGCTAGAGTAGATCAGAGTTTTCACATTGTGTGTTGCCATAGCTTCTAGCACACCTAAAGTATTTGCTGTGATATTATGGTAGTACCTGTTCAAAGTGTTTTAGTATCTTGTGCATCTAAATTGATGGATAATAGAGACTGACAAGCAAAAATCTAGTACCTTAGAGGCTCAAGTGTGCTCTCACCAACATAAGCGACAGCAGCAAAGTGCATGACAGCATCAAATGCATTTTCTGCAAATATTCTATTAACCTGGGGATATGTTAAGGAACATAATATTAAAAATAATTTCGTCATCAGATTTGTCACATTTTGAATTTTGAATGAAAGATCTATCAACAGTAATATTCAATTGTTCCCAAAGACAAGAAATCAGGATACAGCTTTTGGATCGCCTAGATCAGCATATATGAATTGCAATCGCCCAGGCTCTGGAAACAAGTTCTGAAGAACCTTTATTGCCCCAATATTTCCTCTTGAGAGATTGTCCTAGAGATAACACAAATTTGTAAGAGTTATATAAATTTGCATTACAACAATGCCGAATTTGAGCAAGAAACAGCAATGCGAAGTCGTGAAGAAGTACCACTATGGTGACTCTGAAGGAGTCTTTCAGCAGCCGAAGAGCAGCATGTGAACCTATATAGCCAGCGCCACCGGTCACCAACACATGCGTTACGCCAGGTTCATGGATGGAAAACTGAGCACAGCACAGAAGTGTACAGCTTTTGTTAGGACACAACTGTGAAAGATTAGTTTACTAACTACTAAACAAATTCACAGCAGCAATTTAATCTCCTTTATTTCGAGCACATAGCATCTCTGAGTGCAAACTAATCGCCTGCATGTGGATTCAACTATGCTACTTCAGAGTTAGAAGGTTGCACTTACCACACTGGGAGACCTTCTATGGCAGGGTGGCTGGGTGAGCATGACAACACACATGGCGGTGAGGAGCGCCACCATGAGTATCTTACTGAGGTAGCGTGGCTTGCGCTTTGGATCGGAGAAGTCCATTTCTGCGAATAGCGTGGGCTCAGCAACATGTGCATACGCAAAATCTCCAACAATCTTTTAACCATGTGAAAGAACACAAACTATTATAACTGCAAAATCAAAACTCCCAATTGCACAAGCAACAACAAGACCCAGTTACAAGAAAATTAAGCATCCCTAGTTAAATTGCCACCAACCCAATTCCAAACATCCTATGATCTAATAATTGCTCCAAGAAACAATGAACAGCAAAAAGGCTTATGAGTAAGTCTGAGATGAAAGCGGACCTGAGAAGGACCAAGATCTACCAGGCCTCGGCTGAGGCCTGCTCCTGTTGGTTGGCAGCATCTACCTCCAATCCCCTCAAAACAATCCAAGCAAAATTCCAACTCCCAGCCGGAAATCACTCCAAAAATTTCCTGAACCCCAAGAAAGATTGCTCGAGCAGCAGCACCTAAAAGAAGAACATCAACCAAGAAAGAAACCTCAGAGTCCTTGGAGGCCGAGAGGACAGACACAACCCTGCAACCACCGAAGTAAGCAAGCGGCTGCAGAGCCAGATCCAACAACCTACCCACCCTTTACAGATAAAGAGAGAAAGAAAGCAGCGGCATACGCAGATGGCAGGAAAGAATTGCAGAATCGGGAAGGGAACACGCGTAAGCGGCCAAGAAACGGGGAAGAAAGCTCGCACCTTTCTTTAACTGGCAGGGAGGAGAGAAGAAAGCAGCAGTAGTAAGTAGTAACTAGGTAGGAGGAGTGGGCGAAAATGGCGACCAATTCCGTGATTGGAAACGGAAAGGGAAGGTGGCGAAGCAGATCAGAGGACGCAGAGGAGAGGAGTGAATGGGAGGGGATGCAGATGCTTACCTCTCCGTCTGCGTGTGTAGTAACTTGCGAGCTTCACCCTGTGACCGTAGGGGAGAGAGAGAGGTGCCGTCGCTTGGAGCTACCGACCTCGGTGGCAGTGGTCCTGACTAGAGGTGGGCGTCGTGCCGTGCCGGTCTGACTCGTCTTTGGCGAGTTTAAATTTCTGGCCCATTTGCGCTGTATTAACCGTCTTTGTCTGGCCATTTTCACTATTGTGACGAGTAAAACAATAAAACACATCACTACTACTAAACTACCTATTTTAATTACATAAGAGACTAATCACATCAACAAAATGTCAAATATAAATGCAATGCTTGAAGATGCTCTGAATCAATAATATCTGCCAACTTTTAGGCCTTAATTCGTGATTTCGTGCCCGTTCGTGCCCTGCCAAGACGGCTACCAACGGCCGTCTTGATGCTGATCTGCCGTCGTGTCAGTTCCGGGCCCAAGACGGCCGAAACTACTGATTGCGTCTTGGCCGGCCTCAAGAGCAATCTTTATCTTGCGTGCTTTGCACCGGGCCATCCCATCGTACTTTAGACCGGGCTCGCCCAAAAGAGCCCGGCCCAAATACCCACCTCTAGTCCTGACTCCTCTCTCTCTCTCTCTCTCTCTCTCTCTCTCTCTCTCTCTCGCTCTCTTTGACTGCGAGTTCGCTGAGGGTTCCCCAGTCCAGTCCAGGGAGGAGGCGGCTCTGGTCTGGTGGGCCCATGCGCTGACGTTGTCCACTCGTCGGTCCGGAACTGGTTGGTAGAAGTAACGGAGATACGGATGAAAGTGAACGCGGGATGTCCGCCAATCCACTTAATTTAGTCTGCATAAAACCTAAAGCGGACATCTACAACCCACTTTAGTGACGTTTGTGAGCTTTGCGGCCGTCACACGTAGCCCGTATCATATCCGCATCGTGCCCGCATTGTTCCTCCCCCAACCGAGTCTACAACGGCCACAAGAGGGTGTCGCGCGCCTCCCCCACACCGGTCGCTTGTCACACGAAGAAGGAAAGAATCCTCACACACCGACCACACGCTGCCGCCGCCCGTCTCGCCCATGCCCGCTGCCGCCCGCCTCTCCTCTCGACGCTGCCGGAGGTGCCGCTTCTCGTTTACCTATTCCCTTCTTGTCTCCCTCCCGTCCCACTCTAACGCCGCACTCGACTTAGAGAAAGGTTTTGATTTGTCTTCAAGACTGGCATAAAGCAACTAGTAAGCTCTTTTTTAGTTGCTTCTAACTTTTTAGTTTACTTGATAATAATTATATGTTGATTTCTGACTTTTCAATGTTTCAGGCTCTTCTCATCAAAAAGAACACGCCAACAGATGATATGGATGATGGTGATGACTGCTGAGATGTATCTATGATCAATGAGAGGTAATTTTTTATGAAAACAAGAATGAAGAAAAGGCTTAGGACATCATTTATTTTCTATTACCTTCATCTTGTACAACGATCATGGTCTGTATCCTTGATTTTGGTGAATCAAAACTTCAATTAACTTGCATGCTAAACATGGTTTTTCTTCTGAACATCAAAACCTGATATATTTTTATATCACTTTTTCTTTTTGTGGGTTTTGTGGGCGCCGCATTGCGCGCATAAATCTTTCGCGTGTTGTGGCAATATCCCGCATAAATATTTGTGGTCAATGTGGACAATGTACAATCAACCTATATTACATCCCACTTACATCCCTAAACGGAGATTCCATCATTTGCCTTGTTTTATAGTGTAATTAATTATTTATTTCATATATCTTACTTATATATGGCCTTAGAATCAGCATGTCAATGCGATATCATAAGACAAATGATCAATGACACATGTAAGCGAGGACAAATCATAAATTAATCCTAAAAGTAAAGGGGATTCTCCCATTTGGAATGCTTTTTTTCTAATTGCTATGGTGAACAGTTAAGCTATTCCTCGTGAAATATGTGTAGAATTTTTGTAAAATTAAAATTAGACTGTTCCATATAAAATTCATACGTTTCACCTAAGCCAATGACACTTGTGAGACCCCGGATCAGCTATCCGAAATCTCCTGTGTATTTCTGTACTAGTCCCAGATCAATAGCTAGTACACACAGTCAACAGTGATACGTCATTGCCGAACATAGAGAAATTGTAACATAATTCATAAAGTATGGGCCACATGGCCACTTATTACAATACTCGGTCCCGAGACCGGAGACACGACAGCGGAAACAAAAGCGACAACAAGCGAACACCAAAACGCCACAGGTGACGACTAGAAGCGCGACTAGCTATCCTGGCACTCTTCATTGAAGTCTTTAGTGTAGAACTCACCGTCTTCGGCTACGTCCTGGTAGTTTTCTGATGACAAGATGGTGTAGCACGTGAGTACAAAAGTACTCAGCAAGTCGGGAAAAGTATGATTATGTGAGGCTTTCCATAGGAAGCTTAACAGGGTTCTTTTGCACAAAGCCAAATTTCATTAAACCATATTTGCTAATAAGTTTCATAAAGCATGTTTTAGCAATTCTTTTTAACAATTGAATTATTTAATATTTCAGTGAAGGTTCTATCCACCATCACTAGTATAAGGCTCTAACAGCCAATTTTTTAAAAGACAAGTTTAATCACCATGACTCCTTCCGTCAAGATACAAAACATGTTCTGTCCACCTTGATGGCTCAATCCGCCATTACACATCCGAGAGTTCTAACCACTCCCGAATCCCAAAACCGACACCATTTTATTTTAAAACCAAAACCAAAGTCTACCAATATGAAAGCATTCTTTGCTTTGCCCTTGACCGTAGGCACGGCTATTCGAATAGTTTTAACTCTACAGAGGTGTACAACTTTACCCACAAGACATGATCTTCTCTTGATGCCAAGCTATTAACACACTTCCTTTGGTGTGCCGGCAGAGAGATCATGACATGGCCTTTACAATGTATACACCTAACCCGACCCACCCACTGAGGTTTCACCGCTATTAGGGTTCTAGCCACCCAGTACAGAAGCCCCCTCTTGCGCCGTGTGAGAAAAACCACCTTGCCTATATCCGGCACTCACATTCGACGGTTTGGTGAGTCTAAGTTAGGTTTCTACAAATTAGTTAGCCAGGTCGTACCATTATAGACATATGGTAGTACGGTTATGCTTAGAATGGACAATCACAAGCGTTGGTCCTTAAGGGTGCGTTTGGTTGCCTGTACCAAGTGGTACATGTATGAGATGGTTCAAGAAAAAAATCATCCATGTGTTTGGTTGCTTGAATGGAACCATCCCATCCTGTACCAAGTGGTACAAATTTAAGGAATATTCCCTCTAGATGCTGAACCATTCCGTTCACCCAAAATAATGGAACCAAATGATACAGGACCATTCCATCCCGTTCAACCTCATCCCACGAACCAAACGCACCCTAATTGACTTGGGGCGGCACTTGCACAATGCAACTAGTGCTCCATCCGCACCCACCCGACATTCCATTCCGCCCAAGTCTAAACCATTTTTCCTTTCCTTTTATTTTAGAAAACAGTACCAAAATCATAATAATCATTTCCAATTTACACTTTAAATCATCATTTTTGAATAAACCCCACCCATGGGCTGTTTTCATCAATATCGGCCCTAAGCAATTCTACCGTACTATTGCACAAAGGGTACCATATAAGTGTAAACATGGCATAGCAAAGGTCTTAGGGTTACAAGTAACATGGATGTCGATAACAAAGGAGGAAATCACAATTCGGATTAACTATGCACTTATATTTGACATACGACGATAAACATAGCATGCAAGTTTATAAAACATTTAAAACATATTTATAAATGCCGGTTCAACATGCGTCAATGAGACTTGCCTTCAGTCGCGGTGAGGTCGTCGAACGATGAAAGTCCGGCGGCGGTCTCGGCGGGGTCCTCGGCTACGCGCAAAACGAGACAACAAATAAATACAAGAAAAAAAATAAAATCCAAAAATTACAAAAGTAGTACTGGCAGGTAGATCTTGATTTTAGATGAATTTAGAAATTTGAACGGAGTCAATCGGAGTTCGAACGGAGAAGATATGAGCTTCCGAAGTTTGAATTTTGGAAAATTGGAAAACGAGGGAATATTCCCCGGAATATTCAATTTTTCATTTTTCTGAATTTTGGAATTGTTTGGTGTCTATGGCAGGTGGGCCCCACCTGCCATTGGGTGGGGCTTTCTTCAAGCCTTGGCCATGGTCATGGAAGGATGGAGGGGAGTTTGGGGGGTGGGGGCGGCGCGTGAGGCGGGTGGCGACAGCGGCGCCGTGAGCGAGCGCACATGGCCTTGGGCAGCGGGCAGTGGCGGCAGCGGCGGCGGCGGCGAGCACGCACGCACTAATGGGAAAAGCCCAACCAAAAGAACAGAGCCCCGTTTTTTTTTCCAAAAAACCGATTTTTCGCCCAAATTGCATGAAACTAGACCAAATAAATTCATGGATCATCTAGAGGACATCCTTAGGGATCTATTGGAGCAAGGAATTGGATCGAAACTCACCGGAGATGACGAATTTGGCAACGAACGGAGCTCCGGCCGAAATGACCAAAACGTGAAATTCGTCTCCAAATCTTGAGGGATCCTAAAATTGATTGAAAGGTTAGATGTTAGACTCCCTCACGGTCACAAGGAACCAACCGGAGTTGAGAATGACCCACCGGAGAGAGTTATGAGGATGAACATGAAGAACTCCAAAAATGGCTACCCGACGTTGGTTTTCTTGATCTAGCGGGCAAATGAGTGGAAGAGGCAAGGAATGAGTGCTACCACCGGGAAGAGCACTTCTATACGGAGAGATGAGAGGTGGAAGTGCACGCTTTGATGAAGAAACGCCCGAGTTATGAGCAATCAAAGCCATTTCGGTTTTTGTCCAACGGTTTCAATTCCGGCGAGATCCCGGGCTCTTGATGGTGGGGAATGGAAAGGTCGCGCCGTTACGGATTCAACGGATCCGGCCGTGATTGATTTGGAGTTGAATTGAGGGAGATGTGAAGGTTTAAAGAGAGAGACCACCATGGGAGATTGCTTGAGTTCTTCCCTGTTCTTTCCATGGCAAGAGGTAGGGGACGACACTGTAGCGCCACGTGGCAGCGCGCGATTGGCCGGTAATTACGTAAATGAACCGCCCTAGAGAAAAATTAGGAAAAATGGTCTAAAAATTCCGGAAAATTCCTAGAACCATTTTGGAATATTTGGAACCCAATAAAATTGGTTTCGCCGGAATTTGGATGAAATTTGTGGAATTGAATATTCAGGCGCGAATAGCGGGCATTAAACAAAAGCCGCGCGAGATAAAATATGAGCAAAGGTCCAAAAATCCGGGGAATCATTCCAAAAATCATTTTGGAATATTTGGGACATAATTGAAGTGATTTTGGGATTTTTGGAGCATTTTTGAACTCGGGTGAAATTTCGGGTACCGGCGGGAATTTGGAAATTCGATTTTTCGATCGGAAGGGAATTAAATCCCGATTTTGGTGGGGAAAGGATGCCAGGATAATATAAACACCAAGGAAACTCCAATTTTTGAATTTAATTTATTTAAATTAGATTTTTCTCCAGAAGGCGAAACTGAGGATGTTACAACACTGTGGCCTGGTTTGGAACGCCTGTATTCTCGCAAGAATTTGCATACGAATTCCCACGTCCTATCCTAAGGAAGTAAATGTTTTTTGTTTTTTTCTCTCAAGTTTCCATAGGATTTTTGGGCTGAACGACTATCGAAAAGTTGATCTCGAGTGTTTAGATTTGCTGACGAAATGGCGACTACGCCACTTGATCTATGCATGTTAATTCTTCGTCCTTGCAAAAGAAAGAAGTTTGTGTACGTTTGACCGTCGAGTTGTTCGTGCCATGTCCAACTGACTAGAAAAAAAATGCCATCGTACCTTGTTCAAGTTGGCACAACTCCAATCTAAAAAAAACAATGCTTTTATGGAGTTTTGCTAATTTCAGGTTGTTCTTATCAAATTTTTTATAAGAACAAACTCATTCCATTTTCATTCCTTACTCTCTTCCTCTGAAACTCAAAAAATGTATTTCCAAATTTTTCGGTAACTTTTTAAATAAGAAAAAAAATTAGCCATTTTCGAAAGTTTTTAAAAGTTTCTGGGTCGAAACTTTTCAAATTGAATGTTTCTTGAGTAGAAAATTTTCAAACAAAAAGTTTCTTAAGTCGAAACTTCTTGAACTGAAATTTGTTTAAAATCAAAAGTTTTGAAACAATTTTTTTTAGTTGAAAGTTTTTGAAATTTCTCATTCTAAAATTTCCTCACTAGAAATTTTTCTGATTGAAAATTTTCGAGTTGAAAGTTCTCGATTTGAATTTTCTCGAGTTGAAATTTCCCATGTTGAAAGTTCCCGAATTGAAATTTTCTAAGTTGAAAATTTCTTTATTCAAAATTTTTCTAGCGATTTGTATTTTTTTGAATTGAAAATTTCCTATTTGGAATTTTTTATTCGAAATTTTTTGATTTAATTTTATTTGAATTGAAAACTTTTAGTTGATTTTTTGAGTTAAAATTTTCCTGGTTAAATATTTTGTGTTAGAGAGAGAGGAAGGTGGAGAAACTGAGTAGGGAAGAGAGAAGGGAGAATGATGAAGGTGAATAGAGAAAAGGAAGAAATCCATATAGCACTCTAAACTATGCAACAAGATATTTGACTCCCTAAAATTTGCAATCCGGTTCGAATAACACCATAATCCAGTTTTCGCATAGTGGCATTGTCCGTGTGGCACAATGAGTAAGCATTTTTGCCATATAAGATAACATACTAACAAGTTAGGTCGATAACAGGTGAGGCCCACATTTGCTTCTCCCCAATCAAGCTCCCAATCATGCTACCATGGCTATCGGCCCCTGTAGCTCCCTTCCTCTCTATTTTGATTTGGAAGATAAACCCTTGTGAGTCCCACCTGTCATTGACTTAAACATGCCCAACATATCATCCTACATGGTAAAATCACCTACTCATCATGCCACGCGGGCAATACCACTATGCGAAATCAGGTTAGGGTGTTATTTGAATCGGATTGCAAAGTTCAGGGGCGTCAAATGTCTAGTTTCATAGTACGGAGTGCCAAACGGACTTTCAAGCAAAATTTGGGGTGTTATGTGGACTTTTTCCTAGAGAAAATGGCATATATCATCCTAAAAGAGTGTGCTTATAAAATTTAGGAAGAAGTCCATATAACACCCCAAACTTTGATAGAAAATCCATCTAGCACTTCGAACTATGAAACCAGATATTTGACTCTCCAAACTTTACAATCAGGTTCAAATAACACCCTGACTGGTTTGGCATAGTGGTATTACCTATGTGGCGCAATGAGTGGGTGATTTTGTGTCACACCCAAAAATTGCCTAGGAATTCAGTTTGGACAAAAATTGTATATCACCTGCTTACGACAACGGAACAAAGTTAGACAGAATAATGTATGCCCTATTAGCTGAAATCATAAAGAGCATTAATGTAGGCCATTGGCCTAAAGTTTAACTTACAATTCAACAATCGATAACTCACACAAAAGGCCTAAGTGCAGCCTTGACTCTAATACGTCCTCGTTGCCGAATGTAAATGTAATCATACGATGGTCTTCTTCCCCATCCTTTGAATTAGTATCAACACGCAGGGGTGAGTACATTTGTAATCAGCAAGACTTGTAGTGTATCACAATTATAAATATATGCTTGGTTATGCCAAATAAGATGGTATCCTACCATGTTCTTTTGCATAAATCGAGATTTAGTTAAGAATAACAAGTAGTAGATTGCAAACAGAATTTGTAAAGAGCAGTTGACAAGTATGTAAATAATAAATATATGTAGCATAAAATATAAACAACTCACAATCCTCATGATTGTGTTCATCGATCCATTCCCTGCTGTAACATTCCAAAATTTTGAGTTTTGAAAAGTTTTGAAATAAAAAAAGAAGAACCATTTGGATTTTCTGGAATTAAATAAAGCTTAATTTGAATTTTCAATTAATCAAAAGATTTAATTTAATTATTCTATTCATCAAACAAAAGCTTACTGGGGTTCCTTGTGTTTCACTGAATTTTCCTGTAAGTTTTGAGATTTTTCTGAATTTATTTGCTATTTATTTGAATTTATTTGCCTTTACTTGAATTTCTGGTAATTTCTAAATTTTAAAAATGGTTTTATTTTCCAAAATGGCCTTGGGCCGAATCCTTCGTGGCCCGCTCCGCTTCTCTCACCCCTCGGCCCGATCAGCTCGGCCATGTGACCGGCTCCGCGTCACCCGGCTCGGCCAGCGGCACGCTGCGCGAACCCTAACCCTAGCCACACGTCGCCCTCGACATCTGGGCCTCGCGCATGCCTACCAGTGCCCCTATTTAACGCTTTGACCCCCGTGCCTTGCTCCCCTTTGGACGCCGCACCCGCCGCTTCTACTCGCATCGACAGAGACATCTTCAGCGCGGAGAAATTGCTCGTCGAAGTTCTGCCGCCGCCATCGCCGTCTTCCCCGAGCTCGATCTCCGCCGTCTATTGGTCTTTGCCTTCCCCGTTGGCATCTTTGGGTAGCCCGTGTCGCCCGCATCTGGATCTGCGCAAAACCCGAGCCGATCCGGCTGTGGTTCACCCTCGCATGCGTTGTCTTCCATGGTTTACCTCATGAAACTGCAGCACCAGCTAAGGTAAAAACATAATCACTTGTAGCTTTGATCTCATCCGCATCAGAGATCCAATTGGAATCACTATATCCTTCTAATACAAATGGATATACAGTATAATGAATTATGTAAGATGTTGTGCCTCTCAAGTAGCGCAACACTCTTTCAAATGTCTCCTAATGATCATCTCTCGGGTTAGATGCAAACCGGCTTAATTTGCTCACAACAAATGAGATATCAGGTCTTGTGGCACCAGCTAGATATATAAGGGACCCAATAATTTGTGAATATCTCAATTGATCTTTCCCTAACCCTTGATTTTTTCGAAGCTTAACACTCGAATCATATGGTGTTGGGGAAATTCTGCAATTCTCAAAGCCGAACAGGCTCAATATTTTCTCAACATAATGGGATTTGTGCAAAATGATTCCATCCTCATTCTTGAACAATTTAATATTCAGAATAACATCTGCCTCTCCCAAATCTTTCATTTCAAAGCACCGAGCCAATAAAGTTTTGACCTTGTCAATTACAGCAGTGTTTGTCCCAAATATAAGTATGTTATCAACATACAAACAAAAAATCACACCTTGACCCCCACTATAACGATAATATACACACTTATCTGCCTTATTAACAGCAAAACCAATATATATCAAAGTTTTATCAAACTTTTCGTGCCATTGCTTAGGTGCTTGCTTTAGACCATACAAGGATTTTAATAATTTGCACACTTTTTTTCCTGTCTAATAATCACATAACCATTTGGTTGCTCCATATAGATTTCTTCCTCCAACTCTCCATTAAGGAAATCTATCTTTACATCCATTTGATGGGCGTGTAGACCATAGGAAGCAGCTAATGCAATGAGCACTCTAATGGTGGTTAATATGGTAATAAGAGAATAAGTGTCAAAATAATCATCTCCTTCTTTCTGGATATAACCCTTGGCCACAAGTCTTGCCTTGTACTTATCAACAATACCATCAATCCTCATTTTCCTTTTGAAAACCCATTTGCAGCCAACATGTTTGCACCCACTAGGACGATCAGTGATCTCCCAAGTCCCATTAGCCATGATGGAATCCATCTCGCTACGGGCCACCTCTTTCCAATACTCAGCATCAGGTAGTGCATGTCTCTGAAAGAGTTTTTAGCACATCATCCATGAGGTATACAATAAAGTCATCGCCAAAGGTTTTCTCAACCCTTTGTCTCTTGCTCCTACGAGGAGCATCTGCGACTAAATTGTTATCCTCCTCGGTAATATCTTCTAGTAGTAGTGTATCATTCATTGGTTCAGAAATAGTGGTAGGTTCAGCATTATTATTATTATTTTCAGTTTGAGTATTCTCAGTTCGTGAAGTATTACCTGCTGGTCTCATAGGATAAATATCCTCAAAGAATGAAGCATCTCTGGACTCCATTATTGTGTTAGCAATAATCTCAGGAGTTTCTGATTTACTACTAAAAATCTATATGCCAAACTATTATGTGCATATCCCAGAAAAATGCAATCAACTGTTTTAGGTCCAAGCTTTCTCTTTTTCTACAATGGTATATTGACTTTTGCCAAACACCCCATGTTCGCAGAAAATTGACATTGGGCTTTCTCCCCCTTCCATCCCTCATACGGAGTAATCTCACACTTTTTAGTGATTATTCTATTTAGGACAAAAGTTGTTGTCAATATAGCTTCTTTCCACCACATTTTAGGCATACCGGCACTCTCTAATATGGCATTCACCAAGTCTGTGAGTGTTCAGTTTTTCCTCTCAACTACCCCATTTGATTGGGGAGAATATGTTGGTGTAACTTCATGGATTATACCATGCTCAGAACAAAACTAGGAAAATTCTAAAAAGATGTACTTTCCTCCACGATCAGACCTTAGTCTTTTAATTTTCTTTTATAGTTGGTTCTCAACCTTAGCCTTAGCCTTATAGATTTTGAATTAGTTTAAAGCTTCATCCTTTGTTTTCAGCAAATACACATAACAATAACGTGTTGCATCATCTATAAAAGTTAGAAAGTATCTTTTGCCTCCTTTATCAACAATCCATTCATCTCACATATGTCAGAATGGACAAGATCTAATGGTACCAAATTCTTTTCTTCCTCTAATCCTTTAAAGGATTTTCTAGGTTATTTTGCTTGCACACAAGATTGGCACTTTGATCATTTGATAATATCACATTTTGGAATTAACTCTAATTTGGACATTCAAGCAATGTTATCAAAACCAATATGACAAAATCAAAAATGCCAAATATCGGTATCACATTTATTCAAACCAGTTGCAATATTCATATTATAACAAGACTCTAGAGTATTTAGGCCGAACAAGCCTCCGCTCTCATAGCCTTTCCCAACAAAGTTCCCAAACTTAGATAATACAACTTTATTTGACTCAAATACTAGCTTGTAACCATCCCTGCATAGGAGAGAACCACTAATGAGGTTCTTTTTTATTATTAGCGCATACTGCACGTTCTTCAAGTGGATAATCTTTCCTGAAATAAGCCTTAGATCCACCGTGCCAACACCAAGAACAGAAGCATGCGACTTGTTCCCCATTAGGACGGAGGAGTCCCGGCTGCCTGGTATGAAGAAAACAAGGAAACATCAGAACACACATGAACATTAGCACCAGTATCAACCCACCAATCAGTGGTTTGACATGCTGAAAAAACAACAGGAGAATTACCATACCCTCCTGAAGTCGAGGCCTCGCCTATGGTCACATTGGCATTTTTCTTGCCTTGTTCATTTGTCCTGTTTTTGCGATAGCGATAGTCTTTTGCCATATGATCGTCCTTTTCGCACACGAAACAGGTGATATTCTTCATGTCCTTTTTCTCAATTTTCTTCTTTTTAAAGCTAGTTGTCTTGTTTGGTTTAAGAACTTTGAAGTTCTTGCCATATGATTTCTTCTCGACGACATTGGCATTATTCTGATTAGTTATACTTGGTGCAACTTTTGCTCTTGCCTTTTCTTCCACATCAAGGGCTGCAATGAGATCCTCAACAGAAATCTCTTCCCTCTTGTGCTTTAAGCTAGTGGCAAAATCCCCGTCAAGATGAGGGGAGTTTGGCAACAATGCCCGCTGCCACAAACTTAGGAGGCAATACACAACCCAAGTGCACAATCTCGCCAACCAATAGCTGGAGGTCGTGTGCTTGTGCAACAATCGACTTAGTGTTATCCATGCTAAAATTGAAGAATTGCTCGCACACGTACAACCAACGACTGGTTTCAACCTCTACATACTTTTGGTCAAGTGCATTCCACAACTCAGTGGAAGATGTGTAGTTCATATACACATCATAGAGCTGATCTACCAAAACGGTCATAAGGTAGCCTAGTATAGTGTTGTTTGCACTCTCAAACTGCATGTACTGCTCAATCGTAAATGGATATTGCGGGTGGATCACCCACCACAGCCCCAATGACATGAGCCAAAACTTAGCCCTTCTCTGCTATCTATGAAAATTTGAACCAGAAAACCTCTCAGGTTTCATAGCATCCGAAGCACTAGCCATTGTTGAATCACAAAAATATCGCAAATAAGGTTTCTGGATTGTTGGAAACATGCGCAATATTTTTATTCCAGATTTTATATTGAGGCAAATATAACAAAAGACTAGAGATGCATAAAATAACAGGTAACACATTGTACTTCAAAATATGATTAAGTATTGTAAATTAACAGAGTCGAACGATCAAACGAATGCCTTACAGTTGGGCTTGCTGAAGAATTGGAAGCAGCGCAGCACATATGCGGTCGTGGAAGTAGTCGACATCGAGGAAGAAGCAGAGCAGTTGCACTAAAGCGCTGCCCAGAAACCTTATTGCCGCCCCGTGCAGGTGAACTCTGCAGCAATGGTTCGGAGATACCGCTCGCCCTCCTTCACGGTGCACACTGAGGAGGAAGGTCGGCGTGGTTCAACCGCTCAACACAACAGTACAGAGTTCAGAGAGGAGCAAGAAGAATGGAGGAGGAATTCGGTGTCTCTGCCCTTGACATCTCCAGGTATTTAAATATACGCGCACCAGTAACTGACAGCATTATGTCAGTTGAATGCGTCAGTTACTAGTAACTGACAGCATAATGTCAATTAACTCAATAGAAACTGATGGCGTTTATGACACTTACATTGAATTGAAATATACGTTTAAATCGCGTTTAAACAGAATGAATAGAGAGATAATTGCAAGATTTAGCAAAATAAAATGTGAATTCAAAGTGCCAGGAGACACACTACAACATGGCGCGATCACATCACAAGTCACACAGATTTTCATGCGAAAATACGCGAATGCGTGCACACGTATGTGTTTGACCAGTATTCACCCTATCACTACAAGAAACGAGCTCAGTGTCCTCGGCCGAAATATTTGTATCGTCGGTAAAATTGCCGACGACACAAAATTTTACATCTCTCGACGACGTCAATAAAAATCGACGACATATACACGCCAAGCAGAGCTATGTCGTCGGCAACACCTAAACCGCCGATACAGAGAGAGATCTGTGTCCTCGATCCAACTAGCCCGCCGACACAGAGGGAGATCTGTGTCCTCCGCCTACCTACCCGGTAAACCGCAGGCGGACACTGTCCTCGGCCCACATACCCCGCCGACACAGGAACTCCACCCCAGACGGGGAACATCGGCGCGTGATGAAATTTGAATTTCACATCCCGCCAACACAAGCTGTGTCCTCGGCCCACATACCCCAACGACACAGATGCGGTGTGTCCTCGGCCCACCTACCCCGCCGACAGGCACTCCACCCCAGACGGGGAACATCGGTAGCGTGATGAAATTTGAATTTCACATCCCGCCAACACAAGTGTGTCCTCGGCCCACATACCCCGCCGACACAGATGCAGAGCTGTGTCCTCGGCCCACCTACCCCGCCGACAGGCACTCCGACATGTGGGACCAACATGCAGGATGCTCAGTAGGACGATGGCAAGAAGACTCTTTGTCGTCGGGGAAGAAGCGGTAAACGACACAAACATTTCTATGTCGACGGGACAAAGCTAGCCGACTACACAGAGAACATTTTGTCCACGGCTTTATTTTAGGTAGCGATAATAATAATTCCAGATTAATTCAGAAAACCAATTTGAAAATGTTTTTGTTTTTAAAATTAAGAAAAATGAAATAGAGCTTTAGAATAGTTGTTAGGCAACATACATCTATATGACATGTAATTTTTATTATTTAATTAATTGGTATGTTACGGCGTTGTGTGTATGTGTCTCCGTAACGTTACCTCGAGTACTTTGAGTTGAACCTTGTGACGATTCAACGCAGACCAATTGAAAGAGCGAGGAATGACTTAGAATAGGTTGTGCATGTTGTAAAACCTTTAAGTCATCGTAGAAATGTTTCGTTTGACCCGTCGTAGGCTACAAAAGTATCGAAGAAAAGAACGTACGGTGGTGGCGACTCTGTTACTCTCCTTGAGTTTTCAGAAGAATTTGTTCTGACGATGAAATGCCGGGCGAAAGAAGAGCGAGCAATTAGCTGGAATAGGTTGTGCATGTTCTAAAAACCTTAAACTGGCCTTAAAAATCTCGGGAGAAAGAAGAGCGAGCACGACCTGTGTCCCAGTATCTGACGGTGGGCCCATGAGTGCTGTCTGTGTCCACGGCAAAAAATGTTACCGACGACACAAGTTGAACCTGTGTCCTCGGCTATAACCATGCCGACGACACAAGATAGCCCCAGGTTCTGGCACCAGAAGGGGTCTGTGTCGTCGGCTACAGCCCAGGCCGAGGACACAGATGTCCTGTGTCCTCGGCTATAACCATGCCGACGACACAAGATAGCCCCAGGTTCTGGCACCAGAAGGGGTCTGTGTCGTCGGCTACAGCCCAGGCCGAGGACACAGATGTCCTGTGTCCTCGGCTCTAACCATGCCGACGACACAAGATAGCCCTGTGGTTACGGCACAGGGGTGCAGGTCGCTGGCCATGGCTCTAACCAGGCCGAGGACACAGATGTAGCTAGTAGGTAGCTAGTTCGATCTTGGATCCAACTATTAAAATTGGACACTTAGTTAAAATTTGAAGCACCCATATCATAGTAAAATTGAACACTTAGTTGAAATTTGAAGCATCCATGCCATGGTAAATTCAAAATATAAGAATACTAAAATTAGAGTTTTGGTCATTTGTGAGGTTAAGAGGAGGGGGACACGTTATATTTCAAATGTGATCATACCAACACTCAGTACTAGATCATATAAGAATTCTGAAGTTAAGCGTGCTTGGCTGAGAGTAGTATTAGGATGGGTGACCTCATGGGAAGTGCTCATTTGCATTAAAATTAGTGGTAGAACTCATTAGTTAAGCGTGCTTAGGCGAGAGTAGTACTAACTAGGATATGGGTGAGGGTTGATCTCTTGGAAAATATCTTCGTTTTTGTATTTCAAAATGTCAGAATATTACATAAAAGTTGAACCTGTGTCCTCGGCTCTAACCATGCCGACGACACAAGATAGCCCCAGGTTCTGGCACCAGAAGGGGTCTATGTCGTCGGCTATAGCCCAGGCCGAGGACACAGATGTCCACTCTGTGTCGGCAGCATTAATTAGGCCGAGGACACAGATGTCCACTCTGTGTCGGCAGCATTAATTAGGCCGAGGACAGAAGTGTCTCCTCTGTATCGGCAGCTTTAAGTTCGCCGACGACAAATGTCTAGGTGTCGAATTCGGCCGGATGGCATCTGTGTCGTCGGGATTTATTGTGGCCGTGGACATAGGTTGGTTGTGTCGTCGACTCTGTGTCGTGGGACTTGTGTCGTCGGGAGGCCGACGACAGAGCCCTGTGTCAGCGGTTTTGGCATCTGTGTCGTCGGTAAAAGCCGAGGACACTGAGCAAGATCCTTGTAGTGATGCCATCCTCATGCCAAGTGTCACATTAATCAAGAGGTGGCAAGAACTCCACCTTTTAAATTGTCTTTCCTCCGCTTGGTTAGGCAATATGATACTAAACCATGCATGCTTTGGAATTAAAGGAAATGGGCCACCATGGGCCAATTTCTAACAATATCTACAAAAAAAAATGCATTACTTCTTTTCGTTATATTTCTAGATGGTATGCTTTATTATAGTCCATTTTTAGTAAATGACATTGAAAATAGCTGAAGACCTCATATTGAAGGAAAAAAATTGTAAAAGATCACCTCAAAATTGTAGAATAATATATATTCAAAAACAAAATTTAAAAACTAGAATAACGTGTATTTAAAAGCAGAGGAAGTACTATATACACTGGTCTAGTACAAATACTCTTACAACTTGACAGATGTTTGTCTTCTTTTGTTGTCATATATACTGGTACGTACTAAGCTATATATAGTGTTAAACTTACGGTATATTTTCTCATTTCGGGACGCTTCTCATGAGTCAAGAGCTCATGCAGCTATCTAGTCATGTGATCCCTGCACTCAGTTCTGGACCTTCTGGTTGATCTATCCATTCCTATCGTGTTCTTCTCTATTTTCCTCTGATCGAGGGAGGGATTGGTTCGTATGTATACCCCTGATAACGTGAGTAACCCGAGTGACTATATACTTCCCCCAACATCCTTGTTTCTTCAATACTTACAATCTTTTGTACGTTTCAGAATTAAAATGGGACCAATCCTGCCCCAAGCAGATTTAGGTCAAGATCGGCAGGCCACCACATGTTGGCGTTGATGAACCACCTAAATCTACGCCACCGACTGATCCTCTCCATGCATGTGTTAATAATAATGCAGTCCATGGCATGCATCAGTGCATCACAGCTAGCTAGATACGATGGATCATGGATGTGTTTCTCAGTGTTTTGCTTCGATTCTACTGTAGACGCAAGTTAACTGATTAAGGACGCCTAAAGACTAAAGTTGACATGTAGGAAGCATGTGCTTGACAGAGAGGACAAACTGCATGCCTTTTTCTTCTTCTTCTTCTTCTTCTTTTCTTCTTTCGCGCATCAATGGATTGCAGCCATTTGATTATTATTCGCCAGGCAACAAGCAAGTGTGTCGCAATTATTGGCATTTGCCAAGGAACAACTCATCCTTTGCTTTGCTTTGCTTGTGCCAAGTGCCAACAAGGCACCGAGAAAACAAGATGCTTTGATGCCACGAAGTAAGATAGTATTTCCATTGGTGGCTCTATCTAGAAAGAGGTTTTCCCACTTGTATATGAAGTCACATACACCTCCTCTGATTCGTGCCCCTCTGGTATCCACTATCCTATCAATTTTACAAAAAAGGCCCCTCTATTTCTCTTTTTCTCTGTCTCCTCTCATCAGTCTCTCTCCTAGCCGCTGCTGCGCTAGTCCGCATGCATCTCTCTCCCCCGCCTTCACTATTGCCGGATCCGGCCTAAAAATCAATCACAAGAGTAAAAGGAAAACATTGTGAGAAAAAAAAAACCACGGGTGTCAACCGACAATCTCACTATTTTAGAGATTGTGTACAAAGATAAGAGATTACAATGGGCAGTCTCTTTCCTATACAGCTCACACGAGGTATTTATAAGGTGGACAGAACGACTCAAGTTTAAACGAACTACACCGAAACATGGACCAAATATGTCCCTAAAGCCTAAGAACAATTCGGATCAACACCCAAATGCTGCGTCCGTCCTCCGCCGGTGCGACGCGTGTTGCCACTGTCCTCGACCTCACCACGAGCCGTTCTCGGACCCATGCCGCCGGTCTCCACACCCGTCAGAGTTGAAGTCGCGGCGCAGAGTCCACACCAGAGACGGGAACAGAGGCGGAGGAAGAGAAATGATCAGGTTTTTGTTACAAAATAGTGTAAGGAGGTTGCACGTATCTCAAAGCCTGTCCAAAAGCACAGCATGTACGTCTTCACTCCATGTACATATATACGGTTTGGCATTTTCGCACTATTTATCATGCTTTGCTGTGGTTCAATTTACCTTTCTTTGGAGGTTTGTCAAAATGCAGGACTTACATATATTAGAGGCTATTTCGTGTAAAATTCTGCCGTTTTAAAAGGATCCTTAATTTGGGTTATCGCTCAAAGAAATCTGCCTTTTACATCCGAGAAAACAGAAATTTGTCTCGAGTATGCTTTTGCCTTTCGAAATCAGTTTGCCAGTCTCAAGAACATGCGAAATCAGTCGCGCGTATAGCAGCCAATGAGAATCGCCGACATTAGGCCGTGCTCTTCCGAGTCGCATTCAATCTACGAAAATTCCATAACTTTCTCCTTCCCCGTTCGGGTACTGGTACTCTGGTATAGTATATTACAATCGTTTTAATTTGTTGTCAAACAAAAACATGCACATCGACTACGAATGATGCTATGTGCTTGATCATGTGTCAGTTTTGAAGTGCTTACATCACGATTGCTACAACACAGTTGCCACCAAAAGCTACATTACACCAAAGCACCAAACCATGCATCCAACATTCTGTTCTCCACCACCCCCAACTCCCCCCCCCACCCCCCACCACATACACCGGTATGCACACACACACACACACACACACACATATATATATATATATATATATATATATATATATATATATATATATATATATATATATAAAACCTATTTTGTACTCTTATGTGTATATACTCCCTATTTTTATTTTATTGATAACAACTTCCTAATCAGAAGGAATCAGTTAACAATTTCTACTTATGTAACATCAGTTAATGTACAAGAAATAGGGAGTACATACTCCAGGTAGTATGCTTTCATTTTCTATATATATGTGTGTGTGCGCGTGCGCGCATATATGTATATGTATGTATATATGTGTGAGTATGTACTCCCACTTTCAATATACCGTTTAAATGATGTTGTTATACCCTTTTTTATCTTTTTGAGCATGCTCTAATACTAATTATAAGATACTCAAAAGTTTCATGAAAATTTTCATCAAAATCCACGCTTTATAGTTAATTTTTTGTGTATGCTCCTTTTTTTTTATATGAAAAAGGGTATATAACAAAAAAAAAAAGGGTTTCAATGAATGTTTTTCAACCAAATCACTTTGGAGTATCTTAAAATTATTATTAAAATATACTGAAAGTGATAAAGTATAATACATTCCTTTAAGTAGTATATTTAAAGTAGAAGTATGTACTCCTGAGAGTATTGAATATACACACACACTAAGGTACCTTAGGTGCTTAGACACTATAAGGTGTGTTTGATTGTTTGTACCAAGTGGTATATATATGATATGGTTAAAAAAATTACCCATATGTTTGATTGCTTCAATGGAATCATTCCATCCTAGATGATGAAATAAAATTTTGAGAAATATTTCCTATAGATGCTAAATCATTCTATTCAACCAAACACAATGAAATTAAATAATAGTAGAATCATCATTTCATCTAACCTCATACTACCAACCAAACGCATCCATAACCACACACTCCCCCCCCCACCCCCCCCCCCCACCCCCACACACACCAAAAAAAAAACTCATTTTATTCCAGCGAGGAGGACGAGCAGAGCAGCGTCTTACTTCTTGTAACACGGTTAAGCGGTCCAAGTGTAAGCCCAAAGTATCGATGGAATTGGGCCTACCAGGACTACTGCAGTAAGCCCAACAACTTGTTCGGCTTCCTACGTCCTACCCCCTACGCACCCTCGTGTCCACTTAATAGGCCCATTAGGCTGCTCCACGACCTGTGTCTCCAGTGTGTGTGGCCTCTTGATTAGTATATGGTCGGTTACTCTTTACTCTCTCCAGTTTAATAATATCTGTCACTAAACGTTTTAAGACGAGTGTGAGAATATTAGTCATTGAAGATGCGTGCATGCAGCTGCATTCAAACCATCACTCTGTCACGCGTGCTACATGCAATCAAGTTATGCATTGCTGCATGGAGACGAGAGCTTTGCACGCCTCACGCAGGAGATGAACCAATGCATGTAACTTTCACATTTAAGTATTCATTTAACCATGCTTTGAACTATGTAGGGAGGCTTGGATAACTGGGCACAACCATCTGATCTACAAACATTTACTCATTTCTTGGTATGTGAGATTGTGTTTAAAACGACAGATATTATCAAACTGGAGGGGGTAGTTTCCAACTGTAATTAAGAGGGGAGTTGGCTAGACCGAGCAAGTATAGTGCTCCAAGTGGTAAGTTAGGGTGCGTTTGATTGTTTGTACCAAGTGGTATATGCATGAGATGGTTGTTTGTACCAAGTGGTACATGACCATCTTATCATATTCAACCTCATCCTATAAACCAAACACACCCTTACTTCATGTGGGGAGATTATATAAGATCCTGTGTGGAACAATGAGGTACTAAATCACATGCATTAGCATGTAACACGTGAATTATATATGCTGATGGGATGGGATTTTCATCGAAAATGTATATTTGGCTTAAGCAAAAATAATTTGGTGGGAATGCAAGTCTTAATTTTGGCTTGGCTCGCTTGCTTTAATTCGTGAGGACTTCTTTTATTATTACAGTGAAAAAGCACGTGCATATATATATATATATATATATATATATATATATGTGTGTGTGTGTGTGTGTGTGTGTGTGTGTGTGTGTGTGTATGTATATATAATCACATGGGACACCATAGTGCCTTGGTACCATAATCCAAAATGGATATTTTTCTATTCATTTGCATTCGAAAATTTGAATTTTTTTGAAATTTTGGGATATTGAGTTTAACCAGTTTACTATATAAATCAGCAAAACATGTAATCTAAATTTGTTCAAATCTTTGAATTTGAGTATATTTTTTCAAAGGTGTTTCATTTCAATCATTATAGATGGGTCTATACACTAAAACTGAAAGTTTTAAAAAATATACCTGAATTTAACTTAAATTCGTGCATTTAAAATCATGGTGCCTGGGCCCACTATGGCGTCCTATACACACACACAGAATTTTTACGTGGGCACATAAGTAGTCGCGGGTGATCTAGGATATTCAGAATGGGTGTTTATAGTTTTAAAAATATTCTTCAATACTCTCTCCAGTTTTCAAAAAGCTGACATTTTGGACATAGTGATGGTCAAACTCCTAAAACTTTGATTATCGATATATTTTTAAATATTTAAATTGGATACATGAAAATTATATGTGTAGACTTGTCTCGAGAAGTACTTTCATAATATTATAATTTTATTGAGTTTTATAAATATATTATAATAAAAATTAGTGGTCAAAATTATGTTTTGAAGACTGTATTGATGTCCAAAATGTCAGCTCTTTGAAGACTGGAGGGAGTATAAAGGTTCACAGTAGCAAGAATTAATACAAAAGTACAAATTGTTCTTACCAGGAGCAACACCTAAAATTAATTAGAGATTTGTGAATTGAGGATTTCAAATCTACAAGCTTCCCCTTCATGTTTAAATGTTCTATATGCTACATTTAAAAAATCATGATTCACTGTTATATATCGACATAACGCTAATAGATTTATGAATTGTGAATCAAAGAATGAAATTCATCTTTGTGGTTATTGATATTGAATGCTTAATTGTTGCATATTGTTTTAGCACCACTTCACCCGCCAGTCACCAACGGCGTTGTACTTTCTATCCCTAGCTCGATGCTCACCGCAACCCCCCTCCCTCGTTGGACACCATCTCCCTGAACAGTCAACCGTCGCTGGTGGCGCACCCTCGATTCACAAGTCGGTGCTTTCCACAGCCATAGGGGCCAAGGTTGCCCTGCTACCAGGGTTTCAAATTTTGTTTTCGGATTAAACCTCGTCACTTGCCGAAATCCGAAATTTCCCCGAGATCTCGTTATTTTAAAAGAAATCTGAACGAAATACAAAAACCAAAATTTGAATCCGGTTAAATCCAGTCAAGTTTTAGTCAAATCTCGATCAAATTTGCCGAGATTGCGGCGAGATTCACCGAGATCTCGGCGAGATTTTACGCATCGTCACACTTTAAATTTTTTAGGGTTTTTCAATTTCACCAAAATTATGATATACCGACTGTCCCACATGGGAAACGACGCGAAAAATCCAATCCGGTCAAATCTGGTCAAGTTTTAGTCAAATCTCGATCAAATTTGTCGAGATTTCGGTCAACAGAGATCTTGGCGAGATTATAGGTTATTGTAGCACTTTAAATTTTTTTAGGGTTTTCTTAATTTCGCCGGATTATGAAACTCGGGGGGGGGGGGGTCCGAGATCCGATATTTCGCCGAATTTCGGCGAGATTTTGAACCTTGCCTGCTACGTGCCGCTCCTTGCACGACTGCCTACCCTACCGCATCCATTCGTTCGCCGGTGCCGATGAATGCTCAGCACTCGTCTGGTGCTCTACTCTCTACTAGCTTGCACCACCCCCCCTCTATCGTTGTCGAGCTACAGACACAGAGAGAGCGAGAGAGCGTGGGGCATGCGGAATGGTGAGGAAGTTAGGTGATAGGCTTGAGGAATGGGGGAAGACTAAGGCCTTAGGCGATTGAGCCGCACATGTAAGTTTGGGAGAGAGAGTGGGTGGGATAGGCTAAAATGGACTTGGAGGTTGAAATAAATATTTTTGAGCCAACTTACTAGTATATACATATAATATATATTGGATTTTCTACTAAAATTTTAGGTGCACATATGTACACCTATATCCCTATGTTATATATATGTTCATGTAGGTAGTCACTAAGATTTGAATCTTAGCAGATAGAGGTATGTATATAAATGTATGATCCACGGCGGTGGTAAACAGAGCAGATACATATGTACATACAACGATCTTTGGGCTCAATTCCTGATATCTAGCGACAAGCGTTGTGAGCTGGGTGTAACCATGCATGATGCATCAGTGCATGTGAGGCATAGGATTAGCACTCTGCATGACGTACGGCTGTGTTTGTTTAGGCTGGTGCTGGAGGAGAAGCTGCTGGAGCTGGAAGAAGCTAGCTGGCCTGCTGGAGCTGGAGGCTGGAGCTGGAACAAACTTGATGAAGGGGATGTCAATTTTTTGTAAATAAGATCAAGTTGCAATGGTACCAGGGAAGTGGGATTTTCAGAAGCTCCAGCCAGCCCGAGAAGCATCGTTTTCCTTGCTTCTCTCGTGTAGTGCAAATTGGGCTGGAGCTTCTCCTCTCCAACTAGCTGAAAAATTAATGTTTGTTTTGACTTGTGACTTATGAAAGCCTAGAAACAAATAAGCCTAAGCAGAAGCCTAAACAAACTTAGCTCTAGGCCTCTAGCAAGGGCCATCTGGCCATGCATGCATACGGATGGTCAGATTAGTGATTGCGTATGCTGTATGTGCATGACGGGTGCTCATTTGTTTGTACATGCATGTCAGCATGTGTATAAGCACCAGCCTCTAGCAGCTACCATGCATGCATGACTAGCCCGGTTATTTGCAGACTAGGTACGTACGGGACCAGCCCAATGCGTCTGCAGGTATTCATCCGGTCCAGACTCCAGACATGTACGATCGGATCGATCGATCGATCAATGCATGAAAAAGATGCTTGCATACATGTTTGCCATCCCTCGATCACTCCATGCTACTTAAGGCCATCTCCAACAATATTTTCTAAATTTAAATCTCTATATCCCTATATACAGAATTTTAATTCCAACAACATTCCCTAAATCCCACTCTATTTTCTTCCTCCTATATTATAATGATATTTCATAACTGCCATATGAGCAACGTTTATTTTTACTAGGAAAATTCGAATGGCTATTTTTAAATATGAAAATTTGAAATTTAAAATTTATGGTCTCCGAGTATAACTGAGATAACACACTTGCGGCAGACACAGTAGGATTGCATACAGTATATTTCCACTTGCGGCTGACACATGCAGCCCTCCCTAAAGTATATGGGTTCATCAAGTAAGCAATGATGAATGAGCGCTGGATCAGGTCTACTGCTCAAACTGCTGAATGGTGCTGCAGGCTGAACTCTTATGCCATATAGTGCTGTTAGGGAAATCAGACACCAAAAGGAACGAAGCTCATGAATCCTCCATTGTGCTAAAGAAGCTAATGGCTAAGATGGAACTGATTGTGATGAGGGGTGCGAAAACTTACTGTATTAGTGTCTCCTTATCAGTATCGTTAAGACTTTCTATCGTCACCAAAACCGATAATGATGAGGAAAAAGAATCGATCCTGATGTACATTTCCTGTAGTGGTGGGTGACGCCAACAGTTGTGGATCGAAGGAGGGAGTGGATAGTATGGGAGATAAGAATCGACAAGCATTAGGAGGCGGTAAAAGGCACACAAGAATTAGAACGGGGCAAGGGTGGTCAATCCGGTCGATTGATAGTCAATCCGTTCAAACATATAACCATCGATTGATGGAGTATTAGAGTGTGCAATTTGCATGGTGTTGTTCATTGCCTTCGATTTCCCTGCTGATTAATTAAAAACACATGACCTGTCAAGATAGCTAGACCAGCAAATCTGTACCTGATCCATGCGCGTCGAGTCAGATGAAGACCATGCAATATTGCAATGCAATGACTGACCAGCATGCTGCAGAATGATAAGACAGACCAAGGCAGCAGGTTGAGGCGTGCAGACGACGACTGCCACCCACAGAGGTACGTAGGTGGCAGCTAGCGAGAGATCACGGACGAGATCATGAATGAACCACGTCACATCACATCACATCACATCACATCAAGTGACCGCAGGCCAATCCGAACCTGGACCAACTTTTCGACAAGACGTCGATCCATCGAGTGAGGCTGACAGTACGTGCGGCCACCTGTACGCTTTGATCGATCCACGCACTTCACTTTTTCTCCCTGTAGATCGAGCTGCGCGCGCGTCCGTGCCCCTACCACCACCCTGCGCCGCGCTGCCCGCCGGCCGTCGTCGCACGCCTGCATCCCATGCTTCCACCCTGCCACTGTCGTAGGTAGCCTCTCACCTCCATAGTCCATATATATACTACCCGTAAGCCTCTCCTCTCGAGTACCCTCGAGTAGAGCAGTGTGGTGTGGCCACTGGCCATGGCTATGCCGACTGGCGACGCGGGCTCTGCAGGCTGCTCGTCGGAGGCGGTGCCCGCGCTGCGGCCCAGCAGGTACGAGTCGCAGAAGCGGCGGGACTGGCAGACGTTCATACGGTACCTGGCCGCGCACCGCCCGCCGCTCGTGCTGCGCCGGTGCAGCGGCGCGCACGTGCTCGAGTTCCTTCGCTACCTCGACCGCTTCGGCAAGACGCGCGTCCACGCGTCGCCCTGCCCCGCCTACGGGGGCCGGCAACCGCCGGCGGCGGTGACGGCGTGCCAGTGCCCGCTGCGCCAGGCGTGGGGAAGCCTCGACGCGCTCGTCGGCCGCCTGCGCGCCGCCTTCGACGAGCGCCACGGCAGCCGCGGCATTGGCGGGGACCAGGACCAGCGGCTGCATCAGCCCGACGCCGCCGGCGCCAACCCTTTCGCCGCGCGCGCCGTCAGGCTGTACCTGCGCGATGTCCGCGACGCGCAGGCCAGGGCGCGCGGCATCTCCTACCACAAGAAGAAGAAAAAGAAGCGCAAGGGCCACAAGGCAGCACCCTCCAGCTCTAAGAACGGCGGCTGCTTGGACGCCGCCAGCGAGGTCGGCGCTCGCACGCACGGCCAAGAGTCGACGACGACTGCTGCGGCACCGGTGCTGCATCCGCCGCCTCCACCGCTGCCGCCGTGCCTCACTGGGGTGCCGTTCGAGTGCTGCGAAATCGGAAGCGCCATTGGAAGAGGAGCTCACGCCGGCTGCTACGGCGGCTTCTACTTGCCATTGCTGTTCAACGCATCCATTTAGTAAGCTAGCTGCCTATAAGTAGTGTGTACCGCTGTATGTACCCGTACCAAGTAGTGCATCTTGCCGTGTGTTTGTCGCTGCTGAGCTACTTCGTAGGTTGCTTTGGTCTTTGCTTTTCTTTTCTTTTTTTCTAATGCAGTTCTATCTTTGCACGTACGTACGTTGTGCATACGAACGCAACGCTAATGGATTGTCTATCTTGCGTAGACTTCATAAGATTTGCGTACTGTATGGGCACTATTAACGATTTATGTACGTGCGTAGTTGCTTTTTTAGAGGTCATGTACGTTCACGCGAAGAAAAGAAATTCGTGTTCTCTCCGTACGTCCCATAATCTCTACTATTCTAAAGCAACACTTGGTGGCAGTGGTCCGTTCTTCCCTCGTCATTAATTGCCGCTTAATTGTCCTGCTTAATTGCCCTACGCAAGAAACAAAGCGTTGCTTTAATTAGCCAGCTTTCGCAAGAAACGAAGCGTTAAAGATAGATGTTTGATCTTGTGAAATAATTTTTTTTATTTTTTAATCTTTATTTTTCGTTATCAATTTTGTTTTTCGTAGCAACGCACAGGCATGTAACTAGTATTAATTAATTTTGACTTATTACGGTGTTCAACGTAAAACTTTAACTATGATTCAACAAAAATTCTAGATTATTCCACCAGCGATGAGGTCATCATACCACCATTGTTAACCCGTCATCGCTACTATAGAAATAACTATATTAGATATCTTATCACAAAAGGTTTTCAAAAACCGTTGTATTAAATCTAATCATAGATAATTTTACCATAAAACCGTCCGAGTGATGTCAATACATATCACAGATTTTTTATAATAAAAAAAGATCTGTGATACGGTTTTTTTTATAAAATTATCTCCGCTTCGTCCGACGCGCGCACGATAGCCCTGTCACGCATCCCGCGTCTATCGCCCCCACGATCCCGTGACTACCCTCATCTCTCCTCGCCCCTAACGTCCTCGCCCGCGCACTCGTCGTCCCTCCCACCGCCACAACAATCCCGACTGCCCACATCGCCCACCCCCTGTCGTTCTCCCGACCACGCACTTCACACCCTTCGCATCTGCCTACGCACCCATCGCCCACCTCCCCTCACTCGATTGCCCCCCTCACCCCTCACAGTCGTCACCCCCTCGCCCCTGTCGCTGGTCCACATCGTCCCCTCGATGTTGCCAACGATGGCGAGGTTTGTCCCGACGACCGCTGCCTCCTCCCTTGGGCTGCCCCAGCGGAGGGTGCCGACTCACCAAATCCATTGTGAGACCCTCACTTTTATGCTACAGTGCAAACATAAAAGCAAGGTTCTAATGTGCATACTGTACCATTCCCATGATCAGTGGCTGGCACGCACAAAACACAATTTGGAATCACAACCATACAAAAGTTTCATATTTTATTACAGCGGAAGTATTGATACAATATGACCGAGAAGGTCGACTAAACATAGCCAAAAGAATCAGATGTCTTGTAGTTTGCCACATAATCCACAGGCAACTGACAAGGTAAAGCCTTAGAAAGAACCGTCGTTAATAATCCCGTTTTCCTGCGTCAGAGTAATTGTCGATGTTCCTGTCTAAAAACAACAATAATAGCAAGGGTGAGTACGTTGCGTACTCAGCAAGACTTGTAGTGTTTGCAAAACCTAAAATATATGCAGGCTGAATAGAAAGTGGGTTTCTATGGTTGTTTTGCGTAAAGCAAAATTTGAATTATAAATACTGAATAATAGAGTGAAAGCGAAACTTGTAAAGGAAATGAAATAACAAGTATGTAAATACATAAATAATATGTAAGAATAACATAAACAAAATAAGAGACTCACATCCCTTCGTGAGTGAAATGAAACATATTACTCACGGCCCTTTGTGAATAACATGTAACGAAATACCCACAGCCCTTCGTGAGTGATAACACGTCCATTCCCATTATAACTGTAATCAATTTAATTTTGCCAAGCACAAGGCACAACAGCTGAATTCAACCTTGCCAACGAAATGTCAAGTATTGAATCATCTGTAAGGGTAAGCTCACCATTAAATTATCTGGTCCAGTTTTATAAGAATATAGAAAATGTCTAGCTATGTGATGACTTTACCAAGTGCTCATGACCGAGAGCGCGGCTAATCGATTAGGTTTAGACTCTGCAGAGTTTGTACAGCTTTACCCACAAGAAATGTCCTCCCTTTGTGGCAACATGTATTAGACACACTTCCTTTGGTGTGCCGCCAGAGAGTTCATTACTTAAACTGTCGTTACTTGGACCTTAACTTTGCACTAGCCCAATGGCGTTACCCACGACTATGATGGAAGCAAACAAACAGTGAAGCAATAGTATTCAGGAGCCCGCGGCTCAAATGGTACAACAACAGCCCCAAATTCATAGCCAGGCGTACACCGTTACAACGGCAGATGCCAACACCTCGGTGATGACACCTCCCTCGAGCAAACCTATCTCGGGAATGCCCGTGCTACAACTGCCTACCAATGTGCAAAGCTAATCCCCAAATAATTTAATAAGTTAAGACTGTCCCACTCCAGTACTTGTGGATGTACGGTTATCTTGGCCTGAAAACAACACATCAGCTCGGTTCTTATATGACACGGGCGATAGATCTCCCCCTATCTACGTGCATCATTAATTGCACTTCCGGCTATTGCCAATAATCACCCGCATCAAAATCATAGTTTTGTTTTCAGAAAAAGAAAGTTTCAATAATCACAATATTCCAACATGTCCATGAACAGAGTTCATCATGTCTACAATTTAAGTTCTTCACGAACAGTATAACCATCTGTCCGTGTTCCCAGTCTAAAGCATGGCTAAGCATATGCATGTAATAATCGAATATACCCATTTTGACATCAAGTGTCTATCCACGAGCTAGGGTTATCAAGGTTCACATATCAATATTAATTGAGGAAGTTTATCAATGATAAGGTATTTCTACCAGTACCCAAATACAATTTTATGGAACATAGCATATGCAAGCAAGTTTTAATCAACATTTTAGTTAATTATGAAAAATTAGGATCAATATGATCAAGGGGTGCTTGCCTTGCTATTTGTTGTCTTTAGCGACGAGTCGAAGACGTAATCTTGAGATTGTCGACGACGAACTCCGAGACGTCGGATTCTACACGTCGTATAACGGAAAAGAATAACAAATAGCAAATAATACTTTCAATAAGGGCAAAAGGAAATCAGATGGAAAAAATCAAATATAAAACATTACATCAAACAAGCATGGTTGTAGTTAGGGTTTCGAGACCACATAAGCGAACGTACTACTTTCACATTGTAGTCTTATTACTGATTTAAGGGTTTGAAGGTCGCATCGCA
This sequence comes from Rhipidocladum racemiflorum, assembly GCA_036346355.1. NCBI lineage: Eukaryota > Viridiplantae > Streptophyta > Magnoliopsida > Poales > Poaceae > Rhipidocladum > Rhipidocladum racemiflorum. The sequence goes on from CM070582.1 coordinate 42,153,036, forward strand.
TACAACATCTATTCCTTATGATTCATTCTATTTTATTTTATGAATTCAAGAAGCTAAGATTGTGAATTTAAATACGTTAAACTCCGAATTCAAGAAGCAAAACTTGTTTGGATTAATAGAAGTATACATTGGTTACAAGTTTCTTAAACTTTACTATTCATAATATTCCTTTCTTGCAACTTTATTATGAACGGGTTTTGCTCTATTAGGATTTAGATCCTAAGCAAGATGAAATAAGAATATTTTTCTATATTACTGCAGATCATATCCTAAAGACCATTTCTAGGCTATTCTTCACAAAAATTTTATTTAGACGAGATGTTCTACGGGTTACCGAAAAGGCTTAAAAGATCACAAAGGTCACGTTAATCGGATCAAGTTTCTTTTTAAGTTTGCAACTATACTATACATGTTCTCTTACTCATTTCTCTGGCATTAGCTGGGGATATCTCTATGAGTGTTTTAAAGTTGGTTCCGCGATACTTCAGTTTAATCCGCGACGCTTTTCAACCAAAAGGGCGTTAAAGTCTTATATGAACTTAAACCTTACATTACATGCATAAGGATTATTTTTGCAAGATTAATTAGTATTAAACTAGGGAAACTCAAATACAGAATTTACAAACATTAATACTAGTACTTATTTCTAGAACTTATATTCTAATTAAAGGGGTATGAAAGGTAAGGTTACGAGCAAAAGGAGTTTAAATCTAACAAAAGTTCATTTTTCTTTGTGTGTGATATTTTATACCAGAATTGGTTATTACCGTAGGGCCATGCATACATATTTTTATTTTCAGGTACCAACTAACACAAAGTTCCTTATATGATTTACATGCATGTAAATCCATTCGAAAAAAGGGTTGTTTCAGACAAATACTCTCTTAAGGTTTTGTGTTTATTTAATTCTACTGGTCGGTTTTATTTAAACTATCATTGGAATTCATGGAAATTATCTAAAGGTCTTTCTTTCCTTTCTTCATCCGATGACCAAACTTGTGATTAATCATGTGACTGAATGGCTCTACTTTGTCATATTGTTATTAAAGCATTACTCTAATTTAGAGATTACTGTTCAAGGGTCTTTAAGATACAAACATGTATATAGGCATCCTGAGTCGAACTATTTAAAATTAACTTAAGATTTTAGAATTCTAGTCTAGAGATAATTAAACTCATTAAATCAATCTTCTAATTTATGAACTAGGGAATTAGGTTAATCAGGTTAGCCAGGTAGACATATCCAGTAAAATTTACAAGAAGATTCATAAGCATATATGATTATTGATCTTAGGACAAGGTTCTATTTGATCATTCTCTACTTAGTGAACTAGAGATTAAATGTACCCTAAACAACTATGTAGCATCCTTACACTAGGGACAACAGTACATAACATTGAAACTTTATAAGCAAGCATCAGCCAAAGGTGCTCCTATACCTTACGTTGGTTTCCAACTACCATAGTAACAAGGTCTAATATACAAGCCTCCTATTTTACCTTGGCTGGAATAGAGGGCTCCATGTTTTTGACTGGCTGACAAGGAGAGCCCACGGCACAGGGAAAGAAAACAGAGGAGGCGCGGGCGTGGCCTCGCCGGCGACGAGGAAGGTCATGGCTGTGTCGGCCGGAGCCTGGTGAGCAGGAGGGGGTCGACGGGAATCCAGGGAACGGCTCAGACATGCTTCGGCGGCAGCCGAATGAGCCCACGGTGAGGTCAGGCGGTAGCCGAGGGGGGTGCTTGGCGCGATGGCGGGAGAGAGCCGAAGTTGGCCGAATTGGTCTAGCGTCTTTTCGTTGGAGTTAAAGGAGATTGCACTGGAGTGTAGATGTTCTGGTCCGGAGGAATCGAAGGAAAAGCCATATGAAGGAAGTTGTACTGGAATACTCGTTGCGGTAGTGAAGTGCCCGGAAACGAAGAAAGAAATTGATCGTGGTGAGGCAAGAATTTGAAGGTTGAAGGATTCTTCAGGGTCCCGTGGTTACTAGACATTACTCGAGTCCTTTAAATAGCCAAAGAAGTCGGTGACTATTGGGCTCAGACGGAGGATGTCCTCAGCGGCCGGTCAAGGAGCTAGGTGGCTTGGACTGGAGAGCGAAGAAGTGGCTGGAAAGTGCTCTACCGTGAGGAGAACAGAAGCCAGAAAAAGGAGAGACAGTGGTGGTCGGTACTGCGATGTGAACGGCCAGGTGCGAAGGCGGTGGCGTACAGGGTCTGAAACGGGAGGCAAATGGTGGCTCGGTTTGTGCAGTGAGCTTGATCAAAGAAGCATGGAAGCGCTGGCTCGGGCAGGTTCTGCCGTGAGGAGAACATGGCACGTGAGCTCAAGAGGAGGAAGGGGTAGGTACCATCTGAAAGTGACGAAGTGGGAATTGAATTCATCCCAGCTTGGTCGGCTGTGAAATTAGGCTCCAGCGCATGGGAAAAAGAATAAAGTAGATGGCTAGAGAAAGGAGAGGTAGTGACTAACAGCAGCATGTAATATGAGAGAAGAAACTAGAAGGGGCTCGGCTGGTCACTGGCTGTGGCGTGAGAAATTTCCCCATGACAACAAAACTGCTGAACACTAATTGCTAGTTGGGACAAGACCGCAAAGAAGAATGAAGAAGGAAGAGATAAACAAGATCGAGCTGACTGTGCATCACAGTAAGACAGGGAAGAGATCAAGGGTTTGGTTTGTACCAGAGCAATAAATATGCTGCAACATTAGAGGTCCAATTCACACTACCGTGGCTGCATTTAAGAGAGAGATGATGCTATGGCTGGATAGAGTGGAGAATTGCGGCACGATAGACTCTTCTAGTCTCCCTAGCGTCTGCTTGGTTTGCTCTTGGCGAGAGAAAACAGAGAAGAGAAAAAGAGAATGGCCAACGCATTAACACGGCAGTGAAGGTGCAAAAACAATAGCTGGGTGCATTCCCCTGGCAATACAATTAGGAAGCATTAATTGTCATGGCTGTCCAGATAGCAATAGTATTTGAATGCAATATTGAAATGGCAGCTGGAAGATACTCAATCGGTTTATGCTCCAGCGCAAGGGGGAACAAGAAGAGAGGAGAAGGTTGGAGAAGAAACAAGGAAGAGGAAAGAAGGAATGACAAGTGGGCCTAAAATAGGGAAATGGGGTTCACCTGGCAGCCAGTGGTTGGAATTCACTTCCTCTGGTCGGCAGGATTAATAAAAGGTGGGCCCCATTTGGAAGTGATGCAAGGAGAGCAAACGTGAGTTTGTTTCCAGACAGCACAGAGAAAACATATTTAATCGGATGTCCAAATCATGACCAGATTTTTGTTGGATTTTTATAGAGAATAATGGATAAGTAATATTTCTACTGTAAAAATTTGAGAAGCTAATTCGTTTTAATTATTTAATTAAAATTCTGACAATCAAGACTGTACAGAATTTCTATTTCGGAATTTGATTTTATTGAGGGACTAATCCAACTGATAAATTTTTGAAACTTTTACACAAGGTTTAGAATGTTGTCAGGGACCTTACATAAAAATTTCAAATCTTAAACTTCAGTATTTATCTTCTAATAATTCTTTTACTCCATTTTTCTGATTTTCAGGATGGAAATAAATAAATAGGAATAAATAGGAAAATCAATTATTTATTTTTTTAAATTTTTTGTGGATGAGGATAAGGTTACTGATCTCACATGGTAAAAATATTAGGTGCTGGAGAGCTCTACATTTTTCTCCAAAATTCTAACAAGGGCCTGGTCAAAGATAAGGTTCTCCAATTATTTTATCTTATCATCTTGCAAAATGATTTCACACCTACTTTTGACCAGCCAAGGTTGTTTATAGGGCATTCTAAGGTTATCTAAAATTTACTATGGTAACTTTCATCTTTTACCATTTTACCATTTCATCTTTTACTTCTTATCTTTTTATCAATTCCCTTTTCAAAAAAGGAAATCAATAAATGATTTTAGAATTTCAGAAAAGATGTTTATTCAAAAATTAAGATCATATTTGAATCTCATTTTAATAATTTGTTATTTTGGAAATGAATTTCCAAACTGAAGTTATTCTTTATCGAGATTTAGGAAAAAGGTGTGAGAATAATAAATTTCAAATCAAATTCTTGATTTCAATTTAAAATTGCTATTTGATTTTATTTTTAAATCTTATATTTTCATTTTTCTAATTTTTGAAAATGTTGGGATGTTACATCCATGGTCGAGGGTGGCTAGATCTGGTTGAAACGAGCCGTGTCATCACCAGATCCGGCTAGATCGTATTAGAGCTTACCCACAAGAGAACTTGGATGCACCTACAAGAACTCTCATGCACACACACGCACATACAGCTAGAACGACCGTCACAACTCCTTCAACATCTCTCGACAAGACACGCAGATGGCCACCAATGTCATCTTGTCACGCCGACTGTCGACGACACTCACCAATAGCGGGTATCAGGGAGACACCTTCTCCAGCATTTATTATTCTCTTTTTTCTTTCTCTCTCTCTTGTTATAGTAACAACGATTGCTTCTGTATCTGCGATCTCATCGACCACTCCATTGGCGCGCAACTGCATACACCACCTCGACAGCTAATGCATCGAGCCAACAGCTCCCAGCCTGTGTGCCACACCGACCGCCCGTCGCTCGCCGTGTGTACTCAAAGCACTCGAGGCGCCCCCGCCTGCCACGCCCGGTAGCTCCTGTGCCTTAACCGTCGTGATCCGAGCCCATCACCGCGTCGACCGTCGGTGTCGTCTGTTGCCCACACCCGCTTCAGCCCCGTCGGCCGCGCCGTTGCGGGCTGGCTCGCACCCGAATGCGCATGCAGTGCACACCTCGACGTGCTCTCCCGCGCCGTCGAGCGTCGCCCGCATGCCATCGTGCTGTGTCCGCGGATTGCCTCCCGCCGTTCACGCCACTCCCGTGGCTCCTGCCGCCGCCGACCGTGGCGCCGCCCGGTTGGCCACCCCAGAAGTCTCGTCCTCCCGGGGGGCAACGTCTTGATCTAAATTCATAGGCTCTGATACCAATTATTGGGTTTTAGCCTTGGATCATGAACACACAAACACGGAAAAGAACACAGAAGTATTGAGGCAATTTTCTCTTGTGTCTCTTATTGCTCTCATTAATTTTTCTTATGCTCAAACTTATGAGATACATGTCCTTATATAGTGGGCGAATCACCTATCCAACTTGGTAACCAAGGCAAACTTTAAACATGGAAAAGCCTAACTGAGGAAATAAACTAATGGATTGATCCGAATGCCTATTGTATCATGATTGCTTGTTTTTCGTGACACGGCAAATCAATAATTTTTGGCAAGTTATGATTAGTTTCTAACAGTCTCAGCGTTTCTAGCACCTGCTGGACTGGTCCATGCCGCGCACGGGGCGGTGGCTAGGCCTCACCGCTATGGCCACCGAGTACGCTTTGTGCGTGTGGTTCGTCAACGGCTACTACACCGTCACCTATGCCCGCCCCTCAGCATCTACCTCCCTAATCTCCTCATCGCCTTCCTCTCACCGCGGGTCAACCACGAGGTCGCCGAGGTCGTCGGCGATGGGCCCGAGGTACCCACCCGTTCCTCCAATGAGTTCCGCCCGTTCATTCGCCGACTCCCCGAGTTCAAGCTTTGGTTTGTCCTGGCCTCGCTCGCGTCGCCACTGTTAACTAATAAATCTTGTGCTTGGTCGTAGTTAGTGTCGCATTGCTAGTTAGCCGTAGCCTTAGTCATGATGCAGGACTAGCTCTCGATGTCCGGGTCCTGCGCCGAGCCATGAACGGGTCCTGCGCATGGCCGTTGGAGATAGACGTAGTCTGAGGTGATGCGTAAGAAGCGCTCATGCGCTGGTGTATTATTGCATGTCATTCTGTTGCATTCTTCACTATAAATAGCAAAGGAAAGAAGCCGATAGATACAGCTTCATTGCAGCAAAATATTCTCTCGTATCTCTGGTTTCCAGTTCGTGTGTGTGTTTGAGTCTTTGCCTTCCTGGGCTCTCTCTCTGGTGCACGTCGCCGGGAGAAGTCTGACATTTGGTATCAGAGCTTCGGCTTTGTTTTCTCATTCCAGTGATGTCTCAACCGAGTAGGCGAGAGGAGCGGGAGGAGCGATCGCTGACGCCGCCGAGGGTGCGGCGCGGACGCTCTCCGATGCCGGGGGCACTGCGTCGCCGGAACCACAACGACGACAACCAACAGTTGGTCGTGCACCGTGTGGTCAAAGAGGCGGGCGGTCCGGCGAACTACCCTCTACTCACAAAGACGAACTATAACGACTGGAGCCTGCTGATGAAGATCAAGCTGCAGGCGCGCTGCCTGTGGAACGCCATTGAGCCCGGCGGTGTTGAGCTGCACGAGGATCGCATGGCGCTGGATGCCATCTGCAGCGCGGTGCCGCCGGAGATGATCTCCACCCTGGCGACCAAGCCGTCGGCCAAGGAGGCGTGGGAGAGCATCAGGAGGCTCCGCATTGGTGACGACCGTATCCGCAAGTCGAGCGCACAGAAGCTGCGCCGGGAGTACGAGACAATGGAGTTTCGTGATGGCGAGACGGTGGAGGACTTCACCATGCGCCTCACCGGTGTCGTCAACCAGCTGGCCATTCTCGGCGATCCAGAGGATGACAGGAAGGTCGTCGAGAAACTGCTTCGCGTCGCGCCTCCCAGGTTCAATCAACTCGTCCTGTCCATTGAAACGTTGCTCGACATGTCGACACTCTCGGTGGAGGAGGTCACAGGGCGACTGAAGGCGGCAGAGGACAGGCTCCAGCCATTGTCTTCCTCGGGCGTCGACGGCAAGCTCTACCTCACCGAGGAGGAGTGGCTCGAGCGATACAAGAAGAAGGAGGAGGAGGCACGGCAAGGCGGCGGCAGCTCTGGAGGGCGTGGCAGGCGCCGCGCTGGAAAGGGTCGCGGCCGTGGCGGCGGGAGTGGAAGTGAGTATGGATCGCGCTCCGGGCCTGGCCGTGGCAACGACAAGTGCCGGAACTGCGGCAAGATTGGCCATTGGGCCAAGGAGTGCCGCAGCAAGCACAAAAGGGAGGAGCAGGCCCATGTGGCCGAGGACAACGAGCTCGCTCTCATGTTTGTGCAGGGAGAAGATGTGCGCCCTGTCTCAACGAAGCTCACCCATACAAGGACCACGCTGACTCCAGCGCAGGGCGTGGTCGAGCTGGTGGAAGAAAAGGTGTTCACGGCGCTGAGCGGCACGGAGGAGGAGAAGGATCCTCGACGCTGGGTCCTCGACACTGGAGCCACCAATCATATGACGGGATCACGAGCAGCATTCTCCTACATCGACGCTGGTATCACCGGCACGGTTCGGTTCGGCGACGGCTCAGTCGTGCAAATCGAGGGGCGCGGGACGGTGCTACTCGCATGCAAGAACGGAGAACACCACACCCTCCCAAAAGTCTATTTCATCCCTCGCCTCACCGCCAACATAGTGAGCCTTGGGCAGCTCGACGAGGGAGGGTGCCAGGTGCTGATTGAAGGCGGCGCGTTGCGGATCCGTGATGAAGAACGACGCCTCCTCGTCAAGGTACCCCGCAACTCCAGCCGGCTCTACCTCCTCGACGTCGAGATCACACGGCCAGTGTGTCTGGCTGCGCGTGGGGGCGAAGATGCGTGGCGGTGGCACGCTCGATTTGGGCACATCAACTTCGCAGCGTTGCGCAAGATGGGAAGAGAAGGGCTGGTGCGCGGGCTGCCGATGCTATCACAGGTGGAACAAGTCTGTGAAGCTTGTCTCATCGGCAAGCAGCGACGCACGCCCTTCCCAAAGAAAGCACTGTACCGCGCCACCAAGCCATTGGAACTGCTGCACGGCGACCTTTGCGGCCCGATTTCACCTGCAACACCCAGCGGCAACTGCTACTTTCTGTTGCTCATCGACGACTATAGCCGATTCATGTGGGTGGCCCTGCTTCCCACCAAGGATGCTGCCTCGACCGCCATCAAGCGAATTCAAGTTGCGGCTGAGAAGAAGAGTGGGAAGAATCTCCTGGCGCTCCGCACGGATCGAGGGGGAGAGTTCACCTCCGCTAGCTTCAATGAGTACTGCGCCGAGTTGGGTGTGCGACGTGAGCTAACGGCGCCCTACTCACCCCAACAGAACGGCGTCGTTGAGCGCCGAAATCAATCGGTGGTCGGCACGGTGCGCAGTATGCTCAAGGCAAAGGGCCTGCCTGGTATGTTTTGGGGGGAGGCGATCAATACTGCGGTGTATATTCTGAACAGATCGTCATCCAAGAGTATCGGTGGCAAAACCCCGTACGAGCTTTGGAACGGGAGTCTGCCGGCCGTGCACCACCTTCGCACGTTCGGGTGCGTGGCGCATGTCAAGGTCACGACGCTGAACTTAAAGAAGCTCGACGACAGGAGCCGGCCCATGATTTTTGTGGGCTACGAGCTAGGGTCTAAGGCATATCGTGCTTATGATCCTGGCACCAGACGTGTCCACATCTCTCGAGACATCGTCTTCGATGAAAAGGCGTAGTGGAACTGGGGTGAAGACAGTGGCGGCACCGACAACGATTTCATCATCGAGTATACCACCATCAACCAGCCAGGTGTGGTTACCACGATCCGCCCAGGTGTTGGCAAGGCGGCTGCATCATCACCACCGCACGCATTGCCATCGAACCCATGCACGCCTACGGCAAGTCCAGTGATGCCGGTGGAGTTCGTCTCGCCACCTCCAGACAATGAGGAGAACCTCGACGTCGACCACGATGACGCGCCGCTCCGCTATCGCCGTGTCAACGACTTGCTGGATCCTGGCTCACCGCCAGGGCTGGCAGTCCGGGAGCTGGCAGAAGACTTGCTGCTGGTGAGTGGAGAAGAACCCACTACATTCACTCAAGCGGAGCAGGAGGAAGCATGGCGGCGGGCGATGCTGGACGAAATCACGTCTATCGAAGAGAACAAGACTTGGAAGCTCGTCGATCTCCCGCCAGGCCATCACCCGATTGGCCTCAAATGGGTGTACAAACTCAAGAAGGATCCCAATGGTGCGATCGTGAAGCACAAGGCGCGTCTTGTGGCAAAAGGCTACGTGCAGCGGGCAGTCATCGACTTCGACGAGGTATTCGCGCCAGTGGCGCGCCTCGACTCTGTTCGCCTGCTGCTCGCACTTGCCGCACAAGAAGGGTGGATGGTCCACCACATGGATGTTAAGTCGGCTTTCCTGAACGGGGAGCTCGCCGAGGAGGTTTACGTTGTCCAGCCTCCTGGTTTTGTCGTCAACGGGCTAGAGGACAAAGTCTACCGACTCGACAAGGCGCTGTATGGGCTTCGACAGGCACCACGAGCATGGAACATCAAGTTGGATCGCACGCTGAAAGGTCTCGGGTTCGAGCAGAGCCCACTGGAGCATGGCTTGTACGCCCGTGGCGACGGGCAGGCACGACTGCTAGTGGGAGTCTATGTTGATGATCTTATCATCGTGGGCAATGACCAAGGCGTGGTTGAGGAGTTCAAATCGCAGATGAAGTCGGAGTTCAAGATGAGCGACTTGGGGTCGTTGAGCTTCTACCTGGGAATTGAAGTGCGCCAAGCTGGAGGTGAGATCTTCTTGAATCAGGCGGCGTATGCATCGCGGATTGTGGAGAAGGCGGGGCTTGTGGGGTGCAATGCGTGTGCGACACCCATGGAGCCCCGATTCAAGCTCAGTAGGGACAGTACGTCACCACCAGTCGACGCCACGGAGTACAGAAGCTTGGTGGGGAGTTTGCGGTACCTGGTAAACACCAGGCCGGATCTTGCTTTCTCTGTCGGCTATGTCAGTCGCTTCATGGAGAAGCCGACCACTGAACATCTCGCGGCAGTAAAGCGCATCATCCGGTACGTGGCAGGGACGATCAAGTATGGCTGTCGCTTCGCGAGGGAGGAGAACAGGACGCTACTCGGCTACAGCGATAGCGACATGGCCGGCGATCTTGACACCCGCAAAAGCACAACGGGTGTCATGTTCTTTCTCGGGAATAACCTGGTGAGTTGGCAATCTCAGAAACAAAGAATTGTTGCACTCTCGTCATGTGAGGCAGAATATATCGCCGCTGCCACAGCGGCATGCCAAGGCATTTGGCTTGCTCGACTTCTCGCTGCGCTCAGGAACACGAAGCCTGAAGTTGTTGATCTGAGGGTGGATAACAAGTCCGCCTTAGCTCTTATGAAGAACCCGGTCTTCCATGAGAGAAGTAAACACATCGACACAAGATACCACTTCATCCGTGAGAGCATGGAGAACGGGGACATCAGACCGGACTTCATTGGCACTGGAGGTCAACTCGCAGACATCCTGACCAAGGCGCTGCCAAGAGCAAGGTTCCAGGAGCTGCGAGATCATATCGGTATGGTTTCAGTAGAATAGGCACAAGCTTTAGGGGGAGATTTGTTAACTAATAAATCTTGTGCTTGGTCGTAGTTAGTGTCGCATTGCTAGTTAGCCGTAGCCTTAGTCATGATGCAGGACTAGCTCTCGATGTCCGGGTCCTGCGCCGAGCCATGAACGGGTCCTGCGCATGGCCGTTGGAGATAGACGTAGTCTGAGGTGATGCGTAAGAAGCGCTCATGCGCTGGTGTATTATTGCATGTCATTCTGTTGCATTCTTCACTATAAATAGCAAAGGAAAGAAGCCGATAGATACAGCTTCATTGCACCAAAATATTCTCTCGTATCTCTGGTTTCCAGTTCGTGTGTGTGTTTGAGTCTTTGCCTTCCTGGGCTCTCTCTCTGGTGCACGTCGCCGGGAGAAGTCTGACAGCCACCACTCCCACCTCTAGACTCAGTTTTGGTTTCTTTGATTATTTATCAACTAACAATTTCTTTGATTCCAAGTGCTTAGTGTTTACGTCTCCAATTCCAGATGTTGGTGGTTCCATTGCTGCAGCGACTTAGTCATCTGCAGCTACCCAGGTTCTTTCTTTGTTCCTCTATTTCTCCTTTTGTGGTATGTCCTTGCTTTTGCTTGTTGTTCGGCACTATATAGATCAACACATCATGATGCGGATCAAAGGAAAGAGGACAAGAAAGGATGACATAGGTGCGCAGGTAAGCCTTCTTTATAAATTAGTTTATAATATTGGGAGCTTCAAATAGTACTTCATTGTACTACTACTGACACAGTTAAACCTTTATAAAGCCATTTACGAGTCCAGATTATAGATATACACTATATGCATGATAAACAGCAAAAGCTAAATTAATTATGTAATTGAGGTCAACATCTAAAGAAATTATGCAGTTCAGGTGTTTCTGAGTGTGTTTGGTAATTTTACTCTTGCTAATTCTTTGAGCCTTTTTCTAGAGCTTTATACAAAACAAAATCATCTCCTATGTTTTTGTTATTTCCATCGATCAGTTTAGCTTTCAATAAATGTACAGATTGCTAGATAATCTTTGTTTACTGAGGAACTATTATGCCTACAAAGTGTTTCGCAAAGGAGGGGTTCGTGCTGCTCCAGTTCATGCCCGCGGTGTCGCCCCGGGCGGCAGTATGATTGAACTCGCAAGCAGGTATCCGGAGTTCGGCTGTGATTGTTCAAATTTCCATTCAAAGTTGTGTTCTTTTGTGGTGTTATGTTACGAAATTTTACGATATGTTGATATTTATGAGCCGAGGATTAGAACAGTTGGAGGTGGGTGTTGAGGCTTGCATTTCTTTACAGATGGGGAAGAAAATGTCGATACTTCTGGTGTGTGTAGAACCTCTAGTTTCTTTGTGAACTTTCCTGGAATCTCAAATGTTTTGTCTTTGTAATTGTATTAAATAGGCCTAGTGATTGGAGGTGTCTCGTCCATATAATGTTTGTTACATGAACTTGTATGACGCAATGCATTGCAGGTGTTTTCATTATCTGTGTGAGAGATGGGAAGCTTGCTTACTCTTGGTGCAACAGATTCGTGCGAGTTCTTTCATGCATGATCCTTTCAAGGGGAGGAGGTTGGTGTTGTTCTTCGTATCTGACTCTACTAACTCTATTTTTCCTAACGCATCTTCCTTTGTTGAGTGTTTAGCTCACATAAGTGTGTGGACAAAACATGTGACATATGCCTTTGCAATGTCCCACAAGAAACGTGAATAATTATGCTGAATCTGCCACATTTCGTTGTTCTCCTGGACATCTCCAACGTATTTCATTTCCTTTTGCTGTCTGTCAAACAATATAATAAGGCATCACTATAGACATATTAAACTTCACTAATCACTAATACTATGCATATGAATTGAAATGAAAGTCTTCTTATTAGATGATAGTCGCCTGCCTGAGTGATGTCTGAGAGGCTAGCTCGCTCACCTAGTAGGTACTGGCGTACTGCACGATCCAAATAGCTAGCTCGCTCGCCTAGCAGAAAATGAAATAGTTCTTAGCTAGAACCGTTTGTGATAATTGTATATTCAGAATTTTATTAAGCCTCGGACCAGAAACTAAACAGCTATTACTAATATCAAAGAGTACGTGCATTAAGGTATAAAAAAGTACAATAGAAATGCAGAAATAAAAATAAATTTGAACCCCATGCTTAATATATCAATAAATTAAATAAAATATGTCAAAACAATATGGCGCAGCGGAGCGATAGAAAAGTTAATAGCTAATTAACGAATGTATAGTGCATTTGAGCGTATCATACTTTCATCAGCAATAATACAAGAATATGAACCTGCAAAAGATGAAATTGCACATGCAAATTAGACACACAAAACTACATAGGTAACTATTGAGGCAAATTGCATCAGAAGAATGTAACATACCTGATTCCCTTGCATTCAGAGGGTGACATAACAACAAATTCTGTCAAAACAACTTTACAACTACAGCAAAAGTAAGTCTTTACCGGTGTGCCCAATTTTCATCCTAGAACGAGCAAGAGCCCTAATAGCAGACAGAGCACCAGGTCCAGGTGTTTTGGTCTTGTTGCCTCCAGTGGCACGGAGCTTCATATGCAACGCGGTAATACAAAGGTCCTGAAGGCACAACACACAACTCAGAAATTACACATATGGAGAGAGCACCCAACAGCTACATTCTAACCTAGTACCCACATTTCGTTCTGATCATGTCCAGTGAATACACCTACCTCACACGGGTACCAAGACAGATTGGTAGTAGGAACATTTCAAGGCAAAAGTTCACTATGCGCACCTTGCAACAATCCGGTTGCCTTACCGGTCTGAGGCCCAGCTCCACCCCTGTCTGTGGATGACTAACTGCCGGTGCCAGGCACACAGGATGCAATAAATTTATAAATTTCTATAAAAATTTACGCCTTCTATAAGATTTTTCGTGAAATCCATACCATATAAATGTGCCCTTCGTATTGGATGATTTGAGATCACACAGCGTACTAGCCAGTAGATCTATAAAAAAGCCAGTTGAAAAAAATCTATAAAAATGTCAGATGTTTCGATGGAAGGCTGCACGTGCTCTTGCCTCCAGCTGCGTGCCCGTCATTCATGTACTCCACTTGCTCTGTTCGTCACCTGTCAGATCCTGTGATGGCCTGATATTGTGCATGGCCATGGCTGCCACCAGCATTGACATTCATCCTTCAATAACTCTTGGCAGTGCAGGCAGCAATCCGCGTCACCTGATCTCTAGCTATGTCATGCTATGATGATACAACGCATGCACCGATCAAGAGCACTAGTACTACTGATTAAAATGTTCTTTATATTCGATCGGCCCTGTCTGCGGTACGCTCGGGATACTGCTGCCCAGTTAGCGTATACGCTGTTGCCCTGCTAAATGTATTTGCTGGGTCTTCAGAAGTTCAGAAAGAGGCATAGAACCCATGTTGGGATCTGTGGAACCCAAACAAGAGCCAAATTATCTACATTTCGATGAAGAGAAGAAGGGAACAATGGTGAATCAGCCTCATTTCCCGTACCCTGCAAACATCGAGTTGTTCGATCAGTTTAATTTCCTGATGAAGAATCAGCACCACCTCTTTATTCTAGAGAAAATTTACTGGACATGTATAACCATCGAAGTGTGCCTTGTTTTTCCTCTCGAAAAATCTGCTTATGATTGCTTCTTCGTACTGAATTTGAGGGTTCATTCATGAAGCTGTCAGTTCTGCATATCTTGCAGTAATCATGGATGGCTGGCTTACTGTTTTTGGTCATGTTTTCCTCTATGCACCCATGATAAGATGGAGCCTTTTCGTGTGTTTTATCTTCATGTATTGTAATCAAATACCAGTTTCTAATGAAAATCCAGTGTGATCTTGCGTGGATTTTAGTTCTAGGCTAGCTTATAGCTCCTTTTTTGTGGGGAAGTTCTAGCTTTCTATGCTTATTTGGTTGAAATATGCCTAGTCGTCGGTAGTTAATCACTACTTGTATATGTATCTGACAAACGAGGATTTCTTCCCTATCTAACTCTTATTGCAAATTGACTTCGATAACTCAGACTAGAAATTTGCTGTACTTCAATCTTCCCTGATTATTGCATCATTTTCTGCGTTACAGTTATATATGTTGTGATTTGGAATGCTTCTAGTCTAACTCTGGTTAATTAGTTAGGTCATTTAAATTAAGTTGCATTCAGAATACCGTTAACAAACTAGCCGTGCTTCTATGCTAAAATTCTTCATCTTCCTTAGTCAGGGAGGCAACATAGACAATCGGACAATATCTTTTGTTTATTTTCGAGGATGGTGTACCTTGTTTGTGATAGAGTCCTGATGCATTGATAGGAACATGGAAAATTTTATAATCTCAAATGCTGTTCAGTGTTTACCATGGAGGAAACCACGGTTCAACTTGTCTGCACCTTCCGAATGAGACGTTTTCGCCTGCTCGGAACTCTGAAGTCACAACTCACACACTATGAGACAGACATGTCATTCATTTCTCAATTATTGTCTTGATTCTTGATGGTTTTTTCTTCGAGAACTGGTCTTGTCTGAACTGCAATATCTACCTAGGAGAAGTTCGGTTGCTCCCTTCCTGGCTGCTGGAAGAATAAAAATGTACAGGGTTGCAGGTCAACAGAAACAAAATGAAAATGACCCAGGTATGTATCTGGCCACCAACCATCACCATCCTGCTCTTAATTGCGATGCATGGTTCCATATCGGTGTGTCCATACAATGATAACTCTGTTGAGGCTTAATTTCACAGTGTTTTGTTATAATCTGATACATCTTTTTATGCGTAATTGCTCTTGGATTCGGATCAGAATTAAGAGATACAGCACGAGCGTGGACAAACCTGTAGAGAACCAAACAACGGTGACAAAATAATCACGATGAAAGAGAGATTTGGTGAAGTTTGACCGCAAATTCCTTAAACACAACATCAAAATTGTATAAGGATTGTCGCTCTCTCACAACCCTGTCAATCCTTTTAGGATGCTTGGATCCTTACTCTATACAAAAATCTAGTGCTAAAGAATAACTATTCTCTAATCCTTTCGTGCGCTTATTGCTTTGGATGAGTTGGCACGTGGCTTGTGTTCTCCATGATCATCTCTCATGGTTTTATATATTGCCATTAGTCCTCTAAAGAGAAGTAGGAATCCTAATTCTATTACGATTTATATAGGAATCCGTGTAACACACATCTCCAAGTCCTAATAGGTTAGAATATGATTCACATCTCAACAATCTCCACCTTGACTCTTTTTCGTTGAAGATTACTGTGCTCCTCTCAAAACTTGCTACAAGTTGTCTCCTCTTTTTGTTTTTATTTTTCCTCACTCCTTTGGGATTGCCCCTACAGGAGCTCATGCACATCACGATAATATACGTGTTGGTGTATGGGCTAGCCTGCCCAAACCCTCCACCTGAGAGCTCCTTCGTTGTGTAATTTGGTTAACCATAACTCCTATTTATATAACCCTTCATACCATAGGTTTGTATCGCCTCTGAACTCTACCTGCTCATTGGTAATGTGTAGTTGGTCCCACCACATCATCTTTCTTTCAACAACTTGCACTTTTACCTCTATAACTACTAGAGTTTGTAACCATCTTTGTTGTTTTACACATAACTGCAGATGAGATTTAAGTACCCACCGTTGATGACACAGTTTCCTACTCCTGACCATGATTTTTATCAAACCTTCCATTAGTTGCTTTTTTTCTTTATGGTTACCCATCAATCACATGACTCCACGTCAAAGTGATACCTCACAACTTTCGAATTCAAACAACCTCACATATATTATATTCTTCTTTAAGCTGGGAATATACCGAAATCCTGTTAATACACGTTGTGATCTATCATAATGTCCATTGTAATTATTCCCACCTTAGCGACTACATACCCCTTGCAATCCGCCAAGTAAATAGTTCCATCCTCTATGCATAGAGATTCTTCATCAAACGTCTTCCTCGATGAATATATATGAAAAACAGCTTGAATCTAATATCTATCCATGAGAAGTACCTGATTAACTGGCCACAAGTATGTCTTAATCATCTTTCGCTGCCGCCACTGAGCATGCAACCCTCGTATGCTTCAAATTTGAACAATCCTTCATCATATGACCTTTCACATCAAAAATATAGTACACATGTGTGCCTTTGCTCTTGTTCTTCTTCTTATGACTTTTGCTTTTGCCTGCAACACCTATGGCATCTTATGCTTGATCACCCGAGCATGAAGAAATTGATGGCTTTTCAAAGACTCTGCTTCCAAATAGATATGCTACTACCTCAAAATCTCAAAACGAATTTATTTAATTTTATTTGGTTTTATTTGAAGTTTATTAGATTTTCTGTTTGGTTTTTGGGCCTCTTTTCGTTTTTGGTTCTCTTCCCGGCCCACCCCCTCCGGCCCAGCCTCCCGGCCCGTTCCCCGGCCTAGTCTCCCCCGGCCCAACTCCCCGCCTGCCGCCCCCTCCCCCGCGTCCCGCGTCGTGTGCCGCGCCACCACCCGGTTGCTCCGCCACCGCCGTGCCCGGCCGCCCTGGCCTCATCTATCCTCCCTCCTCCAGTTATAAAAGCCCCCCGTCCCTCCGTTCTCCTCGCCCCTCCCCGCGGTGAGCTTCCCCCTACTCCTTTTTTCTTCCTCGGCGCTGCGCTACCGTGTCGCCGCTGTCTTCCCCTACCCAGGCCAAACCCTCGCCCCACCGCCCCCACACCTGTCCGCCTCCCCTAGGCCCTACCCGTCAGCCTCTATTTTCCCCGACCCCGCTCGCTAGCCGCTTGCCTCCCCGGCCCCACCCGCCAATCACTGCACCCGCCCGACCCCACCCGCCAACCTCGCCGACTCAGGCCCACTTGTCACCCCAGGCCGTGGCGCCACAGCGTTACTCCCCACTGGGCCGGTCAATTTGCATTGTGCGGCTTGTTTCTTTTTTCCTTTTTCCTTTTTCCTTTTCTTTTTTGGATTTAATTAATCCTCTAAAAAATCCCATAAAACTCCAAAATTTCCAAAAATCCAAAAAAAATAAATCCAAAAATACACTTTCTTGATTTATTCGAGCCACTGAGTCCAAAAATGACCTCCGCTCCGCCAAACCAAGTCTCTAAAATAACCAAAATGCCCTCCAACCCCTTTTCTGGTTTCTTTTCCATTTTTCTTTTCTCTTGTATTTCTTTTGTTCGTTTACTTATCGTTTTCGTTTCTCTTCACTAGATCCGACTGTCGTGTAGCCTTCCTTCTGTTGTCAAGCCTTATTATCCTTTGCATAGCCTTAGTTTATAATTATGAATTCCCCTTTAGTTATTAATTGTTTGTTTTCCACCCTTAGTCTTTCAAAAACTAGCGAGCTTTTAGCTCGGTGTCTTTTTAAACTATTGCTACAGTCAGGGAGATAGTGTTGGGTTACCCACGAGGTGGATGTTAGTTCGACCCTCGACTGATGACAGAAGCCATGGTTGGTTTGGTGGTTGGTACAGTTGGTACCAGATTTGTGGTTGTAATGGCTTGGTCTCTGGCAATTAAGGATAACTCCATTGGGCAAAGTAAATACCTTAAGTTTCCGCTCAACCACAAGTTGGGCCAGTCAGCTCTATTGACCCATTCCAACCCAGCTTAGTGCACTGTGCATCCCCTTGGAATACCTACAGGTTGTAGCTACCATTCTTGTGGCTAGAATGGACATCGTAGCGAACGGGGTGGAATGAAAATGGGCATAGTGTTGTCGTTTGCCGGTTCTCACAATGATAAGTACCCACAGTATCAGATTGCATCTCTCGCCTTGGCTAGTTGGTCTCGAGAGCTATGGGTCCTCAAACCTACTGGGTAGGGGCTACCCTTGGGAAGTACAACAAAAGGCTATGATCATCTCGGCCCGGCCGCATGTATTTGAGTTGCATGTAACCGCGTGGCATTAACGGTCGTAGATATCTTGTGGGTAAAGCTGAGCAGCTCTGCAGAGTGATATTCAATTGGTATTCGGATACGCTGTGCTTCCGGTTAATGAAGCTAAGTTTGAATTGGGGTGACTCCGAAACCTCACTCAAGTAGTAATTGAAATGGAGAATCTGGCGTATTGTGATAACTTTGTGAAACCTCCAGTTACTGTTATTTTTATGGTTTGTGTTTCAAATGTAACTGAGTTTGCAAATAAAACTGCATCCACAATACTTTAAACCTTGTACCAATCTTTGAGATTCCCTGCATATAGTATTCAGTATTCCCGTGCGACTTGTTGAGTACTGTTGTATACTCATTCATACTTTTTCAAACCTAGCAGTGTTCCAAGAAGCCGGAGATTTCCAAGAGTTCGTATATGGTGATTTAGTCTGGTTTTAGGTCCTAGTCTTTTGCTCGAGCCTTGCTTGTGTGGTTCTTTTATAATGTAAACTCTATTTGGAGCTGCTACACCCTACTGTAAAAACTTGGCCGCCTTATATTCTAAAAGGAGTTGGTGTATGCAGAGCATCGTAAACATATATAACTTGCTATAATAAGACAACATGGGCCACAAATTTTTCAGGTTCCTTGGTCAAAGAAGCAACATATATGGTCGGAGTGTATCTCGTTTGAGATATAGTCCTGATACGTTGATAGGGATAGAAGATTTTATAATCTTACTTGCTGTTTGCCATGGAAGATATTATGGCTCAACTTGTCTGCACCTATCTCCTTCATGCATCGTGTACAAGAAGTCGAAGGAGACGTATTTGCCTGCTCTGAACTCGGAAGTCACAATCAGGCCTCAGAATTGTGCCATGTGCGTCTTTAAACGCATTCATGAATTAGCAGCGACACAAGCAAGTTGATCCCTTGTAAGCTATGAGACGGACATGTCATTTCTCAATCCCTTTCTTGCTCCATTTTTTTGGGAACTGATCTTGTCTGAATTGCAGTATCAGCCTGGGAGAAGTTTAGTTGATCGCTTCCTGGTTCTGGCCGCTGGAAGTCAAACTGTACATGGTTGGAGGTCATCATAAACCAATGTTTTAAATTATGATTTTCATGACTTCACAGTAAAATACCAAAAAAAAACTACAACAGCTATCACAGATTATAAGGTTTTAATATTTTTAAATAAGAATATGAGTCAAATCTGGAATCAATAATTAAACGTGCTAATATACGTTAAAGATCATACTGATAACTATATATCATAATATTCTTAACAACAAGTACTTAATCACTGAGAAATATAAATGCTAGGTTACCAAAAAATGGTGAGATGAAGTCTTTTACTAGGTTTACTATAGATCAGGCTTATAAGAGATGCATATGGGTCTTCTAATAATATTGGATTTCAAAATAGGCTCAATATTTTGGCCTATGTGTGGTATGTAGAATAGCAGAGTTATCGTTAGTTACAAGCTATGATATATAGGGGAGCTATTGCTAGCTACAGTGACTGTAGCTAATATAATAAAATATTAGCCTATAACTTCGCATTTGGGGTAAAGAAAGAAATTATACCTAGCTACTATTTAAAACATTAAAGTAAACAGACTGAAAATGATACAGGATCCGAGTGGGCAATGGAACATCGACAGGCGATGCTTCGTCGTCGACGATGTGTCAATTCTTCGCACGAGCGAGCGGACCCTTATATGAGCTTAGTAGGAATGCATCATCGGCACGTCTTTGAACGGCTGCTACAGTACTCAAGGAAAAACTACAGAAAGGGACATGTAATATTGTTCATTTATGCGTAAGGAAGGTGGCTAGTTCTGGAGCTCGCCTAAGACTGAAAGTGACCTGAGCAACCGTGGGTTGTGATGCTCTTTGTTTAAACTTCAAAGAAATCGCCACGACGTTGGAGCCTTGGAGGCGATGTGTTCTTGAGATCATTCGTCGAAAATCTTAATAAAATTATGAGCCGGTGCTTATCTGAACTTTCTGAATCATTAAGCGCACTTATGTGATTTGTTACTAGATATTGGTACTCCTGCCTGCTACGACAAAAATAATAATGATCCTGAGTATCTCTACTATTATAAAGCAGCAGTTGGTGGCAGTGGTGAGTTCTACCCACGTCATTAATTGCCCTGCTTAATTGCCCTACTTAATTGCCCTGCTTAATTGCCCTATGCAAAAAACGAAGCGTTGCTTTAATTAGCCAGCTTTCGCAAGAAACGAAGCATTAAAGATAGATGTTTAATCTTGTGAAATATTTTTTTTTATCTTTTAATCTTTATTTTTCGTTATCAATTTTGTTTTTCGTAGCAACGCACGGGCATGTAACTAGTATGACTCATGAGCAAGTAGTGTAAAGTGTTGGGATTACTATTTAAGCGCACTACTTATATGTGTGAACGGGATTAGATTAGTTAGGATTGACATAATATTAGTTAGGATCGAGATAACATTAGTTTTCATTAGATAAGATTAGTTCCTTTCAATTAGAAATTGCTTTTATACGAGCCAATTAAGTAATTCATCCTTATAAAAAGGGTAGCATGTATTTTTATTTACCAAGCAAAGAATAATGAAAAAGTATTCCTAACTTCTCCATTCATATAGCTCTGGTCTCACTCTAAACCTGCTAAACTAGATCTATTCCTCTCCCCAATTTGTGCACTCCTTTGTCTAGCATCATTCTAGCTCAAGTTGTTGCTGTCTAACCTCCATCCGATAGATGCTTACCCTGTTATGAACTAAGGTTCATGATATTTGGTATTAGAGTCACTCATCATAACATTTGGTATCGGAGCCATCAATCCCTACCCAATTCGTATGTTGCCATGGTAGGAGCGACGCTCTCATCATCCTCGATGTCAATGCCGTCGTTTGGTTTCGCCGTTGCATCCCCATGGGTGACGCCATTGGTGCGAACAGTGGCGCTATCTACTGTACTAAAAGTTATCCACGCCACCGCTGGCTTCGTCGTTGCTATCTCCATGAGCGATGCCACCAAAGCCAGCCTTGGTGCTGCTACATCACCTCACCATCCAGCATCATTCGCCCTCAACACTGACGCCACCGATGGTTTTGTGACACTACGGTATGAGTTTATGTCGCGTTTTTGGCTTTTCAGGGTGTTTGAGCCTTTTCCGGGAGAGTTTGGGCCTTAGGGGGCTTTGTTCTGGGCCTTCAGTCGGGCGGGAAGCAGTCGGCATAAGCTCCCATATGGCAGGGACGTGCGCTCAACCATCCACCGCGACCTCCGCCAGGACCCCAACACCAGGAGAAAAGAGCGGGAGGACGACGAGCAGCGCCGGCGTGAAGACGACCGTGACGCTTCGGTATCAACCACCACCGGGACAGCCAACGTCGCGACGGCGATTGCAAGCATCAAGATGTGGGCCTCAGTAAACGCAGGAACCACTACCACCCAGACCGTCGTGACAACGATGATCGCCGAGTGGAATCTCCACCACGCTGTCATCTACCACGCTGTGATGAGGAGCCCATTGACGGAGTCCGAGCGTTCACCGCTCGGCTCCGTCGAGTGGTGTGGCCCGATAGTTTCGACCCCAAGGGCATTATCAAGTTTGATGGAGAAAGAGATCCAGAAGCCTGGCTGCATGTTTACGCCCTCGCAGTCAAGACAGTCAGAGGTCCGGGTGGCAACAGGGGCATTCCCCACAGGGGAGTGCCTCCCCGTTCCCGTCTCCGCGACCCAAAATTTTCCCTGTCCCCGTTCCCCGTCTTGGGGGAGAAAATCCTCCCGTCCCCATCCCCATTCGGGTATCGGGGCTTCATCGGGGACCCATCCCCATGAAAATTTCACACAAGAGAAGAGCTCTTATAGCTATTTTAACTCTAAATCATATCAACAGGCAAGGAAAAAAAGAATGCATGCATTCATTAAAGATTATGTTGTCCCGTTTATGAAAATGTGAATATGATGGGCTAGAGAATATGTTTGCAATCTAACAACTAAATTGGACTAAACTAAATTCGGATCCCCAACCAGGTCCCCGCGGGGAAAAAAATTCCGCGTCCCCGTCCCCACCATCCCCGACGGGGGAATAATTTCTCCCGCTTCTATCCCCGCGAGGGACGATTTCTTCTCATACCCGTCCCCTAATAGAGGAATTCCCCGCCGGGGATCAGGGAACGGGTCCCCATTGCCACCCCTAGTCGGAGGTGATTGCAACGTAATGGCAAATTACCTGCCAGTCCTACTCGCCCCATCGGTTCAGGCATGGCTTACAGGGCTTCCGTGGAATTCCATAGATTCCTGGGGAGATCTCTGTGAGCAATTTATTACAAATTTTCAGGGCACTTACGAGAGGCTTGGAACCTCGTGGGATTTGTATCAGCTTCATCAGAAGAAGAACGAATCCCTGCGAGAATTCATCCAAATCTTCACACAGAAAAAGAATACGGTTCGGGACGTCTCGAATGCAGTCGTCATCGCGGCTTTCCAAAAAGGAGTCAGCAATCCCGATCTCATCAAGAAGATGTCCCGAAAATCCCCGGCTATGGTAAGGGAGATGTTTGCCCTAGCCGATCGATATGCTACGACCTCAGATGCTTTGGCCGAGTGCCGAGAGGATCATCCACAGCAAAATTATAAAATGGACCATGTCGAGTCCTCAAAACAGAAAGATAGAAAACGGAAGGGTGAGGAGCTGGTCGTAGTAGCCGATCATGGTCGGGGAAAGGGCCAATGACCCAAGAGTCAGAAGAAAGCCGAATGGAAGACATTGATCGACTGGAAGAGGCCAGGGACGTCGCCGCGATCCAGTCGGCCAAGTACCTCCAGGGCTTACGTTGCTATCACGATTGCAATGTACGGGGCTGGGCCTTCTCTAAAGGAGATTTGGTTTTAAGAAAGAATAAAAAAAGCGAGCACAAGATCTCCCCAAGCTGGGAGGGCCCCTACATTGTTGACGAAGTAATGCGCTCAGGGGCTTACAGACTTAGGCGCGAAGACAGCGTGGTCATCAGCAACACATGGAACGTAGAGCAGCTACGTCGCTTCTACACTTAAACCTTCTGTTCGACTATGTCATTATGAATAAAGTATTTGACTTACTACTCAGTTGTCGCCCAACTAAGCAGTAAGCCAGGGGCTACACTTAATAAGTGTACGCTGCACGTACACATTCCTTGAAAACATCCTTACTTTTTTCTCGATCCAGGTGACTTTCCAAGCGCGTGACGAATGAAACTTTAATCCCACAAGCAGCGAACTTTAGTCACTCGGAGGGCGTGTTAGGGGCAAAAGGCCATGAGCCGAGTTCCGACGCTCGGGAGCTAGACAAGTTGGGCTGATCTCCGGAATCCTAATGGATATAGCTATGGTGCGCCCCAAGTCGGGCTGATCTTCGGTATCCTAATGGATATAGCTATGGTGCGCCCCAAGTTGGGCTGATCTCCGGCATCCGAATGGATATAGCTAAGGTGCGCCCCAAGTCGGGCTTATCTCCGACATCCGAATGGATATAGCTAAGGTGCGCCCCAAGTCGGGCTGATCTCTGGCATCCTAATGGATATAGCTACGGTGCGCCCCATGTCGGGCTAATCTCCGGTATCCTAATGGATATAGCTATGGTGCGCCCCAAGTCGGGCTGATCTCCGGAATCCTAATGGATATAGCTATGGTGCACCCCAAGACGGGCTGATCACCAGTATTGTGAGACCCTCATTTTTATGTCACTAAGTAACATAAATATGAGGTTCTTTAAGTGCTTCCGGTGCCATTCCCATGATCAGTGGCTGGCACGCACAAACACAATTTGGAAATTACAGCCACACAGGTACACATTTTTATTACATCACAGGTTTTATAGTGTTATTACAATACCAAAAGTAGCATGAAATTAAAACCATGTCTCATAGTATGCCAACTATTCCATAACTCCACAGGCAACTGCTGAGATGAACCTAGAAAGATCGGTCGTCGCTAAAATTCGCAGGTTCCTCATATTCATTCACGTCGTTATCGTAATCTTGCTCATCACCTAAAAACATTGTCGAAGCAAGTTGAGTACATTGGTACTCGCAAGACTTTGTAGTGTATGCAATTCCTGGAATATATGCAGGCTGAAATAGAAAGTGGGTTTCTACGGTTGTTTTGCATAAAGCGGAAGATTTGAATGAAGTAATACTGAATAATAATGGAAAGCATAACTAGAAATTTAAAACAGTTTAATAAGTAATTTAAATAACAAGTAGTAAGATGAAATATAACAATCTACTCACGGCCCTTTGTGAGTAAATTAACGAAAAAGACCCTCCATGGTCTTATACGGACAAATGTAACAATAAGTGACATAAAAGGGTGTAAACCATTTCTCAAATCATTTAATTAAAGGTTTTTGAAAACAGAAACAGCTAACTAGTGTCAATTCGCCAAGTCGTCCATGACCGTGGACACGGCTATTCGAATAGTTTTAGACTCTGCAGAGTTTGTACTGCTTTACCCACAAGATATGTTCTCCCTTTTTGCAAGCTATAAGACACACTTCCTTTGGTATGTCCGCGAGGAGTTCATAACGGCTGTTCGATTACTTGAACCTTAACTTTGCACTAGCCCAATGACGTTACTCCTGACTATGATGGAAGCAAACAAACAGTGAAGCAATAGTATTCAGGAGCCCGCGGCTCAAATGGTACAACAACAGCCCCAATTCATAGCCAGGCGTACACCGTTACAACGGCAGATGCCAACACCTCGGTGATGACACCTCCCTCGAGCAAACCTATATCCGGAATGCCCGTGCTACAACTGCCTACCAATGTGCAAAGCTAATTCCCAAATAATTTAATAAGTTAAGACTGTCCCATTACAGTACTTGTGGATGTACGGTTATACTTGGATCATGCAACACTATGTTCGGTCCTCAAAGTGACATGGGTAATAACTCCACCCTAGCTACGTACACGTTAAAACATGTACAACCGGCTATCGCCAATAATCACCCACATCAAAACAGTAGTTTTATTTTTATTTTTATCAAACTACCAGTATCCTTTACTGCATAAATAAACCATAAAAGATTTCATAAGGAAAAGTGTGTGGGTGTAAATGTCAACGTATCATTCTAGTATTGCTAAGCAGATGCAATTAATATTCGTTATAGCCCATCCTTTAATTGAGTATCCATTCCTATGGTTATCATGGGGTTTATGTTGATATGATTAAGACAATATATCAACATTGGGTTATAACTACCAAGAGCGTGAAATAAATAGTTAGAATATAAGCATGCAGGAAGATTCTTAATCACATTTTATCTGGTTGTAAAATCTGGGTTCAAGAATGATCAAAGGGGTGCTTGCCTTGCTCCTCGACGGTGTAAAATTTGGATCGATGTAAATCGGCGGCGTAGTCGATTGTCTCAGCGTCTATACGTCGAATACGAACATGACAAATAAAATACTTCAATATCGATAAAAGAAACAAATACATGAACAAAGAAAGCAGTTTGAAAGATTCAAATGAAATCACTTCAAATCAATCAATGATGGTAATCACTTCATCACTTCATGCATTAACCAAGTTATAGGATTTTGGTCCTAAGGACAAAAGCTTAATGACATACAACATGACTACCTTTCTTTATGTATTATTTCATTTTAATTTATGAATTCAGGAAGCTAAGATTGTAGAATTAAATTTAACAAAGTTCATTTTCAGGGTGTATGATTAATTGTACTAATACGAATTAGCATGCAAAGCAACCCTAGTCATATTTAATGAAAGAACATGGTGTATCCTAATTTTCATCTTACCATCTGATCCTAATTAGTGTAATGAGCACAAAGAAACAAGTTTCATTCATTTTGGATGCTTTTTGATTAAGTTATTGCTAGGGGTGAAAATGGTACGGGTTAATCCCGACCGATCCGGTACCGAATCCGTTAAAAACCGTATTCGGGAAAAAAAATCCGTATCCGGCCGGATTCGGATACGGTACCGGATACTTGCTACCGGATACGGTAACGGATACGGTAGACGAGATATCCGACCGAATAGCTGCGGTATATGGTAACCGGATATTATCCGACCGGATATCCGAATCAACAAAACAAGGGTACTCCGTACGACCGTACTCAAGTCAAGGGTTTCCCATTCGATTCCCGCAAGCCTCAGTCTTTGCCTCCCTATTCGATTCCCCAACCCGAAAACTAACCCTAGTGCTTGAGCCGCCGCCGCCACCGCCGCATGAATTCAGTGTGTTGGCCTGTTGGGCGAGCGGGACTTAGTTGTTCAAGTTATGTATGAATTTGATACCTTGTTATACTTGTGTTGTGTGAGTTGTCAAATTTATGTAATATATATGAATTTATTGCTTGTCAAATGTTTCAACAAGTATGTATCCGTTTGTATTATCCGTTTCCGAACCGAATCCGGTATGTATCCGCTCCAACATTACCATATCCGAAACTCCGAAATATCCATATTCGTATCCGTATTCGGTCTTACCGTATCCGATTCCGAATCCGGAAAAAAAATATGGGTTAGGATACGGGAACAGCAATATCCGACCGTATCCGATCCGTTTTCACCCCTAGTTATTGCTACTATATTAAATATATGCATTAAATAAAGTCCTAATGTGAAATTTTCACAAATTAATTCCAAATTCAAATCCAATTACATATTTGGACACTATTTGACCCAAGGATTCCAACAAAGTTGGTTTCATTCAATTTGGACTTTATTTGCAAAATTTCTATATGCCACATATTCAAACTTCAAGCTTTAAATTCAAATTCAGAGTTAATTTGCTAAACAAGTATCAAATATTTTTGCATATTATGAAACTACATGATTTATAATGAATTTACAAATTTGTTTCATTCGATTTGGAGCTATAGGTCAAAAGTTATATGTATTTGAATTACTTCGGTTCCTTTAAAACAAGAAAATGGGGAAATATGTTTTCCTTAAGGGAAAACGCACTTTAGCATTTTGCGCGGGCTGGTTTTGAACCAGAGTCGCAGTCGCTGGCGCCTGGGCCCGGTCCGTCAGCGACTTGTGTGCGTGTACACGCGCGGTTATGCGCGGCTGACATGGATGGCCCGCGTAGCAGTGAACCGAAGCAGGGGACACGGCCGATGGCCTCACCGGCGGCAAACCGGCGACGTCGATCGACTTCGGCCGATGGCTACGGCAACACGGGACCATGGTGAACCTAGGGGACTACTTGGACATGGGCGGTGTTCGGGAGAAACGAGCGCACGGCGGTGACCGGCGGCGCTTCACGGTGATATAAGGTGTGGCAACGTTACAACCCAAACCGAGTTGAATGATCACATGTATAAGCTTTAGGAGGTCCTAAGGACTCTATTAAGACTTTCCATCCAAGGAATGGATGGTCGGGTGAAGCTCTCACCTTGCTCCGCTAATGGCGGACGAGGTCTCACGGTGCGGGAACAACTCGGAGCACTCCAGGCTGAAACAAGTGGTGCACAAGCTACGTGAGTAACCAAGGATACTATAGGACCCAATAATTTGGACGTTATCTTACCGAGTCAAGCGAATTTGGAATTTCCCCCAATTTGGAACTCGCCGGAAACGGAGACGAAGGCTTCGGTCTGGGCGGTCCGGGCGTTAGGGTAAAAATGGAGGTGCGTGTTGGTTTGAGGGGATCACTACGCACTCGGTGGGGGCTTAAATAGACGTGAAGGATGTCTCCTATGGTTTGGGCAACGAAGAAAATGGCGGCGGCCAACTAGGGCGTTCTCTGGAGCTTTCCTTCCAGCTAGGTCAAGGCCATCGAGTGGTGCAGTGCAGGTGTAGTGACACCCTCACAGTGCAGGCGCGAGGCGCGAGGAGTTGCGGCGCAATACGGACAAGAATGGAGGCGGTTTCGGTTGGCTCTGTCGGCAGAGAGAGCGAGAGAGAGCAGAGGGGAAGAAGAAAGAGCTGACAAGTGGTCCCCGGGGCCACTTGCAGTGAGACTGGAAGGGAAAGAAGGAGGAAGGAAGGAAATGGACGTGTGAGAGGTGGAGTCCCACCTGGCTGTGACGCGAAGCTACGGGACCCGTCCGGCAGCGTCTTGCACACGTGGGTCCCACGTGGAAGAGAGCAAGGGAAAGGGGAGGTCTGGTTCCTTCCGCTCAGACAGCATACTAAGAGAATTAAATGAGGGGTCAGGTCGACTCCAGAATTTCCTAAACTTTTTGACCAAGCTAAGAACTAATATATCTACCTCCAGTAAAATTTTAGGGTTAAAATGAACTATATTCATTTAATTAAAAATCTGACATTGTATGCTGCACAGAATATCCCATTCGGTTTTCGAATTGATTATAGAACCAAATCAACATATTTATTTTTAAAATTTTTAATGAAGGTGTGATTCCACAAATAGGTTCTACCATAAAAATTTCATCACTAAAGTCACAGTATTTATTTTTCTAAAATTCATTTACTCGTTTCTGCAGAATTTCAAAACTGCCTTAATTAAATGCAAATAAATATCTACCCTTATTAATAATTTTTGAAAATTTTTGTGGATGAAGGTGATGTGTCTGAGGTCTTATGGTAAAAATTGCAAGGCGTAGATTGCTCTACAACTTTCTCCATAATTCTGACAAAGGTCTGGACAGAAGTGAGAATTATCATTTTAATTTGTTTTGCTCACTAGTAAAAGCATGCACATGGTCTTTTGACCATCTAGGGATATTTTCTAGGGTTTGGCCAGGTTATACAAAATTTTTACTATGGTAATTTCATTTCTTACCATTTTACCATTTTCTCTTTTCCTTTATTTTCTTTCTTAACTCCATTATTCATTTCAACAAATAATTCAACCAGTAGATCTAAAATCAATAAATGCACACAAAATCATAATATGCAACACACAACTGATTTCACATTTTTAATATTTGATTTTGAACCTTTATAAATTTGAGGATGTTACAAGTATCCTAATGGATATAGCTATGGTGCGCCCCAAGATGGGTCGATCACCAGAGTCCTAGTAGTTATATTGGGTATCACTCGTGATATGCCCCATGTCGGGCCAATCGCTGGTTACTGCAAGTCGGAACCAGATATCACGAATTGACTTTGAATAATAGGTTTCGAGGGTATGCCCCATGATGGGTTATCAGCTGTGCATCATGGCAGTTGAATACAAGTACCATTCGGCCAAAACTTATTCAAGTTATGGTGCGCCTTAGGACGGGCTGATCAACAATATCCTAACGGCCATATTGAGTATCACTCAGTATTCCAACCGGTGGAGCTCTAGCAAGTCCTTCGCAATCTCCCTGCCTACAACAAAGCACTCGGCATAAAAGGAGAACCAGTCGGGAAGCTGCGCCAAGAACTGGGCACTCGGGATGAAGCAGGACTCAGCTGGCTGCAACCAGAAAAGATGGCAACTCGATTGCGAAGCACTCGGAGGCTACTGTGGAGTATGTGGACCCCGGGTACCTACACGATGGACCGCAAGGACCCACCAAGAGGGGGCGTCCAAGGACGGTTACAAAGAACCGGGCTTTACCCGGACTCTCACCATCGTGTCCTACAAGATAGGATAAAAGATGGTAACTAACTATTGTTAGGAAGGATACGATTTATTCTGTAGATAGAATCTCCATCATGTAACCGATTAGGAATCCACCCTGTAACCGACTCGGATCCCTCAGCCCCCTACCTATATAAAGGGGGCAAGAGGTACAAGGCAAGGGATAGAAAAAACACAGCAGAGATACTAGACATACAATACGTGAGATACATACATCTCATAATCCCAGAACACAAAACTAGAGTATTACTTCCACCGTCAAGGGTCTGAACCTGTCTAATCCCTTTTCTTGTGTTACCATCGAGTTTAGGTCGAGCGCATAGCCCCATATAAATTATAACCGACAACAAACGTCGACAGCGACATTGTTGAAAAAAATTTATTGGAGCCCTTTATTTTTTGATATATACCATTTTCTATATGTAAAAAGAGTATATAAACAAATTATGTTATAAAGGGTGGACTTTGATGAAATTTTTTGTGAAACTCACTTTGGAGTATCTTATAATCTGTATTAGAGTATACTCAAAAGGATAAAGATCGTATAATAACATCATTTAAGTGGTATATTGAGAGTGAGAGTACGTACTCCTTGAGGTATAGAACCATTTTCATATATATATCTGGATTATGGATTACGGAACTGCTTCTGATTATATGATTATGGGGAAATCGGGCCTGGCTGATTGCGACTTCTAGGTTTTGGACCAGACTGGCAAGAATCAGGTTTTAGCCGGATTCTGATTCTATGTAGAGCGTAGCTTCTGATTATACGAGAAACTGTTCAGAATCCTCATGTTCGACAAATAATCTGTTTTTTAAGCAGAAGCTGAAACAAATAGGGATGGACAAAATAATTCGAAACAAAAGGGAAGAAACTCTCAGCCGGCAAGATCTATCACAGAATTGCACATTTGCAACCTGCTTATATAGAACCCGCATGTCAGTCTTCAGTTTGTCGGCGGGTTTTGGTGCTATAAATGCAGTGCCTAGCTGCTCTGAAGTCTGAAAAAAAAAAAACTAGCCTATAACTGCAACTGTTCTAAGCATATCTACAGTCATAGAACACACTCGGATCAGTCAGCTCCATCACCATCCTGCCAATGTCGTCCCAGCATCCATCCTTGTACAGATCGTTCGGCACGGGCAAAGGTTGCGGTGGTACACTGTTCCATTGCCCCTGAAAGTGCTGGTTATAGCCATTGTTCACCGGATCGTGCGGCACGAAGTTGATGTACTCATCCCCGGTACTGTCAGACTCGAGGCTACAGGTGATCGAGCTCGAGTCGGGCTGGGCAACGGCCGCGACGGCCACCTTGCCGGCGACCTGCTGGGGCTGCTTCTTGTATGTGATGTTCCTCTTGAAGATTCGGCAGATGGTCCACACTTCCTGCGTTTTTCAGGCACGAGTTCAGTTTAGTCGGGCAGCCATTTTGTCCCGAAATTTTAGAATTTCGGTGGGCACCGAAAAAATTTTCTAACCGAAATTCGAGACCTGGCACCCAGGCCATGAGAGGGAGAGCTCACGTACCGCTTCTTGCAAGCTCGGCGGCGAGGAGTCGACGGTGTTGTCGGGGTTTGGCGGGAGGCGGAACTCGTGCATCATCCAGTCCGTCTTGGTGCCTTTGCCGGCGCTGCCGCGGTAGTAGACGAGGGACTTCTTCAGGCCGATGCAGTCGCCGGCGCAGTTTATCGGGCGGTCGATGCCGGTGGCCTTCCAGAAGCCGGAGCCGGTGACCCTGTTCGGCCTGATGCTGTTCCGGTACTTCCTCCCCCTCAAGCAGAAGAAGTACCATTCCTTCTCACTGCCAACCGTGCTCGCTTCTGCATATAATTAATTTACACCAAATTCAATTTTATTAGGATCTTTAATTAATTGCTCTTTGCTGCAATGCTTGTGTACTTAATTATTCATGCTGTGCGTAACCTACACACAATTCTTAACATGAAGTGTTAGCATGACAAATTGAATAGCATATACATGGAAACATGCCTATACTATCTAGCCAGGAACACCTCCAACCTCCAGCTCTTTTATGAACCATTATGCTGTGATCATGCATCTACCTTTATAATTAACATCTAAAATGACCATGAATCGAGTAGAAATATGATCGAGACGATGTGCTACTTAACATGTGGAGCATGTCATGCGTGATTTGCTATTTAATTTGTAGGCACTAAAAATATAACATACAATTCTTAACATGACAAATTGAAGAGCATGCATACACATACACATGTAGATACTACATCTCCAACCTCCAGCTCTTTATGAATTATTATGGTGCGATTATATTTAGCTAAAATTATGTTGCGATTATGCATGCATCCACCTATATGATAATTAACATCCAAAATGACAATGAATCGAGCTGCAGAAAAATTATGATAAGATGATATGCCCTTATCGTGCATGATTTGATAATTCGTAAGTAGCAAAATATATATATGCTTACTGAGGAAGTCCCATGGGTCATGCTTGTAGATGTCCATCTCCTTTATGATCTCTATGCTCAGCCGCTTCCCGGCCACCTTCCGCCGGAGGTAGAAGGTGACGAGCTCCTCATCGGTGGGGTGGAACCGGAACCCGGGGAGCACCAACTCTTCCTCTT
Organism: Rhipidocladum racemiflorum; assembly: GCA_036346355.1. Classification (NCBI taxonomy): domain Eukaryota; kingdom Viridiplantae; phylum Streptophyta; class Magnoliopsida; order Poales; family Poaceae; genus Rhipidocladum; species Rhipidocladum racemiflorum. The sequence goes on from CM070582.1 coordinate 42,185,440, forward strand.
CATCTCCTACGATCACCTCCTCCACAACCTCTCCATGATCACTCTTCATCTTGCGAATGATCTCCTTCGTTAGCTCTTGCACCATTTTGTGCTTCTTGTGTTTTTCTTCTTTGATCTATGGTTGCCTCCTCTTGTTGAAGTGTTAATCAATCTGCTATTACCTTGGACAATATATATATGAATGGATCTTCTTGCAAGAAATACTGATGAGATGGCCATGGAGATGCCTGTATATATAGGATGCGCATGCCGGCTATCTAGGATAGAATCATGAAGGTTCATGCCTGCTTGGTCCCAGGCACCTGGTCCGACTTCTCTACCAACCGCATATGTCCTTACCTTGTAAGATATCTTTGACTGTTCTTCAGTCGATCACGATCACAGTGACAGTGAAGAAGACGACAGGCGCAGCCTGCCCCATTATGCCACGTGATCCAGAGACGTTTCTCGCACAAGTTTAATTGCATGCTGAGCAATCGAAATAGGGTTGTATTGTTACTAGCTTGTGCGTCCATTGGTTGCTTCTCTTATTTTTTTTTCGAGATTGAATGGTTCTTTTAGGACAAATTGCGAGATTGAATGGTTCATACTTATTGACTGTCTTTTACCATATGTAAAAAGGCAACGAACGAATTCGATCAGAACATGGATAAGAAACCAATCAGATATATATACCGTGCATATATACCGGTAACAAAACATGCCCACCAGAATTCCATCCACATTGGATTTCTCTTGTTTACTTAATCAACACAGTCTTTATATTCGATTAAGTAAAGTATAAACGACTGACTTAATTGTTCACCTGTTTTCTACCTGGAAAAGTTGAAAGTGATTAAATTAGGCAACCAACCACCAAGTCTCTTTTAAACCAAGTCTTCAAGATTCTACTGGACCTTTGCAAAAAAATAATAATAGCAAAACAGAATACTATCGAATTAAGCACAAGTTGGATGGTAAAGAACTAAAGATCTCAATGGATTATTCTCCTGCATGGTTGTTGGAGAAGGGTGGAAAAAGGACCAGTAATATCTCGAGAAGGCGTCAAGTACATCATAAGCAAGATTTGTGAGAAATCTGTGCTCGTTCTGTCTTTCAATTAGGAAAAGTAAACCCTTTTGCCTTTAGTTACCCCCACTACTTATTTTTAACACAAAAAACTCCTTTGGCACTTCCTTCTAAAAACACAAGAACTTTGCAAGAAAGCAAAATTCCTAGGATAGACGTCGATGTGCATTGTCCAGTAAATAGAGAGAATGAGAGCCAATGGGAAGTTTTCACTAGGATTTTTGTGTTTCAAGTGGTGGACCCCTCTCTAGGAAAAGATCGATCATCCTTACCTGGACCAAAACTATATCAGTTACCAGCGGCGTAGCCAGTATTTTAGATAAGGTTGGTCCAACTTGAAAAAAAAGTAACAAGACAACATATACAGATAAAATGTATTAAAAGCTAAATATATATGAAGATAATAATAAGGTTTTGAATATTACCATACTACTTCTTTTTGTCGGGTTTATGCCTTCTAATGGTCATGAAAGTCTCGATTATATCATCTTCATCCACTTTGGATAACATATTTCGCTCAATAAAGGTGACTAGACAATCATCCAAAAGACTATCACCCATCCTATTTCTCAATTTATTCTTGACAAACTTTATTGCAGAAAATGCCCTTTCAACACTTGACGTCACCACTAGTAGAAGGAATACCAATTTGATAAGCAAGTACACCAAATCATGAACATCATGCCTCTTTGTTTGAACAAGTTTAACTGAGAGTTCAGTTATACTTTTTAGGCTTTTGAAGATATCATATTTTCTCATGTCATCAATACGTTCTATTTTTCTGCTGACTACGTATGCGTGGACTAGGGAATACTTGATGGGCCGGAGCATTGGTTGGGCCATGGCACAGCTATGACAACCCCTATCTACGCCCATGTCAGTTACTATAGTGCTCTTAGTTCTAATTAATCACTTCCAGATCTCCTATCCTTCATGATGGCCAAAAATCGTTAGAGAAAAAAAGGAAAAACTGCGTGATCATCTTCGGTTTTTGGAACCTTTAGAAGGAGCGCAATGCACGCATTTTCCAAGATTTGGCGACTCCCGTCCACATCGTCGTGCAGAAGGCGCAACAGGATCTAGCGGAGTTTACTTTTGTTACTGAGAGATCCGTCTAAGCGGGAGGCTTCCCCTTAGTTCTTTGTTTGTGTTTTCGTGGTTTTCTTTTCGGTTGCTAGGGACTCTATTCTACTAGCTGCCGGTCGTATTGTACCTGAATACTAAACTCTTCTTCCTCTCCTCTTAATTGATTGGGCAGCGCTCCTGCCTCTAATTTCGAAAAAAAAAGAAAAAACTATTGGAAATATATAATTTATGGTGGTGAGTTAACAACTTACCATTCACTAAAGTGACATCAACAAAATGCTAGCTAGGGTTTATTATTAAAACTCCACATAAAGCACACACGAAAGGAATCTCTCCTCCAATGCTTGAACCATCAAAGTCCCACCGATCTTCTTTGGCCCTGTTTGTTAGGGTTTTTTCTCCACCTTAAAAGCTAAAAAGGCAAAACCTAAATAAAAAGGTAGCTTTTTAACTGAGTTTTTTTAAAAATAAAAATCATAAGTCTTCTTCGTATAACTAAAAGATAAAAACCATCGGAGATGTGTTTTTTTAGCTTATTAATGGTAGTTTTTAAACCAATGTCACTAAAGTCACTAAAGTTAGAGCAAAATTACTCACATGTCACAAATAAAAGCAGAAAATTTTTAAGATGTTTAAGCCAAAAAAATTTTTGGTTTTAAGCTATAAGATAAAAATGGCCTAAACAATCAGGTCTTTTATCTTCTATTCAAATCAAGCAAGCGGCTTGCGTGGTCAGACGGTGCAATCAGCAAATAATATATGTAATATTTGTTGATGAACTTTTCCATGGATAGAAAGGAAAAGACAAGAGAGCAATTTATTCTAACTCGATAGGTAAACAATCGCAGGAGATTTACCGTTGTTGTCATGATATGTAGAAAAAAAACACCCAATAAGGATCTCTATTATTCCCCACGTGGAGAAAAGCTACTGAGGCAGCTGGATGTGGAAATAGTAGACACGGGCAATTCATGTACAAACTCTGCATGACCAACGTGGTTGATAAGTTCCAACTCACGTAGAGCGTGTTGGTTGCATGTACGCGCGAGTTTGACATGTGGACAACGGTCGCGCGCGGTGTCTCTGTGCGTGCAGTCGTGTCGTGCTATTTTGGTTTTCGTTGTATGCGTTGAGCCAAGCTACGCGCGATGCAGTGAACCAAACACGAGCTTGCGCACAGTCAATGCATTAGACGAGTCTGGCTGCGTGCTCGCGATGTAGTAAACCAAACGCAAGCTTGCGCACAGTCAATGCATTAGATGAGTCTGACTGCACGCTTGCGATGTAGTGAACCAAACACGAGCTCACGCGTAGTCAATATATTAGACGAGTCTTGTCACGCGGATGCACGAACCAAACAGGTTCGTAGGCTCGCACGTAGGGACAATTTTGCCTAGGGTATACCATGTATGCACGCAAGGTCACCTCGGTTTCATGTATGTCCCTGTCACGGTCTAATCTGCAAAAGCACAAAAGGACGACAGGATTGCATGCATTTCTGACTACCTGTTTTATTGGAAGCCTCCTCCTTTGGAATTTCTGCACAATTTAACGTGTGTAGCCACTTAACGTGACTTATCTGCACGTTTTTTTTGGTCAAAAAGATGTTTGACAATTCTGATCTTCTACATTTGGAAGGAAATTAAGTAAATGGCTGACTGTACACGGTCATATATGTTTTTGGAAATCGTACATATTTCACGGCCGTGCATTTAAGTGAACTAATTTAATTAACTGTAGCTTCTACTTTCTCTTCTTCTTTTTTACAGGACAGCATCTCAAGCTAGCTAGCACTTAAAACCGCCTTTTTCTTCTCTCTTTTGTTTTATTTTTTTGCGAGGAAATACCACCTTTTTCTACCACACACATATGATATAATGTTCAGTACTATACTTCTGCTGAAGGGTTAGCTAGCTAGTTGAGCGTTGTAACTTGTAAAACCGTTTAGCGCAGATACGATTTTGTTCTGTATAGAGTTTGTAATATTATTAAAACGAACCTTGTGTTTGCACCAAAATTTGACAAGGCTGATCTCGTGGAGATCGGTTTTGATAAGGATATGTCGGTTATAGCAAGTTGATACCGTTTCGGATTGGAGGGCCGCGATTCAAAGGAAACTGAGTCCGATACGGGTAGGATAAGAGATTGAGTCGGATATGATCGGACTTAACATGGTAAGTAGAGATTGAGGCCGATACGGGTGATTGAAGAGACCGAAGAGGATACGTTCAGGCCGAGTGCTATATAAGAGGACTAGAGGCGAGAAGGAAAAGGCGCCCAGAGCCAACCCACAAACACGCTTTACTTTTCCCTTATTTTTCCGTCAACTAGTAGTAGTCTTTTAGTTTTAGAACCTTTCCTTTGTAATTCATTTTGATCAATAAAGTTGCGCATCGCCGATTGTTGATCTTTACCGATTACACCCAGGTCTGATTTGCTTTGTTTTGTTGCGCATCGCCTCTCAAAGCCGATCTGCCTTTACCTTTGGATTAACCGTAACTGGTTGATCTAGTTATCCCTCTAATCGGCTTTGTAGCCGACGAGAGTTAAGCCGATAATCCTTCGTTATCGGCTTTTATTAACTTACAAATTCTACCTTATCAATTTCAGGTCAAATTGACTGGCACGCTCTGCAAAACCGGTGTTTGTCTTGTGTGTTCGAGGCTAAAGACCCTACTTCACGTTTTTAGCGCGAACATATTTTGGCACGCCCGGTGGGACCTCAGAAGGAAGTCGATCATGTCGTCAACCGGAAAATCCACATCTACCACCGACATCAACACAGATGCGATAATCGAGCTTACATTAGCCGATCTAACGCCTGAGCAGCAAAAGGAAATTGAAGATCAGAAAGCCGCGCTTGAAGAGACGATGCTGAAGTGCTACCAGAAGACCCGATGGGGTGTTACCCAGAAGACCGCGCTCCCAACGCTCAACCCCATCGGCGACGGCAGCATCCCAACCAAGCTGATAAGCCAATACATGCCGGCTCAAGCCGAGTTATCGGCTATGATTGAACAATCTATGCATCATGCATTAACTAACCAGTCATCGGCTTTGGTTACAAATTTAAAGCCGATGATTGAAAACAGCGTCAAGACAATTGCCCAGGAATTGGCTTCATCTGGGGGACTGCTAAACCCATTACAGCCACTCCTATCGTACCCTGTTTTCTCCATAGCACAAAACATCAGTACGACAAAAGGGTCGGCTCTAACGCCTGCGATGATGCTGACCCAACCTACGGTATTGGCACCCAGTGCTCGTTTGGACGGGATTACGCATTACCACGCATACACCGATACGACGAAGTTAGGCAAAATGACCAACTTGCCATCGGTGGTTCCGGCCAACGCTTTCGTCCAATCGGTTCCTCAGCCGATTGAGTCATTGAGGGTTCCTCAATCTCAAGGGCCGATCCCGCATAGGGTAGCCCCATACACCGAACCCTTTGTTCCTATACCCGATTCGCCGGCCGTAAAAAGAGATGAGCACAACCAATCACTTCAATATCAGCCGGTTCAGCCTAGCCGACAATCCGAGTTTACACTCGGGGGGCAGAGTGCCAGTTGCCACAATTGGCAGAACTCTAACGTCCAGTCGGCCCGAGCTAGCCGACCACCCGAGCTAGCACTCGGGGGGCAGGATGCCAGTTACCCTGATTGGCAGAACCTTGGCACCATGTCAGCTGGTGGTGTTAATTGGGCCGAACAGATTTCTACCATACTAAGGGAGCAATTCGGCCTACAGCAAAAAAGCAAGACCATCGGCTATAAAAAGCCGTACCCCGATTACATAGATCGGATGGCTTACCCACACAACTATAGAATCCCTGATTTCGCCAAGTTTTCAGGAGACGACTCTGTTTCCACCCTTGAACACGTCGGACGGTTCATTGCCCGATGTGGCGAAGCCGCTCGGTCCGACGGGTTAAAAATCAGGCTATTCCCTTTATCTTTGTCGGGGACCGCTTTCACGTGGTTCACGAACCTACCCCCAAATTCGGTCCATTTTTGGAACGATTTGGAAAGCCGATTCCACGAATATTTCTTTTCTGGTAGTTCCGAACTCAGAATTTCGGACCTTAGTTTAGTCCGACAGAAATTCGGCGAACCTGTGTCGGACTATATCAGAAGATTTAGAGATGTGCGAAATCGGTGCTTCAGTGTCACACTACCCGATGACCAATTAGCCGATTTGGCTTTCCAAGGGTTAATTCCCCTATTAAAAGAAAAATTCGGCGGACAAGAATTCGCTGATTTAGGTCACCTCCTGCACCGAGTATCGGCTCAAGAAAGTCGTTTCTCCAATAATAATGGCTTCCAAGATGAATTCAAGAGTAATGAAGACAATATACAATCGGCTATAGAAAATGGTCGATTACAATTTTCGGAAGAGCCGACGATGCAGCTGAACGTCAATCCTTTTCCTATCAACATGATCCAATGCTCACGCAAAGGAAAAGAACCGATGGGCGAAGATAATAAGCCGACTCAGCGAGTCGATAGTCAAGCAGGCGTCCATGGCGAGAGGATAAAAATAACGATTGGCTCAATGCAAATAGAAGCCGATCGGGACGGCCAGAACTCTAGGATTATCAAGTCAAAGGGAGAATTGCAAGTCAGGAGATGGTACAAGACTGAGAGGCCTTCACCAAAAAGGGCAGCGACCAGGCTTAAACCAACATTCTCTCAGCTTCTAAAAAAGTACGAGAGAATAAGCCATCAGCGAAGACAGCGTCTTCATCGGCTAGATAACTTATATCGGCCAAATAACGAGAAAGAAGCCCATCGGCAGTGTCCCTTTTGGCAGTTCTGTTGGGAAAGAAGAATGGCATTGCCGACAGCGCGATCTTGTCCAATGCAGCACCGCGGAGGGAATTGGCCAGGGCGATCGGTCAAAGACAGAGTATCCAGACCGGTGCACAGTCAATCAAAACCGGAGAATAAGAAGCAGATTCATGAAAGGCTACCCACGTCAAATCAAGGCGAGTCCTCCGAAGCCCCAACTTCTCCGGGATCCGACGGCGCTCCCAAGTCTTCAGAATCTAGCGGCGAAACCAGCAATCTGGCCGGAAAAATCCAAAAGCCGATTGAACCCAAGCCGAGATGGTGCCCCTTTGGTCTTAGTCGATCGCAGCGCAGACGGCTCCAACGCTTAAGGACATAGGAAGTGAAGGAAGCCGACATGATTTTTGGAAGACAACAAGTTATCTTCCAAAATTGGGGGGCATATGTTTGCACCAAAATTTGGCAAGGCTGATCTCGTGGAGATCGGTTTTGATAAGGATATGTCGGTTATAGCAAGTTGATACCGTTTCGGATTGGAGGGCCGCGATTCAAAGGAAACTGAGTCCGATACGGGTAGGATAAGAGATTGAGTCGGATATGATCGGACTTAACAGGTAAGTAGAGATTGAGGCCGATACGGGTGATTGAAGAGACCGAAGAGGATACGTTCAGGCCGAGTGCTATATAAGAGGACTAGAGGCGAGAAGGAAAAGGCGCCCAGAGCCAACCCACAAACACGCTTTACTTTTCCCTTATTTTTCCGTCAACTAGTAGTAGTCTTTTAGTTTTAGAACCTTTCCTTTGTAATTCGTTTTGATCAATAAAGTTGTGCATCGCCGATTGTTGATCTTTACCGATTACACCCAGGTCTGATTTGCTTTGTTTTGTTGCGCATCGCCTCTCAAAGCCGATCTGCCTTTACCTTTGGATTAACCGTAACTGGTTGATCTAGTTATCCCTCTAATCGGCTTTGTAGCCGACGAGAGTTAAGCCGATAATCCTTCGTTATCGGCTTTGATTAACTTACAAATTCTACCTTGTCAATTTCAGGTCAAATTGACTGGCACGCTCTGCAAACCCGGTGTTTGTCTTGTGTGTTCGAGGCTAAAGCCCTACTTCACGTTTTTAGCGTGAACACCTTGTTAACTCAATGCATGCAAATATGCAATCTACTTTGAATAAGAGAATAGTTGTATCAAGACATGCATGCGTGTGAACATGCAATGAGGTTGTACATGCTCTGCAAAATTTTCTTGATCTAATTATATTGTATGCATTTATCTGGCTTAATTTCCTTGTCATGAGAAATAAAACCGTGCCAAGTGCATTTGATATATATGACTTAATTGATTTATTCATCTTTGACTAATGCTATTGTGAGCTTGCTTATACTACTTTGTGGAATTCTCAACGTTCAGAAGCCACGCGCGTCGATACTTCTTGCTCAAATATTCCTTCTATTTTCTTCGTCTCTTTTGTTTTGTTCTTCAAGCATGACTCAAACCATCTTCACATTTATACATACGAGTTTGATCTTCTTGATCTGTCGTTTTTTAAAAGAAAAATATATAGTAAAATAAGTGACAGGCAGGTGAGCTTGATTACTTCATGTACGTACTGCATGACGAACACTCAGCTCCAAGAAGCATTCGCTAAGTAAGTTAAGATAAAATTATTGAAGGATGACCAATTGTTTTTAACACATGCATAGCAATGAGTCACCGTATCAACAAGGGTTTGGTAAGCTTAGAAATTCACACCCCCTTCGTATATTACATCTAGAAATTAATCTATATAGGGAAAAAAAATCCATATAACAGTCCAAACTTTGCTCGAAAGTCTGTTCGGCATCTCGAACTATAAAATCAAACATTTGACCTCCTGAACTTTACAATCTGGTTTAAACAACACACTGATCCGGTTTTGCATAGTATTATTGCCCGTGTGGCTTGATGAGTAGGTGATTTTACCACGTAGGATGACACGTTGGGCAAGTTTAGGTCAATGACACACCCATAGAAGCATGATTGAGATCTTGGTGAGGGAGAAGAGACTATATGGGCCCACCTGTCATTGGTCTAAATTGGCCAGCGTATCATCTTACATGGTAACACCGCCTACTCATTCCATCACACAGATAATACCACTATACGAAGCAGGGTCAGAGTGTTATTTAAACAGAATTGCAAAGTTTGGAGGATCAAATATTTAGTTTCGTAGTTCGAGGTGCTGAATGGACTTTCGAACAAAATTCAAGGTGTTATATGGACTTCTTCCATCTATATATGATAGACTCGACCAAATCCAAATCAATTCTTGTTTCAGTTTCTTTTTAGAAATAGTATTACTAGCACATATACAATGAACACTTCACCAACACGTACTTATATAAGCTAGCTGCATTCTAATAAGTGGCGGAACTAGAAAACTTTTAAGAGCAGTGCTTCTATGCTTTTTCTCCTAATACAGGTTGCACAAATCTTGAAGCAAACAAAAGGGTAAGTAATCACCATCTACCTTTCATTCATGCTTTAATAGTTGTGCAACTTTTAAAAAGAAGAGCATAGAAGCACCTCTCAACTTTTAATGATGATACATACTTCACACACATAACTTTATAATCTTGAACAATTATTTTTTAACATCATAAATCCAACACATATTCGAAATTTACTAAAAGTACAGTACAAATAGTTATAAGGTTTTACAAATCCGAAACCACCAAAATTATAATCAATTCAATCAACAAATTTGGTGCCATGCCCAATCCCTGCAAGCATTTAATTCTCAGGTCTCATCTGCTTATGTATTTTTATCTCGTTGTGCATGTGATCTATTGATTAATTAGGTAATGCCCATGCATGGTTATTGGTATATGCTTTGATTTGTCCACGTGATTACATTGTACTTATTGGGTTGATAGCCTGAAGTAATTATGCAAGTCCAAGATGAAGGCTCTCATTTGTTGCCGTTCTGTCAGCTTCATGACAGATGGTACCTACTAGTGTGTTCCGTTAGCTGCAATATATTTGAGATGACCATCATATATATGGTTGAATCTTTTCACCTTGGATTTTTCAGGTTGCTTACTCAACTTTGAAAGTGAGATTAGAAATGGTCATCGAAGAAATGCTTACATTCCTAAGTACGGAAGTTTAATTTTGATCTGAACATTGACAGTTAGCTTTGAAACGGTGAGATGGCGGATACACAAATGTCTATTCTGCTGTTCTATAATGGTAAGAAGCATTGTAGTTTTGACACTCTAACAAACTACAATGTTAGCTTGTTTCGAGTCAACCCTTTTGGCAGTCAGCATATGCCTCTTCCAGAACAAGATCGACTGAACAAGTCACCAGGAAGTTTGTGAGACCTATTCTTCTGGAGATTCGAGTTTCTTGCCTGTGTCCATAATCGCTGCTCTTCTTTAACCTGCTTTTTTACTTGGGGAACCAACATGAAATTTTCTCCCTTGTGACGATTTTTACAGTTAAATATTAGTACTTTGTGACCACATGAATAAGAGCTTTATTGCTTCATCCTACCAGCAATAAATTTCAATTGAATGCAAAAAATGTCCATTCGTCACGTGGGTGCAAGACTTGCACAAAACATATAATTAAATTCACTAATTCAGTTTAGGCTGTTTAGCGTATACGAGACCCTCACTTTTATAATATAGTGCATTGTAGAGTCGATATACAATAATATAGCATTCATCGTGGGGTGAATGATTGCGCAGAAGCTAAAATAAAATTTTATTGATTCTCAAACACCCCTAAACAAATTATAAAAAAACTGTTTCATTGTCAGCAAAAACAGACTGATATACATTCACTAAATCAGTAATATCCGAAGATCCAACTGTTGGATTGATCTGCAATTTTAATTGTGTAAACTAGATTCAATTTCAAAACTAACACAATAAGAATTAGCTCAATCGGATCTACGGATCCAAAGTTATGATTTTCGCAAGCTGACTATATCAGATAATGACGGAAACTGATTTAACCCTAATTACGAAATTAATCAATTTCTACGAGGAATTAACCAATCAAACTTTTTATATCAATCACTTGATGTCCTAGAAAGGTTTTGAATAGATCAAATCAGAATTATCACGATGAAACAATGCATCAATCTATAAACCAAAACAGACATACAAACGGAGAGAGGAAAACAGGAATACTGTAGCAGATCGTGACACTGTAGTTTCACGAAAATCACTGTAGCAAGCGAGTACTGTAGCATCACGCTTTTTCCCACTGCCGTTCTGGTTCCGTGCGCCCAAACGCTACGCTATCTTTTATTTATCTATTTTGTGCAGCTTACAAAAACAGGAGATATCATCTCCTATTTATACTAAACAAAACTCTAATGAGTTGTACTCAAATATATGCATGCATATCCGCTGGTCTAATTACATATGGCCTAATATATGCACATATACGATGAACACTTCAAACCTTTTAATGATGATACGTACACGATGAACACTTCAAACCTTTCAGAAATAGTATGACTAGCACATATACGATGAACACTTCACCAACACGTACTTATATAAGGTAGCTGCATTCTAATAAGTGGCGGAACTAGAAAACTTTTAATGATGATACGTACTTCATACACATAAATTTATAATCTTATACAATTATTTATTATATGAAAGCATATTTTAATTTAGGGAGTAGGCGCATACTATGACTAGTTGTAACCATTTCTGCATCATTAAGTAGTTTTGACATATAGGACCTATACTAATTGTTCTATATCTATTTTGTTTATTTATGAGAGTTATGTAATGTCGCTCTTTTGAATATAAGTGGTAAAGCTATATATAGCTATATATATGTATGTATATATATACATATATATGTATAGGTATATATATATTGTATATGTATGTATGTTGTATATGTACATATATAATATATATACCTATACATATGTATATGTATACGTATACATGTATAGGCATGCCTATACATGTATACGTATACATATACATATACATATGTATAGGTATGTATATATGAACTTGGTTCAAACTAAGCTAAACATTATTTATCTTTATTGGAATAGCTGATCTAGACTTATTGTGTGTTTGAATAAAGATTGTTCATGTATAAAGGTCATAAGTTAAAGATTGAACTCATTAGGGTTTTCTCGACTTTAGGTTTAAATTCCCGAAACCAATGATTTGTTGAATCGAGTTAAGTTCAGTAAACTAACTTTTGAGTGGGGATTCTAATTAAACCATTTATAATCATATCCCTACTTACTTTAATCTTCACTTGGAATAATGGTCATTTAAATCAACTTAGGGTTTTGACATTTTATGATAGGGTTTTGAATAAAAATGAGATATAAAGTAATATATAAAAATTCAATGGTATACCCTAAATATTTTTACATATCAAGGTTGTTTGCTGTCTAATTAACTCAAGGAAATTGGTTGCACACTATTTGGACTTTATTTGAACAAGTTATGCAATTGAATAATTAACATATTGAAATCAATCCTAATTGGAAAATAACATAAAATAAATTGAAATTTAAATATTTTTGCACATTTGGGTTAATCAAGACATAAGGATTTCAGTAAAATTTGTTTCATTCAATTTGGATTTGGTTTGCGCAAAATTTGTATTAAGCACATTTCAAACCTTCTTTTCAAATTTGAATTTTTAATTTTATCTAGAGACCAAGTTCAAAATATTTTTGTATATTCAGAAACTAGATGAATTAATATGAATTTACAAACTTATTTCATTTAAATGGGAGTTATAGATTAAAAGTTATACACATAATCTACTCAGTTTTAAAAATTACACCAAAACTGGAGAATGTGTTTTCTCTGATTGAAGGTGCCTTTTAAGTTTTGAGCTAGTTTTTTGTGACCAGCTGACAGAAGGGGCCCGGTTGGCAGACACAAAGCAGAGGAGGCTCACGGTGGCGGTTGGGCAAGTATGGTCGGCGGCGAGGGGGGACCGGAGTTGGCCGGCCGGCGAGCCGAGAAGTTGAAAGGAGTTAAGGTGAACCCAAGGGAGCACTCGGCCAGCACCGTGGTTGCCGACAGTGGTGGCACGGCGACTCGAGGCAGCGGTAGATAGAGGCGCTCAGTGCGACAGCTCACCGACGGCCGAGGAGGCCAATTGGGAGTTGGGGTGTCTTCATTGATAAGCAAGGATGCTCGCAGCGTGAGGAATTTGGAGACGAAGCGCTAGAGAAGGCGAAGGCTTGCGGCTCGGGTCATGGCGACAATTTAGTCGGACATGAAGACGGGGCAATTCGCGTGGAGCTGAAGTAATGGTGGAACGTCTAATGAAATGGGGATGAAGTATTTGAGACTGTGTGGTAGTTTTATAGCATGTTTCTAGTCGGTTTGGCCACCGAATTTGAGCTTAGGCAGAGATCAGCAATTCGGCTAGGGCGGCGCAAATCCTTGTTGTGGCAGCTTGAGACATAGGAAGAGACACCTTGGTAGCTTCGTGGTGAGCATAGGAGTGGCAAGCGCATGCACAAGGACGTGTGGGCTCAGCTTAGACCGGAGGGAAGAGCACAGGCAGTGAAGGAGGTCCGTTCAGCCGACGGCTTGTGCGTGGAACCAGTGGGGCTAGCTAGGGAAGGGGGCCCACCAGGCAGCCATGGGGGAGGGAGTGTTGTGCTGTCCTGACAGATGGGGTCAAGGTACAGTAGAGGGGTTTTCATGTACACCAAAGAAGATGATAATTTCTAATTTATCTCTTAAGATAGCACCTGCACCGTTATTAATTATAATATACTATTCTTGTAATTTCTATTCAACAATTAATGGTGTTCACATGTCTTTTGAAAATTTTTGGGAAAGCCTCAAAGATGATTGGGGTTTATATATATATATATTTTTTTTTCATATTTTACTTCTTATGAAATTTTAGGTTTTGCATTTTGAAGGAGAAGAGAACGATTAATTTAAAAGATTTTTCCCAAAATCCAAGATCAAGGTAATCAGAAGAGATGGAAATCCAAAATAAGATTATGCTCAATCACTTTTTTTTTTTGTGGTTTGCTCAATTCAAAAGAAAAGGCTTTAATGTTGCGATTACTCTTTTCTTAAAACCTGAATGCTAGAAAAAGAGGGGAAAGATAGTATTTTAAATTAAAATCTTGATTCCAATTAAAAATTTTATTCAATTCTATTTTTAAGTTTCAAAGATGTATTTTTCTTATTTTTAAATTTTTCAGGATGTTACAGCGTACAACACTGAACTTCACTCTGAATCAAAACATAACTGGCAATGCAACACTTGATAAACATGGAAGTTCATATATGCACAACCGCAATTGTACTATTTTATTTCACTTAGATTTGCAAAGAACACACCTTCTGAAGGAATTCAAGTCCGGGAGCTCATGGTGACATACGAATTAAGATTGTTTACAATGAACTGAAATGAAAAACTAGTACAAGTGATCAGGGTGAACAAGAATGGCAAGAGTCCAATTTAGCATTGGAAAGTATTCTCAGTAACTGGTTGGCTATCAACAGGAATATCCAAGCTGTTTCCTTCAAGTTCTGTTATCACTTCCCTTACGTCAGATACTTCAGAAGAAGGAGGATTTTCCCACTCCGTGTCCCCAATTGTACGTATATCAACTCCCTCGTCGTCCAATACGACTATGTTCTCTGTAACGGGTATTCGGTCTGTATCACTTAAGCAAGCCTTATCCACATTATCGTCTTCCATGTCCATGTGCTTTGAAGAAGTGGAGCACAGCTCCGACCTCTCTTCACAAACTTGTTTTGTGCTAGTCTCTTGCCTGCAAAGCAAATATATCTAATTATTTCTTTAAATCTCCGATCAAGTTTGTTTCAGAGGAATCTGATTTTATGATGCTTTTCACAGCTTGAAAGTAAAGGAAATTAAGCAGCATATGTGTATGTGTAACCTTTGTATTTGCGATTGTAGAGCAACCACAAGTGCTAAGAGCTCTTCCTTCTCTTTTGTGGCAGACTCAAGTCTACTCACAGCTTCATTTATTCGCATGTCAGCATCAGCTGCTGAAACCCTGGCTTTCTCTTCAGCTCTGACAACAGCTGCTTCTAAAATTACAGCGTTTCCTCTAGCTTTTCCTAATTCAGAACGCCATATCTGAGCTTCTTGAAGAGCAGAATCTCTTTCCTTAAGTAAATTTTCTCTCTCTTCAGCAAGAAGCATTGCTTTTTCTTCTGATTCCTTTAACTGTTAACATAAAATCCAGTTCAACTTAAAAAATGTTCATTCACAGGCTTAACATGAAGTGTGCTCATGATGCTCATAATAGAAGTCAATTAGTTTATTACCATGTAACATGCATGAAAAAAATATACACACGTTCTCAAATAGAGAGAGAGAGAGAGAGATTTATACACCATAAGATGCATAATGTATAGATTCACCAAAGTAGCTGTTACCCTAAGCAAGGACAATTCAACTTGTTTTTCCTGATCTTGTTTCAGACGTTCAAGTTCTGAAGATAAAAATCTTCTCTCTTCATCAATTGAATGAGCTGCAGAAGCAGCAGTTTCAGCTGCCTCAGCAGTCTCCTGTAATTTATCTGTAATGTCTCTGATGGTGGAATCACGTGCACGAATATCCTGCAGTAGCTGGTGCAGTTCATCATCTTTAACTCGAAGGGTCTCCTGTTGATTATGGATGGGTAGCATATACCAAAAAAAGGAAAGGGAAAGAACTTCATTATCCAAAAACAGAATTAATATATTAAACTATTATGAACTTGTAGCATAAGAGACAGCACACAAAACATATCTTCGAATGTTTATCCATCATATGAGAAGCAAATCTACCATAGTCCTATAGCCTTATAGGAATATTGCCAACTTTAGCACGACATGATTGCTAGTTAGTTAATTCTCAACAGTTGATCAGTGAAACATTCTGAGGTATGTTTGCTATGCAATCCAAATCCAAATCCAATTATAGCAACAGGGAGATGTAATCATGCAACGCAATATCAATATTCATGTGCTACTACTAGTCCTACACGACTAGGGTTTGAAAATTTACTGCTGGACCAGTTTCTTGTCCATTACGAATGGGAACCAACAAAAGTTGAGTGGATGAATGGCTTTCAAGTTCCAAAGTGAATCTTCAATTTATCAGGAACTCGGCTTGTAACTGGCAGAGCTCCTGTTGATTTGGCTGTATTTATGCCAGTTGTGAAATTTGTCAGGTAACTTCAGTTGTGCAAATTGATATTTGATAACATCTATTCAAAGCTGTAAATCCAGTTGGTTTACCTCCCACAGGAGCCAACTGGTTTGACCAGTTATGGAAGTAACCAGTCACTGTTTTTTGGAACATAGCCTAACAAGTGGACATCAGATCAATTGACTACAACAAGGATACGTCGAAGCAGTCTAACAACTGTATATCAGATCGACATTAACAGTGAGCCTATATTCATCAGTAACTCTGACATTCACAACTAAAATACTAAATTCCAATTAAGGTATTCTTTTGTAAATAGTAAGACGAAGAGCGTACCATCATGATTGTGAGGTCATCTAATTGACCTTTGCTAAGCTTGTTTGTAGTTGAGCCCAAAGCTGCCCGCAGGGAGATCTTCATCGCTGCTTCTACCTCTTTGGATGCTTCAGTTGCAGTCGCATTGGCCACAGCCACAACAGTAGCAACTGTTCCCAATTTAGCAGAACCACCCAATGAATTCACTGCCTCTTTATGAGCTTGCAGCACCGACTGAGTTGCACTGCATATAAGACAAGAAATGTTAGTAGGTTTCAAGATTCATAGCTAAAACACCACAGAAAGCATATTGCCCAACTATGAGCTATATCAAACAAATGAATACACGGAAAACTAATAACACAAAGCACTGAATGCAAGCCTTTAGCCAGCTTATAGCCCATTTAGCTTAGTTATGTAATTATGCAGCACATATTTCACTAGTTTACTCTAGATGTTGGATAAGCAGGCAACAAAATAGCAGTCTACATGCAAACTGCAAACTAAAACCCATTGCTACTACTGCAAGCAATTCTTATGTTGGACCAAAGGCAACAACCTAATTCCTCAGAAACAAAGAGTTAAAGCATTTGAAGAGGCTCTAAGTGCCTCCCAGCATAAGCCCACAAGCAAATGGTCCAATCACTTAACAAAATAACTATATATTGGTGCTTGTCCAAAGCATATAGGCATTGGTAAGAAAGGAAGTAAGGACCAAGTGAGCTAATGCAAACATCAGAATGTAATATCAACTTAAACTGTTGTTTCAGGAAAAGTACCACATTTTTAAGATTTTAGGGTCTCATACCCCCCAAAACAGGGAGGTATTACTTCAGGGTTAACTTAAATGCAGTAAACAGCCAAAGTACAAGTCTTTATTAATATGGGCCTTTACAAAAATGCCGGGTTCTCTCAACATGGACATTTACAACAATGTATCAAACATGACTTCGCTTCAAAATAGATCATAAGAAAGCATATGATGGTAGAGCAACAATTCAATCATTTAATATATGTTAAAACATTTGTTATTTATCCCAAGAACAGCGAAAAAAATAGTGAAGCAACAATGTCGAACTCATGGTTTAAAACAATAATAAAAACAACAGTCATAGATCACAAGCTTACTGCAAAGTGGATACCCATGCTCTTGCAGCGCTAGGAGTTTCTGCACAAAGAAAGTACTCCTTTTTCTGTGGAGTCCCAATATCTAGAACATAAGTCAATGGACAAAACAAAATAAATCTAGGACATAGGAGAAGAAAGTAAACAAAAATAACCAGAGCTACTCGATACGGATACAAAAACAGCATCCATCATATTTTCGCATTCCACTGCACCAAGGGAAACATAAGCCACTTTAGTGCCTTTACCCCACGTAAGTCCGAAAGTAATAATGTACTAGGAATGAAGCAGAGATCGTACTTAAAGTTCATTGGTGACAAAGTGACAGTGCTTGCTGAATCAAAAAAAATTATTCCCCTCACAGCTGTGTCACTTCTACAAACCCTAAATCAGAAGTTTAATAATGAGATCCAGCATTCACTGGTTCAAATCTTCATCTTATTTAAAAAATGATCTGTGTAATTTCCATACTTGTATTCCATCTTTCCAGTAGCAGGATCAAGTATAACCCACCGCTCATTCCATTTTCTTAGCTGTCAATTGAAAGCGTAAAGTTTACAACACAAAAAAGGAAGAATGAAATGCTGGAATACAGGATAATCATTAGCCAATAGCCATTGATATATTACAATTAGAAGCACAAAAGCAGAAGCCAGCAACAAACATGACTAAACAACTCAAATTCTCAGACACAAGAAAATTTATTAACAAGACATAAAGGGAAACAACAATCATTTTTGCGTGAAACAGCAGGCTTGTACAATATACAGCCCCACATTCTGATCTGCAACCTAGCGCTCATTTTCTTGACCAAACAGCTAAAGTAACTGGGAGACTGTTTTATTGCTTGATAATTAAAGCTTGCTAAACGACAGTCAAATTTTCCTCTAATGCAATTGCGAGATATATTATCGACAAGCTACAAGCGCAAACAAAAAGAACACCCTTGACAACCTAGCATCAACACCACACCACTTGTTTCCATGTTGATTGCTGAATGCTCTGATACCATGCCATGATCAACAGACAGGAAAAATCCAGAGAAGCCAACGATACTGGCGATAGACATGAGCCAATGTACTCTGACACACTGCCTACGTGAAGTTTTACTTTTGCCCTGTCACCAGATGTACACCAACACCTAGTTATAAACAATGTTGATGTGCATGAGCACTTCATTACAGATTTTAGTTCACAAGTATACTCAAACCAGAATCAACAAACTAAATCGGTATAAATTGAGCCGCTGATAACCATCAGCCGACAGTAAAAGTTTAAGGTAACAAACTGCCAAAACTATTAAAACGTAAAACAAATCGAGACTGAAACTGAATCAATTAAACTTAAAACAACAGATAAATAAACCCTACTAAAAGCTAAAGAAAAAACTAATTCCATCAACCTGACCACAACCACAGCGATAATAGCAGGATAAAGTTCGCATAAATCAAGAAAGGAGAGGAAATGCCAGGGATTAAATGAAAAATTACTGTATCAGAACGCTTCAAGAGCGGGCCCTGAAGGAGGTGGCGGCTGGAGGTGGAGGAGAGCTGCCGCCTCACCCGCTCCAAGCTGCTCTCCATCTTCCCCACCATCTGTCCCATGATCCCATCGCACACGCACAAAAAAAAACCAAGCAAGAAAAATATAGTCCCAGCTTTAGTGAGATTCAGCTATAAATGAGATCAAGGCGCGAGAAATTTCACAGAATTTGGTCCTAATTGATGCGGACCGAGATAGCCAGCGAAGGAACTCACCGTGCTGCTCCCATTCGAGGCCATGACCGGATCGGGGGGAAGAGGAACGAGACTGCCTACGTCATTTCGGCGAAATGGAGGGGGCGATTTGTGATTGCGAAACCGACAAAGCTCCCCATGTTTGGCCTTCGATGCGTCAGATGGCGAACTTGGATAGGCTAGCAAACTCTGCCTTCGAAGATCTATTACGTATACCATAGTTTACGCCTACCACCTTAGCAGACGTACTAAAGTACCTTGCCAAAAAAACCAAGCGTTCGTTGGAAGACGTGTCCGCCATTGACTTTGGTTGTTCCGACCTGATCGGACTCGACTAGCACGTCACCGACCTCGATCTCCACGACTCCACCCACGCGCTCTACAAATAACACGCGCACTACGCCACGAACGCGGCCTTATCAGAATCCCAAAGCGAATACGAAGGCGAAGCAAATCAGATCGATTTGAAGATGGCCGGCAGCGACGACGAGTGGGTCTTCCTCGATGGGGACAGCAAGGCCGCCTCGGTGCCCGCCGCCGTCTCCAACGGACAAGCGGAGATAGACAAGGAGGCAGAGGTGACGGAGGAGGAGACGGGAGTAACCGACGACGGAGGAGTTGCCGTGCCGGCGCCGGCCGACTGTGCATCCGGCGGCGCGACGGAGAGCGCAGCGGATGACGACTACGTCTCGGAGGATGACTGCGACTGTGGCTCCCACTGTTACACCGATGCCTCCGAGGAGGACGGCACGTCGGACGGGGAGGCCTACTCCGACGACGGCACGACGAACGTAGACGACTACCTGGAGTACATTATAGACCAAGACCACGACAAGGACACCCGCAAGAAGGTCTACGGCGCAACGGCGTCAGCGAATGCCGCCGTCGTCGACGCTCACCCCGTCAGCGCAGCAGCAGCGCATGCCACCAACGAGCACCCCGACGGCGCAGCTGACAACGACGTCTCCGGCAACCACAACTCAAGCTACGGCTACGGCTACGGCGACGGCGACGGCGACGGCGACAGAGCTTACTTGGATGGATGTTACATCGGTCAAGCAGTTCAAGCTTACTACGGCGGCTACCAATACCTCGCCAGGCACCAGCCGCGGGTGTACCAGCCTTACTACGTGCCCGTCGCCGGCATGTACCCGCCGGTGCCGTACGTGTATCCGTACCTGTACGCGCAGCCTGCGAACCCGTACGGATACGCGTACATCCTGGTCGGGTATGCTCCGTGCGCGCCGATGAGGGAGCCCTCTCCGTACGGCGCCGAGCCTTCCGCGCCGCCGCATCCGCAGCCGTAGAATACAGATAGGTTAGGTTTTCTTCTTCAGATGGAAGTGCGACTTGATATGCTTTGATCTAGGTAACTGCTGTTAGTATTAATAACTAGGAGATAACGGAAACTTGATGTAATTATCATCCGTTCAGAACTTAGCCATTGGCAAGTTAAACACTATTTGGTTGCAGTGCAGCACTCTGCGCTGCCCGTATCTTGGAGTTGCTAATCTAGTTGTCTTCGAGAGTTGTTTTACAACTTGGGAAGACATGCTGTTTTCCAACGTAAGCACAACCAAAACACACTTTTCAGACAACTACACCACCAAAAACAGTTACGTCACCATCATTTATATAATAATTCATCCTGTGGGAGGTATCACGTTTTGCGCACTCGAGTACAGATGACAATATTAGTAGCAACAAACAAAATTGATCTATGTTCAACTGGAGTAAGTTTCTATTGAGAACAAAATCTGCTGTCTGTTACATGAACCCAAAAATGCCCTCATGAGCGCATTTTCAGAAAACTAAAAACGAAAATCACCTCATGAGCGACACAAGCTCGGTTGCCATTGCAACAAATCAAAACATCAGCTCTATTGAGAGCGCCAAAAGTATGTACAACGGTGCCTTCGTATGATGTCCTAATTGTCCACGTTCTGGATCTCACCCATCATGATACGGTTGCTGACTACATTGAATCCTAAAACTGCTGCGCTCACCTTCTTCCCCTTCTTCCCTTTCTTCTTTCCTCCGATGTCCTGTTCGGTCTCAGCACTCGTGCCTCCTTTGGCTGCAGAAGCAGGGTTTGCACGCCCTGCACCATCCCCACGGGTGCCACGGGTACTGGGGCCTTGAAATGCCATCTCAATCACCTCGGTTGACAGAAAGGCCTTGTAATTGAGGAACTTGTCGATGAACTCGTCGTTGTGGTCAAGAGAGCCAATGTTTTCCCGGAGAAGCATTTCAGCTTCAACAGATGATTGATTTATGCAGAACTCGAGGAAACATGTATCTAAAGGGGCGAAGTAGAACAAAGAATCAGAAGTTGATACTTGATGGTCAACATTCTATATGTATTTATCAAGAATACAGCAAGACAAATAAATATTGACGAGTTTTGAAGCAAGAAATACTATAATAAGAGAGTTAGATACGATACCATTGGTACCAGTGAGCCTGGCCCACTCACTCTCGCACCAATCCCTGAAGTCCATTGCCTCTGTAAATAACAGCTGTTAGAAACACATAGTAACAAAAGGACTTCAGAAACCTGAGCATCAACCAACAAGAATACCTGTCTGCTTGTTTGCTGCCTCAGCTTTCCCTTTCCCAGTGTGGCTGACAGTAGGAGCAGAAGAAAGCAATCTGCTGGCCGTAGACTTTTGACGGTTCAATGGAGATTGATCTTTCGTCATGGAACTTCTACCCTGGCTTGAAAGAGTTGGGAATTCTGACCTGTTAAATATAGTAAGATTAAATGTAAATATCTTAGAAAAATTCCATAACAAAAATGGGCAAATAAAGTAGAGACACCCGTGTGCTTGCCAATGTGATTGATCTTAACTTCTGAACTGCTGGATCTACAGACTTAAGTAATGCACAAAGCAGGCAGATATGAAATCAATGGTTCAGAGAGAAAAATTAGACAAGTGAGGAGCACTTCTCTTTTCTACTTCTCATAAAGAGTTAGAGCTAACAAGTTCGCTGTGACCAAGCCATTTGCTAGACCAAAAGAATACAATTTTTAAACCATATTTTCTGATACAATCTTGGTAAGTCGTAAGTGAGCAAATTGAGCTTCAAAGAAGTAGTAATAGTCATAAACTATAACATGAACTGCCATCAGAGGATATGCTATGCATGTGAACAAGACATTCATGCAATACTAATATGACCACACAATTTACTATCAAATCAGGTATAGAATCATACAATTACTCCCAAGTCCTATCACTTCAGGTAAATGACTAAATACAAACTGTGGATGCCGATATTCCAAAGAAGTTCTTAACAAGTTCCAACTAACACGGCAAAACAAAGTGGCCCTAATTCTGCAGTTCAGTTTAGTCATTACTCATTAATTCGCTTATGTATTGTTCACTGTGCCGAAAAGCCTAAAAGTCCTGAATGAAAAGGGTATAATAATATCTGTCAACCAACACTAACAAATAATCGTGTAATAGTAAAAGCCATCACAAAGGACATACTGTTTCTTATCTTGTTTGGAGTGCTCAGAAGGGCCCCAAAATAGATCATCTTCAGCATTTGACTTTGAACGGTTGGAAGCATTGGAACTCATCTGGACAGGAGCAACAGCCTTTGATGGAGAAGACCCAGAAGCTTGCCAGGAAGAAACATTCCCATGATTCTGTTGATTCGTAGACACCTTTGCTGGAGTTGGTGAGGGTGGTGGTTGTTGGACAATACCTGATCTCTTTTCTTGTTCTCTCTGAATAACCCTCAAAGACAAAGGTTTCTGTGCCTTTGTAGAGTCATTAGACCATGCTAGAGCTGGCACAGAATTTGTCTGATCACTCTTCCAAGGAACAAAATCTCCAAGTGATGGACCATTTGGTGGAGCCGGTAGTATTTCCTTCTCTTGTTGTGCTTGCTTTGAAGATTTACCCTTTTCAGTGGGCATAGAGATAGGTGATGCATCAACAGAGCCGACAGGTAATGGGGCTTTGACTGAAGAGCCTTTAGCTTTTGTTGCCTTTTTCTTGTTCTTCTTGGAGTCCTTGGCCTCAATGAAATCATTATCATCAAGAGCAGGAGCATCAGGCTGAACAACAACAGTTGATAGAGGAGGAAAAGACACATCATTAGCATTACCCATGTTCTCATTATCTGCATTACTAGACCTTGCCAAAACTTCTTCTGCCAATAGATCATGCAACTGGCTTCTCTTGTTTCTCGAGTCACCAGAACTTTCCAGGCCACCAAGTGATTTACTAGCACCTCCAAACTGTTGCTCAGAAGATATTGACATGCCATTCCAAGGAATTGATGGCAGTGAAGTCGCCGGCATGGCTGGCTTAGCATTGTCCCGCGCTAATCCCCTCTGTACTCTCAGCTGTTCCTCGGCTTGAATCTCCAGCAATGATTTAGGCCTGGGTCCCTGGGTAGGTTTCCACCCTTTGTAGCTTGCCGCAGCATGAGGCTGAGATGATAGAGCACTAGGTTCCCAGTCAGCTTTGTCAATATCATATTCCTCAGGAAGACTTTTGGAAGGTAAAATCGCAGATGATTCAAAACCCAGAGGAGGCTCAGCAGATCTAGAATAACTTTCCACTCTGATAGGGGAACCCCAAAAAAGTTCGTTCGTATCATCTGGTAAAACATGCTTAGTTCCACCCTGACCTGAACCATCAACTTTAATTTCTTGCCTTGGCTGTTGGGAAGAAACTGTCTTTGGAGCTCCTTTGCTAGCATCCACAACTGCCTGCTTCTTCTTCTGCTTCCTTTTCTTTTCTGCTTTCTTCGTCTCCTGTGTATCAGGAACTTTTACTTCGGTTGGCACAGTTGGCTCAATGTCATCAAGGGTATTTTCTAAAGAGATTTTCATTTCGTGGACCTGATTGGAAATATGAGATGACACAATTTCAAATTTTGGATCCAGTGGTGTCTCAGGAAGAACCTTAGCTTCACTAAGAGCGGCCCTGTTGATCTCAGTAGATACAGAACACAAAATATTTTCAGGCTCAATTTCAGCTTTATATATTCCAACCTCCTGTTCATGATTAGCAGACTCCCCTTCATACCCATCTGCAACTTTTGTTAGCATCGGGTTGACCATACTTGCTTTCAACTGTACGTTATCATTTGTCAAGTCTTCCAGTTTCTCAGGACGATAATAGCACTCTTTTAAAGTTGCATCCACAAAAATTTCATGGGGCAATGGCAAAGTAGGTACAGAGCTTTGTGATAAACCTACACCCTCCATAGTACCCCTCATATTCACAATTGGATGACTAGGTTGTTGCCCCTCTTGTGTACCACGGGAAGTCAAAATCTGATCAACTTCAAGAACCTCTTGCATTCTTCGAAGACCAAGATTCAAAGAATCACCAGTTGGCAATGAAGTATGCTTTGACCCATAAGGATCATCAAGCTGCTGATTGGAATGTCCATGAGGAAGAACGTGAGAAAGTAGTTGTTGCTGCAACAACAGCTTCTGTTGCTGCTCAAGCTGTAGTTGCTGTTGCAGTTGCTGCTGCTGCTGCTGCTGCTGCTGCAGTTGCTGCTGCTGCTGCTGCTGCTTGAGCAATATCATCTGGTCCAGCATTGAGAGTTGAGGCTGAGGTGTCACAGGTGGCTGTGATTGCAACTGTAGTTGTGACAGCAGATACTGTTGTTGGAACAGATTTAAAAGCTGTGGATCTTGAGATATCTCAGAAAGCAACTTCTCAGGTGGCAAATGAGCTAAAGGTGGCTGGTTCTGTGGCATGAAGTTCTGTTGTTGAACAGCAGTAGCAATTAGCTGAGGATTCTGCAAATTTCTATGCATGTTAAGTGCCCCTTGAGTGCGATCTACACCATGCACATTGGGAGTGAGATTTCTAGCTTCAGGGTAGTTTGACCATGGTGGCAATCCAGAATTAGCAGCAGGTGCCTGAGGTGTCTCTGCAGAACGCAGCATAGCAAGTAAGTCAACATTTTGAGATTGCAAAGCTTGGCGAGATGGATCAGCCATGGGAGGTAGCAATTTAGAGTGCAGAGTAGATGCTTCTGAAGCTATATCTTTGGTTTGTGCTTGTGCTGCTGGAATACTATCTCCTGACCAATATGGAGCAGAGCTTTGCAAAGATTTTTGCCTCTCCAACAATCTTTTCTGTGCCAAAAGATAATTCATGCTGTTCCCACTCTCACCTCCAGCCACAGCAATGTTGCCAAAGCTACTGCTGCCATATTCATTCATACCTAATTCCGGGGGGGAAAATAGTGTTAAAGCAGGAAGTGTGCATGATTGGTACCAAAGATGGTTAGAAAAATAATATATGGAATGAAATAGGCACAAATAGAGCTCTTGTCAATAAACAAACCTCCAGTTACAGAGATAGTTTCGGCTGAAGGATTGCGCGCAGCATTAGGCATAAGTGACTCCAGAAAGCGATTTTGAGCTTCAATTGCACTATCATTCCTGCTTGGCCCACTGTCAAATATCCCAACACCAGCTGATCCTGCATGTGTGCTATTGGAGCTGATTAACTTCCCTGTTGTCTCCGGCATTAGCATATCACTGGATTTTGTGGCGCTAAACCCTGGAGGTGGCCTTGCCTTTGCTCGTAGGTGAGGCATAACATCCCCAAGAAATAGGAAAGGGGCATCAGGGGGTGCATTTGCAACACGAACTAGCAAATCAATACCAAAATAACTAGCCTCAAACCAGCCAATTATGTCAGCACCAGAAAAAGGGCCTTGAATTTGACCTCGTGGATCTTTGTAGTATAAAGAAAGGCTTTCTGGATTAGGATGAGGTTGAATAGGACTGACTAATTCATCAACACCTGTCATGCCAACAACTTTACTTGCTTGATCTAAGACATTGGGTATTTGCTGCACAAAGTTGGTTGTTGGTCCAACCCTATGTTCTCCAATAAACCGAGATCTTTGTGGAACAACATAAGTAGGTGGCTCTGGCCGCAATGAATCCCCTCTGACTGGCAAATCAGCATTTCCAGGAACACCTATTAAAAGATCAACAGGGGTAGCATTTAGGGGGGGAAGGATTTGCAGAAACTATGCAAGGATTGAACAAAGCACGACAATGGAATAATAACTACAAAGAACAGCAAGGACTTTCAAAACAGACTAATCATATACAACAAAGAGGTTATCTCGATAGATTAGTTT
Source organism: Rhipidocladum racemiflorum (assembly GCA_036346355.1). NCBI lineage: Eukaryota > Viridiplantae > Streptophyta > Magnoliopsida > Poales > Poaceae > Rhipidocladum > Rhipidocladum racemiflorum. The sequence continues at coordinate 42,211,897 of CM070582.1, forward strand.
GCTTGGAGTACTATATTATAGAATGCATGCAATTGGAATCTTCAAATTTTGTAACCAATTAGGACGGGAAATGAAACAAAGGAGCAAGTTCATACATCAATCTGATACTAGATCTCCAAATAAATTTAAGAACCATTTCATAGCATGCCATGTTGAATTTTGTTTTCCTTTTATATTGAAAGACCTTACATGGGACTTGAGTTTGTCCAAAAAATACAAAAATAAATGTTTAAATAATGTAAACTATGCAGACTAATTGTTAACCCAGACAATGTCCGATGAGTATATTTGAAAGACTAAAATATGCTCCAGAACACCTAGAAGGTTCCCAAGTATCAAAGATTTGGTGGTTGACAAATGGCAAAACCCCTATACATTGACAATTGAACACACAATTATTTCTATGTAATTACTTGACGTTTGCTCACTAATTGCCAAGCAGTAAATAGCAAAACTCTTGAAACAGGGAACTAAATAAGGTACCCTTGAAACTTCCAGCTGTTTCTCCCTTAAAATCTTCCATGCTTCCTGGTTGATCTTCTCTACCACCTGGATAAAGGGAGAATAACCATCAGTTAGCAACGTGACAATATATTTTGATGTTATAATGCTACAAAGAATAACATTCAGTTAGCAACGTGACAATATCTTTAGATGTTATAGTGCTACAAAGTAAACAAACTGCATCTAACCTAATTTTGATTGTTTTGATGGCACCACATCAGGATTACTTTTTCCGACAGAACCATCTTTGGAAGCCTGATGGACGCCACTGTTTATGATGTCCCCTTTGTCAATTGCTTTTAAGATGGCCTATAATATAAACTGTGAGATGAGAAGATTGTATTACATAATAGTAAGATCATCCTACTTGAGAAAATAATAGCATAAACTTACCGCTTCTTCAGCAGTGGGAGCAAATAATGCTAAAGGTTCCAAGGTTTCTTCTTGCATAAATACAGAGACTTCCTCACAAACATCAAAAGGCATCTTGAAGTCAGTAACATGAGAAGTTCTGTATATGTCAAGCAGTTTCATCCTACTATATCTAAATGCTGTGCGATCTCCTGATGTACCACCAGGTCTTTCAGAAAGTAGACCAAGATTGAATGGACGTGACGATCCAGTATTGGCTGTATTTGTAATACCAGATATAAACTTTCCACGAGAACTTGGAAAACTTGTAATTTCATTGTCTGGCTTCCCTCTACCATATCCATGCATAGCAGATGATTTCTGTGAAGTTTGTAAGAGATGATGAGATGAATCTCCCCGGCCACGGCCCACAGGATAACTAGACTTCCATGATCGAGAAATATTGTCATCTCTTTCAATATCCTTTTCATGACTGTTGCCATCCTTTCCATGTGCTACATAGTGAGAGAAACCTTTTTCACGGGGAGTGTCGCCCTCTTTGCCTGAATCAACCCACCTCTCACGCAAGTTTTCAGATTCCTTATCATTGGGACCCCAACGAGTGCTCCACTTGCCCTCACGGCGATGATCATTGTTGCTCTCCTTGTTACTGGAATCACCCCAACGCTCCTGTGGAGCACGACGACCATCCACAGAATACTTGGAGGAGTCATCTGACCATCTTTCCACTTTGCGTGTATCACCTTGTTCCTTGTCTGTCTCCCTCCAGCGAGTCCACCGAGGGGCTGAATTTGGTTCCCTTTCATCATCACGCCAACGGTCACGACGCTCAGTTTCACCATCAAGCACAGAAGCCCTGAAAACATCTCTTTTCTTTGCACTGTAGCTCATGTCTTCATCATTCCCTGATGTCTTTGTAGCATCTGTTCGGATAACCTGTGAACTGGGCTCCTGCAACAAACAAACAATTATATAAATAATCATCTTCTGCCCAAACAAGAATACAACTACTAAGAAAGGCTAATATCAAAGTAGAGAGTATCCTACTGCTATCTTCATCATGCATAGTTCCATTTGTTTTAAGTTTAGTTACTGTCCTAACTCCTTAAGGCCTAAACTTGTTTTATCCTACCTTCATAAGCCACTGAGGAGAAAGAGGCATGTCAGTATCCAGGCCTTGCTTCTCTGCAAAAACCAAAAACTACCACGATTAAGATAGGAAACATGGTACACTAACAAAAATAATGCACAAGGCTCAGAACGCACTCCAAACAGCTTATATTACTGATGCAAGATTTCTTCTCATCTAATTGTAAGACGCATTTGATTAACCAAAAAATGCGTTCGATATTTAGACAGAAGATAAATACAAAAGTAATTTGAATAACATATAACTCACATGAAACTAATTGGAAAGGAGGGCTGTGCATAAGTGTGCTCTACAGTTAAATGAATTTTGTACCTTAATAATACCATAAATTGCAAACGTAAATCAAACAAACTACAATAACACCTTCTAAAGTTATGTCCACAAATCGAGCAAACAATCTCTAACAGAAGCTGCCATCAATGTTGCACCCACCATGAGTAGCTACATAATGCAACATTTCTTAGGCCAACAGGACGCACCACCTGTTTTCAGTTATATTCTGCAGCGGTGCAGCCTAAGAAAATTGACACAAACATCACTATTGCCGAAATGGAAACTTCTGCATGCAGATGGCCATACCTGCAAGCACCCACAACAACAAAACAAAAAATCTCTAGACAAAAAAAATAGAAACAACAAAAATCAAAGTGCTACAATGGGGTGAAAAGAATCCAATCAGTCAAATCGACCAGCCCAAAATCGAAACAAAAACAGAAGTAAACAACTGAACCATTGCATCCAATCCACCCAAATCCAAACCCAAGTCGCTTAACTACCGCAGCACCGCCCTTTCTACCGAAAAAAACTGGCACCACCAAGCAGAAATGGTCCAGGCACAAACCCTACACCGGCAATAATAGCACGAAAGCCCAAGGGGGCAGTATCATTTCGCAACCGCCACAAAACCCCCAAACCCTAGAGGCGACTAGCACGGATCGAACGACGGAACAACAACCAAATCGACAAAACCCGAGCTACGGGGGCAGAGCTGGGGTTTCGGGCCGGGGCGACGGATCGAGAGGGGGAGAGGAGGGGGGAGGAAGGGTATGAGTGAGGGGACCTTTGGCGATCTGGGGCGGGGCAGGGGTGTCGACAGCGAGGCGGCGGCGGAGGTCGGCATTGGCGCGGTCCGGGGCGGCGGCCATGGGCGGCGGCGGCGAAAACCCTAGGGCTGCAGGTTTGGGAGGTTGGGGGGCGGAGACGGGAGAGGAAGCGAGCGAGGGGAAGGAAACTGTTACCTCCTGCCGGATAAAAAACCAGGCGCGTTTTGCCCGAGGTGTCTTTTGCATCCAAGCCCCTAGGATTTCTGGAAATCTTTGATAAAGGTAACAAATTTATCTGGGCTCCTCCGTTGAGACTTCATGTATAAGAGCATCTCCAGCAGAGCCCCTAAACCAGCCCCTAAACCTTAAAATAGGGAGTGTAGTAAAAAAAATCAGATCCAGCAAGGCCCCAACTCAAGCTCCTAAAATTAGGAGGCCCCTAAATTTGCCTCCTCAGCCCCAATTCCCAGGGGGCCCCAACTCAAGCCCCTAAAATTAGGAGGTCCCTAAATTTGCCTTCTCAGCCCCAATTCCCAGGGACACGAGTACAACCGTATTATTGAAGATTGAGAAATACATGAGAGGCTTCGAAAATTTTATCATATTTTGAAAATTTTAAATTTAAATTTGAAATATCATGTTTTTAAATTGTAAATGTTAATATGCTTATGTTTTATGTATTACAAATATTTTTGATTGAATTTTAGTGGTGTCAAATGAAGATTATACATAGCCGATATATCAAAATAGGAGAAAAAGTAAAATAGGGGCTGAGATTTAGGGGTTGTTGTTGGACTTATGCTCTGAAAACAGGGCTCCAAAAAATAGGGGGAGTCCCTAAATCCAAAATAGGGACCCTGTTTTAGGGGCCCTTGCTGGAGATGCTCTAAGTCTATCTTTATACTTGCTCCCCGTAGGTGCCATATAAATCTTCTTTTGATATTACCTAACTCAATATACATAGGTATAAAATTGACATCCACGATCTTTTTCACGTATTTCTGTTTGTACTACAGACATCATTTTCGATTTTTTATTATCAGAAAAAATTACTCAAAATAGCTTGAAAATCGCTAGAAATCGCATGGTTTTAAAATTCAAATTTTTTTAAAAAAATCAAAAATCTTTCAATTTTGACCGATTTTCTCTCGATTTTCACCGATTATTGCGATATTTACGCCCATAAATTTTTGAATTTTTTTTAACTGATTTATCAGCCGATTTTAGATATCATACCCCTTCAATATGACCGAAAATCACGATTTTCATTGATATTGTTAACCTTGATCGTGAGTGTGAATTCATCTGGATGTGATAACATTGACCCATCACACCCAGTTTTGGTTCCACTTCCACATCCTAACCGCCCGGCCAGCCCACTTCACAGGTCCAAGACCTAATGGCAGGCGCATTGAGACTTGATTGTATTCCATGTCTCTTATCTTCATCCTAGTATGATCGTGCAAGCCTAATTTATAATCTTATTTAATTGATAGATATCATGTATCAATAATTATGTGTTATAGGTGGTATCATCTTCTTTCATGTATATATATGGCATTGGATTTACACATACAAAGCTAGAGGTAAGCAGACCCATTGGGTTGGATGTAGTAGTACTATCCCTGAAGTCACTGTGAACAAAAGTGAACAAATCCTATATAAAACATCTGAAATGCAACTCCCAGTCTACCTAACATTAGATTGCGTTCTGATTTTACTTATTATTGTATTTGCGTCACCGAAACATACCACACACCGGCGGAGCCAGGGCTGTTGCCCGGGCTCAAAGTCTAATGACCATATACTATGGCTAGCAAATGGGTCCTCTGGTGGCTTATCTAGCAGGGTTCAAGTCTAGGTTACATGGCAATTGGCAACATACACTCAAGCTCAACCAGACTGTAATTAAATTTGCCCAGGCTCTAAATTTTTTCTAGCTCCGCCACTAATACCACAATAGAGATGGCCAAATGGGACGTGCCAAACAGGCCGACCCGAGGCCTGGCACAGTAGGCACGGCCTGACCATAAATGTGCCGTGCTTGGATTGGCACCCTAGCACAGCGGGCTCGCACAGCATGGCCTCATTACGGCTAGGCCGACACGGCACAGCTCGACACGATTACGGCTTGGCACGGTCTGTTCAGCCCATTTATTCGAAAACATAGCCGTTTTTAGTTGTTGGATGCTTAAAAAATCCAAAAACAACTCAAAAAATCCTTGGAGTTCGTTTATCAATGGATTCTCATCAACCTTACATTTATTAGGTTGTCAACTGATAGCAAAGCATGGGAAAGTCTTCATGATGTGAAGATCAGTGATCGACGTCTCATATGGTATGATGCCTTTTGTCATAAGAATTGCATCAGCTTATTTGGGATTTGGCTTAAATCCTGCATTAATAATTTACCCATTTTCATCATTTGTTTCCTCGGGAATTCAGACTTGATAGAGACCATAGGGTTGGAAAAATGTGTGTGACAAATGCATGTACAACAACTGTGCATTCAGCAGAGGCTCGGAAGGAAAGCAGAGGAGCTCATGCTTAAGTATCTTCTGTTCATTAAGCTTCCTTAAATAATATTAAACAATTTTGTGGTGTCGATGCGGGTTGCAGCCATAGACATGCTGTCACAACTTCATTGAAGTTAATTGTTGAGACAATTTATGGTAGTGTGTAAAATGTAGATGAATGTAGAACCTGCTTATCAATGACCGGCGACGTATGACATGCATCGAAAGGGAGTATAACCTGCATCGTACTGTCATCATCTGACAATCTGGTTCTGAATTCTTGATGCCATCTGTTACACAGGCCAGTCCATACATGAACACATTGGACGATGAAGTTGAGACGTTCCTGCCAAAAGCACGCGTCTATTGATTCCGGTCTCACAGTCACAGCTCAGCAATTCCATGTAAGGTGTTAATAAAGCAGGGGCTGGGCATTCCTAGCTGAGAGCGTGACCTGACTTCCATCCCTTTCTTCCTGTGTTTTTTGTGTAAACTGCGAGAAATAAAGAACATAAACACATGTAAACGAAATTTTGTGCTGAGTTTTTAATGCTCTACCTGATCAATGTTTTGGCCTCATACACGTACCGATGGAGTGATTGTGCAACGTTGGTTTATTTTAAAGAGAAATTTTACGGTGCATTATACTCGTAGTATATAATGTGTAGTAGAAATCGTATCTAATCATTGATTTGTGTCACGCGCGCAGTAGTGCTGCAGAGGAGGCGCTGAAGGAAGTTCAGAGGAAGGGCACATGGACTGAAGCGGCAATTTACTTAGTCGACAATGACAATACAGTGAATAGTAATTTATGAGAGTCATTACAGAAAATAGTTAATACAAAGCAACTTTACAATGAGGTAGAAGATTCGGGTATAAATACCCATGTAACAGAACAGGGACAGGGGATGGAAAAATATGAAATGAAATACAACTTTGTCTGTTATCTCTCTCTCTTTTCTTCTTTATTCTTCCCCTTTGCTCTTTCTTCTGTACCAAGTCTTGGGTGAATCTTGCACGCGCTCACGCCCCAGTACCCAGGCGGTAATGGGATGTGACAATTGGTATCAGAGCTAGCCTCGGTCCCGATTTTATCTATTGATTCGGAAGGAAGCTCGGTGGAAGGTTGGGGACAAATACCTCTGATTGAATCGATCAGAAATTTGGTCCCTATAAAATCCCAGCTACCGACAAACAATCGGTCATCGCGGATCCACCACGGCGCTCAAGAAACCCTCGATCCAAAACCAGTTCGTCTTGGAGGCGATGGGGGCGATGACTGGGCGATCGGAGGAGCAGTTGAGCGAGATCAGGGAGAGCTTGGATTTGCTCTTCGCCAAGATCGAAGCGATTGATGTTACTCAGCAACAACTCATGTCGAGGACGAAGTTGACAGCTAGGGCTGTGGAACAGTAGGCCAAGGATCAACAGATTTTGACGAAGCAGATGGAGTTTACTGCTCAGGCGGTGGTGCGTTTGACAGTGGAACAGGTTGTTGAAGCAAGCACGATAGGTGAGAGACCGGCTATGGACAAGGCGTTGTTCACTCCTGCGCCACCGGATATTTGTGGGCGATCGGAGAAGGAGCCCTTACTACCCTCACATAGCCCGCATCCCAGATGTTCGACAGGAGTTCTTCATGAAGCTTCAAGATCGAGCCATCGGTTGACAAGAGATCCAGAGTGTATGGTGAGACCCACTCTGCCGAAATTATCATTTCCGAAATTTGAAGGAGAGAGTCCTCGGGTGTGGAGAGATAAGTGCTTAGATTATTTCAAGTTGTACAATATTCCTGAATCATTGTGGAGGGAAGGGCATATGGAGGGAAGGGCTTCACGTTGGCTGCAAGTTTACAAGTCCCGGAATGAACTGGGTAGGTGGGAACACTTCATACAAGCGGTAGAAGAAAAATTTGGATCGTTTGATCATGGGCGACTGATGGGAGAATTAGTGGAAGTTAAGCAAAAGGGGCTAGTTACATATAATCCTGATTATAAATTAGATATGGAGCATGTCCAGCAGGAAGATGTACAAGAAGGCACCCTTGAGAAGACTTCACTAGGTTCAGTAACTCCAGAGTATGAAGATGAATTTGGTCTACATGAGGAGGTAGTACTGCACACAATGCAGAATGGGAGATGTTCATTAAGAGCTGAACAATCACCCTTTAGTCTACATCCCCTATTATCGCAAGAAAGAATAGAAGAATCGATGGAATATGGTGCCCATTCTTTTGCTAGAGGTGATCCTGGAATAGAGATTCTAGTTGAGAAGATATTCCTTGCACCAAAGATGATGAAATACAAGTGTAACCTTGCTGGCAAGACTGTTGTTTATGCTGCTCAGATGCTTGAATCGATGATCAAATTTCCCAGGCCAACTCTTGCTGAGGCCACTGATGTTGCAAATGTTGTTCTTGATGGAACTGATTGTGTCATGCTTAGTGGTGAGAGCACGGTTGGAGCCATACAGTCATTGTTTGAGGGTTCAATGTACCCTTTCGTTTTCCTGTGGACTCCTGCTTTGAGCCCAAATGGTGAAGAAATTCCTCATGGATTCATATTTGCTACATCCATGCTCTCCTCAATATTGGCTATCTCAATTGCCTCTCGTCTATTAGCTCGGAAGCTGAAGGTTGAAGGTTATATGCAGATTGTGGTTTCGATATCAGCTTTCCCTATTGTCCTTCCTGTTGTCTCTAATTGCCTCATCAATATGCTGGGAGACTTTCCTCTTAAAAGGCCTTGGGATCTGGGTGTTGGTAAAACCGCAATTGCTGAAGGGTTGGCTCTTCGCATTGCAAATGGAGATGTCCCCATTTACCTTGTGGCAAAGTGTATAATGTCATTGGATGTTGGTCTACCTATTGCTGGTGCAAAAGAGAGGGGTGAATTGGAGTCCAAGGTTCCTAGCTTCATCCATGAAGTCCGGGAAGGCGATGCTATTCTTTTCATTGATGAGGTTCACAATCTTATTGGATCTGGAACTGCTGGAAAGGGTAAGAGTGTTGGCCTTGACTTTGGCAACTTGATGAAGCCCCCACTGGCGAGAGGTGAATTGCAGTGCATTGCGGCTACAACCCTTGATGAACACTGGATGCATTTTGAGAAGGATAAGGCTTTGGTGCGCCGGTTCTAGCTGGTATTAGTAGATGAGTCTAGTCAGGAAGATGCGGTGAAAATACTATTTGGTCTTCATGAGAAATACGAAACTTATCATAAATGTAGATTCACTTTCGAAGCCATCAACACCGCAGTTTACTTGTCAGCAAGATACATCCCTGACAGACCACTTCCTGATAAGGCTATTGATCTGATTGACGAAGCTGGCAGTAGAGCTCGAATGGAATCATTTAAAAGGAAGAAGGGCAGTCTTCTATTCTCTTAAAGTCATCACATGAATACTGACAAGAGATAAAAGCTGCGCAGGCCATGCATGAAGTGATGTTATCTAACAACATGAAATATTCTCCAAACAAGAATGTTAGTGCTCATGTTGAAGCACTGCGTGAGGACAAGGCTGGGTCAACATCTACCTTATCACTCTTAGCTGAAGAGCCAGTTGTAGTTGGACCAGAGGAAATTGCAAGAGTCACCTCATTATGGTCAGGTATACCAGTCCAGCAGTTGACCGCTGATGATAGAAAGCTTTTAGTAGGACTAGATGATGAAGCTGAATAGTCAGATGATCTCAAAGACTTCCTCAATCTTTCGGGAGATGCTTCTGATGGCAGTTTTCATGGAGAAAACAATGCCTTGGCGTTTGTTGAGCAGATGGAATTCCGATTCTTGTCTGAGCAGCTAGGAATTGCCATTATTGACAATGAGGAGAGTCCTCGGTTAGATGACATATACGGCACACCGCCGCAACTGTCGTCCCTTCCAGTGTTTAGTACAATCACGGCAAGGAAATCTGAAGATGAAAGTCACTGGGTGGTGGGTTTGGATGCTAATAATATATTTTGCATTATATGCAAATTTCCTGACTGCTATCCCCAGATCCAAACGAAAATAGAAGAAAGGGCTGCTTTTGGTCTGGACACAATTGTATTGGATGATGAAGCATTCAACATGGAGGCTGCACTTGACCGGTGCATCTTGAGGCTCATCTCTAGCTGTTGCAATGGTGACAAGTTTGTTCGAACTACTGAGCTTGCAAAATTACTTTCATTGGAGAAGTCGATGAAGGGAGCACTAACACTTGTTACACGCCTGAAACTACCCATATTAGAAGAGACGTTCAGTTCAAGAATTGAGTTCATTCGGTTGCTTGGGGACAAGTAACTTCTAGGGGGGCGGTAATGTCACGGCGTAGTAGTGCTGCAGAGGAGGCGCTGAAGGAAGTTCAGAGGAAGGGCACATGGACTGAAGCGGCAATTTACTTAGTCGACAATGACAATACAGTGAATAGTAATTTCTGAGAGTCATTACAGAAAATAGTTAATATAAAGCAACTTTACAATGAGATAGAAGATTCGGGTATAAATACCCATGTAACAGAACAGGGACAGGGGATGGAAAAATATGAAATGAAATACAACTTTGTCTGTTACCTCTCTCTCTTTTCTTCTCTGTTCTTCCCCTTTGCTCTTTCTTCTGTACCAAGTCTTGGGTGAATCTTGCACGCGCTCACGCCCCAGTACCCCAGGCGGCAATGGGACGTGACAATTTGTTAAGGGTGTTTCTACTACTCTACTACCAGACGAAGTATAAGTAAATTCTAATTAATACGATCCATTGGATCGAAAAGAATGAACGGTTCATATTCAATTTAGTGTGCTGTAAAAGAGCTTTATTTTAAGCCTCTTTCTCGGCTGCTCCTCCGTAAGAATATACATTGAAGAACACAGATCGGATCGATGCTGCTTTCGTGAACACAGAATTAATCTCGTTTTCAGTTCCAAATCACATCTGGAATTCCTCCTCTAAAATATTTAATTTAACTGATGATTTTATAGCCAAATAGGACGTATACAGAATAATCAGATATATATCTGTCTTGCACCATGCAAAATAAGCTTAGACAAGAAGTTGAGCTAACCACACAAGAACCATTTAACATGGATCATCCACCTCGATCGCCACATCTCTCCCTCACCAAATCCTTGAAGAATTACTGACTCAGTTTGGCAGAGCTCTAGATCTCAGCCCCATCTCATATATGAAACTTGTAAGCTAAAATAAAATGAATTAAGTTTATATTTTTTATTCTAAAATGTAAACAAAATGATCCACCTAAATACTCTTAATATACTCACAGCTCTAGCTCCACGAATCTGATGGAGTTGGAGCTCCACCAAACAAGGCCCTAGTAGTATCTTGCGATGGCTCGGAGGGTCAAGCAACCGATGCCAAAGAATTACTAGTAGTAATTCAAAGCCTATCTAAAATCCTACGTCGCCTCCAATGACGATGGCGCCCACCAACACTTCCACGTCTTCACATCCATGTACTATGGCATCTCAGGGGCTGCTGGAACTAAATTGATGGGGTTCTCAGCGCCCAGTTTCATCAGCGAGAAGCTAGGGCATGATAACTACCTACTTTAGAAGACACAAATCATGCCCTTCCTAATTAGCCATGGATACCTTTGCTATGTCAATGGGACGATCCACTGTCCCCCCCCCAAGCTGGTTATGGCAAGATCAGACCAGAGTGATGGTGCAGCACAAGCACCAAACCCAGAGTACCTGCATTGGGTATGGCAAGATCAGACCATCATGGGTGCCATCAGCTCATCTCTGACAAGAGACGTTCTCTCCCAGGTAATCCTGCTCTCCACAACACATGAAGTGTGGAGAACCCTGGAAAAGCTCTTCGTCGTGCAGTCCAATGTTGGCATGGTTGAAGTGCGCATGCAATTCTCTGATCTACATAAGAGAGACAGCACTGCAGCGGAGTACTTCCACAAGGCAAAGTCCCTCGCGAATACACTGGCTGCTGCTGGCAAGCAGCTGATGGATGAAGAGGTAATCGCCTATCTTCTCGCCAGGCTTGACAGCAAATATGACTCCTTGGTGACCACAGTCACCGCGTGCATGTCACTCAGCGAACCCTTGTTGCTCAGTGAATTTTACAAGAATCTCATAAGCTACGAGGCGAGTCTTGAGATGCGTGCCCGTGGCCTGTAGATGGAAGGTGTCTCTGCTAATTTCACCAATCGAGACGGCAATCATGGCAGTCAGAAGAGCAACCGTGGTGGTGGGCGCAATGGTCATGGTGGCCGAAACCAAGGTCGCGGCCAAGGCGGCAAAGGATCGACATCGTGCAGCAACAACAATTCAAGTGGTGGCAATCGGCTCGTATGCCAAGTATCCTCCAAGGTCGGGCATGTTGCAACAAAGTGCTGGCATCGCTTTGATCACTCATATGAGTTTGACGACAATCATGATGCACATTTCAGTCACCACGGCAACGGCGGTTACCAAGTCAACACCAATTGGTACAGCGACACAGGTGCAAGTTCAAGCTCCATTGATTTTAGATTAATGCTTAATCTTTGTTTAATGATAAATCTAATCTTTAATAAGACTAACATGTTCATTGAGCTTATTGATAGTAGTCTCATAATTTAGATGAAAAATGAAAAATCCGAGATATGCACTTGTATTAATGTTTATTATCTTAATGCATACTTAAGAGTCAAGTAAAGTATGAATTCCTCCTTTGTATTAAACTCAAAATGTGAATTATGTTTCTCTTTCCATATATTACATGGGTACACATATCTAATGGGAGGTTATAATTAATTTGACTTGATGTTTTAATAGTATTGATCTATTTCGTCTTGTTACATAAATACTTTGAAACAATTCCTTGAGTATATATTTGACTTGCATAGTGGTAGTATACTCATGGTAGTATAGGATAAACTCCAATGCAATCAAATTGAATATATGCATATTGTTTTCAATTCAATTATATGTATGCACATATCTATGTGGAGTTTATTCTATGGTTGATGGTCTAAATAGGTATTGATTCCTTTCCATTCCACTCAAATATTTTGGATCATTATTTGATACCATCGAAATGAGTATATGAAAACTTGTGTAGTTAATATATACTCATATCAATTTAAATGAACATTTAAATTGAGTTTTTTTGTCTTATTAATCATTAAATGATGCTTCATCATATGTTGATGGTGTTTCTTGATTAAGTAAGGATAAATTGATAGGTCTTGAGTATATTGAAGCATTAGTTGCATCGATGTACTCAAGACACAATCAAATTAATTCAAAATGATTAGGATTGTGCTCAATCGATTTTGAAGCCATCTATTATGTGTTAATGGAGTGTGATAGATGATTGAGACAAATATATTTGTTGGACTAATATTTTTAATAAGTTGTGAAAGTAGGTTGAGTCCAACGGTAATAAAGAATCGGGAAAAAAGAAAAAGTCATCATGTATTGTGAGCTTCAAGAGGAGAATCACGAAGTGAAAAGAAGAGAGGAGAAGAGATAGAGAAGAGTTCATCATGTGTTAATAAACAAAAAGAGAAGATGGATTGAGGTCACGAGAGAAAGATGATTGAAGATCTAAAAGCCCCAAAGGGGATCGCGTGAGGGGAAGGCATAACTAGATAGGTTAGAGTGTCTAGTTTATATCATCGTACTATTAAGAGGGATCGAGTTCTTTTGCTTGAGCTTCATCACGTATTGATGGACTCAATTTGGTTCACTCTAGCTCACTCTCTTGGTCGATTTTCGCATGGAGCTAACCATTTTACATGTGTTGCGAATGGGTGAAGCTCGTGCATTGATTTTTGCATGATGCTTTGATTTGCATGTGTTGCAAATAGGAGAAGCTCATAATTGCTTCTTATTTCTCAATTGATTTGGTATTGCTTATAGCTAAGTTTTGCATGTGTTGCCAAAGGAGAGAGCTGAAGCAATTTATTTTTTAATGGTTGCATGGAACTAGAGATTTGCAAATGTTGCAAATAGAGAGCTCATGCACTTGAGTTTAAAGTGTGGTTTGCTTGGAGCTACGAATTGCATGTGTTGCAAATAGAGAGCTCAAGCATTTGAGTTTATTTGAATTTTTTGCATGAACCTATGTATTTGCATATGTTGCAAAAAGGAGATAACCTATGCATTTTAGTATAGTTGGCTTTTGCACGGAACTAAGAGATTTGCATGTGTTACAAATAAAGAGAGTTCATGTAAGTTATCCTAAATTGCTATTTGCAAATACATTTTGCAAATGAGTGACAGGTTATGAGTTTCAATCCTGGAGCATACAAAGAGAGCGGTTTCAATCCTGGAGCATACAAAGAGAGCATTTTGCAATCGTGTTTTGCAAAGTACCATGATCTTGTGTTGATCACCTCATGGCTAAGAGGATTGAATCCATAGGCTCTTGGTTTATTTGTAAATATGTTTTTGCAAATAAGTTAAAGTTGGATTTTAATGAAATTATTTAGAGTATGTGATTAATATTTGCAAATGTGTTTTGCAAAGTGATGTGATCATGTGTTGATCGTCACATAGCTCATAGAATTATTCTTTTAGATTTTGGAGAAAAGATTTTAGTGTAAAATCCTGTTTTCTCCGTGATGTCGGCATTATCGTATTGCTAGGGCTGGTACTGCCGCTGGTCCGCCAGTACCGCTAGTTGTGTGCTAGTACTGTCGGAGGTCAGTAGCACCGCCCCCTGAGTGCGGTAGTTTTATTCCAGAAGTTGATTTTCTGTGAGTTTTGAAATCCGGCACTACCGTGGATTGAAGCCAGTACTACCGAAGATTGGCAGTACTGCATTTTATGTGTTGGTACATATATTCCAGAGAGGGTGCTCTGGAGTTGTTGCTAAGACCAACAGTATCGCCCGAGCGTTTGCCTGTGGTAGTACCGAAAAACTAGCTGTTAGCCGACCGTTGGGGTCAAGGCCGGCACTACTGGGCCCTTGAGGGTGGTAGTGCCAGTTGTGCTGGTTTTTGCCTATCTTGACCTCCAACGGCTATATTTCGTGTGGGAGACTATAAAAAGAGCCTTAGGGTTGGCATTGGGTGTTGCTGCTATTATGGAATGTTCGTGGCTCTTGTGTGAGTTTGTGGAGGAGGTTTGCATGTGTTGCATCCTCTCTATTTGGTTCCTGAGCTAAGAGTGAGCCATAATTGCATGTGTTGCAAATAGGAGAGGATTGAGAGTCTTATTGTGCATGTGTTGCACTTAGTAGGTCACCGAAGTGCATGTGTTGCACTATGTGAAGCTCAAGCGGGAGTGCTTGACCTATTATTCTTGGAGGTTGCCATCTCCTAAACGGTGTAGGAGATTCATGCACGGATCTTCTCAACGGAGGTTATGAGAAGCCCATCAAAGTTTGTGAAGGTCGGAGCTCGCCTACCCTAAGGTGTAAAGTAGCTACCACTAGTGAATTCGAGGCGGGTGCTCATTACGGAGCTAGTTCATCGTGTTTGGGCTTACCTCAACGTGGATTAAGGGAGACTAGTAAGTCTCCAAGACCACGGGAAAATTTGGTGTGTCTCTTATCTATTTTAGATTCTTGCAATTCTTATTTTCATTGTTGTTTGCTTGTATTTAGAATTGCTATTCTTATGCAGAGACTTAATTAGTTAGTACACTTAGTGAGCCTAGATGATTTAGGTTTTAATTATTAAAACCTTAGTTTATCGCCTTCACATTATTATTGTTAAGGTTTTGACTTAGGGGTACTTAGGCGTTTTAGCTATTTATCGTAGGTAAATTTTTAAAGCCGCTTATTCACCCCCCTATAGTCGGCATTCTCGAACCTACAACAGGGGCTACATATCACATAACAAGTAATCTTGACAGCCTCACCACGCGCGACCACTACCACAGGAAGGAGCAGATCCACATGGCTAATGGCTCGGGTATGTCATTTCTTCTTGTTGGAAATTCTCAGCTTGATACAGCATATAGAACTCCGTAGCATTCTCCATGCACTGCATGCATCTAAGAATATATTATCTATTCATCGTTTTACTCATGACAACGATGTTTATTTTGAGTTCCATCCTGACTTTTTTTGTTGTCAAGGATCGGGCAACCAAGATTCCTCTTCTTCAGGGCAGGTGTGAGGAAGGCCTATACCCCATTCCTTCCACGTGGTATCAAGCATCCCACAAAAAGGTGTTGGCATTCCATGCATCCCCTTCGCTGAAACAGTGGCATATGCGTCTAGGTCATCCGTCGTCGATCATTGTCAATAAAATACTTCAGTTAAACAATTTGCCTTTGTCCAATAAAGACTTTGTAGCCACGATTTGCAATGCTTGTCAGATGGCTAAGAGCCACCAGTTGCCCTTCTATGATTCTAATTCATTCTCTTCAGCACCTCTTGAACTTGTTTACTCTGATGTCTAGGGCCCTGCCATTTTGTCCACTAGAGGGTTGAAGTATTATTTTAGTTTTGTTGATTCTTTCAGCAGATACGCATGGATCTATCTCTTGAAATACAAATCTAATGTTGAGCAGGCCTTTGTGCAGTTTCAGAAACAAGTTGAGAGGTATCTCAACAAGAAGATTGTATCTTTTCAAACCGTTTAGGGTAGAGAATATCAGCGGCTTAACTCATTATTTAAGCAGCTAGGAATCACTCATCGTGTGTCATGCCCGCACTTACACACCAACAGAATGGTGCTGCTGAGCAGAAACATCAGCACATTTTCTAGACTGGTTTAGCTTTGTTAGCGCATTCCTCTGTTCCTTTGCGGTTTTGGGACAAAGCCTTCCTAACTGCTTGTTACCTTATCAATCGGCTCCTGTCTCGTACTATCCAACATTTCGCAACACTAAAGCGTCTTCTCAGTGTTGAACCTGATTATCAAACTCTGCATGCATTTGGGTGTGTATGTTGGCCCAATTTGCATCCATATAACAACCGCAAACTCCAGTTCATGTCTCAACGATGTGTATTTCTTGGGTACAGCTCCATGCACAAAGGTTTTAAGTGTCTTCACATACCAACTGACGGCGTCTACTTCTCTCGTGATGTTGTGCTTGATGAGCATGTTTTTTCGTTCGCATCTTCTTAGCTCGTTTACACACCATCACCTCCAGTTACAGAAGCATCTCTTCTTCGTTGGCTTCTTCCATCACAAACTAATGCTGAGAATAGACAGTTTGAAGTTTTGACTAACCCTTATATTGGACAGACTAATTCTACTCTTGATCGTGGTGATGTTGAGTAGGATTTAGGAGGCATTCTAGACAATACTGCTGGCTCTTTGATAACTGCTGATCTGAACAGTGTTGCACCCATGTCTTCAGTCGATGAACCGGATTCTCCAAATGCGACTACCGAGCCACTGTCAACCAGCACCACCTCCAGTTTCATGACCTGTGACACGACTCTAGAATAATATTCATAGGCCATGAGAGCTGCATGACGGCACTGTTCGCTATGATCCTTGGAGTCGGACGTTTGCTGCCATTACAGTGGAGCAAATATTGGAGCCAACATCTTATATTGATGCACTTCAACACCCATAGTAGAAGCTTGCCATGATTGAAGAGTATGCTGCCCTCATGAAGAATCAAATATGACATCTTGTACCACCTGCACCTGGCCGTAACGTGGTGGACTATAAATGGGTTTTCAAACTCAAATGCCATGCTGATGGATCCATAGAGCGTTTCAAAGCATGCTTGGTTGCCAAAGGATTCCGACAACGACACGACATCGACTACGATGACACCTTCAGCCCGGTGGTCAAGCCAGCTACCGTGCGCCTTGTTCTGTCAATTGTTGTGTCCCGCGGTTAGCGTCTTCGGCAAGCTAATGTGAGAATGCTTTTCTACATGGTGATCAAATTGAAGATGTCTATGTTAGCCAGCTGCATGGCTTTGTGGACACGATGAAGCCTCGCTACGTCTGCAAACTCAACAAAGCTCTCTATGGATTGAGGCAAGCCCCACGTGCATGGTACATAAACTGAGCTCCAAATTACAGGAACTCGGGTTCTCTCCATCCACGGCTGATATGTTGCTTTTCATTCTTCACGAGCACAGGGTGACCACGTACATCCTTATTTATGTTGATGACTTGATCATTGCTATCTCCTCCGATCAGGCGATTGAGGCACTGCTTCGTCAACTGCATCGAGCTTTTGCTATCAAGGATCTTGGCACCTTTCATTTTTTTCCCCCTTGGTATTAAAGTGACGCCTAATCCCCCAATCCAGGGGATCATCCTCTCACAGCAAAAGTATATCCAAGATCTCTTGCGATGCACGAACATGAAGATGTGCAAGCCGGTCACCACCAATGTCGAGCACTGATAAGTTGTCAAAAACGATGGGGAATCCTTTGCTAGAAGCTGAGATTACAAGGAATCGGACTGCAGTAGGTGCTCTACAATACCTCACAATTACTCGGCTAGATATCGCCTATTCAGTGAACAAGGTGTGCTAGTATCTGCAGAAACCAATGGCCATTCATTGGGGAGCAGTCAAGCGAATCCTTCGCTACTTGCAGCACAACCGAGCTGATGGCATGAATATATATCGTAGCAATTCAATGCTGGTGAGTGGCTTCTCTGATATCGACTGGGTTGGATGTGTCGATGACAGGTGATCCACTAGTGGCTTTGCCATATTTTTAGGCTCAAACCTTGTGTCATGGAGTGCAAGAAATTAAACTACTGTTTCTCGTTCAAGTACTGAGTCGGAGTACAAGGCCCTCGCAAATGCCACAGCATAAATTGTCCGGGTACAATCAATCTTGGGAGAACTTGGCGTAGCACAAGAACCGCTGCCAATTTTATGGTGTGACAACCTAGGCGCAATGTACTTGTTTGCTAACCCAATGTTTCATGCGAGGATGAAGCACATCGAAGTAGATTTTCACTTTATCCGACAATGAGTAGCGCAAAGGGCACTGGATATCAGGTTCATCACTACACATGATCAGCTAGCTGACATTTTCACCAAGGCATTGCTTGTTGACATGTTCAAAAGACTTCAATACAATCTCAACTTGATTCCTAGCAAGTTGTGATTGAGGGTGGATGTCAAAGCAGTTAGCTAGTAGATATGTTTGTAGGGATAAACATGTAAAAGTCCAAGTAGTTAGAATTCTAACTCCATACGGTTGTAACAAACCTCATGTATATAGTCTATATAAGACCTTTGCCAATGCAGAGTTGAGGTTTGCCAGTCTCAATTAATCTTACCGTCTGTTTCTTGAGCTGCCTTCCCGGGCATTCCGGCAATGCCGAAGCTGGCGGCGCCAACCGTGCCCGCGGCCACATTGTCACCTATGCCATCGGTGCCTGCGGTATCCGTGCCACCGATGCCTACAGTACCAGCTGTGCCGACGGTGACTGTGCCACCGATGCTCGCTTTGCCGACGGTCCCCGCGGTGACCGTGCCACCGATGCTTCTCGCCGTCGTCGTGCCGGACGTGCCAAAGGTGACGCTGCCGCCGATGCCGTCGGTCCCTTCCACCCCCAAGGTGACGCTGCCTCCGATGCCGTCCATCCCCAATGTGCCAATGCCGCTCCTCGCATCAACCCCCAAGGCCTAAGCAAAGCCATGTCGCGCGTGTCAGCACGCCGAATTGATCGACGTTGCTTTGTGTCGTGCGTGGTTGTTTTTCTAGAGACGTCTGTTTGAGCAGAGTTCTGCATCCTAGTTCGGTCACCCTTCATCATGTATGTATATTAGCACCCTTACTTGCCAAGACATTGGAGGCCAACCGGCATAGCCACGTGTCCGCCCCCATTTTTGTGGAAAAAACCTCCGGTTCTTCGAAATTACGAACAGATCCACGCGCGATTTTATGTGAGAGGAAAATATTTTTATCAGTTCGTGTTTAGGTCCCTCATTTGCCGTTTTACAGGAAGAACCTCCCGTTCAATACGAATCGCGGAAGAGCCATTTCCTAATTTTTCAAAATAGCGAACAGGTCCAAAATTATAACAAATAGATCCTCGTGTTTTACATTTGGGTCCTTTCTCCGTTTTGCCAGAGAAAAATGTTTTTGTGGTCCGTTTTTTCTCCAGAGCATGCGAAAAATATTTTCGTTAGCCGTTTGCCCCCCCAATGGAGGACCTTTTCCTTTCTCCATTTTGCCCGGAAAAAATGCTTTTGTGATCCGTTTTTTCTCCGGAGCATAGAAAATGCAAAAAATATTTTCGTTCGCCGTTTCCCCCCCAAAAAAATGGAAGACCGTTTCCTTTCTCCGTTTTGCCCAGAAAAAATGCTTTCGTGATCCTTTTTTCTCCGGAGCATGGAAAAAATGTTTTCGCTGGCCGTTTTCCCAAAAAAAAATTGAAGCCCGTTTCGTTTCTCTGTTTTGCCCGGAAAAAATATTTTTGTAATCCGTTTTTCCTCCGGAGGATGAGAAAAATGTTTCCGTTGGCTGTTCTCCCAAAAAAAAATGAAAATTCGTTTTTCGTCCGTTGTTTCTCCGTTTTTGTCCGTTTTTTCCGGGAAAATTGTTTTCGTAGCCCGTTTTAAAAATATTTTCGTTGACCGTTTTTCCAAAAAAAATGGAAAACCATTTCCTTTCTCCGTTTTGTCCGGAAAAAAATATTTTCGTGATCCGTTTTTCCTCCGTAGCATGGGGAAAATATTTTCGTTGACCGTTTTCCCAAAAAAATAGAAAACCGTTTCCTTTCTCCGTTTTGCCCGGAAAAAATGTTTCCGTGATCCGTTTTTTCTCCAGAGCATGGGAAAAATGTTTTCGTGGGCCGTTCTCCAAAAAAAATAAATGAAAATCCGTTTTTCGTCCGTCGTTTCTCCATTTTTGACCGTTTTTCCTCATTTTTCCTGGGAAAATTGTCTTGTATTATCTTGGATATTCTTGTCTTTTTTCAGAAATAAAAACTTGTATCAGATTTCGCACGGCGCAGCGTAGCGCGCAGATCTTCCTAGTGTGTGTATATACGCCGTGCCTGCGTATGTGCCTAGTTCTTGATTTAATTGCTTGCATCTGTGTGAATTTACTTGCATGGCTCTGTAAATTCTCAACTGCAATCTAGATTAATAGCTCTAATTGCTTGCACAAACTACGTATTTTTTATACAAACTATCATAAAACTACAGAGTTTAGCTTTTATTTTACAAAATTACAGATTTTAGAAAAACTTGTTTCACAAAACTATAGCTTTTTTTATACAAACTATCAAAAAACTACAGATTTTAGCTTCTATTTTACAAAACTATAGATTTTAGAAGAACTTATTTAACAAACCTACATGTTTCTTGTACAAATTGTCTTAAAACTACATATTTTAGCTTCTATTTTACAAAACTATACGTTATACATTTTAGAATTAACTATTTCTTGTAACTGCCATGTAAGCCCACACTGTCAGACCCGTTATAAGAAATAGCCAATCTAAAACATGTAGTTCTATGAAACAACTTCTTCTAAAACCTATAGTTTTGTGATATAAGTTCTACTAAAATCTGTCGTTTGTGAAATATAAGCTAAAATCTGTAGTTTGCTGATAGTTTGTAAAAAAAAAGCTATAGTTTTGTGAAACAGGTTTTTCTAAAATCTGTAATTTTGTAAAATAAAAGCTAAACTCCGTAGTTTTCTGATAGTTTGTACAAAAAAAAAAACACATAATTAAATTTACTCTTTTATCCGTCATGTTCTACATCCCTGCTGTTTAGACATGCTGCTGCCGCCGTAGCTTCTGCTCCGTCGGATGTCTCCGGAGCATCTGATATGTCCGGCATAGCATTTCCAGCTTCAAATCTCGCTCTCCTCTCGACGGCCTCTTGCACTCTCTGCGCAAACTCTTGGTCGGATCCAGCCAGCATGTATCGCAGCTTCATGTTGATCCTGTTCGCCACCAAAGTTTGGTGCCGAGGCTCTATCCTGTCCTCCAAGGAGTAACTGAAGAACCTGAGAACCATGGAGCAGCAAGGCACAAGGGCGAGGGAGTTACAAGAGTGACAAGCATTAGGCTATGTGATCTCTTCATTCTAGAAGAAATCAAGAACATATGAGAGCTTCGGACTTACCGGGGGAACTCGATAAGATCTTTCAGTGGCCGCACCATGACACGCCTCAGGTACTGGTATTTTGGCCTCAAAACATCCACGTTGTATCTGAGAAGCGTGGGGAAGTCAGCAACCATCTGACCAAGCACGAAGTGGTAGATGCCCAGTGACCGGAAGTACTTGACGCTAACTTCTAGCTTGTGCACAATACTGCAACCCAAGAGCTGCGGATCCAAGGCAATAACCTTTCCGACGTCCTCATGTGTTACTCCAGCTTTCGTCATCAGGAATATGACCTACGGTTGGCATACACATAAGCCAAATGGAGTACAACAAGGCACATAATTATGTTAAATTAAAAATCTGAGAACAAACACAGATACAGTTGAATGAATTATGTTCCCTGTTTATCCAACACCACCACCACCGGTGTTTCTAAAAATGGTACTAGGCCAGTTGTCACTTATTGACTTCAAGGTGCGTGGTAGGTTCACCGTTTTATACTTAACTAGTCAACTGAAAAGTTGATGTTCAAACTTCAAAGTGACGGCCTGTCTGTACTCGTCATGGTGAACCAATATTGAGAACTGATCGAGTAATTGCCCACTGTATGTTTTACTGTGGCAACTTAGGTCTAAAGGTGGACAATTACAGAAGGCTGAACACATAATGTCGAACCGTTTGGTTGTACAAGGCTCCCGCTATACGAAGGTTTAGCACTTTAGATAGAGGCTTTGTGAGATTTGACTAACTGCACTTGTATGTTGTACCTACACTGCTCCTACTGAAAGCATTCTAAAAGAGCAAGAAACCAAACCAAGAGAACCAAAAAGGCTTGCCAACATTGATTGAGATCTGAAAAATTAATAATGTGATAAGGAGAACAAACCACTGGGCGTATTTTCTTGTATAGGCTATAAGTTAGCACAGGGGGGAACTTCACAAGCACATTGCCGACTGCATCACTCCTCACACCAATATCCTGTAGAAATTGTACCTAAGACAAATGATTGGACAGAGGTGAGAAGAGTCACACAATTCAGATTTCATCACATTCAGACCTACAAATCCAATTTGCACTTTTTGCACGAATAAATAAACACTTAGTCCTATCTGACCATTAAAGAACATGTTTACCATATCATAGTATATTGTGGGAACAGATTAACAATTTTTAATTTCTTGATGTGAATAGCACATAGAAGTGTCCAAGTGGTGCGGAAGTCTGCAAATATATTGCAAAATGGCCAAGGGAGTACCTTTGGTGCAATTACTGTTTCCAAATCAAGACAGAAGATCGTAGGTTGGACAATCAACATCCGCTTCATACCATCCCGTGAAATGATTAGATGATACAGGTACTTTACGAGAGGCTTCCACCTTTCTTCAATGCTGCAGGCCATGAGCTGTGGCTTGAAAGCCAGCAACTTTCCAAGTTCTTCAGTCGTCAAACCAAACTCTCTCAGATATTGAACCTGTGACCAATAATGCTAATTTGTTCTGAAAAAATATTTTGTTTTGATTATAGATTACAAACAACAGATGCTATTTGATTAACAACTAGAAAATTTGATGTCAACAGATGAAAACAAAGTTTTGAAAATTACTTGGTAACTTTAACAAGAACATCTTCAAGAAGAAATACGAGAAGGTTATTTTGACTAGTTCATCATCAGTTCAAAAGTAGATGTGTTATATTCATATGGCACTCAACACCCCATGGCCATCAGCATCTTGAAGCATATCCAAAAGGGGAAAGAAGCAGATTGTGACCTCAGTTTATAACTTTTGCTCAATCCAATATTCTTTCTTTTAATTAGCAAACCAGATTCAAATGCTTGTAGATTGATTTTCAAGAACAATACTTGCTTATACTTCATAGTAAGAGTCAGATAATGAATCGCAGAAAAGAAAGGAGCCAAATAACCTTCTGAATGGACAAGGTGCATCAAAAAATAGCCCACAACAAAACTTTTAAAGCACAGCAAACACCTTACTGTTCATCTCGTCTAGGCTGAAAAATCCAAGAACCTTTGGATAATCGTAGACCATTGTACCAAAGTCATTCTCATTCATTCCCATATCCATATAAAATCTCACTCGTGTCTCTAACTCATCCATCGACAAAGTCAGTAGCTGTGGACATCTACTGACCACGTAACCAATCCAGTCTCTCCTAACACCACAGCTTTCCAGATAACCAATAATCCCTTCCAATTCTTCAAAACTGCGACTTGAAATGGATTCACCTTTTGCAAGCACACGTCCCAAAAATTCTCCTTTCACATAAATTGATCTTAGCCACTTTATCATCCTTCTCACTTTCTCCAGATCACCAGAACATGAGCAAACTACTTTTGCAATTTGGGGATATGTCATCGAGTTGTGCTTGAACCACCTGTAGTATGCAATGTACTGATTTCAATGCTATTTAGAAAACTACATAAAGCATCATGCAATATACTAATGTAGAGTTTGTGAAATTACTTAGGAGTTTGCTAGGATGCCGTGAATAGGAGTTTGTGCAATTACTCATCATGTCAGTTCAAATCAAACGTTTAAATAGGTATAGAACAGTGCTAAAATACATGAAATAAGTTCAGCTTAGAGAACTGAAACTGAAAATTAAATAAGCTAGCCCAGTGAGCTTTTCTCTAGCCTGGCAAGTATCTCCGCAATCTTTAGTTTCAAAGCGCTTGTAAGTCACTAGACATAGAAGAATCAGGCTTGACAACCTTAGCTCAGGGGAGCTCATAACCAAGCTGGAGCTTGTCATGATCGATCAGCGATATGTGCCTGTGTTCAAGCCTAAACAAACACAAATCCCAAAAAAAAAACAAAGTTCTGGCCTTTACTTGACTAGCGCGACAACGCCCGATTCCTGGATGTACGTCCGCGCGCGAACGTTGAAGGACTGGTGCGCGAGCTCGGGGCGGTGGCGCCGCATGGCGGCAGCCCCGACGACGACGCGGTCGACGAACGCCCCCATCTGGGACGTGAGGTTCTTGATGTAGGTCAAGCCGCCGACCTTCCCGCCGTGGAGCGCGGCCACGAGCGTCTCGGCGGCCACCGCGCGGCGCACCTCTACCGCGCGCCGCAGGACGGCGTCGTCCGCGGCTAAGAGGCTGGGCTCGCTAGAGGGGTCCGGGCGCGGAGAGGCGACGGAGCCCGGGAAGCGGTGGGTGCGGCGCGGCGCGAGGGAGGCCTCCTCGGCGGCGAGGAGCGAGGTGGAGTGGGCGGGGGCGGGGGGCGGGAGGATGGGGTAGTGAGTGGTGGCGGTGGTGGAGGGGTTCTGGAGGCGCGATGCGGTGGCGAGGCGGAGGATTCGAAGGCGGCCGCGGTGAGGGGAGGGGTTAGGGGCGAGGAGCGAGAGGAGGAGGGGGTGCGCGGGGAGAGTGGCGGCCATTGGAGTGGGAGGTGGGGTGGCGTTTAGCTCGGTCGCTCGCTCTATCTTGCTGGGTGCGCTGGCTTCTATTTTAAGAATAAACCATGATTTATCCATATTTATTTTTATTACTGATGTTATTTTATGATGTTAGCAATTCCTCTCAATACAAGTTGCACAAATCTTGAAGCAAGCGAAAGGATAAGTAATCCTCATCTACCCTTCATTAATGCTTTAATATTTGTGCAACTTTAAGAAAGAAGATCACAGAAGCACCTCTCGATTATTAATATACGGGTCATATATCAATAATATATATAAAGTAAATAATTAATTACATCAACTAAAATAGAGCAAATGATCAATTATCTTGCTGCTTTACCCATGACCACCAAGGCCAGGGTGTCCAAATGGATGACTCGGTATGGCACGGCCTGTTTAGGTCTGATTAATAAAAGGACCATGTTGTGTCGGCTCACGTGCTGGGTCTCCGGTCCAAGCACGATCTAGATGGCTCAGGGGTCGTGCTGTGCTGGCACGGATCCTCGACAGCTACCATGCCGGATTGGGTCGGCCCGTTTAGCTCCAAAAAATTTGAAAAAATATAGATTTTTTTTTAAAAAAACTAGGATAATTAGAAAACCTCAAAGGAATGCAGGAGAAAGTGAAAAACTTTATAAAAACATATGTAAATTAGAAAAAAAAGGCTGAAAATATGAAATAAAATTCTAAAAAGCGACAACTAATTAAATTGGCCCAAACGAACTACTATGTTGGGTAGTGCCGCGCCAGGGTGCCTCCCAAGCATGATGTGGCCGATTGGGCTGTACCAGCCTGACTCGTTTATTATCAAACCGTGCTGTGCTTGGGCCGTTTGGGACGCCTATTTGGACACCTCTGGTCCAAGACACAAACCATGAGGACTTGTTTGGCAACATGGGGTGTGTGGGGAGAATTTCCCCAGGGAAAAGAAACACCACCACAACACGGTGGGGAAGGTGCACCCGGCGTTTGGGAAGGACGGGGAAATAACTCACTGCACCTCGCTTCCGTCGAGGCCTCACCGTCGTGCGCCCAACCTCTGGCCGTGATCTTCGCCGTCGTGGTGGATGGGGAGCTGTCCGCAACTGTAGGATCGATATATACTAATATAGCAATCAGAGGGGGGGTGAATGATTGCGCGGAAGCTAAAATCAAATTTTTGGTCTATTAAAAATTCACCCCAATTCGGAATTAAATAATCACTTCGTAATCAACAAAACAGATTGATATGCGGTCGGTAAATCGTGAATTCCTGGAGATCCAGCGGTCGGATTGATCTGAAATTTTAACACTAGAAACTAGACTCCAATACGCATCTAACAAAAAAAGAATCAGCTCGATCGGACTTAAGGATCAAAAGTTATAAGCTTCGCAATCTTGCTGTGAAAGACTATACCGAAAATAGATCTAACATGGATTCCCGAAAATCTAGCCGTCGGATTGATGTGAAATTTTAACTGAAGAAACTAGATTCAATTTAGAAACTAACCCAACAAGAATCAACTCAATCGGATCTACGGATCAAAAGTTATAGGCATCACAAGTTGACTGTGGCAATAGAACCGAAAATTGATTAAACCCTAATTTTATGATTAAACAAAATCTATGAGGAATTAACCAATCAAACCTTTTAGATCAATTACTTAATTCCCTAGGAAGGTTTGGAATAGATAAAATTAAAAACTATCATTAAGTAATGAATCAATCTAGAATTGAAACAGATGCAAATCAGGCAAACCAGAAATCACTGCAGCAGATCGGCATTGTTCATCACGTAACACTGTAGATCGATGTTACTGTAGCAATCGCGGTACTGTAGCAGCCGAGCCTCTAATTCCTCTCGCTTCTGGCTGCTGTCTCTTGATGACTGTTCCGATCTATATGCTCACGTAATGCTAATCAAACAAGGAGAGGAGAAAGCTTATCTTTATTCATGTATGCATGTGACCTCCATTGAAAATTCCTCACGTGAAGTAATGCGCTCCTACACGTCTCCTCTTTTGTTCAATGCACCATGCTGCTTACGGCACTGCTTCCTGGCTTCGAGCGCGCGACGTAACCGAGCAAGCAAAACCGGCCAGCCGGCGAACACGAGAAGGACGGCCGAACGGACAGACGCACGCACGCCGCCGCCTGGCTACTTTTCTGATTTTCCTTCTTCCGGATCGTGTTCCACCGAAGCACAGCGATCTGCTGCTATTTTATTTTTCCCGTACGAACACACGGCTTGCCGACGAAATTAATATTTATTTCTTTGTCTAGTCTGATTACAGTACTCCAAATAAAAGAGTACAGCCCTAATACTTAGCACACATAAACAGGGGACACCTCCCCCTATTTATAAGAAAACCCTAGAAGAGTTCGCATGCATATCCACTTGGCCCAACATGGCCCAATACATGCAAACTACCTCAAAACGATTACAACTGCACGCGTACGGCCCACCTGCCGTACTCACGTGACTCACTAGCAACCACGTGCACCGTTCTCTAGTCCGAACGCCTCGCATGACATCCTCGACCACCAAGACCTTGATTCCTCCCTGAACCTAGTCCCGAACCTCAGTTCCTCCATGAACCTAGTTCCGGTCCCGTCACCGACCACGTTCGACCTCAAGCAACACCTGCACATGAACAAACACACAACCGTGTACGAGCACAAGTCCACGACTTGACTCAAGATCAATCCATGCAACCACTCACACGAGCGCATTGCATCAAGCAAAACAATTACCATGCTATGACAAGCATATCAAATAATCATCTGAAATAAAGACATGCACATGCACCACACATGCCATGAGAACAACCACTTTGCAATACCAAATTCATCATTAAGCCAATTTTTCATCACATGATTTCACAATCTCCCCCTTGATGAAAACATTGGCAACACCACTTAGAACTGAACATTGGCATTCACCTCACAAGAAAAGTTTTTGAAATCAAAAAGTTTAAAATCAAAAGCCAAAGTGAAAAACACAAAATATCCCCCTTTGACAAATATGCAAAGTGAAAACTCCCCCTAAGTCAAGAAAAGTGTGTATGTGAATGTGCAATGTGCTCAAAATTCTCCCCCTTTGACAATGGATTCATCAAGAATACAAAAGAGAGAACAAAATCTTTTTAATTTTTTGTTTTGCCATTTTTTTTATGTAATGAGCATTATAAATCATCCACAAATGTAACATCTTCCAAGTCATGCTATCAAAAGTACTTGCACCCTCAAATCTACACATAAACAATGTAGAGTAAGCACAACTAGAAATCAAGTACTATTAATGATTTTTTGCATGGCATGATTTCCCTTTCTCAACTATCTCAAAACCTGAAAACATTGAATTTTTGTGCACTTCTTTGGTGCTTGAAAAGATGAATTATTTATTGATTGCAACAAAATATAAAATTGCAAGGAATTATATGCACCATCAGCCTTACTTTTCAACCATGCCAAGCAATGAGCTTAAGGTTTCATGGTTTCGGTCATACACAACCTCTTCCAAGTTCATATCAGAGTGCAATGATAAGCAGTCTCGTAAAGAGGAAGTGCGACAGTGCATAACCTTGATCTTGCATCTATCAAAAATCACTTTTTGAGCTTTTAGCTCTTTAACTTTGAAAACTTTCACATTTAGCATCTTTTTGAGCAGTATCAAGATAGTCAAGAAAGTTCAACCATGACAAGATTTAATTCAAGTTTTCATTCCATTTAAATAGTCATGTCATAAACTACACCATATATGCATAAAGAAGAAGTTACAAAGACTTTGTAGCATAGACATGGCTTCAAATCACATATGTGTATTAAATATAATGCTCAATACTCTTTTATTTTCCCTTTTTAATTTTTTATTTAAGAAAAAGAAAGAAGAAAGTGTAAACAAAGAATCACAAAGTTTTCACAAACTCCCCCTCAAAACAAGCCCATTGGATGAACAACCCCAAGTTCTCCCCAAATAAACGCAAAACGAGAAGAAGACAAAGGTTTTGTGAAAATGTCTGCCAATTGATGTTCAGTATCCACATGGTGAAGCACAATATTTCCTTTTTCTATATGATCTCTGAGAAAGTGAAATCTGATATCAATATGTTTTGTCCTAGAATGTTGCACAGGGTTTTTAGCAATGCATATTGCACTAGTGTTATCGCACAAAAGAGGAACACTATCCAAATTAACCCCATAATCTTTAAGTGTAGCTACTATCCAAAGAATTTGAGAACAACAACTAGCAGCAGCCACATATTCAGATTCAGCAGTAGATTGTGCAACAGAAGATTGTTTTCTAGATGACCATGCAATAAGAGAATTACCCAAGAAGTGACAAGAACCAGATGTGCTTTTTCTATCAATTCGACATCCTCCAAAATCAGCATCAGAAAATGCTCTCAAACTAATGCATGAGGAAGCAGAAAGCCAAATGCCAAAATCTTGAGTACCATGAAGATACCTGAAAATTCGCTGACAAATTGTCGATGTGAAGCACGCGGGGAAGCTTGAAAGCGAGCACACAAGCAAACAGCAAATTGTATATCCGGTCTTGATGCAGTGAGGTACAAAAGTGAACCTATCATGCTTCTATAGTCCTTTTGATCGACAGGCTCACCATCTTCATCAGGATCAAGTGCGCAAGTGCTCTCCATGGGTGTCATGATTGGCTTGCTGTTTTCCATCCCAAAGCGATGTAGCAAGTCTTTCGTGTATTTGCTTTGATGCACAAAAGTACCATCCTTCGTTTGCTTGATTTGAAGTCCCAAGAAGTATGTTAACTCACCCATCATACTCATCTCAAACTCCTTTCTCATGGTTTCTGAAAACTTAGACACTAAAATATGAGAGGAACCACCAAAGATAATATCATCAACATAAATCTGAACAAACAGTTGATCATTGCCTTGCTTGAGTAAAAAGAGAGTTTTATCAACCTTTCCCATTGTAAACCTCTTTTCAAGTAAAAAGGTTTTTAGCCTATCATACCAAGCTCTAGGGGCTTGTTTCAAACCATACAAAGCTTTTGACAATTTGAACACATGGTCTGGAAACTTGGGATTTTCAAAACCAGGTGGTTGCTTTACATACACCTCCTCATTAATAAAACCATTTAGAAAAGCACTTTTTACATCCATTTGATACAATTTAAAACCTTTGGATGTAGCAAAAGCTAAAAGGATTCTAATGGCTTCAATTCTAGCAACAGGAGCAAAGGTTTCATCAAAATCTAAGCCTTCAATTTGAGTGTAACCTTGAGCAACCAATCTAGCCTTGTTTCTAACAACAACACCATCCTCACTTTGTTTATTTTTGAAAACCCATCTAGTTCCAATGACATTAAAATCAGGAGGTGGTGAAACTAGCTTCCAAACTTTATTTCGCTCAAAATTCTCTAATTCCTCATGCATGGCATTGATCCAAGATTCGTCAGTTAATGCATGAGATATATCTTTGGGTTCAAAAGAAGCAATTAAAGCAGAATGAGCATGAGTGTCAGAATGAATAAACCTGGACCGGGTGATTCTCTCATTTAAATCTCCAATCATCTGTTCAGGTGGATGTCTCCTTTGAATGTGCAAGGGAGCTGTAGCTTCAGAAACTTCTTCTCCTTCTTCATTTTCGGCATGTACAGAAGATGTTGTAGCTTGAGGATGTTCAGTTGTAGGTAGAATAGAGGTAGGCGCAGAAGGTGCTACAACTGGGTGTGCATTAGGAAGAGTCAACACCTCATCCTCAATCTCATCATCAATGTCTTCAAAGATTTTCTCCCCCTGAACATATGCGCCTGTACCTGCATCACTTAGACTAGCACCTGGACTAGCCTCATCAAAAGTAACTTCACAGGTTTCTACAATTTTGTTAGTCTCCAAAACAAGCACACGATAGCCACGAGTATGAGCAGGGTATCCAAGAAAAATGCCATCGGTTGATCTAGCTTCAAACTTATCAAGATTTCCAGATTTCAAGACAAAGCATTTGCACCCAAAAACCCTAAAGTGAGAAACAGTAGGCCTATGTCCAAACCGAAGCTCATAAGGAGTCTTGCCTAGCCTTGATCTCAAAAACACTCTATTAGAAACATAGCAAGCAGTTGAAATCGTTTCAGCCCAAAATTTTCTAGGAGTGTGATGTTCATCTAACAAAGTTCTAGCCATCTCAACCAACGTTCTATTTTTTCTTTCAACTACACCATTCTGTTGAGGCACTCTAGGTGAAGAAAATTGATGATCAATTCCTTTTCAAAGACAAAAGAGATCAAAAGAAGCATTTTTGAATTCAGTTCCATTATCACTTCTAATAGCTTTAAGGGCTCTGGATGGTCAATAAAGCCTAAGAATAAGACTTCTAAAATGACTAAAAGCCTCATCCTTAGATGCCATAAAGTACACCCAAGAGTATCTAGAAAAATCATCAACAATCACAAGCACATACCATTTACCTCCAAAGGATTGAACTCGTGATGGTCCAACTGTGTCAAGATGTAGTAGCTGTCCTGGAGCATCAGTCATCACCATGGTAAGAGGTGGATGCGAACACGCAATCATCTTACCATGTCTACAAGAAGAGCAAACTAGATTGCTATCACCCTTAAGCTTAGGCAAGCCACGTATGAGATCTAAACCACTTACACGAGTAAGATGATCAAAACCAACATGACCAAGTCTACGATGCCAAAAGAATAAATCTTTAGAAACATTGGCAACTAGACACCTATGTTTCGAAGAAGGTGAAGCATCAAAATCAGCTTTAAAAACTCTTCCAAAGCGTGAGATCTTAAAAACAAGGTCACCTGAAGCATCTAACACTTTGCATTCACTTTTCTTAAAATTTATTTCAAGATCTTCATCAAGCATTTGTGAGACAGAAAGCAAGTTATATTTCAAATTTTCAACAAGAGCCACATCTTTGAACATAAACTTGTCACTCACCTTCACTGTACCTTTTGCCACAACAGAAGAGGAGGAAGCATCTCCAAATGTAACACTTTCAGCACGAGATGCACGAGTGAGGGAGGAGAACCAATTCTTATCACCGGACATGTGGCGTGAGCATCCGGAATCCATTAGCCATATGTTCTCCTTCCTCGCGCGAGAAGCCTACATAGCAGCAAAACATGTCGAGGTCTCAAGATCAAGGGTTAGTAATGAGATTTTTGGGAATCCAGCACTGAGACACACGACGCACAACAGTAGGCACAACACGAGAATTTTTAAGCACAAAATCAGATTTTTCTTTTCCCATGTTTCTAGGAACATAAGGTGTTTTCATCATTCTAGGCGCATGAGAAAAATATGCTTTGCTGAAGTTTGACCTAGCCTTAGTCCTTTCCTTCTTTTGCTGTTTGGCTAGTCTAAAGCAAAAATCTACTAAATGTCCATCTCTACCACAATGAATGCAAGTGTACGTAACAGAATGTTTGGCTTTAAAAGTAGAAGCAACATTTGCATTCATCATAGTAGAAGATAGCACTCCAGCAGACATAAAGACAGTTTTCTTAGGCTCATTGTCAATTTCAGATTTTCCTCCTTCAAGTGCTTTAACAACAGTTGGAACATGTGATTTATGATAAGCATAAGAATCAAAACCTAAACCTTTATTATGAGTGCTGACTTTTGATTGATCTAAAATCATGTTTAGCCTTTTCTTGCCATTAGTGAATCGTTCCAAAGAACTTTGCAAGTAATCAACTTCCTTAGAAAGAGTTAAACAATTGTTGCAAGGAATATCAACCTTCCCTTTTTGCTTACGACAAGTAGAGCATGAAAGAACCTCATGTGTGAGCAGATTATCAGTTATTTGAGAAACCCTAGCATTTGCATCTTTTAACTTCAATTCATGAGTTGAGCATTTAGAACAAGAAGTTGAAGCATGCAATTCATCAGTGGAACAGCTAGCATTTTTAACATGTTTCTCATTTTTCTCATTTAGATGTAACAGAAGAGCATGTTCTTTCCTAAGCAAGGTGAGCTCATTGTAAATTAAGTCACATGATTTGCAAGTATCATCATCAGGAATCAAAGTCTTAAGTATAGTAATTTCAGCATTCAATGACTCCACAAGAATATCATGTTTCTTAATTTTTCTATCACGTTTGTCAAGTAATTTTCCAAGGCAGACATGACATTGGCTAATTCATCATAAGAAGGATCTACCTCATTGAAGTCGCTGTCGTTCTTTGTCCTCGATGAAGCTATCCTTGCTGCTTGCCATGAGACACAATCCCACCAAATCATGCTTGCTTGGAGTTGCATCATCCTCGCTGCTCTCCGAGTCCACATCGCTCAAATTGACTTGTTCAAGAGCGGAAAGAATTCGGTGAACCACCTTGCGGTTGATGAAGCTCTTCTTCTTCCTGTCATTTGAAGAGAATCTTTTCTTCTCCTTTCTTACGCCGTTGTCCTCCTCCTCTTTTGATGCTTTTCCTGCAAGCTTAGGACAATTTGTACGAATATGATTGAGGTCACCACATTCATAGCATCTTGGAGGGCCACCACCACCTCTCTTCCTCATTCTCACATTCTCGCAAAGCTTTGTTAAAGCGAGAGGCGAGTAGTGCTAAGTCTTCTTCAGGAATTTCTTCAACTGTTCATTGGTTAGTGAAGACAAAGAAGACAAAGCAAAGCTTGAAGAAGTATTGTTAGGAGACATGCTAGTTTGAGAGGATAAAGCAATTGATTTATGTCCATTCTTCCTAGCAAGGACATCCAACTCATGAGTCTTCAGCTTAGAGTAAAGAACATCTAATGTGAGTGTGCTCATGGTAGTAGATTCTTGTATAGATGTTACTTTCATCTCCCACACTGACATGTCCAAAGCACTAAGCAATTGTCGAGCATTTTCAGCATCAGTGTAGCTAACTCCAACAGCACGCAGATTGCTAAGAATTTTATTGAAACGTGCAAAGAAGTCATCGACAGATTCACTAGGTTTCATCTCAAAACGCATGTATTCTTTTTTGTAAATATCTTGGCGAACCTCTTTGACAGTGTTAGAACCCTCATGGTAATCACAAAGAGATTTCCATACCTCATATGCGGATCGAAGATGAACCACTCAATCAAAATCGCTGCGTCCCAAGCCTTGTATGATCAAGTTGCGCGCCTTACTATTTGCTTCAACATGTGCGCGATTAGTGTCGTTGACGTTGTCGTTTGCAGGGACTTCATATGGCTTGTAAACCTTCTCCCAAATTGCGAAGCCCTGCGCCTGAATGAACGCCTCCATCTTTGCTTTCCAAAACTGAAAATCAACACCATCGAAAACACAAGGTTTTGTCGAATACCTATCCATCACTACGGTTTCTAATCACCGGTTAAGATTAATTAGAAAAACCTTGCTCTGATACCACTTGTAGGATCGATATATACTAATATAGCAATCAGAGGGGGGGTGAATGATTGCGCGGAAGCTAAAATCAAATTTTTGGTCTATTAAAAATTCACCCCAATTCGGAATTAAATAATCACTTCGTAATCAACAAAACAGATTGATATGCGGTCGGTAAATCGTGAATTCCCGGAGATCCAGCGGTCGGATTGATCTGAAATTTTAACACTAGAAACTACACTCCAATACGCATCTAAAAAAAAGAATCAGCTCGATCGGACTTACGGATCAAAAGTTATAAGCTTCGCAATCTTGCTGTGAAAGACTATACCGAAAATAGATCTAACATGGATTCCCGAAAATCTAGCCGTCGGATTGATGTGAAATTTTAACTGAAGAAACTAGATTCAATTTAGAAACTAACCCAACAAGAATCAACTCAATCGGATCTACGGATCAAAAGTTATAGGCATCACAAGTTGACTGTGGCAATAGAACCGAAAATTGATTAAACCCTAATTTTATGATTAAACAAAATCTATGAGGAATTAACCAATCAAACCTTTTAGATCAATTACTTAATTCCCTAGGAAGGTTTGGAATAGATAAAATTAAAAACTATCATTAAGTAATTAATCAATCTAGAATTGAAACAGATGCAAATTAGGCAAACCAGAAATCACTGCAGCAGATTGGCATTGTTCATCACGTAACACTGTAGATCGATGTTACTGTAGCAATCGCGGTACTGTAGCAGCCGAGCCTCTAATTCCTCTCGCTTCTGGCTGCTGTCTCTTGATGACTGTTCCGATCTATATGCTCACGTAATGCTAATCAAACAAGGAGAGGAGAAAGCTTATCTTTATTCATGTATGCATGTGACCTCCATTGAAAATTCCTCACGTGAAGTAATGCGCTCCTACACGTCTCCTCTTTTGTTCAATGCACCATGTCGCTTTGCATCGCTTCCTGGCTTCGAGCGCGCGACGTAACCGAGCAAGCAAAACCGGCCAGCCGGCGAACACGAGAAGGACGGCCGAACGGACAGACGCACGCACGCCGCCGCCTGGCTACTTTTCTGATTTTCCTTCTTCCGGATCGTGTTCCACCGGCTACAATGATCTCGCTATTTTATTTTTCCTGCATTTAACACACGGCTTGCCGACGAAATTGATATTTATTTCTTTGTCTAGTCTGATTACAGTACTCCAAATAAAAGAGTACAGCCCTAATACTTAGCACACATAAACAGGGGACACCTCCCCCTATTTATAAGAAAACCCTAGAAGAGTTCGCATGCATATCCACTTGGCCCAACATGGCCCAATACATGCAAACTACCTCAAAACGATTACATAATCGCGACGCCAGACGCCCACCTGCCGTACTCACGTGACTCACTAGCAACCACGTGCACCGTTCTCTAGTCCGAACGCCTCGCATGACATCCTCGACCACCAAGACCTCGATTCCTCCCTGAACCTAGTCCCGAACCTCAGTTCCTCCATGAACCTAGTTCCGGTCCCGTCACCGACCACGTTCGACCTCAAGCAACACCTGCACATGAACAAACACACAACTGCAGGTACGAGCACAAGTCCACGACTTGACTCAAGATCAATCCATGCAACCACTCACACGAGCGCATTGCATCAAGCAAAACAATTACCATGCTATGACAAGCATATCAAATAATCATCTGAAACAGCACATGCACATGCACCACACATGCCATGAGAACAACCACTTTGCAATAACAAATTCATCATTAAGCCAATTTTTCATCACATGATTTCACAGCAACCACCCTGCTGCACCCCAAAATGCTACAAGGTGCTCAGGAGGATTAGGTAATATGGACTTCGGTAATAAACTCCGCTTCAAGGCCACTGAACTGTGTGATCACCAAAATGTGTGCATGATAAAGAATCTGCTGATAGTTGCATGAAAGGTTTTTAAGCAGTGCATATATGGCGCTATGCTTTCTCTCCCAGTATAAATTGTAAAATTTTTGAAGTAAACGGAGCGGTACATGATCACCATCTACCATTTATACTTTAATATTTGTACAACTCAAAAAATGCACATAATCACCCCTCTCAAGGTTTTTTGTGCAAGCATCCTGCTGCACCTCAAAATGCAACAGGTTGATCAGGTGATTTATATGGATCTCGGTAATAAACTCCTTTGCTTTCAATACTGGGTGGGGTGGTACTAGCTGCAAGTAGTTAATTCCTTTTCTCTTGCAGCTTTTATGCCGTGCTGCAAGAGAATTGGCTGCAGAAGGATTCTATATAGTATGTC
This sequence comes from Rhipidocladum racemiflorum, assembly GCA_036346355.1. NCBI lineage: Eukaryota > Viridiplantae > Streptophyta > Magnoliopsida > Poales > Poaceae > Rhipidocladum > Rhipidocladum racemiflorum. The sequence goes on from CM070582.1 coordinate 42,248,473, forward strand.
AAACTGCAGAATTGATAATTTGGTGCATCGAGAATGAAACAGAAGCCACCAAGGCAGTAGACAGAATTTACTACTCTACGGTAGACGTGCAATGTATTTACTACTTTTCCAGATGAATCTTGACTAAATCTGCAGTGTCTTCTCCTCCGTGTACTTGCTGCTAATGCAGCTGTTATTACAGCCAAGGTCTCTATGTGCATATATTTTTATGCGTCAGGTGGAAGCTCTCTTCTCTCGTTTTGAAAGAAATAACCATCTTTCACTAAGATTTACAAAAGTAACCCTCTCAGGCTCAGGAGACAGCACGTGTCACCTATTGCGGTGTTGTGGTATAAGGCTATTCCCAGTGCAAAGTATCATACTTCAATATCCAAGACTAATTATTGCTTTGCCACATCAGCAAAAAATCCTATGTGGCATCTAATTAATAAGTATGATACTACCCATTGGGAATAGCCTAAGAGCGCAACGAATGGCTGCTAGTATGTTTTCTGTGCATATGCTTTTTCCTTGGTCTGAGAGAGTGCTATTTCTATAAATTTGAGTGAGGAGGAGACTATAAACACTAAAACGAATGAAGAGAGGGGCCAAAAGGGCATTGGAGATTTGGAGTCATAGGAGGATAGGACTCGTCATCGTGTTTGGCAAATAAGGCAGTCTTGTTGTAGAAGTCACGGTGGCTTATGTGCTAAGACTTAAATAACGCAGGATTTGTTTGCAATTTGAACACCATGCCTTTCAAATCATGTATGCTAATAAGCAGCCAACTCGCACTAACACAATAGAAGAAAATTCTCTTCAATTCTTCGTTTTGATGTACTGTTCAGTTAAGAGTAAAATTCATAAAAGTACAACTCTATTATTTTTTTTGAAAAAAGGGCATGAGCTCTGCCAATTCATTAAGAAGGAAGTGGAAATACAAACCGACCCTTAGGCCAAAACAAAAACGACAACACAAGGCACCGAAACGCCTTCAGGGGTTCCTAAGACCACCCCCAGCAAAACTACACCGACCTCCTCGCTAAATGGAACACTGTGAAGTCTTGAATCGTTTTCTGGACCACCTCTAGCACTGTTGAGTAAAGCAAATTAAAAACACGGGCGTTGCGCTCCTTCCAAATGTTCCAAAACAGAAAAACGATCAACCCATCTAAATCTCACAAGATCTCTTTGGGGAAAACCATATGCACCTTCGCCACTGAGGAGTCAACAGGCAGCTCCGGGTTCAGATTTTGCAGGGGAAGGTTTAGAGAATTTAGGCTTTGAGATAACAGCGCCCAAGCCTGTTTTGCGAACGGGCAGGAGAGCATAAGATGATGCGCCGACTCCTCTCCTGCGTCACAAAGGCAACAAACCGGACAATGGGGCCAACCTCTCAAAGAGAGATTGTCCGCTGTGAGTATCCTGTTCTGCAACAGTAGCCACGCAAAAAACCTACATTTGTTTTGTGTTTTTGACTTCCAGATTAAGATGTAGTTCGGATCAGCTATGGTTCCCTGGAATTGAACCTTGTATGCCGATTTTGCTGAGTAATGTCCGTCTGAGGTCCATCTCCAGGTGATGTCGTCCTGAATTTCTGGGTTTAAGGTGATCCCCTGCAACAATTGCCAAAGCTCCAAGAATTCTTGAATCTGCGTGTCTGTGGAAATCCGTTGCAACGGGGTCATCCAATTGCTGTTGGACAGCTCTTCTTGCACTGTTTTGTTTCGCCTACGGACCAGCTGGAAACAATGAGGTGCGATGCTCCTTGGCGACGTGCCATGTAACCAATTTGACGTCCAGAACTTAACCAGCTGGCCATCACCCAGTGAAATGGATGTGCTTGCGTTAAAAAGGGCTAAGTCCTCATCCTTACACGGAACCGGCAAGCCTTTCCACAACCTGTTCGGATTTTTCCATTGAAGCCACAACCATCTTAGTCTTAGTGCCCTGCCAAAGGCCTCAAGGTTTTTGATTCCCAATCCTCCGAGATTTTTTGGTCTACAAGATTTTTTCCAACTAACAAGGCAATGTCCTCCATTGCAATTTTTCTCTCCCCTCCAGAGGAAATTTCGGCGAACTTTTTCAATCTGTTTGATGGCCCAAGATGCCCCAGAAAACACTGTGAGATGATAGATTGGTATGGCCCCTAACACCGAATCCACTAGCACTAGTCTTCCTGCTCTGGAAAGCAGCGGTCCTTTCCAACCTGCTAGCCTGTTTTCCACCTTCTCTATAAGGGGTTTCAGATCCCCTTTCTTGAGTCCTGTCGGGCGTAGAGGTAGACCCAAGTAACTAGCTGGAAAGCTTTTTATCGCCACTGGGAACTTCTGAAGGATTTGCTGAAGATCCAACCCTTCGCACCTAATAGGGAAAACCTCCGTTTTCAGGAAATTTACCCTAAGACCTGTTGCTTTGCCGAAAATCCTGAGTATTCCAGATATGAGCCTAACTTCGTACAACTCTATTATCAAAATTATCATAGAACTACATATTTAAATTTGAATTTCATAGAACTACATATTTGAAAATTCTCAGAGAACTACAACCTTGTCAGGTTGGAGCCTACCTGATACCCCTTGCGAAAAATACCCAGCGAAAAAATCCTAGACCCAAGGGTTGAAAAATCCCAAATTTATTTTTTTGAGTAAAAAGTTCATTTAAAACTAGAAAAGTGCATATGTGTTTTTCTTTTTAAAAGTTAATATTAAAGCATAAATGAAGAGTAGATGGTGATTACTTACACATTCGCTTGCTTCAAGATTTGTGTAACTTGTATTATGAAGAAAATCATAGAAACACTGCTCTTAAAACTATTATTCTAAACAAAAAATATTTTGTTATTTAATTATTCCCATCGCGCTATTTTGTAGGCCAGACTGCGCCCTAACACAGCAACCCCACGGTCCACGACTCTCCAAGAAGTCTGGATTCTGGAGTCTCTTCCCTTCGAAGTCGTGAGGTCAGGGTTCATAAAATCAATGAAAACTGCTCAAAAATCAAGATTTTGAGGTATCAAGCCGGTTTGTCTTTTGAAATTGGTCGGTAAACCGGTTCAGTTCAAATTCAAATTCCAAAATTTTTGAAAAATTGAAAAAAAATTTATCAAAAAGTGTTAATTTTTTTTTGTTCTCTCATGCAGCACCTCCTTTCCCCTGGCCAGGCGAGGCGAGCCGCCATGGCGTGCGGGCTTCGGCACCTGGACGCCTAGGCGACGCCTTAACAATGATGATCCTCAGCAACTCTACATAAAGCACAATTTAGATTTTGCCAGTTTCTTCTTTTCATTTGCTCAGCAGTTTGGAGTTTGTTTAGAAGCCTGCCACAAGAGTTACTTGACTTTTAGAGGAAGTTTAGCCTTCCATAACGTGTGCTGCGTGCATTCTTGTGCTGTAAGCACCCCCAAATATATTTTTTTTCTTTCGAAATTTTGGCCAGGAGCTCTAGCAATTCATTTAAGAAGAAAGAATAACAGACGAACTACAAACGCACACAAACCCGCACCCCTCACACACGCACACACGCGCCTGTACCCGCCTCCGCACGCACCCGCTCCGAGCCAGCGCTCGAACGCGGGTGGGCTGGGTGAGCGCTGCTCACCCCAGCCAAACGAGCCAGCGCTCGTCCGCTAAGCACCCCCAAATATCATTTGCCTTTATGAAGATTTAGCAGTATGCTGGCCATTCTTCTCTAGACTCCACATAACTTCATCCTTCCCAGGGGAAAATGTTAATTGTTCTAATCCATCGACCAAATGTTCCCATTCTTCAAGTTCAACTACCCCAGAAGTTCTTCTAAACTGGATTTACTACAATCTGCGTGCTAGTGTTCAATTTTGTTTTGAGCAAATTGCACTTTACCCCCTTATCCTGTTTTCTTCTCTGTATTCTGATTTGCTGTTGCTTTTGCTGGCAGGAACTCTGTTGATTGACAAAGGTTGACTTCTGGTGTCACTGAGGAATTGGATCATGTTAAGCCCCTCTCAAGTACTTAATCCATAGGCTAATCAATGGACAAAGGTTGTAATAAAGTTGGGTGCTAGCTAGTAGCTAGGTTGAAGTAAGATAAAGTTAACCATTTACATGTTGGGTAGATTTAAGATGAATCATGAGTTTTCATTTTCATGAGTGCATGATGGACAGATTTGAGATCAATGGTGACTACATGTGGCTTTGTGTGTGTTCTTATCCCCCCTGGCCTAAATCTACTCCTATCTGACTGTGAATTGAACGCATTAGTTTTAATTACTAGATCTTTGGCGCTGATGCTTAGTTTCAATTGGTTTTTGATTTAACGCTTGCTCTCGTGTTCATATAGCTAGTGTGACGAGCAAATTATCCTTTGGCCGGCCCAGATTTCTCACTTTAAGCAAAGGAAGTTCAGGTGGCAAGTTGCACGTTGCTTTATATGCACAGTTCTCCTATTGAGGTATCGAATCAAGCCCATCAGATGACAAACTATGTGTTAGGAAACCGGATTCGTATCCTATATGGACTCTTCCTTATCTCTAAGCAGAACCGCTATATATAGGAGGCAGGGGTCACCCCATTGTACAAAAAACAATGAGAATAATAAAGCAGAGCAGTTCCTCCTCATATTGTGTCTCTCTCCCTCCCTCTCTCTCTATTCTCCAGTTTAGATCTATTAGGCAACCCCAGACTATTCGATAGCGAGGTTGTCTAACACGTTATCAGCACGATCTCTACCGGAGAAAGATTGAAAGGTGAGAAAAAGACAAGAAGTGAAGGATCGTCGACAACGACGAACGACTACTACCGGCGATTGATCGCCCGATCCGATCTGCAATCAACTCGCCATCAAGCCGGCATCCACTCGGATTGCCGAAAGAAAAAGTCCTACGCGACTCTATCCTACGCGATAGCCTACCGAAGAATAGATTGAAAAGGTGAGAAACAGAAGATTGGATCTAATAGCTCGTTCAATTCTTTACGCGCATCTATGTGGCACGAAGCTACGAGTTCGCGATGTTTCTCTAGTACATAGTATGAATGCATCTAATCGTGGCACGAAGTTACGAGTTCGCGGTGTTTCTCTAGTACATAGTATGAATGCATCTAATCGTGGCATGAAGCTACGAGTATGCATCTAATCTACGCATCTAAGTACCCTGTTCTTCAACGTGGCACGAAGCTACAAGTTCACAACAACTTTCGCAGATCGTAGCATGAAGCTACAGATCGCTATAGTACATCGGCATGAAGCCCTATCACGAAGCAACAGTACGTGGGCACGAAGCCATCACTACATGCACGTTTAATTGGCAACAGAACCTGAGTGATTGGGATTTGATTTTGGTAATGAATAAACAGACATGAGACAATTGGTGTCTAGGAAAACACACATGAGGCTTGGTTCTTTAATTGGCACCCGGAAACGGGAAGTGCTCCCTCCCTCATGTGAGCCCTAGGGGCAGGTTGACCTGGCCAAGAGTCGAATTGACGGAGATATTCGTTACCTGTTTTCGCTCCCAACCAACGAGAGTTACATAAGTTGTAATTAGCATTACACCGCATTTAATTTATGTTGGAATTTATTTTCTGTTATCAAGTAATGATGAAAAATTACCTTAATATAATTCATTGGAAATTCAAGCATGCCGCACGAAGCGGCCACCGTCGCGCCAAGAAGGCCGACGTGCATGGAACTGACAGCGCCAGACGACGGCCGCGCTATACCGATCGCACGAAGTCGATCGTGCACACAAAGCCGATCGCACGTATGAATCCGATCGCCTGCACGAAGCCGATCACGCACATGAAACAGATCGCATGAAGTCGATCATGCATATGAATCCGATCGCATGCACAAAGCCGATCGTGCACATGAAATAGATCGCACGAAGTCGATCATGCACATGAATCCGATGGCATACATGAAGTCGATCACGCGCATAAATCTGATCGCATGCACGAAGCCGATCACATACATGCACGAAGCTGTATTTATGAATTTTTATGAATATTTATGAATCTGTGTATATATGAATTTTGCAGTTATGAATCATGTATTTATGAATCTTGTACTTATGAATCCTACATTTATGAATCTTGCACTTATGAATCTTGCATCTATGAATCTTGTATTTATGAATCTTGAAATTATTGCTTTCTTTTAGTTTACTGGATATTCATGAGAATTTGATTTATGCATTTATGAATTTTTGCAACCACTCTCTATTAGATTACACGAAGTAATCTAATGAAAGAATCCTATGAATATGTAAATACCTGGCATTGTCATATGTGAGTTTTGAAGAACTGGCCTGAATGGTCAGAACTATCTCATATGGGCATCAAATGTGAAGATCGTGCTTATGAGCAAGAAGCTCTGAATTGCCATCGGTTTAGGGTCCTCGAAGGACAAGTAACCTCATCACGAGCAAAACGATCAAGTTTTGTACTCCCCAGGTATCACTTTTCAGCCACTGTGAAGAATGAATACATGGCTGAGGTGAGTACACTTGAGTTACGGACTGCACTTCAGAAGCAGTTCGAGAAGCTCAAGTCCGCCATCTTGCTCCAAGCACAGCAAGATTGGGTTCGCCTGAAGTTTGGTTGTTAATGAATTTTAAATAATGAATTGTAAGCTCTCGAAGAGCATACATTTTCTTTCCTCATGAATAGAATTGCAATTTATTCTTTATTCCAGTATTCTTTATTTACAAGCAATGTTTGAATTACTTTGCCACTGTATGACTAGAATTATATTTCTTGTCATTTAGATATTGTGTAGCGCCCAATGGAGGTGATATGTATTGTTGATAGTGGCACAACAAATACCATCTTAAGAGAGTCGAAATACTTCCAAACGATCACGAAGAACGCTGGAAGGATAATGAAAATCGCAGGAAGCGATACGCATATAATAGGCTCAGGAAGAGCCACAATTATATTGCCAATGGGTACAATTTTGGTAATTGATGAAGCCTCCTTGTACCCTGAATCAACATGCACCCTCTTAAGTTTTAACAGATATCCGCGCCAATGGGTTCCACGTAGAAACCAATGAAGAAAATGGCAAAGAGCATTTGTGCATTATGAAGCACGCGGAGTATGAAAAATGGTATTAAGAAAAATATCCCTCATATGAATCTGGGTTGTACTACACGATAATCAATGCACACGCAGTGTATACTTATTTGAAAACTGTATTTAGAAGCTCTGAATTATTTTCGTTATGGCATTGTATATTTAGGTCATCCTGGTCTTAGATTGATGAAAAATATAGTTAACAACTCACAAGGTCATGGCATTAATGTTAAAAATTTCCCGAATCACGAAGATTTTGTGTGCCATGCATGTGCCACTGGGAAATTAATAACAAAACCCTCTGTTATGAAAGTGCAACATGAAATCCCTGCATTCCTGGAACGCATTCAGGGGGATATTTGCGGCCCGATTCAGCCCATGTCGGGGCCGTTTCGATACTTTATGGTGCTTATTGATGCTTCCTCGAAATGGTTGCATACATGTTTGCTGACAACAAGGAATCATGCATTCACAAAGCTGATCTCGCAAATCATCAGAATTAAGAATGCTTTTCCTGATCATCACCTAAAGTCCATTCGAATGGACAATGCCAACGAATTTACTTCCAAGGCATTTGATGATTATTGCACAGCAACTGGAATAAGTGTTGAGCACTCAGACAAAGACATCCATACGCAAAATGGAATAGCCAAGCACTAATAAAGAGGATTAAGCTCATGGCCCGACCACTCTTGCAGAGTTGTGACTTGCCCACCACTTGTTGGGGACACGCGATCATGCACGCAAAGAACACTCATCAATTATAGACCGTCGGCCTACAACATCCATTCAACTATGCAACTAGTGCAATGGGTCATCCTGAAGATTTGAATGAATGGTATATGTACCTATACCACCCCCACAGCGAACTGCAATGGGCTCTCTCCGTAAGTCTGGGATACACGTTGGTTATGAGAATGCATCCATAATCAGGTATTTGGAACCCATGACTGGAGATTTGCATACAACCCAATTGGCTGATTGCATTTTTTTGACGAGGATCGCTTTCCCGTCATTAGGGGGAGGAAATGAACCATTGGATGAAAATGCCGGGAAACCATATGGCATTCCATTGGGATCCCCGTGCATGACCCTCGCACTAATGAAGCAAATCATGAAGTCAAGAAGACAATCGATTTGCAGAATTTAGCAAATGAACTGCCTGATCATTTTTGTGATCTGAATAGCGTGGTTAAGTCGCATATACCAGCAAGAAATGCACCAGAGAGGGTGGAAATACCAAAGAAAGCAGAAGGTATCCCTCATCCTGTTCAGAGGCCTCAAAGAAAAAGAACAGGAAATCTGGCTTCTCAAACCCAAAGTACCCGGAGACGTCTGGGGAAAAATGGGCAAGAGGACTTACCATAGCCAATCACAAAAATGCCCCAAAGCAAGAAGGGGAGCCAGTTGAGACCTGGCACTGGAAAGAAGCCTGTGGAAAAGGCAATTCCAGATTTGAATCTTCAATTGGAAGAAGCCGCCGGAAATAATGTGTGCGCACACATTGGCGGAGAAAAACTAAAGGAACTTGCTCCTGGAATGGAAAATAGCAATGAAGAGCAAGTAGAAGTGCATGAAGCACACCATGACGAAATGGCCATAAATTTTGTAATAATAGGAGAATCTATGAAAATAGCAACAACCATTGCAAGGCTTGTTGTTCAAGGTTTCACTCAACGTCCTAGGGTTGATTATGAAGAAACCTATTCTCCGGTCATGGGCAGAATTACCTTTAGATACTTGATCTCAATGGCAGTCAACTTGAAGTTGAGAATGAAGCTAATGGATGTTGTCACAGCATATTTGTATGAAAACTTGGATTCGGAGATATAAATGAAAGTACCGGAAGGTATCCCTATCCCGAACCAAGTCTAAGCAAACAGAAACCTATACAGTGTGAAATTGGAGAAATCACTGTATGGGCTGAAACAATCAGGAAGAATGTGGTACAATCGCTTGAGTGATTTTCTCTGCAAGAAAGGCTACACGAACAGCGAAGATTATCCATGTGTATTTATACAACGATCCCCGAATGGATTTTGTATAATCTCCGTCTATGTAGATGACCTGAACATCATTGGGACGGATGAAGAAATTGAAGAAGCATGCACATACTTGAAATCTGAGTTTGAAATGAAAGACTTGGGTAAAACCAAGTTCTGTTTAGGCTTGCAGCTTGAACATGTCCAAGGCGGAATCTTGGTACACCAATCATCCTACACGCAGAAAGTGTTGGAGAGATTTGGTTTTGAGAAAGCATACCCCGCAAAGACACCAATGGTCGGAAGGTCACTCCAAGCAGACCTAAATCCATGCAGGCCTAGAGAAGAGGGGGAGGAAGTCCTGGGAGCGGAATTCCCATATTTGAGTGCAATGGAGCGCTCATGTACCTTGCAAATAGCACTAGGCCGAACATTGCGTTCGCCGTGAATTTGCTAGCATGGTACAGTGCAGAACCCACCAAAAGGCATTGGAAAGGGGTGAAGGACATCTTCCGTTACCTTCAAGGAAGCAAAGACCTCGGCTTGTTTTACAAAAGAAACGATGAATTGAATTTGGTTGACTATGCCGATGCTGGGTACCTATCGGACCCGCATACTGGCAAGTCACAAACTGGGTATGTTTTCCTTTATAGTGGAACACCAATTTCGTGGAAGTCATCTAAGCAGACTCTTGTCTCAACGTCGACAAACCACTCAGAAATAATTGCTTTGTATGAAGCCTCTCGAGAATATGCATGGCTCGAAGAATGGTTCACCACATCCAGAAGTCATGTGGTTTGAACATGGAACAAACCCCTACCATTATCTATGAAGATAATGCAGCTTGTGTTGCTCAAGTACAAATGGGATATGTGAAGAGTAATCTCACAAAGCATATCAACCCCAAGTTCTTTTATGCTCATGAATTGCATAAGATGAACGAGATACTGCATACTAAGTCGTGTGAAAATCTCGCAGATTTATTCACTAAGTCACTTCCGGCATCTTCCTTTGAAACATGTGTTAGAGGAATCGGGATGATAAGGCTTAGAGAAGTGCAGATTTTATGGGGAGAATTTTCACATACTCCTACATAAATCTCGAACATGAAGTTTGAGTACCCAACGTGAATCTTGAAGATTAACATTGAAGTTTGGGTAGATTGTACTCTTTTCCTTAAGTAAGTTTTTCATTGAAGTTTTCTTACATAAGGTTTTTGATGAGGCAATCCGTACAACACAGCAAACGTGTGCTATGTACTCTTTCTCCAATTATTTTTCCCACTGGGTTTTTATGGAGTTTTAATGAGGCATATGCATCTCGCAGTGAAGAGTCCAAGGGGGAGTGTTAGGAAACCGGATTCGTATCCTATATGGACTCTTCCTTATCTCTAAGCAGAACCGCTATATATAGGAGGCAGGAGTCACCCCATTGTACAAAAAACAATGAGAATAATAAAACAGAGCAGTTCCTCCTCATATTGTGTCTCTCTCCCTCTCTCTCTCTATTCTCCAGTTTAGATCTATTAGGTAACCCCGGACTATTCGATAGCAAGGTTGTCTAACACTATGCACATGTAAGAAAGAATCACGAATGGCTGCAAAGAAACGCATGTACATGGTGTTCCTACAAAATAATGTTCTCTTCGAACCCTAATGGCTCTGGAGCGATCTCCCGGGATGCTCTCTTGAAGGAGAAGGAATTCTCCGCCCCACTTCCATGCGATCCTATCGAATGCCTTCGATCCAACACTTGCCCTGATGATGACATAGCCTCCATACTCTGGTACCGGTTTCCCTGAAGAAAAGCAGACTGCCAGGAGCTCCGGGATGATGAGCTCCTGAGTCTTGCTGAATTGGAACGGGACCCCGCTCGCACCACCCTCAGTGGGTTCTCCAGGGCTTTCAAGACGTAGCGAGCAGAAGGCCGCCTTGAAGGCTTTGAATTCAGGCATGTCTTCGCGACAATTGCCGCCGCCCACACCTCTTCGAGATGATCCTCATCGACGAGGAGCAAAGGATCAACGATATTCGCAATCCTCTCCTTGTCGCTAATGCTGATGTGATTCAGTGTGTTTGTCAACCAATCCTCGGAGGCAGCATCATTTGATCCACTTGCACCAAAATTGCCGGCTACCAGCTCAAGAATGACCTTCCCAAAGCAGTAAACATCATAGGAGCAAGTTGCTGGTGGGCCTGTCATGTAAGAAAGGCAAAAGGGAGTGTTAAACCATTATACTTCCTTGTACTACGTATAAAAACCTGTTTACTTGTACATGGATCACAAAAGTAGAATGGGAATAATTAAATAGCCATCTGACAGATTTACATACCTGATGTGCTCTTGTCAAGAGACCTGCCACAATAAAGAACCAAATATCAACATCAGTTAAGAACTTTAATGCAGTAGTAGATAGAACTTTTCAGAAAGACATGATTTGTTTCAAGCAGATAAAGGTAGGAGTTTGCTCAACTACAGACAACAGGATTAGAAGGCAGTAGGTGTGTGTGTGTGTGTTCTGAACAGTGGACTACCAAGTACCAATCACGGAGCAACCAATATGTGCCACAAAAATAAGATAAGTTATTCTTTTAGGTTGTCTGTAATCAACCAATTGCAGTTATAGAAACTGGTAGGTAAGTCAATATCACCATTTACCAACTCCTTTGCAGACATCCTTACTTGGTGTGCCATTTGGCAAAAAAAAAGGAAAAAAGGAAAGAAAAGAAAAAGGAAAGTAAAGAAGAAGAAGCTGGCATAATACCATAACTAGCAAATTTACCCGCGCAATTGCGCGGCTAGATATTATGATATGATTATCTTTGATATATAACTATATTTTCTATAATTGTGTATTTTTTATATAACTCTAATATCTATATAGATTAATATGCACCGTTATAATCTGGTCCCACCAAAATAAGTGGTGAAGATCTTTGGACTCTTTCTTTTAAACTAAACTGTTATCGTATAGAATCCAATTTCTAATTTTTTAGCTATTTGTGTAATGTAAATGATACAAGCTCTTTCTTTTAATCTAGACCGTTATAATCTAGATCATGTATTATGCAATACACAAACTCTTTCTTTTAATCTAGACCGTTATAATCTGAACCCACCACGATCAATAGTGTAGATCTTTCTTTTTTCCTCCGATTAATATGGGAATTTCTAGCCTTGAGAGCGAACATAGTGGCTTCTTTTGCCTCTACTTTAATAATATTATAATAGATTTGTCAATATTCTCATATTAACTCCAAAATCATCTCTGTTAACATACTGTGGCATCTTTCAATTAGTACTGGTAAAAGCCAGTAAGGATTGGGCAAACAAATTGCAATTACAATATAGTCAAGTAAATCCACAAGAATAAACTATGTAAATAAGTGAGTAGGTTCGGTGTTGCTTTATCTTGCCTTGTATTTTATATTTATGATGCTCTCAAATTAATACTAAGACCTAACGTCAGCCATTGATAGGTATCGTTATTCACTTGTCTTCATTCTAACTCGCAGATTGTAAAAAAGAAAAGAAAAGAAAGATGAACAGGTCACAATCTTACTTTGATGAACTCAACATCCGAGAGAAGACATTCTGGCTTCCCCCACTTCGGTGAGCACATGTGTTACTCATACTTCCGAGTCGCACTTCAAATTTATCATCAAGAAGAACACTGCTTGCCTGGATATCTCTACAATTACAATAAAGAAATCAGAACATAATAAGTCAAATATCAACAATTACATCAAAGAACGTTGAGGCATTGAGCAACATGCATCAAAGTGGGGATAAGGCTTATAAACTTAGAGAACTTGAGCTCACCTACTGACAACATTGGCTAGTCAAAGTAATATAAGATAGCAACAAACAATAAAGCAATCAAAACAGGTAGTTGGAACAAAAGATGACTACTACCAGTCAAGTCAAAAGTACAATATCTACAGTTCCGGGAATGATTGATGACATCCGCAGATCACAATAGGTAAATTCTCAAATGCAATTGCAACACTACGAAAGAGACTTGGGGATTTGGTATAGTTGATCGCTAGTAAAAAGAAATAATTATCATATATCTACTTTAGCCTCATTTTATGAACTCTTTCTCGGTGTTTCTTGCAGCATATATGCTTTGTAAAGAAAACACATGCAGACTCAATCATTAAGAAGAATGCACAACTGAATTCAGAAAGACACACATGACAGATGCAACTAACACTTTCTACCAAACAAAGTTAGCAGAAAATGACAAATCGTATCAAATATGTACTTTTACATAATGTCAATTCTGGTAGGCAATATACAAAGACAAATCATACTCAGTCTCCAATATTATGTTCGCACTTGGGAATAATCGATAAACAAAAGTTTCACATGTATAATATTTCTCTCTTCAGCAATAGCGCCTCGATAAAATATGAAATGCATCCGTCCGTTCATAAATGCAAGAAAAGCATGAGAGCCACGTAGAGTACCCCAGCAATTATAAAACTAATGGTTGTAAATTTATACCATAAGATTAAATACTTCTGATTCTTCAGTACACCTAGCTCAACTGTTGCCTTCAGCAAACTTACACCATTAATTTCCCTACAACTTGCTGGAACAGAAGGCATGTAGACCTTCCATGCTTTTTCTGAACTATGATAGTTTCGAAACCAAATTAAGTTAGGACACCTACAATAACTTTTAAAATACCGCTGTACCAACAAATAGCATATGTCACAGGCACATAAGAGTAGCAAATGAATCGTCTAGATGTCTGGATCATATAGAATACAGAATACCTGTGAACTAATGGCGGGCTACACTCATCATGAAGGAAGCACATGGCCTCAGCCACACCGGTGGCAATCTTCAGTCTAGTTATCCAATCCAATGAGGGCAAGCCATCTTCAGCGTCCACAGGTTGCAATGCGTTGGTCAAGTCCCCCTTTGGCATATACTTGTAGACCAGAAATTCCTCATCATCCTTGGCCAAATGGCCGAGCAACGGAACAATCCTCTCGTGTGAGTACCTCGTGTAGAAGTCCAATTCGCCTGGATGCTCCTTGATGTTCTTTGCACCAATCTTCTTGACAATGACGTGTGAGCCATTCTCCAAGACACCATGGTAAATATCTCCCAAGTGCCCGTGCTTGAGGAGGTTGTCGTCACCAAACCCCCCAGTAGCATGGACCAACTGCTCATAGGTGAACTCACCAAAAATGGCAACCGCATCCTTAGGCCCAGTATTGGCTCTTGGGGACACTGCTACTGGTGATAACACCACCGGATTTACACTGCTGTCCCTCCTACGCATGGCGCGTGCACCTTCCTCGTTTGTTTCCACTCCTCTCCCTCCTCTTCTTCGTCTCCTTCTCCGCCTCATCAGACAGAACACCAATGCAAACAAAAACGTAGTCATCAACGCTGCCGCTGCTGTAAGGACTCCAATCAGTACATTATTGGAGATCCTCCTCTTCATCTCCGGTGATGGCTCCGGTGAAGGCGAGGGCACGGGAACATCGACAAGCCTCACCCCTTCCCTCCTATAGAACTCCTCACAATCAACACGGCTGCGCTGACCAGGCATACCAGAGAAGCAATTCATCCTAACATCCACTGTTCCATCGGACCCATTCCAAACTCCATCCAAGTAGTTGCTTGACACGTCCACCGTCCGGAACCTCTTCCTGAGCGCCCCAATGGCGTCTCCGGCCACGCCATACAGAGAATTCCCGGAAATGTTAAACAACGAGGCGGCTCCATCACCGGCGGCGACAGAGACGTTCGGCAGCCCGCCGGTGAAATTGTTGCTGGAGAGGTCAAGAACGCGAAGGCCTCTGACGGACAGCAGCGACTCCGGAACCGGGCCCGAGAGGCTGTTCCCAGGGAGGATCAAGCTCGACAGGTTCCCCGACACGCCGAGATCAGCAGGCAGCGTGCCATTGATGGATGCGGAGCGGAGGTCGAGCACGGCGAGCGGCGGCGGGAGGCCGCGGCCGAACCAGGCCGGCACCTCGCCGGGGAGCGGGAACCCCGAGGCATTGAAGAGCTCGAGCGCCGTGAGGTTCCGCAGCCCGTCGACCGCGAACCGCGGCGCTTGGGCGCCGAGGCGGGTGCGGCGGAAGCCCGCGACGCTGAGCCCCACGACGCGGCCGGCGCGGCAGGAGACCCCGGCCCACGAGGCGCAGGGGTCGGACTTGGCGGGCCACTCGCGCGCCCGCAGCCCCAGAGACGCGCGCAGGCTGTACAGCCCCACCAGGTCCGACGGCGAGGCCAGCGGCTGCTGCTGCGCCAAGGCCGCCGCCGCCAGGACGGCCAGGAGCACGCGCCGCAGAAGCATGGGAGGAGCCGGAAAAGAGGGGACGCGCGCGAGGTGTTTGCGGAAATGCTTGGTTGGGTTCGGGCTGGGAGGAGCCCAGAGTTGACCGCGGAGGAGGTGGCAGGCAATCCGGCCGGAGAAGGAAGGAACCGGCGGCATGTGGCAGTGCGGGCGAGAGGCGAGCACTCAACTACTGAGCGGAAACGGCTTGGTGGGCCCAGCATCCAGCCGTCCGAACTCTTCCGCGTGGGCCCCGGCCTCGGTGCTTCAATGATCGACCGGCGGCTCGGAAGCAAGCGCACAGACGAAGGCTGGGCCCGACGTGTCTGCGAGACTGGTGGTGGTGCCTGTTTGGTTCTAACGCTGGTGGGGTCGGGCTTTTACCTGTTCCTAGGTTCATACCCAGTTAGTCGTTTTGTCTCTATCGGTTTAATTGCTGTTTAATATTGGATGTCCAAAAATGGTGTAGCTTTATTTGGTCTTACGCGTCTGGCTACAGATCGAGCAATGCCGTTGCCGAAGCCGTGTGTGAACGACAAATGTAGTTACACACGAACAGTGACAAGTAGTAATGGTTTTACTAATTATTTTATTATGTCTTTATTACATCTGGGAGGTTTGAGAGCTCCCGAGTACATCCATATGTCGTCCCGTCGTTTTTGCGAAAAAGTCCATTCGTTCCTTTAAATTACAGATATGTCATGCAAAATTACGAAAAGGTTCTTCACGATTTTTTGTGAGGGCAAGAATTTTTTTTTCGAATCGCGTTTGAGTCTCTCGCTCATTACTTTACAGAAAAAACCTCCCGTTAAATACAAATCGCGAACGAGCCTTTTTCTACTTTCTCGGGATATCGGTGAGGTCCAAAAATATAACAAACATGTCCTCGGATTTTACATCCAGATCCTTTCTCCGTTTTCCCTTGTAAAAAAATATTTTCGTCAACTGAAATATGTGTACTTTTTTCAGCGTGATCTCTAATATTTCTTGAGCCTCCAAAATTTTTGAAAATACATCTAAGTCTATTTTTCCTCTGGGAAGAAAAATACAAAATCATTTTTCGTTCACGTGCGCGGCGTGCGCCACGCTTATTGGCCTAGTGTTAGTTACATTGCATGTGTATCATTTTTTTAACGAAACTGAAAAATCAAACTGAATCGAATAAAATGAATAATCGAATCAAATTAACCGAAAAACTTGGTTTTTTCGGTTTTCGATTTACTGTTCGATTTTAGTTTCGACGTAATTCGGTTCACGGTCTTCGATTCGGTTTTTGGGTCCCGGGCAGCGAACAAACTGTAAAATCGAATAGAGCGCATTGCCGCACTTTAGCAAAAATCCTATTTCTTCAATCGGAGATAACCCTCCTACTCCACGTTGAGGAAGTCCAACTCACTTTGGACCGGCCCACTCACTTGAGCCTTCACCTCGAATCCACTAATGGTCGCTTTTTACCCCGCCGGGTAGGCTAAGCACCAACCTTCACAAACTTTCACCGGGGCTTCTCACAAACCTTAAGAGCTTCCGCGCACGACGCACCTACGCCGTCTAGGAGGCACCGACCTCCAAGAGTAACAAGTTGAGCACCCCGCTCCTCAAGCTTCACCGATCGCATCTCCGCGATTCCGGTGATCACCTAGTGCAACCAATGCAACTAGGGTCCTCTCAATCCTCACTAGATGCAACTCATGCAACTAGGATCACTCTTGAGCTCAAAACCAAATGGGAAGAAGCAAAACCATGCAAACCGCTCCCACAAACTCACACAAAGCTCAAGAAGACTCAAAACACCAGCAACAACTTTCCCTTGCCCCCTTTAGGGGGTCTTATATAGCCCCCACACGAAATCTAGCCGTTGGGGGCAAAAACCCTGATTTTTCAGCCAAATTCGGCACTACCGGCCTCATAGCCCCGGTAGTGCCGGCCTTGACCTACAACGGTCGGCAATGGCTAGTTTCCCGGCACTACCGTAGGCAAACTGCCGGTAGTGCCGCTCGAGCGGCAGTACCGGCCCCGCTGGGCGGTACTACCGGCCTTAGGGCAATCTGCAGAACACCCTGTTCTGTAAAATGACTACGGGGGTTCAACCCCCGGTACTGCCGCACCTCTGGCAGTACTGGCCCCACTTGGGCGGTAGTGCCGGCCAACACTCCAGAGCACACTGCTTTCTGGTAAACAACTACCGACGTAATCTGGTCGGTAGTGCCGCCTTGAGCGGCAGTACCGCTCCCATAAGCGGTACTGCTGGCCTCAGAGGTACTACAACACCAATACCATCGGTAGTGCCGGCCTCAGGAGAAAAACCAGTTTTTCGCTAAAAACGTTTCTCCAAAACTTCAACCGACAATTCTTTGAGCCAAAAGGTGATCAAACCACGATCACACTTAGTTGCAAATCACTTTTGCAACACCACTAAACCATGCTCAAAGAATTCAACCAAACTCCAAATCGTTTGCGACAAACACACCTCGCAAACGTCTTAAAGATTATATTTGCAAGAACGTATTAAGCAAATAACTCCCGGAGTCTATAAGGTTTATCCTCTTAGCCATGTGATGGTCAAACCACGACCAAACGGACTTGCAAAAACTACGGTGCAAGTATCACATGCTTTCAGGACCGGAACCTATAGACCTCCCGTTTATTTGCACAACGAACTTGCAAATAAACAATCAAATTAATATATGCTTGAGCATTCTCTTTTTGCAACAATTGCAAAAGCCTGGCTCCAAGCAAACTCCAAATACTTTGCGAAAACACCTTTCGCAAACTTCTCAAAGATGTATTTGCAAAAACCCACTAAGTAAATAACCCACGAGGCAATGAGTTTGATTCTCTTAGCCATGTGATGGTCAAACCACGATCAAACGGACTTGCAAAACTCTCAGGATCGAAACCCATAACTCTCGCGTATTTGCACAACGAATTTGCAAATAAACAATCAAATCTCAATACATTAGCTACCTTCCTTTTGCAACTTATGTACATCCATAGCCTCATGCAAACACCAAGCTAAATCAAATCAGAGTGCATGAGCTCTCTAATTGCAACTCTTGCAATTCTCTAGCTCCATGCACTAAACACTTGCTTGAGCCCTCTCCTTTTGCAACCCGTGCAAACATAGCTCCAAGCAATACCAAATAAACGCAATGAGATTTTGTTTGGAAAACAAAAAGCAAATCATGAAGCTTCATCTATTGCAACACATGCAAACAAATGAACTTCACGCAAAAGCCAACGCATTAGCTTATCCTATTTGCAACTAATGCAAATCAAAACTCAATGCGAAAACTCCAAGCACAAGCTTGACCTATTTGCAACAAATGCAAAATAGAGCTTATGCAAAATCCAAGCACAAGCTCAACACATGCCAAATGGTTAGCTCCATGCAAAAACTAAATCCGAATAAGATTTGAGCTCGAGTGACTACGGGATTGAGATCACCAACACATGATGAAGCTCAAAGCAAGGACTCAACCCTCTTAATAGTACGGCGCTAAAACTAGACACAAAGCTAGGAAAATCCTTAGCCTATCTAGTTATACCTTAGCCGCCGCAAGCAATCCCCTTTGGGGTCTTTGGGGTCTTTATGATCTTCAATCATCTTGTTCCCCCGAGATCGTCACTCTGGCTCTCTTATCTCTTTCTGGGATCTCCTTTTGACGTGCATCACCTCATGATGACGTCCTTGTCCCGTTTTCATCATCTCAACTATCTTTGGACTTAACCTGGCTCAATCATCACTTATGCAAATGGTTAGTCCAAGATGCATGGTTGTCTCAATCATCTAAGAACTTCATTAACACTTAATGGATACCACTTATATCAATTGAGCACAACCTAAATCAATCAAATGAATTTATATGTGTCTTGAGCATATGATGCAACTAATGCTTCATAATACTCAAGAACTCTTCATTTGCCCTTAATCAATCACAAGAACACCATCAACACATGATGCAATGTTCTTTGATGATTAGGAGACAAATAAACTCAATTTAAACATTCATTTAAATTGATATGTTTCAATGCATTGATCCTTTATATGGAGTGAAGAATAGATCAATACATCGATACATCAAGTTCAAGCGTGAACTCCCTCTAAATATGTGCATCCATGTAATATATGGATTGGAAAACATAATGCACATTTTGTGGTTAATGCCATCGAGAATTCATACTTTAACTTGAATCCAAAGTATGCAATTTATACTAGAATGGATATGCATACATACCTTGGTTTTCCATTTTTCATCCAAATATGATTCTATTGAATGTAACTCAATAAACATGTTAGTCTCAATAAGATTAGATTTGTTATTAAACAAAGATTAATCATTAATCTAAACCAATCACCAAAACCAAATGGACTTGAACTTACAGATGGCCCACAACTGCCCCTTTAGACCCAAATCAGCACACACAAACAAACAAACAAACACACACACACACCACTCAAGCCCAAAATGGTTCAAAACTATTTAGGATATTACAGCAAGAGGGGGGTCTTGAGTGTGGTAACCAGTCCCTTTAGCGTTGCAACCTTAGCGAGCAGTATTGGGTTTAGACAGAGCATTGTAGAGGCTTTGTTATGGTCATTCGCCTTTGTGTTGATGCAATCATATCTTGTGGGTAAAGTGTATAATCTCTACAGAGTGTCAAATATATTCAAATAGCCTTGTCCGCTGTATTGGACAATGCTCGGGAATTACAGTAAAGTGTTAGATTTTGACAAAAATGAACTTGGGAATTGAGGCAATGTGCTTGTGGAAATTGGTTTAAGGTTGTGAGATGATTTATTTGTGAAATAACTAAGAAATTTACTATTGTTATTATTTGTTTTACTACTTTTTAATGTATTTATGTTACTCATTTGTAAATGTCACTTTATTGCAAAATAACCAATTCAGTCATTAATTTGGAATAAGCCATGCATGTAGTTAATAGACTTGCACTCTGTGCATAACTTGTTAAGTGCTTTATGTACTTACCCCCTTACAACAATCCAAACACTAGTTTGAGAGGAGTCTACGCCAGCTTTTGAGGAGGAGTACCAGGAGGAATCGATCAATTATGGTGAGAACCTTGTCAGTTGCATGTGGCATATTAAAGGGTTAATATGAATAATTTTATTTTTGCTACATTTTTATTTATTTCTTAGTCTAAGCCCTGCGAGGTGTGTTTTATAAGTTGACCATAAGGTCATTCAAAGGTTATATTAATAGATGAAGTACTTTATATTATTTTCGCTGTGTATGATTGTGAGGCTGTATGCACTAGCGTGATCCTGGAATAATGCGGAATAAACAGAGGGTCCGAATTTGCACATTCAGGTCCCGACACTAGCTGCTGCCTACTTCTCCCTGCCATGCGCTACCGTCTGGCCATCTTCGCGACCACCGTGGCTGCCATTAAATTCGCCTCGTAGTGAGTTTCTCCATTCTTCCCTTGGTTTGGTCGGAGCCGAGCCCCTTGCCTTGGCCCTTGGCCCTTGCCATGCCCTTTGTTGTTTACTGTTGTTCAGTGTTGGCTTGGATGAATAGTACCTTGATGCTACAATACCTAGTTATAGTGCTATTCCTCTTTTTTGTGATTTAAATCTTCCTAGAGCCTGTTCTTCCCTATTTGTGTTAGTGTTATGCTCTTGAGGCAATCATATGGATGATTGTAACATGACTATGTTTATGAATAATAATATGATTATTGGTCCAATGAATGTATATCATTGTTTTGATCAACAAGTGTGTGACTTGTTTTTGAAGCTCTTTACTTATTGATATAATTCGATAAATATCTCTGATCGGATATCATCGTATAGGACAACGATGAATAGATCAGCACGTGTATTATTCGATGATCATGTTTCATAGATCATGGGATATGGAGATATCATCAATACATTGTGGACGCATGTTGAAGAACATGTGTTAGATAGACCCACAATGGGACACTGTGAGAATGTTACATTCTTATGTGTCATCAGTGTATCTCATACATAGTAGATGTATGATCCTTAGACCTGAGATTGTCATATTCCCTACATGTGTAATAGTTTACCTTGGGGTTACCAAACACTATTTCCTAACCGGATAGTTATAAAGGTAGCTTTCATGTTTACTATGAAACATGCAGAGGGAAGTGAGCAGTCAAGATGGAATTTGCCACTCCAATGTAAAGGAGATATATGTCTAGGCCACTCGTGTGATATGATTAAGGAAGTGCATGGCCATGCCGTGATTGAGAAGTCAATCACAACTTATTAATATATCACGGATACGAGAGATAGATTGAACTGTCAAAGGATGACATGCTTCTCGCCTTGAGTTCGATCTTCATATAGTTTGGCAAAGGGATTATTACATCAGTACTTTAATCATATGCGTTTGGGAGTTGGCATGCTTTGCAAGGAGCTGCTACCGACTATTGGATTAGAAAAAGGGTTTTCCGAATCCATGTCCAAATGTGCATGAACCTACAGGGTCACACACTTAACGGGCTGGGACGCATTAATTCGGATTGGATCCTTAATTAATGGACCTCGTGGGCTTAGCGCGTAGATGGGCCCTGACTGCCTAGGGTTTCACCTCGTGGCTATATAAGGAAGGGAGGAGGCTAGACGCAGAAGACACTTTTCGTGCGGTTTAGAGGTGTTTCGCCAGAAACCCTAGCCACCTCCTCTCGTTGCCCCTGCCGAGCGACCCGGTGCTTGCACACCGACGCACGGAGTTCCATCCCCGGACGTGTGGACTGCTGTGGTGACGTTGCTGCTACTGCGGCGTGGAGAGGACGATCCGCGGTGAGGACGATCCGTGGCGAGGACGATCCGCGGCGAGGACGATCCGCGCCAAGAACGATCCACTACAACGACGTGCGAAGGATTCCGCAACTGCGCGTCTAGTGGTAATAGATCTATGATCCCCTTCTTGCGAGTAGCTTTTCTGGTTTGCGGTACAAATTTTAATTTGTGCTAGTGTAGCATACCGCGTTCCCCAACAATTTGAACTCCAATTAACCCCATTGTACTTTCTAAATTCATCTAAAATCCTAAACTACTTATTTATATCAGTTTTATATTTTGTTTGCAATTTATTTGGATTTTATTTGAATTTAGCTCTTTTTAACGTATAGATTTTGGAGTGCCGAAAGGGTGTTCAAAAGAATGTAAAATGCGATTTAGACCAGCGAGAATTGGCGGAGAGGTGGCTTCGTCATGGTTCTAGGTTTGTGGAAAGTTTCGCTTAGTTAGTTAAAGATCGGTCTGTAAGCTGTTGGATGTAAAGCTCAACCGTGCTACCACAAGTCTGGTATATGACAGACCTGGCTATCTATTGAAACATACCATAGACAGTCATACCATTAGGTGCAAAGTAGTATGAGTGTGAGGCTGCCACTCGGTGCAAGGGGGTTTCTGACTAGAGTGAGTTTTTCAGCGGTGAAATCTTAGCAGGCATGAGTAGATGGATATAGCTTTATAGGAGTCTTATCGTGATTTTCTATGCTGCACACCAAAGAAAGTGTATATTTTGGCAAAAAGAAGTAATTTATATCTTATGGGTAAAGTTGTACAATCTCTGCAGAGTGTAAACTAATCGATTAGTCGTACTCGTGGTCATGAGCATGCCGAGCTAGTATTTCGCACATTAAACTTTGGTTTTTCAAAAGTGATTTCAGAGAGAAAGATGATTTACAAATGGAAAGGAGTTCCATCTGAAAGGAAAAATTGGGAGGAAACTCTAGGATGGATCCCGTGTTGAAAATCACTTGTGAAAATCAGTTTTATTATTCAACTTTGCCTTCGAAATTACTTATTGTATTTTAAATGTTGCTTTATGCTAAAAATAACCATATTATGCTATCCCTTGTTATTCTTACATTAATAATGCATTTTTCATGTGTAACTTGCTAGCATTTTTATCCTCACCGTGTTATATTTGTTGTTTTTAGAGGAAGAGTATATCATCACCAGTGAGGATCTTGATGACTAGGACTCTACCCCAGTCGATTGCATATGATAGATTTGCTGGGTTCTACTACGGTTTTATTTTGTTTTTATTGTGTTATTTTATGTTGGCTTGCACACCATTTATACTATAAACTCTGATAATTAAATAAATAATTTTTTTGATATGTTGTGGTATCATTTCTACCGTGTGTACTAGCTTTTTCTGAATAAGTACATGATACATAGATGATTTTGGAAGTGTTTTTCTAGGGTCCAACAACATATCCATCCACAGACCGCAATTCCATTTCCCCATTCCTATCTCCCCAAACCGAAGGTGCCAACTCCTGATCCAACACCGCCGATCTCGCTCTTCCTCGGCTTCCACTTCTCCCGCTCCTCTTCTTCCAGCTCTTCTCCACCACCGCGCTCTACTCCACCTCCTCCTCTTCCACATTCCTCCACACCACCACCAACACCTTCACGGCTTCACCCTATTCTTCTCAGCCACCTCGAACCCTCCCCCATCCTCTCTGGCAAACCACACCGCCTTGGACACTGCTGCCGCCGCGATGACGACGGGGATTTTCGGGCACACGCAGAGCCACATGGTGGTGGGGCGGCACGGGATACGGATCCAACCGTGACCGCACCCGGACCCGGTAGAGGTGATGCGGGCGCACCAGATCATGGAGCTCAACGACCGTCTCAGGAAGAAGGTGCAGGTGAAGCGCAATGTGGACGACACCATCGGTGACCTCAAGAAGCTGGTCGCAGCGTAAACGAGGACAAGGCCCGTGAAGATCCGCATCCAGTAGACCATCTACAAGGACCACATCACCCTCAAGGACTATGAGATCCACGACAGCGTGGGCCTCGAGCTCTACTACAACTTGGTGCTAGCTCTACTCCCCCTTTCCTCTCATGTTTGAAAAAATATATTCGAATTTAAAGATTTGAATGAATTTAGATCATATGCTTTGTTGATTTATATATAAAATCATCACATACCTACAATCAAACTATCATTAAAAAAAGAAAACTCTAGTTTAAATTTCAGTTCAAACTTATTTGAACTAGTTACTAAATATATGGGAAATACCCGTTTTAGATCATGATACCCAGGCACCATAGGACCCTAAGTAATTGTAATATATATATATATATAAATGAATGAATCCTTTTCTATACTCTTGGGAGTACGTACTCTCACCTCCAGTATACCACTTAAACGAATATGTTATGCTCCCTTATCACTTTCAACATACTCCAATAATAGTTATAGGATACTATAATACGACATTGTTGAAAAAAAAATTCATTGAAGCCCTTTATTTTTTGCTATATACCCTTTTCTATATGTATAAATAGTATATAAACAAATTATGCTATAAAGAGTGGAGTTTATTGAAATTTTTTCTGGAACTCACTTTGGAGTATCTTATAATCTATATTAGAGTATACTAAAAAAGATAAAGAAGTAAAAAATTTTATCCGAGCCCTATAGTTTTTGTTATGTACCTTTCTCTATATGTAAAAAGAGTATATAAATAAATTATACTATTAAAGAGTGGATTTTGATGAAATTTTTTGTGGAACTCACTTTAAAGTATCTTATAATCAGTATTAATCTATACTTAAATAGATAAAGTGTGTGTATATTAATAGAGATCTAGAGGGGGGGGGGTTCGGCTTGCCTGGTATTGGGGTAAGGTTAACTAGTCAACAATACCCCCTAAGATCGGGATGGTTTTTAGTTTCATGTATTTTAAAATGTAAGAATTGAATAAATTTAATTTGTCTATTATCTTAAAACAATCGACATTTAAACATCAAATTGTAACAATGATAACAAATGTCTTTGAGATAGCAAATATGGGTTAGTATTATATTATAGTTTCATGTATCTTAAAAAATAAGAATCGTATTCTTTACTAAACTTGATCAACATATCATCATAAACAATTGATATTTAAGACCAACTTGTAACAATGGTAATAAATGTCTTTGAAATAACAAATACTAGTTGATATTGTATTATTATAGTTCGTAGAATAATATCAATCTATATAAAAAATAACATTTAAGTGATCAAGGTAGGGCTAGGCGAGGCAGCCTCTAACCTGCATCCCCACCCGGCCACCCTAGTGCGTAGGGATGAAAATGGGTCGGATAATTCCCGTCCGATCCAGGACTGGATACGGGAACGGATTTGACTGTCTGGCCGGATCTAGGATACGATCCGGATACTTGAATTCGGATCGGAATCAGATACGCAACAACCAATATCCAGTAAAATACGAGATGGGATTCGGATATTCAGATATCCAGATGTTTCCTATTCGGGTATTCGGATCGGATATCCAGATTTCCTATTCGGATATCAGTAAGGCCCAACCTATTCCATCTCATTTTTTCCATAGAAAGCCCATTTATATTGATAATTAGTTGGTTCTATTAATCCTAAAGTAGCATATTCTTTCTATGACATATATTGGGTTTGATTGATATATAACTTGCTACTATGGTCATGTATCCATACGGTTTAATTCAAAAATATATTACCCTATATATGCATGTATTATCCGTATATCTTTATCCGTTTCTGATCCGAATCCTTCATATATCCGTCCCGTATCCGTATCCCGATTAACCAGGATTCGTATCCGTATCTGGCTAGCCTGTATCCGATTCCAAATCTAAGGAAAAAAATTATAGGTTAGAATACGAAAAGAACAATATCCACCTATATTCGACCTGTTTTCACCCAGTGCAGCGCGAAGCAAATCGTGCCTGGGTCAAGGCGGAGTGGGGATCTAGGAATCTATTATACATCGGCACTTCTAAAAACGTTCATATCCTGTTTCAAACGGGGATTTCCCTGTTTACCGTGATAATAACTGTTTGTTTTGAAAAAAAAAATTGTACTTTATGTGTTCCAAATAGATCTAAGTTATATCTTTTGAATGAAATTTCTTAAATTTTAGTTTTTGTTGTGTACTAGTGTATTGTAGTAGCCAATGTTTCAAATTTTATTTTCGGTATATATCTTGGAGGTGATCAAAATCCAAAATTTCGATGAGATTTTAGAATTTCGGACAACTTTCGGATGAAATTCAAAAACCAAATTTCAAATCTGGTTTGTTTTTCAACCAGGATTTCCGTGATTTCAGTCAAAAGTACCGTGATTTCAGTTCCTACTTCCCCATCCCGGCATATATCCAACAGAAACGATGATAGAACATCTTATGCTTACAGCGTTACATATTTACTAAATTCATCCATGAATAACTTTCTAGCCCAAGGTGTACCCCCAATAGGATTCCATGAAAAATCCCTTTTCATGGCATCTCAATCCCACAAAATACAACTTATATTATTGTTGAAATTACCAAAAGCTCGATCAACTTTTGAACTTTTGAGAAATGGTCAAAAACACGTCAAAATTTTTTTTAAATTTTTTGTGGATGGTCTTGACCCCAGATCCAATCAAATCCCGCCCATAAAAATTAAAATCCGATCAAAATGACCAAGATTTCGGCCAAGATCACCGAGATCTCAACCAAAATCGCCAAGATTTGCAATGTTACTATAGCATTTTGAAATTTTTTAAAGTTTTTTTATCTGATCGAGATTTAGGATTTCAGAGGGGGTCCGAAATCTCAACCGAGATTTCGGAAATATCGTCGGGATTTTGAACCTTGGTAGTAGCTCTAGGCATTCTCGCAAGAAAACAAAAGCTCTAGCCATATTTAATTATGACGAGATAGTATCCAATATAAAACCTTTCTCTAGGTGTATCCTTTTGAAAACTCCACACCTTTACTTTATATCTATTCCTCGATATACATATTTGTTTTTTGCGGGGATAATATACATATGTTTCCTGTCAAACAAAATAGAAAAATAAAAGGATGAGGAAGAAGGTGCTAGTCAATAACGGCTAATAAACGAAAAGGTCATTTTCAAGAGAACATATGACAGTTAATTGTTAATTAGTAGAAAACAAGCCAGGAAAATACCAGCACCTTTACTACGTATTAATTTATACATATCCAGTTTGATTAAACTGAACGGCAGTTACGTGATAGCTAACTTTCGTATACTTTTAGCCGACCATTTCATTTTCATTATAATGCTCTATAAAATTTTGTAGTTTCCAGGTGATGAATGATTCCATCAACGAGTCGCCAATGGATCTAACCGACATTCTCTCTCTCTCTCTCTCTCTCTCTCTCTCTCTCTCTCTCTCTCTCTAAAAAGATCAAATTAGCAAGTTAAAAAAATAGGGGAGTTCCGACTCCCACATTATGCACGCATGTCAACGTCTGCGAAAATGCCCCCAAAGAACTCTAGAATTATATAGGTCCTTTTATTGTTTTTTGAAAAAAAAAAGCTCCTGACTTCGCAAATTTGCAACTCCATGAAAAGACGAAATGCTAAATTATGATCAAATCATTTTGTTGTCTTTTTGGCGACAAGAACCTACTAAATTACAATCAGGTCCTTTCGTCGTTTTTTTTGTGACAAGAACCTCTAGTTTCGCAAATTCACAACTGAGTACGAATCGAGCATTTTTGTAAACGGATCCTCACGTTTCTAAAAAAATTACGTCCGAGAACGGTCATACCCCTTTAACAAAAAGGATCCCGAGGTGTTGAGCGTCCTGGCGCGCTTGCGCGGCAACACATGTTAACCTTCTCGAAAAGGCCCCAAAGAATTTTAGAATTACGTTTAGGTCTCTCCACTTCTTTTTGCAAAAAAAGCCTCCCGGTTCCGCAAATTCACGACTCCTTCTTGAAAAGACTCCAAAAGAAATACTAAATTACAACCAGATCTGCGATAAAAACCCCTGGTTCTACAAATTCACGTCTGAGTCCGAACTGAACCTTTTTGTAAATGGATCCCGGGTAATTTACTACAATCAGTGCCAGTACCTTTACTACGTATTATTTATGCATATCCAGTTTGATTCGTCTACACTGAAAGGCAGCTAGGTGATAGCTATCTTTCGTATACTAATTTAGCTGACCTTTTCATTTTCTTTATAATGTTCTACATAATTTTGTAGTTGCCAGGTGATGAATGATTCCATCGCCGATGGATCTGACCGACATTTCCTTTCTTTTTTTTAAAAAAAAATATGTATCAAATTAGCAATTTGATCAAGTCATCATCAGGATACGGCAACATATCCAGTGCAATTAAAGTTTTCGTGCAATCATCGTGCAACACTACTAAAAAAAGTTTCAAAAAATTCTTAAAAAAAGTTTCAAAATTTTTTGAAAAAAATCATGGATTTACATCTCAACTTATCCCATCTACGTATAAAATTTCATGATCAAATTCGTCCTATGCTAGAAGTTACAAAAAAGATAAATTTTGCGGTGCATTTGAACTATTCAAGTTTGTCAAAAATTTGTTTTTTTTGTAACTTCTAGCATAAGACGAATTTGATCATGAAATTTTATACGTAAATGGGGTAAATTGAGATGTACATCCATGATTTTTTTTCAGAATTTTTTGAAATATTTTTTAGTAAAGTTGCACGGTGGTTGCACGAAAACTTTAATTGCGCTGGATATGTTGCCTCAGGATACGTATGAATTATGATGTGTATAGTTGGTGGTCTCGGAGACTATTTGTTGATGATTAGTTGGTCCAAACGGTGACGCACGAGTTAAGACAGTTCCGTCACGCGTTGGCAACACGATGCAATCATCGGTGACGATCTCGGGAGATCTGAATGAACGGCCAGATGAAGCGACGGGAGAACAAAAATGGAGCCCACCTCCGATCATGTGTGGGAGAATCTTCAACCAACTTGCTTAGTACTATTCTGCCAAGGCAGCCAAAGCTGACACGTTCGACAATGTCATGTCATGTGGCGGCAAGTTTCTTCTATTCTGTTGATAGGGCTATCATATCACATCCTTAAACGGACATTATGAGTTATCTTTTTCTTTACTGCTAAGAGTATGAGTTGTGTGATGGTGTAGACTATGAAGTAGTCTTGGTTTTGATTACTATGTTAGAGCATCTCCAACAGAGTTGCTATTCAACTCTCCATCTCCATATTATACCGATTCAGAGAATTTGGCTCTCTCCAAAAGCCTCGGCAAAGCAATCTCCAAATTTAGCGAGGGGAGAGAGAATCGCTACATTTGGCGATTCTCTCTCCGCTCGCTATCCGGCGTATCGGCAACTGCTTCTTCGTTCGCGCAACCGCACGGATGTCGTCTCCGTCGTCGTCTCCACGCCCACCGACCGCTGCGGCGGCGTAGGCCGCGTAGCGTCCGCAACACGTCGACTCGCTCTCCCCTCCCCCGATCTGTAAAGGCCCCAAATTTAAATTTGGCTCGTGTGGCTAGCATTAGCACCAACCAATTTTAGCCACCTTGGAGAACAATTGCTAACGCCAGAGTCTATTCCAAATTTTCCACTTAAGAGTATCCCAAACTTAGCAAAAATTAAGAGCTAGAAATTTTGGTGTGCAAATATGGGTTTCATTAAAGTTGGAGCCTTTTAACTTGAGTTCTACAAGGATATAGGTCATGAATGTTAGTAAAATGAAAACTAGAGACTTTCCTCTACAACTTGGTTGTGTTTGAATCAGGATCCAACATCAAGCACTAATTTGGATCATGGCTCAAAGATTGAACCCATGTGCTGAAAGTTTGGGGACTGAGCCAAATGTTGACCCTTGCTTCACATGTGTGATGGCTTGTGGTCACAAAACAGCACATGCCACAAAGCAACAGCCACCCCATTTCTTTTCCCCACTCCCCAACCGTGCAAACCCTAGTTTCCCTGGCCAAGCTCCCCTTGTGGGAGAAGACCTCCCTCCATTGCTGCACCTTGAGGTCCCCTCCAACACCTCCAAGCTCCAGTTTGCAGCTCCCCTTGGTGGCGCCCTCCCTCCTCCTCAAGCCAAGCTCCTTCCCTCTTCTTCCCCATGGATCCTCCTTGAGGGAGGCCAAGGTAAGCTCTCCCCATGGCTAGGTCTAGCCCTAGAAGGTCTCCCTGCTGTTTTGGGCGTCCTAGGGTTGGATTTGGGAAAAGTTTGGAGGAAACATTGCATCTAGGGTTTGGGGCTGTTCTGAAATTTTCGAGCAGATTTCAGACCTTCTGTTTTTCGTGTTTTTGAGCAAGTTAGAAGCTTCATCTTACTAGCCGGCTGAAGAATTAGTTGTAGATAATCAAGTTATCTTTCATTTCCAACTGGAATCGATCGATTTCGTTAAGCCATCTGAAAGTTATGATGATTTTAGTGCTGACTGTCCAGAAGATGCAGCATTTCGGCAGAGCTGCTGATTTCTCCAGTTTTGGGTGGGTTAAACTAATGGGTGTCCAAATGGGGGTAGATGGATGTGTAGGTAGGGTTCTAATGCTCATTTAGAAACTGGGATATCTCACTTTGGATGAGGGATTAAAAAGTTATGCCCAAGTGAATGTCATGCTGTTCTGAAACTCTGAATTTCTGGGAGCTGAAATCTGTTCTCTGTTCCCGGCCGAACTGGGAGCACCTCATGCAGTTGCTTGATGTTTGTCCAAATCTATGCCGTAGGTCTATGTCTTACGGTCGTTTAGAATCTGAGTTTGCTTAATTTGGTTAAGTGGTTAGAAAGTTATAGTCATTTGTATCACAATCTGTCCAGAATTGTCGCAATTGCGCAGAGTACTGTTATTAGCTATTTTTGGGCAAGATAAAGCAATGTGTAGTCAACTGGGGGTATATGTATGCGTAGGTATTGTTCTTATGTTCAATTATAAACTGGAATCGTTCATTTTGGTTGAGTGGATTGAAAGATATGCTCATTTAAATTACATGCTGTCCTGAAATTCTGAAAGTTGATGCCTACAACTTGAACTGAAATTATAGGATCTTTTAGGTGTTGAATTAGGATTTAATTTTGCCTATAAAGTTGTAGGGGACTTCATGTATATTGTGAAATGTACTTGCTTGCTTGAATTGGATTCATGGAGCAATAGTTATGCTCTTGGAAGTTGCTATCTTGAAGTTTAGAGTTGCTACAAAGGTTAGGGTTTGGTTGGAATAAAAATGAGCATTTCAAAGTAGTGCTTGGCTATTAATGTGGAGTGTTAACATTGTGTTCTCATTTTGGTTTGTTGAATGCTTGCATTTTTTGGGAGAGTCTTCATTTGTTATTCCATCCCATATGCATTGCATGCATCTCATTCCATATGCATTGTTATCGTGTAGAGAACGATCACGCGGAGGGTGACGTGGCCGTGGTCGAGGGGGACATCGGTGGGCAAGTTGCCGTTGAGGATCCGGCAGAAGCTGCAGGCAAGCACCTAAGCATATTCAACCTTTACGTAAATGTATTTTTGTGAATAAACTGCTAAGTGATTGGTTAAGTGATGCATTAGGAATTTAATTGAGGGATAGGTCTAGATCCCAATTGCTGCACCTACACCCATTGGAAATTGTTGGACACATCCTTGGAGCTAGGCTATGGGTAATATCACTGAACCACGCTTAGAAATGCTTAGAGGTCGGGGTTCGGGCCAAGTGACGGAGGGTTCTGTCACTTGTGGTTTTATTATTACACACATGTTACATTATGTTGGACTTGGAATTGGGAAAAGGTTTTGGAAAGGTTAACTTGTGGACCGGGCGGGGGAGTTGGTTCAATTGGGTATGGAGACTCAAATGTGTAGCCCCGTCTGTGTCAGTTAAGGACCGATCCGTAAGTGGAATAAGATTGAGCACACCCCGGTTGGTCGCATGCCCGATTATGGTACGGTAAGCCACTCTTTCTTTCATGCTGAATCGATGGACCGTAACTCCCTGTGGTTGGACGTGGTTGAGGGCGAGGCTTAGGCCGGCTCTCGAGCGCCAAGCCGGGCTTGGGGCAGCTCGAGGGGGTGCTAGGTTTTCGGACCGCAGGGGGACGCTTCAGCGATTGGGTATGGATGGGAGGGGGTTGACACGAGGCCCTTCGTGGTACGTGTCGTGCGATCAATGCTTCCCTGCAGGGTTAAATAAGCGATTCGAATTGCCGCGCTCTCGGATATGAGCAAGCTTAATCCGAACTTCTTCTGCGTAGTAAATAACTTGAACTTGTGGTTCGCCGTTGGGCTTGAGCTTTAAAATGGTTATGTATTGCTCTACCTTAATTGTTGTTAATTTCAATCTCACACTAGAAGTAAGTGCGGTCTATAACTGCTTTAAACTTGTAATTGGTTCGATTGTCGCATTTATACTACAAATGTTAATGCTTTTCCGCACTTTTACCTTAAGCTTACTCCTTGCTACAACTAAATGCATGATCCTTTGGAGTCGGTCATATATGGACCCACGGGTAAGTCTTGCGAGTACCTTCCGTACTCATGCTTCTGCTTTGTGGTTTTCAGGTGAGGATCAGGTGGGTGGATGCGAGTTCTGCCTGCATCTTGTCTCTGGATCAAGGCGGGCACCGAGTAGATGCTTGCCGACGCCGTTACGCTGGGAGTGTTCAGGGCGTAACACTTCCGGGATTTGTCTTACTTTTGCTAAATGCATCCTTTTGTTGTATAGATAGATGCGGTTTGTTGGTCTTTTGGATTTGGCAATAGACGCTTAAGTGTATGTCGGGTTCCGTGTGTGTTTTCCTTAACTGCTGATACTATGGTGGTGCTGTGGTTGTTGCTTTTACTTTCGATATATATATATTGAACTGTGTTTTCTTGTCTGCTGAGTGGATGTCCGTAGAATCTAGAAAGGTCATGCCGAAATTTTACGATTTCGGGTCTTGGTCTTTTTCCGTTCTTACCTAGTTTAGAGTCTTGGCGTTGTTTTTGATCTTGGTTTGGGGGTTGTCGGGTTTGTCTTTGTGCCGTTATTTTCCGCTTGCGTGTTGGTTCGAAAGTCCCGAGTTCGTTGCCCTCTTTGTGCAAATTGAATTGATAACGGCTTTGGAAACCGGTATGCGGGGATCCTGGGCGAGTCCGGGTCGCATACCGGGGGAATACCGGGATGGTTGTCGAATTGTTAGGATGTTTCTTGGAGTTGTCTCGATTGGGCTTGGGTGTTAGCACTGAGATCACCTTCGGTGATTCGTTGCTAGGACCCAAATCCGATGGGAGTGACCGTTCATCCAACAACTCGATGACGATCTGGGCGGCTCCTCACACGATCCGTCCCCTGAGAAGTCGTCGTCCCGTCTGTTGAGAAGCCCTAGGCGGATCCCCCCACTTCCGGTGGTTCCCCAACTCCCCAGGAGCCATCCGCCGGCGAATCAGGTACTAGTACAACCGAGGAGTGGAGATATGGCTTCCGCTTGTAGTTTGCTTGGTACTGGTACTTCCCCTGATCTTGTTTCCTCTCCTGCAGATCCCCAACTCCCCCCCCCACGAGGATTTGCCAGCCATCCTCGTTTTCTTGGTAAGGATTCTTCTCGTTTTCTCAGTTTGTCGATGCTGAATCCACTGGCTTGTCGTTCTCTAGCAAGCCGCCACTGCCTTCTTGTTTTATTGCTGCAGTGTATCTTGATGTAGTGTTGTAGTGTCTGTATCAAGAACTTCAGACTCGTGAAACCACTACCTTGTCGTTCGAATGCAAGACAGGTTGTACTGCTTCAGCTTGACCATCTCCTGCATGTGCATATGTTAATGGATTGATTAATGGATTAATTTCAGGCCGGGTTGGTTCTGTTAAATTTTGGGGAGAGATTGGGTTGTGGAACCAGTGCTAGGTCTTCGCTTTTTTGTTGGGTTGTTCTTCCCCTTTATGCATGCTATCGTCAGACCGACATTGGTAGCTTAAGTGGACAAATTTACTGAAAATTGCACAAGATCTTTCGGCCAATTGGTGCCATGGGATTGTTGGAGAGAGTTGATTTTAGTGTGTTTGGGTGCTTGTTTGGGTGTACATGCTTTAGTGCGCGTTGGTTTGTTAGATTCATTGCTGTCGCCACCCTCAATTCAGCAGAGCCGTGACATAACGAGGGGGTTTATCTAGTAGAATTAGCAATGCTTGTCTCATTGCATTGATAGCGTTGTGCGTTTGTTTGTATTATGTGGTAGCTTTTGTTATTTACCGTGTTCATGTCGTAAATGTGAGATTTTGGTTGCTTGCCATTATTAAATATCATTACGACTTGGTCCGCAGTGGTATCTGCTTGAGCCTTGCACTGAGGAAGTACCGCCAGAGATCCTCGAACCAAAGATTAGGAATCAACTTTGCCAGGGATGGCATGAATGAGAAGGACTGGTTGGCGGTAGTTGCGATTCATAGTATTTCTGATTCTTGTCCGTTGCAATTTTACTTTGGAGCCCGGTTTGGGTTTGACAAAGAAGCAAGGTAATTTTCCTGCAACGCTACTACTGATTTAAGTACACGCTTCTTAATCGACAATATACTTTTTTCCTCATGTGCTCGGTTTCTTGTCATTTGATTGCATTGTGAAGGTTTATGTTTAAGGATTAGATACTGGAATTCCTGGCCTGACTTGTGATTCTTTTTGCATCCTGATGGAGTGTTGCACTGCTATTTCAAGTAAAATGAGCACAAACATGAGGTTATCATGAATAGATCAAGTAATGGGTGAAAGTTGAGTGTTCTTTGCCCTACGTTAATCCTAATTGCTCAAATTTCTATCTGTCATACCACGAAAGCAGTACTACACCTTATGTTACAAGTCTATCTTTCATAATTGCTCAAACTTGGGTTGAAAATCTTTGTAGTTCACCGTTCCTCCCATACACAGTCTGAATAATGTATTTTGTCTAATATTGTGGCTATAAAATGGAATATGTCCTGTGCATATTTTCTTACTGCAGAACATGTGAACAAAATTGGATTGTACATTTGCTAGTTAAGCTAGTACGAAATACCATACCTAAATCAGTAAATTGCACCACTTACACTTCAAGATCATTGAGACTAGTGCATATGAAATTTTAGTTGTAATGTTATTTTGTTTGGTACTAGTATGATTAAAAGTTCATAAGTCCAAATTGATTTACTTGCATATAGATGGATAAAGATTCGAAGAAAGTTAGTAAAGTGCACGCTTGGACAATTAAGTGCATAGAGGAAATCGCAAGTGGTATTAAGAACATCGTGCACGAAAATTTTTCCCCTTGCGCATGCGATTGCGGAAATGAACTCAATGGAATCTTACTTAAGATCGAAGACGCTGCTCGCCGTCTTGATGACCTTGCCATACAATCGGAAGGCTTGGTGGGAACAACCGGCGTTGATCACGTCGACGAAGAAGAAGGAGACGAGGAGTTGCGCCCATACGACTATGAGAGTGATGATTCCGATAAAATAGATGATCATCAATTTAGAGAGGATGAAAGTATCGAGTCCAGTGGGTAGTGTTATTTGTGTTGTACTTATGAGACCTACTTTTTTAGTCCATTGACTAGTATTATTCGTGTTAAGTGTATTAAGATGTGTCGTACTTTTACATGTGTTGTTAGAGCATCTATCTTTAATTAAGTATTGATGTCTACAGTTTGTGCAATATGGATGGCTTCTACTTGTAGGAGCTACTATTTGAGTAAGTAACTGGTATTATTCGTGTTCAATGTAGTAAGACGTTTACATGTATTGTTATCTTTGTTTAATTAAGTATTATGCGTACCTTCACATGTATTGTTATGCATCTTTGTTAAGTTAAGTATTATTCGTACTTTCACATGTATTGTTGAGCATCTTTGTTTAATTAAGTATTGATGATTACAGTTTGTGCAATATGGATGACTTCTATGCTCGTCTGTTGAGTGAGGGGGGAAGCGAAATTCGTTGGGAGGAAAGCCCAATTGGGGAGCAACCTTCTCTAGTTGCCCATTCCAGTCCCCGATCGAGAGCTCAACCTAAAAGATCAAAGAACTTTTCGGAGAATGAAGATAATATGTTGGTATCGGCGTGGCTTAATGTTAGTTTGGATCCAGTTCAAGGGACCCAACAAACTCGTACCACGTATTGGAGTAGAATACATGATTACTTCCACGAGAACAAAACTTTGGACTCGGAGCGTAGTCAGAACTCACTTATGCACCGATGGTCATCTATTCAGGAGCATGTTAACAAGTTTTGCGGATGTTATGACCGCATTGAGCGTAGACGGCAAAGCGGGACAACAGAGCAGGATAAGGTTGGTCCATATCCCTTTTTTGCTTATAGCTTCATATGTGTTGTCCATGGTAATAAGGTACATGTCCTTTTGTAGATTGTCCATGCTAAATCATTGTATCAAGAAGAAGAGGGGCGATTGTTTGCATACTTGCATTGCTGGAATATACTTCAACACCATCCAAAATGGACCAGTCATTTATCTCAGAAAAAGCAAAAAACATCGGCCAATGCATCTCCGGGTAGTTCCAGCCCTGTTAGCTCTAATGCAAGTCATATTCATGAGCATGCTGCTACTGCAGAAGCTGATGTGCTCATTAGGCCAACTGGTAGGAAGGCAGAGAAAGAGCGGATACGCCGCGGTAAGTCTGCTGTTGAGAGTGGTGCTACAGGATCACTCTACATGGAGGCATTAGAAAACTTTAGGAAAGAAATGAAGGAAATGGAGCTTATTAAAGAGCAAAAGAAAGAAGAGCGGTATGAACGAGCATTTGCGCAAGAACAGGAGAGGATTGCTCATGAGAAGGAAAAGATTGAGATAAGGAAGAATGAGTTTGAATTGAAGAGAATGGTTGAAGAAGAGAGAATTATGAGCGTTGACACTAGTCGCTTGAGTGGGCCACAACAACAATACTACCTGTCCTTGCAGAATGATATCATCGCTCGCAGATGTAATAGGTCCGATTGATGTAATAGGTCTGGTTCTGTACTAGATGAATTCCTTATTTTGCTTAGACTTGAGTTAGTGATGGACTTGAAGTTTAGTTGTGCAAAATCCTTATTACGATCAATATGCATTTGAACTATTTTGCAATGCTTGGGAATTGAATATGCATTTGAACTATTTGAACTATTTTGCAATGCATGAACTGGTACATCATAGTTGAAGGGAAAAAACTAGTACATCATAGTTGAAATGCATGAACTGCTACATCATAGTTGAAGGGGAAAAAGTAGTACATCATAGTTGAAGGGAAAATGGTTACATCATGCGCTCGCCTACATCCCTCCATAACGGCGCCATAAGTGCTCGACTAGATCTTCTTGGAGCTGAGAGTGAGCTTTTCTATTTCTGATGGATTGATGAGTTTGAATAAACTCAGAAAGCTCAGGTGTTCTTTCATGGGAGACTGCAACATTCTCTCCCATTGCTTCGTAATTGTAGTCCACTGCACCTTCATCCCGCTCATCTTCAATTATCATGTTATGCATGATGATACAAGCTGTCATGATATCTCTTAGTGCTTCCTGATACCAAAAACGAGCTGGTCCACGAACAATTGCAAACCGAGCTTGTAAAACTCCAAATGCTCGTTCCACATCCTTCCTAGCCGCTTCTTGAGCTTCGGCGAAATGTTTTTTCTTATTCCCTTGGGGAGCTGGTATTGTCTTCACAAATGTTGCCCATGAAGGATATATTCCGTCTGCAAGATAGTATCCCATTGTATAATTGTGACCGTTCACAGTATAATTCACTTCTGGTGCTTGCCCTTCGGCTAGCTTTGCGAAGAGAGGGGATCGGTGAAGAACATTAATATCATTGTGAGACCCTGGTAAACCAAAAAAAGCATGCCATATCCAAAGATCTTGCGAAGCAACGGCTTCTAGAATGATTGTTGGCTCATGCACATGACCAGTATACATGCCTTGCCATGCTGCAGGGCAATTTTTCCACTTCCAGTGCATGCAATCTATGCTCCCTAGCATTCCCGGAAAACCTCTTTCCTCGCCAATTGCAAGTAATCTAGCAGTGTCATTATCATTTGGAGATCTCAAGTACTCATCTCCGAAGAGTTCAATAATAGCTTTCACAAACCTTCTCAGGCTCTCTATAGCAGTACTTTCTCCAATCCTCACATAATCATCAATAGCATCTGCCGCTACTCCATACGCTAGCATCCGAAAGGCAGCGGTAACCTTTTGCAAAGAAGATAACCCAAGAATTCCAAAGACAATTCCTCTTACGAATGAAATAGTTATCATGCCCTTCTACAAAGATGCAATATGCGAAGAAATAAAGAACGATTCATTGAAACCTACGCCAAAAGAAGGTTCACCATGACAGACGATCAAGAGCATAAAATGCGAACACATAAACAACGAATACTTCCATACCTGCGCCGAAAGAAGGTTGGGCCATAGATAGGAGGATCAGCAAAATAGTCTTCGAACAGTCTAGCATGTCCTTCTTGTCTATTGCGATGAACGACTTGATGGCCAGGAGTAGAACCGCCATGGCGTCGAACATTAACATCCCGATCTTCCATGTGTGCTAGGTATCCTGTTGTCAAAAGAAATACGTACTCATCATTTCTCTCAGACTCCTCATC
Organism: Rhipidocladum racemiflorum; assembly: GCA_036346355.1. Taxonomy (NCBI): domain Eukaryota; kingdom Viridiplantae; phylum Streptophyta; class Magnoliopsida; order Poales; family Poaceae; genus Rhipidocladum; species Rhipidocladum racemiflorum. The sequence continues at coordinate 42,287,149 of CM070582.1, forward strand.
TTCCGAGAGACATTCCGATACTAAATTTCGACGACTCATCTCGGTATTGTTAGTAGTGAACAACAAGAAACATGCAATACTTCGAAGACCAAATGGGTATGTATATATAGACAAGAATAATATAGCCGTTGGAATTTACCCGTTGAAAAATATAGCCGTTGAAATATATCCGTTGGAATTTCGAATTTTAAATTCCCGCATCGAAAGATAGCCGTTCGAATTTACCCGTTAAAAAATAGCCGTTGCAGCGTTGTCGTTACAATATATTCCGAATTTTAAATTCCCGCATTGAAATATAGCCGTTCCAATTTAACCGTTTAAAAATAGCCGTTGCAGCGTGATGGTTACAATAAATTCCGAATTTTAAATTTCCGAATTTTAAATTCCCACATTGAAAGATAGCTGTTCGAATTTACCCGTTAAAAAATTCCCTTGCAGCGTTGTCGTTACAATAAATTCTGAATTTTAAATCCCCGCATTGAAAGATAGCCGTTCGAATTTACCCGTTAAAAAATTCCCTTGCAGCGTTGTCGTTACAATAAATTCTGAATTTTAAATCCCCGCATTGAAATATAGCCGTTCGAATTTACCCGTTGAAAAAAAACCGTTGCAGCGTGGTGGTTACAATAGCTGTTATGGCGGTTATGGAATATGATTAAAATATAGGGGAGAGAAAATAGAGAGTGTGATATGGAGAGTGCTGTTGGAGAGGAAGGATATATAGAGAGTCAAATTTTTGGAGAACTCTCCAAATATGGCTTTTGGAGAGTGAGATTTGGAGAGTGCTGTTGGAGATGCTCTTAGTTGCACTGAGAATGTGCTTATCTTTACTATGCAAACAATGTATCTGGACTGTAAGTTTCTAATATAGAAACGGGGGCATTCTTTGCCCTCTTGATCTAAAAAAAAAAATCCTTATACGGACAGAGAAAAGGCTATCATGTGTATTAAAATGTTGATTAGAGAAGATGTATTGCATTATCTAATGTAAACTAATAAAAGAAGGATTTTACCCTTCTTTAATGGATCGTCCAACCGTGGCTCAACTTCAGCCCATTTCTCCAAATGCGCTTTCCCGTCCTCGTCGTGCGCGTAACAACACACTCCTCATATTTCCTTTAACTGCTTCCACGATCTCCACGCAGCCAACAACCATCGCCTCGTCCCCCTCGTCTTCCTTCTCCCTCACCAGTGCCCCCCCTAATCCACCTCTGTGGCAAGCGCCGTCGCATCGGTGATGTATCGAGGGTACGCACCAGAGGCGTGTCTTCTTCCTTCCTCCGCACTACAGACTACAACAGAGAGAGAGAGAGAGAGAGAGCGGGGATGGGGCCTCCACGTCTTGTGTGGAGACTCATTGCGGCGCTGCTCTCCGTCTCCCCGGCAGACTGGCCACCCTGCTACCACCTGTTCGCCTCCGCCTCCACTCGGACCCAGTGGATCCCCTTTCTCTTCCAATCACCACGCATGTGCTTCCCTTATTGTGCTGACGGCTTCAAGATGCTCATTGTCTTGCTCCTCATCTCTGTATCCCTCACCGAGGTGCGCTTCATTGCCTCTTCTTCCATGGGCCCAACCATCCCACCAACCAACCGCACCCCTCCCACTTTCGACCACCTCCATAAGGTACTAGTCCCTCCCTACCTAGCCCCTCCCAATTTCAATTCGGTTCGATCGGATCTGGCCTCTCACAGACATGCCCAGGCCGCATGCTTCGTCCAAGCGGATCTGAGATGGCATCCCACTTCTGGTTGGGTTGGCCCAGTTCGGTGATTCTCGTGCTTCACATCGCTGGGGTTGCACTACCATGGTGGGATGGGGAACTTTGGCAGCTCCGTCTTGTCGGACGACCTCGAGCGTATCTCCTTCGACAGCAAGGTCCATCCACCAACCTCCGATCCTCTCTCCTGGCTCTCCATTTCTTGGAAATATGTGCTGTTCAGGGATCTTTTACTCATGCCGGGCTTGTTCCTTGCGGTGATTTGGTTACTCACATTGGGTTTCGGTGTGCTTGGGAGGTGACGGATTGCATTGCAATTCATCTTTCTCTTCAGCTTTTGGATTGCGCCATGATTAACCACAAGTTCTTGTGATGATTATATATGTTATATATATATATATGTTATATATATATATATGTTTCTGATGTGTCAGATGGAGCCAATGATCGATGTATGACATGTATGTTGGTTTGTGCGTGCGTGTGCAGGGGAGGCTGGGGCAGTGTGCGTCAATGTCGATGTGTTCGGGGAGTGGGATGACATGAAGGCCGCTGTCGGCGTGCTGCTGGACTACTTGCTTGACTTGTCCAAGATCTGCGCTGTTAGGATGCAGCACAAGAGGCACCCTGCTGGTCCAGCGCCGGCAGCGCCCAGGAGGTCACCGATGGCGGTGAGCCACGCCAGCACTCCTCGGCGGCCGACCTAGACCATGACCGCCACCACTGTCTCCAGCACAGCTAGGATGATGTCCGCGAGCCGCTCCGGCTGGACAAGGTCAGCTTAATTACATGCACCACTTTCTTTCTCTCTATATTGAAACAAGACATGCACCCCTTTTCGTACTTTCTCAACTTGTGATCTCACAAATCAAGTCAGAAACTAACGTTGAGCTCTTTATTGTTCGTGGTATTATTGATTCAAAATATTACAGCAAATTTATCCTAGCAATGGTACAATACAACTGATAATTCCAATATATCTAGGTACAGTAATTCTATATTGCACATTCTGTGCTACTCTTCATTTAATGAAAATCAATGAATATGCTGATGGGTGATTACTAATTAATTAATTCGTGAGAACACCCAGTTATCCAATCGCATTATGCCTTGGATAAAAACTATTAATTTGATATGCGCATGATTCGGAGCCACACAGCAACGAGTCAGAAGTAGATGGATAAATGGTTGCAAATTGCAACGTACTTCCCACCTCTCTCTTTCTCTCTTGACATTTCTCCTGTTGGGTTATCATAATCTTCTTTTGAATGGGAAAAAATTAAACATGGCTTCTGCTGAATGTTCTTGCCACCGAAATTATTTACTAAATTTTCTTTCATTTGGCTTCAGCAGGGGAGGAGCAAGTTCAAGGGCTACGTGTTTGATTGCATGGGTGGATGGTGAGAGATGGCATCTCCCAAGGTGTTTCAAATGCAAAAAAAACAGAAATACATATTTGATTACATGTAAATAAATATAAACATGTTGCTCCATCGATCTATTGTGGTTGGTGTCCTACCAAGGACTTTGTACAATGCATGCACTAGGTGACAAGGTTGGTTCTGCTCTCATTGTTCAGGCAGCATGGGTTCTGACTCTTCCTTGGAGTGGATCACATGTGAGCCTCGCATTCTCTTTGTTTGCCTGCTTGCTGATTTTATTGGTGGATGCATTTTATGACCTAATGGCACTGTTTTATAGGTGGAGGTTCCATTAGATTGCTGCTCGTACTGATACCTGAGGAGATGTATAGACAAGCTTTTGTTACTACCACAGAGGAAGCAGTTGCAAGCTGTCAAGTGGTTGGTTATCCTGCTATGATTAAGGCATCCTGGGATGGTGGTGGTAAAGGAATAAGAAAGGTACATTATTCATGTGGATTGACTATCTTCAAGAGAGTGTGGACTGTTGTTATGTGTATTGCCCAGAGTTAACTCCCAACCATTTAATTGTGTGGACTCAATTGAACTCGTTTTTGTAGTGAGCTGCGCATAGCTGTTGTTGGATGTCAGGCAATCATGTCCCTATTGTTACGTGCTCCTAACTGTTCTTTCCTATGAATACAAATTAATTGTAACTTGTTGGCTGTTCATTTTAGGATTTATTTTAGGCTTCCAGTACTTTTCAGGGCTACATACACTTCATGAAGTGATCTTTCATTTATACAGGACAGATGAAGTTAAAGCAAAGTACAACTATGAAGCCAGAATTACATGAAGGTATTTATTCTATTGATGGTTTCATGCTATTGGTCATTTCCATCTATCTGTTCACTATTTAGACAGCCTTGAAGTTTGAACTTATCACTTTGGGCTTTGGTTTATGAGCTCGGCATGCTAAATAGTTCTGTTGATATCTAATTCGGATCCTACCCTATTTTGTTAATGCTTATAGGAGGATTACGTGATTTTCTCAAATATTCTGCAGACCAGTTAGCACGTCACAATTACTTGCATATTTTCCTGGTTGCATGCATATTTATTGCTGGCAGTGAGCTACTATTGCTTAGTGCAATAAACAAACTAACTATTGCAATCTTTAATTTGCAGCTTCTTGGTCTCGAGAATTCAAAAGAAGTTGTTTACAGTACCTTTGATGCTTGGGTTGCTTTTAAGCAGAATTTTGCTCTGGCCTCGGTAAAGCAAGCACTTATAGGTATTGAAAAAAATGGACAATGGCATTTAATTGTCCAAGTAAGAGCGATTGGAATCGATCTCAGTTTTCATTTGTATTTGGTTTCTTATAACAAATTTATCCTATAATTACTTGTGGTTTTTCTGTATAATCCAAGTTTTGGTTGCTATATTATGTTAATGAGCGGATGTGAAAACAGATGTGTATAATTAGGATCATCTCACCGAGTGAACTATGACTGCTTGCTATTTTTTGGGGGGTAAAAAGGTTTTGGAGGGTATACATAACAAATAACAGACCATGTCTTGTGATAGTCGAATCTTTGTTTGAATTTGGATGTCCAACAATACTAAAAGTAACCTCAGTATATTTGATTAGCGTGCTAAGAAATTGCTTCTTAAATGCCTAATTTAATTTTTCTATTGATACATTTGTTGGTGAATTGAACCCAAGCTCAAGAATAAATAGAAGCTGCATTGCATCATTCTTTTTCAAGTTTGAAGTGCCAAAAATATCTTCTTTTTATGCCTCTTTTTGTGTTTCTGTTTTAAATCTATACTAATTGAAACTGTTGTGTTCCAATAGGATGATGCGCAAAAGAGTTCATGCGAACCCCACATCATGCTTGGATATTGTTCACGCGTCTAGAGTCGCGTTCGGATATGGTTGTAGGCATCTACGTACTGCAAATTCCATGTACGTATCATGCCTTCATTGAGGAAGCTGATGTGTCCAATTTTGCTACACTAGTATATTGCCCGTGCTAACGCTACGGCGATAATTGGTAATACAATTCAAATAAGCAAAAGGTGTTATATGTTTTGGTAATCAAATGTCGTAAGATGTACACAAAAGAAAGATACAAAGATTTATTATATCGTTGATTACATAAGCAAGTGCATAAGGTAACATAGCATCTGTTTATCATTAAAAACCATCTAATCCCTGATACGCTTAAGGATTTCCCGTATAACTTCAGGAATGTTGTCTTTCGATTCATTCTCATTGTAGTTAAATAGGCTCATGAGAAACTAAGCCCTCAACAGCTTCCCATCCTATACATGCATTATTATGGACCATCATCAGAAAATATTAATTGTGCTACAGTAAGACAAAGTATAATAAATAAATAATAGTACTCACAGTGCAAATTGATGGCAATTTTATACCATCCCAAGAGCGCATGATGTTGATTACAAAATATCCTATGATGTCCCTACAAAAGGACACATAGTTACATCTATGTAGACAAAGAAACTTGTTACGTGTAATTTTATAAGCAAGTTACCTGTCTTCTGTTTTTGGAACACATGTCGGTAATATGCGACGCCATACATAAATATCGTCATTCCACATAGGGTTGGCTACTTCCATGGCTAACTGTAACACCCTAGTTTTCGCTTTCTGAAGAAAAACATAATTTAAATAAATTAAATTCAAAACTTCGAGTTTCTTTGGTGTTTATATTAACCTGGCATCCATTCCCCTCCAAAAATCGGGATTTAATTCCCCTCCGGTCGAAAAATCGAATTTCCAGATTCCCGCCGGTACCCGAAATTTCACCCGAGTCCAAAAATACTCCAAAAATCCCCAAACCACTTCTAAAATGTTCCAAATATTCCAAAATGATTTTAGGAACCATTCCCCGGATTTTTGGACCTCCGTTCCTATTTTATCTTGCGCGGCTTTTGTTTAATGCCTACAATCCGCGCACGAATATTTAATTCCACAAATTTCATCCAAATTCAGCGGAACCAATTTTATTGGGTCCCAAATATTCTAAAATGGCTCTATGAATTTTTTCGGAATTTTTAGACAATTTTTCCTAATTTTTCTCTAGGGTGGTTTATTCGCGTAAAAGAGAGCCAACCGGAGCTTGCCACGTGTCACTGCTACAGTAGCTTCTTCAACCTCCAGCCAAGGGAAAAACAACAGAGAGCTTCCTTTTTGCATTCATGGCTAGGGCAAGCTTCAAATGCTCTTAGCTTCCTCAATTCAACTCCAAAACTCGAACGGTCGGTTCCGGTGGATCCGCAACGACGAGCTCTTGCCATTCCCCACCTCGGTGGGCCATCAATCTCGCCGGAAACGGCCCCATTAAAGAAAAACCAAAAACCGTTCAAATGTCATTATCTCGGCCGTTTCTCGTCCAAACGTCGCACCACCACCTCCATTCACTCCGTATAAGTATTGCCGTTCCGGGAGTGTGCTCCCCTTTCCCTCTACTCCACGCATTTGCCCGTGAGATCAAGAAAACCGAGGTGGTGTCACCCTTTTTCGGTGTTCTTCGTGTTCTTGCTCATAGCTTCTTCTCCGGTGAGCCATTCTTCATGCCACTTGGTTCCTTGTGACCGTGGATGAGTCTAGCTTCTAATCCAATCATCAATTTTAGGGTTGATCAAGAGTTGGCGACGAATTTCAAGTTTTTGTTCATCCGGCCGAAACTCCGTTCGTCGTCGATTTCTCCGAATCCGGTGAGGTTTGGCTCAATTTCTCTCTCCTAGATGTCCCTAAGGATGTAATCTAGAGGTTCTAGGGTTTTGTTTGATCCAAATCCGTGCGAAAATGGGGCAAAAATCCGGTTTTTGGAAGCAAAAGAGGGCTCTGTTGGTTTTGCTCGGTTCTGTACCAAATTTTTCGCGAGTACTGTAGCAAATAGTAACTTTTCTCTTTTTTTATTTTCCATCATTTTCCAACTTCGAACGCTTATAACTTTTGCGTCCGAACTCCGTTTGACCCCATTCAAATTTCTAAATTCATCTAAAATCAAGACCTTCCTGCCAGTATAACTTTTATAATTTTTGGATTTTATTTATTTTCTTTTATTTATTTGTTGTCTCGTTTTGTGCGTAGTCGACGATTCCGCCGAGTCCGCCGACCCCACCGATGGGCTTCAAAGAGTTCAACCTTCTCGCTGTGACCGAGGCAAGTCTCCTTGACGCATGTTGATCCTATGATTTATAAATGTTTTACACTGTTTTATAAATTGCATTGCTATTTACCTAAAATGATGATGTCAAACGTTAGGCTGTTAGTTATACCTGTTGCGTATACCTCCTTGATGTTGTTGTCCGTAATCCTTTGTCGCCTTAGGACAGTGATCCACCATATTAAATATTTTTGATAAAATATTCTTTAATTAGGGGAAAAGACTATTTGGCAGACATTTTAGATGGATCAAATAGTATGGAATGCAAATTGGAGTTAGATGAATATTAGTGATGATGTGGGGGTAGTTGAAATTGATCTATGAATGGTGATAGTTGAAATATCGAGGAGTTGGATTGTGATAATGATTCGCCATGTGGTTAGTATGGATTAAGGGAGTATTGGAAGATGTATGATATTAAGAAGAGTAGTCGATAAGATTAAATAAATAATATTGAGAGTCCTACTTGTGGATCAAATAGAATAAGTGATGAATTATATTTCGGTGGATTTAACAAGCATACTATGTGATTTTAGAGACGACAATGCGAAGGGTTACACTAGATGATATTGAGAATGATACTCGGTGATTTAGTCAATGATATTACTAAATATACTCGATGGAGTAAGTGGATAATATTGAGGATCATACTCGGTGGTTTAGTAGATGATTTTGGGGAATATGGTCTCGCGATAATCATTTATGCAAGATTATGAATAATGTGGATGATGTGTGATTTGTTTAGTAAACTTGGTATCATTGGTTATGGAAATAGCTGTAGTCGGTGAATTAATGAAGTCTTGGATTTATAGAATCTTTCTTGAAAGATACTTAGGGTGAGATTATGAATTATTCCTGGTGGATTAAAGTTGATGATTTAAAGATGATAATGTGAAGGATTAAATATATAATATTATGAAGTAATATCGGTGGATTGTATTCTAGATGATTAGAGGTAGTATTGTGAAGTATCCTCGGTGGTTTAGTAGACGATTTTGTGGAGTCTTCCTAATGAGTGATAAGATGGATCGTCGTATGAATGATGGATAAATCAATAATACAAAGTATAGTTCAAGGGAAATATTTCATATATGAACATGATTGTGGTTCCGTAAGATTTTGGAGTTTTGATAGTACCATGATGTACTTCCTACTTGTTGGATACTATATCGAATTGGATTATTCTTGTGATTGTAAAGTTATGGCATTAGAGGGATTATTGGAGAATACGCAGTTGATTATAAGGATTGTAATCAAACCCGAGGATTTGTATTTTATAAAAATAAACTATTGGTGGAATAGAATAGTACGGTAGCAATGCTTAGTCTCGATGTCGGTCAATATTCACCTATGGGTGGGACTTTCAATTATCTCTTGAAAATTTGTATTGGAAGTTATAGGCAAGGAGTATTGCCAATGGTTTACAAAATAAAAGTAAAATGAAAAATGGTTTTGGACTGGGGCGGAATGGTTTATTTGGTGGGCGCGGAGGGAGTGCTAGCTTTCATTGCGCAAGTACCGCCCAAAGTCAGTTAAGGACCGACGCTTATGACTGTCTCCATTCTAAGCATAACCGTACAACCACATGTCAAAGTGGGCACGACCTGGCTAACTAATTTGTAGAAACCTGACTTAGACTCACCACTCGGTGGAATGTGGGAGCCGGAAAGAGGCACTGTTGTTTTTCTCACACGGCGCAAGAGGGGGCTTCTGTACTGGGCGGATAGAACCCTAACAGCGGTGAAACCTCAGCGGGTGGGTCAGGTTAGGCGTATACATTGTAAAGGCCTTGTCAGGATATCCCTGCCGGCACACCCAAGGAAGTGTGTTAATTGCATGGCATCAAGGGAATATCCTGTCTTGTGGGTAAAGTTGTACACCTCTGCAGAGTTAAAACTATTCGAATAGCCGTGCCTACGGTCAAAGGCAAAGCTTGCTGAATGCTTTCATACTGGTAGACTTTGGTTTTTGGTTTCAAACTAAACAATGTTTTGTTTTGGGATCCGGGAGCGGTTAGAACTCTCGGGTGTGCTTCTGGCGGCTAAAGCCAGGTAGGTGGAAGGAACCTGATTTTGTGAACTGTGGCAGTTAGAGCCATGTGAGTGAATTAAACCCTGATCTTTTTGGATTGTGGCGGATAGAGCCTGTATATTAGTGAGTGGTGGTTAGAACCTTCACTACCATATTACATAATTCAGTTATTAAAAAGAATTGCTCAAATATGCTTTATGAAACTTATTAACAAGTATGATTTGATGAAACTTGGCTTTATGCAAAAGAACCATATTGAGCCACCTTTGGATAGCCTACATTATGCATAATTTCCCAGTCTTGCTGAGTACTTTATGTACTCACGTGCTACATTCTAATCCTCTCTCAGAAGTGAAAGAAGCTGTCAAGGAATTCCAACGACTAGGGCGCGCTCCCCACTCGATTGCCTGTGGGCATTTGGATGGGTCGCTTTGGTGTTTTCGTCTTCCGCTGCGGTTATTCAAGTTGTTCAGCCTGTTCAGGCCGTAATGGTAAACCTTGACCTTAAGGTCTTTGCTTTTATTTGGTATTATTCTTATTTAGTTATTTGTATTCGTGATATGGTTGTTGATTCATCACTTTTGACTGTGTGTACTAGCTACTGATCTGGGACTAGTACAGAAATACACAGAGGACTCCGGATAGCCGATCCGGGGGCCTACACTAACTTCATGTTATTGGCAATCTTATGTATTTTGTGAATGTAGTACATGGTAGGATGCTGAGCCTTAAACCAGGTCGGTATAGGCTGTGGGTCCAATATAGATACACTTCTATCCTTCATGTGAAGTATGAACAATGTGAAGTGACCGAGGAAAGAATAAGACAATAGCATCGTTCTATTCTACAATGATCAGTCTATTCATCAAAATAGCCTAAAAATCAAGGTTGGCTAAATAATCTATCTCAAGCATGATTGAGCTGCAGTGCTCTTTCATACCAAAAAAGTGATGAGATGAAGATATTGTTGTTTGAAACTATCAAATATGCCATGAAATAAGCAAGTAATTTGTGCCCAGTAAATATGAACTCGATGAAATCAGTAAAAAATGCTGGTAATAAAATAATCAATAGTTTGAGCCTAGAAAATATGAAAACTAATTAATCAGTACAAAAATACTGGCAATCAAATAATCAATTTTAGGAGCCATCAATTATCATGTCCACATGAGAACTATTAGATATGTCGCATATCGAATCCAACTGCATCAAAATCATTAGCTAAGAGGTATAGTGAGAGGACACTGCATTGCAACAGCACAAAATGGGCCTTGTACCTCAGTTGCAAGACAGAATTCTGGACATCTGCGTTCACCACACCTCCCACTGCACGGCATATAGCCAGCACAATAGACATATCTACACACACCGGAGAACAAAGGGAATCAGGGGATCAAACTAAAAATTTTCACTTCTAACCGTAAAAAGAGAATAGAATACAATGCACGCTACCTCGACATGTCATTATAGAGAGCCCTTTTGCAAAGCATGTATGACACACATGGTCCACTGAACAGAAAAGGAAAATGCAGCACATTAACAAGTGTGCAAAATCTTCACATTTCAAATTGCTAATTGTATTACCAAATATCGCCGTAGCGTTAGCACGGGCAAAAATCTACATTGACCTCGTTTCAAAATAAGTACAGAAAAATAAAGCAGCAGGTTGATAAGCATTAACAAAGGCATCCAAAGTGACAATTGCATCATTTACAAAATCCAACACCTGAGGGAAATTGAATTTTAAGACAATGTTGAAAAATCAGGCAAAAGGACAGCAGACATATCAGAAACTATCCAGTATAGATAAAACTTGCCTCCGAGAAATCTTTCTGAAGTTGGATAAAACTTGCCTCCGAGAAATCCAGTATTGCATGCTTCTGCTAATTGTTGTTGACGAGGAGAAAGGTCTCTGATATCAAACCTGTTACCATCAGCGACCAGCCAGAAGCCCAGAACAAACACCTTCTATTAACAGTACAAAATGTTTAGCTCTACTCAAAATCTCTGTTGCAAATTCGCGTTGAATGGGATCCACCGGTCAAAAAACCGGAGCAGCAGGTTGTAAAAAATGTTACACAAGTAATCCAGAAATGGACTGATACACAGAGTGAAACGTAAAATCGATGGCAGGGAAACCCCACTCTCCAAAATTCTTGCTTCCAACCTCAACGACTCCTAAAATGTGGTAGGTAAGTTAGTCATTGAAAGCAGTCGTTCCATGGATTTGTGACAAGATTGATCAAGATCGCCAGTAGATTAGCCTTTGAGTGCTGCAGTTCCATGGCGCCTTTCCTTCTTGTAGCGAGATTGATCTGGATCAAAGCCACCTTCATCAGCACCATAGACTGCCCAAGAAGGTGTCATAGCCATGTAATCTTGGCACTTAAAAGGCTTCCCGGATGTCACCTGCATTGGTGAATGAATGTCAATTCAGATATGGGAACTATCTTCTTGTCTATGTCACAAATTAGTTACTCTTGAAGGAAAGCTCACCAATTCATGGAATCGGTCATAATCTATCCAGGTATGCCATTTGCCGCTGATCTTAAACTTATCCACCTTTGCTAGTAGGACACAAAGATGAATGAGCATGCTCACGAGGCTACTTCATATACACCACCACTTTTTGATGCCAGCACCTCGGAGAATTCTTTTACATCAATGTGCCAGGGGACATTTTCCATTGTCAACTTTGAAGTTGCTGACCTGTATGCATTATCGTAAAATATTAGCTGGGTAAATCAGCAACCTAAGAAGCCAAGCCATAATCAGCAAGTGAAAAAAAATAGAAGGCACATACGAGCCACAGTATGTTACACCCTTGATTTCAATGAAATCAGGTTGGCCGAGGTTTAGTAATTTTGCGTATGCATCTATCTCTTCAGCATTCCAGCCTTTAACCCATGTCAGTCGGTAGACTGTTCGTTGATCTTTGTCATGCAGGGACTTGAGCGAATCCTAGGGCAGTACCAAAGTAGATAGCAACAATAATACAGTTAGTATTTGTACACTTTATGTTCATGATGTGCATCTGGAAATACTTCAGCATTTCTACCAGAAAACGCTCCCAGAAGTCTGAAAACAGTGGCCTGTCAACAGCCTTCAAGCTTTCCTTTGTAGCTGCATCCACACTAACATACAGCTGCAATCATATAGACAATTATCATTATCTTAAAACTTGTTGATTTGATCATTCAAATGCCATGATTCATGTCTGAATTCAAATCTATTGAGAATATGACCTGAGTGATTGGTTTCAACGTCTTAATCCTATCAGGGAATTGAGCATTTGTAACCAGAAACGTGGATATGTGTCTGCTGTGCAGCTCATCAACGAGAGCATTTATCTCCAGGTACATAATTGGTTCGCCAACAAGAGACAATGCACAATGTCTAGGGGATAGACCCTCTGCCAGTTGTTCTGGCTTTACTCCTGAAAAGCAAGAAACAACATAATTGTTTTTAGCCAAAAAAAGACAGCAGTGAGATTGCTTGCTAATACAAATGATATGAATACCTGGTACCCCTTTCATCTGCTTAACCATCTTTGTGTGTTGGTCAATTGCAGCATTAACAATGTCGAGAGGATCATCCATCTTCCACTTCCAACTCTTCCCAACAGGATTTGTGTGATGCCTCCAACAAAACACACACTTATTTGCACAAGCTAAACTTGGAGTTGCCTCCATGCATCTGCCAAAATGAGCATATAATCAGAAAACATGCACTCAAGGATGCAAACCACGTAGTACTATATGTTTTTGGACAATATAAATTAAGATTTTATAATACAATATCTAAGTAGTAGAATATTTAAGAATTAAGATGAACATAGGACTAATTGCATAGTCCAACCATCTATTTAACAAGTATTCCAAATACCATGTAACAGAAGCAAAAAAAAATCCACCTGTGACTTTCTATGCCATAAAATGAGTGCTTGTAACACCCTCCACGGCCTCGGAGCTGTGACTTTGTCCATCTACAAATCTTCACCCCACTATAAGAACTAATAATTTTGTGGCCCTGCCACAAACACGGCGATTGATTTTATAGGCTATAGATCAGACCTAACTGATATACTGAATGAAAATATACAGAACAAGCACATCAATTACAAGCAAGAACTGTAAAAAGTTAGTCATCTATACAGAGCATGCTTCTACCTTACAGGCAAGGATCACAGAGATCCATCAAAGCAATACACAACACTAAGTGTTCACCAAAGTGAGTTTGGCATAAGGTTCACCAACATTAGTTTTGCATAAGTACAAATTGTCTTAAAAACCTAATCAAAAGTTTCAGGAAGATGCTTTCTTGACTACTTGCTTCACCAATCTCATGCTACCATAGAAAATTAGCAAACTAAATATTGTACCAGAATCATTGGTTCCGCTAGGCGTTAGCGTAACATATCCTAGACATATTGAGCTCGCAACATATGGCAGTATAAAAAGATGCAAAACCAATATGACTGTGTGTTGCACTTGCACAGAAAAGTAGAACGAGAAGGTCCAGCCGTCCAGGAAACAGGAGACACTTTGCACTTTAAGAGAGTAGTCCGGTACGTAAAATTTGGAAAATATGGACACCCATTCAGCCATTCACAACACCAGTGAAAAACATACTAAATTATTATTGGTCCTAAATCAGGAGTAAATTCATTGATATGGCAAATGAACAAACTGAAATCCTTTTACAAACAATGCAAATGCACTTCTCCAAAAACATGATTTGAAGAAAACTACGTGAGCTAAAGGAAACGTCAGTAGTTCTACCATACACACATATCATTTCTCCAAACTAAAGCACACAAATAGATATTATTAAACTACCCTCTAGATGTTGCTTCCAAACAAATGAAGAGAGTCCTATAGATGGCATGCACCATTAAACAGGTTTGTAGAAATAACAAAAAATGACCTGTAATGACTTCATGCACCTCTCTTGCATCATGTGGAAAATGTCCAGGAAGTGAGGAAGAACAATATTAATGCCATCCAGAACATTAGGCTGCACCTTGATAGCATTTGTAACCTGGAGATACAGAAAATATGCACTCTTTCATCTTTATTAACCAAAGTGTCCGTACTTCATACTAATGACAAGAAAAAGGAAAGCTGAGACTATAGGAATGAAATAGAATTCACATTTAATCGTTAGCATTGTTCTCATCAGCACCATCCAAACCATTCACCGACGTCCATCTGGACGTTCTTCCTCGGCTGCCGGTGGAAAACCTTGATTGCCTCGTGGAACTTGCCCTCCTTGAAGCACTGGTTAACCATGACATTGTAGGACTCGCTGTTGATGCCGATGAAAGTTGGTGGGCTGTGGTTGTCAATCATGGTCTCCCACAAGTCCTTTGCCTCATTGTGCTTGCCGTGCTTGAAGAGCGTCTCGAGCAGCACGTTGCAGGTGACCGGCGTCATTTTGAAGCCTTTTTCGAGCAGGGACTGTTGTCAAGGCCCCAAGTTCCAAAAGTTCTGGGACATCCGGAGTATCCGGATACACATCCGGAGTGTCCGGATCCAACCCGGAATGTCCGGATAAATGTCCGGAGTATCCGGATTGGGCTGACCGAGCGCCCCAACCCGGAGTGTCCGGACTGGATGTCCGGAGTGTCCGGGTTGACTGTACCGAAGACCCCAACCCGGAGTCTCCGGGTTGAACGTCCGGAGAGTCCGGTATTTGCGGGGGGTTTTTTGTATAAAAGTCCCATTTCGTGGGTTCACTCCCTCTTTTCTTCTCCTCTTGTCCCCCACCCATCCCGTGTGTCTCCTTCACCCCAACCTTGTCTCCGGTGAGCTCTCCACTCTGGCGACCTCCCGTGGCTCCTCCCCGGCGGCTCCTCCACCTCGTGGAACTCCTCCTCAAGCCGGCATCCTCCTTTCTCCGCCCGGCATTATTCTCCTCCAACATCCTCGGAGGTAGGTCTTTCTCTTGGGGGTTGAGTTGTGGGTTTTCGTGGGTTCTAAGGCCATCCATGGTGGGTTTAGGGCTTAGGTTTGGGTTTGGGAGGTTTGTAGTTGAACTGGGAGCTCTAGGGTTTTGGGTGTGGTGGTTCTTGGGGTTGGTTTTAGACAATGTGGATGCTAGGGTTAGAGATCGGGGGTAGATAAGGTCATCCCTAGCTTTGGATTTGGGTTTTAGTTAGAGATGTTAAGAGTGAGCCTCCATCGTTGTGGTTCGAGCTAGCTCGGAGCTTCTCCATGGCGTGCGTGGTGTAGAGAGTTTTAGATCGGGCTCTAGCGGTGTCGTAGGACTTGGCGGCACCTCGATCCGTCGAGTTTTTGGGTAAGACTCGCCAGGTCCGGAGTGTCCGGATTAAAAGCCCGGAGTATCCGCCCTGGGCCGGAGTATCCGGACACAAGGTCCGGAGTATCCGGGTTATCCGGACTGCCCGGATCAAATAACCGGCCTGTCCGGGTTAGGCTATTCTGTCCGGTTTCGTTAACCTGTCCGGTCGCGTTGTTTCGTCGGGATTTTTCCTTTTGTGTTCATTTCATTTGCATGGCATGCATCTCATTATGCATTGTACTCGTGTAGGGAACGATCCCGCGGAGACTGACGCCGCGGTGACCGAGGGTGCGACCGGAGAGCCAGTTACTGCCGACCCACAAGCAGAAGATCAAGGCAAGCACCTAAGCATATTCAACCTTTATGTAAATGTATTTTTGTGAATAAACTGCTATATGATTGGTTAAGTGATGCATTAGGAAATTAATTGAGGGATAGGTCTAGATCCCATTTGCTGCACATACACCCGTTGGTAATTGTTGAACACATTCTTTGGAGCTAGGCTATGGGTAATATATTTGATCTACGCTTAGAAATGCTTAGATGTCGGGTTCGGGCCAAGTGACGGAGGGTTCTGTCACTTGCGGTTGTTATTATTACACACGTACTACATTATGCTGGACTTGGAATTGGGAAAGGTTTGGAAAGAAATGAATTGTGGACCGGGCGGGGAGTTGGTTCATTTGGGTATGGAGACTCAAATGTGTAGCCCCGCCTGTGTCAGTTAAGGACCGATCCGTAAGTGGAATAAGATTGAGCACACCCGGTTGGTCGCATGCCCGATTATGGTACGGTAAGCCACTCTTTCTCTCATACGGAATCGATGGACCGTAACTTCCTGTGGTTGGACGTGGTTGAGGGCGAGGCTTAGGCCGACTCTCGAGCGCCAAGCCGGGCTTGGGGCTGCTCGAGGGGGTGCTAGGTTTTCGGGCCACAGGAGGACGCTTCAGCGATTGGGTATGATTGGGAGGGTTTGACACTAGGCCCTTGTGGTAAGTGTCATGCGATCAATGCTTCCCTGCAGGGTTAAATAAGCGATTCAAATTGCCACGCTCTCGGATATGAGCAAGCTTGATCCGAACTTCTTCTGCGTAGTAAACAAATTGAACTTGTGGTTCGCCGTTGGGCTTGAGCTAAATTTTGATATGAGATGACTTGCTTTACATTCTGTTAATTACAACATCCTGTTAGAAGTAGGTGCTGTTACAACTGCTAACTATATTGAGAAAAACTTGAGTAGATGACAAAAATTGAAACAAAGTTAAGCATTTCCGCACTTTTAACCTAAGCCTGTTACCTTGCTACCGCCAAATGCATCTCCTTTGGAGTCGGTCATATATGGACCACGGGTAAGACTTGCGAGTACCTTCCGTACTCAGGCTTCTGCTTTGTGTTTTGCAGGTGAGGATCCAGCGGGGTGTGAGTTTTGCCCCTACTGCCTATCGGTGACCGGGCGGGGCACCGAGTAGAGGCTGTCGACGTTGTACGCCCGGGAGTGTTCAGGGCATGACACTTCCGGAGGTGTTTTACTTTTGTGTTGTAGGATAGTCGGTAATACTTTTGTTGTAAATTACGCTTTTAATTTTTGTGTGAAACACAAATGCCTGCCGGCAGTCGTTTTGTTGGTTGTCTTTGTTGGGCCTTTTGTGCCGTGTGGTGTGTTTGTTGGCTTAGCGTTCTTGCGTTTCTGGTAGCGAGCTTGGGGGCTCGATGCCCCTTTGTGCGAATTGAATGTTGATATGGCATTGGGAACCGGTATGTGGGATCCTGGGCGAGTTTCGGATCGCATACCGGGGGAATACCGGGGTTGTTGTCGAGTCGTTTGGATGTTTGTAGAGTTGTCTCGTTTGGGCTTGGTTGTTAGCATCGAGATCACCTCCGGTGGTCTGCTGCTAGGATCCAAATCCGACGGGAACGACTGTCATCCAACAACTCGAGGACAATCTGGGCGGCTCCTCTCAACTGGTAATTCTCCATGGCCTCCTTGTCCATGCCTTTCTTCCAGTAGCCCTCCATGAAGCTGGTGTGCACGACACCGTCGTAGACTTCGCACCTCTCGCAGAGCTCGGCAAAGAGCTCGAAGGCCTTGTCCCAGCTCTCGAGGTCGATGTAGCCAGCAATGAGGTTGTTGTAGACGAGGGAGTCGGCGCCCTGGCCACGGTTGAGCATCTCTCGGAGGAGATTGAGGGCGTCGTAGATGCGGGCGGCGGCGACGAGGCCCTTGGTAAGGTGGCGGTAGGTGACAGCGGAGGGGGAGAAGGGGGCGTTGGCTAGGAGCTCGCGGTAGACGTGGAGCGCAGAGTCGACGCGGGCGGCCTCGCAGTGGGCGAGAATGAGGGTGTTGTAGGAGACGACGTTGGGGACGATGTTGGAGCGGCGGAAGAAGAGGTCGAAGAGGGAGACGACGTCGTCGTAGCGTCCGGGGCGGACCATGGAAGCGGCGACGGCGTTGCAGGTGAAGACGGTGGGGCGGACCCGGGAGAAACGGCACAAGCGGCGAGGAGGCGCCGTCAAGGTCGCCCGAGCGGATGAGGGACTGGACGCGGTTGTGGAGGCTGAGGCGGGGGCCGACGAGGGCGGAGGTGGTGTCGGGGAGGCGGGGCGCGTTGGGATCGCGCGGGGGAGGCGGGGAGGAGGGGTCGCGGCAGAAGGCGTGGAGCGGAGGCTCGATGCGGAGCCGGCGCTCGGCGGCGGCCTCCTCAGCGGAGGAGAAGGCGAAGGCCAAGTACTCCTGCATGCGCTTCCACTACCACTTGGAGACGTCGCCCGGGTAAGTGCGGGGCCCACCGACCATGCGGATGGCGAGGTCGCCGCGACGGAGGGGGGAAGGACAGGAAGGGGAGGCGGAGGTGGTGGGAGGAGAGCGGCGGCGGCGCGGGGAGCGGCATGGCGGTGATGGTGGTGCGAGCCTGTCGGGATAAGGGAGGGGTGTTTGAGGCCGCCCGGAGGGAGGTGGCGCACGGGATTAGGGGAGGAGGCGCACGGGAGTAGGGGGAGGCGGCGGCGATTGGCGTCGTGCACACCAGCTTCATGGAGGTTCCCAGCTCTCGAGGTCAATGTAGCCAGCAATGAGGTTGTTGTAGACGAGGGAGTCGGCGCCCTGGCCGCGGTTGAGCATCTCGCGGAGGAGATTGAGGGCGTCGTAGATGCGGGCGGCGGCGACGAGGCCCTTGGTAAGGTGGCGGTAGGTGACAGCGAAGGGGGAGAAGGGGGCGTTGGCGAGGAGCTCGCGGTAGACGTGGAGCGCGGAGTCGACGCGGGCGGCCTCGCAGTGGGCGAGAATGAGGGCGTTGTAGGAGACGACGTTGGGGACGATGTTGGAGCAGCGGAAGAAGAGGTCGAAGAGGGAGACGGCGTCGTCGTAGTGTCCGGCACGGACCATGGAGGCGGCGACGGCGTTGCAGGTGAAGACAGTGGGGCGGACCCGGGAGGAGACGGCCGCGCGGGCGGCGAGGGAGGCGCCGTCAAGGTCGCCCGAGCGGATGAGGGACTGGGCGCGGTTGTGGAGGCTGAGGCGGGGGCCGACGAGGGCGGAGGTGGTGTAGGGGAGGCGGGGCGCGTTGGGATCGCGCGGGGGAGGCGGGGAGGAGGGGTCGCAGCGGAAGGCGTGGAGTGGAGGCTCGATGCGGAGCCGGCGCTTGCGACGGCGGGGCTCGGCGGCGGAGGAGAAGGCGAAGGCCAAGTACTTCTGCATGCCACTTGGAGACGCCGCCCGGGTAAGTGCGGGGCCCACCGCCCATGCGGATGGCGAGGTCGCCGGGGCGGAGGGGGCGGCGGGCGGCGGAGGGGGGGAAGGACAGGAAGGGGAGGCGGAGGTGGTGGGAGGAGAGCGGCGGTGGCGCAGGGAGCGGCATGGCGGTGATGGTGGCGCGAGCCTGCCGGGATAAGGGATGGGTGTTTGAGGCCGCCCGGAGGGAGGTGGCGCACGGGATTAGGGGAGGAGGCGCACGGGAGTAGTGGGAGGCGGCGGCGATTGGGGGCGCAGAGCGATGGCGCGCGGGTCTTTCGGCGTGATTGGGGAATGTTTGATGGAAAAGAAGATGGGATTGATGGGATGAACCGGGTGATTTGGTCCATCAGATTTGATGAAGTTACGTGATAAAACATCTTAGCCCTTGATTATGAGGAAATAGGATTTCCAGGTGCACGTTTTAGGGTGAACAAAGAAAAATTATCCTCTGTAGGGCAGAATAGTGTGTGCATGTAGAAAAGATTTAACTGGTAAATTATAAAGGGGTAAAGATAGACAAGTATATTCACCTTGGCATGCTCACCGTTTTCATATAGATACTAACAATGTTAAGTACCATATTAAATTAGGAAATGGAAATATTTGCAACAACTTTACTCTGTTATCTCCATATTTGGCGGTTCAGTTTCATATAAGCATATATAAGTTAGTTACTAGCATTTTCATGTGTATTATGTTTTCTGTGTGAAAAATCTTTCTTTTCTTGTATACACATGATACATGAGATTCAACAATCTCAGCGTGTGTTACTGTTTACTTTTCAGCATTTCTTAACTAATAAAAGGAGTTTACTCCTCCTTTTAGTGGATTGTCCAACCCCAATAGTGACCGAGGGTGTCTCGCTCTCTTTTGGTTAGTTGATTGGCTTAATATGTGTGTAAAACAAAAATGTTATTTAGTGTAAAGTTTGATATCCCGTGGCATCGCACAGGCACCCTGCTAGTAAATGTTGGGAGTGTACAGGCATTATCCGGATGTTTTTGTCCCAAAAAAAATCCAAACTTTGGACCGTACGATCAAAACACATATCCGTAGGATTAACCCACCTCGAATTCAGGGGGGGCATGCATTGATCTGAAAGCAAATCTAATGGTCAGGAATTTGGATGATGGTTACTAAAAAAACATCCAGACGAAACTTATCAAACCCCCCCCCCCCCAAAAAAAAAAAAAAAAAAAAAAGAGGAGTTCGCGCACCTTGGCCGATCGTCCAACCCGCGTCCGCTCCGCATGCTCGCACGGCTCTCCTCCGGCCATGGTTCCCACCATCTATGCGCGCGCCGGTTCCTCCCCCGCCCCCGACAGTGCTCCTCCTCCAACCACCATCCCCATGACCCAGTTCTTTTCCCGTCCGTCCCCTGATTCCCTCCCAATCGCACCTCTTCTTCCCCAGCAATGCACTGCCGACCTCCCCGCCACCCGTCTGCCTCGTCCGCGCCACGGGGAGGCCACGCTGTGACAAGCAGGCACCGCCGCCGATAAACCATTGCCTTCCTGTACTGGCGCGATGGTGGATCGCCACTGAATCCAGTCGTCGACGTCTCCAACGCCAGATCTAGCCACCACGCATCCCCCTGGCTACCCTCCTCACGGCACCCCTCACTCTCATCGCCTCCACCACTGCTTTTGGTCTGGGGCTCCCGAGGGTGGGGAGAGAGTCAGGGGGATGGGTACGACACAATCTTTGGGCTGTAGACGAGCGGCGCGACGGCGTCGTGGGGGTAGAGAACAACCACCGAATTTGGCTGGGTTTGGTGCAATTTTGATCTGTGTTGAGGTGGATACGGCGCGGCACGGTGGCGATGCAGCGGCTGCGGCTTCTGTTCATACTCTTGGTTGGCTTGCGGTCAAGCTCCGGCAGGACGAACTCCCAAGATGGTAAGCCTTGATCTTTCTGCTTTTCATTAGGTTCGAGGAAGAAAGTTGGCCTCTTTTTAGGATGAGTTACTCACAGATTACTAGCGGTTGACTTGAGCAAGGTGAGTAAGATTAGTCCTGCCAGGATTATTAGATGACAAGAATTTATCCATGATCATAATGTTTAGTTGATGCAGAAAAAAATCTTCAGCAATATGGTTGTCTACACATCAAGATTTTTTTTTTAAAAAAAAATGGCAGTCTTAAACTTGTTGTGATCATTCCTATATAGTAAGATTGTCAGGCAATTTAGGTTACCTTCAAAGTAACATTGGTTTTGATTTGCTTTGTTACTCTAGGTGGTGTAAAAGTAAAACTCTAACGAAGCACATCCACAGACCAATAGTAGGTCAAATTGATCAAAATTAGAAAGCCATGCTGGTACAAAAAAGAAAAAAAACAGGTTCCCATGATAAAAAGTGAATCTGGAACAGTGTTTCTTTCCTACTGGTACAATTGAGATTTCAAAGAAGAAATCCTCGTTTATAGGATCGAGCTTTTTCTTTGATTTCTCTGCAATGATACTTGCATATACCTCTCATACGAATAAGATTTTAGTGGTTAATATGATCCAATATAGGAGTGCGATCAACTACTGGAGTTGTTGATGCATAAGTGCTCAACTAATGTTAGATTAATAAATTCTACAGTCACCGCCCTTCAGGCATTGATGAAAATTTGGCTGAATGAACCGCAAAGCTGGACGGGATCAATCGATGCCTGCACCTCCTGGGATGGAATATATACAGGGGAGGGAGTGTATAGGCATCATCCCAATGTTTTTGTCCTAAAAATCATCCAAACTTATCAAAACCCTATAGCAAATGACGTTTCAATGACTTCCATCTGCACAAAGAAAAGTACCCAATATGTGGACTACCAAATAGTATGGCCAATCTTCTGTTGTCAGGCTCAATTGTCTTCGAATGCCCACTATACAAGTATATACTCCCTCCGTTGGAATTTAAAGGACGTATTAGGTTTCGTTAGGACAAGACTTTGACCAACGATTACTTCATTAATATACCATTTATGCAATACAAAATCATAATTATATATAAGTACTTTTGAATACAAATCTACTAATATCAATTTTGTGTCATAAAAATTATATGCTAATAGAGTAATTGTTGGTCAAAGCCTTGTCCTAACGAAACCTAATACGCCTTATAAAAAACAACGGATGGAGTATCTCTTATGACCAATAAGGAATTGAGGAAAATTTCCACCTTGAGTAAACACGAAAACCTCGCTATGAACACATACACTGTAGTCAACAGCGCCATCCTTGAGGACAAATTCTGGCAAACATGCATTATGTTAGAGCAATAGACTTCAAAATTCAGTAAAAAAAGAAGAAGCCATCATTCATATATATCTTGAATGGAGCAAGTTCTTCATCTGATGCCAATGTTTCTTTTGTCTGTAAGAGAGGGAACATTTCAAGGAGAGGAGCCATGTTCTTCTCTGCTCTATATATCTTTCCAGAAGACAAATAGATCCCAGTGTTATTGCTGAAACCCATTCCGCGAACCATTAATCCAACCTAAACACCATATAACATAAACATGTACTCCCTCCGGTTTGGTAATACCTGTCGTTTTGGACATACTGATAGTCAAACTTCCAAAACTTTGACTAACAATATATTTTTAAATATTTAAATTGGATACATAAAAATTATATGTGTAAACTTGTCTCGAGAAGTACTTTCATAATATTATAATTTTATTGGGTTTTATAAATATATTATAATAAAAATTAGCGGTCAAAGTTGTGTTTTGAAGACCGTGTCGATGTCCAAAACGACAGATATTACCAGACCGGAGGGAGTAAATCTATGAGTTCCTTTTTTTTATTCTTCTTTGCTATGCAAATCTGGCTGGAGAGGCTTTTCTGCGTGCTGAATGCTGAGCAGGGTTCAACTTTTAATTCGAATTTCGACGAATTTTGCCAATTTCGTCCATTTGGCACCTCCTCGAAAAAGAATTTCGTTCGTTTTTTCTGTTAAAATTCAAATTCAAATTCAAAAAATGAAAAAATTGACAAAAGTTATCCAAAATTTTTCTATAATTAGTATTAATAGCCTTATGACATCTGGTGGGAATATTTTTTGAAAAAAAAAAAAACAAAGTTAAGAGACGTTTTTGAGCCATTCAAAATGTAGATAATAGAAAAAGGCAAAAAAAATGAAATTAGAAGTAGTACGTCAAGTAGCAATATATACTTCAACATATTTTAGTAACAATATTTATTCAATTATATTTAATAGCAATATTTGTTCAAGTATATCAAGTAGCTTACTTCTCGTTATATGCATGCATGAACTACCAAAACTTCTTGTTTCATTACTATTTTCTTACATTTTAAATTTACGTTGAATTTTATCCTTACCCATATATTATTCTTTGATGTAATAACATGATATGACTATATTAGTAAGTGATCTAATTATATTGATTGATTTCCTTACGAATGGCCGATCTTTAAATGACATTAGTAAGTGATCCAATTATGTGAATGGTACTTGTATGTGATTACGTAAATGCCTATTTTTGCACTTGTATTGATATGTGGCAACTTGCAATTTGCCGAAAATTTTCCATATTTACGAAAGATTATGCTAGAAATTTTTTTTTGTGTGTGTGTTTCCATTTTTTATATATTTCTAACATGTTTTTTGTGTGTGTTTCCATTGATATATGACAAC
The DNA here is from genome assembly GCA_036346355.1 of Rhipidocladum racemiflorum. Lineage (NCBI taxonomy): Eukaryota > Viridiplantae > Streptophyta > Magnoliopsida > Poales > Poaceae > Rhipidocladum > Rhipidocladum racemiflorum. The sequence goes on from CM070582.1 coordinate 42,311,143, forward strand.
TTGCAATTATTTTAAATATAGCAAAGGTCATGCCATTTGTTTTTCATATTTATGAAAGATTATGCCGGATTTTTTTGTTTGTTTCTATTTTATTTATATTTCTAACATGTTTCCTATTTTTTTGGGACTTTAATGGCCTTTTACAAATTTTAAAATACTTTTTGCAATTTTTTTCCTCTTGTTTTACATTTTTTTCTCAATTTTTTTCACCTGTCACCAATTTTCGAGAAAAGCAATCATCTTTTCGAGAGAAATTCGATCTTTTCGTTGTCGCCTATTTTCGAGAGAAAAACAATCATATTTTCGAGCGAAATTCTACTTTTTCATTTGCATTTCACTCATCTGTTTGACCAATTTTCAAGTTAGTTTGACTTTCGAAACCCTTTTGTTTTTCTCAAATTTCGTTCGAAATTTCTAGAATTTCGCTACCGCCCGGTGGACAAAAAATACGATCGAAATGAAATGGTTAACCTGATGCTAAGTTCCTTTTGCTTGCGCAAAACTTGATTCCATGTGGGATGCAACATCTCTTTCTTTTTTTTACTTTGGATTGCTGCACAACTCTTAAGTTCTCAGCATTTACGTTTTGGATGCTTACGTTGTTCTCCAAAAAATTATGCGTTGAACTGGGATCGATCCTTCAACTTTTTCTTGCTAAGCAAACACGGAACAATCTGAGCTACATGCAACGCTTGCGATATTGTGTATAAGAATATTAGTAGCATATACCCCGGTCGTTCAATAAGTAAATCCGGCCTGCTTTGCAGCAATTTCGGTGCTACCTGCCGAAATCTCGACGAAATTTTATTAGGATTTTTAAAATTACTATAGCAATTTGATTTTCTTTTTCAATTTTTTTCTTCGGTCAGTGGTTTTAATCTTGTCCCCGACCGAAATCCAAAACCTCAACCGAAATTTTCGCCGAGATTTTGAACCTTGATCTCGGTTATTCGATTTTGCACAACAAAAATATTGACGTGTAAAAATTAATTATTGAGGTTGTAACAACTCTTGTCCTCAACGCAACAAATCCAAAACAAGAAGAAGTTGCAACAAACAGAACAACTGATGCAACAAATCCAAAAACTAATCCAATAGAAACAAAAAAAAAAAAAAAACATTGTCGCAAGAATGGAAAATCATTAGGGCACCTCAACATTTGCGTATGGTGTTGCAACATTCGGATTTCATTGTTGCAACAATGAGCTTACAAGGTGCAACATTTTGATAATTAATGAGCTTAGAGCAGGAAGAAGTGGCCCGATCACACCACCATCTCGTTGCTGGCGGGCTCAGATCTCGTCGCCCCGTCGTGGAGCTCAAAAAAACCTCGTCGCCCCGTCGTGGAGCTCCACCAGCACCTCACCAAGAGCTCGAGAGGCCTCGCCGCAGAGCTCCACCACTGCCTCCTGTCTCCCGGTCGAACATGGAAAGACTTCGATCGCCGTCCGCGCCAATGCAACACAGTGAGGAAACGCAGAAGCACGAGGACAAGCCGTGGTGAGTCGGCGAGAGACGAGTCACTCCAATATCTTTTTTTTCTTTAAAAAAAAAAGATTTTTGTGCAGTTAAAACAGTGACAGGCCGGCCCTGGGGTGGGGCGAGCGGGGCGGCTGCCACAGGCCCCTAAATTACTGGGGCCCCGTCATGACTCCGTCCTAATATGAAGACTAACTACGCACCTGCACAAGAGCCGAGAGCAATCATTGTTGGTAATCAGTCCAAGAATTAGATGCCAGCGACAAGTTTTCTGTTCTTTGTCTGAAAACACTCCAGCCGGACACGCTTTGGCTGAAACGTTCGTGTGCAACTCTTGGCTGAAACTAACTAACAAAAGCTTTAGATTTGAACACTGTTTTCAGAGAAAAAACAACAATCGAACTAAAACTACAGAACAGACTTGTTTTTGCGACGTGGAAATTGCTCACATCTTTTCTGATTTCATTGCAATATATAGACTCAATTACAAGAGTTGGGCTGCTTTACATCAAAGCAGAAATCGAAACAAAACTAGACTGAACTTCTATTTTCCATCGCAGGTATTGTAGCACATCCGAAACAGAGACCGAACACAACACGCAGTGTCTATCTAAAAACTGAAAAACTGTGTAGCTACTATGGAATTGTTGCTTATCGGATCTTATTTACTATGCTGGTAACTATGGCATCAGCTGAAAGAAGCTTTTCAAAATTGAAATTATTGAAAAACTATTTAAAATCTACAATGTCTCAGAAAAAGTTAAATGGTCTGGCATATATACCAGTGATCATGTTATGTGCAGCATATATACTAGCACACGTAAGAATCATCACTAGTCCACAAAAATTACTCATACTGAATGAGAAAGAGGTATTTATCACATGAAATTGTCCAAGTAATTAGTAACTTACAGTACTGTGTTTATAATCAACAGTTCTGGGGCTTTGTTGTTGGCATCCAAGTTCTGCAGAGATTCCATACTGCAGAATATATCTATTATAGAACTATTAACTCAGAGAATATGAACAAGAGGAATCACAAATTCTATTGAATGATTAGTCCCTTTTACAATGGGCAAAGCCCCTTTAAATACACATGAAAAGGTGCTTTGAAAAGACACCACTGCCAAAAGGTGGCAGTTAATATAACTGCTATCTCCTCTAATTTGGCCACAATTAGCACATGCTAATATATCTCAACACTCCCCCTTGGACAAATTATATCTATCTTCGTGTTCCTTTAAAAACTCCTTCCAAAAACCCTGTGGGAAAAAATGGATGAAGAAAATAAGAATATATATGTATATGTGTAACATCCTCGTTTTGGCTTTCTGGAGAAAAACCTAATTAAAATAAAGTAAATTCAAAAGTTGGAGTTTCTTTGGTGTTTATATTAACCTGGCATCCATTCCCCTTCGAAATCGGGAATTAATTCCCTCCCGGGCGAAAAATCGGATTTTCCAGATCACTGCATTCAAAATCCACCCGAGTCCAAAAGTGCTCCAAAAATCTCCAAACCACTTCTAAAATGTTCCAAATATTCCGAAATGATTTTAGGAATCATTCCCCGGATTTTTGGACCTCCGTTCCTATTTTATCTCGTGCGGCTTTTGTTTAATGCCTGCGATCCGCGCCCGATTATTCAATTCCACAAAAATCATCCAAATTCAACCAAACCACTTCCATTGAGTTCCAAATATTCTAAAATGGATCTAGGAATTTTTCCGGAATTTTTAGGCCATTTTTCCTAATTTTTCTCTAGGGTGGCACGTTTACGTAAAAGAGAGCCAATAGGAAAGTGACACGTGGCAGTCACTATTCATCTTCTTCAACCTCTTGCCATGCATGAACTTTGGAGCTCCAAACAAGCAAAAAATGGTGGAAGCACTCTTTAAATTCATCTAGCTCATCCAATACAACTCCAATTCGCGAACGGCCGGATCCGTTGGGATCACAACGGACTCCTCTTCCTATCCATGGGGTTGTTGCACCCGAAATCGCGTTGGTTTTTGAACGGTTGCAAGAAACCCGAAATCCACTCTTTTGGAGATTGCGCGGCCGTTCCTAGTCCGTTTCGCGTGATCCCGCCCTTCATCTCTCCGTATAAGAGTCCTCTTTCCTTTGGTGTAACCCTTCGTTAGCCTCTCAAACCCAATCGGCCGCAAGATCAAGAAAACCGACGCACTCTCGCGTTCTTCGCGTTCTTCGTGTTCTTGCTCATATCTTCCACTCCGGTGGATCTTTCTTCCTCCCGTTCGTTTCCTTGTGTTAGTATGGATGTCTAGTCTCTAATCCATCCATCAATTTCAGGGTTCATCAAGTTTCCTCGATTTAATTTCGCGTTTTGCTCGTTTCGGCCGAACCCGTGTTCATCGTCGATTTCATCTTGCTCGGTGAGTTTCGGTTCAATTCCTTAGGTTATAGGTTCCTAAGGATGTTATCTAGAGGTTCTAGCTTTTTGTTTGGATCAAATCCGTGCAAAATTGGGCTAAAATCGGATTTTTGGTGAAGAAGAGCTTCTCTGTTTGGTGGTTGATCTCCACTGTGGCGTGCGTGCTTGGGCCGTGCTCACGCCGGCCGGCCCGTCGCCCGCCGTGGCCGCCCGCCGCCGCTTCGCCGCCGCGCCCGCCCGCGCCCGCTCGCCGCCGCCCGGCTGCCAGCCGCCGCCAGCGACCCCTCGCCGCCACGGCCACCCTCACCGGCCACCCCCTTCCTCTCTCTCTCCCTTCCTCTCCCTCAATCTCTCCTCCATTGCCATGGCATGGGAAGCTTCATGAGGAAGCCTCCTCCTCCCTATGACATGTAGGGCCCACATGCCATACACATTAGCCTTGTCCAGTCAAAGTCCACGTTTGACCCAGTCAAACCCGAAGGGAATATTCCCGGAATATTCCCGGTTTTCGATTTATTCGAAATTCAAACTTCGGAAGCTCATAACTTCCTCATCCGAACTCCGTTTGACCTCATTCAAATTTCTAAATTCATCTAAAATCAAGACCTTCCTGCCAGTACTAATTTTATAATTTTTGGATTTTATTTATTTTCCGTTATTTATTTGTTGCCTCGTTTTGCGTGTAGTCGACGATCCCGGCCATGATCGCCGATTTCGCTGCCGAGCCTTCCGAAGTTCGACACCGCCAAGAATCGAAGGCAAGTCTCCTTGATGCACTTTGCTCCTATGTTTGCGAAATGATTTAAAACTGTTTATAAAGTTGCATGGCTATGTTTAATAAAATATGTCAAATATAAGTGATAGTTAATCCGAATTTGATAATTCCTCCTTGACATTGATAATCATATCCGTTGTAACTCTAGAACATTGTTTATACCATGCTTATGTTTATATGGTATCCGTTGCTATGTAGTACGGTAGAATTGCTTAGGACCTTTTCCGATAAAACAACCCATGGGTGGGATTATTCAAAAAGAATGTTATTAAATGTGTATTTGAAGGTTATTAGTATGATTTTGGTCCTGTTTTCTAAAATAAAAGAAAAGGAAAATGATTTTGACTTGGGCGGCCTGGAATGTCGGGTGGAAGCGGATCAAGTCTTGATCCTTTTGTGCAAGTACCGCCCCAGTCATATAAGGACCGACGCTTATGATTGCCATTTTAAGCGTAACCGTACTACCACATGTCTATAATGGTACGACCTGGCTCATTAATTTGTAGAAGCCTAGTATAGACTCGCCACTCGGTTGTTGTGTGAGAGCCGGACGGAGGCATTGTTGTGGTTGTTGTTTTGCTCACACGGCGCAAGAGGGGGCTTCTGTACTGGGTGGAGGGAACCCTAACAGCGGTGAAACCTCAGCGGGTGGGTCTAGCTAGGTAGATACATTGTAACGGCCTTGTCAAGATATCCCTGCCGGCACACCTAAGGAAGTGTGTTAATTGCATGGCAACAAGGGTATATCTTGTTTTGTGGGTAAAGTTGTACACCTCTGCAGAGTATAAACTATTCGAATAGCCGTGCCTACGGTCAAAGGCAAAGCAAGAAATGCTTTCATATTGGTAGACTTTGATTTTGATTTTAAAACCGAAAAGTGTTTTGTTTTGGGGTTCGGGAGTGGTTAGAACTCTCGAATGTTGTTTGGCGGAAAGAGCCAACCAGGTGGATAGAACACATTTACCTTTGACGGATGGAGTCACATGATTAACTTTGATCCTTTAAACTGTTGGCGGATAGAGCCTTTATGTTAGTGATGGTGGATAGAACCTCACTACGATAATAAATAATTCAATTATTAAAAAGAGTTGTAAAATATGCTTTGTGAAATTTATTACTTAAGTATGATTTAATCAAATGTGGCTTTATGCAAATAAATCCTATTAAGCTTCCTTTGGAAAGCCCCTCATGATCATAATTCCCGACTTGCTGAGTACTTTTGTACTCACGTGCTACACCAACATTGTAATCATCAGAGATTTATCAAGATGCTTTGAGGAAGAAGAGGAGTTCTTCGAGGAGGATTGCCAGGAGGACTAGTTATGCGTTTCCTAGTCGCCGCTTTGTGGCGTTGTGGCGTTCGCTCGTTGCTTTCTTTTTGCTTCCGCTGTTTTGAGTGTCCGGTCGTTGGACCGAGTATTGTAATAAGTGGCCATGTGGCCCATACTTGAATATTTACATTACAAGTTTCGTTATGTTCGGCAATGATGTATCACTGTGACTGTGTGTACTAGCTACTGATCTGGGACTAGTACGGAAATACACAGGAGATTCTGGATAGCTGATCCGGGGTCTCACAATATGCCTCATTAAAAACTCTCCCAAAAACCCTGTGGGGAAAATGGACAGAGAAAAGAGTACATAACATTTTAGCTTGTATTATATTGCCTCATTAAAAACCTTTATGGGAAAATACCATGTAAAAACACATAAAGGAAAAGAGTACAATATATCCTTTAAAAAACAGGTTTAAAGTTCAGAGGACTCTCCCCCTGATCCTTGCAACATACAAAGTCTCCTCATACCAATTCCATTAACACATTTCTGAAATGTGGATTTTGGTAAGGATTTGGTAAATAAATCAGCCAAATTTTCACAAGACTTTGTTTGCAAAATTTCTATCTCACCGCTCTTTTGGAGCTCATGAGGATAGAATAATTTAGGAGCAATATGTTTCGTAATGTTGCTCTTTATATAACCTGTTTGCATTTGAGTAATACAAGCCGCATTATCTTCATAGATAATGGTAGGGGATTCAATTGTATTTATACCACATGCTTTTGTATGTGATTAATCATTCATGAAGCCATACACACTCACGTGATGCTTCATAAAGTGCAATTATTTCAGAATGATTAGTGGAAGTGGCCACTAAAGTCTGTTTACTAGACTTCCATGAAAAAGCCGTTCCACCATATAAAAATACAAACCCAGTTTGTGATCTGGCATTGTGGGGATCAGACAAATAGCCAGCATCTGTATAACCCACTATGTTCATATCTTGGTTTTTCTTATAAAATAGACCAAGATCTTTTGTACCTTGGAGATACCTGAAGATATTCTTAACGCCAGCCCAATGTCTCTTTGTTGGTGCTGCGCTATATCTAGCCAATAAATTAACTGCAAATGAAATATCAGGCCTGGTGCAGTTTGCTAGATACATCAGTGCCCCAACGGCACTAAGATATGGAACCTCTTGTCCTAAAATATCTTCATCTTCATCTCTAGGTTTAAATGGGTCTTTATCCCTATCTAGAGATCTAACAACCATAGGGGTCTTTGATGGATATGATTTATCCATATTAAATTTACTCAAAATCTTTTGAGTATATGCAGACTGGTGTATGAATATCCCTTCAGGGAGATGCTCAAGTTGTAAACCTAAGCAAAATTTGGTTTGACCCAAATCTTTCATTTCAAATTCCGTCACTAGATGATTGCTAGCTTCCTTTATATCCCTTGGGGTTCCGATGATATTCAAATCATCAACATAAACGGAAATTATACAAAATCCATTTTGGGATTTCTTTATAAACACACAAGGACAATCATCGTTATTTGAGTAACCTTTCTTAATAAGGAACTCACTTAGTCGGTTGTACCACATTCTACCCGACTGCTTTAATCCATATAGTGCCTTTTTCAATTTGACACTATACATGTTGCGATTTGTATTTGGATTCGGAATAGATATCCCCTGGACTTTCATGTAAATATCCGAATCAAGTGACCCATATAAATATGCAGATCACTACATCCATCAACTGCATGGATAAATTCTTGTTTGTCGCCAATGATAATAAATATCTAACGTTATTCCACTCATTACCGGTGAATATGTTTCATTGTAATCAATGCCGGGTCTCTGCGTAAACCCTTGTGCTACAAGTCTCGCTTTATATCTCACCACCACATTATTTTCATTCTTCTTTCGAATGAAAACCCATTTATTTCCAACCGGAAATATTTTAGGAGGTGTGGTCATAACTGGACCAAATACCTCTCTTTTCTTAAGCGAGCTCAATTCAGCCTCAATTGCTTCCTTCCATTTGACCCAATCTGAGCGCTTCATGCACTCTGCCATGGACTTTGGTTCTGGATCCAGTTGAAGGGTTTCAGCAATCTTAGAGGCAAAATAAATGTCGACAATTGTAGTCTTTCTATTGTATGATTCTCTTGAATCAGTATAATTAGTGGAAATTTCTTCATCCAACAATTCTTTATTTTTGCCTTGTGACTCATCATGATTTCCCAATACAATTGAGTCCAAGGGTTAGATGTCCCAACATTGAAGTTTGTGCGCACAATTATGTTGGGTTTACCAATCACTAGAGGACTTCCAACCTCTTTTTCATTTCTTGACATAGGTAATTTACCTTTATCGATCTTTTGTTTCATGACGTCTCCGCGAAACTAAATCTGTGCATCCGAATTCTCCTCTTATTCACATTAGGGGCAAGAGTAGTTTTCTTTGGTACCTCTACTCTTTCCGAGCATTAACAGCAGTATATGAGATTTCATAACCCCTTATAATCAAGAAATGCATCTGTGATTGTTTGCAATGTATTGCAAACTTATAATCTTCTGAACCTCTTGTTCAGATTCTTTTGTACGTGGATCTAAGGACTGAATGCCTGTGGCATTCCAATCAATTTCCTGGCATTCCTTGTGGTACAAATCTCCCCCTAATGCCGGGAAATTATCCTCATCAAATATACAGTCAGCGTACCGAGCCGTAAACAGATCCCCTGTCAATGGCTCTAGGTATTTTATAATTGACGGAGAATTATACCCCACATAGATCCCCAACTTTCTTTGAGGACCCATCTGTGTACGCTGCGGTGGTGAAATCGGTACGTATACTGCGCAACCGAATTTTCGCAGATGGGAAATGCTTGGTACATCTCCACGTACTAACTGCAATGGGGAGACTATATGATATGCAGTTGGTCTAATTTGGATTAAAGCTGCAGCATGTAAAACTGCATGTCCCCAACAACTTGTTGGTAATTGACAATTTTGCAACAGAGGCCTAGCTATAAGCTTTATCCTCTTTATCAAAGACTCCGCTAAGCCATTTTGTGTATGTACATATGGTACAGAATGCTCTACATTAATGCCCAAAGCCAAACAATAATCATTAAATGCCTTTGAAGAAAATTCAGCGGCATTGTCCAACCGAATGGACTTTATCCTGTCATCAGGATGATTGGCTCTTAATTTAATTACTAGTTATATGCCCGTGCGTTGCTACGAAAAACAAAATTGATAAAGAAAAATAAAGATTAAAAAATAAAAAAATATTATTTCATAAGATAAAACATCTATCTTTAACGCTTCGTTTCTTGCAAAAACTGGCTAATTAAAGCAACGCTTCGTTTCTTGCGTAGGGCAATTAAACAGGGCAATTAAGTAGGGCAATTAAGCAGATCAATTAATGTGACGTGGGAAGAAACTCTCACTTTATATAGTAGAGATTTGGGCAATTAATCTGGCAAAAGCATGGTTCCTTGTAGAGAGTAAACATATATGGGACCATCTTGTAGATGCATCAATTAATACCATGAAATACCTAAACGGCCCAGATCAAGGCTGGATAGGTCCACAAATATCTCCTTGAATCCTTTCAAGGAAATTTAATGGCTCATTTTTAATTTTAAGGTATGAAGGCCTCAAAATTAATTTCCCTTTTGCACATGCAGTGCACATGAATTCATCATATTTTGGGAAATCTGAATTTTTAATATTATGGCCAACAGAACCTTTGACAATTTTATGCATCATACCCAAACCTGGATGACCTAATCGGTCATGCCAAATCTTGAACTTATCAAGATGAGATAAAATTGTCTTTAACGCAACATGTGGTTCGGGTTTAATATATGTATAGTACAATCCTGATGAAAAAGAAGGAAGCTTTTCAACCACTTGTTTTTCGCATCCAGTAGTTTTAGTTAAGAGCAAATACTCAATATTGCTCTCTTTACTAGTCTCCACATGGAAACCATTGATGCGAATATCTTTAAAGCTTAGTAGGGTACGTGTAGATTCAGGATACAACAAAGCATCCTCTATCACGATGTTTGTACCCATAGGGAGTATAATGATGGCTCGTCCTGAACCAACAATTTGAGCATCATTACCAGTGATGGTCATTATATTTCCTCTCCTCTTAGTTAGCGTTTGGAAATACTTTATCTCCCTTAATATAGTATTAGTGGTGCAACTGTCAACAAGACATAATTCTTCCTCCATCGGATTGTCACCAAGATCTATGAACGGAGAGAATAAAAATTAACTCCAATATAGAAATAATACACACATATATTATATATCATGTCAATATACAAGATACATATGTTCTTTACAAGCCATACCTACATGTTTGACAGTAACAAACATGTATATGCTCTTTATGAGCACCAAATAAAACTTGTACAATATGCTGAGTACAATCATAAGGGATAATGAGAGACTAAAAGGTGTCTCCATACAGATCTAGGTTGGCATATTCCACCATCATATCATTGGTATCTTTAAGTTCATCTTCCTTCTGTTGAACCATTCCATGGTCATCAACAATCTTGTCAGGATCTTTCTGTCCTTTATCCAGACTCACTTCTGGATTTTCAGCAAAATGAACTTCAACCTTGCCCTTCTGATTGTTGCCCTTGCCAACTGATTTGAGGTATAACTCAACCAGATGTTTAGGTGTACGGCATTCTCTTGCCCAATGACCCTTACATCCACATTTATGGCAAAGTCCAGTCTTCTCTCTAGGAGAATTATTTTTGAATTTTCCTTTGCCATAAACTTTTGTTTTGTTCCTCTGCATTTTGGACTTCCACTTTGCATTATTCCTTTTATTATTTTTATCCTTCTTTTGATCATGGTATGCACTAGTACTCGGAATATTGGCATGTGCTTCCGGCACTGCCATTGCCCCTGTCGGGCGCGTATGATGATTCTTCGTAAGAAGTTCATCATGCTTTTCTGCCTGAAGCAGAGTATAAATTAAATCAGAGTACTTAGTGTATTTTTGTTGACGATATTGTTGCTGCAATATCGTCATAGAAGGATGAAAAGTGCAAAGCGTCTTTTCAATCATGTCCTCATCTGTAACAGCCTTGTCACAGAATCTCAATTTGGAATTGATCTTGTGTACGCGAGAATTGTATTCAGCAACAGACTTAAAGTCTTGAAAGCGTAACATAGACCATTCCCTTTGAGCTTCAGGCAACATGACCGCCCTATGTTGGTCATATCTGTCCTTTAAGGACTTCCACAAACTTAGTGGATCCTCCTCCAATAAATATTCAGTTTTCAAGTCTGAATGGAGGTGATGCCTGATGAAATGCAGAGTTGCATACTTGAAATTTTCAGGTATAGGGGCTGCACCCTGAACAGGATCATTGATGCAAGCAGATAAACTTCTTGATGCCAAAGTGATTTTTACATCCATGGCCCAAGTTAAGTAATTACTGCCATCCACAGCAAGTTCAGCAAACTCCTTTTTGGAGATATCAGCCATATCTACATAATAATCATGCAATGTCTTAATTATTTACTTAGCAAAGTAAATCGATGCATGAATATTAACTGAATAAAATGACGTAGACCTTTTAGCAATGGGCGAGATACTCTCACTATGGGCATAGGTTTTATGCCATAGGACCCATGCCTTATGCTAATATTAGCACTTAAGGTAATCGTCAACTACATAATTTTCTAGCATTTTCATGAATTTATGCAATTTAAGTTAAGCAAATAACTTAAATAATACAGTAAATTGACGTAGACCTTTTAGCAATGGGCGAGATACTCTCACTATGGACATAGGTTTTATGCCATAGGACCCATGCCTTATGCTAATATTAGCACTTAAGGTAATCGTCAACTACATAACATGAAATATAAATGCTAGGGAATAAGATGCATGTAAATAATACAAGAACTTAGAACATCACATTTAATTGCGATACAAATATTTACATGGGTAAAATCGCAATTAAACAATACATGCATTTATTTGCTTTATTCTAAAAACCAAAGTACTAGAATGCAAATATAGCTATTAAAAAGAACCCATGGTCCTTTATTACATTTGGATTAATGAGCAATTGGGGTATTGCTTGGGGTCTAATGTGGAAAAATCCTTTTTCTTAAAGACCCATCCGACCATTTGGGCCTGACCATTAGATATGCCCTCCATGGGGGCTAGGGTTTCAACCCTAGTCCCCATGTGCGCCGGCGCTTTGCTTCCTTGCGGCTCCACTGCAGCGCCGCCCCGCTTCGCTCTGGGCCGGCCGACCTTTGGGCGCCGTCCGCCGCCACGTGGCGAAGGAAGAGGAGCCACGCCGCATGCCGTGGCGCCGGAGGCTCACGCCCATGCGCTTCGCGCCGCCACTCGGCGGCGACGCCACGCCGGGCACCACCTCCGCCGCTTTGCGCCTCGCCACCGCTTCTGCGGCATCTCCACCGCCAGCGCCGTCGCGCCATGGTCGCGCGCCGGCGCCGCGCCGGCCGGCGTTTCATGCGGGCTAGGCGCTGGAGTAGTAGGCGGCGACGTCGAGCCGCCATCGTCGTCCCTTGCACTCCGTGGCGCCGCCGAAGCGGCGAGAAAAAGGCGCACCTGCGCGCACCGCGCCACGGCAGCTGCGCCCTGCGTCGTCGCCGGTACATCGTCGTCCGGCCCGAGCTGCGGCGTGCTCCACTGTGCTCTTCGGTGCCCTCCGTCACGGCTTTCTGCCGTCGGCCATCGCCGCCTCTGCGATGCTTATCGCACCTGCTTGCCGCTTGCGCCACCTCCGCGCACGATACTGCGACGTGCGCACACGGCAGTTCACGACGATACAGGCCCATGCGGCGCGCCTCGCTGCCGCGGCATGCCGTTCACGGATGACACGACGAGGTCCACGACGGAGTAGACGGCCAGCATGGCTTGCGCGGATGGCACTGCGGTGGAGTCGACGGATGGCATGGCGCGGGCGATGGAGTACGTGAAGGACAGTGTCAACACCGAGCACTATCGAAAGTCTGTTGTATGGCCTCATCCTTCTACTCTGATTGTTTCTCTCCATTTTCTCCTCACTAATGGTATGAATGTTGTGTCTCACCTTTCCTGTTGATGGATGGTGTACACGCCTTGTGGGAAGCAAAAGTGCTGATAACGTATTATAGAACTATTAACTCAGAGAATATGAACAAGAGGAATCACAAATTCTATTGAATGATTAGTCCCTTTTACAATGGGCAAAGCCCCTTTAAATACACATGAAAAGGTGCTTTGAAAAGACACCACTGCCAAAAGGTGGCAGTTAATATAACTGCTATCTCCTCTAATTTGGCCACAATTAGCACATGCTAATATATCTCAACAATATCCAAGCCAACAGTTCTAGTCTTTGTCATTGGACTCCTGGGGAAATACGTACTGGAACGCTTGGGATGAATGGTCGAAGATTATCAGAGATTGGCCCGCGATCTTCAGGTTGGCCGTGACGAAAGCCCTCTAGATTCTTTTTGTGCCGAAGGTTGCGAGCATTCTGATTCCTGAATATGTTGCTGTACATCTGAGCTTCAGACTGTTCAGGAATGGATAAGATGCTGCTGTTGAGCTTGGTGAAAACCAACACATTCACCCTTAAAAAACGGGTGAAACTAGGAGCCGGACGTCCGATTTTTATTTTTTTTTCGAACGCCGCGCAACATTTTTTTGAACGTACGAAACATTTTTTTTACTGTTTGTCGAAGAAAAATGTTTCACTACGTAGAAAAAAATATTTCATGCGTAGAAAAAAAATATTGCAAAAAAATCAGACATCTGATCCCTAACAATTACCTAAAAAAACACACCCTTCAATCAAGCACATCTCACCCGGTACAAAGTGGTGTTATGTTTAGGTGGGCCACAAGCCCATGAAACCGAGGCCTGAGATGGCCCATTTAAGCCTGCATAGTTTTAGGTCAAGGCCTAAGAGTAGTCCTAACCATCCTAATGTCAGTGCTAATAGGCCCTTATAGATTGCACCAAACACTAGCATTCCTTAGGGCATGTACAATGGTACATATCAGCTGTCTATAAGGGTATGCTACATCAGTTTTTGGATGATGTGGGGGAGAGAGAGGGAAGGGAGAGAAATATGCTGTCTACTATTTAACAGACAGCCTTATAGACAGCTTTATAGTATGTATACTATTGTACAGACAGTCTATTAATCATATGAGAGATCATTACAGACAGCTATATAGACAGTCTATTGTATAAGTTGTCTTTAGTACTGTCTATAGATGACATGGATGTATATTATAGACAGCCACCGTCTATACCACTGTACATGCCCTTAGGGATAATTTAGTTGCTATGCAGAGGTGCCGTTGTGCGTCTAGTCCATCCACGTTCGACTTCATCGATACCCGTATTCACTAAAAAAATTAAAAATGTCGTTCGACTTAAGCAATACCTGTATTCACTAAAAAAAAATTAAAATGTATATACACATGTACGTGTTCAGTGAGATAGTATGTTTCCCCTCTCTGGAGATTGTGAACCTCTAAATTAATTTCTTAGCGTGTGTAGGGGATACCCATAAATTCAGTGAGATAGCGTGCTCCCTCTCTCTAGCCTCTAAATTAATTTCTTAGCGTGTATTGGGGATACGCACGCTTGTGTGCGTGTGGTACGTGAGTGCGATGTACGTAGGTTATGTGCGTTGGTCTTGTACCATAAAAATATTTAGTTGCTATAACGGAATCTAGTTAGCTACGAGAATCTTGGCTAAAGTAAATAATTTTTGCCTTGGCTCGAAAGAATATGCTTTCAATTAATAAGTGTCACAGCTAGAAGTTGGAAAAGCTACCTGGTTACTTTTTAAAGCCACCATAGGGCCAAACTTATTTCAAGCCATTGGTAGGACGACAGCTTCATATATGAATGGACCCAAGCTGCACGCAGCAGCTGCAACCGTAAACTTCACAAGTCCAACACCGAAAACATGTCATGTGCTGTGCATGGCCTCTTGCCTCGCTCTCACCCGCTTCCATGGATTATGGATAGGAAGGTAGCTGTTAGAAACTAGCTAGAATCACCATGCTGTCCTGTCGGCTGTCGTCGCTCGCCGCGCCGCGATCACCCACGACTCACCAACTCCATCGACCACGCATTCATGCCTGCCTCGCCCTAAAAATGCCAGCCACATGCACGCTGCGTTCTGCACGGGTACAGATTAACCGACCGATCGATCGAGCTGGCCTAGCTTGCCTGGTTTGGTCCGGCCATGGAGATCGGTCGACCACCGTAGACGTCGCCGTCGACGCTCGTCCCCGAGCAGTGCACAGCACAGGTCCGGCAGACTGGAGCTCGGCGGCGACGCTTTTGGCCGGCTCGAAAAGGGCTACAGGGGCGAGCCTGCGCACGCGAATTCGGCGTCCCCTGGGCTCCCGCGATCCTTGGCCGGACGCGTGATGTCACTGTCGTTTCGCTGCCCGGGTACAGCCGCCTTGAACAAGTTTTTCCTCGTCTCCAGCGAGCGAATCCTATGCTATATACATTGCGAGATTATGTGAAGGAAAATTGGCAAGTGTGATTATAAAATGTTATGATGAAAATTGGTATTGGTTTGGATTGGTTTTATGGTTCATACACAATATATTAACCGTCTTATGCTAACATTGAGTCAAGTTAGGTACAACTTGTGCTTGAAAAATTGTGGTTTGGTTTGTTTATGTGCAGGTGCCTCTTGAGGGTAAATGTGGTCGATGACGGTGATCGGAAATATGTTATGGGATGAATCGGGGTTCAGACGATCAAAGATATCATGCGGAACGTTCGGACAAGAGAACGGTGCACGTAAAGTCGAGGACGACGCAGTATAGCTGCCAGCGGGCCGTGCAGACAAGTGAGTCACGCGAAAGCGGCAGATGGATCGTACACGTGCATGTGTGAGTTTTAGGTCTATGCATGTATTAGGCCATGTATAATTGGTCTAGATGTGTATACATACATGTAGTTGATTAGGGTTTAGAAGTATATAAATAGGCAGGGTACCTCCTGACTTGTAAACACAGGAGTGCATAAAGGAAATCAAAAGGCAGCGGCCGTAGCGAGCGACAGAGGCGAAGGAAATCTTGGTGCTACAGTCATTCGTGATGCTACACTGTTCGCATGGAGGTTCAGGCCTTCAGGGTGGAGTGGAGTTCGGCAGCACTTGATCAAAGGGAAGAGAGAGAACTCATCTAGGGTTTTGAAATTTTACAGAGAATGCTTGTAGGATGATTTGGAGGTATATTGTGAACACATCTAAATAATAAAGATCAAGTTTTACAAATTGATGTGTTGGTAATCTCATTTCTCTTTCTCGTTCTTTATGTTGCATGCTCAGTTTTTGTTTTTCAGTTGGTTTTTTGATCTAATGTGTTTAGTCTTGGTTTAATCCATCCAAAATCTTACTAGGTCATCAATTAAATGTTGTAAAATGTTTTGTTATTTAATTCAACGTGGTTTTTGATTAATCCTGAAATTAGGGCTTGATCATAATTCATCACTATCTATCACAGTCTGCTTTCAGGGCTTATAACTTTTGATCCAGATATCCGATTGAGGTGATTTTTATTGAGTTAGTTGCACAATTCTGTCTAGTTTTTGCTGTTAAAATTTAAGGTCAATCGGAGATATGGATTGAGAATTAAGTTAGTTTGAACAACGTGTTTGCGGTCTGTCTGAGTGGATTACTGAGATTAAATTAGGTTTTTTTGTTAGAGTGATTTGTTAATCATTAAAATTTAATTTTTTTCATAGCAATCATTCACTCCCTCTGATTACCATATTATTATATTACCATCCTTCATAAATATATATATATATATATGCTCACTCATTAATCATGCATATGTCAGTTTTTCTTATGAGATAGACACACACAATCTAATCGGAGTCTCCTTGACATCCGAACATGGGAACGCCATATTTCACTTTAACACGCACGCGCATGAAAGCGCAGTTGGTTAATGCTGTTAGCCTATGAGGCTCAATGTGATGGACCGTATTTTTCAGGGGGTGTGTTTAAATTCATAACGGCTACCCAGGAAGATTAGTCGTTGGGAGCTAAGTCATACATTGACAGTATAAGAGCGAAATCAACTGCTTTATACAAATAAGGTCTAACGGCCGGAGTTTACAAAAGGAAGTAGCGAGCTCCAAAATAATACAACACAAAAGATCACACAGGCAAGGCCTGAGCAAAGAAAAAAAACCCTAAATCCAGACTACTTCGCCATCTACGATCTTCTGGAATTCTCCTGCATCTTCGAATTCTAAATTAGGTTGAAAAGCAAGACTAAGTACACAACAGTACTCAACAAACCGCACATGAATTTTTGAATTTTACATGCGGAGATATTCTCAAGGAAATGGCAATAAGGTTATTATGATGGTGGATGCAGTTTTGTTTTCCAAGTAATTTTACATTTGAAATACAAACCATACATAATAGAAATAAGCAAATTTGAGTTTTCACAAGTTCATCATTACGTCAAATTGGAAATAACAAGCCTACTTGGGTTAGGTTACGGGATTCACCCCAGTTCAAACTTAGCTTCATTAACCGGAAGCACGGCGTAATCGATTACCATTTAAACATGACTCTGCAGAGCTGCTCAGCTTTACCCACAAGACATCTACGACCGTTAATGCCACGCGCGAACTTAAATGCAACTTAAATGCATGCAGCCAGGCCGAGACCATCAAAGCCTTTCGTTGAACTACCCCCCTTTAGCACTTACCCGGTAGTTTTCAAAACTACATGGTACTCGGGACCCATGGGCCACGGCGGGAGACACGATCCGATACTGTGGGTATCTACCGTTGTGAGAATCGGCAGGTGACACCACCGATCAACCTCCATTCCACCCCGTTCGCTATGCGATCCATACTGTCCAACACACGCAGCATGGTAGCTTCATCCTATAAATATTTCAAGGGGGAGTTCAAGTAAAAAGCTAGGTTGGATCGAGTCAACAGGGCCGACTGACCCAACTTGTGGTTGAGCGAGATCTAAGCTATTTACTTTGTCCAAAGTTGTGATTACTTATTTTATACCTAAGACTTAGCCAATTCCAAACCAACAATCTTATCACACACATTGGCCTCGTCATCGGTCGAGGTTCGGGCACGTAGCCATCTAGTGGTTTGCCCGCCAAAGTCCTCTTACCGTAGCACATTTTCAATATAGTCTACATCAAGCCTACTGCTTGATGGTTTTATTTTAATACGCAAAACTTTTGATGTTCAACTAATTAATTAACTATTAGCATACAAGGTTCAATAGCTAAGTCTAAGGTTTGCAAAGGAAATAAGGCATAACAATACAAAGTGGGTCTTTAATCAAGCTAGGTGCTAACTATGTTATCATGGCATTCTAAAATAAACATTTTTAGCATTTTAACATACCAATATAATGCAGTATTAAAATAATTATAACTACAATATTGTTATGGGTTCAAATGTTCAAGGAGTGCGGCTTGCCTTGCGAGGCGAGGGGGAGTCCTAGGTCGTCGTCGACGTAGTCGATCTTGGTGCCGATCACGTCCTGCTCCTGCTCCGGCTCCTCGTATTGCTCCGGGTCAGCTCCAAGGTCGGGTCTAGGGCACAAAAAGTGAGCAATAAGTAAACAAATAAAACAATAAAGAAAAGAAAAGAGAAAAACAAGAAAATGAGAAACGAAAAGATTTGAGAGAGAAAGGCCGGAGGTGAGTTTGAGGGTAAATTGGGCATTTTGGAATTTTGTGAACTTCAAATGGCGAAACAGAGGTTGTATTTGGACTCAGTGGTGCGAAACGGTTGAGATAGTGTATTTTGGCTATTTTTGGACTTTCTGGGGATTTTTCGGATTATTTAAAAGGATTTTCTCGGATTACATAATTCCGAAAAAGAAAAAGAAAAGGAAAAGGAATTGGGCCGCATAGGGGGCACGGCCCAATCGGCCGAGAGGCCCACGGGCGGCGCGCACTCTCGAGCAGAGCTGGACCGGCCCAGCGAGGGTGGGCGTGGCTTAACCGACGCGCGGGCCCGATCAGCAGAGACAGAGTGAGTGGGGGGGCAAGCTAGGGTTCGGGCTCGGCTCGGGCGAGTGAGGCGGCGGCGGGCGAAGCGGGGGTGATTCAGGCGGCTAGGGTGGCGCCGGAGCCGAAAGAGAAAGGGAGGGGGCCGGGGAAGTAAGAGGGCGGCAGGGGAGAGGAAAGGTTGGGGTCGGCTAGGGTTAGGGTTAGGGGATTGGGCGGGGCAGGGCGGTGGGGGCGAGGAGGCGAGGTGATGGCGAGGGCTTGGCCGCGGGGACGAAGAAGCGGTGGCGGGTAGAAGAAAAGGGGGCAGCAGGCTCGGGGCAAGCCGCGAGGCCGGAGTTGGGGAAGAGGAAGGGGTGCTCACCAACGAGGGAGAGGGGAAGGGCCAGGAAGGAGGGCTCGGGGGAAGGGGCTTTATAGCCAGGCGCGCGAGGAAGAGAGAGAAGAGCTCGGGCGCGAGACGGTGATGGCGACGGCGGCAGTTGGAGCAGGGGATGGGGCGAGGCGTGGGCGGAGCAAGTGGGGATGACACGGTTGGGCGTGGCGTGGGGATGACACGGTTGGGCGTGGCGTGGTGATGGAGGCCGGTGGCGGAGGGGACAAGACCGGGGCGCGCGAGGCAAGGTGGAGCATGATGCAAGGATGAGATGGTGGCGACCGGGCGCCGCGACGGAAGGACCGCGACGCGACAGGAGCAGCTCGGGGATGACGCGAGCGTGATGCACGCAGCGACCGGTGATGGAGACGACACGGCAAACCGGTCCGCGTGCAGGAACGGCCGAAGGAACGGAGAAGGGATGAATGATTAGCCTGTCCCCTGTCCTAGCTGCCTCCTTGCATGCAAGGCTGGATCGGCAGCGTTACATCTTCCATGTTCCATCGCAAATGATAGCTGCATAAGCAAGATAAAAGAGCAGTAGTAGGCAGAGGCGTCATCCTTCCTGTTTCTCTCCTCTCGGTAGGTAAGCCCGAATTAGGGCTAGCCTAACTAATAAGACTTGGATCGCCATGGAGAAGCTTCGTGGGGGGTCATTGTTTGCCTCTGTGCGCGCGTACCAAACCTGCCTCCCTGCATGCTCATCACTTTTGACTCTGATTTGCGCCCGTAAAATTCGTGTCCCTTTCGGTAGCATCAACCGAGCTAGCTACACTCTGATTTATCGAGTCGAGCTGTACGGCATTGGGTTGCGCTTCCCCTTCTTTAACCATGCATGGGCTCTCGCGACCCTCCGAAGATCTTCGTTTTAGCTCATTTGTAGTTAACTTTCTAAAACTTTGATCTCTAATATACATAAAAGTATTTAGATTAGTCGCATGAAAATGATGGCGTAGATTTGTCATAAAAAAAATATACTTTCGTATCGTTACCTTTTTAATGATTTTTACTAGCATATAATTAGAAATTCTAATAATTAAGAGCGTGCATTAGAGACCGTATCGTTGTTCAAAACGATGAGCAAGAAAAACAGAGATGGTACTGTACTCCTATCCTATATGGAGAGCAAATCTCTTGGAGTACTAATACACCAGTACTATAATCCAATATACTATTAATCTATTCTTGATGAATTAAGAGGTATAGGTGCATGTTTTAATTAGCAGAGGCATGCACGGACAGTGGACAGATGGATGGATTATGCACGGATCCATGTACTTAATCATATGTTGCCATCTACACCTGCCCCGACCGTTCTGTGTACCGATATCACGGCGTTGAGACATCATGATCGCAATAGATCACGCATCATTATTACTTACAACCCAACTGTGAGCGGATCGATCCTTTCTCTCATTTTTCCCCCTTTTAACGGGAGGAAGATAATTTCAGTTAAGTTTTGTTTTTTAAACAGAGGACATGCCCCGAAGCACAGTAGGCGCACTGGATAAACTAAAGCGTTTATCCAAGCGAAAAATCTAGTACATTTTTGCGGTGCCCAAGTATTTCGAAATAGAGGATTCATGGTGCTATTTGCTGCTCCCAGAATGCTTACGCGGTGATCGTAGCGTCCCAAGTCCCAACAGAATGATGGTGTATGCTACTCCTTCCTTTCACTTTTATAAAACTTATTTTCTTAACAATTTTATTTATAAATATGAAACTTACGGGTAGATTTAATAATGCATTTCCTTCTATACATTTATTTATTCTTTCTCAATTATATGTATTTATTCATTACCATCCACACAAAATATATCTTTTATCTTTCAAGACAATTAAGTAAAAGCATCTAAGTCATATGTAGCATATTTTCACTCTAGTATTGTGCAGGAACATGATTATTTTTATAGTTTTTTATTCCGTCTAATATAGAGTTGATAAAGCTATCGGGTATACGATGACTTAATCAACTCTATATTTAACGAAATAGAGAACCATCAAAATAATCCTATTCCTGCATAAACCAGAGTGAAAATAAGCTACCTATAGTATTATCATTTGGGGATGAGCATGAAGTGAAAAGATAATTCAGAACATGACAACTCTCAAGTGAAACTGTGGATGAAATTAGATTTTGCCTTAGAATCCATCAATATTTGCTCTCACAGTTGCGAGGAGTTACTTAGCTTTCTTCACTTTTCAGATTGACAACAAAGATGCGTGAGGAATGGTCTAAAGGAAAGAAATATAAACCATAAACTTGGAAGTAAGGCACATATTACAAGTAGTTGGATTGGAAGTTAGACGTAGCCCACTCGCCTCTGCCACCAACTGTTCGATTGGATAGGTGGCCACCATCAACGCGTTGTCTTCTAGTTGGTCTTGGATCTCCTGGTATTGGTCCCGCTTGAAGGGTCGAGGATGCCGACTAAAGGGGGTGAATATGTGACTTTAAAAATTCTTAAGTGAAACTAAGTACTTGCCTAATTAACCCTAAGTTAAACCTTAACAAAGATAATGCGGAAGCGATAAACTAAGGTTTTGACAATTAAGGCCTAAATCTTCCAAACTCATTAATTGCACTAGTTAATTAAGTCTCTAAACAAGATAAACAATTCTAGCACAATCAAGCAATTAATCATAATACAATGAAAATAAATTGCTTGATAGTAAAAGAGACAAGGAGACACACCAACTTTTTTTCATAGTCTCGGAGACTTGCTGGTCTTCCCTAATTCACGTTGAGACAAGCCCGAACACGATGGATCAGCTCCAAACTTGAGCACTTGCCTCGATTCCACTAGTGGTTGCTTCTTTACCCCTCCGGGTACGCAAGCACCAACCTTCACAATTTTTATCGGGGCTTCTCATAACCTCTATTGAGAGCTCCTACGCACGATGCTCTGCACCGTCTAGAAGGCGGTAACTTCCAAAAGTAATAAGCTAAACTCCCCGCTTGAACTTCACCTAGTGCAACACATGCACTCTAGTGATCTCCTAAGTGCAATATATGCACTAGGATCCTTCTCAAGTGCAACACATGCACAATGGGGCCTCGATCCACTTTCTAATTGCAACACATGCAATTAAGGCCCACTCTTAGCTCAAGAATCAAATAAAAGAGGATGCAACACATGCAAATCTCCTTCACAAATTCACACAAGAGCCAATAACACTCCACAATAGCAGCAACTCAAAATGCCAGCCCTTAAAGCTCATTTTATAGCCTCCCATATGAAATCTAGCCGTTGAGAGGCAAAATAGGCAAGAACAACAGCAAATTTGGCCTATTGCCTTCTGAGGCATGGTAGTGCCGATCTCAACCCCAACAATCGGCTAACGGTTATATTCCCAGTATTACCGTAGGCAAAGTCACGGTAGTACCACTCAAGCGGTAGTACTAACCCCCATAGGGCAGTACTGTTGGACTCAGGCTACCTCCAGAACAACCTTTCTGGAAAATAATTACCGGCATGTAAACATCGGTAGTACCAGTCTCGGGCGGCACTACCGCTGCCCAGGGGCTGTAATGCCGCTTGGGGCGGTACTACCCTGTCCAAGGGCCATAGTGCCGCATTTTTCAGACTAAAACGATTATACCTTTTACCTTGAAATCTGATTTATATGATCTTGGATTCTATGAAAAGCTTATTAGGGGGGCTATATTTTTCACCTTTTTTTTTCAAGATTTAAGCAATCATAAATATTTTCAAAAATCATAAAAACTCCAAAGTAGCCACTTAAGTCTAAATTTTGATTTTCTCAAAATCCCTCACATAGACTTGATCAAAAAGTGTGGCTACAAACTAGCAAGAGTGAACAAAATTAAATTTTGAACCATGTGATGATCAATTCATGATCAAAATAATTCCAAATCCATAAACATCATCTTATTTGCAAAACACATTCGCAAATAGCACAAGAGTCTATGGGGCTGTTTGGTTCGAGGCCAAATTTGCCAAGTCAACCCTTGCCAAAATTTGGTGCCCAAATTGGTGGCCAAAGTTTGGCCAACCATTGGCTAGGAAATGAACTAGAAAAATTTGGCTAGCCAATGGAGAAAAGAATCTAGCCAAAATTTGGTTGCAAACCAAATGCTTGCCAAATTTGGTCAACACTACCAAAATTTGGCATGGCAAACATTGGCAACCAATAGACACAAACCAAACAGGCATGACGTGATTAACACAAGATCGCCAGGGAGGAGGTCACCGAGGAGTTCGTCGGGGAGGAGGATGCCGGGGGGTTAGGGTTTGGGGGAGGCGAAATGCGTTGGGAGGCGAGATCTGCAAGACGAACCTCTATCGGTATGTTTATATAGTGGTTTCAATTCATATCACAGATGGTTTGTAGATAGAACCATCTGTAATGGGTATATCATGGTTTTTTTTACCACGAACCGTCTGTGATATAACATTACTACAGGCGGTTCTTAGCGAAACAAGTAATTTTGACGATTGCGCTTCAAAAACCGTCTGTGATTAGATTTAACATAGTCGGTTTTTAAAAATCGACTGTGATGACAGATCTAATATATTCATTTCTATAGTAGTGTATGTACCATTGTATAGATAATAAACTAATTGTATGAGAGAATTGTAGATCATTTTACACACCATTTATTGTATAAATTATTTTTAGTCATATATATAAATGATATAGATGTATATTGCTCCCTTCGGTCTAAAAAAACTAACGTTTTGGATATCGATACGGTCTTCAAAACACAATTTTGACTACTAAATTTTATTATAATATATTTATTAAAATAATAAAATTATAATATTTCGAAAGTACTTCTCGAGACAAGTTTACATATATAATTTTTATGTATCCAATTTAAACATTTAAAAATATATCAATAGTCAAAAATTTTAAAAATTTAATCATCACTATACCTAAAGCATCAGATTTTTTAGACCGAAAGAAGTACCACTTTACATGCCCTGAATCCAAATGATTGAACTACTATCAACGGCAAAACACCCTAGTCTCTAACGTAGGAGTTCTCTCTCGTATCGCTGGCTCCTGTAAATAATACTCCTTCCGTTTCACAATGACTGTAGTTCTAGCACTCAAAAATTTTATCAAAATTGTCGTAGTTATCACGTTCCAATACAATTTTAGAGGTAACATGATCTTTGTACCCTTCATCAATATAAAATTTTGTTTAACTAATCTGTTTAGCTACCCTTTATTAATCACAAAGAACGAGAGTAAACAAATTATTTTCTATATCTGTTTATTTTGTATGAATTTAATTAAAACTATAATACTAGTACTAGATCGTGTGCTCAATGGTCAAGGTGACCAAGCCAGAGAATCATTTTCCTTTACTCGCACTCGATCGTGTGTGATACATGTGGTTGTTGAAATGGGGGACAAAATACTCCTGGCTCGAGGCGCTGCAACTCTATCGATCACCCCAAGTTTCAGCCCTATGCAATTTGCCTTGTAAATTGTGCTTGCACGCACTACGTACACTCCACTACTACCACTTGAGTTGCGTGTGTTAGTATTTTAGTACTACTCCACCCTAAACCGCCACCCTAATCGATTCCATCTACAGGCAAGACCTGGTTAGTCGCGCATCGTCACAAAAACTCGTGTCCATCCAGATTTGTCTCGCATGTTTCGCCAATCCTGACAAATTGAAGTGCCGACTATTTGCACACGATCCTTGAAATCAATGGTCGTTTCGAAGAATTAAAAAAAAAAAGGTTTAATTTCTATAAAAAAAAATAGAAATTTGCACACGGCCTCTAGTATTGATTCGATTCGAAACTTTCAGATAAAGCACAACTTTTTGGTTCAAAAAATTTTAAATAAAAAACTTTCGGTTTGGAAAATTTGATTGAACCGAAAACTCCGACACAAGAAACTTCAACTCGCTCCAACTCGTAAAAATGTCAACTAGGAACAAATTGCAACCGATTTCAAGAAAATTCAGCTCGATTTGGAGGGGATTCAAATCGGTTTCAAGAAATCTCAACTTGATTCAAAATAAAAAAACTAAGTAGTAGTAGCGTTAGGGCTAACACGTTGGGCGACAGGTGTTCTCGCCGGCACACGGGTTCCTAGAGGAGGCGGCCGTGTTGTACCGTTTCCGTGAAGGATGCGAGCACAGAGAAGCATGCAAGCAGATAAACAAAGAGGGGATGCTGTGCCTGTGCGGCAAAGGAGGCGTGGCACAGCGCCAACGGTGACCATAGCCATGAGCGCATGTGACATGACGCTCGTGGCCTCATGCTTGAGGAGAGGGAGGGGGTGTGGGGGGGAGGAAGAAGACATACCAAAGGGAGCGGTCATAATCTTTAACCAATATTATTATTTTCCAAATATTTAGACTGATTTTATTAACATGATGATGTTAGATTTGTTATAAGAAATACTTTCGTAGCATTATCCTTTCTAAATATTTTATAAATACATTAGTATAAAATTATTGGTTAAAGTTTAATCTCGGAGACCATTGTGAAACAGGCGTACGCAGCATAATCCTGTGTGATTGAAAAGGTCGAAGAGGAGGTGGCAAGAATAATTTGAGTGTCCTTGGTGCTGGAGTCAAAAGAAGCCACGACGACCGAGATGTCAGCAGGGGACAGGCTCGCAGATATATACCTGTGCCAGGCATCAAGCATGCATGGTCCTGTACTGAATCTGAAAAGGAGACAGCTGCTCGTAGCAGTAATTAAAACCGGAAAGAAAATGTCACATTGATTACTCCATGCTTCAAACATGATCTGGGCTCTCTCTATTTTCTCTTCTTCTAAAAAAAACAAGTTTGGACTCTCCTCTGCTTTGTGTGTATGACTTTTGACCTGTCAGTTCTGAGCATTGGAACCCAGTACTGGAAGCTCTGGCTTTGCAACAACTCACTGCCCAGATTTTGGTTGGACGAAATTTCGGAAATCTCGGCTTGAGATAAGATTCTCAAATCCAATCTGGTAACATGAATCTGGTAGGATTTAAATGGTAATCCTATCTGCATCTGAAAAGGGCCGGTACCGACACATATGTAATTCTTTTCAAGTGTTCTAACGATGATATAATGATATCTTGTTGCCAGTGTTCTTCAAGAATGGGACGATACACGAGTTCGTTTATCTACACATGCTAAATTTTTGAAGAAAACAACATAAACACAAAACTAGGTATATGCTCATTCAGTGATAAGATCGTTTCATAATAACACAAGCTGTCTTTGTTGTATCAAGCTGAAATTTGTTAAATGCATCTTTGAATGTGTGTGTGTTGAGAAATTAGACAAATTCCAGATTTAATCCCGAATATAAATCATGAACAACATCACAGAAACTAGCATGTATTTCTCTACTATACTAGACAGCACGAACAACATGACCATCTGGCTAAACATGATTAACCACGAGAATAGGACAGATTGAACGTCTTGAGCGAAGAAGATCACGAGATGCCGCGGTTGGTGCAGTCGCGACATTGACGTTGACGACGTTATTGCCGGCACGACGCAGGAGCCGTTCACTGCGACGCCTGGCAGCAAGAAGAGGAAGGCGACCCGTGATGAAGATCTTGAGCAGTCGCGCGAAGCGCTTCCCAAAAACCTTATTCGCCCTCTCCCGGTGCAGGATCTCGAAGGCGAAGGGTTCCGGAGACCTGCTCTCCCGATCGCTGGTGCACGCCGGCGCTCGGAATGGAGAAGGCTACGGTGGTAGCGCAACAGCGAGAGGTGGCAAAACTCTAACCCCTCTCAAGCCTCAAGCACCAAGCACTTTTTCACTCCTAGTGGTGGCCTTTAGGTGGTTTATATAGAGAGCCAAAGGTGTTCCTCCCCTTTCCCCTAGCAATATGGGACTAAAGGATTCCACCATCCTCATGCTCCCACATGGGCCTTTGAGATTTTCTTTAGGAATTAGTTCATTTGGGCCAAGCCCACTTATTCCAACAATCCCCCACCAGATCTCAAATGCCCATTTAGAGATTTGCCAATACTCACTCTTGTTTGATATACAGCGTTTCAGAGACTGTTAAGTTGAACTTTTGCCTAGAGCTCCAAGTTACACCTATTCACAACTTGAACAATGGACTACGCCTTGAATTACAAGTTTTGTGTGAACAGGTTTCACTCAAAGCCATAATCGATACTGGCTGCATTAGCCTCCTCCGCGGTGGAGCATATGCATCGTACTCCATGGTCTCTTCATGAGCTTACTAGAGATCACCTGGTCTCATAGGCTGCGACGTTAGGCAGTCGGGCTCATATAGGTGTGTTCTTTCAAGAATGCTCTGTAGGACGACATCTTCGCTAGTTAAAGCCAACAGAAACACATTAAGGCATATCGCCATCCTGCCTTCTGACCTTACGAGAGTATTGCATCTTCACTTGGAGAGGGCAACAGATTACTCTCCTCGGTTCGCCAATTGCTTGTTTTACCCAGGACCTAATTCACGGGATCTCCGATCACAAAGGCCGAGTTACCACAATGGCAACTTATATGGAGTCTCATACCCATCTCCCTAGATGCACCTTCTATCACATTCGTGATAGTCCCTTTGTAAAGGGATGCCAGGTTTTTGTCTGTTTGAATATAAGTCACACTTATAACTCAGGAGTTTCTCAATTTCTGACGGACTTCAATCGTCTTTTAACGTGTCTTGATGACTTCGCATTATCCTTAGCACTGTTCACTTTAGCAATCACAGATTGATTATCACGATTCATAAGGATAGCGGTATTGGTCTTTCAACCACCAGCAAGTCCATCAAGAGCTCACGTGACCAATCTGCCTCTACAAAGGTGTATCTAAAGCGATGAGCTCTGCCTCCATGGTTGACCTTGTCAAAATGGTCTGTTTGCAAGACCTCCATGACCTCGCACCACCACCAATGGTAAATACATATCCACTTGGTAGCATAGAGCTCATCAACATCGTAAATCGATTCGAGACACTATATCCCTCAAGCCTGCAGGTGCCCTGAATAGTGAATCCCATAACTCGTAGTACCTTTCAAATAGCGCATTACCCTTTCAAGTGCATGCCAATGATCGAACCGGGTTTGACATGAACCTACTCAATTTGCTCACACAAATGATATATCAGTCTCGTTGCACCAAGAAGATACATCGATGAACCGATAATCCGAGAATATATTAACTGGTTTAAGCCAATTTTCTTATTCTTTCTCAGTGTCACACTGGGATCATAAGGAGTGGGAGAGGGCTTGTTGTCCATAAAGCCAAACCGGCTCAAGATCTTCTCCACATAGTGGGATTGCGAAAGAGTAATCCCACTCTCATCCTTAATAAGCTTGATGTTAAGAATTACATCAGCTTCTCCCAGATCTTTCATATCAAATTTCTCTGATAGGAAATACTTGACCTCATTGATCACATCAATATTTGTGCCAAAGATCAGTATATCGTCCATATAAAGGCACAATATAACTCCTTCACCCCCACCATAGCGATAGTATACACATCTATCAGCCTCATTAATGGCAAAGCTCGCAGACGTCAAAGTGGTGTCGAACTTCTCATGCCATTGCTTAGGTGCTTGTTTCAAGCCATACAAAGATTTCAATAATTCTGAGACCTTGCTCTCTTGACCATTTACTACAAACCCATCAGTCGTTCCATGTAAATTTCCTCATCTAACTCTCCATTAAGGAAAATTTGTCTTCACGTCCATCTGATGAACTAGAAGACCATACGAGGCAGCCAGAGAAAGTAATACTCGAATGGTGGTCATTCTAGCAACAGGTGAATAAGTATCAAAGAAATCTTCGCCTTCCTTTTGGGTGTAACCCTTAGCCACAAGCCGAGCCTTGTACTTCTCAATAGTACCATCAGGCCTAAGCTTCTTCTTGAACACCCACTTACAACCCACAGGTTTACAACCATAGGGCCGTTCGATTTACCTCCCAAGTCCCATTGGCGAGAATCGAGTCCATCTCATTACGGACAGCTTCTTTCCAATTATGCATCTGGAGATGCATATGCCTCTGCAATGGACATAGGAGTATCATCCACGCAGGTATACAATGAAATCATTGCCAAAGGATTTTTCAATCCTATGTCTCTTGCTCTTTCTAAGAGCTTCATTGTCATCCTCCTCTAGGACTTTCTCAGATGGTTGCTCAGAAGACTCAGTAGGTATAATAGTTTCAGGAATTATCTCAGAAGAAAATCTAGAAGTGCTATGCATATCTTTCATCGGAAATATATTCTCAAAAAATGTAGCATCGCGAGACTCCATAATAGTATCAACATACATATCAGCCACATCAGATTTAACTACTAAAAATATATAAGCGATGCTCCGCTGAGCATATCCCAGAAAGACACAATCCACTGTCTTAGGCCCGAGCTTTCGCTTTTTGTTAATCGGTACAACGCCAAGCATCCCCACGTGCGCAAGTAAGAAAGTGATGGTTTTCCCCCAACCCACTTCTCGTAAGGGGTATTCTCCTTGTTTCTGTTAGGAACTCTATTCAGGACATGACATGAAGTCAACACAGCTCCCCCCACCATGCTTTAGATAAACCAGCCGTGTCTAACATGGCGTTCACCAAGTCAGTCAGCGTGTGGTTTTTCCTCTCGGCAATCCCGTTTGATTCGGGTGAGTAGGGAGGTATCCTCTCATGAATAATACAATGTTCCGCACAGAAATTATCAAAGATTTTGGAAAAATATTCGCCACCACGATCCGACCTAAGGCGTTTGATCTTTCTCTCTAGTTGGTTTTCACCTTCAGCTTTATAGATCTTAAAGTAGTGTAGCGTCCCATCCTTAGCTTTCAACAAGTAAACATAGCAAAATCTAGTCGCGTCATCAATCAATGTCATGAAGTATCTCTTTCCACCCTTTGTCAACACACCATTCATCTTGCACAGATCAGAATGTATGAGTTCTAGAGGTGCCAAGTTCCTCTCCTCAGCCGCCTTGTGAGGCTTTCAAGGTTGCTTTGATTGCACACAACTATGGCACTTAGACCCTTTGACAATAGTGAAATTCGGAATTAAACTCATGCTGGAAAGCCGATTCATAAGACCAAAGTTAATGTGGCATAAAGAAGGGAGCCACTAACGAGATTCTTGCTTATAGAAGGGACATGTTGCACGTTCTTTAGCTGCACGATCTTTCCCGAAGTAAACTTCAGATCCACTGTGCCAGAGCCATGAACAGAAGCATGTGACCCGTTCCCATTAGGACAGAAGAATCCCGAGTGACCCAATAAGAAGAGAACATATTAATGTCAGAACACACATGAACATTAGCACCCGTATCAATCCACCAACTGGAAGACTGAAATACTGTGAACACAGAAGGTAAATTACCATACCCTGTGTCTCCAGTGTTGCTAGCGGTCACCGTGTTGTGACCTTGGGCCTTTGTCCATTGTTGGCCTTTTTCCCTCGACGGTCTGCCCGATCTGTGCATTCCTTGGAAAAATGCCCGACTTCACCACATGCAAAGCAGGGCATCTCAGCCTTGTTTATCTTCTTCTTCTTGAAATTGGTAGTCTTATTAGGCTTGTTCTTCCCTTTGTTCTTGCCGTAGTTCTTACGAACCATATTGGTCTTTGGACTAGCCCTCGGCTCCATTACCACTTGAAGTCTTTAGCCCGAGCCTTCTCTTCAACATCAAGGACGCTATCAGATTTTAGTGATATCTTTGTCCTCTTATGTTTTAGAGTAGTGCCGAAACTCCTCCACGAGGGAGGCAGTTTTGCAATGATGCAACCGGCCACAAAAGGATCAGGTAAGACGCATTCCAGGAGTTCAAGTTTCTTGACAATGCACTGTATCTCATGGACTTGCTCTACAACAGAGCGATTATCAGCCATCTTATAGTCATGAAAGTTTTCCATGACATACGATTCATCGCCGCATCCGATGCACGAATTTGGCGTTCGGTGTATCCCACAGCACCTTCGCATCTGTTATGTGCATGTACACATCACACAGACGGTCGGCAAGAACGCTAAGAATGCATCACACGAAGATAGTATTGGCATCCGTGAAACTTTTCTGCTGCTCAGCAGAGAGATCACCTTCAGGCTTGCCTTTACTAACCCAGAATACATTCATAGCTGTAAGTCTGAGCGTGACCTTGACTTGCCACCTCTTAAAGTGCACACCAGAGAATTTAATCTCCGGCCTCGGTCGTCGGCAAAACCAGCCATTGTTAATTCAGGAAGTTGTCTATAATAAGGTTTTGGATTGTTGAGAAATTAGACAAATTCCAGATTTAATCGAATATAAATCATGAACAACATCACGAAACTAGCATGTATTTCTCTACTATACTAGACAAAGACGAACAACATGACCATCACGGCTAAACATGATTAACCACGAGAATAGGACAGATTGAGCGTCTTTGAGCGAGAAGAAGATGCAGATGTCGCGGTTGGTGCGATCGCGACATTGGCGTTGACGGCGTTATTGCCGGACGCAGCGAGAGCCGTTCAACTGCGACGCTGGCGACAAGAAGAGGAAGGCGACCGTGATGAAGATCTTGAGCGATCGCAAGCGCTTCCCAAAAACCTTATTCGCCTCTCTCGGTGCGAGGATCTCGGCGAAGGGTTCCGGAGACCTGCTCTCCCGATCGCTGGTGCACGCCGGCGCTCGGAATGGAGAAGGCTACGGTGGTAGCGCAACAGCGAGAGGTGGCAAAACTCTAACCCCTCTCAAGCCTCAAGCACCAAGCACTTTTTTTTTACACTCCTAGTGGTGGCCTTTAGGTGGTTTATATAGAGAGCCAAAGGTGTTCCTCCCTTTTCCCCTAGCAATATGGGACTAAAGGATTCCACCATCCTCATGCTCCCACATGGGCCTTTGAGATTTTCTTTAGGAATTAGTTCATTTGGGCCAAGCCCACTTATTCCAACAGTGTGAACTAACAAACCACGGCAAAAAAAAACCCTGCATCAAGAATGGCCCTGAACAACAAACTCTCACGGCACGGTAATTTGGCAGTAATCCTGCACAAATGATTTTTTTTTAAATAATACTTTTTTTAAATCAAATTGCGTTTTTAATATACGGAATAAAAAATTTGCAAAAATAATGTGCCGTCGCCAAACGGTATGGCGAACACCCTATTTTCGCCGAACCGTCTGGCGAATACCCTATTTTCGCCACACGGTTCGGCGAAAATAGGCTAATTGCGCTATTAATTGTTCAGAAACATGGGTTAGGCTATTTTCGCCGTACGTTGTGGCGAAAATAGGGTATTCGCCAGACCGTTCGGCGAAAATAGGTAGTCGCCATACTATACGGCGAAAATATATAGTTCGCCAAGCCGTATGGCGAAAATAGGTAGTCGCCAAGCCGTGCACGCGAAAATGTATAAAATATGGAATAAAATAATTATACCACATGCATATAGTGTTGGATGTTCCATTTATGCAAAAATATGTAGGTATCGTACCATATTATGGAAAAATATTTCATCTACGCCTTTGTTCACTACAAAAATATACTGCACTTTGTAAAATGTCACGTTCGAATGTATTTTTGGCACGAATACATGATTTGCTCTTTGATATATGGAGTACCATATTATGGGAAAATTTTTCATCTACGCCTTTGTCCACTACAAAAATATACCGCTACAATAACCCTAAGTACTATTGTCAACAATAACTTTTAGGCCTTTTCGGCAGCCTGTAAAATGTCTCGTTCGAATGTATTTTAAGCACGAATACACAGATTTGCTCTTTGATATATGGACTACCATATTATGGAAAAAATTTTCATCTACGTCTTTGTTCACTACAAAAATATACCGCCACAATAACCCTAAGTACTATTGTCAACAATAACTTTTAGGCCTTTTAATGACTGTAAAATGTCTCGTTCGAATGTATTTTTGCACGAATACATGAGATTTGCTCTTTGATATATGGACTACCATATTATGGAAAAAATTTTCATCTACGTCTTTGTTCACTACAAAAATATACATACAATAACCCTAAGTACTATTGTCAACAATAACTTTTAGGCCTTTTAGTGACTGTAAAATGTCTCGTTCGAATATATTTTTCTACACGAATACATAGATTTGCTCTTTGATATATGGACTACCATATTATAGGAAAATTTTTCATCTACGCCTTTGTCCACTACAAAAATATACCGCCATACAATAACCCTAAGTACTATTGTCAACAATAACTTTTAAGCCTTTTAGTGACTGTAAAATGTCTCGTTCGAATGTATTTTCCTAAGACGAATACATAGATTTGCTCTTTGATATATGGACTACCATATTATGGAAAAATTTTTCATCTACGTCTTTGTTCACTACAAAAATATACCGCCATACAATAACCCTAAGTACTATTGTCAACAATAACTTTTATGCCTTTTAGTGACTGTAAAATGTCTCGTTCGAATGTATTTTTAAACACGAATACATGAGATTTGCTCTTTGATATATGGACTTCCATATTATGGGAAAATTTTTCATCTACGCCCGTTGTTTACGCTGATAGAATTAAATGGTAAGACATAATATGAGAAAGGACAATAACAAAAGCATGTAGATGCGACCAGCAATCTTAGTACGCAAACTCAACCTTAGTGCAGCAGATACAACGGATATTAAACAGTGATGGCATTGCTAGGAGAAGTGCCAATAACATCGATTGTAATGGTGGAACAAGTGATCGTTCCGCCTATGTTAAGAGAGTGGGAATGATGCCATACATTTTCTACATATTACATCACTGTCAATCTTGTGCGATTTGTTCTCGGACACCGCTCAATCTCTCTTATGAAAGAGCTCCATGGCGTCTTGATGCTCCCGGTATCGCCGAATGGGTAGCCTATGCCATACGTCTCCGGGTGTAAGAAGTAACTTGTTTGTGTGCGTGCAGGAGTCCTGCCCTCCCATATGGGCATGGCTTCCGATTTCCGGCGCCCCTATGTTAATACCACCGGGGTTGCTTGGATGGCCTTTGTAATGTCGTCAAGGATTTGTTGTGTCTGCGGACCTCGGCCATTGCTTCCCCTTATCCAGTACCATTCGAGAGGGCGAACCCTCTTGCCCTTAGGAGACTTGCCGAGACGCCTCCTCTGTTTTGGCTCGCACTCCACGATATGGTCCAGGAGGTGTGTGTTGGGCTTCTTGTTGTACAACCAAAGCGTGCCTGCGGTCAATGCAAGATGCCCGTTGTGGTGGTTGGAGAATACCGTTTGCGTACTCGGGTCCGGCTTTTACGGGAGGTAGTAGCACCACGGCGAGGTTGCTCTCCCGGTTATCAAATACGGGAAGTTTGAGATGTGGGTGGTACGTCTCCGGTCCACCAGTTGAAGTACCGACACCATGCATCCTCGGACAAAGGGCACCGGTAGAATCTTCTATCCGCTAGATCCTCGTCGCCGGTATCTACCACCGCACGAGGCCGTGGTCGCCTGATTCCTGGCTTTGCGTTGGCCCGAGGAGGATTTTCTTGCCTTGACTTGAGCCATTTGCAAACTTCTTTTTGAAGTCTGTATGCGATGAATTGATTTAGAATCGGTACATCGTAGCTGAAACATGAGGCACGTGAAACCCGACCGATTGGTTCGTCCCTTGCCCACCGGCCCTTAACTCGGTCGATCTAGGTAGGGGACATATCGGCCGGCCTCTCCCACCGTGTGAAGTTCTCTGGCGAAGTGGGGTAGGCGTCGTGGCGATTGTAGAGAAATTCGTAATCACGTCGTTCGGCCGTCGATCCATTGGAAAAAGCAACAACGGTCGTCGCCCTAAAAACAAATAACGATGCATAAAATGGTATCATTACCGTAATTAGGGTATGGACAACATTTGGTTTACCCGAAGCCGCGCACAACAAGAGTGAGCGCGGAGGCCGTATCTCCGTCGTAGAGCTGCGTAACCTTCGCCAAAGAGTTGCGATCACATTTCGGCGTGGCAACTCCGGCAGAATCAAGCGTCAACGCTACTCTCATCCGGGTATTGGGGGGTTAGCCTTCGCTTCTTGAAGAGGCGACGGTAGAAACGACATCGTGGCCCCTCGTGTGTGTGGGAAAAGCAGTAAAGTTTATGGAAGTTATGGCTGTGTGATGCACATATCCCTCCCTCGGTGGGTTTATAAAGAGCCGGCGAAGGGGCAACCAAAGGAGAGTCTCGCGGACTTCAGAGTATTTCAAATCCGCGAGCATCGGATGCTTCTGCAGCTCATGATGACATGAGCGTGGCTATGCCCACAACTTTAAACAGGGAATCTACGCCATAGCGGCTTTTGGCGACATTATAAATTGAAATGACAAAGTGGAAAAGTTGATATGGCAAAAATTTGAAAAAGCAATAATGACACGCGGTTGATATGACTAAAGATGACAGAAATATATAATAGACCACGTATATGAGGAAGTACACAAAATAGATAGTAAAGCATAATAGGACAAAGTACCCAAAAATAACGCACATCCTAAGCCTGATCACCCCCCGGTGGTGGACCCTGACCCTGGCCCCGACCCTGGCCCTGACCCCTAGCTCTCCTTCGCGGGCCAGAAGGGGTGCATCGTCGAGAGGTCGTGGGCGAAGCACCGTGATGGTCCCTTTGGCCGTAGTCCGAAGGGCTGTACCGAACCGGCGGGACACGCAGGCGGGGAGGCAACGGGTCTGCAGGAGGCTGCATGATCTGCGTGGCTGGAGGAGGTGGCGTGTGCTGCGTGGCTGGAGGCTGCGTGAACGAAGCCCCTGCGAAGAACTGATCGGGCCAGTAGTCAGGGACGCCGTGCCCTGACTGGGTGTCCGAAGTAGAGGCATGTCCTACGAGGCCTACAGTACAGACATTAACATTTAATTATAGTGAGAAGATTAGATTCGAAACGGGATCAACTGAATGTTTATCGGCTTACCGGGTGTGGGGACCATGGTAGGCCCGCGTGGTGGCGTCTGCCAACTGGATCCTCGGTAGTGCTCGAGGCTGGAGGCACACAGGTGTGGAAGCCGGACCTGGCTGTAGCGGTGGTCGAGAAGGTGGTGTCGGTGAGTGAGACCGGGTGGCGGCCTAGGCGAGGTGCCGGTAAAAGCGATCGGGGCCCAGGGCACCAAACAACACCAAGCTCCACGATCCGTCGGGAGTGCACCTCGACATGCCGCATGGCCTCTGATAGCTGCTGCGCTGTGAAAGTGGTCCCCATCGCAGCCTGAGACAGAAAGTCGGCATCTTCTTTGCAAGCCCTCGCCTCGATCCACCTATCACGTACAAACAAACATTAAACATAACGACATAGCATTGAAATTACAATTGCATTAATGAGTAAAAATACAACGAGACTTACCATGCAGTGCGGTGCCGATCTGCGTGGCTCGAGTACAAGTCTGCGATGCGGAAGCAAACACTGGGCCGGTGCTCCTCGCGTAGGAGGCAGTGCGGGTCCGGCACGCGTGCCAGGACAAGTACTCTGGTAGGAGGAGGGTCGTGAGGCGCGACCTCCTCGACAACGTCCTCCAGCGCCCCCTCCCAGCGCAAGCCACGGCGCCATCCTCTGCAGACAAGGTCACCATGGCCTTCTTGGGTCCCTGGGTGGAGAACCTGCACAAAAGACCTCATTAGTACAAATATGTCGTAAGCACTTAGCATTCCTGTAGTGGCGAGTAACTCACGAGTGCACTTTCGCTGGCACGCGTTCCCCCAAAGGAACAGGGACCACCTGGCGTAGTCCAAACTGCCTGAGGACTCGGTGCGGCGCGTAGTCCTCTACGAAGACGTCGAAGACGAGCTTCCTCCTCGTCTTCCAGTAAGGCTGGTCCCTGTCACAGAGCATGGACAGGCCCCCCGCAGCTCTCTCTCCTACACGCTCGTCGCTGTAGGGGTCCCAGACGACATTCCCGTCCCTCAGGTGGTCGAAGGCCTCCGTGAAGGCGAGGTACGCCGCACGTACCTGGACACCTGCCCACTGTGGCTGCAATAGAGTAGAAATAACTGTAAGCAGATGGCATTGAAATTACAATTGCATTAATGAGTAAGAACATGTACCCGTCGCCTGGTCCAGAGCGAGCCCATTGTCGGTCGGTCCGGTATCACCGCCGTACATGTCGGCGGTGTAGTCTTAGAGTCGACCAGGGTCGACCCACGAGAAGCGCTCGAATGACCAAAGGCGAAGAAGAAGCGGCATCGGTCAGTTGGAGTTCCTGCCTTTCTTCACGCACGCGTCGCAAAGGGCGCGGTACGTGGAAGCAAGAACCGCCGAACCCCAGGATACCGCCGGTACATCGTCAGGCTCTGAGTCCGCAATAGCCCGTGCGTAGGCTATCCAACGCGCGTCCACGGTGTCGCCGTGACTCGGCGTGAACATCACCCGGCCGAACAACCAAAGCGAGATAGGCCTCGAGGTGCCTAGCAACCTGGTAGTCCGTGGGCTCGGCGCCATCCGCCGCACTGCAACAATTGAAAGAGTGTGATATCACGTTAATGCTATGCAAAGCTGGAGTAACATAGTAATATGTACAATCACTAACCTCGGCGTGCCAACCACCTCCTCAATGGCCCGTGCCCGTGCCTACCAAGTATCTCTGGGTCTATCTCCGCGACCCGTAAGCGGCAAGAAGTCCGCGTCCCACCCAGCAGGAGCCACCGAGGGGCCGATCGCTGCCCCGACGATCGGCAATCCAGTGAGCATGGCGACGTCCTGCAGTGTCACCGTCATCTCCCCGACAGGCAGGTGAAAAGTGTGCATCTCCGGCCTCCGGATCGACCAAACACGCTAACGGCGAGTGGTCGTCTGAAACGCCGCGACGGCCGTGCGGTCGTCACCACTGCCTGGTCGTGCTCGACGGGCTCGTCAGCTGAACCCTCCACCATGCGGACTAGCGGAAGCAGCCCGGCACGTGCAAGCCTAACGAAGAACCACAGAGTTGAATGAATTGAATGTAATGAACACTAATTGTACGAACAATGGAACATGTACAAATCGCAACTAACCTGGTGTGGAAGCGGCGTCAACGCACCATGCCTTGTTAGGCACACGAATCCATGATAAGGGCAACTTGTCATTCCTCTCTGCCGTGTGGGCGTGCGCGACGGTGCCGCGCATCCAAGGCGAGTCGAGGAATGAGTCGACTGCTCCATCCACTGCACATAGAAATGTTTCAACATAAATCATACTACACAACGTACGGTAAGCACGACATATGTGAATAAAAGTACACAACGTATAATAATAAAAGACATGAGGGTTGAACATAAATAAAGGTACACAACATGTGACAAACACAACATATCCGAATAAAAGACACAACATATATGAATAAAAGACAACCAATCACGTCAATATTACAATACATATATGTATAAAAGACATAAGGGGTGAACATAAATAAAAGTACACAACATGTGAGAGACACAACATACATGAATAAAAGACACCCAATCGCGTCAATATTACAATAAAAACATCTAACGTGCATATAATAACATATTTCGATACATAGCCACCACCACTTTGAACATACACCCTACGTGCCTTTGGTTTGTCTTGTGCCCATACTCACCGCACTCAGAACACCTCTTAACAGGGCCACCCACTTCAGATTCATCCATGTCGTTGCGAATGCGCCTGGTCTGTGGACGACCAGTCTGCCCTTCCGCACACCTCCGCAAGGTTGGATCCGCAAGCAGATGCCCTCATCTCTGTTAATCGCGGTGAAATCACCGTGTGCCACGAAAACCACGAAACTCACCCGACCAGATATGGACAACATGATCATACAAGTAGAAAGGGGACATGAATTGAGACGAGTTCATCCCAATATGCCCACAATCAGCCATCACGTCTGAGCAAGGAATATGGAGAACTCTTGGCTTATTGCTGCTGCATTCACACCATACAGTTGCCCCTTGGCCTAGATTAACCTCGTGCGTAATAACCGTGTCGGTTCCCAATCCCCTTTTGCACCGAAGAGTCACCTCGGCGGTATTCGATGACCCGTAGCTACGCACCATATCTTCTTGAGCTTTCATGGTTCGTTCCTCCATGTAGGTCATCATCCGCGAACAATACGGCGTTTGCAATGTGGAGGCATGAAGTACCGCTTCCGCATGCCTTTTTTGGTAGTAGCTAACGATGCCGTGCAACATGCCTTCAAGGATGGCCACAAGCGGAAGCGGACGGAGGCCTCGGATGACCCAATTGTAAACCTCGGCTATGTTCGTTGTCAT
This sequence comes from Rhipidocladum racemiflorum, assembly GCA_036346355.1. Taxonomy (NCBI): domain Eukaryota; kingdom Viridiplantae; phylum Streptophyta; class Magnoliopsida; order Poales; family Poaceae; genus Rhipidocladum; species Rhipidocladum racemiflorum. The sequence continues at coordinate 42,350,667 of CM070582.1, forward strand.
CACGCCAAACCTGTTCAACGCAAAACAGTTTAGAGCAACAGGCCAAATTGTTTAGCGCTGTTTTGATATTTTAAAGTACCATACTAACCTGGCGCCTCCGGTGTCATGGAGCAATGCCCACTTTGTCAGCGTATTAAACGCTGGGGTACCCACGCAGCCGCATTAAGTACTCTCGCCCAGAGGACAGGTGGCGTTCAGGCCACTCCTCGGGGCGACCAGCAAAGGTGCTCGCCAAGAGGACAGTGGCGTTGAGCCACTCCTCGAGGCGACCAGCGAAGGTGCTCGCCAGGGGCAGTGGCGTTCGAGCCACTCCTCGGGCGACCAGCGAAGGTGCTCGCCAAGAGGGCAGTGGCGTTCGAGCCACTCCTCGGGCGACGGCGAAGGTGCTCGCCAAGAGGGCGAGGCGTTGAGCCACTCCTCGAGGCGACAGCGAAGGTGCTCGCCAAGAGGACAGTGGCGTTGAGCCACTCCTCGGCGACAGCGAAGGTGCTCGCCAGGGGCAGTGGCGTTGAGCCACTCCTCGGGCGACCAGCAAAGGTGCTCGCCAAGAGGGCAGTGGCGTTCGAGCCACTCCTCGGGCGTAGTTCCCAAGAATCAACCCGTAATCGTACTTTCAGGCGAAGGGTCAAGGATATTTAATGCGAGACGTGCGCATTAATTGCAGGATATGTAGGCAGTGGTATGGCGGCGCGTCTTCCCCAGGCGCGCATTAATGATGGGTGGCCCCGAGTCGACATCCCCTCTCTCCTGGCGGAGCCTGCAGGGGTGACAGACAGGCGGGACCCAAGGCGAAGTCTAAGTCGGCTAGGGCAGGCATTAAATGTGATGTAAGAGAGTGTGACGGGTGCATTAAATGCACTGTAGTAGCGTGTCAGACGCTTGCTTTACGCAAGCTTGCAAGCCCCATGCGCCTCATCCAGCCCGAGTATAAGAGGGAGCTAGGGTGCATGGGAGAAGGGTTGTTGATCCTTGGTTGACAGAACCTCAGAGGGTCTTCTTCCCCAGCCTTGTAAGAACCTTGAACTCAGAGGAAACCACCAAGCAGGACTAGGGTTATTACTCCTTTGGAGGGCCCGAACCTGGGTAAACTCATTGTCTTCTTGCTCGCTCCCAAAGATCCCGTTCTTCCTGTCTTTGGAGCGGTTGCCACAAAAGCCCCCAGTCCGAATCTCTCAAGCACCCAGTCTTAGGGTGCCTGTTGGCCAGTAAGCCGACAGTGGCGCGCCAGGTAGGGGCTTAGTGGTTAGATCGTTCCTTTCTTCCATTCCTTTTGGAGGAGTTTGCAAGAATCCGAAGATCATCCGGTATGGCGGAATCTCATCGCCAGCGTAGCGCCCTTCCCGAGGAAAGCAGCGCCCGAAGCCGATCTCGGCTCCCGGTAAGGGAGTCGGGTCAGCCGGGTCCTTCTGCGGCGGGAGGGGCGCGAGTCGCATCCAAGCCCGGAGTTCAGCCGGTCCAGCGGCGCTTGCTGTTGGGGGAAGATACCCCAATGCAAAGCCTTCATGCGGCCCGGTTGCTCCTGGATCATCCTCCGGTCCAACTGACGGGCGACACCCCAGCCACCCCTTGGCTCCAGGACATTGCCCGTCTAGTGGACTCAGCCCAGCCGAGTTCTTTGTGGCATTTCAGCCTGGGGCTTCCGGCGTCCTCCGCCAAGGAGTTCGTATGGTGGATGCACAAGCTTCCAGTCGCTCTTTGGCGACCTCTCCCGGCCGCAGGAGCCGTGATAAAGGGAAGGGAGTATCGGCCGCAGCCCTCTCGCAGAGGGGGACGTGCACAAGCTTCGATCTTCCCGCGGTACTCCCATGCCGGAGGAGAACCGCTGGGATCTAAGGGCACGCCTCAACGAGGCGGCTCCAGCGGGCGACGATCTGCGTCAAGTTCTTCTGAGGCGTCATCCGCAACAACGCGCCGAACCCGGCTGCCGGCCACCGAAGGGGGCTTCTTCCGACTGGGGAGAGTGTAGACTCGCACTCCTCGACCCCATCTCAGGGTCGAGGGTGGTGGGCGACACTACTCCCCATATAATGTTGGGTGCCAGGCGTTTTCCTCCGTCACGCCAATCGGCGTGGCGAAAAGATTTCGTCCCCGCGCCCATCGAGAAGTATGACGGCACCACCAACCACGAAGAATTCCTGTGATTTATACGACGGTGGTGCGTCTTTGGAAGTCGAGATAGAGTTATGGCCAACTACTTCCCGATGTCGCCGACAGTTCGCCCGCTCTGTCGCCGAACCTTCCTCGGGGTTCGGTACACTCGTGGGAGGAAGCGTGCGACATTTTTGTCGCCAACTTTCAGGCTCCTACGCTCAGCGGGTGTGGAGGACGACCTCCACGCTTTGGAGGCGAGGAGGAGTCACGAGGGAGTTTATTCGGCGGTTTAGCCATTGCCGCAACACGATCCCCCGGATCTCTGAGCAGTCGGTTATTATTGCGTTCCGGAGGGGGGTTAGGGATCAGAAGATGCGGGAGAAGATGGCTACCCACTTTGCCGCTACCACTTCCGAGCTTTTCTCCCTGGCTCACAAGTGTGCCCGGGCAGCGGAGGCTCGGAAGGGTGCAGCGGGGCCCTCAAACCCTGACCAAGCCGGAGCGTCGAAGTCCTCCGACCGTAAAAAGAAGAAGCGCAAGGAGGCCGTCGCCGAGAGGTTTTGGTGGCGATCGAAGCCAAGCCTCGGGCGCGACGATCGAGAGCGAAGGAGAGATCGTCGGGACCGGCCGAGACAATCGCAGGGACCGCCGTTCTCCCGCCGTGAAGACGACGAGGGCAAGCCATATCGCCCCATCCACCGCACAAATGGGCACGACTTGGAAGATTGCCAGGTTGTGTCCAAGTTGGTGGAAAAGCGGCTCAAGAAGCGCGCGAAAGGATCGCGAAGATGATGACGGCGAAGATGACACCCCACGGCTTTCCAACAAGCCGAGCACACGGTGGCATACATTCATGGGGTTCGCCACCTACTCTTCCAACTCGCATGATAAGCGAGAGCCGAGACAGTGTGTGCCACCATGCCAGGGCCGGGGCGAGTCGGTCTTGAAGTGGTCGGATCAATCGATCACTTTCGGTCGGGCCGACCACCCGCGAACACTTCAGGCCCAAACCATCTCCCGATCGTGGTCGCCCCTACGATCGAGGAATGCGAAGCTTGGGCGAGTACTAGTTGATGGAGGAAGTGCCATCAACCTCTTGTCGATCGGGCGTATCAAGCACTCCAAATACCTTATGAAGAAGCTGCGCCCGACCGCTTTTATGGAATTGCCCGGGATGGGCCTAATGCCTGCAGGACAAGTCCAGCTGCCCGTCCACGTTCGGAAGCGCTGAAAACTTCCGGACGGAACTCATCAACTCGAGGTCGCCGACTTGACCTCCCGCCTAGCATACGCTTGGCGGCGGCGCTAGTCAAATTCATGGCAGTTACGCATCATGCTTATTTGCTGATGAAGATCCCTGGGCCAGAGGGCCCAATTGTGGTAAAGGTGGACAAGCTCGAAGCCTTGCGCCTCAGTAAGCAAGTACAGGACTTCGCTGGAGCCGCCTGTTCGGCGCGTGGCACAGAAGATCCCTCGAGCGCTCCCCCGGCCAAGGCCCGCGCTTCACCCAGTCCCTTGGGTGAGGTGAAGGTGGTCCCCGTGGGTGAGGAAGGCTCGGGCAAGGCTGTGAGAATTGGCGCTGATCTCAGCGCCAAATAGGAAGACGCGCTCGTCACCTTCCTCCGGTCTAATCTAGATGTGTTCGCCTGGGAACCATCTGAGATGACCGGGGTTCCTAGGGAGGTGATCGAGCACCGATTGGCAACGCTACCTGGAGCGCACCCAGTCCGACAGAAGATCCGGAGGCAGGCGCCAGAGCGACAAGAAGCCATTCGGGAAGAAGTGGAGAAGCTATTGCAAGCCGGAGTTGTGCGGGAAGCCGCCTACCCTGAATGGCTGGCTAACCCCGTACTCGTGAAGAAGTCCAATGGGAAGTGGCGAATGTGTATAGACTTTACCGACCTCAATAAAGCCTGCCCTAAGGACCCTTACCCTCTGCCAAGGATTGACCTCGTTGTCGATTCTACGGCAGGATGTGAAGCTCTATGTTTCCTAGACGCCTACTCAGGATATCATCAGATTAGAATGGCGCAGGAAGACGAAGAAAAGACGGCCTTTGTGACCTCTTTTGGTGTGTACTGTTATGTTCGAATGCCCTTTGGGTTGAAGAATGCCGGATCTACCTACCAATGAGCCATGCATATTGTATTCAAGTCACAAATTGGGAAGAACACGGAGGTATATGTTGATGACTTAGTGATAAAAGCTAAGGCGCTGATGGGTTGGTTGAAGATCTGGAGGAAACTTTCTCCCATCTCCGAGACTACCGCTTAAAGTCAATCCTGAGAAGTGCGTGTTCGGGTGTCGCCTGCAGGAAGTTGCTTGGCTTCCTGGTCTCCACCGGGATCGAAGCCAATCCAGACAAGATTGAAGCAATTGAACGAATGAAGCCACTGTCCGCTCAAGCGACTTGGCTTAGCTGGTCGCCTGGCCTCCTCGGCGGTTCATAGCCCTACTGGGGAGAAAAGTCTCCCATTGTTCAAGCCGATGAAGAAGACTAATTCCTTCGAGTGGACCGGAAGCCCAGCAGGCATTTGAAGATCTGAAGAAGTATCTCTCCTCGCCTCTGTCTTTGGTCGCCCGAGGCACAGTGAGCCGCTTCTCCTTTATGTAGCGGCAAGCCCCTCGGCCAGTGAGTGCAAAGACTAGTAGCAGAGCGAGAGGCGTGCAATGGCCGGTCTATTATGTGAGCAAGGTCTTTGCATGATGCTGAAACTAGGTATCCCCAGGCCCAGAAAATGGTGTATGCTGTGCTGGTGGCATCAAGAAAACTGCGACATTATTTCCAAGGAAGGGAGATCACTGTGGTCTCCTCGTACCCTCTGCGGGAGATCCTTCACAATCGTGAAGCTGAAGGTCGATGTCGCCAAGTGGTCTGCCGAGTGGGGAATTTGGCTTCAAATTTGCCCCGCATCGCTATCAAGAGTCAAAGATCGGCGGACTTCATTGTTGAATGGACTCGGCAGATGGGGAAGATAAGGAAGTCCCCGTGCCCACGCCTTGGGCGCTCCTCTTCGATGGATCCTTCAGGCTCGAAAGCGCGGGTGAGTTCCTCTGGTCTCCCGGCCAGGACCCCCTCAAATATATAGTCGTCTGGACTTTAAAGCTACCAACAATGTTGCGGAATACGAAGGATTCTTTGGTGGGCTCAGCTGCCGCGCTATCGGCGTCTGGCGCCCTCTGATTAAAGGCGATTCTTTCGGGTCATCAACCAGGCAAGGAAGGACTTCACTGCTCTGATCCCGTCATGGCGGCTTACAGCGGAGGTTAGAAAGATGGAGAGACACTTGAAGGGCTAGGGTATACGCACATACCCGTGCGACAATTATTTAGCGGACGAGCTCGCTCATTTCGCCTCGACAAGAGCCCCTGTTCGGTCGGAGTCTTTGAAGAAAGGCTTCCGCGGCCAGTCCATCTCAGCTCGCCGTCTGCGGTGGGGAGGATGGTGATCTTTGTCAGCCCTCACCTCGGATGGGAAAGCGGCGACGCCTATCGCAACCCCGTTTACGGTGGGGACGATGGTGGCGCCGCCCGACCACGTTGTAGGAGGAAAAGTGGCACCGGTGGAAAGCGCTTGGCCAGCGGAGTACCCGGACGATCACTCTGTGGTCGCCGTGCTTGACCGGGAAGGCACATGGATGGACCCGATCTGGCCTACTGCGGGATCAAGTATGCCCCGACGATGATGCGTCACCGAGAAGATAGCGCGAAAGGCCAAGCGCTACACCCTGGTAGATGGGGACTGTATCGCCGGGGTGGAAGCGGAGTTCTTAAAGTGCATCACTCGGGAAGAGGGAAGCATTTTGCTTTCTCGATATCCATGGAGGCGTGTCGCGGAGCCATTTTCGGTCGGAACCTGGTGGGAAAAGCTTTCGCCACGGGTTCTATTGGCCAACCGCCTCCAGGATGCTTGCGGTGGTGAGGAGATGCGAGGCGTGCGATTCCACGCCAAGCAAATCCACCAACCAGCCCAAGCTCTGCAAACCATCCCGCTCTCATGGCCCTTCGCGGTCTGGGGGCTGGATATCCTGGGTCCGTTCCCGCGGGCCACAGGAGGCTACACTCATCTGTTCGTCGCCATTGACAAGTTCACCAAGTGGGTGGAAGCTGAAGCCGTGAGAACCATTAATGCCGCAGCCGCTGTCAAGTTCATGCGAGGGATCTTCGCCCGCTTCGGGGTCGCCAACCGTATCATCACCGACAATGGCGCCCAGTTCACCAGCGCCGCTTTTCTGGACTTTTGCGAAGAAATGGGCACGAAGGTCTGCTTTGCCTCCGTTGCCCATCCAAGAAGCAACGGCCAAGTTGAGCGAGCCAATGCACCAGTCTTTGAAGGGCCTCAAGACTCGGGCGTTTGATCGACTTCACCAGCGTGGCTCACGGTGGGTTGAAGAACTCCGGCGATCTTTGTGGTCACTCGGACCACTCCTCAAGACTCTGGAGAGACTCCATTCTTTACGGTTTACTGAGGCAGGTATCCTCCCTTGAAATTGACATTTGGGTCGCGCGCGTTGCTGCGTTCGCGGAAGAAGATCAGGAAGAGATGCGCCAAGGCAGCGTCAATCTCTGGAAGAAGCCGGGATCGTGCGGCCTGCGCGCCGCTTCGGTATCGCAAAGCCTCGGGAGGTACCACGCCACCCGGTCGGTGAGAGAACAACGGCGTGGGCGACTGGTCTTGCGAAAGATTCGGGCCGCAGTCGGGTTGCACAAACTGTCTCCCAGTGGGAGGGCCCCTTTAAGGTGGTTTGAGTCTCGACCGGGCGGTCAGGTTGGCCACCGAGGGCGGGAGGAACTGGCGAACTCGCAGAATATAGAGAACTGCGCAAGTTCTACCCTTGAACGGTTGTAAGTTTGAGGTTTTGTTCCTCGCGCCGGTCGAATCATGTCTGTCTTTGCCCGACTAGCCGGGAAACGACCGTTGTTCGAAATTAAGTATTACGTTAGTTGTTTTTAGCGATTACTTCATGCCTTTACAGTTACGTGTTTTATGGCAAAGTGTTCGGCGATCACTCTAGTCCGCTCGATCCTATGAGCGCCCGATGGCAAAGGCGGGACCACTCTGTAAGTGCGGCGAGCGAGATTGGGCAATTAGTGGTGGTTTGAACTCGGCTCGACGCAGTCATGACACTCGGGTGTCCCCGTGAAGTGGCGATTTAAACACTTTGCTACCAAAAGCCTACGTCTGTCACGTCTTACCTTGTCCGCCCAGCGGAGGCCACAAGGGTGCGTGTCGTTTGCAGGATCAGAAACAACGAAAAGAATCGCCAGGACACAAGGGATACTTTACTCCCTTCTTTTTCCTTCTAAGCCTTAAGCCAGGCGGTAGCACTCAAGTTAATCTTGGCGGTCGAGAAGGTGGAAGGCTAAGAAGACAAGTTAAACATTGCCGAATAAGTCTAAAAAGTGTCATGTCTATTCCATGAAAGTGCTTTACAAAAGTTGTTGCAGATGACAAGTTAAAAGGAAAAAGAAGGCAAAAGGGGAGAAGGGTCTAGGTTATCCTATCCTTCTTCCTCCTCGTCCGCCATCTGCGGCCGCATCGCAGGTCCTCCGCAAGGGGCCCGACGTCCAGCGCCTTGATGCCACCTCTTACTGCTGCGGCCTCGGCGCGAGGGTTGGCCATCTCGGTGGCAGCGGCGTGGTCGGCTGTTTGCACTGCACCGCGCCTCCGCCTCACTTGATCTCCTTCAATCACGGGCGGCGGAGGATCAAAGTTGGCGTCCTTGGGCGCGCCAAGAAGACGCCAAAGCGAGCGTCGCGATGAGCGGCCGCTCTGCGCGTCCTTCTGAGTGGACCGGTCGGCCAGGCGGCGGAAGCGAGGCGGTGAAGTCCGCGATCCGACCGAGGCGAAGGCGTAGTGCGGCCTACGCTCGATGGCGCTTGTCTGCACCAACCCCATGGAAGCGAGGCTGTCCTCCATCCGGCCGGGCGTACCTCAAAGATCCGCAGAGTGTCTCGCCTGATCGATGCGGTTCGTCATTGCGCCTCGAGCTCTTCCATGAGCTCGGCGGCGCGAGTGGCCCTCGCTCGCTCCCCACGGCTCCCGCTCCTTCCTTTCCACTCGATCATGTAAATCAGCCACCTCTGCCGGGCGGCCGATCTCGATGTGGCGTCGGCGGCCGTTACTGCTCGACAGGCGGTGGCTGGTGTGGGAGTAGAGCTGTCCAAGCGACGGCGGTGCATCTGCGTCCGCCAGAAGGAACGAGTCCGCGGGAGGATCCGGAGTGGGGCTGTGGCCCAGCGCCTCTGAGTGCACAGGCCGCCATTGGGCTTGCATCGATCGCCCGGCTTCTTCTCGTCTGGCGGATCATTTCTTTGCTCATCCGCTACCTCAGCCCCGATGGCCGCTTGAGGAGTGGCTGAAGTGCGCGGAGTGCCCTGGAACAAGCAAAAGCAAGCAAAGGTAAGGCTCCATTCGAAGGTTAAAAGTTTTACCGTCCCTTTTTGTGTTTCAAGGACTTCAGTACTGGTGAGGCCTCGGAAACCGAGGCACTCCGGAGTGAGAACCAGCCCCTCGAGGCACCGGCGGCCTCGGTGGCGGTGGCGAGAACCGCCCACCGAGCGGCAGCGAGTCAACGCCGGTGGATCCGCCCAGCGGCTTGGCGGAGTCGGCCCGTGGCGGTGGCGGTGATGGCGGAGGATCTTTGCGCCGGTGGGTCCACCAGCGGCCGGCGGATCGGCCGCCGGCGTGGCGGTGGACGAGGCTTCTGCACGGTCGATCCGCCATCGTAGCGCCGGTCAGCCGCCGGCGGTGGCGGTGGCGATGGAGGAAGGCGCGCCGGCGGGTCAGCCGCTGGCGGCGCCAGCGAACCAGTTGCAGGCGGTGGTGGCGGAGGCGGAAGCGTCGCGACCGTTGATGAAGAGCCCGCGGTGAGAGGAAGTCCCGATGGCGGGGCTGCTGTGAAGATCCGGCGGCGGCCAGCGAAGATGGCCCGATAGCCGTGGTGGGCGTTCGATGAAGCGATGTCGTCGGCAGGGCGCTTGTTCCTCCCCTGGTCGCCAGCTGTAGGAGTGCCGCGGATTATCAGGGGCCCTTGATGGACGATGATGGGCGTCCCCATGGCGTCCATCTTGGGCATCGCCCTGACGATCCCCGCCCGATCCAGAGGCTGCATGTCGCAGAGTGGAAGCGCAGCCTCGGGGAAGGGTGGAACGTCGCTCGACTGGCCCAGTCGCCCCATCCAGGAAGCGATCTGCGCGGCGTCCAGCTCTCCCACGGCTGACACAGCAAAAAGAAGAAGAAGGCGATGTTAAAAAAAAAAAAGAATGATGATGAAGAAGGAAGGCGTAAGAGCTTACCTCCTGGAACCGTCCGAGTCCCGTCGTCCACGCCCAGGTAGTGCCAGGCTGGGCGGTGCCGGCGGCGCAAAGGGCTAATCCTCCGGGACACGAAGTCCCGGAGAACCATGCCTCCGGTCAGCCCTGCTGTCCGCAGCCGATCAACCCGAGCCAACATTGCGAGTAGCTCGGGCGTGTCGGCGACCGGAGCTCTCAGTTCTTTGCCCACCGCTCTGGTGGGAAGCCCCAGGCTTCAATGTCATTGTCGTCTTCAACGTACAACCATTCGTGGCGCCACATTTTCGGTGGATCGGTTCTCCATTGGAATGTAGCGTATAGCGGCCCCGATCTCTAAGTCGCGAGATGGCAGCACCGGAGATCTTGGAGCCCTGGCCGACGCGAGCGAGAAGAAGTAGCGGAAAAGGAGAAGATTGGGCATTACCCCTATAAACATCTCACAGAAGTGGGCGAAGACGGAGAGGAGCACAATGGAGTTAGGGGGAAGGTGGATGTTGTGAATGTCGTAGAAGTTGAGGACGGCGATGTAGAAGTCCGAGATGGGCGGGACCAAGCCCGCCATCATCGCCCAGACAAAGAAGATGACTTCCCGGTGGCCGTGGGGAAGCGGCGATCGGCCCGCATGCGGAGAGCGCCGCGGGCGATCACCTTGGAGCATTTAGCGGCGGCGTTCTCTTCCACAGTTGAAGGAGGGAGGACAGGAGTCGGAGAGGCCATCAGAATCAGCTAAGGCAGAAGGGAAGCTAAGGCAGGAAGGAGCAGAGGCGCAAAGCTAAAACGGAACATGCCCCTGTCGCTGCTTATTTATAAGAATTCAAGGAAGAGCCTGGCGGGAAAAAGTCGAAGAGACGCGGCAGTTCGGATGCGGGAAAACCAAAGCATTTTTCAAGGAAGTGGGCACGTCCCACGAAGCCACGGAAACGGTTGCAGTATCCACCTCGGGACCGGAAAAAGAGGCAAGTTTTTAAAGACCGCGGCGTGCGTGGGCATTTATGGGCCCCACCCGGGAGATTGAGCCGTTCGACGAAGAAAAGGAAAGAATAAAGACACTCCTGGGTGGGCCCGGGGCTCTTGTCACAGATAAACGCTGGGTACCTGTGCACCGCATTAAGTACTCGCCCAGAGGGCAGGTGGCGTTCGAGCCACTCCTGGCGACCGGCAAAGGTGCTCGCCAAGAGGGCAGTGGCGTTCGAGCCACTCCTCGAGACGACCAGCGAAGGTGCTCGCCAGGGGCAGTGGCGTTGAGCCACTCCTCTGGCGACGGCGAAGGTGCTCGCCAAGAGGGCAGTGGCGTTCGAGCCACTCACCGGGCGACGGCGAAGGTGCTCGCCAAGAGGGCGAGGCGTTCGAGCCACTCCTCGAGGCGACAGCGAAGGTGCTCGCCAAGAGGACAGTGGCGTTCGAGCCACTCCTCGGCGACCAGCGAAGGTGCTCGCCAGGGGCAGTGGCGTTCAGCCACTCCTCGAAGCGACCGGCAAAGGTGCTCGCCAAGAGGGCAGTGGCGTTGAGCCACTCCTCGGGCGTAGTTCCCAAGAATCAACCCGTGTCTGTACTACAGGCGAAGGGTCAAGGATATTTAATGCGAGACGTGCGCATTAATTGCAGGATATGTAGGCAGTGGTATGGCGGCGCGTCTTCCCCAGGCGCGCATTAATGATGGGTGGCCCCGAATCGACATCCCCTCTCTCCTGGCGGAGCCTGCAGGGGTGACAGACAGGCGGGACCCAAGGCGAAGTCTAAGTCGGCTAGGACAGGCATTAAATGTGATGTAAGAGAGTGTGACGGGTGCATTAAATGCACTTTAGTAGCGTGTCAGACGCTTGCTTTACGCAAGCTTGCAAGCCCCATGCGCCTCATCCAGCCCGAGTATAAGAGGGAGCTAGGGTGCATGGGAGAAGGGTTGTTGATCCTTGGTTGACAGAACCTCAGAGGGTCTTCTTCCCCAGCCTTGTAAGAACCTTGAACTCAGAGGAAACCACCAAGCAGGACTAGGGTTATTACTCCTTTGGAGGGCCCGAACCTGGGTAAACTCGACTGTCTTCTTGCTCGCTCCCAGCATCCCGTTCCTCCTGTCTTTGGAGCGGTTGCCACAAAAGCCCCCAGTCCGAATCTCTCAAGCACCCAGCCTTAGGGTGCCTGTTGGTTAGTAAGCCGACACACTTCTCTAGAGGCTCAGCCTCTATCCAGTGCGAGAAACACTTAATGTTCCTTGACGTTCGTCTCCTCATATTAGGAGGATCGAGCTCCCCAAGGGGTGTTAGCCTTTTGGGTGGACATTCGTTCGGCGTAGGTGGTTGCTTCTTCATCTCTTCGATATGCGCACTGGTGTGCTTATCCAACTCGGCAAATAGCGCGTTGAACTTACGTGCGATTACGCTTGCATAACCTCTTAAACAGATTCATCAGTTTCTTGCTTTTGAACCGCTGAAGAAATTGGCACCCAAATGTCTCATGCACCACCTTGCTCGCAGTCGGCCACGAAAATGGTTCATCTCGGTCCTCCTGTAGAGTCTTGATTGCCGAGAGGATACCTTTGTGACGATCATGAATGATGCACATCTTTGGGCCGATCACCAACTAACCCCACCTTGGATATGCGAAAAACCACGGCCGGCTATCCCGATTCTCACCCTCAACAAAAGCAAAGGCCAATGGAAGTATGTGGTTGTTCGCATCAATTGCAATGGCTGTTAGAATCTGCCCCTTGTATTTTCCAGTCAAAAATGTGCCATCAACACAAAGCAATGGACGACGATGCTGAATGACGCAATGCAATGCCCCAATGAAAAGAAAGCACGACAAAATGTACAGATCCCATTTGCATCTGCTTCGCTTTCTTTGAAAGCGGTGTAGGTGCCAGGATTGGTTTGCTTCAGTACTTCAAGCACACGAGGTAGGTTGCAATACGATGCCTCGTATGTGCCAAACCTCTTCTCTAATGCTTTACTTCATACGCCAGGCCATGGAGTAGCTTATCTCGATACTTAAATGTTCGTAACATTGCTTTACGAATATCTGAACACTCGATATCCCGCTTCTCAATGATTTCATTAAACATCACGCTAGCTATTACACCGCATTCAAGTTCACGGTGTTTGACAAGAACATTTTCTAGTCCGCATGTGTGCTCCTCCACTCTTGATGCAATCCAATATGTCTCACACTTCGGCTTGTATGCATGTACTTTAAATTCACAACCATCGATTACGCACTTCACTTGTGTACTTATACAGGCTAGACAGGACAACCCGAAACTCTCTTTGCGGCGATAGTGCTCACAAGCTCACCGCCAACTTCAATTCAGAATTGTTCGAGAACATTTGATTCAACCGAATGGCACCAGTACCATACTCACAATGCGAGTCATGGCCCCACAAAGCTTCCATACCCGCTTTGTTCTGCTTGTTCCATTCATCGGGGATGGGTACCTCATTGAGCGAGTCCTACCATGCATTTCATCATCTTCCTCGGTCATCATCTTCGCCGATGGTATCGATCGGGTCCAACATTTTGGCTTCCTCTTCTCGTCGCCATGCGGTCCACCCAATCCAATTGATCCACAAGTTGATCGATATCCTCCCCTTCATCGGCCCGACCTTCGCGCTTGCGCATCCATGTGATCATCCCCGCCTTTGCCTCAACCGACACCGTGGTGAACTTGTTCACCAGAGCCGATGTGCCGCTCTCGCTCACACCAAGAGTACTCACCTCTTCCCTAGGGCAAGCTTGCACCAAAGATCACACAATCGAGGCTAGATCCCTTGCACCATCTTAACCATTTTACGCCACAAGCGTGTTCGATCTACTGTCTTCAACTCCCACACAGCCGGGTCACCCTTGCTACGCGTGTATACGATTTGGATGCTAACAGAATAAACTCTTGGATCCAGGGAAAAAAATTGGGTTAACCAAAGTTTTATATCACGAATGCTAACGATGTCGGGGACAAGTGCTCGGCCATGGTGACCGCATAAAGCGACCTAAATCCACTCCATTACGCCCATTTTTTACTTCACCATCGCCATAATATACCCTGAATTTCACTGGTTCCGACATCACTGCGACGACATAGACATAGACATAATTAATTTTTCCTTCCCTACCGCGCTAATTAACTACCGCGCTATCGATACTATATTCGTATAATATTATAGCGCATGTCTAATATGTCTATTTGATAAATGTTCGAAAAAATCGGCCGGTTACCCGATTAACTGGCCGATTGGCTCGTGATCGAAGACCTAAAGATTCCATTTTTTAAGTTTACGGTGATAGAGCGTGGCCGACCGATCGATAAAACGGGATTAATCACTTTTTCAATAATTGACCGATTTGTTCAATTAATCCTAGGTCGACCAATTAGCTACCGATTAATGATTTCTTCAACATTGCTAATAACTAAATTTCATTACTGTACATTTCAAAACATTTAAATATGCAAACTAATATCACCACTGTAAATTAAATAACTAAAACTGCTACTCTAAACTAAAGAACTAGGATTGCTACTCTAAATTGCACTGATCTATATCGCTACTCTAGATTACATTGCTCTATATCGCTACCCTAGATTACATTGCTCTATATCGCTACCCTAGATTGCACTACTCTAAATTAAAAAACACAAAATTAAACGAAATCGCGATGCGAGGTTACCTCCTTCTCTTCTTCTTCTTCTCCTCCTCCTCTTCTTCTTCTCCTCCTCTTCTTCTTCTCTTCTTCTTCTCCTCTTCTTCCTCTCTCTCCCTCTCTCCTTCCCTTTCTCTCCTTCTCCTTCGGCCGGCGGCTGCTCTCCTTTCTTCTCTGGCCCGTGAGACGAACACAACCGATCGATCGATCGATCGATCTGGTGAGACCCAATTTTTACCGAGCAATTTTCGCCACACCGTGCGGCGACAACCTATTTTCGCCGTACGGTTTGGCGAAAACTGGGTCTTCGCCACACCGTTTGGCGAAAACTGGGTGTTCGCCACACCGTGTGGCGATAATACCCTTGATTCCGTCTTGGCGCTTTAATAGCGCAATTAACCTATTTTCGCCGAACCGTGTGGCGAAAATAGGGTGTTCGCCGCACGGTTCGGCGAAAATAGGGTATTCGCCGTACGGTTTGGCGACCACATATTATTTTTGCAAATTTTTTATTCCGTATATTAAAAACGCAATTTGGTTTAAAAAAAGTATTATTTAAAAAAAAATTTCTGCACAAATTGCACTGCTTCTCGTCACTTTTTTGCGTTCTAAAAGACCTTAAGATTAGGCTAAATCAAGGTTACACGAGGGAACTGCGCCAAACGACAATATCATAGCAAGATTTTACACCTTTTTTTTTTTTAAAGAAAACAACAAAATATAGTGAAGCCTTTTAACTAGCCTTTTGAAGTTTGCCAACAAAATATTCAACCAAACAAGAAAAGGAGCGTACTAGTCTACTACCTCAGAAAGCAACTTTCGATAAATCAAATCCACTAAACTAAAGACCCAAACTTGTCCCATCCCATTTGGTTAAGAACACCAGCTCACCAAAGGCACCACCAGTACAACAGCAACACACCATCCAAAGTCCAAACTCTAAAGTCCCAAACCTCCATAAAAGCCAAACCAAATCTTAAAAAGAGAAAAGAAAACAAAAGTGCAAACCATCAAAAGAAAAGAAAAACCTAAGATCCAATAAAGAATCACGTTTTTTTTATAGCCCTAGGTCCCTAGTGTGTGTGTTCACCGGAGTGAGTGACCAACCCAGTGTAAGCTCTGCACTTCTCGCAGTCACACTGCTCTCTCGTCTCCACTCCCCGAGGGAGGCAGAGGCAAGAAGCCAAGAATGGAAGGCCCGATGCACCTCCACTACCTCCTCCCTCTCGTCCTCGTCCTCCTCGCCGCCGGGGAGGCGGCCGGCGGCGACGCGGACGCTCTGGTGGCGGCGAAGGCGGCGCTCGTGGACCCGACCGGCACGCTCGCGTCCTGGAACTCCAGCGGCGGCGCCAGCCCCTGCGCGTGGTCCGGCGTGTCCTGCAACGCGCGCTCCGCGGTCGTCGGCCTCGACCTCTCCGGGCGCAACCTCTCCGGCGCCGTCCCGCCCGCGCTCTCCCGCCTCCATTACCTCGTGCGGCTCAACCTAGGCGCGAACTCGCTGTCCGGCCCCATGCCGGCGTCGCTCTCCCGGCTCCAGTTCCTCACACACCTCAACCTCTCCAACAACGGGCTCAATGGCTCCTTCCCGGCGCCGCTTGCGCGTCTCCGCGCGCTCCGGGTTCTTGATTTGTACAATAACAACCTCACCGGCTCGCTCCCGCTCGAGGTCGTGGGGATGGCGCAGCTCCGGCACCTCCACCTCGGCGGCAACTTCTTCTCCGGGGAGATTCCGCCGGAGTACGGCCGGTGGGGAAGGCTGCAGTACCTCGCCGTCTCCGGCAACGAGCTGTCCGGGAGGATACCCCCGGAATTGGGCAACCTGACGAGCCTCAAGGAGCTCTACATTGGCTACTTCAATAGCTACTCCGGCGGGGTACCGGCTGAGCTCGGGAACATGACGGAGCTCGTCCGGCTTGACGCGGCGAACTGCGGCCTCTCCGGAGAGATCCCTCCGGAGCTCGGGAATCTTGCGAAGCTGGACACGCTGTTCCTGCAGGTGAACGGCCTCACCGGTGGCATCCCGCCGGAGCTGGGGCGGCTCGGGAGCCTTAGCTCACTTGACCTGTCGAACAACGCGCTCTCCGGCGAGATTCCGGCGAGCTTCGCGGCCCTCAAGAACCTCACTCTGCTCAACCTATTCCGCAACAAGCTCAGGGGGGACATCCCCGAGCTCGTCGGCGACCTGCCTAGCCTCGAGGTGCTGCAGCTGTGGGAGAACAACTTTACCGGCGGCATCCCGCGCCGCCTCGGCAGCAACGGGCGCTTCCAGCTGCTCGACCTCTCGTCAAACAGACTCACGGGCACGCTCCCGCCGGAGCTGTGCACCGGAGGCAAGCTTGAAACTCTCATCGCGCTCGGCAACGTCCTCTTCGGCTCAATCCCGGACTCTCTCGGCAAATGCCAGTCGCTCTCTCGTCTCCGCCTCGGAGAGAACTACTTGAATGGTTCGATCCCCAAAGGTCTCTTCGAGCTGCCGAATCTGACGCAGGTGGAGCTGCAGGACAACCTCCTGTCCGGCGGCTTCCCGGCCGTGGCCGGCACCGGGGGGGCAAATCTTGGAGAGATTAGCCTGTCCAACAACCAGCTTACCGGCGCACTGCCGGCCTCCATTGGGAGCTTCTCTGTGGTGCAGAAAGTGCTTCTTGATCATAACGCATTCACCGGCGTAATACCGCCGGAGATTGGGCGGCTGCAGCAGCTGTCCAAGGCTGACCTTAGCGGCAATGCGTTCATTGGTGGCGTGCCGCCGGAGATTGGGAAATGCCGGCTGCTCACCTACCTTGACCTCAGCCGGAACAACCTGTCTGGGGAGATACCGCCAGCCATCTCCGGTATGCGGATACTGAACTACCTGAATCTGTCCCGGAACAAGCTTGATGGGGAGATCCCAGCAACCATTGCTGCAATGCAGAGCCTCACGGCCGTGGACTTCTCATACAACAACCTGTCCGGGCTCGTTCCGGCGACTGGGCAGTTCAGCTACTTCAATGCCACGTCCTTCGTTGGCAACCCAGGCTTGTGCGGGCCGTACCTCGGGTCATGCCGCCCTGGTGGTGCCGGCATGGACCATGGTGCACACCCCCATGGTGGGCTGCCCAATGGCCTCAAGCTGCTCATTGTCCTCGGCTTGCTTGCCTTCTCCGTTGCGTTTGCCGCCATGGCAATCTTGAAGGCCCGGTCACTGAAGAAAGCTAGTGAGGCGCGTGCTTGGAAACTTACCGCGTTCCAGCGACTCGAATTCATCTGTGATGATGTGCTTGATAGTCTCAAGGAGGAGAACATCATTGGCAAAGGTGGAGCTGGGATTGTGTACAAGGGGACGATGCCGGATGGTGAGCAAGTTGCTGTGAAGAGACTTCCTGCGATGAGCCGTGGTTCGTCGCATGACCATGGGTTCTCTGCAGAGATACAGACGCTCGGGAGGATCCGACACCGCTACATTGTACGACTGCTTGGTTTCTGCTCCAACAATGAGACGAATCTCCTGGTGTATGAGTATATGCCCAATGGCAGTCTGGGGGAGTTGCTCCATGGCAAGAAGGGCGGCCACCTGCACTGGGACACTCGGTATAAGATTGCTGTTGAGGCTGCCAAGGGATTGTGCTACCTGCACCATGATTGCTCACCGCCAATCCTGCACCGCGATGTCAAATCAAACAACATTCTCCTTGACTCCGATTTCGAAGCACATGTTGCTGATTTTGGGCTTGCCAAGTTCTTGCAGGGCTCTGGCACATCGGAGTGTATGTCAGCCATTGCCGGCTCTTACGGATATATTGCTCCAGGTGAAAGATCTCTAGCCATTACAGTTTGTAAACGTCTAGGAACTAATCTATACATAATGCTGTTTGAAAATTATCTGTCTTCAGATCATTAGTGCTGTCTGTAGATGAATTGAGAACAGTTCTTGATTTCTGATGCTTCAGCACTGTTCTTGTAGCTGTGCATGTGTTGTTTACTTGTTAGTTTTTACTAGTTCCCTTTAGCTAGGCTTTCAGATATATTTTGTTAATAAAACTTAGCATTCATCTGCGTATTGTTAGGTTGTATTACATCCCTATTGTTCTATGGTTCTCTTTTTTTATCTTGTTCTAACTTGCTCCACTAGTAGTTATCTTTCTATACGAGCTGAGAAGTAGTTCTTTCTTCAGATTGATTAATACTAGAGTGAATTTTGCTGTTGATTTACAGAGTATGCATATACCCTCAAGGTCGACGAAAAGAGCGATGTCTACAGCTTTGGCGTTGTGCTTCTTGAGCTGATCACTGGAAAGAAGCCAGTAGGGGAGTTTGGGGATGGTGTCGACATTGTTCACTGGGTCAAGATGACGACGGACTCGAACAAGGAGCAGGTGATCAAGATCTTGGACCCCAGGCTATCATCTGTGCCGGTGCACGAGGTCATGCACGTCTTCTATGTAGCCTTGCTTTGTGTCGAAGAGCAGAGCGTGCAGCGACCTACAATGCGAGAGGTGGTACAAATCCTAAGTGAGCTTCCTAATCCGACTTCAAAGCATGGAGAGGAGTTTCCCAGTGGTGGTGGTGATGGTGGTGCCGCGTCTGATCCTCCTCCAGCAGCAGCAGCTGAATCTGTTGAAGCAGCGACCAATGAAGCCAAAGAGCATCAGCAACAACCGAGCTCGCCGGCTTCGCCTCCTCCTGATCTCATCAGCATCTGAAGAAATATAAAAGCTAAATTGCTACTGTTCCTTTTTTTTTGTGATATCTGGATGTTTTTAATCTTGCAAGCTTAGGGTGTGGTATGTAGGCCTCTGCATGAATTTAGGCCTCTGAATTCCTGGTGTGGCATGCATCTTAGGTATCTGTGTTGTAAATATTAAGTCTCTTAATTTCCAGTTTCCTGTTACAATCATCAAGAAACATTGTAGGAGTTATGAGTTTAGGTATCTGGAGCTTTTTCATTTCTCCTTCTCCAATGTGGGCACCAAAATGTCAAGTGCTTTCCCCATCCAATGTGGCATCATAACCTTGACCCCGGAATCAAGATTTTTAAGACTATCTCCAGCAGCTTCCCTTCCCCTCCAAATCCCTTCGCGAACAGATCCCAAGTGCTTCAGCGGATTCCCTTCACGATTCCCTTCGGAAGGGATTCAAACAGTGAATCCCTTTAGAAAGGGATTCTCTCTCCAATCCCTTCACAAATCCCTTGAGGGGATGCTGTTGGAGATGGTAGGAAATAAAAGGAATGAATATGGAGAAGGGAATAGGGAAGGGAATGGAATGATGGGAATTGCTGGAGATAGTCTAAGGTGTTCTATACTGGCGTGTGAACTGTTGAAGTGAGCAGGTGTTGCATTCAGATGTTGTACCACGTTGCACTCAAGTCTCAAGGCAAAGAAGAAGAGAAATTTTACTGTGGATTATATTTGTAGTATAAAATGTGTAGTAGAAATCACATCTAATCGTTGATTTGTTAATGGTGTTTCTACTACTTTACTACCGGATGTAGTACAAGTAAACTCTAGTTAATCTAATCTATTAGATCGAAAAGAATGAACGGTTCATATTCAATTTAATGTACCGTAAGAAAGGTGCCTTTGCATCCGGTGAACAAACATTACGCATTTGGATGTGGTCAGTTAATGCAGGTCATTCCTTGCTCCACGCTGTATAGGATTCTACTCAACTGTTTGGATGTACCCTGGTAATATAAATGCCTTTGTCGGTTTGTCCTCAAACTAAGGCTTGCTTGCCTTGGCAGTTTACTGGGCATTATCGTAGAGCAAGGTCCTATTTAGAACATGCGAATTTCACTCGAATTTTAAAGGAAACAATACAATTCCCATAAGAACCTACAAAATTTCAGCGATCCGTAAGGGTCCTAATATTTTACTACTTGCAAACAGCTGAATGTTGTTCAGTAACAACCAACCTCTGGTTGCAGGTCAGGATCAGATCAGCACTTGAGCAGTACTAGTAGACTGATTGGGGAGCATAGCTTTAAAATGAAATGAAGGGAGCGAGGGATTGTTTAAAGATCTAGAGTGGTACTGGTAAACTGTCGTATTGACTAGAGAACGTTGGAACTAAGAGAGGTGCTTCTGTGCTTTTCCTCCTAATACAAGTTGTAAAAATCTTGAAGCAAACGAAGGGGTAAGTAATCCTCATCCATCCTTCATTCATGCTTTAATATTTGTGTAACTTTAAAAAGGAAGAGCATAGAAGCACCTCTCTGGAACTAATCTTGTATACGGAATTTGAGTCCGAGTAAGCTAGAGAGTCATTTACCGAGTCATTGTGTCGAGTTTGTGCTCTATAAGCACGGTCTTGTAATCTATTGAACCACAGGGAAACATGCAACGAAATAAATAAAGAGTTATGGCAAAATAAAAGATTGCGTGATCCTTTCTAACAGAGAAACTCTCTTTGCCTGTCCAATCTCTGTTAAGAGGTAAAAAATGTGTAAGCTGTGAAGGATGTTCATGAGACCCATGATCACATGATTGATGTCACTTTCTCTCTCTCCAATGATACATACAATGGGCCCACTTGTCATTGACCTTTCACGTTGAGTTGGCAGCTCTACTGTTGCATCAGAGAAGCCTTGGCATGGTTGTAGTTACTAGTTAGTGCAACTGTACAAACAGTGGCGGAGGACGGTTTAAAATTTTGATATGGCGAGGTCTAAAGTATGGATTAAACAAAGTAACAGCAATCCAAACACCAACAAGCATATATAACACTAAATAAAACAAAAATAGTATCATAAAACATACAAAGTGCAATTGTGCAAAAGAAGAAAGAAACATACCATTTAATTATTAATTGAGAATAGAAAACCGAGGCAATTGCATTTGTCGTGTTTTCATATTTTGAAAATGCTTCTTAATTTCATTAAGATGAAGTCCTTTGAATATGTCTTTCTCAATGTAACACGCACAAACATGCATGCATACGCTAATACAATGCAGTCGGCGAGACGGCGATCAGGCAATCCGCGATCGGCAGTTGAAACGACAAACATGCATGTATACGCTAATACAATGCCGTCGGCGAGACCGAGACAGCGCACAGGGCACAGGCTGATTAGGGTCGAGGATAAAGCTCTACGCCTCTAGCAGTAACACGCACAGACGCGGCCCACGCGTGCTTTGCGGCCCACCACTGCCCAGGCGCCCACGCATGCATGTATTAATGTATACAAATACAATGTCTAACAGTCAAGCCTACCTGCCGACTTGCTGATTGCTGTGCTGGGGGTGGGGTTACGATTTGCGCACAGGTATGGCAGGTGCCATACCTGGCCATACCTAGTGCTCCGCCACTGTGTACAAATTGCCCCCCTTTTCTGATATAGCCTTGAGTTCACGAGCCGTGTAACTGTCGGAAAAAATGCGAGCAATCTGCTCTTACTTCAACAGGATCAACGTATAATTTGGGGTAAATCCTCTTGCAACAAGGATCAATACTGAACCGTGAGATCTATTCAGGTGTTTACACTTTACAACCATTTAATTTGTTTGGAAAGATAGGATGTTTACCAATGGATGAACTTCACATCGGTTACAATTGCACCAGATCTGCCAGGTCGCAATCGCTAGGAAGCAACACCATGTGTTTGCCCGTACTGGTCTTATCCATTATCCAATCATTCAGACCAGGGTTCAAAATTTCAGTTTAGGGTAGAATCTCGTCACTTACCGAAATCCGATTTTTCGCCGAGATCTCATTATTTCGGATAAAATCCGAACGAAATTCAAAAAGCAAAATTTGAATCCGGTTTTTTTTAACTGAAATTTTCGAGATTTCGGTTGATTTAGACGAAATTTCATCCAAAATTCCGAAATCTCAGCGAAATTTCCCGGTACTATCACACTTTCAATTTTTTAGGGTTTTTTCAACTTCGCGAAAATTATAATCTACCGACTGTCCCACATGGGAAATGACGTGAAGAACCCAATCCGGTTAAAATCCGGTCGAATCCGGTCAACTTTTATACAAATCTCAGTCAATTTAACTGAGATTTCGGTGAATTTGACCGAAATCTCGGCGAGATATTAATGCACTGTAGCACTTTAATTTTTTTTTTTGGATTTTTTACTTTAGCTGGGATTATGAAACTCGGAGGGGCCCGAAATCCGAAATTTTGCCGAAATCTCACCGAATTTCGCCGAGATTTTGAACCCTGATTTAGACGTATATATAGACCAGCTCGAGGGACCTCTTGTTAAGGTGGGTTCTTTACATCTGTTGTGCTACTCGTTGCTTTTATATATTTTTTTAAATTGCATAATGTAACATTTGAAAATTCTGAACTTTTGAAAAAATTTCAAATCTAAAAGAACCATTTAGATTTTCTTGAATTAAATAAAGCTTAATTTGAATTTTGAATTAATCAAAAGATTTAATTTAATTAATGTATACACCAAATAAAAGATTTTTGGTCGTAGTTGTGTTTCTTGTGCTTTAAAGAATGTTTCTGTATTTTTGGGGATTTTTCTGAATTTATTTGGCTTTATTTGAATATCTGGAAATATATTAAATTGGAAAACATTTTTAAATTGAAAATTCTATTGGGCCGAACACTCCGCAGCCCAATCTATTTCGCAACGGGTAGACCCGAGCCCACATGGCGGTCGCTTCGACCGTGCCGCGTGGCAGCCCTCCTCGCTGACGTGTCTCCGCATGTCGCCCGGGTCACCGCCACCTCAAGCCACATCTGCGCCACCGTGTTGTCCCGAGCCCACATGGCGGTCGCTTCGACCGTGCTGCGTGGCAGCCGCGTCATCGCAACATGCCATGCCATGTCAGCCTTAACCCGCCGCGTGGTGCCCACATCAGTGGGGTTCGCCACATCATCCCTTAGCCGTCTCGGTAGACCCGGTTCATCGTGAGCGGAATCTAACGTGTGGGACCCATGTGTTAGCTGGCTTTCTTTTTCTTTTTCCTATTTTCCAAAAATCCCAGCTAATCAGATTGCGCCACATCACCCCTTTTCCTTTTTTCTGAATTTTCCTACTCGAGCCACTTCCGAGAGCCCGTTCTCCTTTGTTTGAGAGCCATCGGGGCTCGGATCGCGGTTGTCGCGCCTTCTGCTATCCGCAACCTGCGACTGTGCTGCCGCGTCGGCAGCTCTTCTTCGCGCCTCGAGAGTGGCGCGAAGATCATGGTTGTCCCCCAGGCGATGGCGCACCGGAGTGCGCGATGTCTGGGGCCGCTCGAGCTGTAGCACCATCTTCGCTGGGCTCTGCTGTCCCCGCAAGGACGGGCGACCCGGGCGGGTCGAGGTCGCGCTCGAGTGGTGGGAGCCGGGGCCCTGCGCGTGCTGTACGGCAGCACGCTCCATCAGCCCCCGGAGGTTTTGGTACATGACCTTGGCCTCCGGGTTTGTCGGCTCAGGAAGCCCACGGAGCAGCATCGCAGCCGGCTCGCATGGGGGAAGAACGGGAGACCGTCCGACCCCTCGGTGAGCTGGTGATGTACCTGGCGCGCGCGCAAGCGCCTGATACGAGTGGTGGATGGAGCCAACGCTGCTCCAGGTCGGCCTGGAGCTTGTCGAGCTCGGCCTTGCGGGCCTCAAGCTCCTCGCGCTGCCGCTGGAGCTCAGCACGGTGAGCTTGGAGGTGAGCGGGGTTTTCATGCCGATCCTCATTGTCCCGCTCTTCGGTGCGCGGGAGGAGAGTTCCGGGGCTCGTGGGGGTGGCGGAGGGATCCGCCACGCCTACCATGTTGCACTCGCGAGAGTGCAGCTGGCACGAGGGGTGCTCCCTATCGGAGCTGGAGCCGTGGCTGGAGGAGTCCCCCAGCAAGTCGTGGAGGGAGGCCGGCACGTAGCCGGTCATTGCCACAAGCTGGGAACACGTGGAGGGCGGGGCCGCCGCCCGCTGTTGCACACGCATGGCACCGCCAGGGGCGATGCCACCGTGGAGTAGCTCCGTTGTCGAGGCCCGTGCGGAAGCCTCGAGGCAAAGGTTGCCGAGGATGTCGGCAACTGCGTCCAGGCTCGTGGAGGAGGCCTGGTCACGGACAGTGGCGGGGAGGAGCACGAGCTCTCCTGTCGTAGTAGCGACAAAGTCAAGGGCGTCGAAGCGGATCCAGCCCCTCGACGCTGGTGTGCCGTCGCGTGAGAAGGAAGCCATGGGGGAAGTGGATGGGAATCTGGAGACGATGGTGATGATGACGCGCGAGAAAGCCCCTACTTGGCGTGCCAACTGTTCGTGTTTCGACCACTGGCAATACGATTTTTCGGTCTAGGGGGTTTCACGCGCTCCCTCTCCTCGAATGGCCTGACTCAGTGAGACCAAGATATATACTTGTTCGGGCCAAATATCCCTACTCCAGTCTGTGAGGTGGGTGTGTATTGCTTCCGGGAGCAAATAGCTATAAGGTGTTACAAGTGAGAGAGTGTTTCTCGTTGTTCACTCGATCGGTCTCTGGTTCGATCGATTGGGGCCGTCCTCCTCCCGCTGGTGTCCTGCATCTCCTTATATACACGGATGTGGCAGGTTACATGGGAGTTTGGAAAGAAAAAGAAGGGGTGCTACACGCCTTGGTGTCTGGTCTTCGGTCTTGTCGTTCGTCCTGGCCTTCGGTTCCCATACGCTGGGTTGGTAGGCTCGCTGAGGGGGTCGGCAGCTGATCCAGTTGGAGAAGTGACGCACTACTCCGTACATCCATCTGGCGCCTGCATCATGACGTTTGACTCTGGTGCTGCTTCGGGAGGGAGCGCCCCACTCTGCCGTGTGACAGGATGATGGGATCGGTGCTTGACTTTTCGGTGGCCCTTTTGACATCTCGGGAAGGTGCTACCTACCCTAGCGCGGACGTCTTGAGACATCAAGTCAGTAGGGCAGTCGGCCAAACGCTAGTGCGGGACTCGGTGCCCCGACTACTGGCGAAGGCGACCCCGACTGGATCGGAACCGTGGAGCGTCCTACCCAAGCCGGGGTTGGAGCCTGCCGAGTGCTCCGTCCCAGGGGGTCGGGATGCTCCAAGGCTGGACTAGGTCGGGACTGAGTCTCTTTTGCGGCTCATGGGCCCTTCGTCAGAGCTGGGCTTTAAAAGGCAGCCCGCTCGCTATTCCGGGCTACTGGGGGTACCCATGGTACGTGTATCCGTCAGTACTCATCATTGTAATATTCCCCACTGTCCACAGAGGAGCATGCAGAAGCAGAAGGTGACTACGAGTATTATGCTTGTGGTTTCGATGAAGGAGATTCGGAATTCTAGGATGCGCACCCCAGTCGATTGCCTGTTGGGCGGATGGATGGGCTAATCTCGCTATTATTTGTTTCGTTTTTGCTGCTACTTATTTGAACTCAAGCCATGTGGCTATTTATTTGTAATTGTTGACCATAAGGTCGGTACCTTTTATTTGAGTTTTAATATTATTTGATCCGTGATATGGATGTGTTATCTTCACTGTTTTCACTATGTGCACTAGCTTGATCTGGCAATAGTGCAGCTATACACAGAGGGTCCGGATTCGGAAATCTGGTCCTGACATATACATATTAAAGCATGAATAAATGATAGATGGTGATTATTTACTTTCTCGCTTGCTTCAAGTTTTATGCAATTTATATCAAAAAGAAAAGCATAGAAGCACTACTCATCATAGTCTTTTCAAGTTGGTGTTGTTGCCCTTTTTTCGTGAGAAATGGGAGCAGCGTTCTTTATTGATAAATAGGGATACAATCTAAGAGCAAGTACATAAAAAGAGAGTTTTGCCTTTCTATATCATGTGTGTTCTTTATAATTATTCTAGAAATTTGATTTGTGCATTGTAATTGATCTGTGGAGGTCGTCATCGTTTTACAATAATTATAAGCATAGCTTCCTTGGCCAATCTGTTACTTCTAGGGGGAACCTATCCGTCAGTCGGTTTAAACAAACCCGACACGTACAATCAGGGCCTGATCTGTTAGCAGTTTGTTGTGGCCAAGTGTGACATTTTAGCTTCACACTTGTCAACAAAGGTAACCCATCCGGTCCCACCACAACTATGGACTGAGTGATGGGGATATGCATATATCGAGTACTTTTTGGTACAATATCTTAATTAACTAAAAAGAATTATTAAACCACATCAAATATCAACAAATGAATCATTTCCTTAATCAATCTTCATTATTTTTTCATGAGAATTATGTACTACATAATAGAGGGTTCTTACTTGTTATTAGGTATGAAGATTGCACAAATATATATTTTTAGTCAAATTACATCAATGTATTACAGTGGACCCCAGTAGGAGGTGAGGGAAGATGGGGACCACATGGAACATACTATTCACACACTATTTATGTACCGCATATCTCCATCTCCTTCCATATATGCACTTCAAGAGCAAAGGAAAGAGCAAGAGAGAAGGCAGGAGAGATTTCGACCATCCTCATGCAAAAGAAATGAAGCGAGAGAGAAGGAAGGAGAAATTTTAGTAATCTTGAAGCAAGAAAAGACATCACATTGATTTAGTAAGCAGATATTGTTTTCAAATTATAATAATTTCTTTCTAAACTTTTGAGATTGTTTCCAATTGATGAGTGAGTGTATATGGTAGGTGCTATACTATTCACACAATATTTACGCATTGTTCATGCACCCTCACTCCTATATTTGTGTATTACATCCATTGTAAATGTAACTATGAATTTTCAGATTAAAGATATACTCTTAATTTCATGACTTGTACTCTAATGCCTTATTAGAATAGAGAGTTACAATCTGAAATTTATCATCATCGTTCTTGCAATTTCTTCGGGGTGATTGCAAGGAAGCGTACATCTATTTTCGCATGGTCAAGAAGGCGATGATCGAAGTGTGTTCTTGGGTAAATTCACGTGTCGTAGGTTGCCGTATCGAGATGGTGGTTGGCATCAATGTTCATCAGGGTTCACAGGTTCAAGTTGTCATCTTCGTCATGGCGAGATCAAGCCACCCCCTTTCACTGGCCCTCGGGATGGTTCTGGTTCACAGCAAACCGGGTGCATGGAGATGCTTTGGTGCACGATGAACCAAGACCACGAAAAAAACATATTGGCATGTGGGGTTGACTTGTAAGTGAGGGGAGTTGTATCTGTGGGGCTCGGCCCGAATGGCGCTAAAGAGGCAACGACATGGTGCAAGAGGTGGCAGAGACGTGGTGGCAAGATGGCGGGGTTTTGGGCATGTGGCACCGACGTGGACGGGAAGGTGGCAGTGCGCACGTTAAACCTACTCAGCTACTCTCCTCTTGTAACTGCAGGGAAGACTAGTGCTTCTTTTTTATCTACTAGATGAATGGGTGCGGCACATGCCTCGCCAATTGCACCATGCCCATGCGTTAATAGAATAATTTTCGAGGGTCTTTCGGATTTGTACATAATTTTCAAAAATTTTGGGGACCTGGATGTATTCTTTCAAATTTCTAGAGGTTTTCCCAAAAGGAATTGGCGAAATTCGAATCTATGTAATTTTTAGGATTTTTGGGGTCCTTTTCCCAAAGACACGAACAAAGTTTGGATTTTCTAGTTTTTTTTGGTGAAATTCAAAATTTATATAATTTTCGAGGCTTCCAGGTCCTTTTTGGAAAGAAACTGGTGGAATCTGGATTTTGTGGGGGCATTTTCGTGTGAAAAAGGACCCAGATGTAATTTTCAGGGGTCTGTTTAAAAAGAAGCTGATGGAATTCGTAATTTATACATTTTTCTAGGGTTCTTCCAAAAACAACCGCCAAAGATGGCTGCACGCTCACCTCGCGGCATGTGGCGTGCCACGCATTGTGCGCAAAAAGAAGGGGCAAAGGACGTGCGCGGCCGGCCAGGTGGAGTCTAAAAAAGGCTACACCCTCGCGAGCAACGCTCCTCACCACTGTGCTACACAGGCGGACGTGAATGACCGGCCGGCAAAATTATTTAAGCCATATCGATCGAGTAGTCAAACGGATGACCTGATGCAATGACGAGCGACCGCATCGCTCGAAACTAACGTGGACATGCCGAGCTGTCTAGAAACTTGCCAAGTTTAATATACACTAGAAAAGGAAGCGCGGCGCACGCCGCGCGCGTGAACGGAAAATATTTTTTGTTTTTTTTTTCAGAGAAAAAACAGATCACGAAAACATTTTTTCCATGTTCCGGAGAGCAAACGGACCACGAAAATATTTTTTCCGGGAAAAACGCCGCGCGCGTGAACGGGAAATATTTTTTGTTTTTTTTCGGAGAAAAAACAGACCACGGAAACATTTTCCCCATGCTCCGGAGAGCAAACGGACAACGAAAATATTTTTTCCGGGAAAAACGGCGTGCGCGTGAACGGAAAATATTTTTTGTTTTTTTTTTTCGGAGAAAAAACAGACCACGAAAACATTTTTCCCATGCTCCGGAGAGCAAACGGACCACGAAAATATTTTTTTCGGGGAAAACGGATAAAGGACCTGAACGGAAAATGCAGGGACCTATTTGTTATAATTTTGGACCTGTTCGCTATTTTGAATAAGTAAGAAAGGACTCGCTCGCAATTCGTATTTAACGGGAGGTTTTTTGTGTAAAACGACGAACCGAGGACCTAAACGCGAACCGGGAAGAAATATTTTATACTCACAAGAAATTACAAAGGACCTATTCGTAAATAGAAAGGACCTATCCGTAATTGAAAAGAACCTGAGATGTTTTTTGCAAGAAAGGGAGAGAGAGTGGGTGGGGTGACGTGGGGGCTGAGGAGGCCGAAATCCTTCCAGGATTGTTTTGCTGAAGATAGGATAGGATAGGATACTCACATTGATTGCCTCCATGCAGGGAATGCATGAATTGAAAAGCCACTGCACCAACTGCCACATGTACACTTTGTAGAGGAGCATGCATGCATCAATACCTTGAGTACTCAAATCACATCAGCACTTTGTGTCTTTTGGAGCATTTCTTGATCAGTCAGACGCAATATGTCAAGATAAGATATTGGCTCTCGGCTCATATACAGAGATCTTCGATTGCCAATGTTCTGGCATTTGGCAAGAGCATCATCAGAAGACGGAAGTAGAGTTGGTGACACAGACCAAGCCACTTCTGAGTAGTCAACATCCCACAATTTAGATGCTTTTGTGTTGTCAAAACTCTAGAAGTGCCTTCGTTAGATGCAAAGCTATCAGATATCATTCCAAATGGTTTGTTCTTAAGTATGTTTTGGATTGATTGCTTCGAGTAATCCATGGTGAGGCATAAAGGAATCTTTTTGGTGGTCCAGACCTGCAGTTTGTGTCTTCTGCAGTGGATTCACACTCACAAGTTACTCCTTTTCTCCTCTGTAGGAGACGATGCCCTTAGAAATTATGAGGAGGGGACAATAGCAACAACACAGATTAATCACATGTAGCGACTTGATCCTGTTTACTTGTTTTCTTCGTTCTCTTCTATTCTTTGCAGATGGAAGAGATGAAAGAAACTGTTCTGAATCATGTTTCAGAAGAACTGAAGGGTGCCTTTTTAGAGGCTCCAAGCTTCAGCATTCACATGCATGATTACTGCATGTACAACGAATCAAAGAAAGGCTAGCTCACTTATAGGCTCTAGCAGAGGACTTACACAAATGTTGTGCCTATACCCCTTGCTATAGCGGTAGAAATAAAATACACATAAAACCATGGTATTCCATTCACCCATAAAAAGGCATACACCATTATGTCGGCAGGCGTTATTTCCAGCACCTCAGTGAGGGCACTCCTTCGAGCAAACCTACCCGGATTGCCCGCCCTACCATAGCCTACCAGAATGTAAAGCTATACTAGGTAACTTAATTGGTTTAAGGCTGCCCCATATCAGCACTTGTGGTTGCATGATAATTCTTGGATTATACAACACTACGTTCGGTCCTTAATCAGCCCAGGCGAGAAACTCCCCCTACACTACATGTAAGCCCAACCCTCGCACATCCAGCTATTGCCATACCTCACCTGTGTCAAACCATAGTTTTTTTTTTCATTTTTATATCAAAATAACAAGAACCTCATTTCCCAATATGTTCAAAATTTATATCCATCACGAACAGTATATCCAGATATTCATGAACCCATTTCTAAAGCATACTAAGCAAATGTATATAGTAATCGTGTATACCCATTTTGACATCATCATGTGTCTAACCATAATCTAGGGTTATCAAGGTTCACATGTCAATATTTATTAAGGAAAACACATGAGCTAGGATTTATCTACCAGTACCCACAATATAGATAAGTTTAATGAACATAACGCATGTATAATAGTTTTGATAAAACAATATAAACACCATAAAATAGTTGGTTCAATATGATAAAAGGTGGTACTTGCCTTGCTTAGTAATTTCCTGGGTGGAGTCGAGGTCGTCAGTGATAGTATCTGAAACATCGGAGTCTACACATTGTTCATCGAGATGCAAAGCAAATAACCAATTTCAATAAAGGCAAAAAGAAGATAGATATAAATGGGGCAAAAACAAGTGAAATAAGATCAACATAAAATCGCCTACAGAAACAAGTGTATGTGTGTTAGGTTTTGACGAGGGTTAGGGTTTAGGTCTAATTCCTATTATAGGGCTTGTATAAGTGATTTACGAAGGTTCGAGATCTTGTAAATACGAATTCAAGAAGATAAAACTATATACATATATTTATTTATGTACAAATTCAAGAGGCTAAAATTATTTAGATTTATAAAATTAAGTCAAAGTTGTCATATGGTTAATTGAACTTTAAATGAAGTATTAGACAAGGTTAAGTGGTAAACTAAAGCACATGAGGTAATATATTAAGCTACAATTACATAGCACATATTTGTGATTTTACAAAAGTCTAGGTTCTATTTTCATGAAATTTGGAGATTATGTACATTAACCATGGTTATTTAAACTTTAACCTTACAAGGATTGGTCCTATAATGTATCCATTATCAAATAAAGTCTAAGCCTAAATATTTTTTTTTACAAACAATGATATTATCATATTAACATGGCATAGGAACTAATTTCACTAAATTTAAAGTTTATCTACACTAGACATAAGGATTTGAATTTTGAACATATTTAAACTAACTTATTTAAGCATTTGATACAAACTAAGTCCAATTCTATATATATTTTATATATATTTAGAAAGCTAATGGTCTTAGAAACATGATAAAAAACGGTTTATTACATTTTGGAGACTTTTTTGCAAAAATTCTACATTGAGCGTATGCTCGGCCTAAAGTTTAAATTTGAATTTGGTTTCTGTACATTGATCAATTTTAAAATATTTTTACATATTCAGAATTTACATGATTTAACGCAAATTTAGAAAGTAGTTTGAGCAAATTTGGAGTTATAATGTGAAAGTTATAAGCATTCTAATTGGATTGGGTTTGAAAATTCAATAAAAATGGGAAAATACGTTTTCGATGGGATAAAATATATTTCACCATTTTTGGGATTTCCTGAGATTTTTGATTTAGTTATCGGTCACAGACAGAGCGACCCCACGGCTTAGTGACCCAAGAGCAGACGTGGCGCAGGGGAGAAGGCTACAATGGCACTGAGCTCATTAACGAGATTTGTGGGGCTTTTCAGTGGGGCAGTGATGCAAAGGCATATTGGATAGGCGGCGTGGCGTGATCAAGTTCCAAGGGGCGAAGGAGTTCTTGTGCCACAACAGAGCGAAGAGAAAGGGCGTGGCTACCATGGCGGAGTGCGGAAGAGGCGAGGGCTGCCATGGCGGGCGGCTGCTGCAATGTGGCGAGTAAGGCCTGGGCTTGGACACGGGTTGTATCGAGAGCTGTTGTCGTGGCAGAGAATTGGCTACCATGGTAGAGCTCTGAGCGGGGGAGAGAAAGGCAGAGGGGCGAAGACAGAGGGGCTAATAGGTGGGCCACAAGTGGATTGGCTCACTGCCAAGTGGGTCCAAGTTGCCAGAGGGACAAGGAAAATGGCAAGTGGGCCCATTTGGCAAGGAAAGAAGATAGGGATTTAAAGAGAAATCAATTTATGATTTTTGGGCAAAATTTAGGTTAGGATTTAATTGAGCTACAAAAAATGTTATAAATTTTCATAAAATTTTTTCAAGTGTCCTGAGGACATAAATAATTCACCACAAAATTTTCAAGTTGAAATCATGCCTGCAAAAAATTTCAAAAATTCTGACAATGTTTTTATTATAATTGTACCTTTTCTGTTTGTGAATTTTCCGAGGCTTCAAATGAAGTTAAATATTTTTTAAACTTTTACAGCATGGTATTAGGATTATTAATATATTATAATAAAATTTTTAGAGCATGATAATTTGTATTTATTTCTACAAAATGCTGTCATTGAATTAGGTTCAAATTAATTATTACTGTTTTTGATTTTCTAAATGCAAAAAATGACCTCAAATTCTTATGAAAATTTTTGGAGATGATTTATATGTTATTTAGTATTTCAATATATTTTCTCAGATTTTATATTCGTTTGGTTTTGAATTTTAAGGTTAAGATCTCACTTCTAGGTTAAATAAAAAGGGAAATTCTTGAGTAACATAAATTCAAGGAAAATCACAAAATAATAGAAATTCAACTTAAAACAATAAATCAGATTTGAGTTTTGTTTTCATTTTATTCTAATTCGATGATGTTACAGCTCAGCTTTTCTGCACTGATTTATAGTCAAACTAGGACCGTGTCCTCGTTTCATCTCAGACTTTCTGAAACTGGTCAGCGACTAATGTAATCCAGTAACATTTTAGCCGAAACTATAAGGGAACACCTAAACTAGATGATCTGATGTTTAGCTCTAGTGAAATGAATTTGTTGCAGGAATGTGTTTCTGTACCTCCTTGAGCCGAGTTAATCAATACTCGCAATGCATGGTCCAAACATTCACGCTTTGGATTCTGCTTGAATCCAGTGAATACAGAGTGCATGTCTGTGCTCCAACCTTCAGATACAGGTACTGCACAGGAACAGAACTAAATGCAAAGTCAACATATTAGAAGTCTGGATCAAAAACTGAATGCAGAGTCAGGATGTTAGAGTGCTCTGGAACCTTTTCAATCCAATGTTGAATCCAAGCCAAGATGGACCACGCAATGTTGAATTGGGTTCAGTAGCTCATCCATTCCGAGCCTGGTCCGTGCAAGTTTAGGTGTCTCTGACAATGTGGAGTGGGCACATCACTACTGCTCATGGTTCTGTCATTCTAACAATTTAACAGCGCGTGCCAAACAACGATAGTAATATTACCATGGGCAGATGGTATTATTGAAGGCACAAGCTTCAGGAGAGACGTATCTGTAGATGAGCTGCTCTTGGGATGCAAAACTGAGAAAGGTATGAAAGCTTCAGGCATAGCATGTTCTTACCACAGGCCCACTGACTATTTCAGCGATGGGCCTGCAGAATCAAGCTTCGTCTGCGACTTCAAAAGGCAAAAGGAATCAGGCATCTTGTAATATCGTTCAGCCCACATACAAACACATAATGCCGTCTTTGTTACAGCAA
Organism: Rhipidocladum racemiflorum; assembly: GCA_036346355.1. Taxonomy (NCBI): domain Eukaryota; kingdom Viridiplantae; phylum Streptophyta; class Magnoliopsida; order Poales; family Poaceae; genus Rhipidocladum; species Rhipidocladum racemiflorum. Next base: position 42,384,104 of record CM070582.1, read on the forward strand.
AACAGGTAAATTCAGACACCAGTGTCAAAAGATAGAAGCAGCAAAACCTGCAAAATGGTAGTAAGGTGAACTGGACTTCATAAAGAAGATCGATACATACTTGTTTCTTATCTAATTAAGAAGCAATAAAATGCAATACAAATTGATCTTATATGGCCATCCTTTGTCATCTTCAACAGGTTCCTGCTTCTTTGGCAAACTAGGAACTAGTAAGCTTTTTTCTTGCTCTGTTGTCCACTCGTGTTTTTTTTCTATTCTTCCCTTATGACTTCCGAGACTTCTCTACTAATATTGGTCATCTAAAAAGGTAAAATGTCGGAGGTAGTTGGTTGAGAGATTACTGATCAGCACGGCCAAAGGTATGTGTAGCCAGATTGTATTAACATATTTCAGACTGCTTTCCACACATTCTTTTTGCTGAGAAAAGGCCTTCCACACATTTCAGATTGATAAGATCCAATCCCACTTACATTTTACTGGTCTTTCAGGGGACAAACACAAACACATGGACAAGTCCAATTTGAATTATTTGTGTGACCTTATTTGCATGGTCTTCTTGTTCCAGTAAATCTTTGCCACCAACCATACGCACTATTATTTATTTATTTGTGAGGATAGTGTCACGGTGCCTAGAATTGAATGATGAATCAGGCATCTGGTAACTAGATGAATCCACAAGACATAGGCAAAAGAAAGAGAAGCAGCAAGTCTGCAAAATGGGTGTTAAGCTCTGAAGAAAAGCGCATGGATAAACATTCTCTGCTTACCTTTTATTTTTACATGTCAATATACATGTCAAATCGAGACCATCCACGCCTTCGCCTTGCTCCTTTGACCATTTTGTTTGGAGCAGTGCTTCTATATTTTCCTTTCTAATACAGGTTAAGTTGTATAAATTTTAAAGCAAATAAAAGGGTAAGTAATCATCATCTAACATTCATTCATGCTTTAATATTTATGCAACTTTTAAAAAGAAAAACATATAAACACTTCGCTTTTGCTTACCAAACTGGATGGTTGAAAGTTTACGGTGCACCAACCGAAATTTGTTGGAGCTGAATTGGCAAAATGCAACTTACCCAGTCATTCCGACAAGTGTCAGTGCTGATCAGTATACGCTTTTCTCCACATGTCAAAACCGCTTTTAAGATTCGACGCGACAGGTATGTAATTCCACTTGTGTTTTCGCTGATTCTAGTCATTCCAAACTCGCAACATCTCATCGCCGTGCATTATTCTTTTTTTGAGGGAAAATTTCAATAGCATGCGCATGGACAAGTCCAAATTGAAGTATTGAACTACGTATGCCATCTTATTTGCATGGTCTGTTAAAGGTATCAGGAAGATAAGCGCGGCGTCTGCCGTGCGCGTAAACGAAAAACTAATTTGTATTTTTTTCGGAGAAAAAAAGGATCAAGATGAATTTTTTAAATTTTTGTGTATATTTTTTTGGGGAAAATGGAGACAGGATCTTCTTTTGCCGAGTTTAATACTCTATACGTTTACCGGTCAATAATATATGCTTCGAAAAATACTATAGATCGAGTTACAAAAAAAACTATAGAGATATAACTGTATACATATTTCTTATTCCGAAAAATATTAGAAATCGAGTTACAAAAAAATAGAGAGATGGAGCTATACACATATTTCTTTTGATGATATTTCTTCTGACGAATTTGGTTAACACTCTATTATTACTCGGTCAACTTTTTTTTGTTCAGTTTAACACTTTATGCGTTTACCAAGTAATAATACATGTTTAGAAAAATATTAGAGATTGAATTGGGGAAAAAGTCTAGAGATTAGAGATCGAGTTAGGAAAAAAAGTCTAGAGATTGAGTTGTACACAAATTTCTGTTGACGAAAATATTTTTTTGGGAAAAAACGGAGAAAGGACCATGTTCCGGAAAATATTAGAGATGCGTACCTTCTTTTGCCGAGTTTAACAATCTATGCGTTCGCTGAGTAATAATACATGTTTTGAAAAATATTGTAGACCGAGTTGGAGAAAAAAGTCTAAAGAATAGAGATCAAGTTGGGAAAAAAGTCCAGAGATAGAGTTGTACACATATTTCTGTCAACGAAAATATTTTTTTCGGGAAAAACGGAGAAAGGACCTGGACGGAAGGGAGGGACCTATTTGTTACATTTTTGGACCTGATCGCTATCCTGAAAAAATAGAAAAGGACTCGTTCGAGATTTGCATTTAGCGGGGAGTTTTTCTGTAAAGTAATGAACCAGGGACCTAAACGCGATTTAGAAAAAAAAACTTTGCCCTCACAAAAAATCGCGGAGGGCCTCTTTGTAATTTACAGAGATCTATCAGTAATTTAGAAGAAATAGAAGGGCATTTCGCAAAATGGAGAGGGGCTGACGTGGCACCCACGGTTGGCCTTCAATTCTAGGCCTTATAAGGCTAGTTAATATACCCTAGAGATAATTATATTTTTTATATTCATAATTAATTATCTTATTTCTTGAATATTATTATTATTATTATTATTATTATTATTATTATGTGACTTGTTTGTGGAACTCTATATATGACTTTGTGATGATTATTCTAAAGTGATCCCTAGTCGATAAACATATGAGGACACATATAAATAGACTAGCATATGTCTTGGTTGATGACCAGATTTCACGGATCATAAATATGAAGATATCAAATCAATAATATGGATACATGTTAGAGAATATGAAGTTGGATCGACTGACATTGAGACACTGCGAGAACGTTGTAATTTTTGTCATCAGTTGGCCTCATATACAATATGTAAGCTAGACTTGAGGTTGGCGCATGTACTCGAGATGTGTAATCACTTACTTAGGGGTTGCCAAATGCTACTCCGTAACTGGGTAGTTATAAATGTGACTTTCGGGTTTGTCATGAAGTTGCTGCGAAGCATGATCGATCAAGATGGGATTTGCCCCTCCATTCAACGGGAGAGATATCTTTAGACCTCTCAAGTGATCGTATTCCAGAAATGCATGAACATACTACTTGCAGTTAAAGAATTAATTGTAGTTGAAAATTCCGAGTAATGTGATCGAGAAAGAGTGGTCGGGCTAACTAAATAAGGATGGCATGTACTCGCCTTGAGTTTGATCGATATCATGAGGCAAATAGAAATGCATATAACTAAGCATTATTTAGGTTCGTCCGATGTGATCTTTACATATACTTAGGAGTTGGCACGTCCTGCTCGGGACCGCTACCAATTAGTGGTCGAGTAAGAGTACTTGAGCCATGTATAGATATATGTGAATCTATAGGGTCGCACGCTTAAAGGGCTGGGACGTAGTTCAGATGGTGATCCAAATTCTAATGGGTTTTAAGTTCCTAATAGACCTATAATGTAGAGCCCATTATGGGGTGTCTATTTAAAGGGGAGGGGTGCTGGCTTTAGGGTTAAGATGCACAGTAGGAATTATGAATTCCTGAAATCCTAGCCATCACCCCTCCTTCGTGTGGTGTTCCTGCCCCGTACATGTGGATGCCTTGGAGGCGTTGCAGTGAGGCTTCAACGCTAGGACGATCCGCAACCTATGACGGTCACAAGGAGCTATTAGAGGAGGCACGGAGATAGTACGACTACATTTGCATCATCGTGCTACATCAATTCTACTTTTGCTATGAGTCTGCATGTCTAGTGGTAATTCTGTGATCTATAATTTACAGTGGCTCATTGGTTACGCTGTGAAAAAAGTTAAATTTATGTTAGAGTAGTCTACCCATTCCCTAACATGGTCGATGGAGACATTTCCGATCACATACCTAGTGGCGTTGTGTGATTGTTACATCCAAAAATTTGCATTTCCATTTATTTTGTTTAATTTGGATTTTCTTATTATTTTCCATGATTTTTCTGATTTTATAAATCCTTTTTGCTTTTTATCAGTTTTACATAAAGCATTTCTGTAGAAAATTGAAAACCTAAAAAAACATATAAAAAACTAATTTTATTAGGTTTCAAATATTCTATAATATTTTAGAGAATTTTTCTAAGATTTTTAGAGCAATTTTACTATTTTATCCTAAGCGCTTTTCTTTTTAGCCCTATTTAAATTCAAGGAAAAAGGGGCCCACATGTCATGTCAACAGTGGCTTGTCTTCAACCTCCACCCGAACGCATCCAAAGATAAGAACTCTTCTCTCTCTTCCATTGAAACCCAAAACAAAAGCTTTCAATCTCCTTTGATTTCGCACCGAAACTTCCCTAATAAATGTGTAATCAAATCTTCGTCGCATCCTCAATGGTCCAAAATTAATTCCCAATTAAATCCTCCATGAGTTGCCCTTAAATCCCACAAAAATGTTTTGTAGTTTCCTACATGAATATACCCTCTCCGGTTCTCCATTCGTACTATAAAAAGAAGCATTGGGTGTGCAAGCCTTCACTCATTCCATCTTGCCTCCTCTTGAGATCTTCCACGCCTTCGTTTCGCCGGATTTTGCAAAGATTTCAGAGAGTCAGAGCAGTTCGCGGACGAAGACTTCGAGCAGCTACTCGTCAATCAAGGCAAGTTGCATATCCTTGAGCATTTTTGATCCTAGCTTTTAAATAATATCTTGAATTTAAATTATTACATGCATAATTTTAGTAACATAATTTCAATCTTAGTTTTAAATAAATAGTTAATCTCCAAATTGATTAAAGCCACCTTGAAAACTAGACGTATCTTATTTCGTTGGAACCCTAAGATATATATACAAATATCAAAATGACTAGAAATATGCTTAGACATGTTTAGGACCGAGATTAGTACCTTTTGAGAAGTTGAACCAATAAAGTTCTATTCAAATGCTTTATCATTTTATGTGAAATGTATGTTACTTATGTTGTCAAAATAAAAATTAAAAATGTGGTTTAGATGAGGCGAGAATGGTTGGTTGTTAGGTGGGTGCGTGATGCACGGAAGTTGGGTTTGTGAAATGATCGCCTAGTTAATTAAGGATCGGCCTGTGAGCTGCTGAATGTAAAGCGCAATAGTGCTTCCACAAGTTTGAAATGGGACAAACCTGGCTAGCTGTGTAAAAACATGTCATGGATAGTTATGCTATTAGGTGGAAGTGGTGTGGTGAAAGTGTGAAGCCGCCACTCGACGCAAGAGAAGGCTTATGACTAGAGTAATTCTTTTAGCAGTGAATCCTTAGTAGGCATGACGACATTGATGGATTTTTATAGGGGTCGTATCATAATTTTCTCTGCCACACACCAAAGTAAGTGTGTGCAAAGGGATGATCATGTCTTGTCGGTAAAGTTGTACAACCTCTGCAGAGTATAAAACTAATCGATTAGCTGCGCACGTGATCATGGGCATGCCGAGCAAACCTTTCACGGATTAGATTTTAATGTTTCTAAAAAAATGACTTTAAATAGATGGTTTCAAATGGAGTGATTTTATTGTTGATTCCATTGTTGGAGTACGATTCCATTGATCGGAAAAAGTTGGGTTAACTCCAGCAGGGATTCCTATGCAAAAATTTGTTAAAAAAATATCCTTTTTAAATTATGCCTTGAAAAACTACTCACAATATTGAAAAACTTGCTGATTTACGCTAAATTCAACCATATATCCTTCCTTTGTATCTTTTACATTATTACTGCATTTCATGTCTAACTTGTGGAGTACTTTTTGTACTCACCCTTGTTTACTCTATTGATTTAGGGAAGCATTTATACATGGTGAGGACTAGGCGGACTATGCAGTCGATTGCCTGTGGCAAATTTATTGGGCTTTGCTTTAATTTACTTAATTTTTGCTATTTTTTTTCGGCCTACATGCTGCTCATTCTGTAAACTAGAATAATTAATTTATAAAATACGTTGGATATGTTGTGATAATATTTCTACTGTGTACTAGCTTTTTCTGAGAACTAGTATATGATACACAGAGAATTTTAAAAGTATTTTTCTGGCATCCGACAGTAATTACGTGTCATCCGTGACACGGAAGACCGGATAAAAATTCACATGTTATGCAAACAAGTCAGATGTAAACATCGGCAAGGGTACACTAACTGCATTCGACGTGCTCACATTTTCATGTTTCGTGGCATTGTAATTGTGAGAAAAAAAAGTCAGAATACTCGATACGTTACTGATTTAGTCTTTTTAACATATAAATACCAAATAAAAAGAAACAATGTTGATCTCAAAAAAAAAAAATGACGTGCAAAACTGAACAAAAAAGTTATCAAGCAAGGGCTGTGTGACCTCATGCTTTCCGGTGACGGTCGAACTCATGACCTCCTGCTTCCTAAACGTGCGCTCTAACCGAGTTACCAAAGACAGCAGGTAATTATTATTCGGTATAACTTCGTAACAGAACTTACTCACTAGTGAACAGAACACACGCTTAACCTATGTGGTTTGATTCCTTCGGTATTCAGTAGTATAGAGGCATTTTTCACACCAAAAAAAATATATGAAAATAAAACCATGTAGCTCGATACATCAAGTTCGCAGATGGCCGTGCGATGCTCGATCCAACGGCCATCAAGACCCGGACGGCACCTCGATCGGTGTGTGCGTTTTTGTTAACACCAGCAATTGCCGGGGCATATAAAAAGAAGAGGCAAATAAAATTACAAATATTTTACAGGTAACACAAGTACCTGTAATGAAATCCATCGGTGTGGTTCTGTCATGATGCTACTATAGCCATTAGCTAGCCATTGTTGTTGGATACACTAGGCATGCTTGTGGTTGTGGTCTACAAATTACGCTCTCCTCGAGCCACACGCCCGGACGGTCGATCGAGCTATACCTACACCTACTCCGTCCACTACGTGCATGCACGTATTATAACCTGGCTTCTGGTTGGTGCCAAGGGCCAGCACGTCGCACGTACGCGAGTTCTTCGCGTGCCCGACGAGCCAGATTTAACAAAGAGAAAAAGGCAGGAGGCCATGGCTGTTCCTGTGGCTCCAGCCCCACCCTGCGTCTCCCCCATCAGTGCCACCACCTCCCAGGTCACAGGACTCCGCTTCCTCTCATTCTCCTCCGTGCGATCGACATGTTTCTCGGCCGGAAATCTCAACCTCGTCTGTCAAAAGTTGGCGTTGCATCCATCTTTTCTATCCATCTGACGATCACCTTTCCAGGGAGAGACACACCACTAATCCACTGTCAAAGATAAGGTAGCCTACCGAACCAGCCCACTGTCTGCAGTTCCTGCATCGCATGCGTTACAGGCCACGGCCGGGGTTGGTTTATATGTATGACGTCAGAATTCCGATGCCCGTCGACGTCGGCAGCGAGCAAGTCAGCGACCTTGCAGAATCTACCCGACGGCCCCACGAAATCTAGTAGATAGCTAAATAGTTGGCAGAGTCGATGGAGCTAGTGCAGGGCACACATGAACTGATCGAGAAGGCCTTTTGCTTCTGTCCATCGTGAGCTTAGGGAGATGGTGTGCCGGAAAACTTTGCATATGCACGGGCACTGCGAGAGCTGCCTGCCTTCTGCGACAGCAACGTGGCGATCCGCGCAATAAGATCAGAGTAACGACAATAACACTGTATATTTTAATTATAAAAGTGACTACTAGCATTTGTATATGAGGCATACTTAACTTCCGTAGTCACCAATTCAGGAGATAGGCATAAATTTATGATTTTTAATGCTACACAGGTTTGTATCACTTTACCCATAGTGATCTCATCATGTGAGGCCTCAAAATATTTATCACTAATCAAGTACTAGATCTCCAACCCTGCTACTTGAGAGGGGAACACCTATCCCAGATTGTACCACCATACTAGCTGCTAACAGTTGTACCCCAAACTTACGTTAGCAATAACTCTACCTAACATTTACAATCGTGTCTCTCTCTAGGCCTTCTAGCATATCCCAGATTGGCATAGTATATTTTCTTACCCAATGTGAAGATCATAATACCTTTATAGGACAACATTTTATAACCGATTTCACACACTATGGTTGATACTCTAATTGTGGCTCATTGACTGAGTGTAGTTATTTATCCTTATATTATAGCCCATGTAGAGGGCCCCACTGGCGCATCATCCTTCTTATCGGCACCCTCTACCCACTATATATTATCATACGCCAACAACTCCTTTCACTGTATGAGCCAGTTTTTTGTATCTACAACCATCGATCATCACCTCATCAATTCATTTCCTCAAATCTTATTTTCCATCCGTGTCCAATTTAATATTTTTAATTGAAACATATATTTTCCAATGCATTGATGGTATATATACTGAAATCATTTGAAAACATTTAACAAAAATGATTCAAGGGAACTTGCCTGGTATAGAATCGAAAGGTTCGACCTCGCTCGAATTTTGGAGCTGGTTGATTGTTGGGTTCAGTTCTGGTCCTGAAATAATATAATACTAAATTTATATGGCAGTTAATTATAGTATGAGTTAAGGTGTCCAACCTTTTTGAACAGTTTGAAATTACTAAAAGAGGTGTTGCCCAACTAAGAGTTATTAACTTGGCACAAAAATTTATTCTAGTGAGGTACTAAAATCAGCATTTTTAGTTGTTATAGGATTGCAAATTTATAGAGTCATTACCTAATCATTCTCAGTTATTTGAGTTTTTTTTTCAAAATTCCCAACAACTACGAGACAATCAATTGAATCTAGCGTGGTTCGCAACAATCGACACATTTTCAAATCTCCCATTCCTCTTCCCTCTTTTCTCTTTATTTTCTTTCTCTTCTTTTTCTTTTCTTCCCCACCTCTTCTTTTCTCCCTCTCCTCCTTTCTTCTCCTTGGGTCGAACTCCCTCTATCTTTTCTTCTTCTCTTAGTTCCTCTTCTTTTCTACTCCCACTCCCTCATTCTACTCACTCTAGACTCGGCCTCTTCTTCCGCCGCCCCCAGCCCAGCCGCCCTCTCTACTCTACCGATAGGAGCTCCCCTTTCTTTATTCCCACTGTCCCCTAGTTCGCCAGTATCTGGCCGATTCCTCTAGGTCCTGGGCACTGCACCAGCCATGGTCGCCAGTCCCCTGGCGGTGCTACCCCTAGTCGGTCCCTCAGCAACTCGAGTTCCAGAGTGCCAATCTACTCTAAGGGAGTGTTCTAGATTGATTTGCATGCTTTTATTTCTGCTCAAAGCCTCAACTTGGTGGTGATTCCGCCTGTGATGATTTTGGGGTGTGCTCTAGGTTTGGAGGCATGACGATGATACACATGACTTCTAGTGCGCTAGGGACCAGTAGGTGTCACCGGCCATGAGCTATACAACCCCTAGGGTATTTATTTCCATTGAGGCTAAGGAAACTATCCGATCTACTTGCTATTCCCTCAATCTACTCCATCTATTCATCATACATTGCTAGTATTGCTACTACTCTAATGGTGCACCTGATGGATGATGGATTCGCTGGTGAAGAAGCTAGGGTCGGTGTGGTTTGCTGGTGATGGCGATGAGGAGGTGGCTGAGGTCTCAGTCTTGATTTGGGCCTTCTCCTCCGATCGCCCCTCTTCTTGCTTCGGCTTGGGCTCCCTTCTGGCTCCTGGTTCTTCCTCGCTCTCGATCTGGACTCCTCCTGGCCGTGCTCTCCTCCATGCTCTCAGTTTTAGGGGTAATTGCTTGAGGAGGATGAATGAGTTGTGCTCTTGGTTTGGGGTTGTGGCAAGTGGAGATGTATTGGCTATGTGCTGGTACTGGCTGTCTTGGTTGAAGTGAAGAAATGGGGGATGCATTGGGTTGCCTCGGCTGCGGTTTGGTCTTGATTGGGGTTACATGGTCAAAATTACCGTTTTACCCTTGGCCCTTTTTATTGATTTCCACTTGGTGATTGATACTATGCATGATGAAACTCGAGACTAGCGAGAGGTGCCGACTTAGCCCCGGACATGTCTAATATCTCGATGAGCGATATCCTCGTCTGCGGGTCTGACGGCAATCCTCGAATGTTTTTACTTTTTTCTACTCTTGCCTTATGGAATTCCTACGCATGCCATTTGTTATTAAGTAAAATTATCAATTACTTAATTGATTAGTTGCTTAATAATTTTATTTGCATAATTAAATTTTTGGGGTTGTTTCAAGCAAGGACCACATGATCCATCAATGATGTGGGTGTGGTGTTCACACGCAAGTCAAACTACCTAGGAGAGCGAAATGTCGTCACAGGCAAACCATTCGATCAAGCATAAACCAGTAGCTGACTCTGTCAATATTGTTATTGTGTATGGCTTGGGTATCCACAAAGTGAAAAGGGCTGTCTGAAAAGAACATGGGGGTATGACTGTTGTGTTTATACTCATGGTTTGATGATGATTCATTTATTTTTCTGTTACTGTATATCAATGATATGCTAATTGTATGTTGAGAAAGTTTTTTGAGCGGTTTGATATGAGCAAGGCCAAACCAATAGGTACTCTATTGGCACAACATTTTAATTTTCTTTTGAAATTTGTCCTGAATCAGACAAGGAAATTGAAGAGATGGCAAAAGTTCCATATGCTAGTGCAATTGGTTGTTTAATGTATGCTATGGTTTCTACAAGGCCTGATTTGGCGCATGCTGTTAGTCAAGTCGGTAAGTTTATGACGAAACCAACGAAGCCACATTAGGAGGCAGTCTGGTGGATATTAAGGTATTTGAGAGGTATAGCAAGTCATGGTATTATTTTTGATGGATAACAAGGTAATCCTTTGGTAGTTGGATATGTGGATTCAGGCTATGCCAGTGATTTGGATCATAAGAGGTCTATCACAGGGTATGTTTTGAGCAAAGGAGTTTATGTGCATTGTGATTATCAGAGCACAATTTATTTGGCTAAGAATCACGTGTATCATGCATGACGTCGAGGCACATTCATGCAAGATATCACAGGGTCGGGAAGTTGATTAAATTTGGAGAGATTGACTTGATAAAGGTGCACATTATTGATAATGTTGCGGATATGTTGACTAAACCCATCACCGCCAACAAGTTTGAGCATTGCCTCAACATGTTGGGAGTTACAACTTGCTGAGCAAGGAGGTAACCCCAATCTAACGTTTTTCTTGAGTTATTTTACGGTGCACTAAATTGAATATGAACCGTTCATTCTTTTCGATCCAATGGATCAGATTAACTAGAGTTTACTTATACTACATCTGGTAGTAGAGTAGTAGAAACACCCGTAACAAATCAACGGTTAGATTGTGATTTCTATTACACATTTTATACTACAAGTATAATCCACCGTAAAAACGGAAACATTTTAGGTAGAATCAGAATCATTGTCTGAAAATCGTTTGGCTAGCTCTCTGAATTTTGTAAATCAGGGTGGAACAGGGTTGAAGGCGATTCAGCCCCAGCGTGGAAAAAGAAGAAACGATCTGAAGATAATCGTTTCGAGCTTTAGCCCGTTTAGCTGGGTTTCTCCTAAATTCTAGTAGAAACGGTCCGGTTCCAAATTATCAAACGAGGCCTAAATCTCGTAAACAAATCCTCGTATCACTACTCACTAGCATAGGCGGACCCAGGGCCCGGCCAGCCTGGGCACGGGCCCGGGCTCAGGCCCATGTAACAAAAGTCTAGATCATGAAAAATACAGTGTCCTTCCGTGAATTCAGCAACAGACCGAGCTAATAACATCTGGTTTTAACAAAAGCCCAGTTACTACTTGATAGAAATTTCCTTCAGTGATTTGGTCCCTTGTTATTAGCTCAGTAAATAGTTTGTGAACTTGTTGTCCTCTTTTAAGCGTGCCCGGGCTCTAGAAAATTCCTGGGTCCGCCACTGCTCACTAGTATACTAACAATTAACATGGCTCAAGAGTGCTGACTAAATCCCGAAAGCAGAGCTGCTGGCTTACAGGCAGCTAATTTTTCGACGTGGGTTTACCGACAAGACAATCACACGAACAATGTACGACGCGACCACAAGACAAGCGTCAGAGCAAGACGTACGTAGGACTACCCTTCGCGCCAGACTCCTGGTACAAGGCACCGTTCCTCCTCCGAAGGAAGATTCTTCTCTTCCATGGGCGGTCGTTTTCGCCTGTCGCTACCGGAACGGGAACCGTGCCACGCGCGATTGCTTGAACGGTACGTACGGCGCGCAGAGGATCGATAATAAAGACGAAAGGTGGCTAGGACGACGGTCTCCATGGCCATGCCTAGCTAGCATAGCCAATTATATAGCCACAGTTGCAGCGGGCGAACCTCGCGTGCAGTGCAGCTAGCTACGCCGGCCCATCTGCCCTAGTTAGGTTCCTATCGCCGAGGCCGCGGCCATCCTTGGCTCCTTGCGCCGCCCAAAACCAGAAGACGACGCACGAAGCGCGAGGCTTCGTCGTACGCGCGCGCGCGTCGCGGACATCTCCCCGTCCGTTCGGCCGGCGGGCCCCAACCGATCGAGAGAGAGGGTGCTCGGGATCTCCAAATCCGCGCGTAATCCATGGAGTCCCCCTTGCTTGAAAACCATAATTCTTGTTGTATGCATGTATGAACTATCAAAACTTTAGTATGGAAGTTGTACTCTGTACCACTAGTTATATTCTATACTTATTTTGTTATACAATGCGCAATTTGGCACAAGCAATTTCTTGCAAATTATCTACACAAGCAATTTTTGTAAGGTATTGAAACGTAAATGGTGTTGATATGTGAATGGTATTGGTATGTCATTACGTGAATGCCTATCTTTGTACTTATTGAATTGATATGTGAGTACGTAGTATTGACATATATGAAAGATTATTTATTGACATATATATTATTGCTAAATGCCTAATTTACAACTTGCAATTGTCTAAAATATAGTAAAGGAAATGTTAAAAAAAAATCATATTTAAAAAAGATCATATAGAATTTTTTTTTATGTTTATTCATACTTTTTTATATATATTTCTTACATTTTTCCTATTTTTGGTCTTTAATGACTTTTTACAAATTTTAAAACTTTTTTTTACATTTTTTTCCTATTTTGTTTCAACTATAAAGGGTGTTTTGCCAAAAAAAAAACCATTAGAAATTTGAGTATTTTCGAGCGGTTTTCGTTCAAAAATCGCGAAAGCACTCGAAGGTTTGACTAGATTTTGAATTAATTTTACTTTTGAACCATTCGATTTTGAGAAAATTTTGAACGTTTTTTTTTTAACTTTCAATACCACCAGACCGTCGAAATCCAAATTCGAAACGTATTTTTAACCTGCTGCAAGCCCAACAGTGAACCTGAAACAAGTCAAAAAAAACAACCAGCAGCAACAGCAGTCCTATGTGCGTACGTGTCAGTGATCGCTGACCGGCTTGGATTGGAATATACATGCGGGCGGCCATGCGTGCAGCTGATACTTCCCGTCAGAACTCCATTGGCCAAACCATACCATCCCTGAGCCGTTTGATCGCATGAAGCAGGATCATCATCTGCGCGCCCAGTCATGATACCATACCATGCGCATGGTTATTATCGACCAAACGCAACTCTTTTTTACACGGAACAAACGGTTAGGACTACGAGCGCAATCTCTCCTGTTTTAAGACTAGTTCAGCCCGGGCGATGCGACATAAACCGGCCCCGAGATATGAGCCACGGGATGGTGATCAATAGTCTAGTGATGTGTGTCATGCAGCATGTCGTGTTCTTGACTAGATCTGAGTAGTGGGCTAGCCTTTTTTTAGGATGATCCGTGGTACGGCAGATACAACCGAAGCACAGCGTGAATGATAGAGTTACGACGGTCTTGCGGTCGGACACGATAGGTGGCACCACACGGCATGCTTGCATGAACTGTATTTCGGTCGGTATGGCATGAAACAGATCTACCCGATGTGTCTCAAGTAGGCACATCTTGCGACAAGGCGCCCTGCCGCGATACTGCGGTGTGCTATAGCTCGCCCTGTAGCCACCGCCATTGCAGTCCTTGCATACAAAGAAATGGGAGATAATGGAAATGTTCAAAGATGTAGAATGGAAACCCGAGCGCGCGCACTAAGCCAACGCTCCACTGCGCCGCTCGGCGCTCGTTGAGCGTGCTCGCGACGCCGTGCACAGTCGTCTTCCCGCTTTCCTCAGATGACAATCAATGCCACTACATTAGACGTAGACTGTCTTGGAATGCACGAATAATCTCGACGTTGAGGAGTAGTTAGTATGTCTATGCATATTGTTACTGTGCTTTTTTCTTATTAGGGAACCCTACTTTGAGGCATAAGTTTTTTACCGAGATAATAACTTTGTATCTGTACCCAATAAAAATAAATAAAATTTAGTTCATGTCCCCCAATATTTGTGTCAACTATCTCAGCTCCGTGTGTCTCCGGCTCCTTTTCTCTCATCGCAATAGTACAAATGGGTCGGACCTAGACCGACACGAATCGAAAATAGGTCATGCCTGAGCTCGCCGAAGGTGAACCGAACCGACACGACACGACACGACACGATACGATACGGTGGGTACAACAGATCATCATGATATGGTATGGATTAGAAACGAGACCTGATAGGCCCGTGCCATACCGGCACACCACGACGCCCAACCTCTACTCTTGACTTTGAGGCGACGCTGTCTATCCACGTTATCACTTGTGCACATCAGAAATCTAGTGGGAGAGGGTAGAGGACGACCATTGCTCAGGCTTTTCCCCTTTATATGGCTTTGAGATTCTTGGGAGAGTTCTTCTTGTCATCTTCCATCCCAATGCTGCTCCGCAGGCACGCACGCGCTCAGCAAATTCCGGTCCAATCGATGACAGATCCACCGAGATTAGTGTCAGCTATGACTGATCTGGCGTCCTTGATCAATCCCCTCCATCGATCTCTTCCTAGGCTTTTCTCCGTGCCTGGCTTTTCGGCTCTGGGTCTCGAAGTTTTCAGACGCTAATTAAACATGAGAGCTTAAAAATTATTTTGACCGCTGGCCCGGCCATGAATCTATCCATCGGTGGGCGCGACAACACAAGTTGGTGGCAATCGCCAACAGCTCATCTGCACTACTGCTCCTACATGCGTCGACGTAGTGGCAATAACTTTTAAGTTAGGAGGAAGCTTCGCGCCAACGTCCAAGGAGACGATAAAAAGGGTGTAATTTCCAAGCCATCCAATATGTACTCCCTCCGGTTTGGTAATACCTGTCGTTTTGGACATAGTGATGGTCAAACTTCCGAAACTTTAACTAACAATATATTTTTAAATATTTAAATTGGATACATAAAAATTATATGTGTAGACTTGTCTCGAGAAGTACTTTCATAATATTATAATTTTATTGGGTTTTATAAATATATTATAATAAAAATTAGCGGTCAAAGTTGTGTTTTGAAGACCGTGTCGATGTCCAAAACGACAGATATTACCAGACCGGAGGGAGTATAATAACCACACGCACTCCACAGCCTTCTCAGCACATTCTCCATCAAGTTTAGATCCAGTGTCGAGTGTTTGTAAGAATATCCCTATTGACTCTTCATATTAGCTAGCTCACCACTTCAGCAGTTTTTTTTTAACACGCTACTTAAACATATAGTGAGAAAAAGAGGAGCTCATGCATGCTTGCTTGGTACTAATACGTAGTTGGTCAATTTTGCATCATGATTTTAATCATTTCGAGATCACTGACGACGCTAGGTGGAAAAAAAAAATGCCGGACATTCCATGGCGACCGTCCAGGGTGATTGGAATGTCTGGAGCCCTCCCTTTTTCCAATGTAGAAAAGGAAAAGAAGACACACGAAGAGGATCGAGTATATTTTTTTTTACCTCACTTAAACACGTCAGTGCTTTCTATGGCGCCGATTGGATGGTGAGCCGCTCTGAGCCTCTCATCATGCGAGGCCTGAATCTCCTCTTCCTGGCCGTCCACGTGTCCCAGCGTAGGCTCGTAGCTCTCGACCCAGCACGACTCACGAGCAACCGCGACCCCTCATCGTCCTCGACTGCGTAAAGTGCAGTGCTTTTATTGTTAGCCGTACCGGAATACTCCTATGTATAATCATGGAAACCACCCATTCACCTTTAATTCTGCGTTTTTCCTCCTTTAAATACCGGCCATCAATCATGTCCGATTCGCTTGATTGTTTGGTTCCTTCTCGATTGTTTTGCACCGCTTGGAAATTCGTGCTGGTGGCCCCGAAGAGTCAAAAAAGGAATTTTGGCCTTGCTATCGGAGTATACTGGGTTGGTCAAAGAGAATATCTTGATCGAATTGTTTAGCTCAAAATTTTAAATGGAATGAATCGCACACTTCAATTGGGTTTTGTTTGTGCAATTTTTTTTTTTTTTTTTTTTTTGAGAACGTAGCACTCATGACTACTGAACAAGTCGTACTTTTATTGGCATGGATGTGTTGGTAAACGTCGTTTAAAACGTAAGTATATAAGCTTTTGAAGTATTTCGGTGTCATATATTATCACGCTACTGCCGAAATATATGTTACAATCGATTCTTTTTTGTCATCACCACAATCAGTTCTGAGATGGAACCGATTGTAATGACCATATTATGACTGCACACCATCCGAAAATAGTCCCCAAATTCACAGCATCACAATACAAATCAAAGCACACATACGTTCACAATATCACAGACTAACACGATACTTATATATAGCACATAATATTCATAACACAACCATATCACATTCATAGTACACATATCTTATTCATATAATATAATATTGTTTACAACATATATATGGACTAGTAGCAGCCTATCGCGTCGTCTCTATACCTACCGTCCCCCTCTATAACTTCTGTTCAGTGCCACATGCATAAGTGGTCTCGTAGTTTACTGAGATCTTTGCTATCTAGGCTCTTGAGTGGGATATTGAGTTTCTGCAAAATACAAAATAGTGCACTAGTTTAAGTTTTAAAATAAGTATATACTAGTTACATGCCCGTACGTTGCTACGAAAAAAAAAATTGATAACGAAAAATAAAGATTAAAAAATAAAAAAATTATTTCACAAGATCAAACATCTATCTTTAACGCTTCGTTTCTTGCAAAAAACTGGCTAATTAAAGCAACGCTTCGTTTCTTGCGTAGGGTAATTAAGCAGGGCAATTAAGTAGGGCAATTAAGCAGGGCAATTAAGCGGTAATTAATGACGTGGGAAGAACGGACCACTGCCACCAAGTGCTGCTTTAGAATAGTAGAGAAAATGCTAAACGTATTATGCATGTACATATACCTTAAGGAAAAGGTATGAGCCACCAACCAGAATCAGCATTTGATGCGTGACGTAGAGGCCGCACAAGTCGTCGCATCCCTATTAATGACAATGTGCACAAAAAAAATCAAATTATGAGACGAAGACTATATGTCAGAAAAAATCCTATGCTAGGCACTTATACATTGAAGCGCTTCCACTCCAACTAGTCGGGTAGTTTGTCATCGTGTCGCTCTCCTTCAACAATGTACAACGAGAAAGCTCTACATACATTGGAGAGATATCATTGAGAAAAAAAAATAAAAGTAGTTAATTACAGAAAGTGTTACTTTAGAGGAATGTACTTACTTCTGCAAAACAGGATTGATCGCGTAGGCCATTGAGCTCTTCTCGAGCGAGTTAAAAGTGTAGTCCACATTTGCACCACACATTCAACTCCAATAATCTAAAAAAATTACAATGTAGACCACAACACAAGCATCATCTATCGACCACAATAGAAGCTAAATGTTGAGTCCATGGTGAAAATCGAACAAAATGCATGCATAACATATGTAAAGAGAAAATAAATCTTTGCAGATCAATTTACAAAGAAACACCACATAGTAGTAAGAAATTAGAGGATAATTGATATTATGTCTATGAGTGAGGTGAATCCCGACGACGTCTACTAGATCTTGCTAGTGGTGGCAGCCATGAGAGGAAAGTGAGGAGCGACGGTCGGGGCAGGGGTGGTCAGCTGGTGTCGATGGGAGGGATGCGAGGAGCAGGGTCGTCCACCAGAGTGACAACAGGGCGGGGGCGATGAGCCGACGATGACAGGACGGGGGGAGGAGTGGCAGTAGCTCCTTGCCATTGAGGGGGGTAGGGTTAGCGTCGGGGGGTCAGGGCTGGAGGCGACGGTGGGGTGGGGGGTAGGGGCGGTGTGGGGAAGAGATTGTGATGGGGGCGCTAGCTATCTGTGTCAGTTCTCTAAGGGAACCGATTGTGATGAGGTCTGCATATATATCTGTGTCGGTTTCCTAAAGAAACTGATTGTGATAACTATCTGTGTCAGTTCTCTAAAGGAATCGATTGTGATGAGGTCTGCATATATATCTGTGTCGATTTCCTAAAGAAACTGATTGTGATAACTATCTGTGTCAGTTCTCTAAAGGAATCAATTGTGATGTGGGCTAGCTATCTGTGTCGATTCCCTAAAGGAACCGATTGTTATGATGGTAGATATCTGTGTCGGTTCCCTAATGGTGCGTTTGGTTGGGTGAACAAGGAGGAATCTGTACATAATGATTCAGGATAGAACTTGATACATGCGTTTGGTTGAGTGTATAGAACCAACCTGTACAGGACAGAGTAGTACAGATTCTAGGAATATTCTTCAAATATGTTGTACCATCCCATACCTCCAAATTGGTTGAACCATCATGTACCATCCCGTATCACTAGTGACAAAGGTTACCATACCAACCTTATACCTCTAACCAAACATCATCCCGTACCATTCCATCCAAGTAACCAAACAAAATCTTGTATCATTCCGTTTGGGTAACCAAACACTATCCCTGTACTATCTCATCCAGGATCATCCTGTTAGTGTTATGCCCTTGAGGCAATCATATGGATGATTGTAACATGACTATGTTTATGAATAATAATATGATTATTGGTCCAATGAATGTATATTATTGTTTTGATCAACAAGTGTGTGACTTGTTTATGAAGCTCTTTACTTATTGATATAATTCGATAAATATCTCTGATCAGATATCATCGTATAGGACAATGATGAATAGATCATCACATGTATTGTTCGATGATCATGTTTCATAGATCATGGGATATAGAGATATCATCAATACATTGTGGATGCATGTTTACAAGCTCCTGAAAATCTGGGAAGGTGTGGGTGATCAGTCCCACCTGCAATCCAGAGTTCAGTCCCTTTAGGAAGCGAGACTGTCTGGCCTTGTCTGTCGCTACGTCTTCCGGCGCGTAGCGTGCAAGCTGTGTAAACTTGTTCAGGTATTCAGCCACCGGTTTATTACCTTGCTTCAATGCCCTGAATTCTTCCTTCTTTAAGTCCATTATTCCTTCTGGCACATGATACTGGCGAAACGCAGTTGTGAATTCCTCCCATGTGATGTCCTGTGGGTTCTCCCGCGTGGCGCAGAAGTTCTCTCACCATTCTGCTGCGGTTCCTTCCAATTGATGAGAGGCGTAGAGTACCATCTCATTTCCCACACATTGGGTAATGTGCAACTTCCTCTAAATTAACCTTAACCAATCATCCGCCTCCAGTGGATTGGCGTTTCCAGAGAAGGTGGGTGGATGAGTCCTCATGAATTCTGACAACCTTGAGCCTTGACGCTGTCCTTGATTGACTTGATTAGCGGCGGCCTGAGTCCTCACGAATTTTTGGAGCACAAGGTGTTCATGCTGATTTGTTTTGCGGAGAGAGTTGCATTATATTTTGGCTATAAGAGGAATTCATCTAAAGACAAATATTGTTGAGTTTGAGGGTGATACGAATTCATTTTCTACTCCATCTCAAGTATACTCCTACACGGAGTTTGATATGTAACACTACCAATATATCCCTATAGCCTAAGACAAGAAAAAGAGCTAGATCGCTGTAAACATCTTCTCATACAGTAAATAGCCTTCGTGCGCCCGTAGTTTTTTTTTTTTTAAGAGTTTTCTACGTAAAATCCATAACTCCTGTTTCTTTGATCCTATATTTTATCATGCGTTTGTAACATAGACCTATATATTTCCAACGGGTTACATAATCTGCAATCCACGAAAAAAAAATACACGCTAGATCGTGATGTGCATGTACATTTCCAAGTATGTGACTTCTCTTGGGACATGTGCTACGTACATTATGCACTCGAGCCAAAAGCGCGTGTATATAACCGGCACCGTGAAAGATTCTCGACAAAAATCAGCAGCGAATTTTTTTTAAATAATATTATTTTAATCAAAATTTACAGAAATAATATACCGAAAAAGAAAATAGCAAAACTACCCCCTGTGTCCATTTGAATTGGCGACAGGGTCCTGTCGCCATTTGAATTGGCGGCGACTCTGTCGCCAATTCAAATGGCGGCAGGGGCATCGACTTCCGCCGCGTGGCGGCGATGGAAATGTCGAGTTTGCCCCCTGTCGCCAATTCAAATGGCGACACCCCCCTGTCGCCAATTGAAATGGACATAGGAGGGCAACCTCAATAAATTAAGGAAAAAACATATTTAGCTGTGATAATTGATGTTGTAATGTATAAAATTACAATTATGAAGGAAAAGTAATGTGAAAGGGTGAAAAAATATTATTGAACTGTATATACTTTAATATATATATATGCAGCACATATATAAGGAAATTTTGGAATTCTATACACAATATTTACTGTATTCTCAAATCTGTATAACATTTTTGTGTAAGAGCGAAAAACCCAACTGTATTCGCTCTGCTGGACTGCGGAAACCTGAAATTGCATCTCCGGTATATGGAAAACCAGACATGTTTTATTCGGTCAACGCTAAACCGAAAATCGGTGTATTTGGAACACCGAAATGACAATAGTGAATAAGACCTTCTCCGGTTCACCTTAACAAGGCCACCCAATCTATTTTTTGTTTATTTCGGATTTTTGAAACCGAGTTGATAAAAATGCGTATAAGTTTAGATGTACTAGTCACGTTAAATTCGACTTTTTCATAATCGGTTGTTGCTTATTTGTATTTTCAAAACCGGTGACTATGTATCCATATGACATGATGAAATTTGATATTTTAATGTCAAGAATTCTTAGCTCCTCACGAAGGTGTTACATTTTACGTATATATGTCAAGAAAACCAATGTCAAGAACCAAACATTGCAAATTCAGAGGGTTGTACAACTTGTACATGCATGGATAATTCCAGTCTAATAGGCTAGCTTTCATGGCTCAACAGGAAAGGAAAGGAATCAATCAAAGAAGGCTACCAATTGATGACTGATTTTACGATCATTGTGAAAAGCACGTATATGCAGTATTAACGTTAGGAACAAAACTAAACGTTAGTAGTGCACATGTAACGAAAGTTTAGATGATGAAATGAGCAACGGATTATATTACAATGACATTACAACAGTGACCATATTCCTAGGAGAAGTGACGATAACACGGGTTGTCATGGTGGAACAAGTGATCGTTCCGTCTATGTTCGTAGAGTGGGAACGATGCCATACATTTTCTACACATTACATCACCCGTCATTCTTTTGCGATTTGTTCTCGGACACCGCTCAATCTCTCTTATGAAAGAGCTCCATGGCCGTGGGCAGTGCTCCCAGTTGCTGCCGAATGGGTAGCCTATGCCGTACGTCTCTGGGGTATAAGAAGTAACTTGGTTGTGTGCATTCTGGAGTTACGCCCTCCCATATGGGCATGCCATCCCGATTTCCGGCCCCTATGTTAATACCGCTCGGGTTCCTCGATGGTCTCTCAGAACCCGGCAAGGATTTCTTCCACAGCGCAACTCCTACTACGCTTCCCCTTGTCCCTACTTAGAGTGGAGGAACCCTCTTCCACTTCGGTTCCTTGCGAGACGTCTTCTTTGTTTCGCTCGCACTCCACTATGTGGTGCAGGAGGTGCGTGTTGGGCTTGTCCTTGTATAATCTAAGCGTGCCTGCAGTCCATACTGGTATGTATGATGTGGTCGTTGCAAAATACCTTGGGCGTACTGGTCCGGCTTTTCGGCGAAAGTAGCACCACGGAGAGGGTTGCTCCCCGCTTATCCCATATGGGAAGTTTGAGATGTGGGTGGTACTGCTCGGATCCACCTGATTGAAGTAGGCGCACCATTCATCCTCGGCCAAGGGGCACCGTAGAATCTCAGGTCCGCTAGATCCACTTGGCGGTATCAACGATCGCTTCGTGTCGTGATCGAAAAATTAGGGGCTTTCTGGTGCGGGCCATTGAGGAGGTTTCTCCTTTGACTTTATCCATTTTGCAAGTTTCTTCTTGGAGTCCTGTATGCGAGGAAGCAGTTTAGAATTACTACTTTGTGACTGTGTAACATTAGCATGTCGCATAAAACTCACCGATTGGTTGCTCTCTTGCCCACCGGCCCTAAACTCTGGTCGATCTAGAAGGGGGACATATCCCGGCGGCCTCTCCCACCGGGTGAAGTTCTCGGGCGAAGTGGGGTAGGCGTCGTGGCAGTTGTTGAGAAATTCGTAGTCACGTCGTTCCGGCCCGTCGATCCATTGGAAGAAGCAACACCGGTCCATGGGCTACAAAATAAAAACGACGCATGAAATGGTAGTGGTACCCTTAATCGTAATGACACTAGTAGGTTTACCTCATAGCGTGTGCTACTTGATAATGGCGGGCGGCCCGTAGCTCCGTGGTTAGATCGCATCATCTTCGCGGAAGGTTGCAGCGCAATTAGGTCGGGCAACTCGGAAGAATCGAGCGTCAACACAACTCGCATCCGGGTATTCAGGGGGTTAAGTTTCGCTTCTTTGAAGAGGCGACGGTAGAGAACGACATCGTAGCCTAATTCGTGTGAAGTGTGCGAAGTTGATTGTCGATCTGTTGGTAATGGAAGTGT
The DNA here is from genome assembly GCA_036346355.1 of Rhipidocladum racemiflorum. Taxonomy (NCBI): domain Eukaryota; kingdom Viridiplantae; phylum Streptophyta; class Magnoliopsida; order Poales; family Poaceae; genus Rhipidocladum; species Rhipidocladum racemiflorum. Next base: position 42,406,802 of record CM070582.1, read on the forward strand.
ATCCCTCCACCGGTTTTATAGTGGTGGCGAGCTAGATAGCTTTGTCATCCACTTGGCAAAGATGCATGACCTGTCTCCCTCTCCGAAAGCCGCACAACTGTCACATCATTAGCAAAGCCGAACGACATGGCACGCCTTTCGCAAAGTCGCATCACCTCGCCACGCCGTGAAAGCCGCACGACGTCGTGGTCCAATAAGTCTGAGAAAGCCGATAGTAGCGTGTTGTCAAGTCGCATTGAGGGTGACCGGTCGTGCTTTTTATTGAGGGTGGCGGTGTCGTGCGGCTTTTATTGAGGGTGGCAGGTCATGCAGCTTACATTGAGGGTGACTGGTCGTGCAGTTTTGATTGAGGGTGGTAGGTCGTGCAGCTGAGGGTGATAGGTCGCGCAGCTTTGTGTTGTCTCGTGGTCCAATGCATGTTGGAAGTTATTTTTGGGCCGGATGTACGGATGTGCTATTTGGTATCACGGACTGCCATATTCCGTAAAAATATCTCAGTTACAACTCTCTTCGCATATAATTTCTCAACGTCCAATAACCCTAAGTATTACATTCGCGCGCGAACACTAACGATGAAGGATTTTCTGCGGCCAGTAGAAATGCATGTTGGAAGTTATTTTTTGGGCCGGATGTACCAGATGTGCTATTTGGTATACGGACTACCATATTCCGTAAAAATATCTCAGTTACAACTCTCTTCGCATATAATTTCTCAACGTCCAAGAACCCTAAGTATTACATTCGGCCTTGCGAACCCTAACGATGAAGGATTTTCGCTACCGTAGAAATGCATGTTGGAAGTTATTTTTGGGCGGATGTACCAGATGTGCTATTTGGTATACGGACTACCATATTCCGTAAAAATATCTCAGTTACAACTCTCTTCGCATATAATTTCTCAACGCCCAACAACCCTAAGTATTATATTCGCGCTTGAACACGAACGATGAAGGATTTTCTGCGGCCCGTAGAAATGCATGTTGGAAGTTATTTTTTGGGCCGGATGTACCAGATGTGCTATTTGGTATACGGACTACCATATTCGTAAAAATATCTCAGTTACAACTCTCTTCGCATATAATTTCTCAACGCCCAACAACCCTAAGTATTACATTCGGCGCGCGAACCCTAACGATGAAGGATTTTGGCCCGTAGAAATGCATGTTGGAAGTTATTTTTGGGCCGGATGTACCAGATGTGCTATTTGGTATACGGACTACCATATTCGTAAAAATATCTCAGTTACAACTCTCTTCGCATATAATTTCTCAACGTCCAAGAACTCCTAAGTATTACATTCGCGCGCGAACCCTAACGATGAAGGATTTTCGCCCGTAGAAATGCATGTTGGAAGTTATTTTTGGGCCGGATGTACCAGATGTGCTATTTGGTATCACGGACTACCATATTCGTAAAAATATCTCAGTTACAACTCTCTTCGCATATAATTTCTCAACGCCCAACAACCCTAAGTATTACATTCGCGCGAACCCTAACGATGAAGGATTTTCGGCGGCCCGTAGAAATGCATGTTGGAAGTTATTTTTTAGGCCGGAGGAAGTCGTCAAACCATGAAAGGCGGATTCATTGAGATAAAACATACGAAAAGATAAACCAGTTGAACAAAGTCAACTGCTCCACGTAATGAATCGATGGTACTAAAAGATAAAACTAAAGCAAAAACTAGCTACGGCCCCTGCGAGGTAAGACGCCACGTGTGGCCCCAGGCCTCCTCCGACGCTGAACATGCCATTGAATATGTCGGGTCGGCGAGGAACTCCGCGAGAACTCCTAGTAGTGCGACGTGGTGGAGTCGAGTAGTGAAGGGTCTGCGTCGGCCGACCGGGTCCGGCGCTGGTCGACTCGCGGCCGATCGGGTCCGGGCGCGGAGGCGAGCTGCGAAGGACCAAGGATATCCTCCATCGTCGCCTGCTGGTGGGACTGAAGCCAGTCGTGAAGAACATCGGTGTCGTCAACAGGGCTCGAGCCGCCAGAGTGGGTCGCGCTACGGTCATCGATGGCTGTTGACAAATGTTTCACGTTAGCACACATAATGTAAAAAATGTTGTAGACAAGGGCAGAGCAGAAAGGTGTACCTGTAGTGGGCTGCTGCCACCTGGAGCCCTCGGGTACATCGGGAGGAGGCGAGTGGCGCTTTCTTTGGAGTGCGGTGTGCGAACCCGTCGCCCACGCGTCTGGACGAACGGCCCGGGACCTGTGCCGCCACATCGTCCCTCAACCTCGTGCCCGACGTAAGGTGGACGATGCGAGCGGTCTTGTCGACAACACCCGCCAGCATCGCTCTCACCTGATGTATGGTCGCGTTGTTCGTGTCGATATTTGCTACCATCGAGGCCGCATCGTCGTGCACCTCCCGAGCAATGTCACCCTGTGAAAATGGCTTGTTAGTTCTATGCAGCGGTGGTATACAACTTGTGGGAGCAAGTACTAACCACGCGTGAAAAGCAAGAGTCCTGTGTAGGGTAGGTGTCATTGTGGAGGAACGTGCCTCGGAGGTGACTCCACCACACGCACAACTTCGAACGCGTGCAGCGTGGCTGTACCACCGGATGTAGTCGTCGTACGTGCCGTGGTCGTAAGGGTCAGTCTCCTCGTGCACGTCTGCCAAAGCCTGCGCCCACTGCTCGACATGAGGAATCATGCGTGTCGCCCAGCTCGTACTAGGGCCTAAGCCCTTGCGTGTCAGTCTGCATTAGTCGATTTGCAACGAAAACTTCATTACTAAAATATGCAATTAAATGAGATATTAAATAATTGTAACAGAGATGGAAAGCAATACTAACGAGTGGACGCTAGCCGAGACGATGGCACCTGCAGGTGGGGGGAACTCCTGACGGAGGCCAAACTGCCGCATGACGCGGTGGGCGCGTCAGACGTCTCAACGCACACGCCGAAAACTAAGTGACGGCGTGTGAGCCGATATCTTGGCGTCAACTGGCACTGCTGCAGCGAAAGTCCCCGAGGAGCTCGCGGCGTCGACAAGCTCTGGAAGGTAGGGCCGCCAAATGACGCGGTCATCTGTCAGCTGGTCAAACATCGCTACGTACTCAGGGTACGAAGCGTGCGACGTAACTGGGGCGAAAGTGGGCTGCAAAAACAAGGAATACACCAACGTTAGTACAGAATAGTATTGATAAAAATTATTTCACAAACAAGGTAATATATTATGTGGTACTAACCCGTCGGCGACACCACAAAGACCCCATGGTAGGGCGGTCGACCTCATCTCCAACTGCCCGGTAGAAATCGTCGCCATACGGCTCCAGGTCTATATGTGGACGTCCGATCTGGAACCTCTCGAACGACCACAACTGAAGCAGTAGCGGACACCCAGCGAGAACGGATGAGTCCGAGGTGCGACGGCACCCATCGCAAAGAGCACGGTAGGTGGCCGCCAGTACTGCCGGTCCCCAAGCCAGCTGTGGGATATGATCCATGTCGGCCTCCGCGATCGTCCTGGCGAACTGGATCAAGTGCTTGTCGACGGTGTCTCCGTGGCTCGAGCTGAACATGACCCAGCCGAATAGCCAGATCAGGTACGCCTCGAAGTGGCGGGTGACGACGTAGTCCTCCGCTCCGGCCGCCATCCTCTCGGGCTGCAAAAGGCTATGGTTAGCGGCGGAACTGAAAGCGGATAAAAAAAACTACAAAATAAAGCGCAACTTACATAGAACTGAACCAGCCACTTCTGCGTAGGGCCGTGCGTAGCAGTGAATGTGCTGTACCCTGCTGGTATCACACCTGCGAACCGGTGCAGGAGGTCCGTCGCTACCAGGGTCGACGTCGACCGGCACCATCAAGGCCCCTCGAGCAAGGTAGGCCCGATGAGGTAACTCACGTCCTCAAGTGTGGGCGCCATCTCGCCGCACGGAAGGTGGAACGCAGCGTCTCAGGGCGCCAACGGTCCACCAAAGCGGTCAGTAAGCTCCGGTCGTACGGGAACCTCCTGGAGGAACCTCGCCTGTCCTGGGCGTCAGCCACGGTAGCCTCCACCATCCTGGCTAATGGAAGCAACCGCGCTGCCCTCAACCTGCATGAAAATATTGTAAGTACGCTGCCTACACACATAGATGACAGTACAGTGAACTTATATAAACCTGTGATTAGTGTCCTAACCTCGGAACCCATCGCGGGTCAATCCTCCATGCTCTCATGGGGGTGCGCAAGCGTAGGGCGCCAAGCTCAAGAGGTAGCTGCCCTGGCCATGCTTGATGGCCAAGTGGCTCGGTGAGTCGCATCTATCACCGGTCAAGCAACTCAGACGCCATACGCAATGTGTAACCCGACAATAGGAAAATAGAAGAACATATCGTTACAAATTGAACACAACAATTACATAAAGAAAGTGCAAACAATCATTCCATAATAAATTTGAAGTACAACAATTGACGAGTACCCATGCCATGGGTACCCCCATCAGCCCGGAAGCACGAACGGGCTGACCTATCACGGCGAAGGCCCAGCACCACCGAAAGGTACTTGGGCCGCGGGGAACGAGCCCGACACAGACGGGGCCGACCGGCGGTCGGCGGACTCCGATTCGGACGGCAGATGCGCCGGCCGCCTAATATTGAAGCTCAAGCTCCACCTACACACGGGCTAGCGAGGCCCACGCCGGTCGCGGCCGCTTTAGGCGCAGCTGGCCCCTGGCATCCGTGCAGGGTAGGCGGCTCCTTCGAGACCGCCGGAAGGGCCACCAAGAAGTCAAGCCTCGCCCCGCCGCTCGCACGCCGCAGAAGATTACGCCCGCTCCCGAGGCTAAGGCAATGTCAAGCGCCATTAAAGCCACCGAGGCTGACAGGAGCACCATGCAACACGCCACCCAGACAGCACTACGCAAGACTGCTCATTACAGAGCCACCAACCCTGCCTCGGGACGGGCAGGGGTCGGTCGGACAAGACAGGAACCAGACATCAAGACGTGCAGGCCCCTTTTCTCGTAGTTTTCCCAACTCCCGTGTAACCTGCCCCCTCCATCTATATAAGGAGGGGCAGGGCCCGAGAAGGGGGGCGAAGAGAGCGAAGAGAAAAACAGTCTTCTAGGTAGCCTCGACTCCCTAGCAAAAAACATCAAGGGGATCGGACAGCCGACCGCCCGCCTCGCTTGTACACCCCTTGTCCATCTCCCAAAGATCAATACATTCACACCGCACGAACTAGAGTAGGGACATTCGGCCCGAACCAGTATACATCTTCTGACTCCTTGAGTCGACCATTCGGGGAGAGGGAGCGCGCGACCCCATCCGACCATAAATTCGTATTGCCGGTGCACGAAACACCGACAGTTGGCGTGCCAGGTAGGGGATCTCGCGCGTCTTCACCGACATCCTCATCTTCGGGTTCCCATTCTCCTCCCTGATGGCTTCCTCCCACTACGATTCGCCGATGTCGAGGGGCTGGATCTGCTTCGGCGCCCTCGATTTCATCGTCACTACGGCGGGGGAGCTTGTCCTCGTCCCTGCTGCCGTCCGGGACCGGACGCCCTCCGCAAGCCTGGATGCGATTGCTGACGTCCTCAGCAACCTCGGCCTCGAGGCCCCGCGGGCGCGGGCAACCGTCGTGGCCGGCACTACCCCGGCGACATCGCCTACGGACTACGGCGGCGGCGAGCCCTCCACGAGCTCGCGGCTTCGTGGCCATGGCGACTTCTGGCCGGCTTCCCTCCACGACCTACTGACGGATTCCTCCAGCCATGGCTCTAGCTCCGACAAGGAGTGTGCCCCTCGAAGGGCCTACACCCGCGAGTGCAATATGACGGGTGCGGCGGAGCCATCCGCCACCCCCGCTACCCTCGGGACCCTCCTCCCGCGCGACGAGGCGCGACGGGAGGAATCCCGGCGGGAAGATGACGCACAAGACTTCCATAACGCCGCTGACCTCCAAATGGCGAGGAGTTAGAAGCTCGAAAGGCCGAGCTCGACAAGCTCCAGGCCGAACTGGAGCACCGCCAGCCTAACCCACCACCCGTCTCCGGCGCGCGCGCCCGCGCGCGTCAGGTGCATCAGCAATTGGCTGAGGAAGCGAACGACCTTCCGTTCTTCCCTCACGCCAACCAGAACATTGCCGCGGCGGCAATGCTGCTCCGAGGGCTGCCTGAGCCAACGGAGCCTGAAGCCAAGGCCACCTATCAGAACCTCCGGATCGGTAGAGCGCGTGCTGTCGTTCAGCACGCCCAAGGTTCTAGCTCCCGGCGAACGGGCGCCACTTCGGGCCACCTGGGCCACTCCCCCTCACAGGGCCGACGGAGCCCAGCCAAGACGGCCCCGCCCCACGAACTCCCCCAGGCATCATACACCCCGGTGCGCCATCGCCTGGGGGACAAGTATGATCTCCGCACCACCCTCGAGGCGCGAAGGAGAGCTACCGACGCGGCAGCACCCTCGCAAGTTGCCGATAGCGGGCGACGCAACCATCCCGACCCAGGATTCGACGGTCCTGGGCCGCGCGCGTTCACCCGCCGCATCCGCAACGCCGACTTCCCGGTCAGATTCCGGGCTCCGACCAACATAGCCAAGTACACGGGGGCTACCAACCCGAACCGGCTAGAAGACTATCGGCTACGCTGTCCGAGCTGGGGGAGCGACGGACGACTCCTTCATTATCCAGTACCTCCCCATCTATCTCGCGGACTCGGCTCGAGCATGGCTCGAGTACCTGCCCGCAGATACCATCGGCAACTGGGCCGACCTGACGAACCTCTTCGTCGGAAATTTCCAGGGCACATACAAACGCCCTGGCAACTCCTGGGACCTGAAGAGCCGCAAGCGGCGAATGGGAGACCCTCAGGGACTACATCCGCCGCTTCTCCCAGCGGTAACGAAGCTCCCCGATATCCGCGACGCCGACGTCGTCGGGGCGTTCATCTACGGCACCACGTGCGAGGCCCTGGTCCACAAGTTGGGCTATGCGAAGCCCCGGACCACCAAGGAGCTCCTTGACATCACCACCAACCACGCCTCCGGCGAGGAGGCCGTGGGGGCCATCTTCGAAAGAAAGACGGCCCACAAGACAGCCAGCCTCGGAGCCGGCGCCCCCTCCGACCGCCCTGACAAAAGGAAGCGGAAGGGGAAGCAGGGCCGCGAAGGTCGAATGGTCGCCGCTGCCGACCGACCTGCCAAACAGCAGGCTCGGCAAACGCCCGACCGATTCGAGAAGTTGATGGATAGTCCGTACCCGAACCACGACTATCCCGTCAAGCACAAGTATCGGGACTGCGAAGTCCTGAAGCGGTTTCTCTCCGGAAACCCCACGACGTCGCGGGGTAAGGGGAAGAAGCGCGACCCGGCGTCCGACGCCGGGGCAAAGGGCGATGAGCCAGCCGACGAGTTCCCACAACTCGACGGTTGCCTCATGATCTTCGGAGGGGAGGAGTGCTACGCCGACAAGCGACGATTGAAGCTCACCCACCGAGAGGTCCACACGGCTACCCCGGCCGTGCCCACCTACCTGAGGTGGTCGGAATGCCCGATCGCCTTCGACCGGACCGACCACCCCGACCACATCCCGCACCCGGGACGCTATCCGCTCGTCGTCGATCCCATCGTGGGGACGAAGCGCCTGACCAAGGTGCTCATGGACGGCGGCAGCAGTCTCAACATCATGTATGTTGAGACCCTGGATGCCCTAGGGGTCCCTCGCTCCGCCCTCCGGCCGAGCAAGGCGCCCTTCCACGGCGTCGTACCAGGCCACAGCCCACCCCTCGGCAGGTCGGCCTGCCCGTCACCTTTGGGAGCAGGACAACTTCCGCACCGAGAGCCTCACTTTCGAGGTTGTGGACTTCCGCTCCTACCACGCCATGCAGGGCGACCATGCTACGCGAAGTTCATGGCGGTCCCCAATTACACCTACCTCAAGCTGAAGATGCCAGGGCGCAAGGTGTCATCACCGTGGCCACATCTTTCGGCTTCGCCTACAGCTATGGCGAAGCCGCGAGCTGGCCTCGGCGATCTTCGCTCGCCGAGCTCGCTCGGCTCAGAGAAGGCCTTCGGATCCGCCCGACTCCAGCAAGTCAAGGCCTAGCTCTTTCAAGTCCGCGGAGGACACGAAGGAGGTCATTGTTGATCCCGAAGATCCCGCCAAGACCGTGCGGATCGGGCCGCCCTCACCACCAAATAGGAAGGCGCTCGTCGACTTCCTCCAAGCAAACCGAGACGTCTTCGCTTGGAGACCCTCGGACATGCCAGTAGTCCCGAAGGAGGTCGCCGAGCACTCCCTGAACATTCGACCGGGATCCAGACCGATCGCCCAGCGCCTGCGCCGTTTCGACGAAGAGAAGCGACGGGCCATTGGGGAAGAGATCGCCAAACTTTTGGCCGCCGATTTTGTAAGGGAGGTGCGTCACCCCGAGTGGCTCGCCAATCCCGTCCTTGTAAAGAAAAAGTCGGGGCAATGGAGAATGTGTGTTGACTACACGAGCCTCAACAAGGCCTGTCCGAAAGATCCATTCCCGTTGCCTCGCATCGACCAGGTCGTGGACTCCACCGCCGGGTGTGAGAGTCCCTTTCCTTTTTGGATGCCTACTCGGGCTATCACCAGATTGCGATGAAGGAGTCCGATCAGCTCGCGACCTCCTTCATCACCCCGTATGGCTCGTACTGTTACGTCACGATGCCTTTTTGTGAAATCATGTGCTGAAAAATTGGCTTTGAACTGAAAAATTAACTTAGATTTGAATTTGCAAAATGTGTTTGTTCATGTGTTTTGACAATTTGACAAGAAGCTTGATAGATTACGCATTAGCGGCAGGACAAAGTTCTCAAGAAACAAGAAGTTTCCCATCTGCGACGGACCGTGTTTTTGGGTCTGTTGTGAACATGTTTTTGAGCCCATGACCGAAGTCATTTTCACATGTACAACGGACAGTTTTTCTTGGTCCGTTGTGAACAAGCTTTTTCGGTTTTGGATAATTCCTTGGAACCAAGATTTTCACATGTACAACGGACTAATTCTTTTTGTCCGTCGTGAATGGACTTTTTCTAGGGTTTTACTTTTGTGAAACCGGCGTGCTGCGTTCTTGCGCGGACAAGCTTCTGGGGTCCGTTGTGAACTTGTTTTGAGCTCATGACCGAAGCCATTTTTGCATGTACAACGGACCAACTTTGTTTGTCCGTTGTGAACGTGTTTTTCCGCGTTTGGTTGGCTTCTTGGAACAGAAACTTTTCCTTATACAACGGACCAACTTTGTTTGTCCGTCGTGAATGCGTTTTCGCTCAATTAGGGTTTTGAGCGATTTGGATTTGAATTTTGAATGTGAATTTGAAATTTGTAATAATTTCATGATACTTCTTTTGAAGGGGACTTTATGCAATGCTCATGTGAGTAGTTGCATGGATTGACATTGAGTCAAGTCGTGGACTTGTGCTCGGATTTGTTTTTTTGTTCATGTGCAGGTATTGCTCGAAGACGAATGTGGTCGATGACGGGACCGGAACTAGGTTCATGGAAGAACTGAGGTTCGGGACTAGGTTCAGGGAGGAACTGAGGTCTTGGTGGTCAAGGATGTCATGCGGGACGTTCGGGCTAAGAGAATGGTGCACATGAAGAATGGTTAGTCACGTGAGAATGGCAGGAGGTCATTCGCGTGCAAAGTGTTAGTCACGTGAGTATGGCAGGTGGCCATACGCGTGCAAAGTGTTAGTCACGTGAGTATGGTAGGGTTGCCATACGCGTGCAAGAGTTGTACTCGGCCAAGGAGAGTTGTGTTGGATACGGATTCCTTCTAGGGAATAGGAATCGTATTCAGAACTCCTTGTGGGTTGGTGCTTTAAATAGGTGGGAGGTCTCCTGTTGAAACGCATCAAGTAGAGCTGAGCGCGTCAAGCTTTGAGCTTGGTTTTAGGGTTTGTACTCTTTTGATGAGAGTATTTTAGACAAGAAATAAAGATCAATTCTTCCAAGATTTTTGCGTGCTACAGTAACCACGTCGCTACAGTATTTTCTGTTTTGGTTCTTGTTTGCATGCTTGTTCTAGTTCTAGATTGGTTTTTGTTCTTCAAGTTTTATCTTGATTTGATCCATCAAAAACCTCTCTAGGATATTGATCTAGTGTTTCTCAAAGTCTAGTTGATCAATCTTTTGTCGTTCTTGTTTAATCTTGAAGTTTTGATTAGATTGATTCTCGTCAAGTTCTGGATCAGCAAGCTTGCGAAGCTCATAACTTTGATCCGTAAGTCCGATCGAGCTGATTCTTTTGGGTTCGATTCGTATTGGAATCTAGTTTCTTGTGTCCAAATTTCAGATCGTTTCGACGGTTGGATCTCCGGGAATTCTCGTTTTACCAAACCTCTGTCATTCTGTTTTTGTCGAAAACGAGGCAATTATTTGGTTCTGTTTTGGGGTGAACTTTTAATAGGTCAAGAATTTGGTTTTAGCTTCCGCACAATCATTCACCCCCCCTCTGATTGCTATATTCGTATACTTCGATCCTACAAGTGGTATCAGAGCAAGGTTTCTCTAATCTATCTTAACCGGTGATTAGATCAATGGATCGTTATTCGACAAAACCATGTGTGTTCGATGGTGTTGATTTTCAGTTTTGGAAGGCCAAGATGGAGGCGTTCATCCAAGCACAGGGCTTCACAATTTGGGAGAAGGTCTACAAACCATATGATGTCTGTCGGGACCCCGAATTTGCAAATCCGGACCCTCTGTGTATTCAGCACTAGTCCAGGAACGCGCTAGTGCACACAGTCTTAACATCGGTAAATATCACAATCATACCAATCGATATTATCAAAGTACTTTATTTAAATAACCAAACTGGTTACTTGACCTCATGGTCAAGTTACAAATGTATGCCTCGTAGGGCGAAACTTATTCAGAGAGAAACAATAGCAGCGAAAAATCAAATAAACTTCGTGGCGCCATCCAGTATACCACAGGCAACTGACTGGGCTCGCATCCCTAAGTAGACGGGTCCTCTTGGAACTCCTCCTCCGAAACTGGCGTAGTCTCCTCTTCAACTGGTATTGTGTTGAGGCAAGGGTGAGTACTTGGTACTCAGCAAGTCATGCACAGAATGCAAGCTAATATACTATATGCATGGCTTGGTACAAAGGAATAGCTCAGGGTATATTTGCAGTAAACAGCTTTTGACAAGTAATATAAGTAGATTCGAAAGCAGTAGAAATAAGTAAAGCATAAATAACTTTTCAAGAAATTTAGTAAACATTTTCCCCATCCTAAACCACATTTCCATCCTCTTTATTGTTAAACCAACCCAACTTTTCAAATCCAAGTTATTTCCAGAAAATCTAACCCTTGACTGTAATTCCCGAGCATTGTCCAGTACCGTGGACTCGGCTATTCAAATAGATTCTACACTCTGCAGAGGTTATGCACTTTACCCACAAGATACAATCCACTCACCACGTCAGCCGTGAATCGCCATACAAGAGTATGCGAATGAGCGATCATAACAAAGCCTTTCGGAAGCCTCAAACAACACAGGTGGTCCTCTCTGGTACGTGCTCTACACCATCCCTTCCCTTAGCCAAGGCGAAGTATGGGACCAACACACCGTTAGATGGGTACTGGCCCACGACCACGATACGCTCCCCGTACAATCACACAAAAGGTGTAATCGACACCTGAGGCTCCACAAGTGAGTCCTTAGCGACTTAGTCAACTAGGGCCGTCCCATTCCGACCATGTGGTTGCAAGTATGACCCAGTTCAAAGGCTTGCAAGGTTAAGTCCTTAGAGTGACCAGGGCAAGACTACCCGAAAAACCAAATCAACATCCCCAATGCCACAACTGCCCACTGATTACTCTTTCCACATGCCCCAGTCGAAATCTGTTTATCAAACCCCAGTTGATTACCATGAACCACGTGCCATCAACTTCACATGATACTTTTCCAAAACAGGTTCAATATATCATTAAGTCAACATTAGCATTTGATTGTCCAAAATCATGTCATGAGCACGAAAGGTGTCTAAGCGATACTACAACGATCTAAACCCATGTTGGCGATTTAATAATGTCCAACTAGTAATCCACAACTAGGGTGACAAGGGATCATGGCACATACTTAAGTAATCAAGGTGTCATATAGCAAATTGGTATTTATCTAACCCCCATGTTTAAACAAAGTATCTTTCTAATTGAACTAGCATGCAATAGTTTAAATCAAAATAGATTTGAAATAGGATCAACATGGTCAAAGCACAACTTGCCTTCAAAAAGTACTTGCTCTTGGTCTTGAGTTGGATCCTGAGTCAACACTTCTCCTTCGAATCCTTCCCAAGCACTTCAACGTCTACTCGTAAAGCGTGCAAATAGCAAATACACAAATAAACACTATGCAAAAGATCCCAAAACTCCAAATAAAATCCATAAACAGAGAGAACATAATTTTCTGGATTTTTAGAAACTGGAATAAATCAAATTTGGAGTTAAAACGCAAAAGTTATGATTATTTAAAGTTTAAATAATCAATTAAATAATTTTACAGAGAAAAACTTTAGTCCAAAAATTAAATAAAATTTATATTTAGGTAGATCTTAATTTTATACAAATTTAGAAATTTGAATCGCTCAAATCGGAGTTGAAACGCATAAAAGTTATAAGCGTTTGAAGTTTGAATCTAAATTTGAAATCATTATTCGAATTAATAAATCATTTTCTTTTGGAAATTAATTATTGCGTCGGCATGGACACGTGGCAGCTCCTGATTGGCCTGCGGACGTCAGCCGGTCCATGGGCTTGGTCCACGCTCGGCTCGGGTCCACGGTGGACTCGGTCCACGGCTCACGTGACTGACATGTGGGCCCACTCGGGTGACGTCATCGCTGACGTCAGCGCTTGGCTGGGTTAGCCACTGACATGCGGGCCCTCTGACACGCGGGCCCCGCGTGTCGGCGCCACCTGCGACGCAGGCGTGGGCGGCGCCGACCGCGTCGGTCCAACGTCCCGACACGTGGCGCAATCTCGTCCGTTGGTTTGAAAATCATCGGCGCGGATTGGATCCAGGGTTTAACACGTTGAAACTACTCGATGCTCGTGGGCCGTTCGATCTAGATCGGACGGTCCAGATCTAATCCTATAATCGCATCGCTACGACGCGTGGCGATTGTGAGCCGTTGGATCTTGATCCAGCGGTCCCGGATCTAATCGGGTTTGGAACACGTGAACTCACCTCAACCGTCCGTCTGGATCCGACGGTGCCTGAGGCTCGCGGTGATGGCCGTGGTGGCAGGCGCACGGCTGCCGGAGTTGAAGACGACGACGAGCCCAACGGCGTTCCGGTTGCTCGGCGAGATGAAGGGTCCTTCCAGTGCGTCTCGTCGCGGTGAGTCCGGATCTGAGGTCAACGGCGGCAGGGACGGCGACGGCATGGAACGGGCAAAGACCGTGGCGGAGCAGCGCAACTTCTGGCGAGCTCGCACGGCTAAACGGGCGCGACTTAGCCTCGGTGAAGTAGAGAAGGGAGGGCGCGGGATCACGGCGGTCCTCGGTATGCCGGGCATTAAATAGCCTCGGCGTCGGTAGAAAGCGGAAACCTAACTTGTTACGGCGCGGCGCGGCGGCGAGTCCGGCTTCGGCCACGGAAGACGACGAAATCGTGGCCGCCCACGTGTCGCGATCAACGGCCACGATCGCCGGCGCGGGTCGACGGTCCGGTCGACGCGCTCGAGCCAGACGGCAGATCTCGGTAGTTGGATCTTGATCCAACGGCCGATCGCTTAGGGTTGGGAGCTGGTTTGGTTGAGCCAAGCGGCTCGGTCGGATTCGAGTCCGACTCGGTCGGATGAACAGTACTTGACCCGAGTTGGATTTTCCAGCGATTTAATATTTAAAATAATTCCCGAATTCATTTAATTCATTAAAAATAGCAAATGACTCGAGAAAAATTCGGAAAAATTCTGGAAAATATTTTGGATCATTTTGGACTCAAATAAAATATTTCCAACAAAATTTTATTTGCAAAAATTAAATTCTTTAATTATTTCAAAATGGAATAAATTCAAATAAATTCCAAATAAATCCAAATAAATTCCAGAAAATTCCAAAAATTCACCAAGGTGCCAAATCACACATGAATTTAAGAAAAGCAAAATTTTGGGATGTTACAAACCTCCCCCCCTTAATAGAATCTCGTCCCCGAGATTCAGGGCTCACTAAAGGAATAGGTTTGGAAATTCTTTCTTCAAATCCTCTTCGCGCTCCCAAGTCGCTTCGCTTTCTTCATGGTTGCTCCACTGAACTCTACAGAAACGGGTTGACTTGTTTCTAGTTTCTCGATCCATTGTGTCTAAAATCTTCACGGGATACTCCTTATAAGTCAAATCCTCATGCAACTCAATTGACTCTAGCGGTGTCTGTTCCTCAGGAACTCGGAGACACTTCTTCAACTGGGACACATGGAATACATCATGTACTCCTGCTAACGACTGTGGGCAACTCCGGTGATAAGCAACTTCGCCTCTGCGGCTCAAAATCTTAAATGGTCCAACATAACGGGGTGCAAGTTTCCCTTTGGCATGGAACCTCTTAACTCCCCTGAGAGGCGTAACTCTGAGGTAAACAAAGTCTTCTGGTTCAAAACTCAAATCTCGGCGACGATTGTCAGCATAACTCTTCCGGCCGAGATTGGGCTATCTTCAACCTTTCCCTAATCATGGCGACCGCTTCTTGACCTCTTGAAGAATATCAGGCCCAAAGACACGGCGGCCACGGTCTCATTCCAATTCAATGGCGTCCGACAGGTCGACCATACAAAGGCCTCAAAAGGTGACATCTCAGAACTAGCCTGATAACTATTGTTGTAATCGAACTCGGCATACGGCAAACTCTTATCCCAAGAGGTAGCATAAGCTAATGCACAAGCTCTTAGCATATCCTCCAAAATCTGGTTGACTCTTTCGGTCCTGTCCATCCGTGCGTGGATGATAAGTCAGATCTTGAAGTTTAAACGGGTTCCCATGGCCTCATGCAACTTATTCCGTAACCTTGAGGTAAATTGGGTACCTCTGTCCGATACAATCCTCTTTGGCACTCCGTGCAAACAAACAATCTGATCATGTACAACTCGCTAACTTATCTCCCGAGTAAGTGGTCTTCACGGGATAAAATGGGCTACTTTAGTCGAGGCGATCCACTATAACCCATATGGAGTCATAACCTCCTTGAGTCTTGACAAGCCGGTAATGAAATCCATTCCGATTTCCTCCCACTTCCACTCGAGGTATTTTCAGTAATTTGTAGCAATCCTGCTGGTCTCGATGCATTGCCTTGACTCTTCGGCATACGCCGCACAAGGCAACATGCTCGGCAACTTCACGCTTTCATACTCGGCCACGAATCTCTCCTTGAGATCTGATACATCTTGGCGCTTCGGGATGAATCGAGTACTTGAGTCATGGGCTTCTTCGAGAATCAGTTGCTTTAACTCCTTTTTGTTAGGCACACAAATGCGATCCCTCATCCACAACGTGCCTTGCTCATCCAATTTGAAGTCCTCCGCCTTGCCTTCCTCCTTTATGGACTTAATCCTGCGGATCTTGTCATCATCCTTCATCCTTCTCGGATCGATCCTCTAAGGTAGGCTTTACTTCTAATGTGGCCAAGAATCCGCTTAGGTACAACCTCAATCTTCATTTTAAAATCCTCACATAACTCATCCCGACTTGTGGCTAGCAACGTACTCACGGTATGGCTTTTCCGACTCGAGCATCGGCTACTACATTGGCCTTCCCGGATGGTAATGGATTCCAACATTGTAGTCCTTGATTAACTCTAACCATCTCTCCGCCTCATATTCAGATCCGATTGGGTGAATATGTACTTAAGGCTCTTATGATCCGTATATACCTCACATCTGTTTCCAATCGATAGTGACGCCATATCTTCAAAGCATGCACTACGGCGCTAACTCTAGGTCATGTGTCGGATAATTTTCCTCATGCGGCCTCAATCGCCTTGATGCATAAGCGGCGACCTTTCCATTCTGCATCGGACACATCCAAGTCCTTGGCGCGTCGTCACAATAAATATCGAAGCTTTGAGCAACATCCGGTAGAACTAACACCGGTCGATGTCAATTGCTTCTTCACTCTGAAATCCTTTCTCACATTAAGGCGTCCATGCAAACTTCTTTTCCTTCTTGGCAATTGCGTAAGAGGTTTCGCAATTGTCGAAAAGCCTTCGATGAAACGGCGGTAATATCCTGCCATTCCAAGGAAACTCCGAATGCGGGTCACCGTCTTTGGTTGTTCCCAATGTAACACGACTTCTACTTTGCTTGGATCTCTGGCGACTCCTTCTGCAAGTCATTACATGTCCAAGAAACTCCACCTTGTCCTTCCAAAAATCACACTTGCTTGAACTTGGCGAAAAGTTCTTTGTTCCTCGACTTTTCCAAAACTCGCCTTAAGTGTTCGGCATGTTCATCCTCTGTCTTGGAGTAGACCAGGATATCGTCTATGAACACGACGACAAACTTGTCCAAATATTCCATGAACACCTTATTCATCATATTCATGAAATAAGTGGCGATTAAATCGCTACCCAAAGGACATAATCGTAGAACTCGTAATGTCCATATCTTGACGAGAATGCGATCTTGAATATCTTACGATCGGATCTTCAATCGATGGTATCGATCTCGAGATCAATCTTGGAGAAAACTCGGCTCCTCTTAATCGATCAACAAATCATCAATCACGGGTAGCGGATACTTATTCTTCACGGTGACTTCATTGAGTGCACGGTAGTCAATGCACATCCTGAAACTCCCGTCCTTCTTCTTGACAAACAAAACTGGTGCTCCCCACGGCGACGAACTCGGTCTGATAAATCCTTTCTCCATTAACTCCTCTAGTTGTTTCTTCATTTCTACCAACTCCTCGGTGGACATCCGATAGGGTCTCCTTGCTATCGGTCTTTGTGCAGTACAAGCTCTATCACAAACTCTATGTCCCTGTCTGGCGGCATACCGAGGTAGATCCTCGGGAAAAACATCTGGGTACTCATTCACTCTTTGGGACATCCTCTATGTTGATTGCCTTGGTACTGTTAACCTTCATCTGTCGATCTCTACCTGCAGTGTCTTGAAATTCCACTTTCTTCCCACACGGGCTCTCATCTGAGATAGTCCTTCGTCCACAATACAATACTGACCTTGTGCTTGGATAACCAATCCATTCCCAATATAACATCTAAGGTCCGGGTCTCCAAAATTATAAGGTTTGCTAGGAACTCTATTCCATCTATTAGTATTCTCACCGGAACATCCTACTTCCGTTCGGAGTTGAACCAGGGGTTTGAACTAAAAGCATGCACTTAAGTCTTGCAATCCTTAAATCATTTCTAGCAGCAAAGCCTTGCGAAACAAGCGAATCACGAAGCTCGAGTCAAACAAAATTGCAGGTGTCTCGAGTTAACAAGTAACTTACCCGATCACGACGTCCGTAGCATTCTGCGGTGCATCTGCGGTGACATGGTTGACTCGGCCTCTCACCACGATGCAGGGTGTGGCTCCTGATCTTTGGCGTCCTAGCTGGGGTGGTGCCTAGGTTGAAACGAACCGGGTCGCTCCGCTGTCTTCTTTGGGCAGCTGTTGGCAAAATGTCTGGCTCGTTGCGGTTGTAGCGGCGTCTCCTTTGTTCCTATTTGCACAGGGTAGCGTTTCTAGCGAAGTGGGTGCAGTAGTTACGGTAGCGAGGTCTTGGTCTTTGAGGAGGGTGTCCTTGTTGCATTACGTGGTTGGAATCAAGAATTGATTTGGTGCAACTCTCAAGCGCATTGCGTTCTCGACGTGATCCTTCTTTGTTGCATCCTGCGCTTCTGTTCTCATCCGGTTCCTTGCGCTTGTCCTCAAGAATAAGCGCCTTATTCACCAATTCTTGGAAATCTGGAAAGGTGTGGGTGATCAACCCTACTTGCAATCCTGAGTTAAGTCCCTTCATAAAACGAGATCGCCTGGATTTATCCGTCGCTACATCCTCGGTGCGTAGCGTGCTAGCTGTGTGAACTTGTTCAGGTAGTCGACCACTGGTGATTACCTTGCTTGATGCTCTGAACTCCTCCTTCTTAAGGTCCATGATTCCTTCAGGCACGTGATCTTGTCGGAATGCATTGTGAACTCTTCCCAAGTGATATCTTGAGGGTTCTCTGCGTGGCACAGAAATTCTCCCACCATTCGTATTTGTTCCTTCCAACTGATGAGAAGCGTAGAGTACCTTCTCATTCCCTATGCATTGAGCTATGTGCAGCTTCCTCTCGATTGATCTTAACCAATCATCGGCCTCCAATGGATTGGCATTTCCAGAGAAAGTGGGTGGGTGAGTCCTCATGAACTCGGCGACCTTGTATTACCGTCGTGGTCCTTGATTAACTTGATTGGGTGTGGCCTGAGCGGTGACGATGCTGCATTTGTTGCATCATAGCATGCATCAACTGAGTCTGAGCAGCAAGAAATGCTCCAAAATTCTGCATATCATCTGGCGGTGCTGGTGCTCTATCATTGGGGTTTTCTGCTGGGCGAGAACCACTCCCATTGCTTCCAAAGTTTCCACGGGTGTTCACCATCTGTTGGTTTGCTCTAGGTTTAGAGATGAGAGGGAAACAAGAATAGACAAGTAATATGGAACTTATGCGGGCGAAAGGGGTAACTTTAAGGTCCATCTTTATTATTAATAACTTGGTATGGCTGCTTACAATGCCTAAGGGCCTTGCAACACATACTGCACACTCAGCAAACAAAGCAAATCCAAATCGAACTAACTCTGGAATCTAACGCCTAAAGGGTAACTCTTTATTCTATGACGCGACTCGGCGAAGGAGTCTCACTATAGAACCTATGCTCACTCATCGAGAAAACCTCCACGGCCTGGGTGCGGATGCTGCGGCATAGGCGCGAAACGATCGCCATGTCCAAAGAATCGTGTCCTCTATGGTAGTCGAAGAAGCGATGTCCTCATCGAGATCGACTCCTCTGGATCTGGCTCGTGTAGCTCAATCTTGGCTCTCGGGTATGGTCCGTACAAAGTCATCTCCAACTCGTCAATCCTTCGTAGAAGGTGTGCCACATACTCTTGAGCTTCCCGCCATCTGTTCTTCTCTGTCGTGATCTCCTTGCGGGCCATGTAGCTCCTTGCTTGTATTATCTAGTACATCCTCCTGGCGGCGACAAATCGTGCCAAGCTGTGTAATCGTGGCATCCTCATCCTGAATCGCCGGGTCAAGAAGGTTATCGCTGCTTGCGGATGGTAGAACACCGTGCTTTCCAACTCTCTGGCGTGGATCTTGGTAATGTGCCGCATTGCTCGTCGTGAAACTTCTTGGATACCCATCTGCATTGTAGATCTTCTAGCAAAGCGGTGTATCGAGCGATTGCCTGGGCCCCTCTTCTGGCGGTACCTCAATCCTCACGTCACAAGCCTTGATCAATCCTCGCTTGCACGATCACTTCCACTTGGTATTGGGGCTTCTCAAAATCTCCGAGAGTTTGTAGCATGTGCCAAAGTTCATGGCGTGACCAACTCCTAGATCAACGTAGTTGAACTCTTCCTCCATCTGTCACAAGAGTGCTTTACGTAAGAACTTCGGAATTTTCTAATTGTGACAAGGTAAGGGAAAATTTCAGCAAGAGACGAAAAGAGAGAAGGGGATAAGTCGAGATGTCATTTCTTGTCTTCACAAATTTTTAGCTTTAGAAAATAGGTTTTATCCTCACTACGACCATTCTAGCTTAGGGTTGAGCCTACAGTCAAGTATGGCTCGATACCACCTCTGTCGGGACCCGAATTTGCAAATCCGGACCCTCTGTGTATTCAGCACTAGTCCAGAACGCAGCTAGTGCACACAGTCTTAACATCGGTAAATATCACAATCATACCAATCGATATTATCAAAGTACTTTATTTAAATAACCAAGCGGTTACTTGACCTCATGGTCAAGTTACAAATGTATGCCTCGTGAGGGCTAAACTTATTCAGAGAGAAACAATAGCGGCGGAAAATCAAATAAACTTAGTGGCGCCATCCAGTATACCACAGCAACCGATCGGCTCGCATCCCTAAGTAGACGGGTCCTCTTGGAACTCCTCCTCAGCTGGCGTAGTCTCCTCTTCAAGCGGTATTGTGTTGAGGCAAGGGTGAGTACTTGGTACTCGACAAGTCATGCCTGAGAATGCAAGCTAATATACTATATGCATGGCTTGGTACAAAGGAATGGCTCAAGGTATATTTGCGATGCTTGACTTTTGACAAGTAATAAAAGTAGATTCGAAGCGGTAGAAATAAGTAAAGCATAAATAACTTTTCAGGAAATTTAATAAACATTTTCCCCATCCTAAACCACATTTCCATCATCTTCATTATTAAACCAACCCAACTTTTCAAATCCAAGTTATTTTGAGAAAATCTAACCCTTGATTGTAATTCAGAGCAATGTCGATCACAGTGGACTCGGCTATTCAAATAGATTCTACACTCTGCAGAGGTTATGCACTTTACCCACAAGATACAATCCACTCACCACGTCGGTAGTGAATCGCCATACAAGAGTATGCGAATGAGCGATCATAACAAAGCCTTTGGAAGCCTCAAACAACACAGGTGGTCCTCTCAGGTTCGTGCTCTACACCATCCCTTCCCTTAGCCAAGGCGAAGTATGGGACCAACACACCGTTAGATGGGTACTGGCCACGACCACGATACGCTCCGTACAATCACACAAAAGGTGTAATCGACACCACGAGGCTCCACAAGTGAGTCCTTAGCGACTTAGTCAACTAGGGCCGTCCCATTCCACCATGTGGTTGCAAGTATGACCAGTTCAAAGGCTTGCAAGGTTAAGTCCT
This sequence comes from Rhipidocladum racemiflorum, assembly GCA_036346355.1. NCBI lineage: Eukaryota > Viridiplantae > Streptophyta > Magnoliopsida > Poales > Poaceae > Rhipidocladum > Rhipidocladum racemiflorum. The sequence goes on from CM070582.1 coordinate 42,427,630, forward strand.
TAGAGTGACCAGGGCAAGACTACCCGAAAAACCAAATCAACATCCCCAATGCCACAACTGGCCCACCTGATTACTCTTGCCACATGCCCCAGTCGAAATCTGTTTATCAAACCCCAGTTGATTACCATGCACCACGTGCCATCAACTTCACATGATACTTTTCCAAAACAGGTTCAATATATCATTAAGTCAATATTAGCATTTGATTGTCCAAAATCATGTCATGAGCACGTAGCAGGTCTAAGCAGTATACTACAACGATCTAAACCCATGTTGGCGATTTAATAATGTCCAACTAGTAATCCACAACTAGGGTGACAAGGGATCATGGCACATACTTAAGTAATCAAGGTGTCATATAGCAAATTGGTATTTATCTAACCCCCATGTTTAAACAAAGTATCTTTCTAATTGAACTAGCATGCAATAGTTTAAATCAAAATAGATTTCGAAATAGGATCAACATGGTCAAAGCACAACTTGCCTTCAAAAAGCACTTGCTCTTGGTCTTGAGTTGGATCCTGAGTCAACACTTCTCCTTCGAATCCTTAGGCACTTCAACGTCTACTCGTAAAGCGTGCAAATAGCAAATACACAAATAAACACTAGGCAAAAGATCCCAAAACTCCAAATAAAATCCATAAACAGAGAGAACGTAATTTTCTGGATTTTTAGAAACTGGAATCGTCAAATTTGGAGTTAAAAGCATAAAAGTTATGATTATTTAAAGTTTAAATAATCAATTAAATAATTTTACAGAGAAAAACTTTAGTCCAAAAATTAAATAAAATTTATATTTAGGTAGATCTTAATTTTATACAAATTTAGAAATTTGAATCGCTCCAATCGGAGTTGAAACGCATAAAAGTTATAAGCGTTTGAAGTTTGAATCTAAATTTGAAATCATTATTCGAATTAATAAATCATTTTCTTTTCGGAAATTAATTATTGCGTCGGCATGGACACGTGGCAGCTCTGATTGGCTGCCGGCGTCGGCCGATCCATGGGCTTGGTCCACGCTCGGCTCGGGTCCACGGTGGACTCGGTCCCACGGCTCACGTGGATCGACATGTGGGCCCACTCGGGTGACGTCATCGGCGTCGGCGCTTGGCTGGTTAGCCAGCGACATGCGGGCCCTCGACACGCGGGCCCAGCGCGTGTCGGCGTCCTGCCAGCGACGCTGACGGCGCCGACCGCGTCGGTCCAACTTCCCGACACGTGGCGCAATCTCGTCCGTTGGTTTGAAAATCAGCGGCGCGGATTGGATCCAGGGTTTAACACGTTGAAACTACTCGATGCTCGTGGGCGTTCGATCTAGATCGGACGGTCCAGATCTAATCCTATAATCGCCTTTGCTACGACGCGTGGCGATTGTGAGCCGTTGGATCTTGATCCAGCGGTCGGATCTAATCGGGTTTGGAACACGTGAACTCACCTCAACCGTCCGTCTGGATCCGGCGGTGCCTGAGCTTCGCGAGGGCTGATGGCCGTGGTGGCGCCGCGGCTGCCGGAGTTGAAAACGACAGCGAGCCCAACGGCGTTCGGGGTTGCTCGGCGAGATGAAGGGTCCTTCGGGTGCGTCTCGTCGCGGTGAGTCGGATCTGAGGTCAACGGCAGGGGCGGCCGGGCGGCGAGCAAGCAAAGACCGTGGCGGGCGGCCAGCGCAACTCTGGCGAGCTTCGCCGCGGCTAAATGGCGGCGACTTAGCCTCGGTGAAGTAGAGAAGGGAGGCGCGGGATCACGGCGGTCCTCGGGGTATGCCGGGCATTAAATAGCCTCGGCGTCCGTGCGTAAAACGGAAACCTAACTTATTCTGGCGCTGGCGGCGTGAGTCCGGCTCGATCACGGAAGACGACGAAATCGTGGCCGTCCGTGTCGCGATCAACGGCCACGATCGCCGCGGCGCGATCGGGTCCGGTCAGACGCGGCTCGAGCCGTGCAGGCGAGATCTCGGCCGTTGGATCTTGATCCAGCGGTCGGGATCGCTTAGGGTTGGGAGCTGGTTTGGTTGAGCCAAGCGGCTCGGTCGGACTTCGAGTCCGACTTCGGTCGGATGAACAGTACTTGACCCGAGTTGGATTTTCCAGCGATTTAATATTTAAAATAATTCGATAATTCATTTAATTCATTAAAAATAGCAAATGACTCAGAAAAATTCCAGAAAAATTCTGGAAAATATTTTGGATCATTTTGGACTCAAATAAAATATTTCCAACAAAATTTTATTTGCAAAAATTAAATTCTTTAATTATTTCAAAATGGAATAAATTCAAATAAATTCCAAATAAATCCAAATAAATTCCAGAAAATTCCAAAAATTCACCAAGGTGCCAAATCACACATGAATTTAAGAAAAGCAAAATTTTGGGATGTTACAATGTCCCTGCAAACGACAACGTCAACGACACCAATCGCGCACATGTTGAAGCAAATAGTAAGGCGCGCAACTTGATCATCCAAGGCTTGGGACGTAGCGACTTCGATCGTGTGATTCATCTTCGATCTGCATATGAGGTATGGAAATCTCTTTGTGATTACCATGAGGGTTCTAACACTATTAAAGAGGTTCGTCAAGATCTTTACAAAAAAGAATACATGCGATTTGAGATGAAACCCGGTGAGTCGGTAGATGACTTCTTTGCACGTTTTAATAAGATTCTTAGCAATTTGCGTGCTGTTGGAGTTAGCTTTGATGATGCTGCTAATGCTAGACAATTGCTTAGTGCTTTGGACATGTCGGTGTGGGAGATGAAAGTAACATCTATACAAGAATCTACTACCATGAGTACACTTACTTTAGATGTTCTTTATTCTAAGTTGAAAACTCATGAATTAGATGTTTTTGCTAGAAAGAATGATCATAAATCAATTGCTTTAACATCTCAATCTAACATATCTCATAATGGTGCTGCTTCAAGTTTTGCTCTATCTTTCTTGTCTTCACTAACCGATGAACAGATTGAGCAATTCCCAGAAAAAGACTTGTCACTACTCTCTTCTCGCTTTAACAAAGCTTTGCAAAATGTGATAAAGAGAAAGAGAGGTGGTGGTGATCCTCCAAGATGCTATGAGTGTGGTGATCTTGACCATATTCGTCCAAACTGTCCAAAACTTGCAAGTAAAGCATCAAGGGAGGAGAAGGACAACGACAGAAGAAAAGAGAAGAAGAAGTTCTCCCCAAGTGATAGAAAGAAGAAGAACTTCATCAACCGCAAAGTTGTCCATCGAGTTCTTTCCGCTCTTGAACAAGTCAATTTGAGCGATGTGGATTCGGAGAGCAGCGAGGATGATGCAACTCCAAGCAAGCATGAGTTGGCGGGGTTGTGTCTCATGGCCAAAAGCGACAACGGCTTCCAGAGGCGATCATGACAGCGACTTCAATGAGGTAGATCCTTCTTACGATGAATTAGCTATTCTTTGTTGCTCGTCTTGGTAAATTGCTTGATAAGCGTGACAAGAAAATTAAGAAACATGATTTTGTTGTTGAATCATTGAATGCTGAAATTGCTAGACTTAAAACTTTGATTCACGATGATGATGCTTGCAAATCATGTGACTTAATTTGGAATGAGCTTACTTCGCTTAGGAAAGAACATGCTTCCTTGATTGAGAAAATTAATCTTTGAAAGTGAGAAAAATGAGAAACATGTTAAACATGCTAATTTGTTTCACCGATGATTTGCATGGTTTAACTTCTTGTTCTAAATGCTCAACTCTTGAATTAAAATTGAAAGATGCAAATGCTAGGGTTTCTCAATTAACTGATAATTTGCTTTCACATGAAATTCTCTCATGCTCAACTTGTCGCATAAGCAAAAAGGAAAAGTAGATGTTCCCTGCAATAATTGTTTAACTCTTTCTCGAAAAGTTGATTACTTGGAAAAATCATTAGAACGTTTCACTAAAGGAAAGAAGAACCTAAACATGATTTTGGATCAATCAAAAGTCAGCACTCATAACAAAGGTTTAGGTTTTGATTCTTATGCTCATCATAAATCACATGCTCCCACTGTTGTTAAAACACTTGACGGAGGAAAATTTGAAATTGTCAATGAGCCTAAGAAAACTGTCTTTAAGTCTCATTTGGAGTGTTATCTTCTACTATGATGAATGCAAATGTTGCTTCTACTTCTAAAGCCAAACATCTGTTAAATACACTTGCACTCATTGTGGTAGAGATGGACATTTAGTAGATTTTTGCTTTAGACTAGCCAAACAACAAAAGAAAGAAAGAGCTAAGGCTAGGTCTAATTTCAGAAAGGCACGCTTTGCTTCTCACTACGTGCCTAGGGTGATGCAAGCACCTTTTGTTGCTAGAAACACGGGAACAGGCAAAATTGATTTTGTGCATAAGATTGCTCGTGTTGTGCCTACTGTTGTCCGTCGTGTGTCTCGATCTTTGGATTCCTAAACATCTTATTTCTAACTTGATCTGAGACCTCGACACTTTCTGCTTCTATGTAGGCTTCTCATGCGAGGAGGGAGAACATGTGGCTAGTGAATTTGGATGCTCACTTCATATGTTCGGTGATAAGATTTGGTTCTCCTTCACTCGTGCATCTCATGTTGAAAGTGTTGCCTTTAGAGATGCTTCTTCCATACATTTTCGCAAAAGGCACTAGTTCAAATGATGCAGTACACGTGCATATGTTCAGGGGGAGAGTGTCTTTGTTCATAAAGATGATGATAATCTTTGTTGAGGACGAGATAATTAGAGGTTTACATGAGAGACTCTTCCCACGTGCTTGTGTGTGCTTGTTTTCAAGCTTCCCACGTGCTTCACATCGACAAGCTATCAAAAGGATTTTCAGGTATCTTCATAGAACTCAAGATTTTGGCATTTGGCTTTACTGCTTCCTCATGGATTAGTTTAAGAGCTTTTTCTGATGTTGACTTTCGAGGATGTTGATTTGATTTGGTTCGTGCCACCTCTTGAGTAATCCCTTTTCTTGAGCATATTGATACTGGATTTCACTTTCTTAGAGATCATGTTGAAAAAGAAAATATTGTGCTTCATCATGTGGATACTGAACATCAATTGGCAGAAATTTTCACAAAACCTTTGTCTTCTTCTCGTTTTGCTTTTATTCGGGGAGAACTTGGGATTGTTCATCCAATGGGTTTGTTTTGAGGGGGAGTTTCCTTGCCAAGTTCTTTCACTTGATGAGCTCACTTTATCATATTTCTTTATATGTTATGTAATTGAGCTAATATATGATAATCTAATTGTTTCACTTGAACTAAAAATGACATTGCGGAATTCCCTGGACTAATTGCCTATAGCTAAATACTCTGTGATATCTTACTCTTCTAGGCTTGATATTGAATCTTCTTGACAAATTTGGGCTATGAAGCAAGTGTGGTTTCAACTTTACTCTTTCATAAGACCTTTTAATCACTTTTGCATGTTTATAATCAAAGAAAAATGAAAAGAAAAGGGAATCAATAAAAAGGGTTGTTAAAAGCAAAAGCCTCAAGTTATGAGCTTGAGGATGCTTTCCTAAAAGATAAGATGTATGCTTCAAGCATGCCATTCCCTCAAAAGACAAGATGTATGCTTCAAGCATGCCACTCCAAGGAAATAAAAGAAGTATGCTTCAAGCATGCCACATGCGATTCTTGTTTAAAGATTAAATTGGTCCACTAGATTGGAGTTGAAACTACTTGCTCGCCTGATTTGTTATTTGCTTCAACTTTGAGCCTTTGTTTTTCTTCTAAAGGTTTTGCTTAGTACTTGGCTATAGTTGGTGAATTGAGGTTGAGATGCATGTCATTCCCTAACTTGTTAAAATCACATCAAGATCGTGTATTTGGCATGTTATGTGATATATAAGGTTATATGATCGAATGAGCTAATCTTTTCCTATCTTGGCACTCCCTTGTTTCTCTTGGTGAAATCATTGTTTCAGGAAAAATTTTGAACCTGTTCTCTCTTTTACTCTTGATGAATCCATTGTCAAAGGGGGAGAAATTTGGAAATCTTTCTTTGAAAAGTTTAAAGAAAAAGGGAGAGTTGTATTTGGAAATTTGAGAATTTTGGGAGAAGTTTGGAGAATTTTTGAAATTTTTGGCGCATTGCACATTCACACACATTTTCATTCTCAGGGGGAGATTTTGTTTTGCATTTTGGTCAAAGAGGGATTTCTGTGTTTTCTTACTTTGGTCTTTGATCCTTTGGATTTCAAAATCTTTGGTAAAGTGAATGCCAAATGATCAATTCTAAGTGGTGTTGCCAATGTTTTCATCAAGGGGGAGATTGTGAAATCATGTGCTTTGAAAAATTGGCTTTGAACTGAAAAATTAACTTAGATTTGAATTTGCAAAATGTGTTTGTTCATGTGTTTTGACAATTTGACAAGAAAGCTTGATGAGTTACGCATTAGCGCGGACAAAGTTCTCAAGAAAGCAGTAAGTTTCCCATCTGCGACAGACGGTGTTTTTGGGTCTGTTGTGAACATGTTTTTGAGCCCATGACCGAAGTCATTTTCACATGTACAACGGATGATTTTTCTTGGTCCGTTGTGAACAAGCTTTTTCGGTTTTGGATAATTCCTTGGAACCAAGATTTTCACATGTACAACGGACTAATTCTTTTTGTCCGTCGTGAATGGACTTTTTCTAGGGTTTTACTTTTGTGAAACCGAGCGTGGCACGTTTGCGCCGGACAAGCTTCTGGGGTCCGTTGTGAACTTGTTTTGAGCTCATGACCGAAGCCATTTTTGCATGTACAACGGACCAACTTTGTTTGTCCGTTGTGAACGTGTTTTTCCGCGTTTGGTTGGCTTCTTGGAACAGAAACTTTTCCTTATACAACGGACCAACTTTGTTTGTCCGTCGTGAATGCGTTTTCGCTCAATTAGGGTTTTGAGCGATTTGGATTTGAATTTTGAATGTGAATTTGAAATTTGTAATAATTTCATGATACTTCTTTTGAAGTGGACTTTATGCAATGCTCATGTGAGTAGTTGCATGGATTGACATTGAGTCAAGTCGTGGACTTGTGCTCGGATTTGTTTTTTTGTTCATGTGCAGGTATTGCTCGAAGACGAATGTGGTCGATGACGGGACCGGAACTAGGTTCATGGAAGAACTGAGGTTCGGGACTAGGTTCGAGGAGGAACTGAGGTCTTGGTGGTCAAGGATGTCATGCGGGACGTTCGGGCTAAGAGAATGGTGCACATGAAGAATGGTTAGTCACGTGAGAATGGCAGGAGGTCATTCGCGTGCAAAGTGTTAGTCACGTGAGTATGGCAGGTGGCCATACGGCGTGCAAAGTGTTAGTCACGTGAGTATGGTAGGGTTGCCATACAGCGTGCAAGAGTTGTACTCGGCCAAGGAGAGTTGTGTTGGATACGGATTCCTTCTAGGGAATAGGAATCGTATTCAGAACTCTTTGTGGGTTGGTGCTTTAAATAGGTGGGGGGTCTCCTGTTGAAACGCATCAAGTAGAGCTGAGCGTCAAGCTTTGAGCTTGGTTTTAGGGTTTGTACTCTTTTGATGAGAGTATTTTAGACAAGAAATAAAGATCAATTCTTCCAAGATTTTTGCGTGCTACAAGAACCACGTCGCTCTGATATTTTCTGTTTTGGTTCTTGTTTGCATGCTTGTTCTAGTTCTAGATTGGTTTTGTTCTTCAAGTTTTATCTTGATTTGATCCATCAAAAACCTCTCTAGGATATTGATCTAGTGTTTCTCAAAGTCTAGTTGATCAATCTTTTGTCGTTCTTGTTTAATCTTGAAGTTTTGATTAGATTGATTCTCGTCAAGTTCTGGATCAGCAAGCTTGCGAAGCTCATAACTTTTGATCCGTAAGTCCGATCGAGCTGATTCTTTTTGGGTTCGATTCGTATTGGAATATAGTTTCTTGTGTCCAAATTTCAGATCGTTTCGACGGTTGGATCTCCGGGAATTCTCGTTTTACCAAACCTCTGTCATTCTGTTTTTGTCGAAAACGAGGCAATTATTTGGTTCTATTTTGGGGTGAACTTTTAATAGGTCAAGAATTTGGTTTTAGCTTCCGCACAATCATTCACCCCCCCCCTCTGATTGCTATATTCGTATACTTCGATCCTACACTTTTGGTCTGAAAAACGCAGACGCCACGTACCAGCGGTGTATGCAGGCATGTTTTTCAGACCAAATTGGCCGTAACATCGAGGCCTACGTCGACGACATCGTTGTCAAAACTAGGAAGACCGATGACCTCATCGCTGACCTAGAAGAGACTTTTGCGAACCTCCGACGGTTTCGCATAAAGCTCAACCCCGAGAAATGCGTCTTCGGGGTCCCCAAGGGCAAGTTGCTGGGATTCATCGTCTCCGAGCGCGGCATCGAAGCCAACCGAGATAAGATCTCCGCTATCGCAAGGATGGGGCCAATCAACGATCTGAAGGGAGTTCAAAGGCTGATGGGATGCCTCGCGGCACTAAGTCGCTTCGTATCCCGCCTCGTGACGAACGGGATGCCACTCTACAAGGCGATGAAGAAGTCCGACCATTTTCTGGACCAACGAAGCTCGGGAAGCCTTTAGTCGACTAAAGGCCTTTCGACCTCGCCTCCGGTCCTGGTCGCCCGAGCCACGAGAGCCTTTGCTCCTCTACATCGCCGCCACGACTCAGGTCGTCGGCGGCACTTGTTGTGGAGCGGCGGAGGAAGGCGCGTTCTCAAGGTGCAAAGGCCGGTCTACTTCGTCAGCGAGGTGCTCTCCGAAACAAAGGTCCGATATCCCCAGATACAGAAGTTACTGTACTCGGTGCTCATCACCAAGAGGAAGCTTGCCCATTACTTCGATCGACACCCCATCACCGTGGTAACCTCCTCACCGCTCGGAGAAGTCGTCCACAACCGCGACGCCACCGGAAGGATCGCCAAATGGGCTCTCGAGCTCAACGGCCTCGACATATCGTCGTCCCAGGGCGGCGATCAAGTCCAGTCTTGGCGGACTTTGTCGCCGAGTGGACCGAGGCGCAAGTCCTGCGGCGATCGAGGACCGAATCTTGGGACGATGTACCGATGGGTCTTACACCAAGAAACGGCGGCGGGGGTCGTCATCATCTCCCCACTCGGCAACAAACTCCGACGCCATACGACTACTCTTCGACGCCACCAACAATGTCGCCAGTCACGAAGCCCAAATCAACGGCCTTGGATCGCCGCCGACACAGGCGCCGACGGCTCAACGTTCACGGCGACTCCAAGCTGGTCGTCGACCAAGTGATGAAAGCCACCGAGCCCGTGGACGCTCGGATGGCCGCCATCGCCTGGAGGTCCGCAAGCTCGAGGAGAAGTTCAAGGGTTTGAGCTCCATCATAGCTACCGACGCCTTCTAGCGGTGAAGCCGACTCCTCGCCAACCTCGCCTCGGGAAGGGCGGTTCCCCTGGAATCTTCGTCTCCGACCTCGGCAGCCCATCAATCCGGTTGGACCCGAGTCTTGGCGCCGCCGACCCCAAAGGCGGGCGGCCCCATCGATCTTGATCGAGATGCCCACCGCTGGAGTCGGACTTGAGCGTCCTGAGCATCGAAACCGATCGAGGCGACCGTTTGTCGATCGATTGACAAACGGGTCGCTCCCCGCCGATACCACCGAGGCTCGGCGCCTCGCTCGGCGGGCTAAGTCTTTCGTCCTGATAGAAGGCGCCCACTACAAGAGGAGCCCGTCCGGAATCCTTCAGAAGTGCGTTCCGACCGACCCAGGGCAGCACCGTCGGCAGGACCTCCACGACGGGTGTGCGGGCACCATGCCGCGCCCATGTCCCTGGTAGGAAAGGCCTTGAGCAAGGTTTCTCTTGGCCGACCGTAGTAGATGCGACCAGATTGTCCGCACTGCGAAGGATGCCAATTCTTCGCCAGGCAGACGCATCTTCTGCGCAAGCCCTGCAGACGATCCCCCTCACATGGCCCTTCGCGGTTTGGGGGCTCGACCTGGTCGGACCCTTCAGAAAGGCGCCCGGGGGCTTCACTCACTTGCTTGTCGCCGTAGACAAGTTCACAAAGTGGATCGAAGCAAAGCCATTGGCAAAAATCACATCGGCGCAGCGTGTTTCTTCCGCGATATTGTCTACGGTTCGGGTGCCCAACTCCATCATCACCGACAACGGACGCGATTCACGGGAAAGGAGTTCCTCGAGTTCTGCGACAACTTCAATATCCGAGTCGATCGGCGGGCGTGGCACACCCGAGCCAACGGACGGTGTGCGAGCCAACGGCATGATCCTCCAGGACTCAAGCCGCGAATCTTCAGCCGATCAAGAAATTCGCGGGGCGATGGGCCGAGCTCTGCCCGTTCTTTGGAGTCTCTGAACCACACCAACCCGGTCGACCGGGTTCACACCTTTTTTCTTGGTGTTCGGAGCGGAGGCTGTCCTCCCGACCGACCTTGAGTACGGAGCGCCAAGGGTGCAGAACTACAACAGCGCCCGGGGGACCGAGGAAGCGGCGGGATGACCTCGACCAACTCGGCGAGGCTCGGGATGTCGCGGTCTTGCGGGCGGCTAAATATCGGCAGTCTTTGCGTCGCTACCACGGCCAGCGGGTCGCGGCCGCTTCGTTCAAGTCGGCGACTTAGTGCTGCGCCAAGTCCAATTCGCGAAGGACAGGCACAAGCTCTCCCCGCCCTGGGAGGGCCCTTTCACCATCGCGGAAGTCCTACGACCTGGCACTTTCCGCCTCAAGGACACCGAAGGAAATCTCGCGACAAGCGCGTGGAACATAGAGAAGCCGAAAGTTCTATTCTTAGTCAATCTCTTTGTTACCACTCGAAAAAACACTTGAGCAAAGCGAAGCCGCAACTCTCGAACCACTAACCAAGTGCTTTCCCTCTTTCTTCCATCTTTTTGCCTGCCGCAAATCTGCGACCCTCGCCCAGGCGAAGGTCGAAGCGATACTCTGCGCATTGCAAAAACCGCTGACACAAGAACAACCGACCTACGGTTGGACGGGTCATTTCGGCGGCAAACACGCAAGAAATTCCGCCTCCAACCTACATTTGGATCATTGCGATCCCAAAAGACTACGAATATGGGCGAATCGTAAGCGCAAAAAAGTCCTCAAAGAAGAAGGAAGAAACGGGAAGCAAAGCAACACTTTATTCATTCACAGGAGGAACACCGGCCCGACCCAAAAAGGAACCACCCACCAAGGTCCCTTTACTCGGCAAAGGCGCGATACTCCTCCTGGTGTGCGCCCAGCCAGCCGACCGACGCGTGACGTCGCTCAGTCACCGCCCGGATCAGCGGCGCCCTCACCTCCACGGCCGGGAATGCGCGACAAGGATGCCGCGCATCCCCACGCCGCGGCCGGCCTCGACCTCCGCCACCACCGCGGCCAGGCTTGTTCGTCGCCCACCTCCTCTCGAAGTTGTGTGTAGCGGTCCGCCATAGCGCACGAAGCAACTTCGTTTGGCGGCAGTCTTGGCGAAGTAACAAGCACCCTGGCGCCTCTCCTTTTATAACCTGCGGCACGGAAGACGAAGCGCCCCAAGTCGCCAAGCGATGTGAGGCGCGGAAGACGGCACCGTAGAGTCGCATAACAGAGCGGAAGACGAAGCGCCCGACACCAGTTCCGAAGGCGGCGCGGTCCTCAAGGCGAGTTAATCCACCCTTATCCTCGAAAGCATAAAGTTCCTTTTCGAAAAAATCGCACACCCGCCACGAGCTCAAGCGGCGCGTGGCGGCGACCCCTCGATCCCCCACGCACCACTCGGGGCTGCCTGTGACCTCGAGGTCGGTAACCTAAATCGATAACCGATTACCGCTCGGCCGAGCTCCTCATGGTAACCTCCTCAAAACCAAAATGCTACGGCCCACGCCCCTACGGCTACGGTTTGAAGTAGCACTGCGCAAAAAGGAGGCTACCTGGCCGAAGAAGGCGGCGGTCGGATGGAGCCTTTCGATTTAGGTCGGCAAGTGCCCTGTGACCTCAGGGGTCGGTAACCTAAATCGATAACCGGTTACCACTCCGACCGAGCTCCCCTCATGGTAACCTCCTCAAAACCAAAATGCTACGGCCCACGCCCCTGTGGCTATGGTTTCGAAGTAGCACTTTGCGCAAAAAGGAGGCTACCTGAGCGAAGGGCCGAGCGGCGGTCGGATGGAGCCTTTCGATTTAGGTCGGCAAGCCGACCGATCAAACAAATCTCCCTCGTGGCAACCTCCTCGAGCCGAATGCTACAACCTAAGCCCCAACGGCTACGGCTCCCGAGTAGCATTCAACGCAAAGGAAGCCGCCGAAGCGGAAGATAGTTTGATCGACCAGGTCGCTAACCCAAGCGGTACTCGACCGAAGAGCTATCTACCTCGGGACTTGTTCCTCCGGCCCAAAAAGTACTACGGCCTCGCCTCGCGACTCACGGCCAAGTAGCACTCTGCGGAAACGAGTCCTCAGAGCAAGAGGCGCCAGGGGCGGTCGGAGCACCTCCTTCGGTCAGCGATCTAACCTACCAAGCGCAAGCTTCGCAAAAAGGGCGGTCCGACCTAGGCACCCCTCCGCAAAGCTATCGCTCGAAATAGCTCGTCCTATCCCGTGATCTCTCCGGACGGGATTGAAGCAACACCTACGCTCTCGGGGCACCCCCGCGGGCCCTGTAGCTATGGTCGTAAGATTGCCCAATTTCATAGAGGAAGCACGGGATAGACGAGCAAAATAACTTAAAGCAACCCGACACTTCGAACTTAGTCAGGGTAATCATGTTCATTACATACACCGCCAAAAAAGAGAGAAGAAGGAAAACTAATCTTCCTCCCCCTTCCGACGGAGGATTTCGCGCGGCGAGATTCGGTCGGCAATCTCTTGGGCGCACGGATCGACCCGGGCCATGAACGCGTCGACCTCTTCGTCGCTTCGGTCAGCAGCGACGCCGCTCCCGATTGCCTCAAGGTCGACGCCGTCATAATAAGAGACGGTGTTGACCAGGGCCGAGGAAGCGCCAAGCACCGCCGCTTCCCGCACCGACGCCTCGACGCGCTCAGGGATCCACCCAAGCATGGCGGGGATGGATGGCGGGGCGAGTAAGCCGAACGAATGGTCGCGGCGGCCTGGGCGCCCACATGGAAGACCGTCGGTGGGCGTCGTGTCGGCCGCATCCTCTCCGCCCGGTAGCTTGTTCAAAAGGGCCGAGTCGCGTGACTCGACCGCCGCGTCTCGTGCCTCCACCGCCACCCTTCGCGACTCGGCCGCGTCGCTAAGGCTTTTTCGCAGATCTGCAGGGGCCAACGACGTCGAGGGGCGCTCGCCGTGGTGACTCCGGAAGAACGAACTACTCACCGCCACGGAAGCCTCCTTGGCGCGAAGTTCCTCCTCGACCTTGGCACGCGCTTCCGGTCGGCCGTAGCACGGTCGGCAAGCTCCTTCATCGTCACGAGCTCCCCGGCGAGATCCCGCCTTGGCGGCTGGTCGGCCTCTTTGCGGGCCGACTCGCATTCCTCCCGATAGAGGCGGCCTCGCCCGGCGGATCCTTCTGCAAGGACCGCGAGAGGCCTTGGCCGCCGGCATCCGCTAGGGACGACTGGCCCTCTCTCCTCGGTGGCCAACGACTCCGACGTCGGCTGAGCCTCCCGCAAGGCCGGTGACCTCCCCGGCCCGACCCGCCGAGGCAGCCCGTCCTTGCTCGGCGGCAAGCGCCCTCCGAGCGTCGAGCAGCTCTTTCCCTACGGCACTCCCCCGGCTGTGCAAGTGCCGGAGGAACATCGACTTGTCCACCGCTCGGGATGTCAAGCGCTGCGAATACCCGCCCGGTCAGTCTCCATTTCCCGGTCGAGAGATGCACAAAAGACAAATCACCGTCAGACTTACCGATCTGGCCGAGCGGGACTCCTGAGCAATGGACTTCCTCGCCTTGGACGCGGCGTCAACAACGAGGGTAAGGTCGGCGTGGATCCTTCCCATCTCCTCCTCCAGAACGTCCCAATCGCGCGTTACGCGCGTAAATCGAAACGAGCGAGCGGGACCCCGGAGGTCGAGGCAGGCCAAATCAGCCAGGCGATCGGCGGCATACGACTTGATTTCCCGCCGGCCGGAGCACGCTGTAGCGGCCGGCTGCGCACATCGGCGACACTTGAACCGGCCGGCGGCGGCCGGCGGCAGCGGCGGCAGATTCGTCCCGCCGGCGTTACGCATAAACGAAACTTCCCGGCGGCGGCTCGCGCTGACCTCCACGATCGGCAACACGGAAAAGCGGGGCAGCGAGGACCGCCGGTCTCAGTCGTCGGCAACGGGCGGAAGCATGCCCGACGGAGCTTACGCGCCGCAGTCGCATCCGGCGGCGGCAGATCGTCCCCTTCGGCGATATCTTCTCACCGACGGAGCCCTACCGCGAGGCGCATCCAGGCGATCCCGCTCCCGGCGACCACCGCGACGCTCGCGAACGGGGCCGGAAGGGGCGATTCCTCACCGCCAGTAGGACTCGGTGCCCTCCAGCGGGTGAGGCCCCTGCGCCTGGTCGGTCGAGAATTACTGAAGAAAAAGACCGGAGGAATTGCGTGAGTCACTTACGGGAGGAGCGAACAACCGGCTTTGGCGACGTGCCCTCTTTGCCGGACCCCGCGAGGAGGCGAGGACCTGCGCTTCCGCGAGATAAACCTGCGCCGCGGTCTCTTCGGAGGAGCCATGATCGCCGCCCCATGGCCCAGGACCAGCGTCGCGTGCGAAATCGTCTCCGGCGACTTCTTCTCCCCCGCTCGGCACCGACTCCTCGTCACCCTCACTCGAGGTCTCCTCCGAGGTCTCCTCCGAGACCTCCTCGCCACGCGCGGCTCGGTCCGCGCGCTCTTTCCTCTTCTGCGTCTTGGCGGCCTCTTTTTTCGCTAGCTGGGCGGCGTCCTGCTTCTCCTTTTAGCGCGGCCGCCCTCAACTCCTTTTCCCCGGCAGCAAGGGGCGGAGATCGATCCACCGAGCCCCTGCGAGAACACGCTCGGGTAAGGGGCGAAGGAAGCAGCAAAGCAAAGCGAACAGAGCCGTCAGACGTACCAGGTTCTGCGGATTACTGCGCCGAGAACACAGCAGCGCCTCGCCCGCTGGTTCGGTATCTCCCGCGATGGAGACTGCGGACACGCGCGCGAGGATCTCCGACGGAGGGAGCTCCCGCTCCGACGACCTTGCAGGGTCGGTCGACCCAATGTACTCAAACATGGGACGTAACCGACCCTTGAGGGGTTGGATGCGCCTCTCCATGAGCGTGCTGAGGACCACCTTGCCTGTCAGGCCCCGCCGCTTCAGGTCCGCGAGCTTTTCAAGGATCGCGTCCACCTTCTTCCGGTCCTTCGCGTTAGGACCCCAGCCCCAACAAGGATGCGGCGTTGGTAAATTCCCAGTGAAGGGAGGGGCACTATTGTCGAGGTTCCGGACGTAGAACCACTCGCTATGCCACCCCCGGTTAGACGTCGGCAGCCTCAAATCGACGTAGAATGGCTTGCGATGGTTGCGCAGTTGGATCATCAGAGCTCCGAGGAGGCCGGCGGTGTCCGGTGACGGCCTCGCGAAGAAGAAGTGGCGCCAGAGCCCAAAATGGGGTTCAATCCCCAGAAAGGCCTCACACAGCGTCATGAAGACCGCAATATGGAGGACTCCATTCGGGTTCAGGTGATGAACTTCTCCCCGTAATAGTGCGGCAACCCCGGACGAGCGGGTGGAGTGGAAGTCCAAGCCCCGTTTGTAGAAGGACGCCCGGCGAGACTATCTCGCCGTCCTCAAGTTCGAGGACCTCGGTCGGCCGTGAACTTCGCCAACCGGACTCGGGCGCGGAGGAAGGAACTCCTTCCTCTCCAGGCCGAGATAGCGACCCACCGCGGCCGAAAGTGCGGGTACAGCGACATCTCCAAATGCGAAGAAGCGAGGAACGACGCGCGGCGAGAAGCTCCTCTTCTTCCTCGTTTTCTTTCTTCCCTTTTCCTTTTGCAGGCGCGAAGCAGAGGGCTTGGCGCCTACCACGCCACCCACTCCTTCCTTTATAGGCGCCCGGGAACAGACCAGCGCCTCGCGCCAAATCGACGCCTCCTCACGCAAATCAACGCGATCGCGAACCGCCCGCTTACCGCCTCGCCCGTCTCCCGATAACGTGCGCGATCCATTTAAATCCCACTGCGCGTGCTTGCTCAAGCAGGGCGGCGCCTCGCGCGCGCAAGGCCGACAAAGATCGCGGGCCTCGCCATTACGATGGGCCGGGCGCCCCATGCCGAAAGGTATGCAAGCGGCCCATCGGGCGCCCGCCTCGGAGGGCAAGCCGCCTAAAGGCTCGCACTCGAGGCCCGGCACCGCGTGGGTTCTGAAGGCCAAATCCAGCCGGTGAACGAAAGCCGCCAAAGACGTAAAAGAGCGGCGAGTCGCGATGAGCCCCTAGAGGGCCTCCAGATGGGTCGGCGGACGACCCAATCAACGTGACTTCGCGTCCGAGACCATACCTCACACTCTCCCACGGAACTCATCGATGAGTAGCGGCGGTAGCGCTCGGTCGGCGGACGACCGGCGGTCCGACACGGGATCGAGTAAGGAAAGGTTTTTATGGAACGCCCCGGTAGTCGGACGCCACGCCGGAGCTACGTCCGCTTGAAACGAACCCCTCAAGGGGATCGCCAAGGTTCCACTCGGATTACCCGATAGTAGCTTCGCCGCGAGCACGGCGTTCAAACCGAAGCGAAGGTAAACGCGCGTTCGCTCACGACTCACGAGGACCCACGTACCGTGGCTGCCAGAAGTCCGGCCGGGTAAACCCCGGCCGGCTCTCCGACCCGGCTCGGGGCTCGGGGCTACACCCACCGGTGCGCTCGCCTTGCCGGGCTCTTTGGCGGGCATGACCGACAAGCGGCGGCCCGACCAAAGCGTCGCCGACCTCGTGGTCGCGCGCCACTTTTCGACCAGTAAACCCCTGGCCGGCTCTTCGACCCGCTCGGGGGCTGAGAGCTACACCCGGTGCGCTCGCCTTGCCCCGGGCTCTTTGGCGGGCATAACCGACAAGCGGCGGCCCCGACCAAAGCGTCGCCGACCTCGAGTCCGCGGCCACTTCGGCCAAGGTAAACCCCGACCGGCTCTCCGACCGCTCGGGGGCTCAAGAACTACACCTGCCGGGTGTGCTCGCCTTACCGGGCTCTTTTCTAAGGCACGGCTCCCAGGCAGCCACAACGACCTAGCATCACCGACCTCGGGCCGACGGCTACGCGCCAGAGTTAAACCCCGGCGGCTCTCCGACCCGCTCGGGGCTCGGGCTCTTGGCGAGTACCCATGCCATGGGTACCCCATCGGCCCGGAAGCACGAACGGGCTGACCTATCACGCGAAGGCCCGGCACCACCGAAAGGTACTTGGGTCATGGAACGAGCCTCGACCAGACGGGGCCGACCCCGGGCGGTCGGCGGACTCCGGTTCCGGACGGTCGGCATGCGCCGGCCGCCTAACATTGAAGCTCAAGCTCCACCTACACACGGGCTAGCAGGCCCACGCCCGATGTCGGCGGCGCCTTGTGCGCTGGCGTCCCTGGCATCCGTACCAGGGTAGGCGGCTCCTTCGAGATCGCCGAAGGGCCACCGAAGAAGTCAAGCCTCGCCCCGCCGCTCGCACGCCGCAGAAGATTACGCCCGCTCCCGAGGCCAAGGCAATGTCAAGCACCATTAAAGCCACCGAGGCTGACAGGAGCACCACGCAACACGCCACCCAGACAGCACTACGCAAGACTGCTCATTACAGAGCCACCAACCCTGCCTCGGGACGGGCAGGGGTCGGTCGGACAAGACAGGAACCAGACATCAAGACGTGCAGGCCCCTTTTCTCGTAGTTTTCCCAACTCCCGTGTAACCTGCCCCCTCCGTCTATATAAGGAGGGGCAGGGCCCGAGAAGGGGGGCGAAGAGAGCGAAGAGAAAAACAGTCTTCTAGGTAGCCTCGACTCCCTAGCAAAAAACATCAAGGGGATCGGACAGCCGACCGCCCGCCTCGTTTGTACACCACTTGTCCATCTCCCAAAGATCAATACATTCACACCGCACGAACTGGAGTAGGGACATTCGGCCCGAACCAGTATACATCTTCTGACTCCTTGAGTCGACCATTCGGGGAGAGGGAGCGCGCGACCCCATCCGACCATAAATTCGTATTGCCGGTGCACGAAACACCGACAACAATTTAATTGGAAAGTCCATACATAAACGACGAACAACAATTTAATTGGAAAGTCCATACATAAACGACGAACAACAATTTAATTGGAAAGTCCATACATTAACGACGTACAACAATTTAATTGTAAAGTCCATACATAAACGACGTACAACAATTTAATTGGAAACTCCATACATAAACGACGTACAACAATTTTATCGCCTCGAACCGGTAGGACAATACTTGAAAGTGTGGCTGTCTCCTTGCAACCGAACATTTCTTCACACGACGTCCACTTTCCGCTGCATC
This sequence comes from Rhipidocladum racemiflorum, assembly GCA_036346355.1. Taxonomy (NCBI): domain Eukaryota; kingdom Viridiplantae; phylum Streptophyta; class Magnoliopsida; order Poales; family Poaceae; genus Rhipidocladum; species Rhipidocladum racemiflorum. The sequence goes on from CM070582.1 coordinate 42,446,019, forward strand.
CATATCGTTCCTTATACGCCTTATGCGCCATCGCCCAACACCCTTGACCTACTTAAATCCGGAACCCACCGTGTCGCCTCCAGGTATGATGCTCAGTGAATAAACCCACCACTTTCGAAAACCGTACATTTCCCCACTCCAGGTTGCCATCACTTCTTCCTTGTTGAAGAAATGAGACAAGAATATACCTGGATCCATTCGGATTGTTGAGCGAGCCGCCATGACATGTGCGCATGGCACGTGTAACAAGCGAGGCTTATTGCAGTGCATGCACATGTTTGTCTATGCATGGTGCATTCATGTGTAACTCTCCGCCGGTTTGTCCCACGCCCTGATTTATCTTTACATAGTACCTCAAATCGGAGCTCCCTCGTGCCCATCTTCAATGCTCTATGCATCTCCCCCTTCTTGCCCTTTTCCTCCATGTAGGTACAAATCATCTCGGAGTACTTCACATCAAGGGCATTCATGCGGGCGACGGCCCTAGCATAGCGATCCACAAAGTATTTCGTTATGCCACGAAGAACACCCTCCACTATAGCAACCAGGGGAAGTGGCCTCAACCCCCGCATGACCCAATTGTAAACCTCAGCCAAGTTTGTCGTCATGACCCCATACCTGGCGCCATCGGTGTCATAAAGCTGAGCCCATTTCTCCTTAGGCTCATGCTCTATCCATTCGGAGAAGCATTTCATAGCCCTTCCATTCCTCCGAACCATGTTCGGAGGGTCTGTTGGTAACTCTGCAAGCGCTACTGGGGCCTCCCCTGCGGAAGCTGTTGGTTTCTTCGCTGCCTCGGCTGTATGCCTTGACGTTAGCTCGTCCAACTTCTTCCATAGTCTCTCAAATTTTCTTTCACAGTTGCAGTCGCATGACCTCTTAAAAAGCTTTGTCAGCTCTTTGTTCCTGAACTGCTTGTAAAAATTGGCGCCCATGTGCCACTTACACCACCTACTACGCAAATGAGGCCATGGATGTGTCTCATCTTCACCTTGCTGCAATTGCACGATCGCCTTTAGCAACCCGGGATGCCGATCATGTATGACACACACACCAGGCCGCTGTTCGACGACCCTAGCTTTCACGTTCCTTAGAAACCATAGCCAACTATCAGTGTTCTCACCCTCTACGAATGCGAGCGCAACGGGAAGAACCTGATTATTGCCATCGACTCCTATGGTAGTCAATATCTGGCCTTTGTACTTCCCGGTCAGAAAAGTCCCATCCACGCATAACAACGGACGGCAATGTCTGAATGCGTTGATACACGCACCGAAAGCAAAGAATGCCCGCTTGAGCAACATCTTCCCAGGGAAACGCTGTGAAGGTTGCTCGAAAATATCGACATAAGTCCCAGCATTCCTTTCCTTGATCACCTGAAGCAACCCTGGCAGATTCTGATAGGAGTCTTCGTACGTGCCAAACCTTGCTTCCAATGCCTTCTGCTTCGCTCTCCATGCCTTCGCATAGCTTATCGTGTACTGATACCTCTGCTCTATTGCAAGTATGATGGCACGTGGCTCTAAATCCAGGTTGCCCACAATCTCCCCGTACATTACATTGGCAACAAAGCCGGAAGATATATTTCTATGCGATTGTGTAGACTCTGTCAGCACACATGCATGTGGCACTACTATAGAACACTTCCAAATTGTGTCCCATTTAGGTTGGTAAGCATGGACACGCCATGGGCAACCTTCCATCTTGCATCTGACATCATACACCCGCTGATCTGACTTAGCAACCCAGAAGGGTCTACGTGATGACACTTGCCCATGCCGTGGATCGCTTCCTGCACCTCACCTTTATCCTTGTAAATTGCATCTTGCCGCACCTCATTCCGATCGTACCCCCATTGGACATCTTCACCCTCGTTGACCATCAGTCTGTCGAACCGACACTCATCCCACTCCGCGGGGAAAGGCTCTTCATCGTTACTTAAATCCTCGTAGTCCCGGCTCTCTGCGTCCATTGATATCACCAGCGATTCAATATGTTCTCCCTCGTCTGCCACACCCATTGGTTCCTGCACGTCTTCCATTGGAACACCAACTTCCTCACCTTGCACTGCCTCCTGAGCCGAACTAACATCATGCCTCACTGAGTATTCTCTTGCTTGGCTGCTCTCCCCAACTTCCTCCTCTTCGTCACCAACAACCTCCTGCTGTTCCTCACGGATGCCCTCTGCTTTCTCAAATGCTTGCGCCAACAATACTAATGGCCATCCTCTCTCAATCGCTGCTCTGACATACGAACTCCATGATTTCGGACCTGTAATTTCAACTAACTCCCGATGCGTCTGATTCCGTCTCCGACACCCTACTCCGTGCAGCTTCACACCATGCAACTCACGGTCCAACGAGAATATTTGGTATAACCATCTTCTAACTGTGCTCCATGAACGCTCCGCTGGACGTGACAGACCAACTACGATACTTGGGAAATGACTTAGTTCCACCCCTTCCACACCCATGTTCGGAATTCCCTCTCCGTAATATATTGTAAACTGCACTCGTTCATCCATACTGTCAAACATTTCATGAAATTCTTACTTGTAATACGACACACACCTTTTAGACAATGTACTTATGCTACGTATAGACTTTCGATATGTGAAAAATCTATTTTTCAGTCTTTAATACCAATTTTCTGAATTTATTTACTGATTTCTAAAATTTAGGAAAGAAGGAAAGGCAAAATCATAATTTTTACCTATTTTTTAGGAAATTGTTCATGGCATTTTCCCGGCCAATGCAATCATCGCCGTGCAAAGCGTCGAGGCAAGCTCGTCTTGTGGCCGTGAGCCAAGGCAAGTGTGACACACGGTAAGCGAAGTGGCGAGCAAGGCCGAGGCAAGCGCGGCAAACACGGCCAACGGGGCCAAAGGCGGTCGTGGCCGCGGTGAGCACGGCGAGCAGGGCCGGCGCGGCGGGAGGTTTGTTCCTATATCGCGAAAACATCGCTAAGTCGCTAAACTAACGCTAAGTAGCATGGAGATTTGTTCCTATATCGCGAAAACAACGCTAAGTCGCTAAACTAACGCTAAGTCGCTAATTCGAAAACAACGCTAATCGCTAAACTAACTAACGCTAAGTCACTAAGTCGCGAAAACATGACAATACTACTCGCTAAATCACTAAATCACTAATTAATCAATCTAGTCACTAAGTTAAATGAAACATACAAGAAAGAAAAAAAATTTACCCGCAGACGCGATTTTCTTCTTCCTCCTCTCCCTCTCCTTCCTCCCTCTTCTCCCTCTCTTTCCTCCCTCTCCTCCTCTTTCTCTTCTTCCTCTCCCTCTCTTTCTTTTCTCTTCTTCTTCTCCCTCTCCCTCTCTTTCTTTTCTCTTCTTCTCCCTCTCCCTCTCTCTTTTCTCTCGCTCTCCCTCTCGTGCGGCGTGCAAATGGCGATCGGTTTATTTGTGACGGGTATAGGCCCTGTCGCCATTCCATTTGGCGACAGCGCCTCGCAGAGAGGCATTCAATCTTGTCGCCATTCCATTTGGCGACAGGACGGAGGAAATTCGGTTTGCCCTTCGTCGCCATTTGAATTGGCGACAGGGTCCTGTCGCCAATTCAAATGGCGACAGGACCCTGTCGCCAATTCAAATGGACACAGGGGGGTAGTTTTGCTATTTTCTTTTTCGGCATATTATTTCTGTAAATTTTGATTAAAATAATATTATTTAAAAAAAAAATTCAATCAGCAGCTATCCAATTCCAAAGTCATTTTCTATGTTCGAGCTAGTTGCGAATTACCTGTCCTTATCTCGAGGATATATAATTGCTTGCTAGCTATATATATACATCGATGGCAGCATCGATCGCACGTATAAAGCTCGAGTGCGACCGGTAGATCGATGTTAACCTTATTTTGCCGTTACCATTTGTACCAGCAATTGCTGCATGCATAAACAGGTTGCTGTCTGCGAGAAAGAAGGCAGCTTAACTATAACTTTGTGCAAAGCTTCGTACATGGTTTGGGTTGGACCAGCGTTGCACATTCCAAGGTCCTAACAGTAACTGGAGTACTTCACAGTGTGACTAGACTCGGCCACAACGAGCAGGCATCAAATCGATATATAGGTAAACTTTAGATAACATGGGGGTGTCTAGGGAGCACCTGAGTGTTTTTTGGTTTGTGAGCACTCAAATTTGTAGTCTTTGGATCTAGATCCATTGATGCAATCAATTAGCCATCTCTCTCCATCACCCTTCTCTTTATAGGTCCCCAAGTTGAGTGTTCACAAACTAAAAAAACACTCGAGTGTTACTTAGCCATTCTCGATAAGTAAAACCCCGAGAAAGAAAATTGTGGTGTAAATAACATAATATTGTTTATATATGTGTCCCAGCTAATTACACGCAATCGCAAAAGTTGAGTCATCAAAAACTATGATTGTACTGGTTCATCTTTTTTTAAAAAAAATGGTTGTATTGAATCCAGGGTTCGCAAAACCATTGAAAACTGTGGTTTTTAACCTTATTGCTTTTGTTAGGCAACAAAAACTGCCCGGTAAACCGATCAAATTCAAATCATAATTCAAAACATTTAGCAAAAAGTGTTAAAATTTTTTGAAAATTTTTTAAGGTGCCGAGGAAGTTCTAATGATGATGTAAAATTTTTAGATAATTATCATATCTATGTATTTGAAAAAAAATTCTGACAGTGCTACTGTCAGAATTTATGCTCTTCTGTTTTATTTTTTAGGGGCAATAAATGAAGTCTAATATTTTTGAAATTTTTTTTGTGAGTTCCTGAAGAAATTATAATGATTATGTAAAATTTTTAGATGATGATCATACATATGTATTTTTTTTTTAAATTCTGACAGTGCTACTAGCTTTATATACACTCTTTTGTTTTTTATTTTCTAGGGTCACTAAATGAAGTCTGATATTTATAAAATTTTTAATACATTATCCTTGAGAACTATTTATTATGAAATTAAAATTTAGGAGAATGATGAAGTATGCAAAATTTTATAAAAATCTGACAGAGTCTATGCTCCTTTTCATTAATTATTGTTTTTGATTTTGGAGAAGCACTAAATGAATTAAAAAATTGCTAAAATTTCTTTCAGGTATTTTATAAATTAATTAGGATTTAATAAGATTTTTTACATTTTTTACAATATTTTTTGAAAAAATAAAGTTTGGAGACGTTTCATCAACTGTCGTCGGTTTTCGCCAAAAACCGCTCAAAATTCGAGCTTTTCGTGCGGTTTTCTTCCAAAAACCGCAAAAACCGCTAATGGTTTAACCAAAATTTTAAATTTGTTTGACTTTCAGATCATTGGATTTTGAGCAATTTTCGTTCGGTTTTCTAGCGGTTTTCACGGTTTCAGTTTTCGAGCAGTTTAGACGGTAGCGGTTTTGTGAAACTTGATTGAATCACCAAAAGGACGTGAGGATCACCGCTTTTAGAGATGACTGTTTGGAGAAAGTTACTGCAATATGATCCTAGTCAGAACTAACTTTTTTCAATACAAATATTTTATGAGTACTGTAAAGGGGCCGGAGAATTGCTTAATTACCACTTCCCTCGTAAATATATTCCGATTTTAAGATACAATGTATCTAACTTCGGTAGATGCATGACTCCACTGCATTACATCAAAGGCAACCGAGCCTACAAACAGGTAAAAGTAATGGGCAAAAGAAATTGAGTAATACATGTACTAGCTAAGTACATCTAATAAAAAAAAGTTGACTCGTTAAAAAACTATATCTGGCTGTATTGGTTCACCAAAAGGATGGAAGGATCACCACTCTTAGTGCTCATTTTGGAGAATCTTACTGCATTCCTAGATAAAACTAACTTTTTTCAATACAAATATTTTATGACTACTTGAAGTCACTAAATTTAAATGGAAATGATTTTAGTTTAAAGGGATACATGGAAATGCTTTCGGTATATAGTACTCCCTTCGTTGATAAATATAGGGCATATTGTTTGAATGGTCTTATTTAAAAATATAAAGTTTGCATGTAGATTTAATGAGCCTTTTCTATTGTATCCTTATTTATTCTCTCTCAACCATATGCATTTATTCATTACCATGAACACAAAGTATTATCTCTTATCTTCCAAAATAATTAAGAGGGATATGCAAGTCATTTTCTCTCATGTCTTTCTCAATGTGACCGCAACCTTAATCCTTGTGCGAAGTCAAAATACGCCTTATATTTATCAACGGAAGGAGTACGACTATAACTGGCATAAGTGGTATTATAGGATCTGTACAAGAAAAGAATTGATTAATTACTGCTTCCATCATAAATATATTCCTATGTTAAGACACAGTGTGTTCAACCTAAGGGCACTTCCAATGATCCTATGTCAGCAGTTTCTTTAATATGCCATATAAAATTAATGCTAATGTGGAGAGAAGATTAAAGAAGCGAGATGTGGAAGCCATTTCTTGTATAAGAAACAGTTTGGACACACAAATCAAATGATGATACAACAAAAACATGCATTGAGAAGAGGAGGGTTGTATCTATGTGTTGTATGATATTTGTTTGATGTTCTCTATGTGTTTGTGCTAAGATACAAAGGGTTGAGAGGATATTATCTAGTACTATTTATTAATGATGTTGATAGTTTTAGATAGAACTTGAGAAACTTTGCATTGGGAGTACCCTAAGTAGATGCATGACTCCACTGAATTACATTGCAAGGTAACCGAACCTATAATTAGATACAAATAATGGTGATAAAAAATTAAGCAACAGATTTACAGCTTGAATCTTAGTAAAGAAATATACACTTGATATGTTGCAGAGAGCTATGACTCTTGCCTCAAAATAGGCAAATACGCACTGATATTACTCATATCCAGGGTTCATAAAGCACTACTACAGAATGACACATTACTATCGCTTCATCTGTGTCGGTTCTAAACTTTTGACTTCAGAACCGATTGTGATAAGCATATTCCATTTGGAAATCTTGGTAACAGGTTATCACAATCGGTTCTGAGAGAGAACCGATTGTGATACGATAATAAGCCCAATCGGTTCTAGATAAGAACCGATTGTGATAATAATTTTGTTATCACAATCGGTTTTTATCTAAAACCGATTGTAATAAATAGGTATTATCACAATCGGTTTTGGGAAGAAACCGATTGTGATGAGCACAGGGGTTATCACAATCAGTTCTTTTCCAGAACCGATTGTAATGAGAAGGTATTATCATAATCGGTTTTGGGAAGAAACCGATTGTGATGAGCACATGGGTTATCACAATCAGTTCTTTTTCAGAACCGATTGTGATGATTTTTTGGCAACACCACGTGCAACCAAGAACGTACAGTTCATTAGAAACATAGTTTTTGTGAGATCCTCCACTCACACATTTCCCCTTCAGGGAAGAAGAAAAACAAACTCCAACACGGCCCGCTCTGCTTGAATCCCAACACAGACCTCTTGTGCCCTTCATTCATGCTTTAATATTTGTGCAAAACTTGTATTTTCGGACGATGAAACGATCTGGTCTGCTAGAATCCCAACTCGCGGTTCAACTCTCGGACAATTTATATAGACACATGTAGTGATGCAAATTATATATAACATTATAGTAGCATGCATGCAGTGAGATAATAATAATATATATACCATTCCACACATTATACTTGTTTTTTTATCAAGAGGGACATGAAACATTTTGACTTGGAACAACAGAACATTAGAAAGATACAATGCACAAAAATATAAAAGAGATTCAAAATAGTGTAAAGGCGTAGAATAGATTTCATCTGCACTAGGCCAACAACCTAATATATTAAACAAGTTGTATTTCATTACAATATATCACCACATCCATTGTTTATAATTAGTAAACATATAAAGGGGGACTGCATTACACCTAATATATTAAATTTACTACTCGCGGCTCTAGCAGAGTAACCCGAGTCAACCGAAGTCATCCGAGTGACCCGAGTCACCCGAGTCGCCAGAGTCATTTGGAGACTACAGCGGACTAGTGATGGTTCATCCTCCGGTGAAGAAACCGATCTAGAAGACGCGCCGGGCCCGATGGTGATCGGCGCCTAGTAATCCTCCACAGTCTCCACCTGCTCCTTCTCCTCCTCCTCCTCCTCGTAAATGCCGTAAATGCCGTCGTCCCCCTAAATCATCCTCCTCGTCGTCGTCCTCCTCGTCGTCCCCCTCGTAGTCGTCATCCTCCTCCTCCTCCTCGTCGTCGTCGTCATCTCTGGGGCGCTTGCTGCCTTTGGAGGCGCCCGGATGGGGTGAGAAGCCGGGAGGGACGACGGGATACAGGTGGGGCGCTGGCGCCACGTCGGAGTGAGGCGCCGGAGGCTGAGGCGGCGCTACCGGCGGCGGTGAGGACGGTGGAGGAGGATGGAAGAGAGGCGACTCCACGGAGTCGTCGAACTGCGAGGAGATGGTGGTGGCGCTGCCATTGCCGGTCGAAGATGCAGAGAACGAAAGGAGGAAGACTTGTACCGATGTGACCAGGATGCAGAGAACGAAAGGAGTTATATGGTGTGATCAATGCTAGTATTGTTTGAACGTCAAAATGGCGGGAAGGCGAGGGGCGAATGGATATCCGTGTCGGTTCTTATCAAGAACCATTGTGATGTTGACTTGATTCTGATCGGTTCCTTTTGAGAACCGACAACGATATATTATACGTGCCGGTTCTATAAAGAAACCGATGTTGTTGAGAATCAAATTATCATAGTCGGTTTTACATATAAGCGACGGTGATAACTAATTAATCACAAACGGTTCTTCTATAGAACCGATTGTGATGAGGCTCGCTAGGTTTTATATGTACCGTCTGGACTCGGGAATGAACTTATTAACTCTCGTCGAGTTAGTTCGCTTGGCGATTTCTCTATTTTCCGACCTATCTTACCTGTGGCTTTATTCAACAGGTGGGCCCGATTCCTTGAATCCCTTCAATGTTGTATTAATGTACATCATTCGATTTTGATTTGGTCTCATTAGCAGAGTGTATGGTAGTGGAGGAGATCGGTGCGTTGAAGGTCTCCGTTAATTTGATGGCCGTGCTAGCTTGATCAGGAGCTAGATTTCCCCTCGTTTGTGGTTTTCCTCTATCGAAAGGTGACCAGCATTAATTCTTAGAAATCTCTTCAATATTGCAGTAGGACTTAAATTAATTGTTTTAATATTATTAATATGATCAATTATATATAATAGTTAATTAGGCTGCGTAACCTATGCGTCTCCGTTCGAGGGTGCTTGTTTATAAGTATGCTAAAATGGCATATTTATAAATAAGCGATCTCAATTGTCCACGTTTTTGGATGATTCGAGGATATGTGGCTCGGGCAAGTTCTTGTTGTTGTACAAAGCTGTAGTGAAAGTTTCGGTAGCATCTCCTGGCGGTGTTCTCCGAATACACATCCTCTTGACATGTTGTCGATCGTGTATTTGGAGAACAATGGAGATCTGCCAAATTTTCTAAAGTTTGTACAACATCTTAATTAGGAACTTGCTCGAACCACATATCCTCGAATGGGATTAGGACCTAACCTACTTAGATATTAGGAGTCATCGTTGGTAATGCACGCATTTACTTAGTCGGTCTCTGAGATATACGTTTCTTTAAGATCATTCATTGATTAGGGCATTATTAATTTATTGTTTGCGGTTTACTTGTAGATGGACCGTGAAGAATGGATGTATCACAAAAGCCGTGTGAGTGCTGAATTTGAGAGGGAGTTAAGGAGTTCATAAGAATTGCGTAAGAAGATATGGTTATGAGGGGTGTAAAGTTCATATATTGTCCTTGTATTGATTGCACCAATCTCGGGAGATTTAACAACTCATCTCAAATTGAAGGCCATTTGATTCGACGTGGCTTCGTGAGGAATTACACGTGTTGGATCCATCATGGGGAGGCAGGTAGTACCCTGTGATATGCAACGAAGATATCCGGAAGCCGATCGGGAGTTGGAGCGTGATATGTTTGATGAGGATAATTTAGATCAAATGTTGCGGGATGTGGAGGAAATTACACGTAAAGAGAGTTCGAAAAATTTAAAAGCTTGATGGATAGCGATGCCAAACCATTGTTTTCAGGTTGCAAAGGGGAATACACCAAGTTGGGTTCGGTCCTTGCATTGTTTGAACTGAAGGCAAAACACCGTTGGACAGATACAAGTTTCAATGCACTTTTAATACTTCTTTCGGATATGCTTCCAGAGGGAAACGAGTTGTCAACAAGTATTTATGAAGCGAAGAAGCTATTATGTCCCATGGGAATGGAAATAGAAAGGATACATGCATGTCCAAATGATTGCATACTATACCGCAACGTCCATAAGGAACTGCGCATTTGTCCTATTTGTGGTGTACCCCGATACAAACAAAATGAGAAGCGTAATGACAAGAAGCGTAAGAACCGAATTGACCACGGTGAAGATGTGAAAAAAGGGGCACCAACCAAGGTGTTGTGGTATTTGCCCATCATTCCCCGTTTAGAGCGGTTATTTGCAAATCCTAAAGAGGCAAAATTGTTGCGTTGGCATTATGAATCTCGAAAGGAAGATGGCAAGTTGAGACATCCCGCTGATTCGGCTCAATGGAGAAACATTAATTGGGAACATGAGGAGTTTGGTGCCGAGATGAGGAACATAAGATTTGGATTGAGTACGGATGGTATGAATCCGTTTGGTAATATGAGCGATCGACACAAGATTTGGCCGCTTTGTTGTGTATCTACAATTTGCCTCCTTGGTTATGCATGAAGCGGAAGTATATCATGATGTCGTTGCTAATCTCGGGACCCAAACAGTAGGGTAATGATATTGATGTGTACCTATCACCACTAATTGAGGATTTGGTCAAATTGTGGAATGTGGGGTTGAGGTGTGGGATGCATACAAAAGAGAGAACTTCACCCTACGGGCTATGATATTTTGCACCATAAATGATTTCCCGGCCTTTGGTAATTTGGCGGGCTATAGCACGAAGGAGCCAAAGCTTGTCCAATTTGTGAAGAGGACAGCGATAGCTTGTGGTTGCCGGTCGAGGAAAGCGGTGTACATGGGTCACCGTAGGTTTCTACCGAACTCATCGATATCGTAAGATGGATGACAAATTTGATGGAAAGAGGGAAGTTCGTGCAGCCCGCATGACCTATTTGGAAGGCAAGTATATTCACGCGTAGAGGATATCGATGTTCAGTATGGTAAGAGCCGTAAATCTGTTCGTCCTAGGACCATTTGGAAAAAGAGGTCGATATTTTGGGACTTACCATATTGGAAGGAGTTAGATGTCCGTCAATGTATTGATGTCATGCACGTTGAGAAAAATGTTTGTGATAATTTGGTAGGCATCTGCTGAACATACAGGAAGACCAAGGATGGTGTGAATGCTCGCCGCGATATGACCTACATGGGGATCGAGGCCCAAGCTTGCGGTGATGGAGGAGGATGGAAAAGGGCCGTACATCCCCGCTGCATGCTACACCTTATCCAAGAAAGAGAAAGAAGACCTCTGCAAGTGTCTCCACGATATTAAAGTTCCATCGGGCTACTCCGCAAACATTAAGAAGCTTGTGTCTATGGATGATTTGAAGTTGATCGGTATGAAGTCCCACGACTGTCATGTCTTGATGACCCAAATGCTCCCTGTTGCAATCGAAATATCCTACCAGATGACGTCAGGTTGGCAATCACGAAGCTATGCTATTTCTTCAATGCGATTTCATGCAAGGTTATTGATCGATGTCTTGGACAACTTACGAGTGAGGTGGTGCGGACTCTTTGTCGGCTTGAGATGCATTTCCCCGTCGTTCTTCGACGTCATGGTCCACCTCGTTGTTCACCTTGTTAGAGAGATTAAGATTTGTGGACCCGCATTCTGCGTTACATGTATCCGTTCGAGAGGTACATGGGTATATTAAAGTCATACGTCGAGGAATAGGTCGAAGCTCGAGGGTAGTATTATTGAAGGTTATGGGGTGAAGAGGTTATTGAGTTCTGCGTGGACTACCTAGGTAAAAGACAACCGATTGGTGTTCCTATATCTCGTCATGAGGGCAGACTTGGTGGCAAAGGAACCATTGGGTCAAATCTAATGAGCCCACAATTTGATATGTCTTGTAAAGCGCATTTCACAGTCTTGCAACACAGTATGAAGTTCATCCATACATCGAACAGCACAAGTTGATATTACGGGAAGAGAATCCACTTATGGATGAGCTTTCCATCACCACGAGAACACAACGATCGATTCCTCACATGGTTCAAAGAAAAGGTGAAGGTCTCCGTTAGTACCGAGGATGTCAAATGGTTGGTGATGGACCAAGATTTAATATCTGAGACATGGCAAGATTACGATATTAATGGCTACACATTTTATACTGAAAATCAAGATGCAAAGAGTACTGTGCAAAGCAGTGGTGTGAGCATAGATGCTTTGTCAGATGATCACTCAATTAGAGGATCGTCAAGCGCAATGAAGCTGTTACTACGGGATGATCGAAGAAATATGGGAGCTCGACTACGGAATATACCAAGTTCCATTGTTCGATGTAAGTGGGTGAGACTTCCTCACGGAGTTAAGGTCGACAAGACAGGTTTTACACTTGTTGATCTGAATAGGCGGCCTCTGAGAGATGAACCGATTCGTCCTCGCCAAAGCAAGCAACTCAAGTTTTCTACGTGCGTGACCCGGCCAATCCGAGGTTGCACGTCGTACTTCATGGCAAGAGGAGGATTGTTGGAGTTGAAAATATCGTAGATGAAGAAGAGTACAACCAATTTGATGAAACACCTCCGTTTGCAGATGGGGCATGTCTACGCGGTGACGACGGCACACATGGAACACATTACATGCGTGTAGATCATCAAGAAGGGTTGTATTTTAAATAAATTATGTTGTAAGAATTCCCTGTATAATGTGGCATTTTGTAGAATATATATGTCAAATGGATCTTATAGTATAGCAAATTTGAATGAAGATTCTGTTTTAAAAAAAAATTAGAAATTGGATCATAGTTATCACAATCGGTTCTTTAGGAAACCGGCACAGATAGTATAATTGCGATCGGTTCTTTTAAAGAACCGACACAGATACTACACATATTGCGATCGGTTTTCTATAGAACCGAGCTGATACTCAGTATAATTGCGATCGGTTTTTCTATATAACCCGACACAGATACTCAGTATAATTGCGATCGGTTTTTCTATAGAAACGACCGTGATAAAACCCAGAGCATTTTCATTTCGGCGCGCACACTCAGTTCATTTCGCGCGCGATTTCGTTCAATTCATTCCACAACCCTAGCTCCACCACCTCCCGCACCGGCGCCTCCCCTCGCCTCCTCCCCGGCGCCTCCCCATCGGCGGGTACCGTGGCGCCTCCCCTCGGCTCCTCCCACACCCTAGCTCGACCACCTCCCGGCCAGCGCCTACCCCGTGGCGCCTCCCCGGCTCCTCTCCCGGTGGTGGGTACCAGTGGCGCCTCCCCTCCGGCTCCTCCCACACCCTAGCTCGACCACCTCCACGGCCGGCGCCTACCCGTGGCGCCTCCCCCGGCTCCTCTCCCAGTGGCGGGTACCCCGTGGGCGCCTCCCCCTCCGGCTCCTCCCACACCCTAGCTCGACCACCTCCCCGACCAGGCGCCTACCAGTGGCGCCTCCCCGGGCCTCTCCCGGTGGCGGGTACCCGTGGCGCCTCCCCAGCGCCTCCTCCTCTGGTCCTCCCAGCGCCTCCCCCTCGGCTCGTCCCCCCATCGGCGCGTCCCCCATCGGCTCCTCCCCCATTGCCGACTCGGTTCGGCGCCTTTGTAAGATGCATTTGGATGTGGGCTGTAATTGGTTGTAAATAGCTCGATGATGATTGCTTTTGAATGAGGCTTGATTAATCGATCATTAAAGGAACTTGCTAGACCTAGAACAACAACTTTGCTCTTAGTGACAATTTGGTGGCACTTGCTCTTAATGCATTGTTCTAGGAGTCGAGGCTTGATCTTGTGCTTATTCCTTTATGCTCTTAGTCGACAATTTGGTGGCACTTGCTCTTAATGCATTGTGGTAGGGTTAGATTAGTGCTATATTCATTACGATATTATCTTGTACTTGTTGTTTTACGTGCTAGAGCAGTCTTTGTTCTAGGGTTGTGTAATCCTTGAATTTTAAGATGTAATAGCGGTGATATATTGGCCATCTAGAAGTTGGGCGGCTAATTAATTTAGCAACCCTTCTATAGCAATCACGAGAGCAATCCATCATTGCAATTTGAAACTTGTAACACATGCTATATTATCGCACTTTATTATCGAGTTTAGTTGCGTAACCTATCGTCTCCCGTTCGAGGGTGCTTGTTTATAAGTATGCTAAAATGGCATATTAATAAATAAGCGATCTCGAATTGTCCACGTTTTGGGCGATTCGAGGATATGTGGCTCGGGCAAGTTCCTTATTGTTGTACAAACTCTAGAAAGTTTGTGACATCTCCCTGGTGTTCTTCGAATACACACCCTCTTGACCTGTTGTCGAGGCGTGTATTTGGAGAACGGTGAGAGATCTTTGCAAAATTTTCTCTAGAGTTGTACAACGACTTAAACTTGCTCGAACCACATATCCTCGAATGGGATTAGGACCTAACCTAATTAGAGATTAGGAGTCATCGTTGGTAATGCACGCATTTAGTCGGTCTGAGATAGACATGTGAAATGCTTTCTATTATGTGAAATTTGAATTGCTTCCTCTCATGAAGTTTAGGTTTGACAATATACGTACTTACTTGAAATGTCGCAAAGAGAGAGCACCGGCTCAACGCCAGAGAGAGAAGAAGGTCTGCTACCCCTTCGAGGAAGGTTAGAAAGGCCAGAGGACCGAATAAAGGAGCCACAGGGAGAACGCCGCAAGTGCTCCAATTCAATGCCAGGGGTTTGCACGGTCTGGCAGTTTAAGGGGCGCTACTCCTCTTTTATCGGCCAATTGGTGAGGGAGCGAGTGCCAATCACAATTAAGGACTGGAGGAAGGAAGTAAGCGGCGAGCGGAAGAACCGATTGTGGGGCGAAGTTAAGGGAAAATGGATTATACCAGAGGAAGATGAAATCAATGCGAGGCAGTGCGCCTTGAAGAGAATGGGTGTGGCTTTGAGGCATTTCAGGGTGACCATGCATGCCGAAGTTCGTGTTGAAAGACCGTACTCCCTTCCAAAGGTATCCTTTTGTTACACCCGAGGTTTGGGAGGAGTTCGCAAGGATGAGGAGTGCGCCGAGGCGGAGGAGCCGAGAGAGAAGAATATCGCTATCTGAGGCGTAACACACACGCGCACCACCTCGGTTCCGGTGGAGTGCGTAGGGAAGAAAGCGAGTGGGTGCGACTAGCCTCTGAGTGTGCCACCTGCGGGACAACGATGCCTTACTCCCACATATGCGAGGAGCGGCACGCATCGGGTATTAGCGAGGGCGAAGAAAACATCGGCGGTCGATTGTCATTCCAAACCCGCGACCGCGGATCGTCACGACCATCGTAAGATATCTAACATAGTACATTGCATATTATATTCCCATTGTATTTTAGTAATAATTTATATTTGCGCTGCGGGAGGAGGTAAGCTGCGGAAAGAGCAAGGAGCATTTGAAAGCCAAGGGTCACGAGACATCTGTCTTCGGCAATCGGGAAGCCCGATCATAAGGGCGGTGCTTGCAGCGAGTGCGGGGTATCTGAAGAGGTCCTTCTTTGTAGAGGAGAGCGTGTCAGTGCAGGGCAAGATCATGGGAAGCACGTGAGGCGCGGATCCGTTTGCGAGATGAAGGAGGAGTTGAAGGAGGAGTTAAAGGTGAGATGATGGGTGAGATGATGGCGATGTTCTCGCGAGAATCAGATTCCTCAACCATCGCCTATGCTACGCCCTAGCATTGCGCTTCCAATAAGGAACTGTGCATTCCACACCTCAAGGTAATATTGTTTGAGACCAAAAGGTACATGAGTAAGCTTAACACAGTTATGATGAAGATCTTTGATCACTTCTTGCGAGGTCCTACCAAGTGCCGGCTAGTCTGGTCGACTGACGGAATACAGATTGAGGCTGCGCGCGGGGTTGCATTTCCAAGCAAGGAGGATGACACGGTGCATGGTATACCTTTGGGGATGGGCTACATGAGGGTGCAGGTGGACTATGTCCACGATGTTTACATGTCTCATGCCCTGGAGTTCCCCGAGCGAAGATATCACCACTCTCGGGCAAGCACGGATGTCGTTCATCAAGTGGCCCGCGACGGGTGTCGTAGTGCAAGCACCTCCTCCTGCTTTGCCATACGCTCACTGCTTTGGTACAAGCTGGCGCTGCTCTGCACTCTGCTACTCTTGTGCACGCTCACTGCGCTCACGCTCACGAATGCTGCACTCTTTGCTACTGCTATTGCTGCTACTACTCACGCTCTTGCTGAATCTTGATGCGCTCTTGGTCTTTGCTCCTATTCACGCTCTGCTCCTATTCTTGCTCCTCGTACTCACGTCTGCTCACATTCTGCTACTGCTGGTACTACTGCTGCTGCTCCTGGTACTACTCCTGCTGCTGCTGCTGCTCCTGCTCCTCCTACTACTGCTGCTCCTGCTCCTCCAACTACTGCTGCTCCTGCTCCTGCTGCACATGCTCCTGCTCCTGCTGCACATGCTCCTGCCCCTGCTACACAACCTACACCTACGCTGCATTGCACCTCCTGCACCTACGCTGCGGCTACAAATGTTGGTGCGCGGTGGGCGCAAAAGGACTTCTACCACGATGACGAAAGATACAAAGCGAGTTGAGAGAGTCCCTCGTGAAGAAGGCAAAGTTGTCGAGAGGGCACGAGCACCACGATGATCACAAGCGGTACATACATGGAAAGCCC
Organism: Rhipidocladum racemiflorum; assembly: GCA_036346355.1. NCBI lineage: Eukaryota > Viridiplantae > Streptophyta > Magnoliopsida > Poales > Poaceae > Rhipidocladum > Rhipidocladum racemiflorum. The sequence continues at coordinate 42,462,879 of CM070582.1, forward strand.
TTTCTCCCAAGCCAAGAATTGAATTCTTTGGGCTTGTTCAGTCGACACCTACATGGATGGTACATCGATAGGTCACATGAGGCCGAGTCTCGCCACGATTTCATAGTGAAGTATCGAGCGGGCCAATTCCACCGCAAGGAGGATGGGACCTTTCCAGTCAGTTTTGAGGATCTGTACTTTATGTATAGCTTGAAAGCCGTCGATATTTCTACCATACGATCCTGACGCATTTGTGAGTCTCGCACCATACTCAATCAGATGACTATTTATTGATTTTGTATTATATTTTTAACAATTGACATGAATTGCGAGTTCATGAGGCGTGGCCGTGGCGGGTCAACACCTGTCGGGTTTGTCGACCGAGATGGTGTCTGCGACCATGGCTAAGTATCAATCGGAGTTCCTTGCGGATACATCAAGCGAGGCATTGCATGAGGAGGCAAAAAGGACTTCATTCTCTTCCCATACCACCAGGAGTATGTACTACTATACAATTCAATTACATGTACACACTTCAACCTTGTATTAACTTATTCTCTTGCATTGTGTACCGTTTAATAAGCAACCATTGGGTTCTACTTGTGGTTGTTCGAGTCAAAACAAGGTCTACACGTTGAACTCACTCGAAAAAAGACCGATGGACTATGCGTCGAGCCTGTTTTGCAGTAAGTACATTCCTCTAACCTAACACTTTACATATTGAACTACGTTAGGTATTTTTAACCTCAATGCATGGCATCTCTCCAATGTATAGGGCTTTCATGTCTTACGTTCTTTGAACGTGGCCCATACAATGATAAACAAGGCACCAAACTCGAGTGGAGCGCTTCAAGGTACAAGTGTCTATCATAGGATTTTTCTTGCACCTATTTTTAATTCGTCTCCTAATTTAAGTTTCTTTGTTCACAGTGTCATCAACAAGGGTGCGATGATACGTGTGGCTTTTACGTGATGCATCACATGCTGAATTTGATTGGTCGCTCACATGTTTTCCCTAAGGTATAAAGCGATTATTTGCAATCTTGTCTATTTGATATTTGTTTACAAGCATAATACTATCGGCATGTTACAATACCAATTTAAGCCTTAAATATATTAGTGCACTACTATCTATTTTGCAGGTCCTTGATATCGGTAGGAAGAGCCTAACCAACACCGATCTCAAGAAATTACGAGACTATTTATGCGATGGTCTTTGAATGAAGTTATAGCGAGATGATGGTAGATATAGAGACAATTCAAGCAAATACTAGTCCATAAAGTGTAAACAAAATTTATACGAATGTGAATGTGATGCATTACGGATCGAAAACAATATTAATTTGAATGTAATGTGTGTAGATTGTGATGTATATGTTACGTGATTACGTGGATTGTCATGAATGTGTCATATTGTCAATGCGAGGCCATTTTGGACGATGTGCGATAACATCATCACAATCGGTTCTTCTTTGGAACCGATTGGGATATGTTTAAATATCGCAATCGGTTTGCATAAAGAACCGATTGTGATAATGTAATAATTTGAATCGGTTCTACAAATAAACCGATTGTGATATTATTCTTATCCCCATCGGTTCTACAAATGACCCGATGGTGATAATGTAATAATTTGAATCGGGTCTACAAATGAACCGATTGTGATATTATTATTATCCCCATCGGTTCTACAAATGAACCGATTGCGATAATGTAATCATTTGTATCGGTTCTAAAAAGAACCGATTGTGATATTATACTTATCGCAATCGGTTCTAAGATAAAACCGATGGTGATAAGTGTAATATCACAGTCGGTTCCTGTTGAGAACCGACAGTGATAATGTATTATTAGTGTCGGTTAAAAACCGACTGTGATATATCTACCTTATCACTGTCGTTGAACTTTGTATCGCCACCAAAACCGACTGTGATGACCAAAAAGAACCGATTGTGATGTACGTTTCTGTAGTAGTGAAGTTGTTTAAAATTCATCGATTTTCATGGTTTTCGATCTTACCGAACCAGTTTGATATATAAAATCGGTCGGTAAACCGGTTTAATTCAAAAAAATTTAAAAATTCAAACTTTTGAAAAAAATTATGTGACGCAAAACCGGTCGATTTTCTATCAAAACCGACTGGCTTTATGTGAAAAACCATGTGGTAGTGCATCAGGCTTCAGCACGCGGTCAAAATCGATCGTTTTTTTTTTTTTTGAATTTTTTGAATTTCTAACACTTCGGTTTCTGATGATTTTTCGGCGATTTTTTATTTGATATTTCAAATTTCGAATTTTAATTTTCCATCGATTTTTTCGGTTTCAATATTATTAACCCTCCTCGTATCTAGACACGTTCATGGCTCGAGTCTCAAAATTCCTACCCTTGAAAGCCCAGGTCCGACAAAGCCATGACCAAATCCCAAAAATATTAAAATTTAATTTATTTTGTGAATCATACTGTTTTAATTATTTAATTAAATTTTATCGGGCTTGACACTGGCCGATGACCGGAAATCCTTGGGCCTCAGCCCGTCCCGAGCCCGGTTCTGGGCAGACCATGAGCAGGCATACTGATAGCATGCGCCTTGGAATAGAGATATCCCTGGCTGCATAGCAGAAATACGTTGGTACTTTGGTGATCACCAGAGCCCCCCAATAATTGGTTGGTCCAGATTCTCGATCGTGTAATGGCAGATAAGAAGTTGTAATCCGGCAATCCTCTCTGCAAACTTTTCTTTTCATTCTCTCTTGCATTGTTAGTACTCCCTCCGTCCTATATAGTTTACGAGCCGTATATTTTGAATGATGTTGTACATAAATATAATACGTATTTTATATTACTATACAACGCTAGCGTGATGCATGATCCCTCCGTACCCTAATAAATATATAACTTTACTTTATATTCCCTATGTGCATATATTAAATATAGCACAGAGATAATAATTAGAAGTAATCTATTCATTATAAATAACTTTTTTTATACATACATCAAGAGATAAAAAAAAAAGCACAGGGAACACTCTCCCGACATCAAATCCCAACCGCTCGTCTTAAAGCCGAACCGCACACGCTCCCCCCCCCCCCCTCTTCTCCTTCCTCCCCTTCACTCGCTTACAAAAGGACGGCAGGCCTCCTCCCCATCGCCACCAACATCTCTCTCTCCATTTCTCAGTCTCTTTCTCTCTCTCCATTTCTCAGTCTCTCTCTCTCTCACACACACACACACACAGACACAGGTACTCCCTCTCACACACCGTCACACGGCTTGTGGGTTCTGTGACAAGTGGGGCTGCGGGCACAATGGTGATGGAGAGGCAGGAGAAGGGCGTGGGCAAGCAGGCGGCCAACCCCGCCGCGTTCAGCATCGCCGAGGCCGGCTACGGCGACCGGCAGGACCTCGACGACGACGGCCGCGAGAAGCGCACCGGTGCGCATCCATCCATGCGTCCTCCTTGCTTGTAAACTAGCGAGTGGCTGCTACGCATGCCGAGCATGCTCGCACGTACGTATGTATATGTAACTCACTAACTTAATTGTGTGCTGCTGCTGCATGCATGCAGGGACGCTTGTGACGGCGAGCGCGCACATCATCACGGCGGTGATTGGGTCCGGGGTGCTGTCACTGGCGTGGGCCATCGCGCAGCTGGGGTGGGTGATCGGCCCCGCCGTGCTCGTCGCCTTCTCCGTCATCACCTGGTTCTGCTCCAGCCTCCTCGCCGACTGCTACCGCTCACCGGACCCCGTCCACGGCAAGAGGAACTACACCTACGGCGAGGCCGTCAGGGCCAACCTAGGTAAAACCCTATATATATATACCCTACTACGACCCACCAACCTACGTGAAAAAAAAACATCTTTTTGTTTATTATTTCTCCATGCACGAAGGAATTAGCTACGATCTGATTATGACATACTACTAATTAATCCCTCCCTTTAGTTTGTGTCTGATTAATTAATCTCTTGCAGGCGTTGCCAAGTACAGGCTCTGCTCTCTCGCGCAGTACGTCAACCTGGTCGGTGTGACAGTTGGCTACACCATCACCACGGCCATCAGCATGGGGTACGCATTCCTCAAACCAACACCCAAACACTGCATGTTTTATGTATGCAGACGGCTGGCCTAGCCATTCGATCGAGCTAGATAACAGTGGCGTAGTCAGGATTTCAGAGAAGGTTGGTCCAATTTTTAAAAAAATAGGTAACAAAGCAATATATAAATATAAAATGTATCAAAAGCTAAATATATACGAAGATACTAATTAATAAGGTTTTGAATATTACCATTAGTATGGAGGATATGAAGAATACTCGGTGGGTCGGGTTGGCATTTTTTTCCCTTCTGTTTTGTACGTTGTACAGCTCTCAAGAAACAGGAGGATATAAAGATTACTCGTAGGTGCCAACCCTTGGCTACGCCCCTGCTAGATAACCTATAGTAGATGGACAAACATTAGTCAGAATCGTCTTGACCTGTGTCTTTGTTCGTTTATACTCCTTCCGTCCAAATTTACAAGGCTTATTTCTTCTGGCACATAGACCAAAAAGATCTTAAAAATAACTAGATTATCTACAATTATTATCACTAAACACTATATTCAATATATGCATGTAGAGAATATAAATCAAAGATGGATATTTATTAGGAGTATACAGGGAACATCATATTAATTTTGTATTGGAATATAAAATACACCTTATATTTATGGACAAGACTATTTAAAAAACACCTTCTTATAAACGGACGGAGCAAGTACCTAGCATACGCTCTTGTGTGTGCCAAATGCTGTCCTAATTTGTTCTTTCTTGAGGGGAAAAAGATATGTCTCCGCTATGCCAATCAAAGAGGGGTCCTTTTAGGATCCAACAAACAGAGAAAAAGTTGGCAAGATAACGTTATTTGACAGTCCAAAAGTCCTCGGAAAATTAGACACTGCTTTTCCCAAGGACAGGAACTGCCAATTAGCTAAAGGAGTGGTCTATATCGCCATGGTTAGAAGAAGAATCTTATTCGCCATAAGCATCTAAAAGCACCATGACAAAATGATTGGTCGTATCGACAGGCATGTAATTAAGTTACGAGAATGGCTAAGTAACACTCGAGTGTTTTTTTGGTTTGTGAGCACTCAAGTGATGGGGAGATATGGCAAATTGTTGGATCAATAGATCTAGATCCAAAGGCTACAAATTTGAGTGCTCACAAACTAAAAAACACTCAGGTGCTCCCTAGACACCCCCTTAAGTTACTTCCATTCATCTTTTTTTTTTCACTGAGCATATCACCATATATAATACCAACCTGCAGGGCGATCAAACGGTCCAACTGCTTCCACCACAACGGCCACGATGCCAAGTGCGAAGCGTCCAACACAACAAACATGATCATATTCGCAGGCATACAGATCATGCTCTCTCAGCTGCCGAATTTCCACAAGATTTGGTGGCTCTCCATTGTCGCAGCCGTCATGTCCCTGGCTTACTCGACCATAGGCCTTGGCCTCTCCATAGCAACAATAGCAGGTTAACACCACTAACTGGCATACATGCTCGTATGATTTAACTTGATTTGCTGACAGTTCTATAATCCCGGAGAAACTTTAAAAACCCTAAAAAAATTTAACAGTGCTACAATACCATATTTTTTCGGCGAAATTTCGGCTAAATGGATCGAAATCTCGGTTTTTTGACCAAAATTTGACCAAAAAATAACCGGATTTGACCGGATAGGATTCTTCAAGTCATTTTCCACACTTTTTAGATAATTTTAATTTGGCCGAAATCTCGGTTAAATGGACCGAAATCTCGGCTAACTGGACCGAAATTTTGGTTTTTTAACCGAAATCTCGGTAATTTCGATTAAAAAAACCGGATTTAAATTTTGCTTTTTGAATTTTGTTCAGATTTCGTCCGAAATAATGATATCTCGATGAAAAATCGGATTTCGGACGTTGACGAGATTTGCCATAAAACAAATTTTTTAACCCTGCCTCTGCACTGTTTTCCATGTTCACATCATGGTTCACAAGTCACAAGGAACAGAGTAAACAGATACGACGACGATATATTTTTTTTGGTAGGGCAGAATTGGAGGAGGAATGCATAAGGACATTTGACATGTTGATGAGGATTTTTGTTTGCACATTCATGTCGGCCCATGATGCGATGTAACGAGTGCTGATTGATTTGCAGGTGCCGCGCATCCCAAGACAGCGCTGACAGGGGTGGCCGTTGGGGTCGATGTGTCCGCGTCTGAGAAGATTTGGAGAACATTTCAGTCCCTTGGAGATATTGCCTTTGCCTACTCCTACTCCAATGTCCTCATAGAAATTCAGGTAACGTACTAATTATCTTGATGTATGGTCGAAGCAAATCTTTGTATTAGTGAATGGTAGATGTGCAATACAACGACTGAATATCTAGGCATATTATTGTGTTGCAGTAGTACTTCATCTGGTCTTTTATTGGATTTTATAAATTATATGTGTAAATTTATCTCGAAATATACTTTTATAATATTATAATTCTATTAAATTTTATAAATATATTATAGTAAACATTATTGGTTAAAGCTATATTTTAAAAATCAACATACATCCAAAAATTCCACTATTTGTAATCGGAGCGAGTACGTTGTATACGAGCCCATGCCCGTGATCTTTTCGGCTCTGGCAAGAGGACAAATTCTGAAGGAAAACACTATGGGTGAGCCCTACAAGAGGACGAATTTATCACTCCAATATAAGCATTTCCTAGTTCCTACATCTGATGAAAAAAATACAAATAAACTCTGTTAGAGAAAATGGTCCAATAGTCTGTAAAGAGACTCTGCTCTCCATTGGACCCAGTGCAGACTGCAGAGTGCAGACTCTGCATGGGTATGAACAGCCAAAAGTATTCAAGGCAAATGTTTGCCATGAATGATAGTATGGAGGTAGTGAAATTTCATCCATCAAAGTTGAAAGCATTGTACACCTCTTCTCATAATAGTAAGTCGATATTCAGAGTGGACATGCTAGCTAGAGCATTGCTCAAAATGACCCACTTCATGCAAATGCTTCGAATGTGTAAATTTCCTCCACCAAAATACCATCTTTTCAAGCAAACTTTATCCGACACCATCCTATATTCCTGTACAAAAGGCAGTGACCTCTGAATCCTTCAAAATATATGCCTCACGCTACTTAGTAACTCCAAGTAGGGTAAAAACTACAGAATTGTGTCCTCACGTAAGCATGGTGCCAATTAAAATTGGTTGGCCATATATCAAAACCCTACGACAAAACCCCACGTGTCAGCCCACACGTTAGAAATGATAAAATCCTGCGCATTGTCACGGATGGTTTAGTAATTTTAATAAAGAGGATCTTTTTTATGAAATAAAAAAGAAATTTTGTTTTAATATTGATATTTCTTAAAAATATTCCTTTAAAAAAGTCTTGGAACAATTTTTTTTTTAAATGTTTTCTTGAAAGTCTTAAAAATTTAACAAAGAGAGCAAATCTGTTTTAAGAAATAAAAAATGAAACTTATGGTAGCTTAGGCATATTCTCCTAACCCTTATCAAAAATTTGGAAAATAAAATTAATTTGATGGCTTAGAAAACCAAAAATAGCGAAATTTAAACGCGTTAGCAAAATTATCAAAATTTATAAAAACACACAACTTTGATCATGATCTGAAATTCTTATAATAGATTAGACATGCTCTGAGAACCCTTCTCAAAAATTTTAAAAAAATTCCAACATGATTTGGTAGCTTAATTAAATCAGTGAAGTTGCTTTAATGTATTAGTACCATCGTCAGATTTTTTTTTATGGTAGCTTAGGCATATTCTCATAACCGTTCTCAAAAAATTTGGAAAGTAAAATTAATTTAATCGCATTAGTAGCATTGCCAGAATTTATAAAAATTACACAAGTTTTATAGTGATCTAAAATTATTGTAGTAGCTTAGATATGCTCTGAGAACCCTTCTCATTTTTTTTAAAAAAAGTCTAACATTATTTAGTAGCTTAATTAAATCAATGAATTTGCTTTAATGTATTAGTACCATCAACAGAATTTTTAAAAATCGCAAAAATTTGATCATGATCTGATTTTTTATGGTAGCTTAGGCATATTCTCATAACCCTTCTCAAAAAGTTTGGAAAATAAAATTAATTTGATGGCTGTGGAAAACCAAAAACAGTAAAATTTAATCGCATTAGTAGCATTGTCGTAATTTATAAAAATCGCACAAGTTTGATCATGATCTAAAATTCTTATAGTTGCTTAGACATGCTTTGAGAACCTTTTTAATTTTTTTAAAGAAATTCCAACATGATTTGATAGCTTAATAAAATTAGTGAAGTTGCTTTAATGTATTAGTACCATTGTCGGAGTTTTTAAAAATAGCTAAAAGTTTGATCATGATTCGATTTTTTATGGTAGCTTAGGCATACTCTCAGGACCCTTTTAACAAATTTTAAAGAACTTACAAATTTAGCAGCTCATTTATATCAATGAAGCTACTTTAAGTGTGTTATTAGCATTGTCCGAATTTTTAAAAATCGCAAAAGTTTGATCATAATTTGAAAAATTTACAGTGGTGTAGGAATACTCTCAGGCCCCTTCTCAAATTTTTTTAAGAATTTTCAAATTTAGTAGCTTAACGAAATCAGTGAAGTTGCTTTAAATACATTAGTAGCATTGACAAAACTTTTAAAAATAACACAAATTTGATTATGTTCTAGATTTTTTGTGGTAGCTTAGGCATGCTCTGAGGACCCTTCTCAAAAATGTATAATATAATTTAATAGTTCAATTAAATTAGCGAATTTGATGTAAACAAATTGACTTCCAAGGGATTTGAACCCGAGACCTCACGTACATAGCCGAAGCAATTTGCCAACTGAGCTAACGATCACTTTGTGAAATATGATATGCAATAAATATATGAGGCTAGGAAACTATTCACTATAGAAAAAACAATGAATGGCACGACGTGGCGGGCAGGATGGTTGCCCCTCCGTACATATCCATGAACTATAAGTTTATATGGATAATGTCTAGTACTACCATAAAAATTTTGATACTTCAAAAATAGTACTCCATCTATTGATAAATATAAAGTTTATAATTTAAACGATCTTGTTTAGAAATATAATATTTGCATATAGATTTAATAAGCCTTTCCTACTACGTCAAAACAAGACAAGTCTCGAGGCATTTCAAAAACTGCATTAAATTGAGTGCACATCTACGCCTCGTGCAAACCTCAACGCCTATACTCCTAGGTCAAGATGGGTCAACGCAGACAGTTTGCAAATCCACCCCTTGCAGACGTCGGATTTGCAGTAGTACATATATATTGTCTGTAAGGAGGACCTTGTTGATGAAATGGAGATGCGTGCAACGTTGCAGGACACGCTGAGGTCGAGCCCCCCGGAGAACGATGTGATGAAGAAGGCGTCGTTCATCGGCGTGACGACGACGACCATGTTCTACATGCTCTGCGGGCTGCTCGGCTACGCGGCCTTCGGCAACCGCGCGCCGGGCAACTTCCTCACGGGGTTCGGCTTCTTCGAGCCCTTCTGGCTCATCGACGTCGGCAACGTCTGCATCGCCGTGCACCTCATCGGCGCCTACCAGGTGTTCTGCCAGCCCATCTACCAGTTCGTGGAGGGCTGGGCGCGGCGGCGGTGGCCGGACAGCGTGTTCCTCAACGCCGAGCGCGTGGTGCGCCTGCCCCTCGCCGGCGACTTCCCCGTGAGCCCGTTCCGGCTGGTGTGGCGCACCCTGTACGTGGTGCTGACGGCGGTGGTGGCCATGGTCTTCCCCTTCTTCAACGACTTCCTGGGGCTCATCGGCGCCGTGTCCTTCTGGCCGCTCACCGTCTACTTCCCCGTCCAGATGTACATGGCGCAGGCCAAGGTGCGCCGCTTCTCGCCGACGTGGACGTGGATGAATGTGCTCAGCTTCGCCTGCCTCATGGTCTCCATCCTCGCCGCCGCCGGCTCCGTGCAGGGGCTCATCAAGGACGTCGGAGGCTACAGGCCATTCAAGGTCTCCTAAAAATCCATCAAGCTATTGCACCATGCATGCATCGATTCAACAAACATAGCAGCATGCATGCATGCACGCATAGTCATGATACATAAGATTATTATAGGTGAAGGGTCGTGTCGGGAGATAGAGGTTAATTTCAGAATGAAGTGTCAATGTAAGTGGTAATTTCAGAATGCATGATTAATATGGTTTGAATTCGATGTGTATGTAACTAAGTAGTAGCAACGGCAGCTTAATCAATCCGGATTCTGGACAGCAATAAGCGGTCAACAACTCAGTTGACTACTTGACTGCATTCAACGGCAAACTTGGGACATATCTCTGAAGGTATGGTGAAAACTCAGTTGCTGTGGCACAAGAGAAAGGGAATGGTCTGTTGCAGTTAGCATCAAATAGATTGTGAGAAAGAGTTGAGCGTCAAATTGTGGCTGTATATTATGCATCTGTGTCAATCAAATTCTTTTCTGATTGAGCAAACTTGAGGTGGTGCTAATCATCTCTCTCAATCGTCACTCCCGTCTCTATTATTTAGAAGAGAGTCAAAAGCTAAAATCATGGTGGTCATCAGGCATGTCGATGAAGCTAGAGCACAAAACCGAAGCACCAGTAACTTCTAACCTGTATTTTAACCCACTCTACTGAATCGAAAGAACCCATCGGATAACATAGTAAAACTTTTGGTTTCAGAGAAAAAGTACAGGGAAAGATGAACATATCAAAACTTTGCTGATACTCAGTAGTCAAAACAGGGTACCACGTTTCAAGCAAAGCGCCAACTGCTACTTGCCAAACTCATTCTTTTTCACCCCTCTAGTGTTCAGACGCTCGAATGATAAAAAGCACAGGCTGACATGATAAAGGGAGAGAGCATTTTTTTGAAAGAAAAGGCAGGAGCTCTGCCGCATCAATTAAGGTAGGGAACAGAAAACAAACAGGGAAACCGGAAAACAGTTCAATATAACAGAAAACAGAAAACCGAAGAGCGAAGCCGACTGAATCTAGTCAGCTGGGCGTAGGCAGATGAGCAGCAACGAAGGCAATTCAAGGAAACAACCAATGCTAACGAAATTCAGGGCAAAGTCGAAGGACAAGACGCGAGTTTGCAATGATTTTTCTACACTAAACTGAAGCCTAGAGGCTTAGCTGTGCATCTTAAACCGGTTCATAGAGAAATCGAATAGCTAGCTGTACCACTGAAACGGCCTTTCTGTCACGGCTGGAGATCAGTAAGTTCAGAGAAGTAGAGTTCAGTAAGTTCAGATAAATGTTTTGTCGGATACTGAATAGGAGTAATGGGCTGGATTTTGTGTCGGCCCAGTGCGGCCATACTGATGTAATCCAATAGGAGTGCGTGAGGGTCCTATACAAGGGTAATACCTAGACTGTAACAGATATGAAAAGAAATATACGAAAACTCCTTGCTCCTGTCTTCTTCTTCACGCCGCCTCTGTTCTTCTTTCCCCTTCTTGCTTATTTGCTGCCTTGTGATCGCGAAATCTCACGTCGGGAGAAATCCTTGGCTAAGGGATATGACAACTTGGTATCAGAGCTGAGTAGATCGTGGTATACCAGACCTTGAGCTGTAAAATTCCGGAAGCGGGTTGGGAACGAATACGGTGATCTCGATCGCCTGGTTGTTCCTGTGAAAGTTTCCAGAAATCCGGTTGGCTCAGTTCGGTGGACGATCGCTGGCTCCACCAAAACCATCACCGCAAACTCAGTTCGTCCTTGCGGCGATGAGTGAAGCCATGGCACAGACGGAAGAAAGATGGACGCGGATGTAGCAGAGCATCGATCAGGTGTGTTCTAGACTTGAGACCATAGAGGAAAAGCAACACCAGATGACGGTACAGATGGAGCTAGCCGCGAAAATGGCAGATAATCAGATGAGGGAGCATCAGCTGTTAGCCAAGCAGTTGGAGGCAACCGCACAGGCTGTCGCTCGGATTTCTGTGGAGCAATTGCGTCATCAATCAAGAGATCCGAAGGAGGTAATGCAGACGCCGGGTCCGAGAGGTGGATGGATTCCTGATTCGGCGCCCCTGTTACCAACTCCAAGGCGAACTCCTCCAAATGGTTCGATCGATGAGCACTGCAACCCGCCGCGGAGTCCGGGTGAGCACATCACAACGAGTTGCCATACACTGCCGAAGCTATCATTTTCGAAATTTGATGGGGAAAACCCGAGAATATGGAGGGATAAGTGTGTAGACTATTTTGCGATGTTTAATATACCAGAGAGTATGTGGGTAACTGCAGCAACACTTCATATGGAGGGGAATGCGGTAAAATGGTTCTGAGATGTTCAAATCAAGCCAGAATCGGGAAACTGGGAGCAATTCATCTCGATAGTGGAAAAGAAGTTCGGGGTGTATGATTACAGAAGGGCCTTAGAGGAGTTGCAGGAATTGAGACAGAAAGAATCCATCAAAGAGTACCAACTGAAGTTTGAAGAAGCTATGTACCAAGTTTCCATGTTTAATCCATACTATGATGAGGAATTTTTTGTTTCACAATTCATAAGAGGATTGAAGGATGATTTATGGGACTGTTGAGCCAATTACAAAGCGGTTGTGAGCAGCATTATTGGCTAGAGTTCAGCAAGATGTCCAAGACAGAGTGAAAATCAATCGAAACAAGCACACAGGCGTCAGAGAAATGTCAAAGGGAGTTAAAAATGACTTTGGTGAAAACTCATTGAAACTGGGACAAGGGGAACTTTGGCGTGCCAGGCAGCTGAGAGAGTATAGGAGGACGCATGGGTTATGTTATCAATGTGGCGACAAATATGAGGTGGGTCATCACCTACACTGCAAGAAAAAGGGGCAAGCGCAGCTACAAGCAATACAAGTGAATGAGGCGGAGGAATGGATATCCGATGAAGTATTGGATTGGTTGGAAAAGGCAGACCTGGGAATTGAGGAATCATGTAAGATATCTATCAATGCAATTTCGGGGAGTGATCAATTGGAGACAGTGCGCCTTCGAGCTTTAGTTAAGAATCAAGTGATGTTGATCTTGATTGACTCCGGGAGCTCACACAGCTTCGTCAATTCAGATTTTTTTTTGCGTAAAATAGGAGTTCAAGCCACAAATATTAATCCCTTACAAGTCCAAGTAGCAAATGGAGAAAGGTTGAGATGTGATCAATGGGTCTAGGGGCTAACGTGGTGGACACAGGGACAGACGTTCAAAGCAGATTTGAGGGTGTTAGAGCTTGGCGCCTATGATGCTATATTGGGTATAGACTGGTTGAAACAGTATAGTCCCATGAAATGTAACTGGAACACCAAGACACTTGAGTTTGAACATGGAGGACATCTGATCACATTACAAGGCGTTCAAAGTGGTCCAATAGACATGATAATGGAATTGAACGGTGAGCAGTGTGTTAAGTGGTGTAAAGGAAACGAAGTTTGGGCAATGGCAGTGGTGGAAGAATGTCAGCAAGAGATGGACACACCGGTTCCAAAGGAAGTAATAGAGGTGCTGATACAGTTTGAGGAGGTATTTGGGGAACCTAAGGGTATTCCACCCATAAGAGAGTACGATCACACGATTCCTTTGCTTCCCAACGCTACTCCTGTCAACTCCAGGCCGTATCGTTATTCTCCATTACACAAGGATGAGATCGAGAAACAGGTGGAAGAGATGCTCAAAAATGGAGTGATTAAGCGCAGCACAAGCCCTTTTGCTTCTCCGGTTTTGCTAGTCCAAAAGAAGGATGATACTTGGCGATTTTGTGTGGATTATCGAAAACTGAATAAGATGACAATCAGAAATAAATTTTCGATGCCAGTGATTGATGAATTGTTAGATGAGCTTGGTAGAACGCACTATTTCTCTAAACTTGATTTAAGAGCGGGCTACCACCAAATCAGAATGAAAGAGGAAGATGAGGACGGCATTCAAGACTCACCATGGTCATTACCAGTTCCGAGTGATGCCATTTGGGCTCACCAACGCCCCGGCAACGTTTCAATGCGTTATGAATTCAATGCTCCAACCCTATTTAAGGAAGTTTGTTTTGGTCTTCATGGACGATATACTGATATATAGTCCCTCTCTCGATCAGCATATTGAGCATCTCCAGCTAGTATTAGCACAGTTGAAAACCAATCAATTCTTAGTGAAAAGATCCAAGTGTTCCTTTGCTCAGACAAAGTTAGACTATTTGGGACATGTTATTTCTGGAAAGGGAGTTGCCACCGACCCCCACAAAACAGAAGCAATGGTGAATTGGCCCACTCCAACGACAGTGACAGAATTACGAGCTTTTTTGGGATTGACAGGCTACTATCGCAAATTTGTGTGTAACTATGGAATTATAGCGAAGCCTCTTACAAACCTCCTAAAGAAGAAATCCTTTGTTTGGGATGAACATGTCACAAAGGCGTTTGCCACCTTAAAGGCAGCCATGGTGTCGGCTCCAGTACTAGCACTACCGGATTTTACTAAAGGATTTGTAGTGGAGACTGATGCATGTGAGGGAGGCATTGGGGCGGTATTAATGCAAGATGATCATCCTGTCGCCTTCCTCAGCAAAGCTTTGGGAGTGAAACATCAAGCGCTCTCCATTTATGAAAAAGAGTTCTTAGCTCTCATCATGGCTATTGAGTGTTGGAGATCTTATTTACAGCGGGGAGAGTTCATAATTCGTACAGATCATCAAAGTCTTAGCTACCTTGAAGAGCAGCACTTACAGTCACCAATGCAGAAAAAAAAGCGATGACTCGGTTGATGGGATTACAATTTAAAGTGATCTACCGGAAGGGCAAGGAAAATGTGGCCGTCGATGCCTTACCTCGAGTAGGCCATCTGATGGTACTCACCAATGCTTCGGAAGTCCGGCCATTGTGGGTGCAGGAGGTCCTCAATTCCTATGCAACAGATCGGAGAGCTCAAGAGAAGCTTCAGCAATTAGCAATCAACAGCCCAGATGCACAGGGCTATGAATTAGTGCAAGGTTTGATCAGAAACTAAGGGAGAATCTGGGTGGCAGACAATTCAGCATTGCAAACGAAGTTGATTGATGCATTCCATTTCGGAGCAGTGGGAGGCCACTCGGGCATTTTGGCAACATACCAGCGGCTTAAGATATTATTTGATTGGGAGGGATTAAAAAGGTCTGTGGATGAATTTGTTAAACAATGCTCAGTTTGTCAGTTGGCAAAGGGAGAACACTCACGCCAGGCGGGACTGTTACAGCCACTCCCTCTTCCTACCAGTGTATGGCAACATGTCACGATGGACTTCATCGAGGGGTTGCCAAAATCAGACGGATTTGATGTAATCATGGTGGTGGTTGATAGACTTTCCAAATATGCTCATTTTATTCCACTACGACATCCTTATACTGCTTCCAAAGTGGCTCGGTCCTTCCTTGATCAGGTTGTCAAACTTTATGGAGTACCGCAGTCGATTGTGTCCGACAGAGATCGAGTGTTTACCAGTCAATTTTGGAAAGAACTCTTTACCATAATGGGTACCAAACTACATTACAGCACCGCTTATCAAGCGAGAGGGTGAATCAGTGTCTAGAGACTTACTTGAGATGTGCTGTTCATGACACACCGACAAAATGGAAATCTTGGTTAGCATTAGTGGAGTTTTGGTACAATACCAATTTCCACACATCCTTGGGCTGCTCACCTTACAGGATGTTATACGGTTGTGAACCAAATTATGGTATGATTCCGAAGTTGACAAAACCAACAGACAGTTTGGTGGATTCCATTTTGGCAGAACGACAACAGCATACAGAGCTGGTCAAGAAGCATTTGCAGCGCGCCCAAAACAGAATGAAGATGCAATCAGATAAGAAAAGACAGGAACGGGAATTTCAAATAGGAGAACAAGTGTTGCTCAAATTACAACCATATGCTCAAGACTCGGTGGTGAATCGTGTAACATCCTCAAAATAAAAGAAAGTAAAAATAAATTAAAGATTTTAATTTATTATTTTAAATTGAATTTTTGGTATTTTGTGAACTTCTTTGAACTTTTTGGCACAAGAAAATCCTTCTATTTCATCAAGAACAAATTTAGCATAAGATCAAAAATAAAATGTATTTCCTACATTACCTTTATATCATTTCTACAAATTTTCAGAAGGATTTAAAATAGTTTGTTGCTTAGGAAAAATGAAAAACATTTTTTTAGCAAAGGTTTATTTCCAACCTAACATTATTTAAAGACTCATCCATCAAACAGAACTGTCGGGACCCGAATTTGCAAATCCGGACCCTCTGTGTATTCAGCACTAGTCCAGGAACGCGCTAATGCACACAGTCTTAACATCGGTAAATATCACAATCATATCACTTGATACTAATAAAGTACTTTAATTAAATAGTCAAACTGGTTGCTCGACCTTATGGTCAAGTCACAAATATACGCCACGCAGGGCGAAACTTATTAAGAGAGAAATAATAGCAGCGGAAAATAAGATAACATCGTGGCGCCATCCAGTATACCACAGGCAACTGACTGGGCTCGCTCCCTAAGTAGATGGTTCCTCTTGGAGCTCCTCCTCCAAAGCTGGTGTAGTCTCCTCTTCAACTGGTGTTGTATTGCGGTAAGGGTGAGTACTTGGTACTCTGCAAGTCATGCACAGAATGCAAGCTAATATACTATATGCATGGCTTGATACAAAGGAATAGCTCAAGGTATATTTGCAGTAAACAACATTTGACAAGTAGCATAAGTAGATTCGAAAGCAGTAGAAACAAGTAAAGCATAACTAACTTTTCAAGGAGTTTAGTAAACATCTTTCCCATCCTAATCCACATTTCCATCAACATCATTATTAATCCAACCCAACCTTTCAAGTCCAAGTTATTTTTGAGAAAGTCTAACCCTTGACTGTAATTCCCGAGCGATGTCCAATACCGCGGACACGGCTATTCGAATAGATTGTACACTCTGCAGAGGTTATGCACTTTACCCACAAGATACAGTCAAACACCACAAAGGCGAGTTCCCGTAACAAAGTCTTTCGGAAACTTCTAACAATACAAGTGGTCCTCCCCGGTTGTTGCACGCTAACCCTTCCCTTAGCTAAGGCGAAGTTTAGGCCAACCAACCGTTAGATGGGTACTGGCCGCGACCTCGATGCGCTCCGTACAACTTACACAAAGGGTGTAGTTGACCTCACGAGGTCCCACAGTGCGTTATTAGCAACTTAATCAACTAGGTCCGTCCCATTACGGACATGTGGTTGCAAGATTAACTCGGTTCAAAGGCTTGCAAGGTGAAGTCCTTAGGGTGACCAGGGCAAGACTACCCAAGAACCAAAACAACATCCCGGTGCCACAACTGGCCCACTGATCATTCTTGCCACATGCCCTGGCCGAAAACTATTTATCAAACCCGATTGATTACCATGCACCACGTGCCATCAACATCACATGATACCTTTCCAAAACAGGTTCAATATGTCATTAAGTCAATATTAACGTTTGATTGTCCAAAATCATGTCATGAGTACGTGAGTTCTAAGCCATATACTACAACGATCTACCAACCCATGTTGGCAATTTAGTAATGTCCAACTAATAATCCACAACTAGGGTGACAAGGGGTCATGGCACATATTTAAGTAATCAAGGTGTCATACAGCAATTAGGCATTTATCTAATTACCCATAATTAAGTAAAGCATTTTCTAATTTAAACTAGCATGCAATAATTTGAACCAAAATAGGTTTTAAAATGGGATCAACATGGTCAAAGCATAACTTGCCTTCAAAAAGTACTTGTTCTTGGTCTTGAGTTGGATCCTGAGTCAATACTTCTCCTTCGAATCCTTCCGGCACTTCAACGTCTACTCGTAACGCGTGCAAATAGCAATACAAGAATAAACAATAGGCAAAAATTGTCCAAACTTCCAAATAAAATCCATAAACAGAGAGAACATAATTTTATGAATTTTTAGAAACTGGAATCGTCAAATTCGGAGTTAAAATGCAAAAGTTATAGCATTTTGAAGTTTAAATAATCAATTAAATAATATTACAGAGAAAAAATTTAGTCCAAAAATTAAATAAAATTCATAATTAGGTAGATCTCAATTTTATACAAATTTAGAAATTTGAATCACTCAAATCGGAGTTGAAACGCAAAAGTTATAAGCGTTTGAAGTTTGAATCAAAATCTGAAATCATTATTTCGAATTAATAAATCATTTTCTTTTTCGGAAATTAATTATTGCGTCAGCGAGGACACGTGGCGATTTCGATTGGGCGGTGGCGTCGGTAGGTCCATGGGCGTGGTCCATGGTTTGGCTCGATCCACCGTGGACTCGATCCACGGCTCCGCGTGTCAGCGGCGGTGGGTCCCCTCGGGTAGCGTCATTCTTGGCGTCGGCGAGGCTCGACCGCAGTCTTGGCGGTGGGACCAGGTAGCGTCATCGGTAGCGTCACTACGGTGAGGTGGCGGCGTGGCGACGCGGGCGCCATGGCGTCGGCGTGGCGTCATGGTGCGGTTTGGTCGGCGTCGGCCCGACACGCGGGCCCGGTGTCGGCGTCACACGCGCGCAGTGTTTGGCCATGGCGGTCAGGCTTCCCGACACGTGGCGCAATCTCGGCCGTTGATTTGAAATTCAACGGCCCAGATTGGATCTGGTTTCACGCGTTTGGGGTGAACGCGTTCGATCTGGGCCGTTGGATCTAGATCCAACGGTTGAGAATGGATCTGGGAATCGCACGTGGTTCTCACCGTGGGATGACGTGGCGCAATCTGGGCCCTTGGATGAAGATCCGACGGCTGAGGGAGCTCGGGGTCCGGCGATGGCGAGCGGCGGCGCTGGGTCACCGGCGCGGGGGACGACGACCTAGCCGACGGCGTTTCGGGCGCGCTCCGGCGATGTGAGTGGTCTCCTCCGACGCGGCTTGACCTCCCGGTTCCGGATCTGACCTCAACGGCGGCGGAGGACGGCGGACGGCGGCGGAAACAACACTTAACCGCGGCGGAGCGCTACGGCAACTACGGCGAGCGATTGCGGCTAAACGGCGGCGGCTCAGGCGACGTTGTCTAGGGCTACGGGTGCGCAATGAAGTGGCGGTCCCGACACGGGTGGCGGCGCAATAAATAGAGCCCTCGGCGTCCGTGAAACGCACGGAAACCGAGACCTGCTCCGTTGCGGCGGCGGAGTCCGGCGGCGACTCGGATTGGATGACGTGGCACGCGCACAGCCGTTGGATCGAGATCCAACGGTGCGTGAGTTTGGGTTCGGGTCGGACTCGGGCGAGCTGGCTGGCTCGGTCGGGCTCGGGCTCGGGTGACGTGGCTCAATCGTGGCCGTTGGATCAAGATCCAACGGTCACGCGGGTTTGGGTTCGGCCAAGCGGGTTCGGCTGGACCAACTGGCGCGAGTCGGACTCGAGTCTGACTTGGACTCGGGTCCGGTCGGAGGAACAGTAAAACCAACTCGATTTAATTAATCCAATTAAATTCTCAGAAATTCCATTAAATCATTAAAAATAGCAAAAGACTCAAAAAAATTCTGGAAAATATTTTGGAACATTTTGGACTCAAATAAAATATTTCCAACAAATTTTTATTTGCAAAGTTTAATTCTTTAATTATTTCAAAATGGAATAAATTCAAATAAATTTCAAATAAATCCAAATAAACTCTAGAAAATTCCAAAAATTCACCAAGGTGCCAAATCACACATGAATTTAAGAAAAGCAAAATTTTGGGGTGTTACAAACCTCCCCCCTTAACAGAATCTCGTCCCCGAGATTCAGGGCCAACTAAGGAATAGGTTCGAAAACTCTTTCTTCAAATCCTCTTCTCGTTCCCAGGTTGCTTCACTCTCCGCGTGGTTGCTCCATTGAACTCTGCAGAAACGGGTTGACTTGTTCCTCGTTTCTCGATCCATGGTGTTAAGAATCTTCACGGGATGCTCCTTGTAAGTCAAATCTTCTTGCAACTCAGTTGACTCTAGCGGTGTCTGTTCTTCAGGTACTCGGAGACACTTCTTCAACTGGGACACGTGGAACACGTCATGCACTCCTGCTAATGATTGCGGTAACTCCAGCTGGTAAGCAACTTCGCCTCTGCGGCTCAAAATCTTAAATGGTCCAACATAACGGGGTGCAAGTTTCCCTTTGGCATGGAACCTCTTAACTCCCCTGAGAGGCGTAACTCTGAGGTATACAAAGTCTTCTGGTTCAAAACTCAAATCCCGGCGATGATTGTCAGCATAACTCTTACATGCGTGATTGGGCTATCTTCAACCTTTCCTAATCATGGCAATCTGCTCTTGACTTCTTGAAGAATATCAGGCCGAAGACACGGCGCTCACGGTCTCATTCGGTTTAATGGCGTCCGACAGTGGTCGACCATACAAAGGCCTCAAAAGGTGACATCTGTAAACTAGCCTGGTAACTATTATTGTAACTGAACTCGGCATACGGCAAACTCTTATCCCAAGAGGTAGCATAAGCCAATGCACACGCTCTTAGCATATCCTCCAGAATCTGATTGCAAACTGACAATGCACTGAACCAACCAAAATCTCTGAACCTTGGCACAGAACGTTGCGTATCCATTTGGAGCAGAGGAGGAGTGAACCCAGAACTTTTTTTTCAGTCTATCTACCCAAGATCCTCCTATCTTGTTGAGCCAATCAAATGTAGTAGCTTGACCTCTCTTTGCCTGATTCAGCCATTCTCTGAACCAATCCTTCCCCCTGCCACGATCATGACTCCCCACTGCCATGACCTTGGAACTTGGCCGCCAGAGCTCCCTGGAATCCAGCCGGCCTTGTCCTCTTCTGGCTGTCCGGCGAATTAAGCTCACGAGCGACCAAGCACGCTATGCATTCCTACCTATTTATGCCTTCTGTGGTCACCTTGAGCATCAAGCACACCTCCTGGTTCCCCTCCACTCTTCAATCAAAGCTCAGCATTGCCATTGTCGCCAAGGCCGAAGATGTTGAGCAAGATGATTCGCTCACCAAGCCCATAGCTCCGCTGTGGTTGCTCCTCTTCTTCCCTGAAGCCGGCGAGCACGATTTAGAGCAATTCGTCCACTCCAGTAAGAATTTTTCCAAATCCTTCGGTTCTAAGGCATCCTATAACGTCTTGATCACTTCCCTCGCCTCAATTGCAGTCCCCTTTGCTCAGAGCTCCGCCGCATTGGGCGCCTTCTTCCCCACGGCCGGCGCGTGATGCCGTGCTTCCTCGGCCCTTCTCCCTCGCAATGAGTCTTCGGGTTAGGGTCTAAACGACCCACTGGTGCTCTCCAGCCGGCTCCCCGTGCATCGACGCCGCCGTAGCTCCCCCGCGCCACCGTCTTCTTCTCCAAGACCGGCCGCTCGGTGCTGGACCGCCCCGGCCATCCTCGTCCACTTCCAGGTACTGGGGTAGCTCCCTTAGGATCCACTGATGCTCACTGACCACTCAATCGAGCCTCTACGCCACCCTACTGCCGCCGCACCTCCCTGCCATTGCCGCCGCCGCCCACCTCCGATGTCGGCCTTCTCCGTTAGCTTCTGGGCCGAATCGACCACTCCCCTAAACTCGCCGCGCCGCACCCTAGCTCTCTGTGCCCACCTCCGGCCGGTTCCGGCCTCCACTCGCCGGCGGCAAGCACTGCCGTCACACCTCACTCGCACTGTGGTCTTTGTGGCCACTGAGGTGTCGATGGCGACGCCAAAACCAACAAGCCGAACCAACCACCGGCGGTGGCCCCATGCTGTCGGTGTAATCTGGCTTGAGCCAATTTTAGCAACAGGGAAAATACGCTTTGCCTATTGAAAGGCGTATTTTGCTTTTTGTTGGTTTTTTCATACCCGAGCCAATTGATTTGTTTATAACTTTCACATTATAACTCAAAATGAACTCAAACTAGTTCCTAAAATTTTGTTAAATCATGAAGTTTCTAAATATAGAAAAACATTTTAATCTTGTTAAATGCACAGTATTTAAAATTCAAATTTGAACCATAGGTCTAATATGTGTTCTATATACAATTTTCACAAATGATCTCCAAATTTAATGAAACCAAATTTTATTGCATTTCTTATGTCATTAGGGTTCCAAATATATAAAAATATTTAGATTTGAACTTAGTTTGTACAAATTATGTGATTAGGTCCTTTTCAACGTGTATGAATTTAAAATACTAATAATTTGTGCAAATAAACTTCAAATTTGGTGAAACAAGTTTATATGTTCTCATGAAATGGTATTCTACCTGATTATGTAAAAATATTAAGGCTTGGACTTGTTTAATCATAAGTTCATTAGTATCATTTCATGTGCAATCTAAGGATTAGGTTTTCCGGTATGAACAGTGTTAGCGCATTGTGTTAACTTGTAATCCAATACCAAAACATCTGAAGCATCATAATTATAGTCTTTGTAACAGTAGCTTAATAAGTTGCTTTGTGTACTTTAGTTGTCATTAAGCAAAGCATCTAGTAATCAACTAAAATTTAAGCATTAATAGCTTTGCAACCAAATCTCGATATTGTAAGATTAATCTTTTAAAACTTATAAAATCTTAGAACCTCATTTCCACAATATTACTGGGGTTGAATCTTAATCGTGCTCTTTTACCATTAAAAGAATATAAGAATGAAGTTTAGCAAAACTTTAAAAATGTGAATGACCGTAACTATTGCATGCAAATCAAATAGTTAAAATGAACTCAAATATTGGTAAGACTGATTTGGTTATACCCCTAATGTCACATAGTTTTCAAATATATTAAAATATTTAAGTCTTGCCTTAACATGCCGTAAATGCTTATTGATCGAAGTTTCGATACTTAAATAATTCAAATAGTCGTAACTTTTGCAAACAAACTTAAAATTTGGTGAAGCCAAATCCTTAAACCTTTTAAAATGATACCCTTCTTAGTTATGCAATAATAATATCTATTTTTGTAATATTGAACTAAAACCATATAAGGCCCTAATACTCTTTCATATTAAAAACATCGTAGTTGAAAGTGAAATATCGCGGGACCAACTTTAAAACACTCTTAGAGGTATCCCCTGATAGTTCCTGAAGAATGGTTAAATAATTTATTAAGATGCAGTCACATTCGTAAAACAAAAACAACATCGTCCATGCATGTAAAATTGTGACATTTAAGCTTTTTCGGCCACCCGTAGAATACCTCATCTAAATATAAAGATTAGAGGGAATAGCTCAAAACCATTCTATAATGTTTGTACTACCATAATATGGAAAAACATTTAATTAATGACTTGCTTTGCATCTGAATCCTATTAGCACAACAGGCCTAATTGTCATGAAAGTTGGTAACTTGGTATTCGAATAGTTAGACTTATTAAACCCTAAGGTAAAATGTTTATGTCACTAGAATCATCATATAATCATGTAAATGTAACCTCTAGCCCTATCCTCTAAACCCAACTTATATAAATCAACTTTTGTGCAAATTATACTTAAGACTAAGTATTGTTCACATGAACACTTTTAATCTTAATTGTATTAATCCAAACAATCTTAGCTTCTTGGATTTGAAAAATGAAAATAATCATATACGTAATTTTGGCCCCTTGAATTCGTAAATGGTAACTTTCGTTAAACGCGGTTTTATGTTCTGCACTAGTTGGACCCAAACCCTAACCTCCGCCAAAGCGCACTATCGCACTTGTTTTCCATGAATGGTTCTATTTGTGAATATATTCGACTTCTTTTTGCCACATGTATTGTATGTTTACTTGTTGTTCTTTCTTTTCTGGATTTGGATGTTGCTTCGCTTTTTATACGGCGTGTAGACACCGACGCTCCAGATACTATTGCAGACGACTCCGACTTCACTACTGAATTCAACAAGCAAGGCA
This sequence comes from Rhipidocladum racemiflorum, assembly GCA_036346355.1. Classification (NCBI taxonomy): domain Eukaryota; kingdom Viridiplantae; phylum Streptophyta; class Magnoliopsida; order Poales; family Poaceae; genus Rhipidocladum; species Rhipidocladum racemiflorum. Next base: position 42,486,736 of record CM070582.1, read on the forward strand.
AGCACCCTCCTTTGACCATATTGAACCCTACTATTTTAATTAGTTTACTTTGTTTATCAAAAACTATTATGCATGCGCTATGTTTATTAAACTGTTATATTGTGGGATGCGGTAGAACTAAACCTAGCTTGTGGGATTTCCTCGATTAATTGTTGACATGAGAACATTGAAACCCTAGGTTATGGTTAGACAAAATGTAATGTCGAATGGGTATACTCGATTAATTATTTGCACATGCTTAGTATGCTCTAGTTATGGGATCTCGAACGATTGGATATGTTATTCATGATAATCAATGAGATTGGACATGTTTTGGAAGAGACAGGTGTTGTCTCATAATTTGAAAAGGTTGGATGTGACAGTAAAGGGTACTAATAGTTTACTAAAAATGAAAACAAAACTATGTTTTGACACAGGCGGATTATGGCAATAGCCGGGTGTGTAAGCTTTAACTTACACGTAGTCTAGGGGGAGTTTCCGCCTGGGTTAATTTAAAGACCGAACATAGTGTTGTATAATCTAAGAATTACCGTACAACCACAATTGCTATTTATGGGGTAGCCTCAACCTATTAAGTTGTTTAAAACTGGCTTTACACTTTGGAAGGCCGTAGTAGCACGAGTTGTTCTTGCGAGAATTTCCCGTAGGGTTGTCCACACGCGGGTGTGAGTTAGACACATACCAATGCAACGGTGTACGCCTTGCTATGGGGGGAAATGGGTTACCTTGAGTTCTAAATGATCCCTGCTAACTTTCATTTCTGCTGCCATAGTAAGGGTTTATCGGCACCGGGCTGGTGTAAAGTCAGGATTAAATAATGTAACAGTTGTGTATGATTTTCCTCGCGGCACACCTAAGGAAGTTTGTTAATTTGCAATGCACAAAGGGAAAATCATTATTTGTGGGTAAAGTTGTACAACTCTGCAGAGTCTAAACTTTTCGAAAAGCCGTTCCCACGGTTATGGGAATCTTGGTGCACTGACACTAGTTAGAGTTTTGGTACTTTTATAAAATGGATGGAACTAAACGGTAGTTGGAAAGAATCATGTGAAAAGTGTTGTGGTCAATGGAAGATGTTGTTGATGTCATTGGTATGGGAATGGACGGTACTTTACTCACAATCATGGAGGATTGTGAGATTGTTATTACTCTATTTATACTTGTTATTTACATATCTGTCAATTGCTTTACAAATTTTCGCTTACAATCTATTATTCTGTATTTACAATTCAATTCGGCTTTATGCAAAATAACTTAGTAGCTTCCCATGACATAGCCTGCATTTACTTTATACATTTGGAATACACTACAAGTCTTGCGAGTACATACGTGTACTCAACCTTGCTATTGTTGTCATTCAGAGAATGAAGAGAATGAGTAGCCAGATCCAGACGCAGAATACGGGGGCTTTGCTAACGAGTCTTTCTAAGGTTTACCCTTGTCAGTTGCCTGTGGTATTTTGGGTAGAAGGCAAGCTGCCAAGATTTGTATCTTCCGCTGCAGACTCTTGAATTCGGCCAATAGGCCATGATTGTAAAACTTTATTTCTATCAATGTAATATGAACTTGTATGGATGTGATGACAATGTTGTAAATGTGCGTGCTAGCCACTGATCATGGGACTAGTACTGTTTGCACATAGGAATCCATCTTGGTATTCCACGCCATTAAAGGGAGGGTTCCGACAAATCGACCTTATCCGAAGATAGCTTACAAGTTTTATGGTCCTTTTCCAGTGGTGGAACGAATTGGTGCTGTCGCATATCGCCTGCAGCTTTCGGATGGAGCACAGATACATCCCATCTTTCATGTGTCGCAATTGAAGAGTTTCACTCCAAACTACTCACCGGTCTTTGCCGATCTGCCAAAAGTTCCTGAACTAGACATTGCTTCGGTGCAGCCGGAACTGATTCTGGAGCGTCGCTTGGTTAAAAAGGGAGGTGTGGCTGTTCCACAGGGTCGGATAAAATGGTCTGGGTTGCCGGTAGAAGCTGCAACATGGGAAGACTTGAATGTCCTCAATGATCGATTTCCAAACTTCATTGCTTGCGGACAAGCAATGCCTGCTGGAGGGGATAATGTCACGGCTGGAGATCAGTAAGTTCAGAGAAGTAGAGTTTAGTAAGTTCAGATAAATGTTTTGTCGGATACTGAATAGGAGTAATGGGCTGGATTTTGTGTCGGCCCAGTGCGGCCATACTGATGTAATCCAATAGGAGTGCGTGAGGGTCCTATACAAGGGTAATACCTAGACTATAACAGATATGAAAAGAAATATACGAAAACTCCTTGCTCCTGTCTTCTTCTTCACGCCGCCTCTGTTCTTCTTTCCCCTTCTTGCTTATCTGCTGCCTTGTGATCGCGAAATCTCACGTCGGGAGAAATCCTTGGCTAAGGGATATGACACTTTCCTACTTCCAGATTGCAATGGCGTCGATTAATTACTTACTCGCCGCAATTCAGTGTAGGCTGAGCTGTTTCTTTCCAGTACGCTGCTCGTCAGGCCATGAACGCGAAGAACAACAAGGCAAATACTCTCTCCATTTCACAATATTTGGCACGGGTGACTTTTCACGATCTCCAAGGTTAAACTTTGACGGATAACTTTACACTAGTACATCTATAAAATGTTGTCGAGGTATAATATTATGAAAGCATTTCTTATGACAAATCCAATAATATTATTTTAATACAATCGATCTAAAAATTTAGAAAATAATTATTGGTTGAAGATAAGAGGTCTGACTGCTCTAGGTCAATAGAACCAAGTATTCTGAATCAGAGAGAGTAGTATTTGCTTGGTATATTGGGCCTCACTCTAGTCTCATGGACTTCTCAGATTTCGGCAAGTCGTTGCCGAGAGCCGATTGTGTTGGACCATCATCTTTATGGGCCGGTTTTATGCAATCCGTAGCATCCCGGCCCATCTTTGTTCGCTTGGGAACAAATTGACCGACCAATCAAGGTTGCCTAGCCGGTATACCCGTCTGTTCCGATCCCGTCCTCTGCCATCAGGATATTGGAGTTATATACATATATAATTGTATCATGATATTTATTTAAAACATTGAACATATAATTATGCTAGAAATTATTATTATTATTATTATTATTATTATTATTATTATTATTATTATTATTATTATTATTATATCACGATTTGATATAGTTTTGAAGTCTTGGTCTTTTGCTTAGGCCTGCATGTGCGGTGTTTTGCTTGTAAGTTACTCGGGCCCTGCTACGCCCTCTTTTGTAAAAACCTTGACCGTTAGGCCCTATATTGAATAAAAAGAGTTGATTTCCGTCTTTTGCCCGGTAATGATTGCTTGGTTCCCGATAGCTAATCATCCTAGGTAGCAGTCGAGGCGTACGGTTCTGCCCCTAAAAAGGCGGGCCGTCACACTTGTGCCATCCCTTAAAAATAGTTAGTTTACAGCACATTTGTGGTGAGCCCTAAACTTTTTTGAAACCATCAATCGCTGGGGCATATATTAGAAAAGATAGAAATAAATACATGTTATGCTACATGTAACACAAGTAGCGCCTGTGATAAAAAAGGATGCTGCTCTTTACAGGAGAAACCGGGGGAGGAGAGCATCAATTGCTACACAACATTGTTTGCCTTTACTGTTAACTTCTTTAATTGATTTGCTCTCACCATCTCCAAAAGTTTGGCCTCTTCCTTGATGAGGGCTAGAATCTCGCCGTGCGTCGATATTTTGTTTCGAAAGACACGTATATGTGTTTCTCCTTCTACCATTGCCAAGTCATAAAAATAATCAGTGTGTTTGTAGACTTTGTGAAAGCCCAATTTTTAATGTGTTGGATCAAGTATCGGCATTGATGTATGCGTTTGGTACTACCGATAGCGAGCTAGAGATCCTCAAATGGAGAATGAAGAGTGGCAACTAACAATAGCAAGATACAGATGTACAGTCAGTGAGAAATGTGTTCCGGCGAGAAAGAGGAGGCGCGCATAGGAGTGAGTACTGAGTCCCAAGCATGAGCACCTTCCTTATAAAATTCCTACCAAATATTCTTATTTTTATGCTGGAAGATTTGGAGTCCAAGAAAAACGCCACCTCATCCTTTGCATGGAAACACCCTTCAAAAAATCTGAAATTATATTTAGACCCTTCCACTTGTTATTTTACAAAAAAGACCTCGTAGTTCTGTAGATTTGCGAATGGCTCCAGCGATGGTTTTTTCGTTTTCCTAGAAGGGCCCTCCGAAAAAACAAAAATTACGCCCAGGTCCTTCCACAGGTTATTTGCAAAAATGACTTATAGTTCTGTAGATTCACGAACATGCCCTTCACTGCGTAACGGTTATTTGCGAAAATGACTTATAGTTCTGTAGATTCACGAACATGCCCTTCACCAAGTTTTTTTTTTTTTGCAAAAAGGACCCACCCATAGTTCCATAGATTCATGAAAGGACCCTCCACCTTTTTTTGCAAAAAGGACCCCCATAGTTACGCAAATTCGCAGACATCTCCTACCCTACCCACTTTTTGGAAAACCACCCCGAGAAAACTAAAATTATGTTAAGATCCGCCAACCGTTTTTTTTTAAAAAAAAACTTGGAGCAAATTTCGCATGACACGTTGTTGTGCGCTATTCTACTAATATCACTAACATATGGTTTCTTCTTTTGTATGGGTATAGGATAAGCATATGTACCTGGAATAAACGTTCAACTCCATTCCATTTTGCCGCGTACTAAAAGTTGAGTAACACCGTAGGTTTCATCCGTTGCTATTTGAGCGTATTCGATGCCTTCACATGTTTAACGAGTAGTGTGAACTGTGAACCACTAAGAGTTGGTCAAATACAGGATCTATCAGAAGTTTTGAGTCACGATCGATGCATGAATAAGGTACAAGTTACGAGTTTCGCTTTTAAATATGGCCTCCAAACAATAGACGCATGCTAAATATATCATGGCCTCATCCACAGTCATAGACTACATTATTATTATTATTATTATTATTATTATTATTATTATTATTATTATTATTATTATTATTATTATTATTATTATTATAATAATAATAATAACTGGATGGCCAGGTTTCATCATCCAAATCCTTGGAATCATTAAAGGGTAGTGCAATAAAAGGCTCGAGTATGAACTGCAAAAAACGTGGGCCACTCCTTAAGGAGTGCATGCATCCTAGCATTGTCGTACAGCAAACCGTCGATTAAATGCATAAAATGCACTAGAAGGCTCTGATTAAGCGATCCAAGTCCTGTATTCAAATCCAACGTGGAAATGGACCCATCCTACATGAAACAAACTCTGTAGCATGCGAGTCACACGAGGGCATCTCCATCGAGCTAGGCCGCCAACAGAGATCAGTGCACCGGTAGGACAGGTAATGCTAAAAAAATTTGCGAGCTAAAAATTGGAGGAAAACAAATTTTAGGTGACTATTGGAAGGTCTTTCAACGATATAGGATAGCTCCAAAACTGAAACCGTTTCAACTTTATCCTGTCAAAAAAACTGAAACTATAAATTTTCTAGTTTTTAAAGTGAAACTTACATTTCTTTGAAACAGAAAAACTGAAGCATCCAAGTGTCAAAGTTCAAGTTACTTCGCAAGAATGAAAAAATAACTTTTTGTTTCAAAATTAAGTTTCAACCAAACCTTCAAGATTTTTAAAATTCGAGAGAGATTAAAGATAGTTTCAGGTAACATTCATAAGAAACATACAAGTTTCAATCATATTTCAAAAGAAACTAGAAAAAAAAATTCATATAGCATCAACACCGTAGCTCTCGGCCCGCTGCCCACTACACCGCACACCGTACCCCTCGCTTGTCACTGCAACTGCCGCTTGCTTGCCGACAACCACATTGGGAAACATAGAGAAGAAAAGGAAAGTGAGTTGATAGAGAAGTGGAAGTAAACGATACACTGCCGAAGAAAACTACATGATGGGGAGATTTCTTACTACCCTTCGATTTGATCCTCAACCTTTTAACCATCTGATCCATCCAACCCCACATCAAACCTTATCCATTCACCGCATCGCTCTCACACGACCATTCAAGTCGCCCCCCCCCTCCTCCCCCCGAGCAAGTTGGTGCGACCTCGAGCGCAAGCCGAACCCATGGGGTGGGGTGTCAATGAGCGTGTGGCTAATGCGGCAGCGTGGCCCGAGTGAATGGTGAGCTCAATATGTAAGACTAGAGCACATATAGTGCCGAGGCACGGGAGCATGGCAAGCACATCAAACATGGTGGGAGGAGGATTCTGGTGACGGGATCCACTTGATCCAATCGTCTTCTTATCACCGGCGATGGATCCGGATGTCTTCCTCGTTACTGGCGACAAGATCCGCTAGCCGCCTTCTCATATGGTTCACAGAGCAGTCTAACGCTGACACTTCCACATCATCTCTCATGGCTCCACTTCGTTGTTGCTCGTGTTATGGGCAACATTGAGCTTTGGCGTGGGACCCAAGCCACTTTTGTCGCTGCATGGTTCATTAATTCGGGAGACTGTTATAGAATATATTACTCTTTTAAAGCGACAAGGATTCCAGCCTCCTCCCAACACCACGTCAGTGAGTTCATAAGGAGGACCTCCAGGAATTTAGAAATTACATTCAGGTCCTCACTCATCTTCTTTTGCAAAAAAGACCTCGTGATTCCGCAATTTCACACCCGAGTTTGGACCGGCCCCTTTTGCAAACAAATCCTCATAATTTCGGAAATTGCATCACGTTGGTTGTTCCAAAGTAGTGATAATTTCTGTTTTCCTTACATTTCCTTATGTTTCGCTAAATGAAAAACGACGATATCCACTGTGAAAGTTGTTCTTGCTTTCCAAACACTATCAAAATTCACCTAACGCAGCATAATAAGCGGGTCTACACACTAATAACTAACACTCTTGGAATATGCCACTCCCCCTCCTTTAATTTCTTCAAGAGAGCTCATGCCATCCGTAGATCGGTTTATAGCATGTTCGTGGTGAGTCCTAGATTGAGGGTGGTTTTATATGTGACGTGGATGCATGTGGTGTTAGGGTGTGTTTGGTTGTACATATATGAGATGGTTCAAAAAAGTCATCCATGTGTTTGCTTGTTTGAATAGAACCATCCCATCTTGGACCAAGTGATACAAATTTGAGGAATATTCTTTATAGATGGTGAACCATTATATTCACCTAAAATAATGGAACCAAATGGTACAGGTCCATCCTAGCTATTCTATTCAACTTCATCCCATCAACCAAACACACCCTTAATTGATATGTAAATTCGGGATGAGCATTAGATCATTGAAACTCTTGTCACTTTAATCACTGCTAGTTAAATTTAAAACAAGAGGTACTTATCTTTTTTTAAAAGTTACATAGATATTAAAACACGAATAAATGGTAGATAGTAACTACTTATCTCTTCACTTGTTTTAAAATTTGTGCAACTTATCTTGAGTGGAGATGCATAGAAGCACCTCTATTTAAAAACAGGTTGATTTACAAAGCGTTAAGTGGGTTCGTCGTAAACCCTTGTTACTGTTCTTTCACCTCAGAATGTAAGACGACACACTTTTCTTTTTGAACCAAAGGTTTTATTCATTCATTCAATAATGAAGATGCAAAGCATTGTACAGACGCAAAGATCAGACTCATGAAACAAAAGTTTCACGAACCAGGACCCAAAAACCATACCCATACATGCATTATTGCTGCCTCGAAGAGGCTTGACTAAATACCTTAAACGACAATGCATGGTTTGCCTAATGGCAAGCTATCGCTAAGCAGCACCAAAGGAAGTGCATGCTCAGTGTTAGCCGAAACCATGCTCAAACCCTCCCAATTTTCTATTCCCAACACTCAGTATACCTTGCACCAGCACCGCCGCCATTTCTGCCACCAGAAGAAGACTCCGGCGGTGCGTCGACCCAGCCGTCATATGTTGGCAGGCCAGTACCTCCAAACATGCCGTAACCACCAGCAGCTTGGCCCAGGTTGCCACCGGCACTGCCCAAGTCATCGTTAACCCCTAGCAAGTTGTGGTAGTACTGCTGATCAACAAGAACAGAAGCCCACTGGTCATGGCCAAACGGGTCGCCGGCAGGAAAGTTATTACCACCGGCACCGTCCAACAGCGGCGGAAGCTCCTCGCCGTGGAAGGCTGAGTTAGGATCTGCATAGTTCTGAGTTAGCTCCACGGGATTGTAGGGATTTGCATAGTTTTGGGGTAGTTCCACCGGGTTGTAGGGATTTGCATAGTTTTGAGGTAGCTCCACATGGTGGTAGGGATTTTCATAGTTCTGGTGTTGCTCCACCGGGTTGTAGGGATTTTCATAGTCCCGAGGTGGCAATTGCAGCGACGGAGGTAGCTGCGGTAGTTGATCAGGAAGTGGTTGTACTTGTAGGAGCGACGCCCGCGGAGGCGCCGATGGTAGGAATGGAGACTGCAATGGCTGCGGTGGTGTGCCATTGCCGTCGATCTCCATCCTCCAGATGTGACGGTTGTACGGCTGGGCGTCCGTACCTAGTGGCATATGCTGCTCCAGCGGTGCTGCCTGCACCGTAGGAAGTGGTGCTGGCTGCGTGTGCTGTGGTGTCGATAACGATGGTGGCGGTTGCAGCGACGGCTCCTGCAGATTTGGAAACGAAGACGGTCGTCGCAGCGGAAATAGATGAGACCACGACGGCTGCAGCGGTGGAATGGGCGGAGGGGAAGAGCGAGCCGACGACGACGACCCTTGTGATAGCAGCGGGTTCTGCTGCGGAGGCAGCGAGGGCCACTGCGGCGGTGGCACGCTCGGGCCGCCGATCTCCAGCTCGCGGCCGCGATGCAGCGGATATGGCAGCTGACGTGAAATGTCTTGCTGGACCCTCAAGAGGTCCGGGAGCAGCTGGTTGAGCTGGTCGAGGTTGAGCTCCTCTACCTTGTCAAAGGCAAGCTTGGCCGCCATCGTCGAGCTCCGATGTTGGACCTCCCTGGTGCGCGCCATGGACCGCTTCGTTCTCTTATCCTCCTGCACGTTCCGATTCTCCAGCTGGACCAGCTCGTTCTGCAGCCGCGCGATAGTGGCCTTCAGCTGCTCGCCGGCGAACGGCCCTGCAGGCCGACCGCCCGCAAGGAAAGTGTCGACGATGGGGTCCGCCGACGGGGTGCCGAACGAGTGCATCTTACCGTTTTCCGCCTCCAGGACGACGGCAATGCTGGCGCCGGTGAGGGCGGAGAGGTCGGCGGCGCCCTTGCACAGCCCGGCCCGCCGCTTAAAGAATGTGATGTCACGTTCTCTGTAGTCCTCGATATATTTGATGCCAACTCTCCTCGCTCTCCTCCCCATAATTTAACGGAGAAATATTAAAACGCGATTACTATATATCTACCGATAAGCTAGATAGATCTACGTACTAAGCGAGCTATCCTCGTTCGGAGAATATATAGAACAGAAAGCGATCACTACCAATATCTAGCAAGAGATAGATCTACATTAAGCGAGGTTTTCTCGTATGGAGAATGGCAGGCGAGTACTATATATCGATAGCTTGCCATGGTGATCAACAAGTGTCTTCTGATGAGAGATAGAGAGAGCGATGCTTCCCTTATATAGAAGAAAACAAGATGTGTATATATGGAAACATCTCACCAAGGATCCCAAAGCTTGAGCGCGTTTCTTATCAAATTTCTGCCAAATTAATGTAATATGGTTACTTCTTCTCTATGGGCATTATGAAAAATGTAAATGAGATTCCGGCTCTCCTAATGCTTTTCCTCTTGCCAATACTAATAATTGAGTATTTTTGACTACCTCCGTTTCACAATGATTGTAGTTCTAACATTCAAAATTTTTATCAAAATAATTGTAGTTTTCACATTCCAATGCAATTTTAGAAGCAACATGACATTTGTATCATTCATCAATACATCCATTTGTTTAGCTAAGGGCATCTGCAATGGTGCCACTTCAGCTTACTATAAGGGTGCCAACTCAGCATTTTGCTTAGGTGGATGAGAGAAAAAGAAGAGAGAGATATAGACTGACTACTAACTTATAGTCAGGCTATAGCTGATTCCAAGGCATTTATCACCTCTTACATATGTGCCCATATTTAATTTTGTAGATAATGTTATAGCTAGTCCATTGGAGAGGTTGTCTATTAGCTATCTATAGATGGCATGTACATTTTTTATAGCTAGTAGTTGACTACACCATTGCAGATGCCCTGATCTATTCAGCTATCCTTCATTAATCATAAAGGGGATGAATTAAATAAGGGTAGACAAGTCATTTTTCACATCTCATTGTTTTGTGTGAATTTAGCCAGAACTACAATACACCATCTAGGTTTCAACCGTTACTATACGAGTGTAATTGAGGTCCTTCACATGTTTAACGAGCAGTGCGAGCTAGTACCAGTTAATTGGTCAAATACACCATCTATACTAGGAAGTTCAATCATGGTCAATAAGTTACAACTTACGAGTTAAGAGCCGCCAAAAATGACTAGCCAGATAATGCTCGCATGCTGTATGTACGCACATGGCCCCGCTCACAGTCGTAGATTTTAAAAATATGTGTGTTTGGAACGGCCTAACCGGTAGACCCATACACATGTTTTTTGGGGATTTGTTGCAAACAAGTTGAATACTAAAATGAGTATTGATTGCAAATTTGTTGGGGGTCTCCTCTTATTAGATCATCCCTTCTACTCCCTCCATCCCACAAAGAGTGCATTTTTAGTATTTTTAAGACAGATTAGTGTGCAAGATAAATGACTAATGTAACCCTCATTACTCCATGCATAAACGTGCTGGTGCTTTGGTTTCCACCGGCACTTAAATGCGCATGCATACATTTATAGCTCTGCATGCAGAAGATTAGTGGGATATTACTCCATGCCAGGTCACTAAGCATGCAAAGGAGCCAAAAATTTTCAAATCTTGGAGTAAGGTTATGGGAATTAATGGGCTTTGGGTGGGCCCTACGGACTAAAGATGCACTCTTTATGGGATAAATTTTGAACGCTAGAAATACATTATTTGTGAGATAGAGGGAGTATGTGACTGCATCCAAATCCTTCACATCATTCATGAGTAGTGCAATCCAAGAAGCATCCAAATCCTTCACATCATTCAAGAGTAGTGCAATCCAAGAAGCTTTTAGTTGAATGCACAATTAGTACTAGTAAAGGCTTCGCCCCAGTGAGTAATTAAGTACATCAATTGCAGTTTTAATGGAGACCCTTCTTGAGTTTAAGTACATTAATTGCAGTTTTAATGGAGACCCTTCTTGAGTTTATCCCTTCTACTCCCTCTTCCTCACTACTCCCTCCGTCCCACAAAGAGTGCATTTGCAGTGTTCAAAATTTGTTCCATAAAAAGTGCATCTTTAGTCCGTAGGGCCCGGCTGTAAATATATGCATGCTCATTTAAGTGCTGGTGGAAATCAAAGCATCAGCATGCCTGTGCATGGAGTAATGAGGGTCACATTAGGCATTTACCTTGCACACTAATCTGTCTGAAAAAAAAACTAAAAATGCACTCTTTGTGGGACAGAGGGAGTAGACGTCATTTTAGGATTTTTATTCACAATCACAGAGGGATGCATAAGAAAAGATTATATCACCCTTCTTTAGCACCACACTTACTCCTTCCGGTCTTTAAAAAGCTGACATTTTGGATATAATGATGGTCAAACTTTCAAAACTTAAACTATCGATATATTTTTAAATATTTAAATTGGATACATGAAAATTATATGTGTAGACTTGTCTTGAAAAGTACTTCCATAATATTATAATTTTATTGAGTTTTATAAATATATTATAATAAAAATTAGTGGTCAAAGTAGTGTTTTGAAGACCGTGTCGATGTTCAAAACATTAACTTTTTGAACACTAGAGGGAGTATTACTCTTGGGTAATGTATGTTACTCTAAAAATACTCCCTCCGTTTATTTTTATAAGGCTTATTTTTTGAATGATCTTATTCACAAATATAAGACTTGCATGCAAGATTTAATGAGGCATTTTCTTTTATACTTCTATTTATTCTCTCTTAACTATATGCATTTATTCCCACACAAAGTATATCTTTTATCTTCCCAGACAATTAACTGGGGGCATTTTAGTTATTTTCTATCGTACTTTTCTCAATTTCAACGCATACTTAATCTTTATGCAAAGTCAAAATACGTCTTATAAAAATAAATGGAGGCAGTAATAAACTAGTAACCACCCATGTGCACCTGCACAGACTACATATTTAATTATTTCATTTTTAAACTTAATGCTAATATTATATAAATATTATTTAGTTCTAAATTTGGCATATTTTAAATTTAAAATTCAAAATTCAATTAATCTCATTTTGATTTGAATTTACACATATTTGGATACTACACCTTCCTTACAAATTTTAACCCTGAATTTTATATATTTGACACCATACTTTTTTTATAAAAAAAAAAAAGAATACTTCTGAATTTATATATATGTACGTAAGTGTGTTCAGCCTTATAAGACTGGCCAACATCGTAGAGATAGAAATACGTACACATTTTAAGCATGCATGAAAGATGGAACTTACGTGCTCAACATGCAAATCTTAGTGTTATTTTCATTACTTGCATAACCACATCTAATCTCGTCATGCTAGCTAGACTCGTTATTTTCATTACTTGCTCTCTGGGAACCGAGGTGTTTCTACTAGAATCTGGGAGAAACCCAACCAAACGGGCTAAAACTCGGAACGATTGTCCTCGAAACGTTTCTTCTTTTTCCACACCGTGGCTGAATCACCCTTAACCCCGTTTCTACTAGTTTCTACTAGAATCTGGAACCATACCAAACGGTTTGCAGAAAGTGATTCTGATTCTACCTGAAACGTTTCTAACAAGAATCTGGAATCGTTTCCGTTTCTACTGGAATCTGAAACCGTACCAAACGGGGCCTTAAGTGTTGTATCAGAGCCAAAATTAACAAACAACATATAAATCATTTTTGTTTTATCTCCTCCTATATATATGGCTCCATGTTCTTGTTTGCTGCATGAAGATTTTATTTGCTTCTTAATTTGCAGCACTTCTTCGCACTTATCTACTCTACAGACTACAGAGAGGTCACTGTTGTTTTCTCATCGTTAACTTATCAAGTCCTTTGTAAAATCGGCACAACATCCTTTTCTTTTTTTCTACACGGCAAACCGTCCTCCGTTTATTTTTTTTCCCCTTTGCACAGTGGCTTGTTTAGGGTACGTACGTTGGATACGCCATCTTAGCGAAGGTAACCTGACACATACACATGATTTTAATACGTGCGAATCGTATAGCCATTAAGCCATGTACATGTGTGTGTATAGGCATGATGGGATTATATTCTATGTTTTAATGGATTCGGTCATTGATTATTTGACGTAAGTAGTAGACGTATCCGAGCGTTTTTGATCGACGTTCTTAATTTCGTAGTTTAGCTTCCAGGCCCAGAAGGCCAGAACACTACGCCAGACGTGCTGGACATTTTTCTCTCTTTTTTTTTTGCATAATTAATGTGATAATTTCTAGCTATTTTTTTCTTTAATTAATGTGATAATTCCTATCTTTTTTACCTTCAAGGACTAATATGTTCTTCCAAGGAGCTTTCAATTAGTAAAGATAAAAATGGACTTGAAAAGAGCCACGGACAATAAATGAGAGGGGTATGGGAAGTAAAAAATGGTACCAAGTCACTTCAAAACAGTAGAATGATATGTATTTAAGAATAAAATTTGGAAGATAAAATGACATAAGTATACGAGTGCATCCAAAATCCTTGGTTCAATGATTACATGCACATAAGGGTGGCTTATATAGCCAAAGAGTCCGAGTTGTAGAAGACTAGAACTAACAATCTATTTGGATAATACCAAAATATATAGTAGTTAGAGATATTTGAGTTATCTCCAACAGTTGATTACCTGCACAACAGACTGGAAGGTTCTGCATGCCAAAGTGAATAAGCGTTGGTACAAGTCTGGTAGGTATTCAAATTTACAAGTCTGGTAGGTATTCAATTTCAGCATGGAAATGGATCCATCCTGCATTTTACACAGGGGGTTCCCATTTCAAGAAAGCTTCAGCAAATCTTTAAAATTTCGAGCGAGTTTGAGAAGAAACATGCAGGCTTCAAGCATGTTTCCGAAAAAGAAAAAAAGAAATTCAAGCCGAAACAACACCATCGCTATTGGCTGGCCCTGCTCACCGGCCGACACGCATCTGTCGACACCGAGGCCACTCTCCAGCTACCCCACCCGCATCCTCTTCTTTGCCGTTGGCTTGCTAGCTACCCTCTGCACCGCACGCCATTTCCCTCGCTTCTCGCTGCTACTGCTCGTTGAGCACCACTCAGCGTTGGTATACGTTGTTGCCTCCGGTGAATCGACGGCAAGATCGACCACCAGCGCTACTTGATTTTGGCCAAGACGTTGGGCGCCATATAATGGGGGGAAGGGGGGTGTTAAGGGAGAGAGAGAGAAGAGAGTGTGTGCACGAGGAAAGAGTTGGCGCAGAATGCAAACAGAAGGACGCACTGCATAAAGAAAGTGCGTGATTTAGGAATGGAGATGAGCTAGTTCTTCATGGCTAGGGGAATGATCTTTGCCTTCCCAATAAGCAGCAAGTGATCTCTCTCTCCTTAACTATTTGTGGAACATCATTTTAAGTACCAAAGACCAGCAAAAGTTGTATACCTACATGGCCACCACAGACGTCCACCACTCTTGCTGATCCTCCGCCCTGTGTGTTTTGTCCACTGATTGTCCTGTAGAGTCGTGAAGAGCGTGCAGACCGCCACCTCCTCCTCGGCTCCTCCGGACCTCCTCGACTGAGTTATGGATGGACTATTACAGCGTGCCACAAGTGGCCTCCTCGTGGTTCATAGCATCTTCAAGTCCTACAGGTCGAGGTCACTGCCGCCTCTTCCACTATTGCATATCGAATCTGGAGTGCTTGAGGCAGGCGGCATCTCCACCGGTGACTGGCGGTGGAGCTAGAGGCAGCCGGGAGCACAGCAATTGGTTGCGGAGATTAGGATTAGGGGAGGGAGCTGTGAGAGGGAACAAGTAGAGAGGAGGCACGAGAGGGAGAGAGAAGGCAAACATGAGGGGGGTGGTGACGGGAGGTGGATGCACCTCGATCCCACGGGAGGAAGACAGGGAGGTGGAGAGCGCATGAGAGGTGCAGCAGCGGCCACATCCACCAGTCCCAACGGGAGGAAGATCGCAGATAGGGGGGGCTGCGGCGTGAGGCGACTGGGAGCGGCGGTGGAAGAAGGCACAGAGAGGGAGGTCGCGCGCGAGAGAGAGAGGGGGGGAGACGAGCGAGGGGAGAGTAGGGATGGCAATCTTATCCAATTACCCGTATATCCGCGGGTAAAAACCCTAATAGAAGTGTGTATGTTCCTCTTTTGTTGCTCGCGGGTATGTTTATGGGTGCCAAACTTTACCCGACGGGTAAATGGGTATGGGTATGGGGGAGCTTCACCCATACCCATTTCACCCAATTACTTGCCACCTTCTGCTGACATGTAGGCCCCAATAGACATCTAGCTGGCCTCTTGATCCTCAATTTGTGGTATATCATATTAGTAATTTGTGATTGGTGATACTGTGATGGGCGATTTGTAATGTGCGTGATGATTGATGAATTGTTTCTATTTTAATTATTGAACATGAGCATACGTGATGGCTATTGAACTATTTTTATTTTAATTATTAAACTTGAGATTCTGTTTATCATTTGTCTGCATGTGTTATTTTAATTCTTATCCCTATGTGCATTTCAAATTTTAAATCATTGATAATCATTCTTCAATCCACAAAATATAGCTGATTTCCACAATTTCATTAAAAGGATTGTATCGGTACCATTGCTCATTAGCTCCTAGTGCCCTTTGGTTGGAAGAATTATTGATGGTCGCGGGTAAATGGGTATACCCGTGGGTAACAGGTATCCGCGGGCGATGGGTATAGGCGAGATTCTTTACCCGCCACCCTTTGTGGGTATACCTGTGGGGGAGATTTTGTCTAGTGGGTATGAGTAAGGGCGAGCACTACCCGTGCCCGCCGCACCCGATTGCCATCCCTAGGGGAGAGTGAGCGAGAGGAGTGGGAGGATTGAATGGAGGTGGTACTCACTCAAGGTAGGGTTCGTGTGGGTAGGGAATCGATCAGGATCGTTCATGCCCACGCCTCGACGATCAAACAGCCAAAAATAGCTACAGACAACGTGGATAGCAGCGGAAGCGAGCACGTCGGCCTGAACCAGCGAGATGCTCCGTGGTGTGAGCACTCGGGATGCGCACGACTGGAGCGCATAGGCTCGGTCTGGCCCACGCGGCGAGTGAGGAGCAACTCAGGATCGATGTGGAGCAAAGCGGTAGCCACGAATCCCTAGGTTTAATATACGGAGTATGTGTAATCACATAGGGTTGGTTCGTGGACTATTTCTTTGATTTTCTTTTGCGCGGTGTACCACACTGTACATTTGTTTTTAGGACCGATATGTATCATAATTTGAAAGTTACATAAATATTAAAGCATAGATGAAAAGTAAATGGTGATTACTTACTCTTTCATTTCTTTTAAAATATATACAACTTGCATTGAGAGGATTATGCATGGTAGTGCTGTACTTTTTGTTAAAAAATTTATGTCAGGCTCACGCCACTTTTGCAGTTACATGGTTTCTCCAGGAGATTGTTTTGGAATAAACATGCTCAATGGAATCTGCCACTCGCCCTCCGTCATTTTCTTTATACATAGGAATGCTTTTACCTGGGCACCATAGTGAGCAAATTAAAACTAGGCCCATTTGGATCGGAGGAATTTCTGAATAATTTCAAATGTTTCCATTCTTGTGGAATTTATCCCAATCTTGCCGTCTGGAATGGAGGGTTCCCCTCTTTTCGGCCCCCGACCCTGTATTTTTTAAAGGAGCCCGCAAATTAGCCCAGAGGCCCTAGACCTCTTGCGAAACTTTCCTTCATGAAGCAAGGCACTACACCAAATGGGCACACTAGCACTTTATCGTGTTTTTCGTTGCTCTGTTTTGCCAAAACGGGTCGGATACTTGGATATTTTCCACATGATCCGAAGTTCGATCCGGTCGAGACCGAATTTGGGAATGGATTCGACTATTCGGCTGAATCTGGTATGAAATCATGATACTTGAACATGGATTTAGAATCAAATTCAAAACAGATAATATTGATAAATACAAGACAAGATCCGAATATTATTTTTTTATTCGAATATACAGCAACAAAATTGGCCCAGTTCCTTGTTACAGCTCGAGCGAGTAACAACCAGGGTTCACATTATCGACGATTATCGCGCGAAAATCGCCGTTATCGACGCGGGGCGAAATGGTTTACCGATCGGTAAACAGAGAAAATTCAAAAAAAAATTCAAAAAAAATTGTATGACACAAATATCGCGATTATCGAGACATGTCGAGCGATTATCGTCAAAAATCGCAACAAAAGTCGACCGCACTAAAAAGTTCAACATGGCTGTCGATTTTTCACCGATAATCGTCGATTTTCCATGATTTTTGATTTTTTTTCAAAAAAATATATGAATTTTGAATTTTTGCGATTATCAAATTTTACTGTTCATCCGAAAATCGCGATATCGAAAACGTGAACCCTGATAACGACGAAAGGGTAGCCCATTCATTACAACAAAAACTGCACTCTTTTTTCTGAAGAAAAGTTGGCAGTATTTTTTTTGTAGTGAGATACTCTGTGAGAATACAATGTATGGAATCTCGTACATATTTTCTATAACAGTCTATTTATCTTGACAATTAATTAGTTTTGTTAATCTCCAAATAACATATTCTTTTTACGATGTCTATTAAGTGTTGGACAGCTTTGTTGGATATATTTCTTAGTATAGTGAACTAATAGTGTGTTTGGTTTGAGTGTTTGAGGATTCAACATATATTACTTTATGAATGCGCACACGATCCGTGTATCTTTATCTATTTCTGATATGAATCTGTTCTGTATCTGTATCCCAAATAATCCAGATTTATATCCGTATTTGAAAAATATATATTATCAGGAAACGAAAATAGCAGTATCAGACGTATTTTTAGCCCTATTTAGCCTATTTCCGCGTTTTTTGTTTTGTCATTCCCGTGTGCTCGAGGCTGAAAGCCCTACGCCGACTCAAGGCTTTCGTCCGCAAGATAGCTCGAGGATCATTTTTGCAGGTGTTTCGGGCCATTGGTATCTTTGATAGGCCGAGGATTAAATATACTGTAGACCAAGGCTGGAAACCGCCGCTCCATGTATGCTGTGTCGGTATGTTGCGATAGTTAGGCCCTAAAAGGAACAGCTGGGCTGTTATGGGCCTCAACTGAATTACTGCTGGGCCCTTACTTCGACATAGGCACATAAACAAACTTTTCTATTTCAGCGTGAAGAGAATTAACATCAATATATCACAATCTTTACCCCTTTATAATTCTCCAGTTAATTCTTTCCTACATGCACACACTATTTTGCCCCACAGAGGATATCTTTTCTTTGTTCACCCTAAAACGACCACTCAGAAATCCTATTTCCTCATAATCAAGCGTTGAGATGTTTTCTCACATTACTTCATCGAATCTGATGGACCAAATCACCCAGTTCATCCCATCAATCTCCGCTCGTGTGGCCCCAGGGGCGGACCCTCCCTTTAGGCATGGTGGGGCGGCCGCCCCAGCTACCGGATCAACTTGGGACCTTCATTATACATGTGTGAAGAGTTGATTTCATTATTTGTCATGATCTTGGAAGTTTGGCCCTAAAGATGGTTGAAACTGAAAAACATCTTGCTTTTTCATTGGTCTATCGCCTCATTGAGTTGGCATTGATCTGACCAAAGGGCAAATCGCAATGGCTGAAAGAGCCTTCTCGACTATGCACTTAATCAAGGCTGATTTGCGCAACATGATGATTGATTTAATGACTTGATGTTGTGCTACATTGAGAAGGGCATTTTTAAAGGACTTGATTGTGATAACATTAAGAATAGGTTTCAAGCCATCAAAAACCAGAGAATGGAATTGCCAACATAACCTAGACAACTAAGACACGCTTAGTGCTTAAGTAGTGGTATGTATTTTCATAATATTAATCACTTTTTAGTATATGATCACTTCATTATATCTCACTTGTCCTTATTTATCTATTTGTTAAATTAACAGGATGATCTATTATTTTTTAATCACTTGATGAATTTTGAATTATTTGGTTGAAAAATTGGTGTTTACTCTTCATGTGAGAGGTATCATCTTAAATCTTCTTCTATGTCGTTCATTTACCGTTTATACTCTAATGTATGTGATTGGAATACAAATGTGGTGTCTATGCGGTATATTTTTACTTTTAGTTAAGTTTGTCGCTCAAGTTCGCCCCATCTAATTTTTTTTGCTGGGTCCGCCACTGT
This sequence comes from Rhipidocladum racemiflorum, assembly GCA_036346355.1. NCBI lineage: Eukaryota > Viridiplantae > Streptophyta > Magnoliopsida > Poales > Poaceae > Rhipidocladum > Rhipidocladum racemiflorum. Next base: position 42,506,191 of record CM070582.1, read on the forward strand.
GTGGCCCTAATCTCACCTAAAGCCCGTGCCCCAATCGCGCATACTGCCCCCAAGCGACCGTCCTTGTGCGCCGCGCCCCCTCGCTGTGCGCCCCAATCGCCGCCCGTGTGCGCCGCGCCACCAGCGCCGCGCCGAAGACCTGACGCCATCGACACCGCCGCCGAAGCCTCCTGACGCGCGTCGCCGCTCCTCCCCAAGCTCCCCTCCCCCTCCATTCGTGTCCCCGACGACGACGACCATCGAGGCCAGGTGCTGCAGCCCGCCCGCCCGCCCGTTCAAGGCTCTGCGCCTCGCCACGCCTCCGCCCTCGCCTCCCACGCCGTTCATGACGCCCGACGACACCAGGAGGCTGGTGGTCGTTGAGAGCCCTCGCCACGACGGCTGCTTGCCCGGGTACGGGCTCTTCCCCTCCGTGTCCGTGGCCAACTTCAAAAAGTATCAGGAGATAGCCCTCTCGGTACGGTGGTATACCCATGATCTCTCATGTCCTATCCCCGATTCCCTGCGCCTGCCCTGCCATTCTTGATCGGATCATTACTTTCTCGTTAGTTTTACAATAAGCTGATTGAAACTAATTAAGCTTGGGAAGTTCATTCGAAGGTAGATTCAGGTAGATAGGTAGGAGAGAAATTTATGATGGTTCGTGGATCTGGATAGTCTAATTTCTGCATTAGTTGAAGTTTATAGCGAAAGGTCAATACTACGTCATTAGTGAAGCAAAGCATTTGCTTAATTAATTATACTGTATTCGGCACCCTCAGCTTGGAGTGAAATTAGTCAGGTTTCATGTCATGGATGTGTGGTTTTTCTTTTGGAGACTTTGTTTAGGAGATCAGGTTCATGAAGGGTGTGATGGGAGTAATTAGGTGGTACGAGGATTCGGTTTTTGAGGTGTTAAATTGTTAATTCTTATATTATTGTTGTGGGTAGCAAGTAGAGACCAATACCGTAATTCTTGGAATCGTAGCTCATTTTGTAGTACTTGTGCAATGATGCGAGCTGCCTTTACTATTGTTTGAAGGGACATAGCATTGTGGCGTGTTGTAGTTTATAATTTGATTTTGGTTGTTTACGTGTACGTTGACAGGATTGTTTAGGACTGTATTGCTTTCATGAACAGAATGTGCAATGCTACCAAATTTTATTTATTATCCTGCTGTGATTAATCTATTTGTGTATGCATTTGCACTGGCCTTTTTTTCAATCCCGCTGTAACCAATTTTATCTAGGACAGGCATTGTGGCAACCTTGTTTTCCAAGTTGGTCTGTGTGGGATGTCCGAGACCGGGGTCCCGCAGAGAAGCCCATGGCCGACTGGGCTAGGACGGTGCTCCGGGCCTAAAGTTTGGGAGCGCCACAAAGAGCCCATAGCCAGGGTCCAACTTCTTCTCCAAGGTAGCTAGTTACCTCCTCGACGAAGCTTCATTTCATGTCAGGACAACCCCGCCTAAAGTAAAGCCTGCAGCCTGCAGCCACCAGACCCTAGCGGATCAGCAGGCGCGGGTCGGGAAAGAGACGACCAAATCTCCTGGCGATCGTTGGGTTCGGCAGGCAGAGACAAATAAGATACTCATGAGTCTCCCTGGTCCAAGGCCAGGTGGCACCCCTTTGTAATGTGCCCTCCCCCCAGTATATAAGGTGGGAGGGGACAACCCTGTAAAAAGAGGAGAAAGAAAAAAGAGAAGAGAAACTCATACCAACAAGAACACAGGACTAGGGTATTATCTCCACCGAGAGCCCGAACCTATCTAAAAATCGCCCTCGCATCCTGTGTTACCATCTAGCTCTGGTCTCGCGCGAATCCCCACGAATCACAAATCTCATTGCCGACGGCACCAACCGTCGACAGTCTACTTTCCATTTATCATTGATTTAGCTTTTGTTTATAGTATCTGATTGAAAGGCTCAGGCTTTATGAAGTTCTCTTTCTAAATAGAGCCACATTAATGAATAAAATTTCTGGATTACATAGGTATTTGATTACAAGACTAAAACTTCTTATATTGAAAGCAATTGGCTGTTTCCATGATTAGCAATTATCCACATCCTTTTCCCTGTCTATCCTGCAGGTTGCACAAGCGTACAACGTATTTTAGCTAAATTGATTCCTCAATATGCCTCATACTGTCCTATTGCACTCGAAGTTCCTAGATTTTCTGTCTCTGATGTAGTATTGTGTACCTCAGACAATTCATCCTCTCTCCTTGAAGCAACTGCACGTATGTTACAATATAAATATTCTTTCATTTAGATCATACATTGATTCTTGGGCAACATTTTCATCAGGTAGCCTTTTATTATCGTGATGTCTTCTCCTCCTCACTGCATGGCATGTTGTACAACTTGGCCAAATTGTTATCAGAAACTGACTCTCTCTAAATTACATTGGACTTTGCCTGTCCTAGCTCTATTTTATCAGATCCGATTCGTTTTTCTTTGTTTTTTCATGGTTGATCTAACCTTACTGTCCGATTTTCAATACAGGTTTATCCGGAAGTTCCTATTGGTGAAAAACTTGCCCAAGCAGTATAGCTTGCGCTGTGACCATTGTTCTTGGTGAAGTGATATCTTATATGTGTTGTTTTGAATTAACAATAAACAAGTTATGTGGAATATGGTATGAGAATCCTGCAAAATTGTTCATTTCATAACTATGTTGGTTTGATCTTACTCGATATGACCATTGCAAAATAGCAGATTGCATAGCTTCTTTTGTAAGAAAAATAACAAAATGACGATATCAATGAAGATAAACATCATAACATCAATTTGGGTAGGCCTGTTACGATTTTCAGATTATCAGAAGAAGACATGTCCCAGGATTCTGGAAAAAAATGTTGAAGAATTATTTTGTGAAAGTATGGGAGAAGAGCTAGGTAAATTAACACCTCAAGCAGAAGAGTACATTATTCAGTTGCAAACTTGTTTGGATGCCATGAAAAAGGTATTAACAGTCCCATACCTGATGCCTTGATTATGTATTTTCAATAATGGTGAGTAAACTTCTTTTGGTTTGTTGGTTATTGTTACCATCATTGCTGCTCATCCTGACATTGCAATCTTGCAAGAATTGTCTGATTTATTTTTTGGATATTTGCCATTATTTGCAATAATGGTGAACAACCCTTGTTGCTGCTGCTCTTAAAGACACCAAGAACAAAATCTGTAAATCTGTACAAGCATCTAACATCTAACTTCTAGAGGAAACAGGAGGAACTGGTTGGCACATGTTGATCACTCTAGCTATCAAAGACAGGCTCTTCTTTTCTTATGCATTTGCATTTGTTTGTGTGTGATTCCTGGGATGCAAATTTCACCTAGGATCCAGGCATGGGAGGATGGATTCTGCAACTTTGCAGCCTCTGCCTGCGACCAAGAGGACACTGAAAAGATGAGAAAGTTGCCTAGAGGGGGGGTGAATAGGCAATTTAAAATTTAAACTAAATTTGTCGCAGCGGAAAGAGTATCGGAACTTCCGGTATTGGATCGGAACTTCCGATATAATCGGAACTTCCGATTCCAGATCGGAATGTCCGATCGACTTTGGATACGGACAATTTACAATTAAGAGCAACGAACTTAGGAAGCCGTATCAGAACGTTTAATCAACTTAATAAGGAGACAAGCTAAAGCAAAGTAAAGTAAAGACACGGATTTGATCGCGGAGTTCTGATTCTTGAGGGAATCCTAGTCTCCGTTGAGGAGGCTCCAAAGAGCCGGGTCTTTTCCAACCCTTTCCTCCCAAACCTCGGTCACACTTGAGGCTTGGTTCCACTATTGGTTCCTTTCCTTTCGGAGGCGGAGCTGGCCTTCACAAACTTATCACGGCGTCCCACAATCCTTGGGAGCTCGTGATCGACACCTAGCCGTCTAGGAGTCCTTCAACCTCCAAGAGAAACAAATGCACGGTTGAACAATCTTGGAGGAACACTCTTAAGCTCGAAATGAATGACACTTGCTTTTCACTCTAGCTCCAAATCTCACTTCTAGTCCTCACTCCTTGGATGATCCCTAAGATCAAAGGGGAGGGCTCAAAAGTAGACTAGAGAGGGCTCAAGGTGCACTAGAGTTCTGCCAAATAGAGTGTGTAACGCTCAAATGAGAGAGGGGTGGGGTATTTATAGTTTCTTGCAAAAACTGGCCGTTATACACCCACTCAGCTGCATATCGGAACTTCCGATCTCAACATCGGAATGTCCGATATGTACAAATGATCAGAACTCGAGCTCACTCCAACTGCCGAAAAAGGTGCATCGGAACTTCCGATGCCAACATCGGAACTTCCGATGTTCCCAGAAAAGCCCTTGACAAAATGCTTCTAAGTCCATATCGGACTGTCCGATATAATCATCGGAACTTCCGACTTAACATCGAATGTCCGATCCACTATATCGGAGTGTCCGATAATTCCAGAGCTCCTATTTCTGGTTTGAACATATCGGAACTTCCGATGTCAAATATCGGAACTTCCGATATTTCCAGAGAGCACCCTAGAAAGCATCAACAACGCATCGGAACTTCCGATCGAAAATATCGGAACTTCCGATGCATTTACCACATACCGGACTGAAGCAAGCATGCACATCGGAATGTCGGTCACATCGAACTTCCGATGTAATATCGGAATGTCCGACTTGAACTTCGAAAGAAACCCATTCCGGTGCATGCTTGATGACTTTGGGTCTCAACAAACATTAAAGTGACATTCATCCGAGCATTGAGACTATCCTAGATCATTCAAGATGCATCCTCTTAATAGTACGGCATTTCTACGACACAAAACATAGAAAATACAGCGTAATGCCGATTTACTCGCGTAATCTTGTTTGAGGGTATCCATCGCATGTAGACGATCTCAAATGAACCTTTTACTCGCTCATAAGCTCATTGAAGACATTAGTTTCTTTAATCGCTTGTCATTAATCAACCAAAACCAATTTGGGGGCCTAGATGCACTTTCAATCTCCTTTTTGGTGATTGATGACAACTCGATTAAAGCTTACAATTAAAAAGATATAATGAGCGATTAGTCTAGGTTTAGCTCCTCAAGATGTGCATTGAATAGGAAACGATTGCAAATGCACAATTTGAAATGAATTTTGCAGAGCTCCCCTAGAATCGAGCATATACAGAGACAATATGAATGCTAACAATTTAATGATCATTAATATTAAAACATCCATAAAACGAATACGAGTAGCAATCAACCAACATTGCTAAGAAATAAGTCCCGAGTTCACATGAAAACAAAGTTTGGAAACGAAACTTAAACGAAGGATGATAAAACGAGGGTAAGCTTTCTTTCTCTTCTCCCCCTTTGGCATCAAGCACCAGAAAGGAGAGAAGGAGAGAGAGAGAAAACTAGTCCGACTCCTCGGAGCGACATCGAGCGGACTCATCATCATCCTCGGACTCATCTGAAGCTGCGGTCGCTGGAGCAAACAGATCCTCAACTTCTTCTTCACTGCTCTCATCCTCTGAACACTCTAGATTTAAATGCCTCTGAATGTCCTTGAGTCTCTTGGTGTTCTTTTTGTGCGCTGCTGCATTGCCCTTGCACAAGACAAAGATTGACTTCAAAGCACGGAGGATTGGAGAGGATGATCCACTGGCGGCAGCAGCAGGAGGAGCAGTGGAGGAGGAGGCAGCACCTCTAGTCGAAGCACGCCTAGCAGGCTGAGCTGGGGCCTTGATCGCCTGACCGTAATCCAGCGTGCTTAGCATCATACTCAAAGTCTTTGATGAGTGATGTGCTCAATCATATGCATAATGAAAGGGGCATAGCCACGCCTTCTCTTCGGCTCTTGAAGCGATCAGTGATTTCATTCCAAATGAAATCGAAGACATCAAAAGGACGCTGTCCATCTCTCATCCTACTCTGATTTCTTGTATAGGATGAATATGAGAGGCGTCACCTTCCTTGGGAGCTAGCGTCTTCCTGAAAAGCCTGTTGAGACAGGCAAAGAAAGGCTTCATGCCTTTTGTGCTTCCTTCCTCAAAGTCTGCAGCTTCATCATAAAGAAAGTTCAGGTTGGAGGCACCGAGTGAGGCTTCATTGTGAATTTGATCCTTGTCGCGACAGTCAGCTTCGGTGAATCCAAAACAGCGAGCAAAGTTCACATAGGAAATCTCATACCAAGCTCCTTCAGTCATCCAATGCAAGGTGGAGACTCTGTCCTTGGAGATGTACAGGGTGGAGTAGAACTGAGCAATGATCTCAATGTTCGATCATCTTTGAAAGCTCATAATCCTCTTTGTCCCAGTTCTCTCACATGCTGCTATGACCTCAGTGAAGATAGCATCATCAGCTGCGGCCATATAGTCCCAGTCGACCCACTGCATCAGAATGACTGGATTCTTCCTAGTCAAGATGATAGACTCGTAGAAGTCCTGCTGAAAGAAATTCCAGAAGCGATAGTCAGTCGAGAACTGAGCAACCGCCCTGGGGTTCTGCTCTCTGGCTTCGCGCACTTTGGCGGCTTTCCCTTTGTAGCTCATGGGCTTCCTCTTTAGACGAGGATTCCTTTCTGCCTGCCTGAGCCTTGGAACTGCTGGGTCTGGGACAGGTTGAGATTGTGAAGCCCCTGCCACAGCTTTGCCCTTCCTGGAAGGCAAGGGCGCTCCTCGAGGAACATTCACGGTCTGAGCAGGAGGATCAGGCGGAGGGTCACTGATTTGAATCCCTGGGCCTCCACTGCCTCCACCTCTTCCTCTACCATGACCCTTTTGGTTCTTGTTCTGTTGGAGTCTGTCTTGGCCTTTTGGCACCTACCACTTCTGGAGTCTCTTTGAAGTGAGAGCCACCTTGATCGGGATCCATTGATCTAAGGACAAGAACGGAATCTGTTAAGCTTACGAGAGGAACAATCCTGCTTTGGTTTGGTTTCTGTAGACATCAGAAGTTCCGATTAAATATCGGAAGTTCCGACATGAGATCGGAAGGTCCGATAATTTCGATCGGAATGTCCGATGTTTACGGATCTAAACCAACACAATGTTTCTCCCAAACCAACCGATGGAAAGAATTGATATTTGTGAATTGAACCAAAGGAATAGATGAACAAGTTCACCGAAACGATTTCTCGAAAAGACGCCCTAGATCCAAAAGGAAAGGATTGAGCCCTAGGGTTTACCTCACGAAGAATGAGGAGAAATCGCGCGGAGAGGAGGGTCCTCTTCAAGATGGAGTCCTTCCCAAGCGAAGATCGGAAGTTCCGAGAGGTCGGAATCTCCGATAACGGCACAAAGATGAAAACGGGAAGGAGAGGCTAAAGAGACACGAGGAAAAGGACAAAAAAAGTGAAAGGGTACGGGCACTTTTTAAGTGCGGAGGACACATCGGAAGTTCCGACTTTACATCGGAAGTTCCGATGTGGAAACTACCGGACATCGGATATTAGATGGTTTGATCGGATGTTCCGATGTGTTGAGTTTTCCAGCCAACAGAGAAAGAAACAGGAATTTTGAGAGAAGTCTGAAAACTCTGAGTCATGTGAACTTAAGGAGGATCACTCCACTTGTCATCAGCAGGCATTCAAGCAATCAAAACTATGATTACAAGTGGATTGATCCAAGATTAAGATCCAACAAAAACATTTTGAAATTCACTCAATAGGTTTTTTAATCGTTTTGTTTTGAAATTTAGCTAACTATCAGCAGTCAATGAGTGCAATCTTTCAAGACACATTCCGATAGTCTAGGACGTTTAGTTCACTTCTTAGCTCACAAAAGTGCTTCTCATCTAGAGGTTTGGTAAAGATATCGGCCAATTGTTTTTCGGTTCTCACATAGGTAATATCTATGTCCCCCTTAAGAGAGTGATCTCTAAGGAAGTGGTGTCGGATATCTATGTGCTTAGTCCGAGAGTGTTGAACGGGATTGTTGGCTATTTTGATCGCACTCTCATTGTCACATAAGAGTGGGACCTTTTCCATACAAAAACCAAAATCCTTCAAGGTTTGCCTCATCCATAACAATTGTGCACAACAACTTCCCGCGGCAATGTATTCCGCTTCCGCGGTGGATAGAGCAACTGAATTTTGTTTCTTTGAGGACCAAGACACTAGTGATCTACCTAGAAATTGACAAGTCCCCGAAGTGCTTTTTCTATCCACTTTGCAACCCGCATAATCAGCATCCGAATAACCAATCAAATCGAATTTTGATCCTTTAGGATACCAAAGCCCTAAACTAGGTGTGTGAACTAAATATCTAAGAATTCTTTTCACGGCTACTAGGTGGCACTCTCTCGGAGCGGCTTGAGATCTTGCACACATACACACACTAAGCATAATATCAGGCCTAGATGCACAAAGGTAAAGCAATGAACCTATCATGGATCGATATACCTTTTGATCCACATGGTTACCTTCTTCATTTAGACCAAGATGACCGTTGGTTGTCATTGGTGTATGAATTGGCTTGGCGTTCTCCATGTCAAACTTCCTGAGCATATCTTTGATGTACTTTGTTTGACATAGGAACGTCCCTTCCTTGAGTTGTTTGATTTGAAATCCAAGAAAGAACTTCAATTCACCCATCATTGACATCTCAAATCTCTTCGTCATCAACCTACTAAATTCCTCACAAAAGTTTTTATTAGTGGATCCAAATATAATGTCATCGACATATATTTGGCACACAAATAAATCATTATCAACATATTTTGTGAAGAGAGTAGGATCGACTTTACCAATTTCGAAACCCTTTTTAATAAGAAAATCCTTAAGGCATTCATACCATGCTCTAGGTGTTTGCTTAAGCCCGTAGAGCGCCTTATGGAGTTTGTAGACATGAGTAGGGTTCTTATGATCCTCCATTCCCGGTGGTTGCTCAACGTAGACCAATTCGGCGATTGGACCATTTAGGAAAGCGCTCTTGACGTCCATTTGATAAAGCTTGAAATCATGGTGAGTAGCAAATGCAACCAATATACGAATTGATTCTAATCTAGCAACGGGAGCATAAGTCTCACCAAAATCCAAACCTTCAATTTGAGTGAATCCTTGAGCTACCAACCGAGCTTTATTTCTTGTGACAACTCCGTTCTCGTCTTGTTTGTTGCGGAAGACCCATTTGGTTCCAATCACGTTTTGATTAGGCCTTTCCACTAGTGACCATACTTTGTTTCTAACGAAGTTGTTAAGCTCTTCATGCATAGCCATTATCCAATCCGGATCTCTTAGTGCATCTTCAACCTTCAAAGGTTCCAAAGTAGACACAAAGGAGTAAAATTCACAAAAATTAGCTACTCTAGAGCGTGTAGTTACCCCCTTTTGGATATCACCAAGGATATTATCGACGGGGTGATCTCTTTGGATACTTTGATGCACCCTTGGATGTGGCATTTGAGAGACATGTTGGATTGGTTCAAGGTCTTCATCTTGAGCATCCTCCACGAGTTTGCTTGTACTTCCTAGAGGAATGTCTTGACTTTGGCTTGAAGTAGGAGGCTCGACTTGTGTAGATGAATTGTCTTGTTGTACCTTTTCTTGCGGCCTCACTTCACCTATTGCCATCTTCTTGATTGCAATGCTTGGCTTTTCCTCATTTTCTAGCACATTTAAATCAACTTGCTCTACTTGAGAGCCGTTAGATTCATCAAATGTCACGTCTCTCGCTATTTCAACACAACCCGAAGTTTTGTTGAAAACGCGATAGGCGTAAGCATTCGATCCGTATCCTAGCAAGAAACCTTCATCGATCTTTGGAGCGAATTTTGAGTTCTTGGGCTTCTTGTTTAGGATAAAGCATTTACTACCAAAAACTCTAAAATATGAAATGTTTGGTTTGTTACCGGTGAGGAGTTCATATGCCGTTTTCTTCAATATCTTGTGGAGATATAATCGATTGATGGCATGGCAAGCAGTGTTGACGGCTTCCGCCCAAAAATGGTCGGAGATCTTGTACTCATCAAGCATTGTTCTAGCCATCTCGATCAAAGTCCGATTCTTTCTTTCTACCACTCCATTTTGTTGAGGGGAGTATGGAGCGGAGAACTCGTGGTTGATTCCTTCTTCATCAAGAAATTCTTCGACTTGAGTATTCTTGAATTCACTTCCATTATCACTTCGAATCTTCTTGATCTTCAACTCGAATTCATTTTGAGCTCTTCTTGCAAACTTCTTGATTATCCCTTGTGTTTCACTTTTCTCTTGCAAAAAGAATACCCACGTGAAGCGAGAAAAATCATCAACAATGACTAAACCATACTTGTTACCTCCGATGCTTATATAAGCAACGGGTCCGAAGAGGTTCATATGTAGAAGCTCCAATGGTTTTGTCGTCGTCATGATGTTCTTCGCGGGATGACGCGCTCCAACTTGCTTTCCGGCTTGGCACGCGCTACAAATTCTATTTTTCTCAAACTCAACAGTGGTTAGTCCAATGATGTGATCCCCTTTGAGAAGTTTGTCAAGATTTCTCATGCCAACATGGGCTAGCCGGCGATGCCACAACCAACCCATGCTAGACTTTGCCAAAAGGCATGTTTGAAGTTTAGCACTATTTGCATTGAAATCAACCAAATAGAGCTTCCCATTCAAATATCCTTTGAACGCAATTGAGGAATCATCTCTTCTCAAAACGGTTACATCCACATTAGTAAAAAGACAATTATAACCCATCTCGCAAAGTTGCGACACGGATAGCAAATTGTAATTTAAGGATTTAACTAGAAGAACATTTGATATTGAATGATCATTAGAAATAGCAATTTTACCTAATCCCATTACCTCACCTTTACCATTATCTCCAAACACAATATTTTCATATTGTGACCCTTTTTCATCAAAAGATGAAAACATTTTCTTTTCTCCGGTCATGTGGTTGGTGCAACCACTATCAAGCACCCAACTTGATCCACCGGAGGTATAATCCTACAAGAGCACATTAGACCTTGGTTTTAGGTACCCAAATCCTTTTGGGTCCTTGCATGTTAGTGATTAAAATCTTCGGTACCCACACCTTCTTTTTACTCTTTTCACTAGAGTTGTGGGCACCGACAAAATGAGCGATCACTTTACCACTGTGATTTCTCTTCAACATATATGATGCATAGTGAATGGGATGAGTTGTATGATGTTGAGGATACTTCTTTGATTCTTGCCCGGTCTTAATGACTTGTGTGGTGGTCAATGGTTGCTTGTCATTTCCTTTGACAAACTTGATGCAATCCTTACCTTTTACCACCACACGATCATTTCCCTTGCAATCGTACTTATCATATCCTAGCCCTTCTTTATTTTTGTTTCCACGAGTGTTGATTGTTTTGTAGAGGGCATCCTTGGATTGATAAGTCTTGATGCAACCATACTTTACCAAAGCATTCAATCTCTCGTTTTCTCCTTTTAATACTTGCACAAGTTGGGAATTAGTAGAGCAAGCATTAATATCAATATTATAACAACGAGAGCAACCATTACTAGTGGAAGGAATAGAAGCCATTGAAGACTTAATGATTGGAGAGTTGAGGTCATTAAGAGACTCAATTTGCACTTCAAGAGCTTGAAGATTGTTTTCCAAGCTAATAACATTCTCTTGAAGCGATTCATTTGAACTCTTAAGGATCGTGATTGAATTGTTAGCCAAGTCAAGATCTTTGATTAGCAATTCAATTTTCTCCTTTTCCGTTGTGAGGAGTTTTTCAAAAGCAAGATTTCTCTTCTTTTCACAAATTAGCAATTCTTCTTTCTTTTCAAGAGTTTCCTCTTGGCTATCTATTCTTTTCAATAGTTTATTGATTTTTGCAATGGTAGATTTGTTTAAGTTGCAAAATAAAGCATCATCATCATCATCATCACTCTCTAATTCACTATCACTACTAGGGAGTTTTGTTTTAACCATTACCTTGCGCCCTTTGGCCATAAGACAAATAGGCGCGTCGTGGTCGGAGTCGTTATCGCTCAAATCCCCGAATAGTGACGTTGTTGGTGGAGAGGCTTCAATGGCGAGGGTGGCGACTTCTTCATCATCGGTGTCGGAGTCGGAGTCGTTTGAATCCCATTCTTCTCCAATGTGAGCTCGCCCCGAGTACTTCTTCTTGTACGTCTTGTTCTTCTTGAGCGGCTCATTCTTTTTGGTCTCATTTTGGTTGTTCTTCTTCTTTGGACAATCGGCGATGAAGTGTCCAACTTCACCGCTCATAGCAAGCCCTCTTGGTGTTTCTTCTTCCTCTTGATTTATCATTGAAGTTCTTCTTGTATTTGCTTGACCCGTCGTTTTTGAGGAACTTTTTGAATTTCCTCACAAATAGAGCCAAGTCTTCTTCGTCTTCGCTCTCATCTTCCTCTTCATCACTTGATGTTGATTCTTCCTTTTTGCTTGCTTTCAAAGCTATTTGCTTCGGTCTTGAGCTTGAGCTTTGCTTGGCAAGGTTCTTCACTTCTTTTGCTTCTTCCTCCATAAGCTCATGTGATAGAATTCTTCCTAGCACATCATTAGGAGTAAGCCTTTTGAAGTCTTTTCGCTCTCGTATAAGTGTTACGAGAGTCGAATTCCTTGGAGCAAAGGCTCTCAACATCCTCTTCACCACCACGTGGTCCGTCATATCCTTGCTTCCAAGCCCTCGGATTTTGTTCACAAGGATCATCAAGCGATCATACATTTGTTGCGGAGTTTCATCATCGTTCATGACAAACCTCCCCAACTTTCCTTCAAGCAACTCAATCCTTGATTCTCTCACACTTGATGTTCCTTCGTGAGCTACTTGGAGTGTGTCCCATATCTCTTTGGCTTCTTCTAAGCCATCCGCTTTGTTGAACTCCTCGGGACTCAATGCTCCAAGTAACACGCTTGCGGCTTGAGCATTTCGGTGGATGTTCTGTTCTTGTTGCGGTGTAAGCTCCATGTCGTCTTCCGGCATGTCTAGACCTGTACATACAATCTTCCAAACACTAGGATGGAGAGACATCAAATGCATTTTCATTTTGTGCCTCCAAGCGGAATAGTACGTGCCATCGAAGAATGGTGCACGCCCGGAGGGCACAGTAATATAGGAATACGAAGAGGAAGTATTTAATTTTTCGTAATTAAAAGGAATTTGAGCTCCCTGCGATGACGTGGAGGTGTCACCTTCCTTGGTCCTCGCGGGAGTTCCATGTCCGTCCTTTGGACTACCTTCTTCCCCTGACATGACAACCTTCAATCCAGTGTTGGCCATCACATTCCTTCAAGCGGTTAAGCCTTCGAGAAGGTATGGCTCTGATACCAATTGAAAAGATGAGAAAGTTGCCTAGAGGGGGGGTGAATAGGCAATTTAAAATTTAAACTAAATTTGTCGCAGCGGAAAGAGTATCGAAACTTCCGGTATTGGATTGGAACCTCCGATATAATCGGAACTTTCGATTCCAGATCGGAATGTCCGATCGACTTTGGATACGGACAATTTACAACTAAGAGCAACGAACTTAGGAAGCAGTATCAGAACGTTTAATCAACTTAATAAGGAGACAAGCTAAAGCAAAGTAAAGTAAAGACACGGATTTGATCCCGGAGTTCGGATTCTTGAGGGAATCCTACGTCTCCGTTGAGGAGGCTCCAAAGAGCCGGGTCTTTTCCAACCCTTTCCTCCCAAACCTCGGTCACACTTGAGGCTTGGTTCCACTATTGGTTCCTTTCCTTTCGGAGGCGGAGCCGGCCTTCACAAACTTATCACGGTGTCCCACAATCCTTGGGAGCTCGTGATCGACACCTAGCCGTCTAGGAGTCCTTCAACCTCCAAGAGAAACAAATGCACGGTTGAACAATCTTGGAGGAACACTCTTAAGCTCGAAATGAATGACACTTGCTTTTCACTCTAGCTCCAAATCTCACTTCTAGTCCTCACTCCTTGGATGATCCCTAAGATCAAAGGGGAGGGCTCAAAAGTAGACTAGAGAGGGCTCAAGGTGCACTAGAGTTCTGCCAAATAGAGTGTGTAACGCTCAAATGAGAGAGGGGTGGGGTATTTATAGTTTCTTGCAAAAACTGGCCGTTATACACCCACTCAGCTGCATATCGGAACTTCCGATCTCAACATCGGAATGTCCGATATGTACAAATGATCAAAACTCGAGCTCACTCCAACTGCCGAAAAAGGTGCATCGGAACTTCCGATGCCAACATCGGAACTTCCGATGTTCCCAGAAAAGCCCTTGACAAAATGCTTCTAAGTCCATATCGGACTGTCCGATATAATCATCGGAACTTCCGACTTAACATCGGAATGTCCAATCCACTATATCGGAGTGTCCGATAATTCCAGAGAGCTCCCTATTTCCGGTTTGAACATATCGGAACTTCCGATGTCAAATATCGGAACTTCCGATATTTCCAGAGAGCACCCTAGAAAGCATCAACAACGCATCGGAACTTCCGATCGAAAATATCGGAACTTCCGATGCATTTACCACACACCGGACTGAAGCAAGCATGCACATCGGAATGTCCGGTCACATCGGAACTTCCGATGTAATATCGGAATGTCCGACTTGAACTTCGAAAGAAACCCATTCCGGTGCATGCGCAGTGACTTTGGGTCTCAACAAACATTAATGTGACATTCATCTGAGCATTGAGACTATCCTAGATCATTCAAGATGCATCCCTCTTAATAATACGGCATTTCTACGACACAAAACATAGAAAATACAGGCGTAATGCCGATTTACTCGCGTAATCTTGTTTGAGGGTATCCATCGCATGTAGACGATCTCAAATGAACCTTTTACCTGCTCATAAGCTCATTGAAGACATTAGTTTCTTTAATCGCTTGTCATTAATCAACCAAAACCAATTTGGGGGCCTAGATGCACTTTCAATCTCCCCCTTTTTGGTGATTGATGACAACTCGATTAAAGCTTACAATTAAAAAGATATAATGAGCGATTAGTCTAGGTTTAGCTCCCCCTGAAGATGTGCATTGAATAGGAAACGATTGCAAATGCACAATTTGAAATGAATTTTGCAGGAGCTCCCCCTAGAACTGAGCATATACAGAGACAATATGAATGCTAACAATTTAATGATCATTAATATTAAAACATCCATAAAACGAATACGAGTAGCAATCAACCAACATTGCTAAGAAATAAGTCCCGAGTTCACATGAAAACAAAGTTTGGAAACGAAACTTAAACGAAGGATGATAAAACGAGGGTAAGCTTTCTTTCTCTTCTCCCCCTTTGGCATCAAGCACCAGAAAGGAGAGAAGGAGAGAGAGATAAAACTAGTCCGACTCCTCGGAAGCAGCATCAGAGCCAGACTCATCATCATCCTCGGACTCATCTGAAGCTGCGGTCGCTGGAGCAAACGGATCCTCAACTTCTTCTTCACTGCTCTCATCCTCTGAACACTCTAGATTTAAATGCCTCTGAATGTCCTTGAGTCTCTTGGTGTTCTTTTTGTGCGCTGCTGCATTGCCCTTGCACAAGACAAAGATTGACTTCAAAGCACGGAGGATTGGAGAGGATGATCCAAGACAAGTGAACACCTGTCTATGCTCTTTTAGTGCATATCACATTGCTTATCCCGATATCGACAAGTGAACACATGTCTATGCTCTTAATCTCTTTATTCCGTGGAGGTCAGATAAATAAAGAGCCAGAATATTTTATTTTTTAAGAATTTTTATATTATCCTATATTTTTTAGCGATTGTAAAAATCTGTATCGAATTTTATTACATAATAGTTAATAATTTTATATAGAAATAAATTTTCTTATCTTATATTATTTTTTGCCCCTCAAATTATAATATTTTTGGAATTTCAATTCCAAATAAGACAAAAAAGTTATATTTTTCACTTATTATGGAATTAAAAAATAATCCTTAATTTCCTTTTATTTTTATTCCTCTATTATTTTTGTTGCTACTTTTTTATCTAATTTTGAATTTTAGGTTTTAATCTAGAGTTAAAATCAAATGGCTAATATTAATTTTGTTGTTTATTCTGAATTTATTTTGATTTTCATTGTTATTTTTTAATTGTGCATATTAGTTTTATATTATAATTCGTATATAAATACAACTGCTAATTTTTATTTCAAATTTTAGCTATGTGTAGGCTTTAATTTGGATTTTGTATGGAAGTTAAATGGGTGGTTTCTTTTTATTTTTATTCCAAATTTCTACTATTTTTTTATTATGCTTGGTATGGATAATTTCTTCTAATCTAAGTCGTTAATTTTATTGTTAGTTTTTATTTAATTTTGAATGTTAGTTTTAGGTTAGATTTGATATACAGATCCAACTACTAACGTTTATCTAATAATTCTGAATTTTAGCATTGTCTTGGTTTTAGTTTGGAGTTTATATGATAATCAAAATTTATTGTTATTTTTTTATTTAATTTTCAATATTAGTTTTATGTTAGATTTGATATACAAATCTAGCTTTTAATTTTTATCTAATTTTATTTCAAAATTTATCTATATACGGGTTTTAATTTAGACTTCATGTGAAAATCAAATGGTTAATTTTTTCGATGTTCAAGACCTAAGGTCCCTAAATCGAGCTTACGAATGTAATATTGGTTGTCTTTGTCAAGTAAATCAAAGATTTGAAAGGTAGGACACGAGATTCTTCTTATTGAGTTACAAATGTTCAAAACACTAATGCCTAATCTTAATTAGCCTTTCTAATCACCACACCCCTTTTTTGATCTTTCCGGAAGCCTCCTATTTGTAGCAGACAAAGGAATGTCAGTTTGTCATCTTCTAAGAGGTGTCTTTTCGCCAAAAGGTGTCCTCTCGTCAAGAGACATCTTTTCGTCCAAAGGTATCTTTAAGTAAAGAGATGTCTCTTCGTAGAGAGTAACTTCTAAATGGCTGTCTATACCTGTTAGAGAAAGCGTCTTCCGCACGCTGGTATTATGCGGTGGTAACTTCTTTTCCAACCTCAATTAGGTTGGGGCGAAGACGAATATAACTGACTTGAACGCTGGTCAAGGTCATCCCGACCATCATATGTGTAATTGGTCGGGGTAACAAGGGCATACAATTTTCCCGACCAATGCTATGTGCACTAGTCGGGAAAATTTTCCACGTGATGATATTTAACTCTGGTTGAGATCATAACCAGGTAATGGGTCTTGGGCATTGCCTTTATTTATAGGCTCTTTTTCTTTATTTGAAACTGTAACCTCAAAATAGAATAGGGTACGTTAATTGTCGTCAATTTTTTTTTTATTTTGAATTTCTATTATTTGCTATTATACTTGGTATGGACTCTTTCTTTTAATCTAAACCGCTATAACTCAGGTCCGCTAGAGAGTCGGTTGATATCTTTCTTAAAATAATAACATAGAATGGTTATTATAGTTCAACTTAGTCATGATACACCAGATTAAGGGCATATGTTTCGCTTTTTGTGAGAATTTTTAGGTTGTTTCTATTTTTAACAAAGATCCAAAGGTGGTTATAATTAGGGTTCACCAGATTAAGAACTAGATATTTTGTTTTTTTATGATAATTTTCAGCCTATTTTTTTTTTCTTAGCAACTATCTACGAGCTTTTAATAAGTACGAGAAAACTATAACCTGCAATGATTAGATTGGGATTGAAGCCAAAAGAAGAAGAATCCATTAGAACTTATTAAATAATGTGTGCAATAGGTTTTGGGAGAAAAAAAACATGTAGAAAAATCGGTGCAAAGCCATAAGACTATATCTGGCAGCTTCCCTTCCCTCTCCAAATCCCTTCGCGAACAGATCCCAAGTGCTCCAGCGGATTCTCTTCACGATTCTCTTCGGAAGGGATTCAAACAGTGAATCTCTTTATAAAGGGATTCTCTCTCCAATTCATACACAAGTTCCCTTAAGTGAATGCTGTTGGAGATAGTAGAAAATAAAGAAAACCGCAACTGAGCGAGCCTGTTGCATTAATGACGGGGCGATGTCTGGCTTCTTGGGCCTTGATCTACACACGTTGTCAGATCAGTGAGCTATATACATAGTGATTATATATATAAGCAGCCCAAGGTTTTGTAAGTTTTCGTCACGGTTCACCTGTCGTCGTATGCAGGATCACCTGGTCAAACTCGGCACTACTGGATTCAGGTTAACCTCTGACCAGCGAGGGTTTAATTTTTTACTGCAGTTGCGTCCGGCTGTCCGCTAATCGATTCCGCCTGTGATTCTGCTTAATTTGCTCGACTTTTGGCTATATAATAATAGTATATTTATTTATACTGTGCATGCCTGCAGCTGGTGCGTGCTCGGAAAAAACGACAGGCTCTCATCTCGTGGCGTAAAGCGAAGGCCAGCCTGGTGGTTAGTGGGGAGGTCATTGCTGGTTTAGTGGAGTACTACTACTACGCTGGCTGAAGGACAAAACAAAAGCGCGCGCGCAGGTGGGAGTGGAATCCTATGCTGTAGCAGTACCAATCACTAATGTCTCTGCAGCAGCTTGCATCCTCGCACACAGCCTGATCTGTATTCGCATCATCACATGTACTGAACGCTTCGTGCTAATAATAATAATAATAATAATCTCTTTAAACCCTGCAAAGTACCAGCAAATCTGGCAGCCGTACGTATACCATGCCCATCCACGTCGTCTTGCCATGCTCCTCCCTTGTGTAGAGTTGTGATTGCTCGCTACCACGAGTTCTTTGTGTGCTGCTACTACAAGTCTAGAACCTCCAGCCCAACTGTTGCAACGGAGGAGACAACGCCTAAAATTTAGTAGTGCCAACTACTCGCATAGCAGTAGAAAAATGGCGGTGTAATTATCCGTACTCCGCTACGCCTCCCCTTTAATCATGCGAAACACGGTGAATCGCAGCACGACGACGCAGACCACGGCGCAATGATGAAGCACAACATGGAACCTGCGCAAATCAGTACTCTCTCCGTCCAGGTTTACATGATGTAATTATTTTTGTCACGTAAATTAGGAAAATATTAAGGATAATTAAATTATTCTTAATTATTATCACTAAGCACTATATTTAGTACATGCACATAGATCATATAAAATAAATGTAGATATTTATTAGAGGTATAGAGAAAATATTACAGTGATTTTGTATTAAAATATGGAATATGATATATATTTATTGACAAAGCTATAAAAAAAATACGATTTATAAACATGGACCGTGGGAGTTCTAGCTACTACGAACTATAGTACTACTAGCATCCAACTAACGATGCGCTTTCGAATTATTAAAGGCCTACCAAGGATGCACTTTTCAAAGATGATCAAGCTATGCACTAAGGGAAAAAGAATGTGGGTCTAAGCTGCATTGCAGGCTGGAGTACAATACTAATTAGTATGGTATAAAGAAACCATAACCAGCCACTGTCAGCAACTAATAAATCGGAAGGCTGCATTATAGAAACACTAATTGGGATGTGATCAACAGCTAGATAAGTGTATGTATAATAGGACTACCTTAGTTGACTCTTAGCCGAAATATCATCTTTGGTCTACGTGAAAGAGTGAGAAAAGAGGAGAGAAAACAGAGCTGACTCTTACTTAGTACTCCCTCCGGTCACAAATAGTAGTCGGTTTCGAATACGTGCAGTTAAACTTTTAAAAATTTAGTTATTAATATCTTTTTAAATATTTAGATTGGATGGATAAAAATCATATGTGTAGATTCGCCTCGAAACATACTTTCATAATATTATAATTTTGTTAAAATTTTAAAATATATTACAATATAAATTAAGGGTCAAAATTGAGTTTTGGGGACCATGCCGATGTCCAAAACGACTACTATTTGTGATCGGAGGGAGTAACCAACTTTGCACAAGAGCATAGGTAAAGTATTTATATACAAAAGATGAGAGATAATTATTGCACAATATCTATAAACAATTTTTAGAGATGATTATTGTATAAATTGATTTTAGCTTACTATTAGCCAATAACGTTTGCTATTGTATTTACTCTAATAGCAGAAGTAGTTATTAGTCATGACTAGTACTGCCAACTGGGATGAGGACAGAGCAGAGAGCTTAAGCTGCAGGCCCCAAAGCAGCAAGTGAAGAACATTCAAAGTTGCTGTTTAAAAAGGGGCAGGCAGCAACGCTCGATCCAATTCACTTCGAATCAAAAACAGGCAAGTCCTAGTCCAGCTTGTGTGCTGTCTGCATCTGCCTCTGTTGTGTTCTGTGGCCATCTGATCTGAACGGCACTCAGGGTTCACCTTTTCGTTTTGCCGATTTTCGAATGAACAGTAAAATTTGATAATTGCAAAAATCAAGCCAAAAATTGAGTCGAAAATCGTATAAATTTAAAAACCAGATTTTTTTTGAAAAAAATTCAAAAATCGTCGAAAATCGACGATTTATCGATGGAAAATCGACAACCATGTTGAACTTTTTGTGCGGTCGACTTTTGGTAGCGATTTTTGACGAAAATCGACCGATTTCCACCAATTTTCGACCGGTTTTTGATACGTAATTTTTTTTTGAATTTTTTAAATTTTTTTAAAATTTTTTTTAATCGGACCGGTTTATTGACCAGTTTTTGATGTCGAACCCTAGCGGTACAGTCGACTTTAGACGATTTTTGAAACCCTGACGGCACTGCTCTAGTGCTCTACCCTGCCCCTGCCTGTGGTACGTGCGTTGCATGGATCGGACACGGACAGCATTAGTAGGAGCGTTGTTGCATGCTTGCATACCATTATTTTGTACAGGCAACGCACAGGTAGGCTCTCGGTTTTTTTTTCTTCTTTTTTTTTTTTCTGACCATCAGTTGCATGCCATTCAGAGGCGTATATAGCTGATGGACATAAGTGTACAGATGCACACCTAAAATTTTTAATAAAAAATTCAGTATATAATAAGTATATTAGGTGTACTAGTTACATGCCCGTGCGTTGCTACGAAAAACAAAATTGATAACGAAAAATAAAGATTAAAACATAAAAAAAATTATTTCACAAGATCAAACATCTATCTTTAACGCTTCGTTTCTTGCTAAAGCTGGCTAATTAAAGCAACGCTTCGTTTCTTGCGTAGGGCAATTAAGCAGGGCAATTAAGCGACAATTAATGACGTGGGAAGAATGGACCACTGCCACCAACTGCTGCTTTAGAATAGTAGAGATATATTACTAAGTATACTAAAAAATACGTCTTCCAATCTCTAAGTCTATTTCAGCATATTCCATCCGGTTCATCTTCCAATCTTTCCTATATAGCCCAATAGCCAAGGTTTAGTCTTCCACTATTCCTTAATTCTAACACCTAACTCCCTCTCAATTCCGCATGCCACACGCTCTCTCGCTCTCTCTATGTCGGCGACGCAGCTGGTAAGCGACAGCCTGGCAACAATGAACGAGGGCCATAGGGCAGATGCATGCAAGCTGGCAAGGAGCAAGTCAGTGGACGAGCACCGAGCAGCCATGGGCACTGGCAAATGGGCGGAGGCTGCAAGCTAGCTCTAGCCCCTATGGCACAACAAACACTAACTCAGGAATGGAGAGTGTGACACCAGCGACAGTTGACAGGTAAGGGTAGAGTTGTCTGGTGGGGCAGGGAGAAGCACGTGACGTGTTGTAGAGCAACCCTGTGGGTGCAGTGAGCATGAGCTAGGGATGGAAGGTGCAACGCCAGTGGCGATTGGCGAGGCAAGGCGGTGACACCCAACGGGGGCAGGAAGCGGTGTTAAAACAACAAGCAACATCTGAGCATTTAGCATCGGCGATCACACAAGTGAATTTCATTCTTGATTCCCTAATCTGAAATCCCTAATTCACAAATCTATCAATGTTATGTTGATTTGTAACGATGAACTATGATTCTTCAAGTGTAGCATGTACATTATTCCAAAATGAAGAGAAAATATGTAGATTTTAATTAAATCCTTATTTCATAAATCTCTAAATTATTTTAGGTGTTGTCTCTAGTAAGAACAATTTATACTTTATATTTTTTTTCTATTATGAACCTTTATATTTTATATCTAATAGTATTTTTTGTAACTTTGAATATCTATCTGGAAAATTTTGGATGTGCCACTGATATAATTGCCTCCATGTGATGGGGGTAGGTAGTCAAGTTGAGTAGTATATACAGTATGCTGTAATCATCGTAAATGACGAGGGTCAAGATTTAGGGCTTGTTTTTTTGTAGGCACCAGCCAGAGTTGCTCCTTTTTTTACTTGCAGGTTGCCCTGGAAACTAAGGCTGATAAATGCACAGTAGTAACATAAGGAAGACAGGACAATGTATACGTGGATAGCTCAGCAGCGAAGCCCTAAAACTACTTCGTCTTTTTTCTGTGTCGTGTACTCGTGTACTCTTGTGTGAGGGTTACAAGGTCAAGTATTGGCTGGAGTAGCTAGCTATGTCATGCTAAAGACATGTACGTAATAATATAGATGGCAGTTATTTATAATACACCTTTATATTATATTAAAGGTAATTTATATAATAGACTATCTATATAGCTATATGTAATGATCTCTTATATAATTAATAGACTATATGTATCATCTTTTGTATATGCCCAAGTAGAAGTATCAATGCTAGGGGTGAACGAGAGTTAATATGTGCCCGTAGGTGACTCCAAGCGCGAGGAAACATATGCTGCAACGTGACTTCATCTTCCTTGTCACGAACTGTATGTAGTAGAGACCGAATGTGCAGCACGTACAGAGGTCTGTGCCGCAAATGGCGTGTGTCATGCAATGCAATGATTCTATACGCACCATCTATCTTATATCATTTTGTATGCGTTTTGTGCATCTTTATGTTTATAACGTGTACATTGATTTAATTATAATTCTATAATTTTAGAGTACAACACTCAGCAAAAAAGGGTAACTACTATCCATTAAAATTTCACAATTTTACTGAACAAAAAACATTCAAAAACTATCGATTCAAATTTTCTAATTTTATGGTACATCAGTGAACAAAAAAAAAATTAAAAATATCTATTCAAATTGCCCAATTATGTGGTACATCAATCAACCAAAAAAATTCAAAAACTAACAATTCAAACTACACAACTTTCCAGTATATCAGTCGAAAATTTTCCGTGACAGCCTGTTCCCAGCTGGACTCCAACCCCGACTCCTCCTCGTCCACCTTCATTTCTCCCGCAAAAACCGCTCCACGGACGGGCGCTTCCGCTGCCTAACTGTCTCGCTTCCAAGTGGGGCCTGCCGACTATGAGCCCACAAGTCATCGAGAATCTGTCCCGCGCTGGTTAACGCGATCGCGGAATACAGTATTAATGGCGATGATAATTGATGGATCCATACGTACACGCCTCAAACTCCAGCCAATTCCTAGCCGCTCGCCTTTTTTTTGCCCCCTGCATTTGGCTAGTGTTGAATTGCCAATCCGTCTCTCTGTTTGCTAGAGGAAATCCACCTTCATTGCGTCCAAACCCGCTCTCTCTCTCTCTCTCTCTCTCATCTTGAAGGGAGTATTTTTTTTGTACATATTTTTCTTTATATACAGGTCAAGTCACAGTCTGTTCTGGTTTAAGATTCCGTAGGGAATTTAGCTGCCCTATCCGTAGCACGAGACAGCTCACGACAGCAGGGCTGGTAGAAAAGGCTGTTCTGTTCCTTGTACGCAATACACTAGCGTTTCTGCACTTTTCTGATGTTGAACTAACAGCTTCTGCGAGTCGGCGTAGCACTCTGTATCCTTGGTAAAAAGAAATACTTCGCCCGTCCAAATTTACGAGATATATTTTATAAATGACTACATTTATAAATATATAATGTATTTTTATATTTTTAATGTAAAACTAGTACTAGTTACATGCCCGTGCGTTACTACGAAAAACAAAATTGATAACGAAAAATAAAGATTAAAAAATAAAAAAATATTTCACAAGATCAAACATCTATCTTTAACGCTGCTTTCTAAGTAAAGCTGGCTAATTAAATCAACGCTTCGTTTTTTGCGTAGGGCAATTAAGCAGGACAATTAAGTAGGGCAATTAAGCAGGGCAATTAATGACGTGGGTAGAACTCACCACTGCCACCAACTGCTGCTTTATAATAGTAGAGATGATGCTTTTACTATGTATATATTGAATATAACGCTTAGAGACGGTCGCGAGCCATGAAATTTTGGTAGTCTGGACAAGCTTTACTACGGACAATAAATACAAACAAGTCCATATATACATCACATAGGCAAAATTAAGACCAGTAATAAGTTTTTTATACTAAAAGCATGTTCAATATATGTGTGAACATCTATGGATGAAAATAGATAAAGATGCGACAAGAACCTCACTACGACACTACCAACGCTTCCAACAAAAGGGACTCTACAAGATAAAAGTATGTTGATTAGTGTATCATAAAACATAAAAAAAATATTCGCATTGAAATATTGAACTAGTGCATCGCATACTACTAATGTGATAATCACGCCTAGTATGAGGTAAACTCATTTTCCGAGTATTCATTCTTTTGAATTGTCCCATAATGGTAACATCATTAGGTGCTTTAAATATATCCTGCTCAGGGTAACACACTATCAATTAATTGAACCATCATCTTTAATCTTGTTGCACAATTTAGACTTGATAATTTTCATTGCTGAAAAGGCTCTTTCAACGGATGCCATTGATAATAGCAATAACAACGTCAACTCAGGGCCTGTTTGGCAACAAAGTATTTTCATAGTTTCTAAGCAAAACTATGGTTTTGAAGAATACCATGGTATTTTTGGCAACATGGTGTTTGGAAGCAACTCCAAAAACTCTGTTTTGAAAACCATGGTATTGCCAATACCATGGTATTTTTGGAGTATTGAAAACTCCACTCAAAGTGGAGTTTTGGGCTTTTGGTGGTGGTGTAGAGAGTGAAAGGTGTCAATACTTTGAAAATACCATGCAAAATACTTTGTAGCCAAACAGTTTTGTCGGTGTTTCGTGCACCGGCAATACGAATTTATGGTCGGATGGGGTCGCGCGCTCCCTCTCCCCGAATGGTCGACTCAAGGAGTCAGAAGATGTATACTGGTTCGGGCAGAATGTCCCTACTCCAGTTCGTGCGGTGTGGATGTATTGATCTTTGGGAGATGGACAAGGGGTGTACAAGCGAGGCGGACGGTCGGCTGTCCGATCCCCTTGATGCTTTCGCTAGGGTGGCGAGGCTACCTAGAAGACTATTTTTTCTCCGCCCCCCCTCTCGGGCCCTGCCCCTCCTTATATAGACGGAGGGGGCAGGTTACACGGGAGTTGGGAAAACTACGAGAAAAGGGGCCTGCACGTCTTGAAATCTGGTTCCTGTCTTGTCCGTCCGACCCCTGCCCGTCCCGAGGCAGGGTTGGTGGTTCTGTGATAGCAGTCTTGCGTAGTGCTGTCTGGGTGGCGTGTTGCGTGGTGCTCCTGTCAGCCTCGGTGGCTTTAATGGCGCTTGACATTGCCTTGGCCTCAGGAAGCGGCGTAATCTTCGCGGCGTGCCAGCGGCGATCGGGGCTTGACTTCTTCGGTGGCTCTTCTGACAGTCTTGGGAAGGAGCCACCTACCCTGGTACGGATGTCAGGGGACGCCGTGCACACGGCAGCTCCCTGACACCGGTGCGGCCCCCACCGGTTCGTGCGTCGGTGGAGTTTGTTGTTCGTGCGCTTTATCCCTAGGCGGTCGGGTCCCGCCGACCTCCCGAGGTCGGAGGGCGCCGACCGCCCAGGGTCGGCCCCGCGCAGTGTCGGGTCTTTCGCGTGGCCCAAGCGCTGGCCTCCGCCGCGATTGTCACCTGCTCGTGTTCCGGTGATGATGGGGTACCATGGCATGGGTACTCGCCAAGAACCCGAGCCCCGAGCGGGTCGGAGAGCCTTCGGGGTTTAACTCTGGCGGTGGTAGCCGTCGGCCCTGAGGTCGGTGATGCTAGGTCGTCGTGGCTGCCTGGGAGCCGTGCCATCCTAGAAAGAGCTCCGGTGAGCACCGCTGGTAGTTCTCGAGCCCCGAGCGGGTCGGAGAGCCTGGTCGGGGTTTAGCCCTGGCCGAAAAGTGGCCGCGGACTCGAGGTCGGCGACGCTTTGGTCGGCCGCGCTTTGTCGGTCATGCCCGCCAAAGAGCCCGGTGCGCGTAGCGCACCGTGGGTGTAGTCCAGCCCCGAGCGTCGTGGAGGCCGGCTGGGGTTTACCCGGCCGAAAAGTGCGCGGACCGAGGTCGGCGACGCTTTGGTCGGGGCGCGCCTTGTCTGGTCATGCCCGCCCAAAGAGCTCCGGCAAGGCGAAGCACCGGTGGTGTAGCTCTGAGCGGTCGTGGAGCCGGTCGGGGTTTATCCTGGCCGAAAAGTGGCCGCGGACCACGAGGTCGGCGACGCTTTGGTCGGGTCGCGCTTTGTCTGGTCATGCCCGCCCAAAGAGCCCGGGCGCGCTGAAGACCCGGCAGGTGTAGCCCCGAGCCCCCGAGCGGTCAGGAGCCGGTCGGGTTTACTCTGGCCGGACTCGGCAAGCCACGGTACGTGGGTCCTCGAGTCGTGAGCGACGCGCGTTTACCTTCGTCGGTTTGAACGCCGTGCTCGCGGCGAAGCTACTATCGGGTAATCCGAGTGGAACCTTGGCGATCCCCTTGAGGGGTTCGTTTCGCTTAACGTAGCTCCCGTGGGCGTCCGACTACCGGGGCGTTCCATAAAAACCTTTCCTTACTCGATCCCGTGTCTGATCGCCGGTCGTCTGGCCGACCGAGCGCTGGCCGCCGCTACTCATCGATGAGTTCGCGAGAGAGTGTGAGGTATGGTCTCGGACGCGAAGTCACAGTGATTGGGTCGTCCGCCGACCCATCCGGAGGCCCTCTGGGGCTGCGACTCGCCTCGCTTCTTTTTACGTCTTTGGCGGCTTCGTTCGGTACCGGCCGATTTGGCCTTCGTAACTACGCAGTGCCGGGCCTCGGTGCGAGCCTATAGGCGGCTTGCCCTCCCGAGGCCGGCGCCCGATGGACCGCTTGCATACCTTTCGGCATGGCGCCCGCCCATCGTAATCGGGCGAGTTCGCGATGTCGGCGCGCGCGAGGCGCGGCCGTCTGTCGAGCGATTAATGCGCATGGGATTTAAATGGATCATGCATCGCACGGGAGACGGGCGAGGCGAAAGTGACGGTGCGGCGATCGCGTTGATTTGCGCGAGAGGCGTCGATTTCGGCGCGAGGCGCTGCTCGTTTCGCCGGGCGCTTATAAAGGAAGGAGTGGGTGGCGTGGTAGGCGCCAAGCCCTCTGTTCGCGCTCTGCAAAAAAGGACTAGGGAAGAAAGTACACGAGGGACGAAGAGGAGCTTCCTGCTTCGCCGCGTCGTTCCCTGCTTTCCTTCGCGCATTTGGGAGATGTCGCTGAACCCGCACTCGGCCGCGGCGGGTCGCTATCTCGGTCTGGAGAGGAAGGAGTTCCTTCCTTCGCGGCCCGAGTCCGGTTGGCGAGTTCCGCCGGCCGGGACCGAGGTCCCCGAACTTGAGGACGGGCGAGATAGTCTCACATTTGGCGTCCTTCTACGAACGGGCTTGGACTTCCACTCCACCCGTTCGTCCGGGGGTTGCTGCACTATTACGGGGGAGAGGTTCATCACCTGAACCCGAATGGAGTCCTCCATATTGCGGTCTTTATGACGCTGTGTGAGGCCTTTCTGGGGATTGAACCCCATTGGGGGCTCTGGCGCCACTTCTTCTTCGCGAGGTCGTCACCGGACACCACCGGCCTCCTCGGAGCTCTGATGATCCAACTGCGCAACCATCGCAAGCCGTTCTACGTCGATTTGAAGCTGCCGACGTCTAACCGGGGGTGGCATAGCGAGTGGTTCTACGTCCGGAACCTCAACAACAGTGCCCCTCCCTTCAGTGGGAATTTACCAACGCCGCATCCTTGTTGGGGCTGGGGTCCTGAGGCGAAGGACCGGAAGAAGGTGGACGCGATCCTTGAAAAGCTCGCAGACTGAAGCGCGGGCCTGGCGAGGCAAGGTGGTCTCAAAGACGTTTATGGAGAGGCGCATCCAACCCCTCAAGGATCGGTTACGTCCCATGTTTGAGTACATTGGGCCGACCGACCCTGCGAGGTCGTCGGAGCGGGAGCTCCCTCCGTCGGAGATCCCCGCGCGCGTGTCTGCAGTCTCCATTGCGGGAGATACCGAGCCAGCGGGCGAGGCGCCTGCGCCGTTCTCGGCGCAGAACCCTCCGGACTTGGTACGTCCGGTGGCTCTTGTTTGCTTTTGTTTTGTTCTGCTCCCTCGTCCCCTTATCCGAGCGTGTTCTCGCAGGGGCTCGGTGGACTGATCTCCCGTCCCTTGCTGCCGGGGGAAAAGGAGTTGAGGGCGGCCGCGCGCCTCGAAAAGGAGAAGCAGGACGCCGCCCGGCTAGCGAAAAAAGAGGCCACCAAGACGCGGAAGAGGAAAGAGCGCGCGATCGGCCGTCACAGGGCGAGGAGGTCTCGGAGGAGACCTCGGAGGAGACCTCGAGTGAGGGTGACGAGGAGTCGTTGCCGAGCGAGGAGGAGAAGTCGCCGGAGGCGGTCGCGGCCGCGACGCTGGTCCTGGGCCGATCAGCGGGGCCGGCGACCATGCTCCTCCAAGAAACCGCGCGTTAGGGTTTATCTTGAGCGCAGTCCTGTCGCCTCCTCGCGGGGTCCGGCAAAGAGGGCACGCCAAAGCCGGTTATTCGCTTCCTCCGTAAGTGACTTACGTAATTCCTCCGGTGCTATCTTCTTCAGTAATTCTCGACCGATCAGGCGCAGGGCCACACCCGGGCTGGAGGGCGCCGAGTCCTACCGGCGGTGAGGAATCGCCTTCCGGCCTCTGTCGCGGGCGGCGGTGGTCGTCGGGGCGGGATCGTCGGATGCGCCTCGCAGTAGAGCCGTCGGTGAGAAGACGCCGCCGGAGGGGACGATCCGCCGCCGCCGGATGCGACCATGCGCGTAAGCTTCCGTCGGGCGTGCTCGCCGCGTTGCCGATCGCTGAGACCGGCTGGTCCTCGCTGCCGCTTTCCTCGTTGCCGATCGTAGAGGTCGCCGCGAGCCCGCCGCCGGAAGCATTGGGGTTTGCGGGCGTCGCAACGCCGGGCGGACGAGATCTCGCCGCCGCCGCCGGGCCGCCGCTGGCCAGCGGCCCGAGTGTCGCCGAAGAAGCGCAGCCGGCCATACAGCGTTCCGGCCGGGCGGAAATCGTGGCGATCGCCGATCGCTGGCTGATTACGCCCGACCGGCCGGGGTCCTGCTCGCTCGATTTACGCGCGTAACGCCGCGATTGGGACGCTCGAGGAGGAG
Organism: Rhipidocladum racemiflorum; assembly: GCA_036346355.1. Classification (NCBI taxonomy): domain Eukaryota; kingdom Viridiplantae; phylum Streptophyta; class Magnoliopsida; order Poales; family Poaceae; genus Rhipidocladum; species Rhipidocladum racemiflorum. Next base: position 42,535,350 of record CM070582.1, read on the forward strand.
ATGGGAAGGATCCACGCCGACCTTACTCTCGTTGTTGACGCCGCGTCAAGGCGAGGAAGTCCATTGCTCAGGAGTCCCGCCGCCAGATCGGTAAGTCCGACGGATTTGTCTTTTGTGCATCTCTCGACCGAAATGGAGATCGACCGGGCGGTATTCGCAGCGCTTGACATCCCGAGCGGTGGACAAGTCGATGTTCCTCCCAGACTTGCACACCGGGAGTGCCGTGAGGAAAGAGCTGCTCGACGCCGGAGGGCGCTTGCCGCCGAAAGCAAGGACGGCCGCCTCGGCGGGTCGGCCGGGGAGGTCACCAAGCCTTGCGAGAGGCTCGGCCGACGCGGCGGAGTCGTTGGCCACCGAGGAGAGAGGGCCAGTCGTCCCCTAGCGGATGCCGCGGCCAAGGCCTCTGCGGTCCTTGCAGAAGGATCCGCCGGCGAGGCCGCCCTCTATCGGGAGGAATGCGAGTCGGCCCGCAGGAGGCCGACCACCAAGGCCGGCGGGATCTCGCCGGGGAGCTCGTGACGATGAAGGAGCTTGCCGGCCGTGCTACGGCCGGCCGAAGCGCGTGCCAAGGTCGAGGAGGAACTTCGCGCCAAGGAGGCTTCGTGGTCGGTGAGTAGTTCGTTCTTCCGGAGTCACCACGCAGCGGCGTCCCGACGCCGTTTTCGTCCCTCGCAGATCTGCGAAAAAGCCTTAGCGACGGCCGGAGTCGCGAAGGGTGGCGGTGGAGGGGCGACGCGGCGGTCGAGTCACGCGACTTCGGCCCTTTGGACAAGCTACCGGCGGAGAGGATGCGGCGATACGACGGCCCGGTGACGGTCCTCCATGTGGGCGCCCAGGCCGCTGTGGCCGGTTCGGGCTTACTCGGTCCCAGCGCCATCCTCGCCATGCTTGGATGGATCCTCGAGCGCTGCCGAGGCGTCGGCGGCGAAAGCGGCGGTGCTTGGCGCTTCCTCGGCCCTGGTCAACACCGTCTCTTATTACGACGTCGACCTTGAGGCGGTCGGGAGCGGCGTCACGGCCGAAGCGACGAAGAGGTCGACACGTTCATGGCCCGGGTCGATCCGGGCGCCCAAGAGAGTGCCGGCCGAATCTCGCCGCGCGAAATCCTCCGTCGGAAGGGGGAGGAAGATTAGTTTTCCTTCTCTTCTTTTTTTTGTACAGAACATGTAATGAACATGATCGCCTCTAGTCGAGCTCAACGCCGGCTGTTTTAAGTTACTCTGCCGTCTACCCCGTGTTTCTTTTATGAATTTGGGCAATTTTTTCAACCGTAGCTACTGGGGGGCCTGGGTGCCCCGAGAGCGTGGCGTTGCACCAGGTTCATGCGAAGAGGACACGGCGAGGCGAGCTGCCTCGAGCGATTGCTTGGTGAAGGAAGTGTCGGGGTCGGACCACCTCCTTCGCGAAGCTTGGCGGGTTGAAAAGCTAACCTAAGTGGGGGTGCTTCGACCGCTCATAGTGTTTCTTGCTCGGAGGGCTTGTTTCCCTCCGCAGAGTGCCACTTCGAAGCCGTAGCAATGGGGCGAGGGCCGAGCAAATGAGGGCGAGGCCGAGCACTTTGAGCCGAGGAAGTAGCCACGAGGTAGATAGCTTGGCCTGGCCGAGTACGGCTCAGGTTAGCGACTCGAGGGAACCGCCAGGATAGAGATTGTTTGATCGGTCGGCTCGCCGATCTATATCGAAAGGCTCCGTCCGACCGTCGCTCGGCCCTTCGCTCAGGTAGCCTCCTTTTTGCGCAAAGTGCTACTTCGAAACCGTAGCCGCAGGGGCGTCGGCCGTAGCATTTTGGTTTTGAGGAGGTTACTTAAGAGGGGAGCTCGGTCGGAGTGGTAACCGGTTATCGATTTGAGTGGTAACCGGTTATCGATTTAGGTCGCCGACCCCTGAGGTCATGCAGCCCCCGAGTGGTGCGTGGGGACTGAGGGTGCAGTCGCCACGCGCCGCTTGAGCTCGTGGCGGGTGTGCAATTTTTTTCGAAAAGGAACTTTATGCTTTCGAGGATAAGGGTAGATTAACTCGCCTTGAGGACCGCGCCGCCTTCGGAACTGGCGTCGGGCGCTTCGTCTTCCGCTCCGTTACGTGACTCCAAGGCGCTTCGTCTTCCGCTCCCTGGCGACTTGGGGCGCTTCGTCTTCCGTGCCGCAGGTTATAAAAGGAGAGGCACCAGAGTGCCTGTTACTTCGCCAACGCTGCCGCCAAACGAACTTGCTTCGCGTGCTATGGCGGACCGCTACACACAACTTCGAGAGGAGGTGGGCAACGAGCAAGCCTGGCTGCGGGTGGTGGCGGAGGTCGAGGCCGGTTGCGGCGTGGGGATGCGCGCGAGTCGGCATCCTTGTCGCGCATTCCCGGCCGTGGAGGTGAGGGCGCCGCGATCCGGGCGGATCGAGCGACGCCACGCTGGCCGGTCGGCTGGTTGGCGCACACCAGGAGGAGTATCGCGCCTTTGCCGAGTAAAGGGACCTTGGCGGGTGGTTCCTTTTTGGGTTGGGCTGATGTTCCTCCTGTAAATAAATAAAGTGGCTGTGTTTTTTGTCTCTTTTCGCTCCTTCTTCTCTTTTTGTGTTGGGATCTAGCCCTCGTTCTTTCGCACGTGATCAAAGGAGGACAGCTTCGGGACCTCTGCTTTCGGGGCGGAGGTCGCAGTGCTCCAGATTAGCAAAACGAGAGAGGTTCGAGAGAGAGAAAAAACCACTTGGTCGGTCGTCCGACTGCTGCAGCTTTCTTTGCTCAAGTGTTTTTCGCATGGTACAAAAAGAGGAGAGAGGCCGACTATGGATAGAACCTTCTCAGCTTCTCTATGTTCCAGGCGTTTGTCACGAGATTCCCTTCGGTGTCCTTGAGGCGGAAAGTGCCGGGTCGGAGGACTTCCGTGATGGTGAAAGGGCCCTCCCAGGGCGGGGAGAGCTTGTGCCTGTCCTTCGCGGATTGGACTTGGCGCAGCACTAAATCGCCGACTTCGAACGAGCGGCCGCGGACCCGTCGGCTGTGGTAGCGACGCAGCGCCTGCTGATATTTGGCCGACCGCAAGACCGCGACATCCCGAGCCTCGTCGAGTTGGTCGAGGTCATCCCGCCGCTTCCTCGGTCCCCGTGCGGTGTTGTAGTTCTGCACCCTTGGCGCCGTACTCAAGGTCGGTCGGGAGGGCGACCTCCGCTCGAACACCAAGAAAAAGGTGTGAACCCTGGCCGACCAGGGTTGGTGTGGTTCGTAGACTCCAAAGAACGGGCGGTAGCTCGGCGGCCCATCGTCCCGCGAATTTCTTGATCGGTGAAGATTCGCGCTTGAGTCCTGGAGGATCATGCCGTTGGCTCGCTCGGCTGTCCGCTGGCCTGGGTGTGCCATCGCCGCCGATCGACTCGGATATTGAAGTTGTCGCAGAACTCGAGGAACTCCTTTCCGTGAATCTGCGTCCGTTGTCGGTGATGATGGAGTTGGGCACCCGAACCGGTAGACAATATCGCGGAAGAAACTCGGCCGTCTGCGCCGATGTGATCTTTGCCAATGGCTTTGCTTCGATCCACTTTGTGAACTTGTCTACGGCGACAAGCAAGTGAGTGAAGCCCCGGCGCTTTTCAAGGGTCCGGCCAGGTCGAGCCCCAAACCGCGAAGGGCCATGTGATGGGGATCGTCTCAGGGGCTTCTTGCGAGGAAGATGCGTCTGCTGGCGAAGAATTGGCATCCTTCGCAAAGTGCGACGATTTGGGTCGCATCTGCTACGGCGGTCGGCCAAGAGAAACCTTGCTCGGAAGGCTTTTCCTACCAGGGGACATGGCGCGCATGGTGCCCGCACACCCGTCGTGGATGTCCAGCAGAAGGTGCTTCCTTGGTCGGTCGAACGCACTCGAAGGATTCCTGACGGGCTCCTCTTGTATAGGGCGCCCTCGATCAGGACGAAAGACTTAGCCCGCCGAGCGAGGCGCCGAGCCTCGGTGGTATCGGCGGGGAGCGACCCGTTCGTCAACCGATCGACAATCGGTTGCCTCCAGTCGGTTTCGACGCTCAGGACGCCCAAGTCCGACCCAGGCGGGTGGGCATCTGGCCGAAGATCAGTGGGGCCGCCCGCCTTTGGGGGGTCGGCGGCGCCCTCAGCCTGGTCCAACCGGATTGAAGGGCCGAGGTCGAGACGAAGATTCCAGGGGGAACCGGCCCCTTCCCGGAGGCGAGGTTGGCGAGGGAGTCGGCTTCACCGTTGTAGCGTCGGTAGCTATGATGGAGCTCGAAACCCTTGAACTTCTCCTCGAGCTTGCGGACCTCCAGGCAGTAGGCAGCCATCCGAGCGTCACGGGGCTCGGTGGCTTTCATTACTTGGTCGACGACCAGCTTGGAGTCGCCGTGAACGTTGAGCCGTCGTGCGCCCAGGTCGGCGGCGATCCGAAGGCCATTGACGAGGGCTTCGTACTCGGCGACATTGTTGGTGGCGTCGAAGAGTAGTCGTATGGCATACCGGAGCTTGTTGCCGAGTGGGGAGATGATGACGACCCCACGGCCTCCGTTCTTGGTGTAAGACCCGTCGAAGTACATTGTCCAAGATACTCGGGTCCTCGGCCGCCGCAGGACTTGCGCCTCGGTCCACTCGGCGACAAAGTCCGCCAAGACACGGGACTTGATCGCCGTCCTGGGACGACTGATATGTCGAGGCCGTTGAGCTCGAGAGCCCATTTGGCGATCCTTCCCAGAAGCGCCGCGGTTATGGACGACTTCTCCGAGCGGTGAGGAGGTTACCACGGAGATGGGGTGTCGATCAAGTAATGGGCAAGCTTCCTCTTGGTGATGAGCACCGAGTACAGAATTTCTCAGATCACGAGGATATCGGACCTTTGTTTGGAGAGCACCTCGGCCGACGAAGTAGACCGGCCTCGCACCTTGAGAACGCGGCCTTCCTCCGCTCGCTCCACAACAAGTGCCGCTACCGACGACCGAGTCGTGGCGGCGATGTAGAGGAGCAAAGGCTCCTGTGGCTCGGGCGACCAGACCGGAGGTGAGGTCGAAAGGCCTTTAGTCGACTAAAGGCTTCCCGAGCTTCGTTGGTCCAGAAAAATGGCCTGACTTCTTCATCGGCTTGTAGAGTGGCATCCCGCACACGAGGCGGATACGGAAGCGACTTAGTGCCGCGAGGCATCCCATCAGCCTTTGAACTCCCTTCAGATCGTTGATTGGCCCCATCCTTGCGATAGCGGAGATCTTATCTCGGTTGGCTTCGATGCCGCGCTCGGAGACGATGAATCCCAGCAACTTGCCCTTGGGGACCCGAAGACGCATTTCTCGGGGTTGAGCTTTATGCGAAACCGTCGGAGGTTCGCAAAAGTCTCTTCTAGGTCGGCGATGAGGTCATCGGCCTTCCTGGTTTTGACAACGATGTCGTCGACGTAGGCCTCGATGTTACGGCCAATTTGGTCTGAGAAACATGCCTGCATACACCGCCGTGATGCGTGGCGCTGCGTTTTGCACCAAAAGGCATTGTGACGTAATAAAGACGAGCCGTACGGGGTGATGAAGGAGGTCGCGAGCTGATCGGACTCCTTCATCGCAATCTGGTGATAGCCCGAGTAGGCATCCAAAAAAGAAAGGGACTCGCACCCGGCGGTGGAGTCCACGACCTGGTCGATGCGAGGTAATGGGAATGGATCTTTCGGACAGGCCTTGTTGAGGCTCGTGTAGTCAACACACATTCTCCATTGCCCCGACTTTTTCTTTACAAGGACGGGATTGGCGAGCCACTCGGGGTGACGCACCTCCCTTACAAAACCGGCGGCCAAAAGTTTGGCGATCTCTTCCCCAATGGCGCTGGGCGATCGGTCTGGATCCCGGTCGAATGTTCAGGGAGTGCTCGGCGACCTCCTTCGGGACTCCTGGCATGTCCGAGGGTCTCCAAGCGAAGACGTCTCGGTTTGCTTGGAGGAAGTCGACGAGCGCGCCTTCCTATTTGGTGGTGAGGGCGGCCCCGATCCGCACGGTCTTGGCGGGATCTTCGGGATCAATAGCGACCTCCTTCGTGTCCTCCGCGGACTTGAAAGAGCTAGGCCCCGACTTGCTGGAGTCGGGCGGATCCGAGGCCTTCTCCTCGAGCCGAGCGAGCTCGGCGGAAGCGACGATCGCCGAGGCCGGCTCGCGGCTTTGCTCGATTGTAGGCGAAGCTGGAAAGATGTGGCCACGGTGATGACACCTTGCGGCCCTGGCATCTTCAGCTTGAGGTAGGTGTAATTGGGGACCGCCATGAACGTCGCGTAGCAGGGTCGTCCCAACAGGGCGTGGTAGGAGCCGGGGAAGTCCACAACCTCGAAAGTGAGGCTCTCGGTGCGGAAGTTGTCCTGCTCCCAAAGGTGACGGCAGGCCGACCGCCCGAGGGGTGGGCCTGTTGGCCTGGCACGACGCCGTGGAAGGGCGCCTTGCTCGGCCGGAGGCGGAGCGAGGACCCACAGGGCATCCAGGGTCTCAACATACATGATGTTGAGATCGCCGCCGATCCATGAGCACCTTGGTCAGCGCCGTCCCCACGATGGGGTCGACGACGAGCGGAGTAGCGCCCCAGTGCGGGATGTGGTCGGGTGGTCGGTCCGGTCGAGGCGATCAGGCATTCCGACCACCTCAGGTAGGTGGGCACGGCGGGGTAGCCGTGTGGACCTCTCGGTGGCGAAGCTTCAACCGCCGCTTGTCGGCGTAGCACTCCGCCCGAAGATCATGAGGCGGCCTAGCCGAGTTGTGGGAACTCGTCGGTGGCTCATCGCCTTTGCCCCGGCTGCCGGCGCTGGGTCGCGCTTCTTCCTTTCCCCGTGACGCCGTGGGGTTCCCGAAGAGGAAGCGCCAGGACCTCGCTGATCCGATACTTGTGTTTGACGGGATAGTCGTGGTTCTGCACGGACTATCCATCAATTTCTCGAATCGGTCGGGCGTCTGCCGAGCCTCGCTTATGGCGGGTCGGTCGGTGGCGACTATTCGGCCTTCGCGCCTGCTTCCCTTCCGCTTCCTTTTGTCGGGCGGTCGGAGGCGCCGGCTCGGTTGGCTGTCTTGTGGGCCGTCTTCCTTTCGAAGATGGCCCCACGGCCTCCTCGCCGGAGGCGTGGTTGGTGGCGATGTCGAGGAGCTCCTTGGTGGTCCGGGGTTTCGTGACCCCAACTTGTGGACGAGCCTCGCCGCGTGGTGCCGTAGATGAACGCCAAACGACGTCGGCGTCGCGGATGTCGGGGAGCTCGTTGCCTTCTGGGAGAAGCGGCGGATGTAATCCGGAGGGTCTCCCCGGCCGCCGCTTGCAGCTCTTCAGTCCCAGGAGTTGCCAGGGCGTTTATGCGTGCTCGAAATTCCCGACGAAGAGGTTCGTCAGTCGGCCCACCGCCGATGGTATCTGCGGGCAGGTACTCGAGCCATGCTCGAGTCGAGTCCGCAAGATAGATGGGGAGAATCTTGGATAATGAAGGAGTCGTCCGTCGCTCCCCGGCTCGACAAAGTAGCCGATAGTCTTCTAACCAGACATCGGGGTTGGTAGCCCCGTGTACTTGGCTATGTTGGTCGGAGCCGGAATCGGCCGGAAAGTCGGCGTTGCGGATGCGGCGGAGTGAGCGCCCAGGACCGTCCGAATCTGGTCGGGATGGTTGCGTCGCCCGCTATCGGCGACTTGCGAGGGTGATCTTTGCGTCGGTAGCTCTCCTTCGCGCCTCGAGGGTGGTGCGGAGATCATACTTGTCCCCAGGCGATGGCGCACCGGGTGTATGATGCCTGGGGGGAGTTAGTGGGCGGGCCGTCTTGGCTGAGCTCCGTCGACCCTGTGAGGAGTGGCCCAGTGGCGAAGTGGCGCCCGCTCACGGAGCCGGAACCTTGGGCGTCTTTGAACGACAACACGCTCTACCAGATCCGGAGGTTCGATAGGTGGCCTTGGCTTCAGGCTCCGTTGGCTCGAGCGACCCTGAGCAGCATTGCCGCCGCGGCAATGTTACGGTTGGCGTGAGGAAGAACGGAAGGTCGTTCGCTTCCTCGGCCAATTGTCGATGCACCTGACGCGTGGCTGGCGCCGAGACGGGTGGTGGGTTAGGTGGCGGTGCTCGATTCGCCTGGAGCTTGTCGAGCTCGGCCTTCGAGCTTCTAACTCCTCGCGCTTATCGCCGGAGGTCAGCGGCGTTAGGTGTCTTGTGCATCGTCTTCCTCGGATTCCTCCCGCCGCGCCTCGTCGCGCGGAGGAGGGTCCCGAGGGTAGCGGGGTGGCGGATGGTTCGCCGCGCCGATCATGTTGCACTCACTGGGGTACGCCTGCGAGGGGGTACTTTATCGGAGCCGGAGCCGTGGTCGGAGGAATCCGCCACAGGTCGTGGAGGGAAGCCGCCACAGAATCGGCCATGGCCACGAGTTGAGAGCTCGTGGAGGGTGGAGTCGCCGCCGCGCGATCCGTAGGCAATGTTGCCGGGTAGTGCCGGCTGACAGCGACGCCCGCCGCGGCTCGTGCGAGGGCCTCGAGGCCGAGGTTCTTGAGGACGCCAAGAATCGCATCCAGGCTTATGAGGGCGTCCGGTCCCGACGGCAATGGCGAGGACAAGGACAAGCTCCTCGCCGTAGTGACGATGAAATCGAGGGCGCCAAGCGGATCGGCCCCTCGACATCGGGCGAATCGTAGGGAGGAAGCCATCGAGGAGGAGAATGGGAACCCAAGATGAGGATGTCGGTGAAGACGCGCGAGAGCCCCTACCTGGCGCGCCAACCGCTTTGTTTCGTGCACCGCAATACGAATTTATGGTCGGACGGGTCGCGCCCTCTCTCCTCGAATGGTCGACTCAAGGAGTCGAAGATGTATCTTGGTTGGGCGAGAATGTCCCTACTCCGATTCGTGCGGTGTGGATGTATTGATCTTTGGGAGATGGACAAGGGGTGTACAAGCGAGGCGACGGCCTACCGTCCGATCCCCTTGATGCTTTCGCTAGGGTGGCGAGGCTACCTAGAAGACTATTTTTCTCCGCCCCTCTCGGGCCTGCCCCTCCTTATATAGACGGAGGGGCGGGTTACACGGAGTTGGGAAAACTACGAGAAAAGGGGCCTGCACGCCTTGAAATCTGGTTCCTGTCTTGTCTGTTCGACCCCGCCCGCCCCGAGGCGGTTGGTGGTTGTGATAGCGATCTTGCGTAGTCTTGTCTGGGTGGCGTGTTGCGTGGTGCTCTGCCACCTTGGTGGCTTTAATGGCGCTGACATTGCCTTGGCCTCGAGCGGGCGTAATCTTCTCCGGCGTGCCAGCGACGGATTCGGGGCTTGACTTCTTGGTGGCTCTTCCGACAGTCTTGGGAAGGAGCCACCTACCTGTGCACGGATGTCGGGGACGCCGTACACGGCAGCCTCGACACGGCTCGCGCGCCCACGATTCGTGCGTCGGTGGAGTTTGTTGTTCAGGCGCTTTATCCCTAGGCGGTCGGTCCCGCCGACCTCCCGAGGTCGGAGGGCGCCGACCGCCCAGGTCGGCCTACTGCAGTCTGGTCTTTCTGCGTGGCCCAAGCGCTGGGCCTCCGCCGCGGATTGTCAGCCCGTTCGTGTTTCCGGGCTGATGGGGGTACCCATGGCATGGGTACTCGTCAAGTTTGTAGTTCTAAGAAAAACCATGGTTTCAATGGTGGTAGGTGAAACCATGGTATTTATGCAAACACAATTTCTAAGCCATGGCTTTGTAATACCATGGTATTGAAAAACTTTGCTTCCAAACAGGGCCTCAATGGGTTTGTAAATCAATGGGAAAACCTTATTTTTTAGTTTCAACTATCTTTGAAGTCAAACTTGCAAGATCTATACAAGTAACAAAGGCAGCGTGCCTTCTCACATGAAGAATGTAAGTCTCAAGTTAGTCTCCTAGGTCATGTTTGTTTAGCCTTTTTCGTTTATAGTTTAAAGCTAGTTTTTGGATTTAAACAACTTAAAAGCAATGGGCTTTTATACGTGGTAAAGATGAGTAATTTCATCTTAACTTTAATGGTATTGGTCTAAAATCAACTCTCAATAAGCCAAAAAAGCACATATCTGGTGGCTTTTGGCTTTTAGTTATATGGAGGATTATGGCTTTTGAAGGAACTCAAATAAAAAGCCACTCATTTGTTTATGTTTTAGCTTTTTGGCCTTTAAGCTGATGAAAAATCCGAAACAAATAGGGCCTTCTTATTGCATGATCACCATCAGAGAATTCTGCATCATACATTTCAGCAAGTTAATGTAATCTTGTCGATGTCAAATCTAGAAAAAGGAATCCTTTGGATCAAGACATGAGAAACATACTAGTATCTTATAGTTGTTTCACCAAAGCGATAATTCATCTCGGTAAAATTTTGGTCAAAAACAACATAGAAAAGCTCAGCACAATAATGATGAAGGTTAGTGATAGTATGCCTTTCACATCTTGAATGGCTTCTAACTGGTATTTCATCATATATATTTGGCACCGGAATAAACTTGACAATACAAAATTGTTGGACATCATCAAGTAAGTCCTCCCAACCACTATCTCTCATTGTGGCAAACCGAACTCTAACATCATGAATTAATTCTATGGTATGAACAATATTTATATTCTTTCTTTGTAATACATATGAAATCTCATTTGTGATAGCAAACGCCTTTAACATAAGCATCAAAATGAAAGCAAATTTAAAGCACTCTATTCCGCATTTGCTTAGAGATAATAATTAAATATAATCTAATTATTTTCACATTTTTTTTCATCTTTATACCGTCTAAAGATTCGGAGTATAAACTTAGACTGAGACGAGGAAGTACTACTCTACTCGTAGTCTCGGTAATCGGGAGAATTTTTCACTGTACTGACTCGGTAATTTTTTTTTTTTTTTTTGTAAATAGCCTCGAGACAATTTTATTTCCGGAAGTAGCCTTGTCAACGGACCTGTAGTGGAGGCCGTGCGCTGCAGGCCGGCGCTGCAACCACCCGGGCCCACCGCCCTGATTCCATCCATTGGAGATCGGGTACATGAGATCAGATCATCCAATCCTAAGTTCTCCATGGACCTTCCATGAGAACAAAACCCGGCCCCGCCTTTTGAAGCAGTGCAGCATATGCTAATGCAAGCATTGCAAGCCGGCCTGCAGCGCTCGGCGTCCGCTGCAGGCGGCCTGCAGCGCACGGCCTCCGCTGCAGGTCCGCTGACGGGCCACTTTCAGAAATAAAATTGTACCAAGGCTATTTTCAAAACAAAAAAAAAAATTACCGAGTCAATACAGTGAAAAATTCATTTAGGAGATAAACCGGGTTGATTCTTCCTTGCACGTACAGGGCTAGTAGAAACATTTTCTACTACCACGTAAATTTCTACCGCTGCTGCTGCTAGCTTTCGAGTGACAGTTACTTTTTCCCGTCACTCCCGGGAGAACAGGGACTATTTCTGTTACATTTGTCCAACAGATAAACCTACGACCGTTACAAACTAACGAATTTGCCCTGCACCAGTCCGAGACCCGCGCGCGCATCCACTGAAAGTGGGACCATGACGTGACCCGGATCCCACTCATGATCATCATCTCTCTCACCGACACCGCGGGGCCCCCGAACTGTGGCTTCCCAACTGTCCCTTTCCCCCATCCAAGCAACGACACCGGAAGGTCTCGCTCGCCTTTTTTCACCGCTTTGTAAAAGGTGAAATCCTTGTCGTCGCGGTGAAGTATAAGCCTGTCTGGATGCATCAGCCACACAGTATTTACCGTCGGGAAAGTAGCCACAAGTCGGCCCCACCGCAAAAGCGCAGCACAGCGGAGCTGCCCGGATCCGGTGCGGCTGCAGCTCGCTTCTTACGCCTCCCCGCACGCTTCCCCACTCTCCCCTTTCCACAGGCTTCGATGAGGGGTTGTGTCACTGACAGATAGACTTATACCAAACATCTAAATCCGGCCCCACGTGGTAGTGGGGTTAAGAAAGCTAGTGGCCGGCAGGGGAGGGAGTAAGAGGCGGGGCAACAGCTGATGGGGATCCAGGCTGGCCACGCCCAAGGCGCAAGTCTTATACCGCTATGATCACTCATTCCCACACTTTGCCATCCCGAAACAGCAAAACTTTCCGCCATCGCCATTGCGAACCGAAAGAGAGAGAGGGAGCGACCAAGCAAGCCGAGCCGGAGGAGGTGGAAGTGGAAGCAGTGAGGCGATGGACCCGTGCCCGTTCGTGCGGGTGCTGGTAGGCAACCTCGCGCTCAAAATGCCGGTCGCGCCGCGCCCCGCCGGCGCCAGCGCCGGCGTGCACCCCTCCACCTCGCCCTGCTACTGCAGGATCCGGCTGAACGAGCTGCCGTACCAGATCGCTGTCGCGCCGCTGCTGCCGTCGGACGAGCAGGTGGCCGGCCCGGTGGCGTCGGGACCGCTCGCCGCGGCGTTCCACCTGTCCAAGGCCGAACTCGACCGGGTCACCACGAAGCCCTCGCTGTTCGGCCCCCGTTCCGCTAGGCTGAAGGTGGCGGTTTACGCCGGCCGCCGGGGCACCACGTGCGGCGTCAACTCGGGGCGGTTGCTCGGGAAAGTGGTCATCCCGCTCGACCTCAAGGTCGCTGCGGGGAAGCCCGTCGTGTTCCACAGCGGCTGGATCTCCATCGGCAAGCGCGGCCGAAAGGCGTCCTCCGTCTCGGCCGCCGCCGCCGCACAGCTCAACCTCACCGTCCGCGCCGAGCCCGACCCGCGCTTCGTGTTTGAGTTCGACGGCGAGCCCGAGTGCAGCCCGCAGGTGCTCCAGGTGCAGGGCAGCATGAAGCAGCCCATGTTCACCTGCAAGTTCTCCTGCCGCAGCAACAGTGACCTCCGCTCCCGGTAAGTTCTTCTCGTCTCTCCTCGCCCTCATGGCAACCAACTCAATGCGGTTGTGTCTTCCCAAATGAAGCGAATGTGGCATCGTTCTGACCAAATCCGTGGGATTTGCTCAATGATTCAGATCAATGCAGCCGGAGCCGGGCAGTGGCGGACGCAACTGGTTGACGGCGTTCGGGTCTGACCGCGAGAGGGCGGGGAAGGAGCGGAAGGGGTGGTCGGTGACTGTGCACGACCTGTCGGGGTCGCCTGTGGCGCTGGCCTCGATGGTGACGCCGTTCGTGGCGTCGCCCGGGTCGGACCGGGTGAGCCGCTCCAACCCGGGCGCGTGGCTCGTGCTTCGGCCCGGCGACGGCACGTGGAAGCCGTGGGGCCGCCTGGAGTGCTGGCGCGAGCGTGGCGCCGGCGCGACCGGCGACAGCCTCGGGTACCGGTTCGAGCTTCTCCTCCCGGACCCCACCGGCATGGGCGTCGGCGTTTCCGTGGCGGAATCCAGCATCCCGGTGTCCAAGGGCGGCCGCTTCGCCATTGACCTGACGGCGGTGCAGCCCTTCGGCCGGAGCGGGTCCCCCGGGTGCAGCCCCCGGGGGAGCGGCGACTTCGGGTACGGGCTGTGGCCCTTCGGGAGCTACCGCGGGTTCGTGATGTCGGCGGCGGTGCAGGGCGAGGGTCGGTGCAGCCGGCCGACGGTGGAGGTGGGCGTGGCGCACGTGGGGTGCGCGGAGGACGCGGCGGCGTTCGTGGCGCTGGCGGCGGCGGCGGACCTGAGCATGGACGCGTGCAGGCTCTTCTCGCACCGGCTCCGCAGGGAGCTCTCGCAGTCGCGCTCCGACCTGCTCCGGTGACCATGCGATGAGATTGCAACCAAATCAAAAACTGTACAGAGGTAGTGGCGTGCGTGCAGAGAGGAGGTGTTTGCGTTGCATTGTTGTTTCGCGTTTCGTCCTGGTCTCGGTTCTTTGCTTGGGTGGCCGGATTGTTTGTGGGATCACTTGTGATTTTTTGGGTGTGTGCGTGTGCGTTCTTAGCCTTCTAGGTGCTTTTTGAAGTCTAGAAGCAGATGGAGGTCGATGAATCATTCAGTAGGTAGCGAGTTATGTCGTGCGTGTCTACGTCTCCGATTTAATCCCCGAGTTTTTTCCATGAAGAAATCAAGAGCACTGTGCTCTCATTCGCTGTGCTTCAAGTCCCCACCCCAAAATTGCTGCAGTTGTAATCAAGAACAGAATAGCCATCTCTCTGTCGTGTTCGTGTAGTTTGTGCTCGACATTGGTCCAGCATTGTCTCACATAGGGCATAGTTCGAGCGAAATTTTGGTGGGAAAATTGGCACGTCGTGCTGCGTGTGAAGCTTTGAATCACACCACAAAGGCTGTGGAAGCGCAGAGAGAGAGAGAGGGGGAGGAAGGAAGAGAAAAAGACACGAGGTGGGAGTGGGGACGGCATCCGAGCTGGAGAGGACGGGGACGCCTGGGCGGTGGGGCCTAGGGCCACATGCGATGTTTCGCCAGCGGTACGGCCGCTTGGTCTTTTATGCTTGGCTTTCTTCCCGCTTTTCCTCAACCCCACCCGCTTCCCTTCGCCGCACCGGGGGTGTGCGTGTGTGGGCCCGGGTGGTGTCAGCGAGTGAGGCAGAGTTCACGTTACCGAGAAAAATAATGCAAAAATCATGATTCTTGGATGTATCAGTGAGAGAGATATATGGAATCTAAAATTAATTGATAAATGGGTTAAATTTTAAAAAAATTATGCAATGTAAATATCGCGATAATCTTTAAAAATCGAGAAAAAAATTGTTGAGAACATCAAATCCGAGAAACATTCAATTGACCAGGAAAATTGAGAGAAAATCGGTATATATTTTATTTTTCTGATTTCTTTTTCAAAATATTGAATTGTAAAACCATGCAATTTTGACAATTCAAGGTCTAGTTGATTTTCTTCCACCATATGGTAAGTTGAACCCTGGGTGGAGGTGTCTCGCGTGCGGCCGGATGGATGCGTGTAGTGAGTGAAGGCTGCTGCTTTCTCTCTCTCCCTTCTTTGGTGCGTGTGGTGTTAGCTGTGTTTGGAAGTAGTTGTTGAGCTGTGTGTGACATGGTGTCCTCGAGATGGTTTTCTCTCGCGTGAGCTTGTGTACGGGCGCACCTCAACTCGGCTCCTGAAGCTTTGTTTTTTTCTTCTCTCTGACCTATTTCTTTTCCGGTTTAATGTTCTTTGAACGGAATTGTAAATTTGATTTTATACCGTAGTAGTGGATCTGCTATACTTTTTTTTTACTATGATAGTATCGGCTCTTGCCTTTTCTGCGATCGAGAAAGAAAAAAAGATTTATAATTTCATTTATATAGAAAATAAATATAAAAAAAAATGCAGGGGTCAATTTGACCAGGCTTCCGGCTCATTAGTCATACACTCATACTGCACGCCGGAAGCATTGGGCATTCGGCCTTGCTCCGTTTCCGTGATAACATATTCACATGTGTCATTTTGTGAAAACCTGGCATAGATCGTGTGCTATGTTGGTACTCGGCAAGCATCCCATGTTGTGTCATGCGAATGCACTGAACAGTGATATGCTAAGTAGCTGAAATTTACAGAGCTTTCAACCATACTGGAATAAAAAACACTAAATTAGTCCTGAAAATTTCACTTCCTCTTCTCTCCTCAGCCATGAATAAAGGTGGGCGTGAGGCTGCGTGCCTAAACCGTATCGTGCCTTGACGGCATGTCGTGCCATACTGTACCGGCCTGGCTCGTCTTTAGCAAGCACATGCACAACCCATTGTGATGGCTTCGTACCATGCCGACCCATTTGTATTATTGTGATGAGAGGAAAAGGGTTGGAGACGTACGAAGCTGAGGCAGTAGACCAGTAGACACAAATATTGAGAAAAAAGAATTAATTTTTATTTATTCATTAGGTACATATACAAATTTATTGCCTCATTAAAAACCTTACGCTTCAAAGTGAGGTTCCCTGGTTAGAAAAACATAGTAACAATATGCATACATACTAGCTACTCTCCAACGTTGAGATCGTTCACGCGTTCTAGGCCAACATACGTCTAATATGGTAGCATTGATGGCCATGTGAGGGAAGTGGTAAGACAACCGTACACGGCATCGCGAGCACGCTCAACAAGTGGTGTAGTAGAGCGTTGGCTTAGTGCATGCACTTGGTGTCAGAGAGCATATACTCTTCAGTCTCCATTCTACACCTTTGGGCATCTCCGTTCTCCCCTTTCTCTACATGTAAAGACTACAACGGTGCCGGCTGCAGGGCGAGCCATAGCATGCCGTAATGTCATGTCAAGGAGCCGCCACGTGCCGCACCTACTTCGGGCCCATCAGGCATGTTTCATGTCGTGCCGGCCAAAGCACGGCCTGTGCAAACCTAATGGGTCGTGCCGCTCATCGTGCTCGACTACGAGGCCCGGCATGGCCCTATCATTCATACCGTGGTGGCCTAGCCTGCATGCACAATGGTACAAATCTTGCTGAAAACCGGTCAAATCTCGTCGAATTCTCGTCTTTCGCTCCCTACCGAGAGACAAAATACCGCCCGGATGGAAAAAATTTGAAATGCTATAGTGATCTCGCTAATCTAGGCGAGATTTCGCCCAAATTGCCCGAAATTAGCACTATTTTGGCCGAATTTAATATATTTTGGACCGGATTTAGCTTCAATATTTTTTTTGTGAGCATTCAAATATGTTTTCTAAGAAGTACATGTAAAGAAAGTGGAAAAAAAAAGAGAAAATTTTGTGCTCCAAGTGGGATTTGAACCCAAAAACTCATGCTTGTCATATAAGGCCTTAAACCAACTCAACCTCTATGTGTTACTTGTCAGCTACCAGCAAAAGCAATACTTGTAACCTTATGCATCATTTGTTGAGCATGAAAGAAAACCGAGCCTTACCCATGCGCTCACGGGCTAAAACTTCATTTATTCACTTTCCCCTCACTCACATAGTTCTCTCCTCTTGCCGACGCCCTATCTCCAGCCAAATCCGGCGACATCCGACCGGTGGATCATCACATCTCGCCGTTAAAAGGTGAGATCTCGGCATGCATAATTCAAGTTACCAATTGCTTGTGACATGGATGCATACTTGTAGGTTATTAATTCAGTTAAAATATTTTCTCTATAATACATAGGATGATAGGAATATATATAAAACTTTTCAAATGACTTGAAGTTCATTTGTTACATTTGAAAAATCAAAAACTGATTTTACATACGGTTTTTATCACGACTTTACCACTATTAGATTTTTTAAAAATTTCTTATGCTTGATCATCATCTCCAATTTTTATGAGAACATTAGTGATGTGTCAGGACCATCCAAAAAAAAATTCAAAATTTTTTGACGTGTTTTGGACTATTTTTCGGCCGGTTCAATGTGGACCGAGATCTCGGATTTCTCAGTTGAAAAAAAACCGGATTTGAAATTTGTTTTTTGCATTTCGTCCAGATTTTGTCTGAAATTTCTTAATCTCGCCGAGATTTCGGATTTCGTCCACCTCCGAGATTTACCCCAAAACAAGATTTGAAACCTTATGCACGCATGCATGTCATGTCATACTTCGGCCGTGCCGTGCCCGCCGTACCATGGATCGATAAAAAAAACCAGGTTCAGTGCCTAGGTCTAGCCATAAATGTCACTACAACTAACAATAAATGGAATGGAGAGGAGAAACGAGTCCCATTCGTACATGTCTGGATTCGTATGAGCCGATCACGGAGAAACCGATGTGCGGAATGGCAGGAAGACGGTCGATCGATAGTCCGGCGGCTGTTGATTAGGAGCTGTCAGCCAGCCAGCCAGCCATCCCTCCCAAATCCAACCTGACAGCAAGCTAGCTCCAATTACAAGGATCAAAATCATGACAGCTCATGCATTTCCTCCCTTTCCATTGGCCTCTCCCTCCCTACCTTTCTCTCTCGTCACGAAATTAATAGGTAATTGTGGTCGCTTAATCTGTCCATGCTTTCTTTAATCTGCTTATTAACGAACGCCTGCTTATCATCATTGGCGACAGCTGAAAGTCGAAAGCTGTCGATGCGGACCGCTCCTAACTTAAGCGAATGTTTGCACATACCCACCAACCAATCTGCCAGTAGCTATGAGTGTGAACAATGTGTTATCCATTGGACAATGGAAAAAAGAAATATATGTACCGATTATGTTGTGCGAATTATTATGATGTTTGCCTAAAGAAAAAAAAAATGACTGACCTGTGAATCTTTTAACACATGATGCCAATTAGAAGACGGTGGTTGCAAGAGCAGCGAGAAAGTGTGTGTAGCCTATTGAGTCGTATGCACCAGCTAGTTCATCCAAAAGCTTAAGCTGATATTGAGGAAAGACGTGTAGTTCATTTATATTTCAATACTCCCCTCACGTGTAGGCTCCCTCAGGCCTTAGACGTGGAATAAAAGTGTGATGCAATTATTATTTTTTAATTGCACTAACCGGATCTTAAACTCAAGATCTCTTGGCTCTGATACCATATTAAGTTGTATGCACTAATCAACTCACCCAAAAGATTAAGCTGATAAGTAAAGACGGACAGTTCACTTAATACTTCAACATAGCCCTCGGCCGGCTTCCAATTCTCAACAAGTCAGAACAGAGTATCAAGAAATAGTCTCGTCGCCATTGTACATTGCATCTTAGCCGCTGCAGGCTTTCAAGTTAATTAATACTACAGTTAAAAATACATTTGTCTTCTAAAGAAAAAAGTTTAGTTGTACTGGCATATGTTTGCTGCAACCTGATGGCGACTAGAAACAGTGGTTTTCGATCAGATGGATGGATGGATGGATGGTCCCTGGTTCCTCCACGATGGCCAACCGGCATGAAACGAATCAAGTATGGATTAACTGTACCTTTCGAGTCAAATTACTGTTTGAGTTTCAATTTTTTAAAAAACAAACAAACACGTTGGTCCTACCGCTAAGACGATCCGGATTTGTTTTCTTTTGTAGCGTAACGCCGGAGGATACAATGCTCCTGCAGAGTTACACGTGCACTCGCCCCCACGTGTAGATCGGAATTTCTGCAAGAGAAATATACCGTTTTGTATGCAAAATACTCTTTGAAATGCTAAGCAGCAGTGTACGTGTCTTACCCTTTCTCTGCCTGTTCTTTTTTTTTTTCCTGTTTGTCTGAGAGTTCAATGCGCTGTCTTTGTCCTCATTTTTTTGTGTGTGCTGTATTCCTTTTTTTTTTTCTGAGAGTACAATGTGCAGTGGCATTTGTTTGTAGCAGCGACCACCTCAGCATGGATCTCACATAGAAACAAAAATTTACCAGGTGTATTTTTTTTACGCATAGACTAAAAAAATATTAGAAACAACTAGATTATCCTTAATTATTATCACTAAGCATTATGTTTAATGCATGCATGTGAGAATTTGAAGTAAAGATGGATATTTATTAAGGGTATACCGAGAATAACAAGTTAATTTTGTGCTGAAATATGAAATACACTCTATATTTATGGACAAGTTAATTTAGAAAATAAGTCATATAAATTTGGACGTAGGGGTAATATTTAGCCAGACAAAACAAATTAGCATGATGGATGATGTAATGGTACATTGGTATGTTACCATAAGCTTAATTTAGAGGTTAACTACAATACAGTGCGGCACTGCAGCCAGCGCAGGGACCAGTGGACATTCCCAGCTCCAAATGAATACTCCAACTGGTAGCGGCGAGCTGGGGTTAGATGGGTCGTAGTTTTCAGGCCCAGCTGTTGCTCGCCACTTGCCAGAAAAGAAAAGAAACATCAAGCTAGCTATACCAACAGCAATTAAGCACAACGAGCTGTTCGTCCGTTGGGTCCTAAAAAAATTCTAATCGGTGGCGAGATGTACTTCTTCCCCGTGCTGTGTATTCGTCTGTATTATTATTGCTGGTGTACTCTGCACGGCAGTACGTAGGAGTACATCTCTTAGTGGGGTCCAAATTGAATCTGTTGGCTGGCTATTAATACGATCGAGGGAATGTTGAGTGATCCAAAGTTTGTTTTACGCGGTATATGAGATTAGTACTACCGCAAAACAGTTAGGGCATTTTCGGTACATAATTTTTATAAGGGTAAGTACAATAAGGTTATCTTAGTTTACTTTTAGCATGTATATATCAGCTTTATCTTATGTAGTGAAGTGAGAAAAGATGAGAGAGAGAGAGAGAAGGGAACGGGCTATTATCTAGTAGCCAGCATCGCAGGGGAAACAAAAATATATTAGTTATTGTACAAGCTTAGAGATAGTTATTGTACAGCATCTAGAGACAACTTTTAAAATAGTTATTATACAACCTGGATTTATTGCTTACTCTAAATGACATATATGAGAGATGGTGTAAGTAATGGGCTTTATTATTGTGCTTGCTCTAAGTAGTATCTAAATATAACACATCATATAAAAACAACTATAGATACAACATTTCCAATAAATAGTATCTAGCAAATACCTCACTCAATTAACACTACTACATAAATAGTCATCTGGGTTGGTTCTTTTTTGTCATCTGAGTCAGTTTTGATAGTGATACAAAGTTCTTAGACAGTGATGACGAGCGGCTATCACGGTTGGTTTTCATCCGATAGAGATATAGTGTTATCAGGATTGGTAGGATTGGTTTCGAGCTTGAAACCTATCTAGAAGATTAATTATCTCTATCCATTTTACGATCAGAACTAATAGAGAAGTCCCCCTAATCTCTAGATTAGTGAATTATCTTTATCGGTTCCTCACTCGGAATCGATAGATATTGCACGTCTTTATCAGTTTTGAGCGTACAACTGATAGAGATAAATCCCAGGCTATTTTTCTGGAACAACACCAGGAATTCGCAGATTTACAGTTAATTCACATTCACACTAAATTCACATTCACAGTATACTCACAGATTGACAAATTCACAGTGTATTCATATTCACATTCACAATATATTTACATTCATAGTATATGCATAGATTGACAAATTCATATTATATTCACATGGACTGTACTGTTGACAGTGTTAATTTATGGATACATACTCAATGCAGCAATTAATAAAAAAATTCTATAATGTAACTCTCCTCAAGTAGCCCCAACATCCCAGTAGAGGGCTCTTTGCCCCCAAACAATTGCATCTACAATATCACAGGGATTGTCCATTAAACATACTCAATGCAGAAATCAATGGCACAATCTCCTAGTAGCCTTTTCCTTGTAGAATTTTTTTGGCACAAGAGCAGTCTTTGGTATTGTTTTTATAGCCAACTTTTGTTTGAAGTATTTTCTGTTATGTTACAAGGATACAATAAAATGGTTAAAATATCAACAAGCATACATTGAGAAACAACATTATTTGATAGATCAAGATAAGAAGAGACCTTTTGGCTTTTCCATGCCTGCCATTATATGTGCCGTAGCTTCCACAACAAAGGCTTTTCAGTTCTCCGTGTAGTTCCACAACTCCGGCACAGTGCCCATTTATTTGCTCCTGACGTGGCCTTATCTGGTTTGGATGAAATTGCCAATTTAGACGACTTTGCCTTAGTAACATTCTCAGAGTAGAAGTCACATATACCTTCTTCCTCCACGAAGTCATTGGTGGTGAGGTGAGCGTAGTCGGTGAAATCGAATGAATTTTCTTCATACATTGATTTCGACGACAACACATTAGCTTTTTCAATCTTGAATTATGACGGAGGCCCTTCCTTTAGCGCCAACTATCGATGTTCAAGACCTGAGAGTCCCTAGATCGAGCTTACGAATATAATTCTGGTTGCCTTTATCTATAAAACAAGATTGAAAGGAGTAGAAAAAAAGAGGACTGTATTATATCACAGGTGCTTTTATAGATTACAAACTACTCTTAATCTTCGACTCTCTATTTATCCAAGCATTCTATCACACACAATCCTCCACCTTCTTGAATCCTTGCGGGAATATCATATTTATGACGTCAAAGAGATGTAAGTTGTTATCTTCAGAGAGATGTCTTCCCGTTAAAAGGTGTCTTCTTATCAAAGATGTGTCTTTTCGTCAGAGAGACGTCTCTTTGGAGGGAGTAACTTCCTAATGTCTGTCTGTACCTGTTAGAAAAAGCGTCTTCCACACGTTTATTCTTGCGCAGAGATTCTTCGTCGACTTGAATTAGGTAGGGGCGAGGGGTATTCTTTACATGATCTTGTCTAGGTCGGTGTGATAAAGTGAGGTAAGTTCGACCTACAAAGTTTCATAGGTCGGACTATTCTCGACCTGGTAGAGGCTCAGATCAGAAACACGAGATAAGTTTTCGTCTGACCTATATTGCAGGTTGGGGGTTATTTATATGGTCAACTGTAACTTTGACTGAATATCGTGAGACATTTAATGCGTATCTTCGTTTTATGGGCCATATTTACGAGGATGCGACTGGCTTCTAAAAAACCGTAATCATTTGTGGGCCTTAGACAGATTAATCGTCATCAGGACCCAGATGAAGAGATAATATTGTATCATTATGTAGTAGTGTAATTTCTTGACTCCAATCTCATCCACTCTCTCCCCTTTCTACCAATCTCTACCCTCTAACTTACTTCGTTTTCTTAATTGGGTTGTATCTTGCATGAGAAACGATTCTACTTCATTTCTTCTTTAACTCACCTTCCAAATCACATTTTATCCTACTTGGTAGTATTTCATAGAAACTACTCTCTCCGTTCCAAATACACGTCATTCTAACTTTCAAATTTTATTTCTAAATATGTGCCATTATACATTGAGATAACTTTTTACCATTTTTTCTTTCTATACCTCTCCTTTTTAATTCTTTTCAATATCATTTACTACCATTTTTTTATTTTATACCCCTCCACTTTAGCTCTTTCCAATATTATTAACTACGACGTACTAAAGTGCTTGTATTCCGAATTGGATTTTATCGGCCATGATCAGGATTCAGGAGAGCTAGAGCAGCTGTACTAGTGGATGACAGATATGTAACAGTAGTACTTGGAGGGGCACGGGTCTGATCTCTGCAGGGCTGCTTGATAGCTGGATCGGCACGGAAGCACATACGTCATGGGGTCCTCTGCATGTAAGTTGTGACGTACAAGGCTTTGTTGCGGCAACATATGCTAAGCTAAAGCCTGAGCAAGGTTTTAAATTTTATTTTCGGTTTATATATTGTTATCTTTTAAAATTTAAAATTTTAATAAAATCTCATTATTTCAAATAAAATCCAAAAAGTAAAATTCAAATCTGAATTTTTTGGATCGAGATTTTTGAGATTTCGGCAAAAAAAAAACAAAAATTTCGTCTGAAATTACTAAAATCTCGGCAAATTTCAACCAAACAAAAAATAGTTCAAATGTTGTTAAACAATTTTGAATTTCATAAAGGCTGACTGAAAAATTTCAACCAAATGGAAAATGGTGAAAACCATGTTAGAAACTTATGAAAAAATTTTTAGATGGTCTTCAAATATCCATAATATTCTCATAAAATTTTCAGATGATGATCAAAGCTTGAGAAATTTTCAAAAATTTGGACAGTGCTACTGAAGGTTGACCGGCAAATTTCAACGAATGAAAAATGGTTTAAACCACATTAGAAAATTTTAAAAAATTTTGTGGATAGTTCTGATGCATCACTTATGTTCTCAGAAAATTTTCAAATGATGATCAAGCTTAAAACTTTTTCTTAAAATTGTGACGGTGCTACTATCATGATAAAAACCCATTTTATCCATTTACTTTGAAACACACTCTTCCACCCCTACCAAGTTCATCACCCGATCATTCCAAACTGATCGGAATCCTTTTATTTCCAACATTCGAAGAAAAAAAATTACACATTTCACCTTGTCGTATTCCTTTTCAAAATGTACCTTGAACAACACGGCCAGGTGTAATTTAGCATACTTTGAGCATAGCACCAGGATTAGAATGCTACTCCATATATATGGAGCTACTGTTTTCTTTCCTTAATGCTTCTCCTGCCTTGGAGACTTTCATCTTGTGGGGTAAATCACTGTTCATCTTATAAAGCTATCTTGCCTCACCATATATATAATGATTTCACACTATACCGAGATAGTTGAGTTAATAACTTCACCACATACCTTCCCATCTTGCAAAGTTCCCTGTACAGTTGACTTGCAAGTTGTGGAGCCTTGCAGGCTGCAGCTCGTGTCTTCTTCTATTTTTTCAGCTTTCGGACGTGCATAAAAGAAACTTGTGTTGAGAAGGAATTGCACCCAGGACCTGTTGCAATGGCAGCGAGTGATTCTACCACCTAAGCAACAGTTGGACCTCAGTACATGATGTGTGCACTGCATTTTGGAACATATCGCCACGATTTTAAAGAAATTCGGTAAGCCATACCTGTACCCGGGTCCAGGTTCCACTTACCGAATTTCGAAAATCGACAAAATCGAGCCGAAAATCGGTCGAAAATCGATAAAAACCGAATGGCTTGAAAATTCAAATTTTTTGAAATTTTTTTCGAAAATTTCGATATTTGGTCGATAATCGCTCGATTATCTCGATATTTTCCTCGAAAATTAGCCGATTACGTGAACTTCCCCGTCGGTCGATTTTTTGAGCGATTTTCGGTCGATATACCTCGATAATCGCTCGATATGGCTCGATTATCGCGATATTTGTGTTGGACAAATGTTTTCAAATTTTCAATTTTTTTAAATTATTTTTTTGAATTTAATCGATTTACCGACCGGTATTATATATCGTGCCGGCTCGGTAAGCTCGAAAATCGCGAAAATCGAAGAATATCGAGCGATAAGTGGAACCCTGCCCGGGTCTCTCGTTTGGAAGCAGCCCACCAAACCCACGGTTCACATCTTATTCCGGTCCAAATTCGACCATAAAAATATTTATTTTGCAGCAATTTTAGTCAGGGAGACCGAAATTTACCAAAATTTCATCGAAAATCCAGAAATCACTGTAGTAATTTGAATTTTTAGTTTTTTTTTATTTCGCTGAGATTATGAATCTCGAAGAGGCCTGAAATCTGAAATTTTACCAAAATTTCACGAAATTTTGAACCATGAGCCAGAGCCAAACTTAAACCTTTTGTTCTTGGGTTGCTTGAGCGACAAATCAGGAAATTTTTTTTTAAATATATTATATTTTATTCCGAATTGCAGAAATAAATGTCTTTCGCAAGAAATTACACTTTTATACGTCTGTCGCCTGTCCATCGGGCGATATAAGCCTGTCGCCCGATGGACGGGCGACAGGAGACTCCACGTGTTTTCTGTCGCCCGTTAGACGAGCGGCGAGCTTATCGCCCGATCAAAAGCGGCAGATTAAAAATCCTCGATGGGCGAGCGACAGATAGCATGTCGCCCTATGGACGGCGACATATACCATTTTGATATTTTTGTTAGTTTTTATGAGATTTTTAAAAAAATATATTATATTTTATTCCAAATTGCAGAAATAAATGTCTTAACAAATTTGATTTTAAAGCTGTCAGTTTAGAAGCCATTTCGATGCAAGCATGAGAAAATCTGATGTGGTTTTTAGGTGGCCCTTCTTCACTCCCGGTCAACTCGTAATTATTTATTGAAGACTTCGTGTAGTTATCTTCAAAGATGTGAAATATATATGCGGTACCTTTATCTGCAGATAGATGGGGAGCAATAATAATGTAATGAATTGCATACGGCTTAGAAATGCTAAACAACAATGGCATGTACGGCACACTCTACCGAGTATACGGGACTAAGCGTAACATGCCTTAGGCGGAGAAAGCAGCAATAAGGGCCCTTCTCGACACTTTCTTCGAGTGCAACGAGGATATTTTCCCTTACGCAAGTTTTCGACTCCTGCCGCTCTGGCCCCTAGCTGCCCTCTCACGCTTTCTCTCGCGCTCGGCCTCCTCTCCATTGCATGGCGGCTGCCGTTCGGCCTCCTCTGTGCATGCATATGTTCCAAATGCCGTTGGCGCTTCTCCTCCTCATCCTGCTCACACCATCTTTGCTCCACGATAGCCCTCGATGCGAGTACTCGATTCCGCCTCCTCTCCATCTCGGGAGTTTGTTCGCGTCGTAGAATCGGATGAACTCGCATGATGGAGGCTGCAATTAGTCACATCACACGGTGTTACAACACGTATGAATTGGGAGCGACACCAAATGTGAGTATGAACATACCGGGCTTCTCCGCCAGATCCGCATCCCTAGCGTTGGCTCGGAGTCGTGGTTGCGGCGGCTCAGTACCTCATACCGTAAGTGTATGAGTTGTCTACTGCCGGAGCGGCAAGGATCCCCGTGACAGCACATGGGGACCTCCGTGCCTTCGGGATTGTTTACGACAACGTTGTGCCTTGGGGCGAGGAACTCCATTGGTGCTTTGCTCGTTTGGGTTGGCGGTGATGGTTCTCTTTGTTGTATTAGAGCGGTGGTTTGGTCGATGCAACGCTGCGAAGGCATGAAGGGGTTAAATAGCGAGATAGAGCGGCAGACTTGAAGCTTAAAAGGAATCCGCGAGCATCGGATTCGCTTTGCAGCTCTACTGTGCTTGATACCGACATATGCACGCAGCTTTGTATCTTGGAGGAGGTGCTGGTAAAGCTTTGCCGGCTATGCTTTGACGGGACGACTCAGGCAATATCGGCACACATGCATTTGACATGACATTTCGGACAAGAATCGATCGACATGATTATGACATGATATGTCCCTCTGAGCTTTGGCGACAATGCTTTCACAGGGCGTACCATGCGACCTTTGCTTGGATTATAAAATACAATCGAATGGGATGAGAAAACTCATCTTTGTATGGACTAAGTGCTAATATCATTGTTTGTTTATAATAATGACTGTAGTGGTAAGCGTGCGTTTGCTACGGTTTGTTGTTTGTTTTTGTTGTCATTGTTTGTTTATAATAATCACTGCAGTTTTTAAAAATTGAAAATTCGTTCTTCCTTGTATTGTTTGGTGTGCAACAAATCTGATGACAAATCTGAGTTACCAAGAAGCATGACATTCATATTACGAAGTACAATAGGGAGAACAACTACAACAGCATTTCTTGTGAATAAGAACTAACATACAAATGGATGCAAGGTTGAGCGGCTTTAGAACTTTCGAGAATCATCACTATCATAGAATTCAACACCCTCTTCTTGAAAAACTCCCAGCGGTCACGTTTGTAGTCTTCAACGCTAGGGCCGTCAAGAGGAACAACCAAATCGGGGCTTACGACCGTGGTTATCTTGTACGGCGTGCTCAAGTAGCGATCATACGCTTCACGGTTTTCTTTTGTTCAGGCCGAACTCCCTCTCTTTGCGGTAATTCTCGTCGTTAGCTTTGTTAAGTTCTGCGCGAGATCCGTCCTCTGCTCTACCATTGGAGGCGTCTGTCTAAAGATGTCGGTGTATTTATACCGTCTCGCCTTCTTGATATTGGCATCAGGTAGACTACACGGCAGTGTGAGCATGGCTATTTAAAACTGGAGCAAGAGAATAATCATCAAAATATGAAGATATCGAAATACATTTAGACGTACAAAGAAATTTGGGCATCTATAGAACGCTCATCCGTTATTTGGCGCAGTGTAGAAGGTTTGAGCATCCACATGGCGATTAGGGCAAATTACATACTGCATTGGCAACCACCGAGCTCGACGCCTTCGACATGGCTTTCACGAGCGGACGAACACTTAAGTCGGTGTCTACACGAAGCAAAAACATCAATAAGAAGCATAAAAGTACAAATCAATGTGTCTTGAACCAAGAACACAACAATGTGACTCACCGTACAAAATAACTTTTGTAAATAATACTGTGGAACAAGACGCTAAATAAAATCTTGGAAAAAAAGGAAAGCTAAACTACCAGTTCTCCTCTTTGCGCTTTGGGTTTTCTCAACTCAATCCAAACTTTATGAACTCGGAGCAATGTATCGCTTTTGCACGATATAAGTGCAGCGACCTTGCAATTTATAGGCAGGAGCGAGGTAGAAACGAGACGGTGGCGGCACATCATCGTCTTGGGCGAGGGGCCAAGGCAGAAAATCGGACGCGTGGCGGCGTTGCGATCTTTCGAAGTGCAGGCTGCGGTGGCAACCAGTTGGCGAGCATTAGCGCGAGTGGGGCCTGGCTGAGCGATAACATCGCAAAACCGTGGCTTTCCGCTGCGGTTTTTTTTTCATTTTGAAATTAATTTCCGCGGTCCCGACAAGAAAGAAAAATCCAAGAGCATCGGATTCCCTTGCGGTGTGTTGTGCTTGACATCGGCAGATGCATGTCGCTTTCTGACTTTACGAGATGACATCGACGGGTCATGGCGGTGGAGTACACATCATTGCAGATGACATCGACGGTCATGGCAAAGGAGTACACGACTTTGCAGATGCAATCTAGGTGGCTTTCATGGCTCAACAGAAAGAAAATGACTACATGGTTTGTGCGCGACTATAAAGCGTAGGGTTATTGGGCGTTGAGGATTTATATGCGAAGAGAGCTGTAAAAATATCTCGGTTACAACTCTATTCGCATTTAAACTCTCAACGCTCAACAACGCTTAAGTATTACATTCGTGCACCAAACCTAACGATGAAGGTTTTTCTACGCTCCGCATACAAATGCATGTTGGAAGTTATTTATTGGGCCGGAGGTACCAGATTTGCTATTTGGTATCTGATTGCCATATTCGTAAAAATATCTCAATTACAACTCTTTTACGCATTTGAACTCTCAACGGCCAACTACCTAAGTATTACATTCGCGCACGAACCATAACGATGAAGGATTTTGGCGCCCGTAGAGATGCATGTTGGAAGTTATTTTTTGGCGGAGGTACCAGGTTTGCTATTTGGTATACGGACTACCATATTCTGTAAAAATATCTCGATTACAACTCTCTTCGCATATAAATTCTCAACGCCCAACAACCCTAAGTATTATACTCGCGCACGACAACGCCCAACAACCCTAACGATTTTCAGCCCGTTGTCGCTGTTGTCTTTGGTCCCCGATGTTCGCATCCTGTATTCTCTCGCGCTCAAACGAGGAAGTCGACAAAAGCTGTAAAAGGTGATTTGACAAAAGCTTCAAAAGGTCATCTAACAAAAGCTGAAAAAGATGATATGACAAAAGCTGGAAAAGCGGACAGAAATATGTAATGAACCACGTAATATGACAAAGTACACAAAATAGATGGTATTACATAACATAGTACCATCAATCACCGCCGTAATCGAAACTGCCAACCAAAATAAACAAAAAATTACAAACACTGAAAAATGAAAGAAACTAGTGCCGGCCCCTCTTCGCGTCGCCTCCTCGCTGGTGTAGTCCTCCTCGGATCGACCTCGGGAGTACGTCGGTCGTCGGCGGTGGCGGGCCCCTCTGTGGTCTCGGCTGGAGGTGTGGCGTGCCAGGCGGGTCGGCTGCACCGGTGGTGGTGGGGGTGTCTGGTCTTTGCGTCGGTGCAACTGCGTCATTTGGAGGTGGCGGCACCAATAACCCAGTGGGTCATTTGGAGGTGGCGACACCCAGCGGTGGGAAGGCTGGAGGTGGCGACACCCAGCTGCGGTGGGTCGGTGCGGTGGCGGCACCCATCGCGACGACCCAGGCTGGGTGGGTGGAGGTGGCGGCACCCACTGCGACGACCCAGGCCTGGGTCGGTGGAGGTGGCGGCACCCACTGCGACGACCCAGCCTGGGTCGGTGGAGGTGGTGGCACCCACTGCGACGACCAGTGCGTCGGTCGTGGCGCCCACTCTGTTGTGCGGTACCAAGCTGAGCGGTGGATCAACGAGGTACCTCCACACGGTGTCGTCCTCGTAGTCGTCAAGGTCATCACCCGCCCATCGTAGTCATCGAGAGCGATCGGCAACCACGGTCTTGCCGACACTGCAGGACCTCCAGCGGTACGAAAGGGAAGAAATGTTAAGACCAAGAACTTGGTGAGTGCAAAGCATGAAAAGTGAATGCAAAACATGAAAAACACACACTGCGGCACCTCGGTGTGGAAGCCTTGCACCTCCACCGTCTTTGTGAAGAAGAAGCGACTCGGTGTCTCACTTTGCACCGGTAGCCGGTCCCCTCCGTGGCGCGGCGGTGCGTCGGGGACCACACCACGAGGCGAGGTGATCCACCAACTCCGGTAGCGTGCAGAGTCGTCTCGGAACCTACCGAGAAGCGGTGGCAACGCCCGCTCTGGTCACCCGCCGGCCATTGGTCAATCGCGGCGACATCCTCGGCGACTCCTCGTAGAAGCGGCCTAGCATGTCGATCTGGAAAATACATCGCAAATTAGATAGCACCGATTTGAAAATCGTTAAGCGATATCGGATACAACGTCTGCGGCGTCGCGAGCAGCGTCCGTATGGGCGGGATCGTGTCTCTGGGCGAGGGCGTGCCTTGGAGGATCCGGTCGGCAGCGTATCAGGCGCTGCGTGTGCGAGAGGTGAACCACTTGTCGATGCGCTGGTAAGTCTCGGTCGTATGGCGCATCGTCGGCATGGGCGTCCTCGAGGGCTCCGGCCCACTCCTCGATCCATGGCGCCATCCGCGACGTGCGAGGTGGCCCCATGCACCCCCTTCCTAGTCTGGGCCGTGGATGAGAAATGAATGTATAAATATTAGATGGCAACACACGATAGTAATTATGGAACATCGATTGAGGAACTTACGCGTGGGCGTGTGGGAGCAGACGCACGGCCAAGATCGGGAACTCTGTCGTAGGGCCGAATCGCCTCATCACTCGATGGACAGCGTAGGCCTCGACCTGGACGTCGAACACCAGGAACCGTGTGAGCGAAGACGCCGCGTCTCGCGTGCCGCAGTCGACACGGCGGCGCCCGGTCACACGGTATGCACTGCTCCTGAGTGTACGGCGTCCAGCGCACGTGGTCGTCCGTGAGGTGGTCGAACGCCGCGACGAACTGCGGGTAGCCCTGGCGCACCGTCTGGTGTGCCCACCTAGGCTGCAGTGAAACAAAACGTTACCGTTAGTATTAAAAAATGTACAAGCAATAGTACCAAACTTTCAGTTCAAATATCTTACCCGTCGGTGGCACCAGATGGTGCCCATGGTCGGACCGTCCACGTCGCCATCGCGTGTAGGGTCAACCCGCTCCAGGCTGATGGCGGGGCGCCCGATCTGGAACCTCTCGTATGCCCACAGCTGTACCAGAAGGCCTTAGAAACGAGGTTTGGGAAGTTTGAATATATTATATTTTATTCCGAATTGCAGAAATAAATGTCTTTCGCAAGAAATTACACTTTTATACGTCGGTCGCCTGTCCATCGGGCGATATAAGCCCCTCCCAGCTTGACAGGCAAATTAAGGCGAGAGACCGATGGAGAGCTGTGTCTGGTTTATCAGCTATCAGCTTGTGATTTGGAGTGCTCTGGATGCAAGCCTGCTGGCTGGCACGTGACCTGATCCGGAGAAAAATGGATTGTGCCGCGGATTTGCGAGGGGCGAGATCTTGCTTAGAACTTGCAGGGATTTTAATGAACAATGCAGTGCTTCTCCGTGCATCCGCGACTAGTTTCTTGTGCCGCGGATTTGGGAGAGGCGAGATCTTGCTTACAACTTGCAGAAAATTTTTGCTTCTATATACGGAGCATCCGCGACTAGTTTCTTGTGCTTCTCCGTGCCGTGCGTGTGCTTCTCAGATCAGGTCCAGGAGGGATCTCGTGGGTGTGTGCGTGCCACCGTGCCAGCGCGCGCGGAGTATAGATGAGCGGGTGGCATCTTCCTGGCTTCTCCGAAGTATAGGATCCGGGTTCCCTGCATGCGTTTCCGAGTTCCGACGGTCGGCGTCAGCTTGCAGTCCGGCCGTCGGTTGAAGAGTTCACGGTCCAGATTCTCGAACGCAAAAGGATAAGTTGGACTTCGGCTGCTGCTCTAACACCCATTTTTGCCGCACAATCTACTGATACGTCTATTTACACTATTACAACGAGAGAAAAGCAACCGTAGACCTACGAGACTAAGATAGTGGACACAAATATCGGGAAAAAAGGAACTAAAGTTTTATTCATTCTTAAACAAATATTGGCCTGTCGAGACAGTGGTTGCAACAAAAGAAAACTCGATGTATGGAACGTCCAACAATGGCTAGTATCGAAAGCTCGTTTAAAAGGCAAGAGTGGTCTAGTGCCTCACCCTCTCCTCATCGAGTTGGGGAGAGAATGGAGAGGGGAGGGGCATAGAGAGAGGCAAGAAGAGGGGATCTACTACCATTTGTGGTGACGGTGCATCCGCAGCGACAAGCATGGCTGGAGGAGTCTAGCTTTGGGGAGGAGGAGCGCAACTCCAGTGTTGAGCCCCATCCACAGCAAGCCCACTAGATGGAGTGACGGGATTGGGAGGTGGGTGCGAATAGGATGATAAAGGGATGGATGGAAGGGGATGATGATGTGATTATAGCTAGCTTCTATCTCAAGATAGGGTCATCGATAGTTGTCTTCAAATACATGCTCCTGCTTCTAACTTTTCTCCATCCGGTAATCAACATCTAAGCTCTCTATTTGCATGTACCATTTCTAAGGCCTTGTTTGGGAAGCCCATTGCCGGTCAGGAAGCCTAAAATTTTGGCCCATCCACATGGATTCCGGATGGGAATGGGTCTCCCAAACAAATCCTAAAGAGCTTTTTTTCTCATATCTTGCAATGGCATCACTAACGAAAGATTGATGGAGGCAATTAATAAGGTCTTTATGCTTGAGGAGCTTGAGCTTTCACTTTGTAAAAATGCTTTTTTTTTTAAAAAAAAAAAGTCTATGAGGTTGTTGGCAAAGCTTGATCTCACCGTAAACTTGCCCCCTCGTCGCCTTCGCCTCGCTCAGCCCACTCATCACCTCTGCCTCCCTTAGTGCAGGCTTCGCCCCCCGCCGCCCTTCACTCCCCTGCCACCTCTGTGTCCCTCGGACCCTCTTCGCCCACCTCTAACACTCAGTTTTTGCCGCATAGCCTATGAGTACAAGTTACTAGAGAGGTGGGAGCCGTGTCATACCAGCTCAGGTTCAGTCGATTTGCAATATTGCGATGAGAGAAAAAGAGTCAGAGACGTACGAGACTAAGGCAGTGAACACAAATATTAGGTGAAAAGAAACTAAATTTTATTCATTCTTGAACAAATATTGGGGCGTCGAGATAGTGGTTGCAACAAAAGCAAACCTAATGCAGGGGATATCCAACAACAGCTAGTACCGAAAGCTCATTTAAAATGCAAGACGAGCCTAGTGCCTCACCCTCTCCTCATCGAGCTAGGGAGAGAATGGAGAGGGGAGGGGCATGGAGAGAGGTAAGGAGAGGGGATCTACTACTACTTATGGTGACAGCGCATCAGCATCAACAAAGCATGGCAGTCGGGATGTTGTCAGCGATAGGCAACATGGAACTTGAGAGCAGCATGACTGGAGGAGTCTATCTTTGGGGCGGAGCGCAACTCTAGCTGTAAGCTCTGTCCCCAGCGAGCATAATGGATAGGGTGAGGGGATTGGGAGGTGGGTGAGAATAAGATGATAAAGGGATGGATGGAAGGGGATAAGGAGTAATGTGATTATAGCTCGCTTCTCTCCCAGGATGGGGTCATCGATGGTTGTCAACAAATACATGCTCCTGTTTCTAGCTTTTATCCATACGATAATTAGCATCTAAGCTCTCTGTTTGTAGGCAACATCTCTTAGGCCTCATTAATTTGGGAATCCTATTCACAATTGAGAATCCTAAAATTCCGACCCATCCACATGGATTCTGATCAAAAATAGGCATTCCAAACAAAACCTAAAGATTTTTTTCTCATATCTTGCAATGGCATCACTAACGAAGGATTGAAGGAGGCAACTAATGAGTTCTTTATGCTTGAGGATCTTGAGCTTTCACTTTGTAAAAATGTTTTTTTGGGAAAAGTCTATGAGGTTGTTGGCAAAGCTTGATCACACCGTAAACTTGTCCCTCTCGTCGTCTCCTCCTCCCTTTGCCTCCCCCGGCCCCCCTCAGCCCCCTTCAGCCCTCCGCCTCCCCCTGCCACCTTCGACTCCCTCTGCCCTCTCCGCTCCCTCCACCATGGTCCCCTTGCCTCCCTCTTCTTCCCTTAGCCTCCCTTTGCCTCCCTCGGCGCTGGAGGATGGCCTCCTCGTGCTGCTCCGCCTCCTACCACCGCCTCCTCGGTCACCCCATCCCCACGACTGCCCCCTCAGCCACCCCATCCTCATAGCTTCTCCTCGGCCTCCTCCCCACAACACCACCTCCCCACGGCACCTCCTTGCCCACCTCCACACAGGATGGCGCCTCTCCTCCTCCTCCTCCATGCGGCACTATGCAGGAGTGTCGCATGTCGCGAGAGTGTGCGGCGGGAGTGGCGTCTAGCCCCCCAAGCGTCGACCGTCGCGACCGTGGCCAGGTAGCACTTCACTCCCTCAAGCCCTCTCCTGCAGCGTGCCTTGACTCATGCTCTGCTGCCTGCCACGTGCCACGCGTAGGTTGTGCCAAAATGTGCCTGCTCTCCAACCTTGCTGTGGAGGGTCGTGCCGCCTACTGTGCCTGGACAACCATGCCGTGATGGCATGGCCCATTCACAAACGTGCCGTGCTGTACCGGTTGTGCCACGTGTCGGTCTTGAAAAATATGGGCAGATGCCCACGTCTAGTTACTACTAGTACACACCCAATTCATATGCTTTACTAAAACATAAAAAGAGAGCTCTACTAAGACACATTAATTTTAATACGGATAATTTATTTTTTTATCTAATAGATCAAATTAACTAGTATTTATTTAAACCTTTTCGATAGCAAAGTATCATAAATATCCTCGATAAATGAGTAGCTAGATTTGACGTTTCACTACCAGTGTAAAGTTCTTTAAAATTTCTCAAAAAAACAAAAACGACTTCACTCGATTTTGACCATGCGAGGGCGATACATTACCTAGCACAGGGTAGGACCGTAGGAGACACCAAGGCACTGCGGCTACGTCCCTTGCTTCGCTGGGAGGGGGGCACACAAAACACTTTACACTTTCACAGTGCGCCGTGCAGCGCCGGAGGAATCAAGCATGCAGCTCACCTGGTCAAAAAAACAGCTCTCGAGTAGTCGTAGTACCAATCACGGGAGAGCCCAGGTTCCTGCTTGAGGAGAGCCACTTCACCACTCACGCCACGTGCTTGTGCTACCGCTGGTACAGAAGAGGTAGCAGCAACTAGCTAGCAATTGCACTCCTTTTCCTCCGGTGAACAGCGGTGGCGTTGACCAGCTGGGCAGGGCAACCATGCGATGCAACCTGGAGCAGCTTTGACACACATCCGCAGGTGGATGGGAACAAGCTGGCCAAGATGTTCCGTGATGCTGACTGACGCTTGTAGGATTGGATAAACTTGCTGGCGCACTCAGGTCAGGAGTCAGGAGCGAAGTACTCGGTTCCTACCCACATCCATGAAGTCGACCGGCCGGAACAAATTCTTTCAACGCTCCGGTTGGAATGCTCAGTACCTTACTGGCTAGCCACGGCACACTACGTGATATAACCGGTAACAGGTTCAGAAAAGCCGAAGCAATGCAGAACTTGAGATCGCCCGGCCAACGACGCAGTCAGCAACATGAATGACAGAATGGCAGACTCGTAATAATGGAGTAACGGGCAACAATTCGAGGATACAAGTTACAGCCTTTCAGGGAGGTAGTATGAACTATGAACTAGAAATTATGTGAATTAAGCACCTGACTTTCCAGCAAATGATCAGTTGCGTAGCGGTGATAATGGTGCGAGATCACATGGAATTAAACGTGCAGTCAGGCTGCAAGCCTGCAACCTTGCATGGGCTTTAATTAACTGGGCCTCTAGGAGGGTAGGAACGAGCCCGTTATATATGGCCTTCTTTTGTTTTGTCTTGGCAAATTGTTGCAGTCCGTGGCCCTAAACCAAGTAGTCTTAAGCCATCCCCTCCTGGCTCCTGCTGATCTATAGCCTATTGCTCAAATTTTAGCATAGGAATCCCCCGGAGTTGACTCATTTTTTTACCCAATCAATAGAGTCAATCCAATAATGAAATAACTTCATCCGGAATTATCTTTTTAAAGTCATTTTTGAAAACAGTAAAATCTAATCCTGAAAGACTTGCTCGGCATGCCCATAACCGCGGACGCGGCTAATTAATTAGTTTTACACTCTGCAGAGGATGTACAACTTTACTCACAAGACATGATTATCTCTTTTTACCATACACACACTTTCTTTGGTGTGCGAGAGAGAAAATCACGACAATGACCTTATAAGATTGCACCCACGTAGTCATGCCCGCTGAGGTTTCATCGCTGAAAGAATCACTCTAGTCAAAAGCTCCCTCTTGCGCCAAGTGGCAGCATCACGCTCAAGCCATTTTCTACCTAATGGCACGACTGCCCGAATCCGTCCCATTCCAGACTTGTTAAAGTGCGATAACGCTTTACATTCAATAGCTCACAGACCAGACCTTAATTGACTAGGTGAGCTCTCCACAAACTCAACTCCTGTGCTTCACCCACCCACCTGACAACCATTCTCGCCTGGTCAAAACCACATTTTTAATTTTTATTTTGACATTACAAGTAACATAGATTTCACATGAAATGATAAATTAAACATTTGAATAGAATTTTATTTGGCTCAACTTTCCAAAAGGTACCAATCTTGGTTTTAAGCATATTTAGAATCATTTTGATATTTGTATATATGTCTTAGGGTTACAACGAAATAAGGTACTTCCAATTTTCAAGGTGGCTTTAATCAATTCAGAGATTAACTATTTATTTAAAACTAGAATTGAAACTATGTTGCTAAAATTATGCATGTGATAATTTAAATTTAAAATATAATTAAAAGATGGGATCAACATGTTCAAGCATGTATAACTTGCCTTGATCGTAGAGTAGCTGCTCGAAATCATCAGCTGAGAACTCCTCCGACTCTCTGAAATCTATGCACGAAAAACATCCAAATTCAAATGTAATTCAAATAAAATATAAAACTAGCATAAAATAGAATTTTAGAATTTTAGATTAATTTAGGAAGAAAGATGGAGACAATCAAAATTCGAATGGGCAAAAAGGGCTCCCAAAATTTTAAAAGAAAAGAAAAATGATTTTCTAAAGGAAAATTCAGATTATTGTGCAGGCTCACATTAGCAACTGGATTTTTTGTTTTGAATTATTTTTAAAAAAAATCAGAATTATGACGCAATGATTCCATAAATATTTTTTGGAAAAAGAATAGATTTTTTTGTTGCCTCACGGCTTGCTACACGGGACATGACACAAACCTGTTGTGTCTTTGGCCATGGCGCGTGTAACATCCCAAAACTTACGGAACAGTATATTTAAAATATTAAAATATAAATTTGATTTATTGTCGTCTTTCCTAAAATTTAGAAGCGTTTAATAGATATCTTGCTTAAAGGATAATTAAATTATGGATTTTAGGGAAAGGAGATTGATCATGAGAACTTCTTGACTAGTCAAAGAAATTCGTATGAACACCCTTGAACCATGAATGATCGACTTTAATTAATGAGATTGACTACGAATAGAATATTAATAGCTAAAGTGAACCCATTATCATTCCTGATCAAAATCATTCATTACATGAGTTTAAACAACAACATTGTTTATTGATACACTGTAAGTTTACATTTACAATAAAAAGGAAATACACGAATCTGTAATGACATACAACAATTATATTTGGATTACAACTTATACAACTACCCAATTACATATCCAATCACAATTACATAATTAATTACATTCCAAAAAGTAAATTACAAAACTATAAGCTACAACTCCTGTACTAGCTTGATCTGCACTTATGAACCTGCATATTCAACTGCACACGTACAAGAAATAAGAATAAAGTAAATGCATTAAATTAGATACAATAAATAAAAAGAGAGAATTGCCGTCAGCCAAGTTGATCGCTCATAAGGTACGCTAAATTGTCCGGGGGCCAATTTGGCTCCTCTTGCGATTAGATTTTGCATCATTCGGCAATATACAAGCCTGTTTAAACTGTAGATGCGAGTATTTAGAAAATATCGCAAGATAGAAATATTTTACCGCAGTAAATAGTAAAACCACAGTGAAAAGGGATAAAGCCTCAGCACAGTGCCCACAGGACAGCTCAACCCGTTTCAGGGTCCAACCGAACACTCCAGGGAAATCCCAGCCGAAACCAGGGCAAGTAGCCAACCATCCACTTAAGCCACCAAAGCAAGTCACCAGACCACATAAGAAAACTCTAGATCAACCTAGCCAGCCGGCCTAGCATGGGTCAAGGATAAAGTCATATGAGCATGGGTCACAAAATTTAGATGAATGCATTGACCAGGACAATTAATGTGTGCATTTATCCCAGCCGCAAAGACCATTCAACCGAGCTTCTCTTTCAAACCCTGCACACACCATCTTTGCCATGGCTATATAATCTAGCCAAGCCTCAGCTAAGGAGACACAAAACAAGCCACTGCCCAGAGCAAACCCACATAAGATAGAAGAAGCCAGGAAAGGCAAGCTTCAAAAGTTGGCGCAAGAAACAACCAGCAGGAAGCTAGGAGAGCCA
The DNA here is from genome assembly GCA_036346355.1 of Rhipidocladum racemiflorum. NCBI lineage: Eukaryota > Viridiplantae > Streptophyta > Magnoliopsida > Poales > Poaceae > Rhipidocladum > Rhipidocladum racemiflorum. Next base: position 42,573,680 of record CM070582.1, read on the forward strand.
AATCCCAGGAGCAGGAAGGGGGAAACAAGCTAAACCGATATCTATCCATCCATCCCCTTATCACAGAAGTAAGTTTCCACAAATTTGATTCCATTAGGAGTATCATATCATACCCAGAGAGATTGGAAATGAGCTAGATTAGAAAATAACAGTAGAAGGATAAAGGGGAAAACATAGGAAAAATGGCCTCAGTTTAGATGCATAACAGAAAATCACGAGGGTTGTGTCATACGTTCCCTCTGACTTGCAAATACTCCCCCGGCGTATTGCAAATCGAAGGCTTCGCCATGACACCATCCAGCTCGTAAAATGGTTAGGGCTCGAATCATCATCGGCTAAAGAAAAATAGTTCATCTCTAGGTCATGGCATCAGTTCATTATTTACCATACAAATGAATCATTGAGCCACTGTCAGTATGCTTTACTTAGACATTCAAGAATTATCCCGCACAGCCTAGTATCAAATCATTTACTAAGCCAAACTGTCCATGAATAACGTACTCTAAATTCTCCCACAATTATTCACAGAGCATGGTATCAAATCATCATATACCATGTAACCCCAATCATTACCGAAATCATGATCATCATGCCATAACTGAATATTTAAGAATATCAAAGCCTAGCATAGCATCAATTTCATCATTTGCTATGCGATCTAATCAAAGACATCATTTACCATGTAAATAAAACATTAGGGACCACTGTTATCATGCTCTATTCAAGCATCTAGAGATCATCACGCATAGCCTAGCATCAGTCTATTCATCATCTGCTAATCCCAATTATTCCACAGTATATCAGTGTAAACCAATCTTCAGTAAATCATTCAAGCACATCATAGATCATAAAGAATGACTTCAGCACAAATACAATTAGCACAATCTCAGAATCATAAGCAGTTTGTGCAATCTTTAATCATGGTCTTCAGGGAAGAATCAGAAATGAGGAAAAGGAGTAGGGAGTACAAATCCGTAATAGGGAATTAGAGAAAAGGGGAAAGGAGGAGTAAGATTATATATTTCCAAGCCCTAGCTAAGCCATGGGTGACGCGCAGAGGAGAAGTCGGACCAGACCCAGGGGTCGGTAGAACTGGTGCAAGTTAGGGCCGACAATTTGATGGAGGCGAAGTAGAGAGATACCAGTAGGGGTGAAGAATCCAGAATCCCCAATCGTCCCAGGCGACGGCGAATCAACCGCGAGAGCGGCCTAGCGGCGCGGGCCGACGGAAGCGCAGGAAGCCCTAGCAGAGCATGTGAGGATGTGGTCGAGGTAGGCAGAAACCAGAAGGCGGATGCGAGGACTGGGCGTGCCAGGGTGTAACATCCCAGAATTTACTAAACAGTAAAAATAAAGTATTAAAATATAAATTTGATTTATTATTGTTTCTCCAAAAATTTAAGTGCATTTGTGGGAAATCTTGCTAAAAGATAATTGGACGTTAGAATTATGATGAGAAATCTACTTAACAAGACATACTGGAAATAGTACGTTAACAGATAAAGTGAATCAATTATCATTCATAATCAGAAAACATTCATTACATGAGAACAAGATACAACACTCAATTTTATTGATACATTGGAAATACAAAAATATTTATAACGACATACAAGTCACAAGAGTTACAACTCATACAAATGATTCGATTACATATGAAATCACAATTGCATAAAAGATTACATTCTAAAAAGTAAATTACAAACTATATGCTACGGCCTCTGTACTGTCTTGATCCGCTTCTGTAGACCTGCATATTCAATTGCATTTGTATCAGTAAAGGAATGAACTAAATGCGTTAAATTAGATACAATAAATAGAAAGGGAAAGGAATTGCCGTCAGCCAATTAATTGATTGATCGCTCAATGAGGTACCCTAGATTGTCCGGGGGCCAATCTGGCTCCTCTCGCGATTAGATTCTGCATCATTCGACAATTTACAAACCTGTTTTAACTGTAGATGCGAATATTCAGAAATATCACGAGGTAAAAATATTTTGCCCCAAGTAGATAGTAAAACCACAGTAAAGGGGAGATAAAGCCATGGCACTGTGCCCATAAGACAGCACAACACATTCCAGATTCTACTGAAGCACCCCAGAGCACAGCTCTTTCCAGATCTAGCCACAACATCACCAACCGAGAAGCTCTAGAACTAGAAGACTGGAATTACAGTAACCCAAGGCAACCATCTTCGTGAACAGGTGAGCCAAACCAAGTTGCCAAGCCATCCACCCAACCGAGATTTCTAGAGCTTAGAGACCCACGCAAACTACCAGGCTAACCATGCCGACCAAAGGCTCCAGAACCATCCCAACCAAGAGATGGGACTATTGTTTATTAAGGTAATGCAACAAGACTGAAACCTCCAGAGTAATCGACCAGCCAAGCACATGGTCAATACCAAACCACCTAGCCTAAGGTGAATGCACTGACAAGGGCGGATTATCAAGTACTCATTACAGCCGCAAGAATAAGGGTCATTCAAACCCTATTGCAACTCCACCAATAAGGCTATAAAAGCCACCCAAGCTCATATACCACTATGACAACTCCTCTTTTAACCCAAGCAAGCCCAGGAGCGTTCCTGCCAGGAAAACCAAAGCTCCAAGAGCTAGAACCAGAGTTAGCCCAAGCTTCATCTAAGGAGACACAAAGCAAGCTATTGCCAAAGCATACCCACATAGTTGGAAGAAGCCAGGAGAATCGAATCTCAGGAACAAGAAGGGAGATAAAGCTACACGGATAATCATCCTTACCTTTTGCACTCAAGAACAAAGACTCCAAAATAGGGCTCCCAGAAATACATGACATCAGAGCAAACCATAAGAGTTCAATGTCAAGATAAGAGCAAGAAGGACAAGAAACTCCATCCAACCCCTTCACACAAAGTAAGTCCCTACAAACTCAATTCCAATAGAGTTTATCGGTTCATACTCAGTAAAAGCATGGAAATGATCTGGAAATATAAGGGACAGTAGAAGAACAAAGGAGAAACATAGAAGAAATGGCCTCAGTTCAGATGCCTGACAAATATTATGAGGGTTGCGTCATATGTTCTCTTGAATTGCTAATACTCCCCCGGCGTATTTCAACTCAAGATCATCGCTATGACGCCATCCAACCCATAAATTTGAAAGTGCACGAGTCATCATAGACCAATGGGACATAGCCAACATGGTATCAATCTATCATCTACCATGTGAATCCGTTAATATTCAAGCCAATATTAGTATCCCATCATTAGATATTCAAAGATCTTCAAAGTGCAGCTTAGTATCAATTTCTTTACTATCTACTAAGCCAACCCATCCGTGAATAAAGTACTCCCACAAATATTTGTAGATCATGACATTCAGTCCCTCGGTCCATATACTTAGATCACGATCCATCAATTTATAGTCATAGCTATTAAGCTTTTTATGGCATCAGGATCATCATGTGCCATATAACCCCAATCATTATCAAAACCATTATCATCATGTCATAACTGGGCATTTAAGAATGTCAAAGCCTAGCATAGCATCAATTCTATCATCTGCTATGCAAGATAATCGAAGTTATTATTAGTATGTCAAATCAAGCATAGGAATCATCAGAACCAAGTATGGCTTCAATTCGTCATGAACTGAATTCATCTTTGCCTCAGTACTATTACTCTCCACCCTAGTGAAATTGATCTTCAAGTTAGGCATTTAAGCACAAGTCAGGACAGAGGGAGTAGAGAGTTTAATAGTAGGTGAATACGGGACAATATTCCAATAAACAGATTACTATGAACCCATTCTTTTACAGAGTTACTAAGTCATGTAGAGATTAAGTAGCATTTTGGTTTTATACAAATAAATAAGGACCAAGGTTATATGAAGCATTTGCATCAAGGTTCAATATATGCATATGTACGCCACTCTGTAATTCACATCCCAAACATCAGTATAGCTCAATCAATCATTCCGTAAAGGCAGAGGGAGTATAAAATGATAAATAATAGGTAAACCCAAGGTAAATCACAGCATAGACCCCAACCTGGTCCATGAATCATATTAGACCCAGAAGGAGTCGATTTCTCCCCATGAATCGGATATAAATCTAAAGTACCATCCCTAGATCATCAACAAATAACAGGGCCAAACCAAATAAAAAATTTCAGCTATAGCAAAACTAATTTCGCCCCATAGTAGTATAAGAGGAAGAGAAGTAGATGAGGGAAATAGATCGACAGCCATGGACGGGCCGATAAGGGGTTTCGGAGGCAAACCAGCCGGCCTGAGGTGTCGGGGTGGACCGAGGAAGCTCGGGCGACGGCGAATCAACCGCAAGAGCGGCCTGATGGCGCGGACCAAGCGAATCTTGGAAGCCCTAGCGAGCCCAGCGTGAGGACTGGCCGAGGTAAGCGGCGAAACCGGCGGATGCGAGGACCGGGCTCGCCAGGGCCAGCGTCGTTGGCCGGCGGAGCTGGAGGTATGGGGACCGCCGAGCCGAAGCGTCGGGGCAATCCGCCGAGCCGAAGCATAGGCCAGGAGGAGGAGAATCAGAAAATGGGGGAAGGTTGAGGAAGGCGCTAGAAGGAGAGAGCCCATTTGGCTGAAGAGATGAGAGAGAGAGAAGAAATAAGGAAAAAAGAGAATAAGGAGAAAAGGGAAATATGAAAAGAAGATTAGGAGAAAAGGAAGTTTGAAGAAAAAGTATTTCTTATGCTAATTGGAGATGTTATTTCAAATAATCCAAAAATTTAGTTAATTACAACTTGTATAAGCAATAGTTTCAGCCAATCAATTTATTCACTTAAAGCCCGACGAGAAAGTAGCTATATAAACTTTGCACCCATTAGGGATTGATTATTATTGTTTGATAACCGCTTAAATTAATCCTTCTCTCCCAATCTATATACTTAGAATATAATATAATTATAATACATATGTGGATAAACATACTTGTTCAGCTCACTTTATATGCAAATCCATAAAAAACACAATCATTTGATACTACGATGATGATTAGATTTACTACTAGCCTAATCTGTTTTTGTATATAAACTAAACTTTATGCATATGGAATATTTAGCCCTTAATTGACACATACTTCCAATCGGTTGATAGAACATTTAACAATAAATATATTAATATTGGTAGAATCATTCCTAGAATACTCTCTAAAACACTACGATTTCATTTTGTCTAAAATCATTTCTATTATAACCTGCTTTGCATCTGAATCCTATTAAAACATGACCCTGCGAGAGATAAACCCTAAGATTTGTAATACCTGCATAAGCATAAGTTTAACCTTGCAATTTGTAGTTACTTTCACCCCTATCGGTTTATGTACTAATTCATATTAGTACAAGCAGCTCCACACCCTGAAAATGAATTTTAGTATATTTAATCTTACAATCTTAGCTTCCTGAATTCGTAAAATGAAATAAAGTAATTCATAAAGAATAAATGTTGCGTGTTGTTCAACCCATACCATTAATATCAGTAAAAGTCGCAACATAAGATATTAGACACGCGCACGAAATCACGAAGCAACCATGCTTGTTTTATGTAATGTTTTATATTTGATTTTCCATCTGATTTCCTTTTGCCCTTATTGAAAATGTTATTTGCTATTTGCTATTCTTTCCGCCATACGACGTGTAGAATCCGACGTCTCGGACTTCGTCGTCGACAATCTCAAGATGACGTCTTCGACTCGTCGCTAAAGACAACAAATAGCAAGGCAAGCACCCCCTTGAGCATTTTGAACCCAGATTTCATAATCAGCTAAAATGTGATTAATAATCTTCCTGCATGCTTATATTTCGATAAATCCTTATTTTATGTTACTTGGTAGTTATAACCCATACTGATGGATTTCCTTAATTACTGTTGATCCATGATCCATGACAACCATAGGAATGGATAAGTTCTTTGAACTGGGAATAATCGCTTATTAACCTGCATATGCTTAGCACTACTTCAGATCAAAGTTGGAAACATTTACACCCACACACTTTCTTTATGAATCTTTTTATGATTCATTTAAGCAGTAAAGGATACTGGTAGTTTGATAAAAAGGAAAATGAAACTATAATTTCGACGTGGGTGATTATTGGCAATAGCCGGCTGTACATGTTTTAACGTGTACGTAGATAGGGTGGAGTTATGGCCCATGTCACTTTGAGGACCGAACATAGTGTCCCGTGATCCAAGATTACCCGTACAACCACAATGCCGGTATGGTGACGGCTATAACCAATTAAGTTATTAAAAACTGACCTTGCATTATGGAAGGTTGTCGTAGCACGGGCATTCCGGATATAGGTTTGCTCGAGGGAGGTGCCATCACCGAGGTGTTGACACTTGCCGATGCAACAGTATACGTCTTACTAATGGGGAGAAATGATCCGTATACACGATGTGCTTCTACCGCCATTTTCCAATGGGGAGGAATGACAGTATACGTCTTAGTTTAATCTCTGCATACGATGTTCTTCGGCCGCCATTAGTAAGAGTCAGTCATACTGGACTGGTGCAATGTCAGGTTTTAGTAATGTAAAGGTTATATATAGTTATTCCCTGGCGACACACCAAAGGAAGTGTATTAATAACGTTTGCAAAAAGGGAAGTCATTATTTGTGGGTAAAGTTGTACAACTTTGCAGAGATTAAACTAATCGATTAGCCGTGTCCACAGTTATGGACGACTTGGTGAACCCACACTAAGTTAGTTGTTTTTATAAAATGTTTTGGTGAGCTTACCCTTACAGATGATTCAATACATGACATTACGTTGGCAAGGTTGGATTCAACTGTTGTGCCCTGTGTGGACAAAAATTTAATCTCCAGATAATAGTTCATATGATGGGACTGGACGTTTATCACTCACAAAGGGATGTGAGTCTTTTATCACCTTTATGGTATTCTTACATATTACTTTTGTATTTACATACTTGTTATTTCATTTCCTTTACAAGTTTCACTTTCACTCTATTATTCAGTATTTACAATTCAAATTTCGCTTTATGCAAAAGAACCGTAGAAACCCACTTTCTATTCAGCCTGCATCTATTTTAGGTTTTGCAAACACTACAAGTCTTGCTGAGTACGCAATGTACTCACCCTTGCTATTATTGTTGTTTTTAGGCAAGAAACCTCGGCAGGTACTTTGACGCAGGAAAACGGGGTTATTGACGACGGTTCTTTCTAAGGCTTTACCTTGTTAGTTGCCTGTGGATTATGTGGCAAACTACAAGACATCTGATTCTTTTGGCTATGTTTAGTTGACCTTCTCGGTCATATTGTATCATTACTTCCGCTGTAATAAAATATGAATCTTTTGTATGGTTGTGATTCCAAATTGTGTTTGTGCGTGCTAGCTACTGATCATGGGACTAGCACAGCATGCACATTAGAACCTTGCTTTTATGTTTGCACTGTAGCATAAAAGTGAGGGTCTCACACAGGGCCAGTGTCGGTGGCCGGCGGAGCTGGAGGCTTGGGGACCGCCGAGCCGAAGCGTCGAGGCAATCGGCCGAGTCGGGGAAAACCAGGAGGAGAAGAATCAGAGATTGGGGAACGGAGCAAGGAAGATACTAGGAGGAGGAGGGGCTCAATCGACCGAAAGAGATGAGTAAAAGAATAGGGCAAAGAAAAGGAGAAAAGAAAGAAATAAGAAAAGCAAAAGAATAGGCAAGGAGAAAAATAAAAAAGGTGATAGGAAAAATAATAATAAAATAACATATATTCTTTTAGGATTAACTCATCCTTTTAAATAATTTAAATCTTTTTTTTTTTTGAAACTTAGTCCATCACCGTTTCGATCATATCCAATGCACGCCTTAAGTTGCTCATTTTGTGCCCAAATAAGGTGAAACCAATTTCTATAAGTTAATAGTTCCTTAATTTATAGAATAAATGTTAACATATTTCTAAGGTTATATATATTACAAATGCGCAAGAACTTTAAAGAACAAAACTAAGTCAGAAAATAGCCATACTTTCATGATACATATATATATATATGTATACGTATATATATACATATATATATATATGCTTGAAGTATAATCACAATACACATATGAATAAGCATACATATTCAACTTGTTTTATATGATCATTTGATGCACAATAATAATTAAATTTAACACTAGCCTACCTTGTTTTCACACGGGAATTAAAACTTTATGCCTGTTATACATTCAGCCCTCGGCTGGCTTATGCCCCCATTCAAAGAATAGAATAATAGCAATAGGCACTAATACCCGTAAGATCAACCTCAGAATATTCCCTAACGCCTGATTGACTTAGTCTATATATAAGCATTTTTCTTTTATAACTTGCTTTGCATCTGAATCCTATTAAAACATAACCCTGCAAAAGATAAACCCTAATATCTGTAGTTTCGATACATATGGCAAAGTTTAACCCTGCAATTCATAGCTACTCTCACCTCTGCTGTTTTATGTACTAATTGATATTAGTACAAGCAGCTCCACACCCTGAAAATGAATTATAGTATATTAAATCTTACAATCTTAGTTTCCTGAATTCGTAAAATAAAATAGAATGAATCATAAGGAATAGGTGTCGTATGCGATGCAACCCTTAAACCGTTGATCAATGATAAAGATTATAACGTAGAAGTGACACACTTATATGTTCACAAACCCTAATCCACACTCGTGCTTGTTTTATGTAATGATTTCTTATTTGATTTTCCATTTGATTTCCTTTTGCCCTTATTGAAAGTATTATTTGCTATTTGTTCTTTCTTGCTGAACGATGTATAGAATCCGACGTCTCGAACTTCGTCGTCGGCAACTCTAAGATTACGTCTTCAACTTCGTCGCTAAAAACAAAGGATAGCAAGGCAAGAACCCCTTGATCATATTGATCCTAATTTTTCATAATTAACTAAAATGTTAATTAAAACTTGCATGCATATGCTATGTTCCATAATACTGTTATTGGGTACTGGTAGATATACCTTTCATTGATGAATTTCCTTAATTGGTATTGATATGTGAACCTTGGTAACCCTAGCTCGTGGATAGACACTTGATGTCAAAATGGGTATATTCGATTATTACTTGCATATGCTTAGCCCTGCTTTAGACTGGGATACGAACAGATGGTTTACTGTTCGTGATGAACTTAAATACTTGACATATTGGATTAAATATTGTGCATGATGAACTTTAATCTTAAACCTGATGGAATATTGTGGTTTTAATATTTTATCCTTTTTGAAAATAAAACTATGATTTTGACGTGGGTGATTATTGGCAATAGCCGAAAATGTAATTAATAATGCACGTAGATAGGGAGAAGTATCGCCCATGTCACATTAAGGACTGAATGATCCAAGTATAACCGTACATCCACAAGTGCTGGGATGGGGCAGCCTGAACCTATTAAAGTTATTTGGAACTAGCTTTGCACATTGGTAGGCTGGAGTAGCAAAAGCAATAAACCCTTTTGTGTATGCTTATAAGGGGCTGCCACAAGGGAGTTATGGGTAAACACATATTCGGTGCAACGGTGTACGCCTGGTTATGGATTTGGGGCTGTTATTATTCTACTTGAGCCACTGGCTCCTTATTACAATCATTACTTTATTATTTATTGGTTTCCACCATAGCCAGGGCTAAACGTCATCGGGCTGGTGCAAAGCTATGTTTAGATAATCGAACGGTTTCGTTATGAATTCTCTGGCGGCACACCAAAGGAAGTGTGCTAATGATCTGCCACAAAGGGAGAACATATCTTGTGGGTAAAGCTGTACAAACTTTGCAGAGTCAAAAACTAATCGATTAGCCGTATCCACGGTCATGGATGACTTGGTGAATTAGCATTAGTTATAATTTTTGAATTGGTGAGCTTACCCTTACAGATGATTCAATACTTGACATTACGTTGGCAAGGTTGAATTCAGCTGTTGTGCCCTGTGTGGACAAAAATTTAATCTTCAGATAATACTTCATAAGATGGGTCTGGACGTTTTATCACTCACGAAGGGCTGTGGGTATGTTGTTACATTTTATTCACGAAGGGCTCTGAGTTATCTATCTCTTCTTATTACTTTTATGTAAATACTTGTTACTTTACTTATTTATGTACTTTTACAATCTTCGCTTTCAATCTATTATTCAGTATTTACAATTCAAATTCGCTATATGCAAAACAATCGTAGAAACCCACTTTCTATTCAGCCTGCATATATTTCAGGTTTTGCAAACACTACAAAGTCTTGCTGAGTACGCAATGTACTCACCCTTGCTATTATTGTTGATTTTTAGGCAGGATACCTCGAAAACTACTTCGACGCAGGAAAAACGGGATTATTAACGACGGTTCTTTCTAAGGCTTTACCTTGTCAGTTGCCTGTGGATTATGTGGCAAACTACAAGTCATCTGATTCTTTTGCTATGTTTAGTTGACCTCATAGGTCATATTGTATCAATACTTCTGCTGAAATAAAATATGAATCTTTTGCATGGTTGTGATTTCAAATTGTGTTTGTGCGTGCTAGCTACTGATCATGGGACTAGCACAGTATGCACATTAGAACCTTGCTTTTATGTTTGCACCGTAGCATAAATGTGAGGGTCTCACAGCGCGCAAGGGGGCGGTCTGGGGGCCGGCCAGGCCAGTTCCGTGGCGGCAGCGGTTGAAAAAAACAAAGAACACCCACCTTGTGCAAAATTAAAGATTACAAGCGCGGGATTGATTTGTGAAGGTAACACTACACCATGACAAAAAATTCCTATCAAACATCTATAAGTAAAAATCAGCCTTTACAATCAAATCATCTGTCGGTAAAGATTTCCAACAGTCAATCCGTTGGCAGTAACATAATTATGGACAGGCTATGTGTCGGTAAAGATACATAGTTTGAGACAAAAAAATCTGTCGGTAATTTTTAGTTATCTGATCAGGCTATCTGTCGGTAATTCGATATAGTTTTAGAGACAATTAATCTATCGGCAATTGTATGTTTCTCGCTCAGCCTATCTGTTGATAAAACTCAGGAGCGGCAAATTAAGGCACGATCAAAAAATAATGCGCGTACGCGTGGTCGCCCAAAGTTACCTAAATCTAAACCTAAAATAAATGTGAGCAACGCTGCCCACCTCGTCCAATTATTTGGCTCCTCCATCGCCCAAATCAAGCGTCCTATGCCAGATCGATCTCCCCGCCTCACTAGCCAGCCTCCTCCATTGCGTTCACCTCCTCTATCGCGCCGGCCACCTCCTCCATCGCACCTCCCACCTCCTCCACCGCGCTATCTCTGCCTCCTCCATCGTGTTCTCCCCGCCTCGCCGGCCACCATTCGTTCTTTGCGCCGCCCACCTCTTCCATCGCGCTCTCCCTACCTTGCCGGCCAGCCTCGCCTCGCCACCTTCTCCGCCTCGCCGGCCGCTACCATCGCGCTCTCCCCACTGACCAGATCCCTCTCCACCGGGCTACTTGTTGGAGTTCGAGGAGGATGAGAAGGTGGATGTGCGGGAGAGGCGGCGGAAGGAGTCCTCGCAGGTGACCTTGACGCCCCGCGCGGTCAAGCCACCTCCGCCATTGCCACCCCTGACGCGCGCGCACGAGCTTATCGCTCGCTGTCGACATAGTTGCTTGGGCCCAAGAAGATCCAACCCTCCTGCTTCGCGATCCAATTGATACAATGTGTGTTCTTCCTTATCTCACACCTACCATGTGATTTTTCCACCATTGTTTGTGATCTTTTCAGAGTTCTTGTAGTGATGGATCTGGTAGTGTAAGTATTTGGTTTCGGTCCAATTGGCAGAAAAAAGGAGCTGTTTTTGTGAATTTCATGGTTGAACTAGATTTTTTAGCTTCATGGTTGAATCAGTTGTTCTATATTTGGCTCTGTAGGGATCCGTCCCGTCCACGCCGCCATGGACGTGTACTACCCCCATCGTTGTGTGAGCTGCGGTGGGCCGTCGGTACTCTCCGACAGGCGAGCACTGCTGGCGTCTCTGCCGCCCTTCGAGGTATGCATTGTGTCCTTCTTGAGCCTCCACTCTGGATCGCTCGTCTGGAAAATTCCACTTCACTTATGAATTTCAGGTGGCAACTTCCAGTAGACCTAGCTGAAGGAAATCTCAAAGCTCTTAGCATGCAAGCCCTGGGTCAGGTATTGCATACTTTACTGTTCCATTGTTGGTCTTAATTACATATGCATTGGATGTATTTGGTATACGTGTGGGGTTGAAGGGTAGAAGGACATGCAATGCGAATTGCTAAATCAGTAATCATGGTGTTCCATGATGTAGCTGTTACTAGTGCTTAGATGATAGGAAACACTTAAATATTGTTCCACTTTAATTGAGTGAGTTATTTAACAAGGAGTGTAGTTATTGGCCCAATTGCACGAATTGCGTTCCTGCTTTGGCTATGGACATATCAAGAGCATTAGCTTCCACCCCCCAAGCTTGAACTTTGCCTAAGGCACGTAAAAATGATGTTGATATAGCTTCAAGAAATTATGAAACGCTGTCACTTCAATAAACTGTTACACATTATTCTAGCCATGATGCATCAGACCTGCTCTGTCTTAAGCTCTTTGATAGATGGACATTGCTGCTGCAGAGTAATCAAGTACAGTTTGTAGTTGATTGTCTTCTCAAGTAGTATACTTTGTAAGTGTCATGGAACAGGCTTTCTAGTTCCTAGTGTTAGTATGAGCCAAGAAATATCACTTCTTTTTTACTTTGTATGTTTATACTCTCCCTTGCTTAATCTATTTCAGAGCATGAGTTCCACGATGGTGAGGACCAGTTAGGCTAGGTTGCTTCCCCAGTCGATTGCCTGTGGCGATTCAATTGGGTTTCTTCTACTGTTCTTTATTTTCCGCTGCTTAATCGTTTGTTTATTTGTTGACCTGTGTTTCATTCATTTTGTAACTTTGGATAATTATTAATAAAGTACGCTAGATATGGTGTGATTTCACTTCTATTATGTGTACTAGCTTTTCCTGGACTAGTACAGTATACACAGAGGATTTCGAAGGTATTTTTTCGTGGTCCGACACTACTGTAGCTGTACTGGATGTGCAAAGGGTAGGAAGCGGCCACACGGTGGGGAGGAGGTGGCCATCGGGCGGCGCTCCGAGATCGAGTCACCACTCAGGGAGGAGGTGGTGCTTTGAGACCGGTCGGGTGCGTATGTAGCGGAGACCGCGTGGCGGGGCCAGGAGGAGGCGCCCACAGGGCGGCGGGGCAGGGAGGAGATGGGCACCAGGCACTCGAGCGGGGAGGAGGTGACCACCTGGCAGCGGGGCGGGGAAGAGGCGTGTACTGGGTGCTCGAGCGAAGTGGAGGTGGCCACCAAACGGCCGGGAGGATAGGCCGAGCGGGCGATCGATCGGCGGGGAGGAGGCGGGTGACCGCAAGGAGGCGGGCAATCGGGAGGAGGCAACCTCACATTTGAAGCACAGCCAAAGCACCTTTGAGGCAGCTGTAGCTTTTTTGCTTGACTTTTTGAGGGGCTTGGCTGTGCAGCTAGCTTGTTTGGGAGTAGGGGTTGAATTGAGCCTAGCCAAGCCGGGCTCGCCGATAATTGAGCCGAGCCGGGCTCGGCTCGGAGTGTGAATCGAGCCAAAACATGGGCTCAGCTCGGGCTCTGTCGAGCCTCGAGCCGACTCGTTGAGGCTCGTGAGCCGGCGACATCCACCGAATGCATTGCCGATTCCTGATTGACTCGGTCGTCCTGCCTCCAGTCCTGCACCCGACCCGCCCGACTCCCCCCAAATCCTCAAGGTCTCCTCACTCCGCCGCCCCAAATCCCTAAATCTCCTCCCTCGGGCCCTCGGCGCCTCCCTCGGTTGCTCCCCGGCTCCGCCCCGGCGCCCGTCCGGCCATCCCCCGAGGCTTCGCCCCGGTGCCCCGTCCGGCCGATGCCCGACGTCGATGGCGAGCCCGCGGGAGCGGAGGCTTCTGCCGCCCTCGTTCCGGTTGGAGAATCCCTTCAGCGTGAAGGCGCTCCAGGTCTTCACCAGTTTCGGCGTTGGCTGTGGCGTGGGCATCAGTGTCGGCCGCCCCATCTACCTGGGTAATAAACCTTCCAAAGATTGGTCTTCCTGTCGTTCTTAGGATTGTTTGGGATGGATATCAGTCAGCCGGTCATGGGTCGGTGGGTTCTGCATTTCGTCGAATATCTGAGACGTGTGGTAAATTGGGGACTCCGGGTTCATTGTGGCATTTCGTCGAACAGCTTGTATTACTTGAAGTGGAGATAATACAGACATTTAATTGCGCTCAGAATTGGTGAGGTAATGCTCTTAAAGTTCCTGCTTGTTTTTGACTTCTTGTAAGCAATGTTTGGTGTCTTTAGTTAGGGAACTTGCAATGGCACATGTTATACAAGACATGAATACATGATGTATTATGCCTTGTGTTATTTGAGACTGCCATATCCACAATTGCTAATGTTGAGCACTGAGTTGAAGATGACAGACAGCATGCAACATAATGTAACGAGCCTAACGAGCCAACGAGCCGCTCGCGAGCCAGCTCGGGCTCGGCTCGTTGGCTGAGCGAGCCAATTAGTAGGCGCGGGCTTAGCTCACTGCCGCTTCGAGCCGAATCGAGCTGCTTCGAGCCTCGAGCTTAATTTCCAGCCCTATTTGGCAGGCTTCAGTCAAAAGTTGAAGCACAGCCCCTACATCTAAAATGGGCTCTTTCATATTCAATAGTTGTTCGTGGATTCTCTAAACGTTATACATAAACATATGGGCAGCATTAACATATATATGTAGTAGTATGTGCTATCATACTCTTCCAGCTAAGGAATTGAGCCCAACTCAGTTGGTGGGAGGTACGGATGCAGCGTGTACACCTCCACCACACAGGTTCGAAGTTCTCTTAAGGCTTAAATTTGAGTGTATTTTTTATACACTTGCAACTATAAAATAATAGCGAAAGGGAGTTCGATTCCACCACAACGATCTTCGGTTATGGAACACGAGAGTTTTGTATGAATAATGTACATGTTTTATGTACACATTTATGAGTAGCATGTTTGTTCAATATATAAAGGAATTGCTAATTTGATAGCGTTCTCACTAAGATCTTATTTGGTACGGTTCCAGATTCTAGTAGAAATGGAAACGGTTTCAGATTCTTGGTAGAAACGTTTCAAATAGAATCTGAATCGGGGTGAAACGGGGTTGAGGGTGATTCAGCCTCGGCGTAAAAAAAAAGAAGAATTCCGAGCTTTAGCCCATTTGGCTGAGTTTCTCTCAGATTCCAGTAGAAACGGCCCGGTTCCAAGTTGCCAAATGGGGCCTAAATCTCTGATGAGGACTTGCTTTCGTTGTGACATGTGGCGGTACCTACTTTCTTCATCCACTTCGCTTCTCTCTCAAAGTCTTTCTCATCGCAATACTTGGCGGTATCCCCTTCATCCCAATTTCCTCCCCAATTTTCTTCCCCTCAAACTCGAAAAGGTTTTTATTTTCAAATTTCCTCCCAAGTTTTTAAATAAGAAGTTTTTTTTTTACCATTTTTTCAAAGTTTTTGAATCAAAAAATTTCGAACTGAAAGCTTTTTTTTGCATCAAAACATTTTGAACCAAAAGGTTTTTTAATCAAAGTTTTTTGAGTCAAAACTATTCAAAACACAACTTTTTGAACTGGGAATTTTTGGATCAAATGTTTTTGAACTGAATTTTTTTTTGAAATTTCCCGTTCTAAAATTTCCCACTTGAAAATTTTATGATTTGAAATTTCCCGAGTTGAAAATACTCGATTTGAATTTTCCCAGTTGAAAGTTCCTCTAATTGAAAGTCCTTGAATTTTTTCTAAGTTGAAAATTCGCTAATTTGAATTTTTTGGGGGATTCAAATTGTTTCGACTTGTAAATTTTCGATTTGTGAAATTTTGCCTAGTTAAAAAAATAGTTGATTTTTTCCAAATTTAAAAAAAAAATTCAAGTTTAAACTTTATGTTTAAAATTTTGAAGTTAGATTTTTTTAATTTGAAACTTTTGTGTTAGAGAGGAGAGAGGGGTGTGAGGGGAGGGGAAAGGGTGAAGATGGATGGAGAAGATAACACATCACATCCTAAGACGGTGTCTTCGAACTAGTTGTACCCAAAATTTAATACTGTAAACTAGCTTTTCAAAAAGAAATTATTTACCAGCCAAGTTCTAATTTGAGCCATTCAAACTATGAATAACTAAAGCTTTTAGAAAATTCTGAGTTCTGACGTGGACAAAATTGCAGAATTGTCACCATCTAGTTATACTAGCTAAGTGGTTTCTTGTGTATGACTTACCTTGTAACGGAGGTGAGTGGTTCTCAAGACGAGCAGTTTGTAAGTTTTGCAGGTGACCGTTCTGCCTTGTTCGGTGGAAAACACGGCAAGGATGAACCTTTCCGCGTTATTGATCATTTGATAGACTATTAAATTTTATGGGCGAAATTTCCTTTAGTCATGCTATTTAGTTGTACGTAGCACTGATTTGTAACACTTCGCTGTCTTGACTTGATCAGCATTGACTCCGGTTTACAGTTTTTGGCAAGAGTAGTTGAGTTCTGGGCCTCATTCAAAGCTTATTTACATGGTTAGTAGCAGTAGTACAAAACAGGCACGAGAGAGAGACAGACAGAGAGACGCTCATCCTGATCGACATGCAAACGCAGCAGAATAGAACTTAGATTCCAGGGGTGCAGGTGATCCAGATTGTCCTCTTGCGCACGGCCGCCGTATCTTGCGGTAATTTCTTAACTTGATTCATGCTCTACTACGCTCTTAGAATGCTCTTTGCATAGAATCTGCATTCAGTTTTAATTGGTTTGGTTCCTTATCTACTCTGCATGCATACTGTTTGTTTAGTCTGACATGACATACTGATAGTCTGATACTACATGCTTATAAGAATTCTTGAAAATTCCACCTACTGTTTTTCCCCAGCAAAGCTTTTAATTTCTTGTGCACTATGCCTACTTCTACAATTTAATGCTACAAACAGTTTTTTTTCGTAGAAATAGATTATCTTGATAATCCACGCATGCTTTTAGGCCGAAATTACACGCAACCTTTGTTTCAAGAGTAACCACGTCGCCACTTATGCTGGTGTCCTAATGCCTCAATTAGATCATGCAAAGGGGAAACTGCTCCAGTGCTGCTTTGGATTACGTCCCTCAGATCATGAGAGGGCAAAGCCAGCAGTTGATGCGAGTAAATGGGCTCATGGTCGCCAACGCCATCTTGGCCGGAATCCTGGTCGGAGTAGGCGCCTACGGGCCTCGCTATCGGCACCGTGCCTTCATCCGCTTCCTCTTTCAGGGAGCCACCGTCTTGTTCCTACCAATCGTCTCCTATGTTGTCTCCAATGGCGTCACCACCGACTCCACCTATGGCCGCCGGCAAAGTTACAACTTCTTGGGCAGTCATCGTACTGAAACCCTCTGGTACTCATGTACTGCACGATGGCACTTGTACCAAGTCTTATTATGGGCAGGTCTTGTTCAAATTGTTGGAATCAATACTTGTGCAATTGTCGCTGCCGATGATAGGGAAGGTCGAAACACTGGTCTCCCCGTGGTGCTACTCGTACAAGCAATCTGGACTTCATACCTTGTGGTCTACAACTCAGTACTGGAAGAAATATTCTTTGCCAGCCTCCGTTTCTCTGTTCGCGTCTCCCGTGTCTTCGCTCTCATCTTTGCAAGAATGGCGTTCAAATATTATGCATTTCAAAAGGCCCAACATTCCTTTGCACTTGGACGCAATCCGCGTCTTATTGTTGGATATATGGAGCAACTGCAAGAGGAGATCCAGCACGTAGAACCAACAGCTGAGCGTTTACCACCCCCACTTATAGTTATGGGAGAGGACAAACAACAGGTAGAGAAGCACCCTCGTGGTTACAGCTTCAAACGGATGCTCAACCAAGACGACATGACCGTGATGAACAACAACAACGGCTTGGTCACTGTTGACAAAGTTTGGCAGTCGGATGACATGATTCTGGCATCAATACCACGACTCAGAGATGTATGCTTTTCATTCGCATTGTTCAAGCTGTTGCGGTGTCGATTTGCAGGTTACACAGTTGCTGAGGCGGGCTTTATGAAAGCCCATAACTTCTTCTGGCATGTTGTGCTGAAGGATGATGATCATGGAAGGGTACTTGGGGTGATCATAGATGAACTTTCTTTTCTTTATGATTATTACTATTCATCCCTCCCAATATCCTATTCAAAGCGTTGGCTGCCCATATTAAGCATCATTTTCTCACTCATGACTATAAGTTATTCCTTGTTTCTTGGAATGGTTTTCGGTCGGCACATTATTCTACTAATTTTGGGAAAGGATAAAATATATGAAGGTCAGATTATCTGTTGGTTCTGGTGCGGTGCATCCTCCGAACTTGATCTGGAAGACAACTTCGATTCTTTTGGAAATAAACTGTTTGAACTGGTGCCAGTATGTTTACTTCTGACAATAGTCGTGCTTGTTGAGGTGAAGGATATTGCTTCCTACATCTGCTCTAATTGGACCAAAGTAGCCCTTGTCAGCCATTATGTACTGAACCATGACACTTGGCAGCGATCTCCTGGCATGCAAAGATGGGTTGGCCGTGTGTTGCGATGCAGATGCAAGTTGATGAAGCATTGGGACGACAAAATGAATCAGTGCTCAGTATTGGTGCCCAACCTAAGAAAACCTCCAATTGCCCTTCGCACGCGTCTTCTCTGTTTGCCCGACCAAAAGAGCAACGTGAAGGTACCAGCAGTGGTGAAGGCTGCGATCATCGACGCACTAAGAAGCAACGATGGGCTCCTAAGCAATGGCGCAGCATTTTTGCGCCGAAACTTGCTGGTTGGCGATGACTTTCTCTGGGCTTGCAATGGCGAAGGTACGGCTGACACCATACTCATGTGGCACGTCGCTACGAGCATCCTTGAAGTGAGGAACCCACATTCACCTTCTTCTGACTACAAGATTACCGCGACTCACCTGTCACGCTACTGCGCGTACTTGGTGGCATACGTGCCTGAGCTGCTTCCTGACGACGATCCATGGTGCAAGAGCTTGTACAAGGCCGTCAAGAAGGACTCCATGCGTGTTCTCGCCGGCGGTGCTGAGGCGGAAGAATACGAGAAGCTGTTGAAATTGCTGAGTGAAAGATCGGAGCACGATTTGCTGAAGAAGGCAGTGAGGCTTGCTAAGCAGTTGGCGGAGTTGACGGAAGGCGAGGAGGCGGTGTGGAGGGTGCTCGCCGGGTTCTGGTCGGAGATGATATTGTACGTCGCTCCGTCAGACAACCTCAACGGGCACGCGGAGGCGATCGCGCGCGGCGGCGAGCTGATAACCCTCATCTGGGCGTTGTTGATGCACGCCGGGATTACCACTAGGCCCAGCTCTGTTGGAAATGATCTTGTCTAAGTTAGTTTAGTTTGTTAGTCAATTTGGTTATATTTTGCATGAGAAACAGTTCTACTCCCGCTCTTCTTTAACTCACCTTCCATATCAGATTTTATCCTACTTGTTAGTATTCCATAGAAATACTCTCTCCGTTCTGAATACATGTCATTCTAGTTTTAAAAACTTTGTTGGGTTTTGATAAGTTTTATCTGGATATTTTCTTTAACAACCATTATCCAAATTCCTGATCATTGGATTTGCTTTCGGATCGATGCACGCCCTCCCTGAATTCGAGGTAGGTTGATCCTACGGATATGTGTTTTAATCGTACGGTCCAAAATTTGGATGTTTTTTGGGACAAAAACATCCGGATGATACTGAGCACCGATTCATTTTGTCGTCCCAATTGTTCATCAACATGCATCTGCATCATAAGTCATAACACACGGCCAACCCATCTTTGCATGCTAGGAGATCGCTGCCAAGTGTCATGGTTCAGTACAGAACGGCTGATAAGGGCTACTTTGGTCCAATTAGAGCAGATGTAGGAAGCAATATCCTTCACCTCAACAAGAACGACTAATGTCAGAAGGAAAAATACTGGAACTAGATCAAACAGTTTATTTCCAAAAGAATCGAAGGCATCTATGATAGCAAGTTGGGAGGGTGCACCGCACCCCAACAAACAGTAAATCTGACCACAATGTAGCTTTGCCAAAATTAGTCGAATAATTAACCATCCGAAAACCATTCCAAGAAGTAAGGAATAACTTAGTCACGAGTGGGAAAAGGATG
The DNA here is from genome assembly GCA_036346355.1 of Rhipidocladum racemiflorum. Classification (NCBI taxonomy): domain Eukaryota; kingdom Viridiplantae; phylum Streptophyta; class Magnoliopsida; order Poales; family Poaceae; genus Rhipidocladum; species Rhipidocladum racemiflorum. Next base: position 42,593,851 of record CM070582.1, read on the forward strand.
CTTAATATGAGCAAAGCAAATTCAATGGCCAGGAAATTAGATGATAGTTGCTAAAAAAAACATCCGGATGAAACTTATCAAAACACAATCTCTATTTGCTCTTCGCACACGTCTTCTCCGTTTACCCGACCAAAAGGGTAATGTGAAGGTACCAATATTAACTCTTCTTATAAGAGAAGGAATTCGTGAGCTCTGAGGCCACCCACGTCATCGTGTCTCGCAGAAAGCCCCTCCTAATTTTGCTAATTACGTACAGGTCCAAACTACCGGCTGCCGTCGATCTTCCGTACCAGTGCGGATCCAGCCGGCCACGCGTCTCGAGCGCTGGCCCGTGCGTCGCCAAGAAAACGCCGTCCGCGAAGCCCTCGAAGGTCATCCCCCTTTTCCCCGTCGTCGTCGCGGTGCCCTTCGCCCGTCCCTCTCGCACGCCCGGCTCCTTCACTTCCTTGGCGACATCGGCCGGCGACACCACCAAGTCACCCCTGCCCGCTCCGCAGTTCCTCCCTTCCTCCCCCCACCCGATGTTCCTCCTGCAGCGCCACCCTCGCTGTGTGTCGCCGCCGCCGCCGAATAGGGAAGGTCGGATACGGCGACCGTTTCCGCCGGCCTCCGAGGCCCTTCCCGTCTGGCCGGCCAAGGGCAAGATGGTGGTCGACGAGGAGGACACCGCCGTTGCCTTCCGATGACGACATCGAATCCGGATGGGGTTGAGGTGGGCCTACCTTCTGTGCTATGGACACCGCCGCCCTGTCGTCATTGTCTCCGATGAGGAAAATCACAATCCTTTGGTCTCCAAACCTGTCATCGTCTACTTCACTATGTACTTTTCCTTTCCCCTTTTGTTCTTGCAACTCGATTGCCCACTCTTCGTCTAGATTCTTGCTAAATTTGCGTTCTTTGTGTTTCACTTCATCTTTATCTGGTCTTTACCACGACGACGATGGTCGCTCCGTATGGCTGTCCTCCTCTTAGGGTTTAGGCTGAAGACGCAGGGCGGCTCCAAGAGGACACCAAGGCCTATGGCTGATTCCCCTCAAAATTGAGCCATTTGGTGGCGATTTTGGAGTGGTTTGTCAGTGATCGATTTCACTTTCTGCGATTCAACAAGGTACAGTCAAAAATCTAGCACAGCCTCTTTCACTGCATGCTTTTGTTTTACCACCGTGGGTTTGTGTTAGATATTTGCTTTGATTTAACTTAATGAATCATTATAGTCAGAAATGTTTTTGGAATTGTGCTTCTATATTGGATGATTTAGAGGTAAGGTGCTGTCTTCTGCGAGAGTTGCAGCTACTGCTTTTATTTCGGTTCAACAAGCAGCTGTTGTCACTCTTATATTTTTGTTATTTCTATTCATCTCAGGCCGACTTTGTGAACAACTCATTAGATAATCCTTTGGATAATGTGGAAGTTCTCCAGGAACAGCTCGAGTGTGTTCCTTACCTTTGCAGATTTCAGGTTGCTACTATCTCATGAATTTTGGTTTCTGATTTTAAAATTTCTTTCGAAACAACGATTTGACTCCATCTTTGAAACCAAGTCCAACTGAAAAAAAGATATCGTAATTACTTACATTTGAGCACTTTCTGTTAATGGGATTTAGGCCCTATTCTAGCTACTCAGAAAAGGGTTTAGGGTTCGTGTATGTCAAATTTGGATTAGATATATGATTTATAACTATCTTTTTACAGCTTACTCCTTTCACTTACTTTAAGTTCATGTATTTAGCATAAGAAATTCCGTCTGCCAAAAAAGGAGTTCCTGCACCAAAATAATGCAATAGATACTTCAGGCTTTAACAACATTCTACTATTTATTGTGTTGCATTTGATAGGATGCTCTAAGATGTTAGAAACAACAAGACATCTTTTGTACATTGGGTGCTTTCTTCAATTCATATTGTGGCAACTGTTTTATAAGGCTCTGCACCTCTGACCAGCTCCCCTCCTACCGCGGTCTCTACCTTGGCCAAACACTCCAGATCTATGTGAATCTCGACACAAAATGAGTCCCTAATCCTTTATGAGAATCTTGTCTCTTTTCTTCCCTTCTTTAATTTGTCCGTTCTTTATATAAGAACTGAAGTTAGCACTCCTCAAACTGGAGCAACTTGCAAAGAAACTAAGGTTTAGATATGCAGATACGATCCATGAATGCTCGAGTGCTGGGACATCCCTAATCAGTTTGAAATTGCTTTGCAGAAGCAAACCTTTACTTTGATTCACTCATGACGCTTGAGTTGGACATGTCAAGGGTTTTCCTTCACTTGTTGATCATATATCCAATGTGATAGAGATATCGCACCCTATGCCCTCCACAATAATTACTTAGCACAAACGCATGTTCAAAGGGTTTCCAAGACAAGCGAAGATCAGCCTTCAGTTGCTTTCTGTGCTCCACCAGTTGTGCAAGCCAGCAAGGTATATATGTATGTGTGTATATATATATATATATATATATATATATATGTATATATATATGTATATATATATATGTGTGTGTGTATCTTATGATCCTGTCTGGTACTTATTCATAGAATAAGGACATTTTTAGTTAGCGCTGCAAACCGAAGGAAACCACATGGGTGTATTAACACTACTTCATATCCTTATCAGCTTTGATGATATATCTGACCCTGTCTAGTACGTCTTCGTAGAATAAGGACATTTTGTAGTTAGCGCTGCAAACTGAAGGAAACATGGGTGTCTTAGCACTACTTCATATCCTTATCAACTTTGATGCTTCTGCTGAAGCTATAAGGAGAGCAGACTTCTCTCCAAGTTTTATCTTTAGCACTGCTTCTTCAACTTACCAGGTAAGAAAAACCCTTCTTTTCAAAATTTCCTTTCTATCATTAGATGTATGGAACCATGAACTTATTCTACAATAGTATTTGCCGCCTCCCTTCTCTAATTTGTCCATTCTTTATATAAGAACTGAAGTTGCCACTCCTCAAACTGGAGCAACTTGCAAAGAAACTAAGGTTTAGCTATGCAGATACGATCCATGTGTTACTCCTCCAAGCGCGGCGGATGCATTCTTTGCACACTTGCAACTCTGTCGGGCCTATGTGGCACAAGGGGATCTTTTGAACTCCAGGAAGGAGTACATGAAATGTTTGCAAAACCATACAAATATTGAAATTGGCTGGGTATTGCTCAAGCAACTTGAATCTAGATGAAATAGAGAGAAATCTCTGAGAATACATTGAAATAGAGAGAAATCTCTGAGAATACATTGAAAGGAAGGCTAGCAACCCATCGAAATGGGCATCTTTTTTAATCTAGCATGTGCTCAGTGTTCTATATGACATTTGCAAGTGCTGAAAAAGCTCTTGCACAGGCATGTGCTGAAGGGGATCGTGATAGCTGCAGCTTATTACTCAATGGTAGGCCAGGTTGTTATATTTTCTGCTTATTTAGTTCACTTTGGTTGTCAATTTGCTCAAACTCTTTTGTTGTTTGTTATATGAAATTGCACTGTGTAGTTGATACACCCTCCAGTAAACTTCATGATTACACTATCTTGCAATTTGCTTAAGAAACTTAGCCTTAGCCTTATTCCATCCCAAGGGGAAAAAATGCTTTACGAGTGATCTGTTTACCACATATGTTATTGGTGGTGCGCATGTGCAGTTGGCTCTGCTGTTTACCTTGTCATTGTCAAAAACATCACACCAGCTGGTATATTCTGCTTATAGGCTAGCGAAAAAGGTGGTAGGTTACTTTTCAGTAAGTTATCTGGGAGGTATAATTTATCCAATCCAATGTGATGTGCAAATCACCGCCTCCAAATTTTATGCAAATCACTGCCTCCAAACGATGAATGCAACAGTACATAGTCTACAAGCTTAGTTCGGTAAAATGCTCTTATGCGTGTGGATAGTGGGAATTATATGGTAGTGCTACTAAATGGGACCTGTTCTTAACCTCTTCCTATTCTACTTTTCATTCTTATTCACTTATATGGTAGTGCTACTAAATGTGTGTTCACTTTTGTGTAAACCATGTTGGTCTGGTTGATAGTGTTAGGTAAGATTCAAGTGCAAACAAGATCACAAGATATTGTTTGGTGCAAATCTTATAGAGATATCCATTGTTTTTTTTCTGGGTTGTAACAGTGTTAGGTCTACAGGATTGTATGCTTGTTGCTAATTTTTCAAATTGATTTTTGGTGGAAGTAAAACACGAAAAATAGAGGGGTATGAATTATAATATGCTCAGCTGAACTCCTCGCCTGATTGTAGGCATTGTACGTTTGATGCAACTGCACAATTTCTGATTAGATGGTTTGGAGAAACGCTTATATAACACGTATGTCAACCTCCCTTATCCAAAAGGAAGCTTGAGGTAGGCATTGTAACAGAAAATATAGCAGTTTTGTTAAGCAAAATAGAGACACTTGCACCTAGCTCGACACGTACTTTCTACAAGCATCCTGTGCTAAGTCATCCATAGGATGAGGACATGGTACGCATCTAAACCAATGTAGCAATTTTTTCTTGAGGATTTTTGCTAACTTAACATATCAAAAGGGCCGGCAAGTTCCACACTGTCTCTTTGGAATCTACTAAGACTTCCCTATGGACAGCTAGCCTATGATGCCGCTATGCCAATCAATTATTCCATATAAACATATACGTGTGTACTGTTAAGCTGCAATGTAATTTTGTAAGAATTTTTATGTCTATGTACCGAAGTAGAGTCCACATATTTTTATGTCTATTCACCGAACTCTATGAATACTAACTAGATCAGTTTATATTTTGCTTCTTGACCTTCTTTGTATTTTTGTCCAGATGATCATGTATGCTCTTAGCGATGCTATTTCATGATATTTAGGTTATCTTCCATTTATTCTAATTTTAGATGGTCCTAATAGTTTTCAGTTTTGGATGTTGTGTTAGGGCCAAAGACTGGCTAAATAATGCGTCTTTCTATTTACTCAGGGCAAGGACCTAAGCTATCAGTTCAAACAAAAAAGTCAGCTCTATTGTAGGATGAATACAGAGTTGTTGAAGTAAGGTCTTGCATATTGTAGATTCTAAATGTTATTACTCTTATATACATCTTATTATCTATAGTAAGGAAATTCCTGCTGCTCCATTCCTCAGACAAATGTTGGATACTATATTTTTTTAAATATTTTCTGCATAAAATTAAAGTTGATTGTATAATTGTTTTGAATGCTATAAAACAACTCCATTGTCTACTGCTCCTGATTAACTCCGTTGCCCCGTCATCTTACTGTCTATTGCCTGCTCAGGCACTACGGCGCGGCGTAGCGCGCAAATCACACTAGTAGTGGTGAAAGCTGCGATCATCGACGCACCAAGAAGCAACGATGGGCTCGTAAGCAATGGCCCCGCATTTTTGCGCCGAAGCCTGCAGACTGGCGACAACTTTCTCTGGGCTTGCAATGGCGAAGGTACGGCTGAGATTACCGCGGCTCACCTGTCACCTTACTGTGCATAATTGGTGGCATACATGCCTGAGCTACTTCATGACGACGATCCATGGTGCAAGAGCTTGTACAAGGCCATCAAGAAGGACTCCATGTGTGTTCTCGCCGGTGGTGCTGAGGCGGAAGAATACGAGAAGCTGTTGGCATTATTGAGTGAAAGATCGGAGCACGAGTTGCTAAAGAAGGCAGTGAGGCTTGGCAAGCAGCTGGCGGAGTTGACGGAAGGCCAGGATGTGACGGACCGCCTTTTTAGGGGCAGATCCGAGACTCACAACAGTTACCCAGGAAGACTAACTGTTAGAAAACAAGAGTACAATTGCCAGGCAAAAGCAAATCCAACTCTTTTTATTCAATATAGGGCCTAACGGCCAGGGTTTTTACAAAAGAGGGCGCAGCAGGGCCCTAAGTACATTACCAAAACACCGCTGAGCAGGCTGAGCAACAGACCAAGACCTCAAAACCAAACAAGATCGCCATCTACGACCTCCTGGAACGCTCCAGCTTCTTCAAACTCTGAAAGGGGCGGGGGTTGCAAGGGTGAGTACGGGAGTACTCAACAAGTCGTACGGAACCACTGAATACTATATGTAGGGGTATTCCAAAGGATGGAAGTAGGGTTAAGTATCTGGATGCAGTTTTATTTTCGATTCATTTTACATTTGAAGCACAGACCACAAATAATAGCTAAAGGGGGTTTCCACAAGTTCACACAACACTTACTCACATTCACCAAATTTTGAAATAATTACTTGAGCTTGGTTACGGGTATCACCTCAGTTCAAACTTAACCGTTAACCGAAGTACGGCGTATTCGAATACCATCATTAACTCTGCAGAGGTGTTCAACTTTACCCACAAGATATCAACGACCGTTAATGCCAAGCGCTAACAAACATGCAACTTAAATGCATGCGGCCGGGTCGAGATCATCACAGCATTTCGTTTAATCATTCCTGTCCTTTAGTTGTTAACCGATAGGTCCTAGGGCTATTTTGGACTTACTGTCCTCGGTAGCGCCTACCGTTGTGAGAACCAAGAATGACACCACACAATATTCTTGTTCCACTTCTCCCCCGGTATACTTCCCTGCCGGGAAGGCCGGTCCCTATTCTCCCACGAGAATAGTTACACTAGAACAGTCCAATTATTATATCAGGAATGACTAACCTACTGAGCTATGTCGGATACGGGTCCATCGACGGTCCGACCTGTGGTTGAACGGGAACTAAGTTCTTTACTTTGCTCAAGGGGTTTCATTAACCTTTCACTGCCAAAGATCAAGCCTTCATTCACCACTTATTCCGGCATCCCACTCAACCGGTCATCAGTCAAATCAAGGCATCAATCATCAGCCGGGGATCGGAGTTACATCCACTCCGGGATTTATCCGATTCTGCCCCCCAAACTGTAGCACTTTCACAAATACCCGAATCCGAGATTCGACAGCATTTTATTTCCATTTTCAAAGCATTTGAACTAACTACAGGAATAACCGTAATCTATTTAATAATACCAACATCTAGGGTTACAAAGGATATAATAAGGTTCAATATATTCAAGGAGGTTTCACAAGCAATTTCGGCATTACCTAGGTATCATGTCATTCTAAAATACTGTTTTCAATAATTCAACATACAGTAAAATAATGCGATATCAAATAAATACTACTATAGCATGGCATGATAGGATCAACATGATCAACGGGTGTACGGCTTGCCTTGCTCGGCGATCGGATCGGTGACCATCGTTGGCGTAGTCGATTACGAGCTCCTGTCGGGTCCAACGTCTGCTCCGGGATCTGCGTCTGCTCCTGGAACTGTCCAACGTCTGGATCTAGCGTGACAAGAACGAACGACAAATAAAGAAACGAAAAACAAAAAGAAACCGAAACGAAAACGGAAACCGAAAACCGGAACCGGGCCGAGAGAGAGAACGAAGGCGGGTGGGCAATTCGAATTCTCGGGAATTCGGATTGAGGAACGGAGGGCATTTTGGACTCGGGGATCAAAGCAGTTCGGGTAGTGTATTTGGTGGATTCACGGGGCTCATGGAATTTTCGGGATTTTTACGGCATTTTACGGGATTAAAATCGATTTTGGATTTAATAAATGAATTATTAAATCAAAAATCGAAAAACACTGTTAAAACAAAGTGCTTGGGCCGAATAAAGATCGGGCCGTAACGCCCACACGAAGTGGGCGAGGCCGAGCGGGGCCTGGCCACGCGGCGCGAGAGAGAGCGGGGAACCCTAGGTTCCCGAGCGCGGCGGCAAGCAGGCGGCGCGTGGAGCCAGCGGCGGCAGCAGGAGGGAGGAGGGGCTCACCGGCGAGGGCGAGGCGGGAGCGGGCGAGGAGAAATGAGGCGCTGGTGGCTTTTATAAGCCGGAAGAGAGAGAGCGGCGGCTGGCGAAGCTTCATGGCGGCGGCGGGCGCTGCCACGCAGGCAGGCAGCGCAAGGCGGGCGGGCCGGGCGCGGGCGAGACGCTGGAGTCGCGGCGCCGGGCGGCCAGCGGGACCGCGGCGGCCAGCGGAGCTGGCGCGGGCACGGGGCGGCGAGGCCGGCGCCGGAGGCGGAGGAGGCGGGTCCGGTCGGCCAGGCTGGGCCGGCTGGGCCGGAGGAGGAGAGAGACCAACAGGCCAGAACGGGAAATGGGCCGAAGGCCCAAGAGGAAATCGGCCCAAAACCGAAAAAACGAAAACCGAACCAAATCAAAGCAAAATTCAAATTCCAAATTCAAGTTTGAACTCGAAATTTGAACCAACTCCAAATTAAATTCATTTTGAATTTTTGGGTCATTTCAACCTACCCCACTTAAAACAAATCTCGTCCCCGAGATTTATTCCTCCTGGGGAGCGGTTGGGAAAACTACTGCTGCAAAACCCGATTCCTTTTTCCGAGGTGTGATTCTTCCACAGCACTCGGTAGACCATAACAACTTCTGAGTCTGAAACTTACCAGTAACTCTGTCTGTTGGCCTTGCTGTTCCTTTGAAAGTGACATGATTGATCCTTCCTTGGACTTGTCCCGAAGCGTTCTGACCTTGACTGTTTTGGTTCCCTTCTGACTTCACCGGTACTTTTAGGTATCCTCGGTGCAGGACTGCTTTGTTGACGAGGTACCGGCGCATCTTTGGTGGGGCGGAGGTCGACGACGTGATCTAGCCAACTTGTTGGTAGATCCCTATGTGGACAAGATCGCTCGATGTGTCCGGCTGTCCACAGTGGAAACATCCTGAAGTCTTCTGGGGACAATCTCTGACAAGGTGATTCCCGTTGCAGTTATAGCAACTTAGTGTCCCTGATTGGGTGGAGATGGAGCTTGACTGCTGTCCACTCATCGCTGGCCTCTTGTTTGGAAATCCGGAGGAAAAGGCTGGGGTCATTCCTCCGTATTGGGCGGAAGAGTGCATCCTCTGCTCGTAAGCTTTCCTCTTTCTGGTGTCCTCCAAATCATTCCTGGTCTCCTCTGAGACTATCAGCTTGTCCACCATAGATGATGAGTCCTTGAATTCTATAGCTGATATATGGAACTTCAAATTCTTACGCAATCCTTGAAAAATCGCTCCATCTTCTTGGCTTCAGTGTCCACTTCTCCTGGCGCATAGCGGGCTAGGTAGTTGAATAGGTGGAGGTACTCAATCACTGTTAGTCCTCCCTGATGGAGAGCTAAAAATTCTCTTCTCTTCGACGCCATTAATCCGGTGGTATGTGGGCTTTCTGAAAGCGTCTTGGTCGATCCACGTGATTTCTTGTCCATGCTTCATTTCGTGAAAGTTCATCCACCAAGCTGCCGCTCGTCCTTGTAGGCGATGGGACGATACAGGACTCTTTAAGTGGTCGATTACCTTTGGATCGTGTCCAACTTTCTCTGAATGTCTCGGATCAGTCATCTGCGCCAACGGGTCAATCGGTGTCGAAAATATAGGGGCCTGGTCTTTTGGAAGTCAGACCACCTAGACCCAGTTATATTTCCGGTCTGTCCATTTATGTTTCCTTGATTGAAACCCTGAGGTCCTGCAATCAAGTGTTCCAACATCTTCTCCATCATCTTCTCTTGTCGCTGTTCTGCCAGATACCGGTTCTTCTCCATTGCTGCCAGGACTTGTGCGAGGTTGACAGGGTTGCCGGTTGACTCTGCATCACTGCCGGGGTTGCTATTCTGTTGTTCTCCTCTGATGTCTCCCATGGTCTTAATCCTGACTTTCCTTTTCGGTCTGCAGCAGGGTTTTGGAGAAAAGCAGAGAGACGAGTAAGAATCAGGGCATGGGGTGAGAATAGCAAGAATAGACGGGGCTCAGACGAATTGAGGGACTCTTTGAATTAGACGGGGATATATAGATAATTAGGGCAACCAAAATCACAGAAATAGAGAACTTAGCATTTTTATAATATGGACTATACGCAAAACCATTTTAAGGTTCGGCATAACCCATTTTACATTACAAAAGCCTACTACAAGGAAGGGCACAACTTCTACGACTAACGATCCAACTACTACCGACGGCATCACCTCCAAGCTGCAGGCGAAGATCGACGAGGATTTTGAAATTTAGACGGGCAGACAAAACTTTTTAAAACAAAACTGAGAAAGATCAGAAACTCTAAAGAAGACAAGGTAGCAGGGGAAGAAGGAGACAGCAATAATACTTATATTTTCGAAATTCATTTTGTTTGTAAGCTGAAAATAATTTTGTAAAGTTTCCTATACCAACCTAAGGTCTTAATCTATGGTCAAGCCAAGGCTCTGATACCACTTGTGACGGACCGCCTTTTTAGGGGCAGATCCGAGACTCACAACAGTTACCCAGGAAGACTAACTGTTGGAAAACAAGAGTACAATTGCCAGGCAAAAGCAAATCCAACTCTTTTTATTCAATATAGGGCCTAACGGCCAGGGTTTTTACAAAAGAGGGCGCAGCAGGGCCCTAAGTACATTACCAAAACACCGCACAGGCAGGCCTGAGCAAAAGACCAAGACCTCAAAACCAAACAAGATCGCCATCTACGACCTCCTGGAACGCTCCAGCTTCTTCAAACTCTGAAAGGGGCGGGGGTTGCAAGGGTGAGTACGGGAGTACTCAACAAGTCGTACGGAACCACTGAATACTATATGTAGGGGTATTCCAAAGGATGGAAGTAGGGTTAAGTATCTGGATGCAGTTTTATTTTCGATTCATTTTACATTTGAAGCACAGACCACAAATAATAGCTAAAGGGGGTTTCCACAAGTTCACACAACACTTACTCACATTCACCAAATTTTGAAATAATTACTTGAGCTTGGTTACGGGTATCACCCCAGTTCAAACTTAACTTCGTTAACCGGAAGTACGGCGTATTCGAATACCATCATTAACTCTGCAGAGGTGTTCAACTTTACCCACAAGATATCAACGACCGTTAATGCCAAGCGCTAACAAACATGCAACTTAAATGCATGCGGCCGGGTCGAGATCATCACAGCATTTCGTTTAATCATTCCTGTCCTTTAGTTGTTAACCGATAGGTCCTAGGGCTATTTTGGACTTACTGTCCTCGGTAGCGCCTACCGTTGTGAGAACCAAGAATGACACCACACAATATTCTTGTTCCACTTCTCCCCCGGTATACTTCCCTGCCGGGAAGGCCGGTCCCTATTCTCCCACGAGAATAGTTACACTAGAACAGTCCAATTATTATATCAGGAATGACTAACCTACTGAGCTATGTCGGATACGGGTCCATCGACCGGTCCGACCTGTGGTTGAACGGGAACTAAGTTCTTTACTTTGCTCAAGGGGTTTCATTAACCTTTCACTGCCAAAGATCAAGCCTTCATTCACCACTTATTCCAGCATCCCACTCAACCGGTCATCAGTCAAATCAAGGCATCAATCATCAGCCGGGGATCGGAGTTACATCCACTCCGGGATTTATCCGATTCTGTCCCCCAAACTGTAGCACTTTCACAAATACCCGAATCCGAGATTCGACAGCATTTTATTTCCATTTTCAAAGCATTTGAACTAACTACAGGAATAACCGTAATCTATTTAATAATACCAACATCTAGGGTTACAAAGGATATAATAAGGTTCAATATATTCAAGGAGGTTTCACAAGCAATTTCGGCATTACCTAGGTATCATGTCATTCTAAAATACTGTTTTCAATAATTCAACATACAGTAAAATAATGCGATATCAAATAAATACTACTATAGCATGGCATGATAGGATCAACATGATCAACGGGTGTACGGCTTGCCTTGCTCGGCGATCGGATCGGCTGAACTGTCGTTGACGTAGTCGTTCTGAGCTCCTGTCGGGTCCAACGTCTGCTCCGGGATCTGCGTCGCTTCCTGGAACGTCCAACGCCTGGATCTAGCGTGACAAGAACGAGCGACAAATAAAGAAACGAAAAACAAAAGAAACCAAACGAAGCGGAAACCAAAACCTAACCTGCCGAGAGAGAACGAAGGGCGGGTGGGCAATTCGAATTCGGGAATTCGGATTGAGGAACGGAGGGCATTTTGGACTCGGGGATCAAACGGTTCGGGTAGGGTATTTGGTGGCTTTCTGGGGCTCACGGAATTTTCGGGGATTTTTCTGGCATTTTCTGGGATTAAAATCGATCTTCGGATTTAATAAATGAATTATTAAATCAACAATCGAAAAACACTGTTAAAACAGTGCTTGGGCCGAATAAAGATCGGGCCGTAACGGCCTACAATGGCGGGCGAGGCCGAGCTGGCCTGCTCACGCGCGAGAGGGAGAGGCAGTGGGAACCCTAGGGTTCCTCGAGCGCGGGCGGCGGCGCAGCCGGGCGGCGGCCGGAGCCCGGCGCAGCAGGAGGGGAGGAGGGGCTCACCGGCGGAGGGCGAGGCGAGGCGGGCGAGGAGAAATGAGGCGCGGGTCGGCTTTATATAGCCGGAAGAGAGAGAAAGCGGGGCGGCCAGCGAAGCTCGCTGGCGGCGGGCGCGCTGCCACGCTGGCGCAGGCGCACGCGCGCGCGGCGGCGCGGGGCGGCGAGACGCTGAGCCGCGGGCGGCTGGCGGGCGTCGCCGGGGACCGCGGCGGCGCAGCGGAGCTGGCGCGGCACGGGCGGCGAGGCCGCGGGCCGAGGCGGAGGAGGCGGGTCCGGTCGGCCAGCTGGCGGCCGGGCCGGAGGAGGAGAGAGACCAACAGGCGAGCGGAAATGGGCCGAAGGCCCAAGAGGAAATCGGCCCAAAACCGAAAAAACGAAAACCGAACCAAATCAAAGCAAAATTCAAATTCCAAATTCAAGTTTGAACTCGAAATTTGAACCAACTCCAAATTAAATTCATTTTGAATTTTTGGGTCATTTCACAGGAGGCGACGTGGAGGGTGCTTGCCGAATTCTGGTCGGAGATGATCTTGTACGTCGCTCCGTCAGGCAACCTCAACGGGCGCTCGGAGGTGATCGTGCGCGGCGGCGAGCTGATAACCCTCATCTGGGTGTTGCTGATGCACGCCAGGATTACCAGTTTACCACTAGGCCTAGAAATGCTGCGGCTGCGCCGGGATTACCACTAGGCCCAGAAATGCTGCGACTGCTCTGGTTTCTCACGATTTTTCAGCGATTTTTAATTCAATATTTTCTATTTTGAATTTTGGTTTTTGAGTGGTTTTTTTCAATATCGATTTTATTAACCTGGTTGTGTGAGGCTGTGAATTTTTTCCATTCCAGGTCGATGTATGCTAGCTTTATCAGAGATGTGTGAGTTGTTGTGTTCGATGTTGGGTCCGGTTTATCCATTCCAGATGGATGTATGCCACTTTAGGCCTCAAACAGTTTTTAGAGTTTTTAACATCCTTTAGAGATATCATAATATACCATTAAATTACCTTTAAATTTTTAATATATCTTATTGCTAGCTCAATACATATTTTGATCCTGATTTTTTAATACATCTTAATACTTATTTTAGTACCTAATTGGAATAGGTAAAAAGTCACGCTACTTTCATCAATGACGTGTGAGTTGTTACGATCGATGTTGGGTGCGGTTTATTCCTCTGGGCTATATATATACTAGGTACGGACGCGCGGCGGTACGCCGCGCGAGGATAACGCCTTTTAAAATGCTATCTAGAGATGATCAATGGTACAAGTATACAATCCTGCAATTTTAGGCCACAAGGCTCCACCTTTAGGTGTTTACAGTTTTGATAATTTAGACCAATTTGGTTATCAAGGGTAGTTAGTCTACAACATAAATTGATTGTTAAACTTGCTGGATAGGTAACATGAAAAACAGCATGTAGTCAATTGATGAAAAAAAGCATCAGCACAACAATTTAGAAATAAAGATCAATCTAAAATTACCTATACATATTAGGGAAGAAAAATCGTCAACTGAAGTATTCGATCAAAGGAGTTCCTATCGCCGAAGACATAACACCATAAACAACCACTCAACCTTCAAAAAACCATTCTAGCTACTCTGATGAAGACCTAACTCTCCATCATTATATACGGTATAAAATTATTTCATGGACGCACTGAATAGAACCTTGTGCTAGATTTACCGAAGCATGCAAGGATAATGAAAGTGTCATAAAAATAGAAACTTTTGTAAGCTTTGAAGCATCATAAAGAAAAATTCCTTTGGTACTAACCATGTATTGGTTACTGAGCTTGATTAAAACGCTTGAGCAGTTTGATCTGCAAAAAAGAGAGAGAAAATTATAGTTAGCGAACAACATGAGTGCAGCTATAGAAATGTTGCTCATCTAGGTATTCACCAGATCTTATATTTTTTATCAGCCTTGGTTGAATATCAACCATGATTTTCTTCATGAACGATCACGTTTTCGTTATCCACGGTAACTAACAAAAAAGATCAACCCTCTCCTTTGTAATTGGAGGACCAAATTGGAACATATCCAAAACATAATATTTACGAAGCATCCCAGCTAATGGAACATCACATGAAACAATACCTTTTCATGGCCGAACAAATTTGATCTCTTCATTTGAACCCTGGCCTTTCATTGCCGAAGCCTGCGGTTAATCTATGACAATAGGTGAAAGCAATAACAACGTGAGTAAGTCTACTATTAACTTGTCATTAGCCATTCACAGTAAAAGAAACACACAATAATAAGTAGGCCAGTTTTCAATATCTATTTTAGATTTTTACCATAAAATCCCATTCGCAACCATGTAGAAGTTCGATGGTCTTCACAACCTTTGGCAAAGACTGCTCAGACCTTGCTCTTTCCATTCTCCGCTCCACGCTCAGCAAAAACAAAACAGCGATATGAGCTGAAGGAACACCATCAGAACTAACTAACACGGAAATCTTTCCCTCAATATATAATTAGCTTTGGCAATCACATAACATCTATGTAAAAGCTTTCTATTGGAATCTGTGGCGTTTATGAGAGCAACAACAATGGAATAGTATAGCTGCTTTTTAACTATCAAAGACGAAATTAATACGCGGTGGACAGCCATGTCATATTGCAAATACATAGACCGAGAAGGCAATGTATAACCAAACATAGAATCAGTTATAATATTATTGCATAATCTATATATTTTAGGATGCATAGCAAGCCTAACAAAAAGACAGCAGCTATGTAGTAGACTAAAACCATAATGTAATGCTGGGCTGGTGACAAGTGCAAACACAAGTCACTCATACATAAATATAAATATACATCTCTAAAGGTATCAACTTTGAAACACAGAATGCAGCAGCCTAATAGCCTGGTACAACAGATCTACGTACACCATTTAGAATTTAAGCACAACTTATGGGGTGATTGGACTTCGGGCAGGGGGATTACTCTGGAAATTTTTTGTATTTTAGCTAACATAAAAAACAACTCGTAAGGATTGGAAGACAATTCCCCTTATCCAAACAGGGCATCAAGCCTAATGCATTGAAGGTAAACACACAATAAGGCAAACAGCTAATCCGCAACATAGATAAATATTTCTAAACCATGTAACTGTTGGCGATCACACATTATGAAAATCATAAACAATTTCGCTCCAGTAGGCACAATCTGAGGCAAGCAGTACCACAAAATAATTTAACAATAGCCGTAGCACCACTCAATAGTCAATAGGATCAGCTGTAAGCATAAGATGACTGCAGCAAAAAAAGGGGGCGAACGATTAAATGATTGGGCTATGACCATCGGTTCATTACCTGATGGTAGGCAGGAACCACCTGTAAAACCGGATGATCTAGTTAAGTCCCAACCCAAAATTGAAAAAAAGGCAACCAGTGAGTAATTATCGATGTTTTTAAAAACTTTACATCAAACAATAATGGAAAGGGAAGCAAACTTGGCCAGGGTAACACAGAATACCTAAGCGATGTTCACCAGCTGGGATTCCAAATACCACCATTTTTTTAAAATACCACCATATGGCAGTTTCAATGACTATGTTATAAGTAGCAAAATTCAGCACGGCACAAATGCAGAATTAATACGTCTAGGGAGAGCATGTAGAGGGTGCAAACAAATGAAACAAAGTAAAAAAAAAACGGCCTAGTATAATGCAGGTAATTTGGAAGAAGGCAATACAGGCAACACTAAACATCAGATAAGCGCATGGAGCCAATCTGGGAGAAGATAATGGAGTCAATCTGGGAGAAGATAATAAACACAATACTAAATAGCAGTTAAGCAAGTACATGCAGACCAGGCCACAACCGAGTCCAGCTCGGCGAAGATAGCAAACACAATACTAAGCAGTAGATAAGCAAACACATTCAGAATAGGGATAACCCGCAACAATAAAAGAAATGTAACATGCAGACATTAGAACTAAAAAAGGGACACTGAAGAACTAATGAAATGATGGAAACAACGAAGAGATCGAACCTGTCCTGGCATACGAACGATATGAGTTTAACAACCTCCTCCTTTTCCTATTGCGAGATGCATCTTCAGAACAAACGAATGGACAAAACGAATCACCTGCACACGAAAAAGGGTAAGGCAACAGCAAGCTAAACTGGAGGATCATCGCGAGCAAACAATGAGCACAAAAGGGCAGGAACAATATTACCATGACGGCGCGCACGAGCCAGTGATACAGCAGGCTCGCGAAGACGGGCTACATCATACGATGAAAGGATCACCCAAAAAAGCCCACAAGCAAGCAACCGTAAGAACACAGGAAAGGGGAACATAACAGCGAAATAAAATAGGGCATGAGCAGAAACAAACCCGGCTCCAAAGGGCGAAGACCAGCCAGCATGGGTTGGGCAGGCAAAGCAGGCGCGATTGGCGATAAGGGGTCCAGAAAAATAGGCAGCGGATGAGCAAGTAACGAAGGAACAGCCGATGATGCCAGCAACGACGATGACGATGACG
The DNA here is from genome assembly GCA_036346355.1 of Rhipidocladum racemiflorum. Taxonomy (NCBI): domain Eukaryota; kingdom Viridiplantae; phylum Streptophyta; class Magnoliopsida; order Poales; family Poaceae; genus Rhipidocladum; species Rhipidocladum racemiflorum. The sequence goes on from CM070582.1 coordinate 42,610,654, forward strand.
ATATAGCAGGCGCTGAAGCCGGGGAGGGCGAATCGCTGGGGTTAGTCGATAAAGGTGGTTCGATGGGCCGCTTACCACGAGCAATTTCTAAGCGGCGAGCCTGCAGAGAAGGAGCATGTAGGGAAGCGGCGGCATCCATAGGAGCCAGCAGAAAGAGCAAAGCAAAGAGCCGAAGTGAAAGGGAGAAATTAGAAGCGGAAAAGCAAAAGTGGGAAACGACGCCGATTGCACAACGCCGTAGCCACACCAGGCGGCGACGGCGACCATCGATCGGGCGTCGATAGCCGAACGCACGACTGGCAAATTGTGACGCGATGACAAGCGCGCGCAGGAGGACCCGACGGAAGCACGCGCACCAGATCCGGCAAGCGAAGCGCACAGCAGAGGGCTCCGAAAGGAGTGGGGAGCGGCTCGCGTAGCAGGGCGGAGCGGAGATGCGAGAAACGGACGGACACGCACAGGGCGGGCGACGCAGGCAAGACTCAGCGAAAGAGGACTGCGGCGGATGCACACAGGGTGGGCGATGTGGGCGAGGTGCGGCGATGGAGCAAAACGCAAAATGCACCAGACGTGCACAGGGCGATGCGGGCGAGGCGCAGCGATGGAGCAAAACGCAAAAAGCACTACTTTTTATCAAATGTGCGAGGCGCGCGATGCACAGGACGACGCGTGGATGTGGCCGGAGCGCGTCTAAACTCCCGAGTTTAATAAAAGTAAAAAGTAGTATTGGGTCTTTGCTATTTGATCTGAAATTTTTTATTTAATAGTTATTTTAAATCTTTTTTTTTGAAAATAATCAACAGATTTTATTTTTTGCGAAAATAGGCTCTTGTCGCCCGAATATAGGGCGATAGAGACCTGCATGTAAAAACGCAATTGCGAAAATGTACACATGAAGGAGTGGATTTATCAACATTTTTTGCACCCAGGTACCTATCGCCTCAATACCTCATATTGAGGCGACGGGAGTCTATTTTTGTAAAAAAAAAATCGTTGATTATTTTTGAAAAAATATTTAAAATAAATAAAAATTCATTCGATCTGAGCATTTGTTTTTCCGAGATCTGTTATAGCATGTTTGGTTGGCTGCATGTGGAGGGAATTGACTATGTAGATGCAACATGTCTACTGTTTGGTTCACTTCTCTTCCAACTGGGCCAGGCCCTGCGCATGCAATCTTCTCCCGGAGCCAGGCCCCGTGGAAACGGAAATTTTGGGCGTTTCCTTCGGGCCTGGCTCCGCTGATGCGCTCGCTCGCACGGGCATCGTCTCTCGGGAACCATCTCCCCCACGCGCCGATCTCGGGTTCCCATCTCCCCCACACCGCCTCCTCTCGGGAACCCATCTCCCCCACGCCTCCACACCGGTCTCCGACCTCGGCGCCTCTCCGCCCGTCTCCGACCCCCGCGAGGCCTCCACACTCGTCTCCGACCTCGGCGCCTCCGCCCGTCTCCAACCTCGGCACTTCTCCGCCCGTCTCTGACCCCCCGGGAGGCCTCCTCTCATCGACGACCCGCCACGCCGCCGCCCGTCTAAAACCCCCGGGTAGATCCTGTTCTTTGCATCGATTTGACCTTGAATCAGGTGTTCGATCTGATCTTGATTCATACATAACACATGCTATTTGGTTCATGATTAGTACTACTTGATGTATATTTAGTACTATTGTTCGTGCTTCTTTATTACCAGAATGTATGTTATTGATGTTCTATCAACTTGGATTCCAATCGATTGGAACTCAACACAGACCTTCTGTATCTACTGTGTTGCTGCTATCGATTGTTACATATCTATACCTTAATATGTATCTGTAACTGGACATAGTAGCAGCAACAATATGTATCTACCTTCTGTATCGATTGATGTTCTATCTATACCTTAATGTGTCACCTTCTGTTTATGTGTTGAGAGTATCAGAGTTGAGAGTTGAGAGTATCTTGAGGTCCAACTTATCAGAAAAGAGAGGATGCACTAACTCTATTTTTCAGTGGCCCTCATAACGCTGATGAGTGGTGCACGAGAGATCCGATTTCGAAATTTTTATACTAGTAGACAATAACATCTACAACATGTACAAGAAAATGACAGAGACAAGTTTCCTGCAACCTGGAATAACCTGAACTTTCTCCTCCTTGTCAATCAATTGATTTCTTGAGGATCTTACCTGAAAAATTAAACCTCTCTGCACCATGATTACTGGTTTACTGCAGATAATGAAACTATGACTATTGGATCATCTCTAGGTTGTATGGCTTACCACTGTGTAGTGATTGGTTCTTTTGTCTTTATTTTGACAGGTTTGGGATTGAGTCTGTCAGTGGAGATTCTTGTGGTCTTGAGCAATCTAGTTTGGGGAAAAGGTGTGTGATCTATTTCTCAATCTTACTCTTCTGATTTTAAAGCATATTTAATTACTTCAGTTAATCAGTTATGTCATATTTGTCATGGTACTCTCGTGAGTTGTCACAGCAACATATACATTCAACATTATTAGTTTGGGGATAATGGCAGATCAACATTATTAGTTCATACTCCTAGGATTAAACTACTTATTATTCAAGGAGTAGCATCTTTTCAGTTTTGCTAGTCATAAAATGTGCAATAAAATTTAGATGCTTTTCAGAAGGTAGTACTAGGCTACTAGTGTACTATCGAATACCCACCTGTATTAATCTCACATTCTAGTATTCTTGCTTGTAAAGAGAACTAGGATTCTAGTATTCTGAATATGTGCTTCCATGAATACTTCTGGGCATGTTCTCACTTCAGTACCATGAATACTTCTGGGCATGTTCTCGATTCTGAATTTGTGATGAATACTTCATTGATGTTGAATACTTCATTGTTGCCCTCTGATTCTTGTTTGCTACTATGTGTATTTATGGTTTGATTCAAAGTTAATCATGGTGATGACTGTCTACTTATGGTTTGATTGAAAAAACTATTTGTTAGATGGATATGCAAATCCGACGAAGGAAGTTTATAATTCAAGCAGTTGCACTTATTACGATCATGCATGCATTTTGTGTTAATAGACTTAGATTGGCTAGATTTACTAGACCTGCAGTCACCTATGGTCCTATGTGCGATAGAGACATTGAACGCCAAGCCAATCTAAATCTAATTTTTAACTCTAGTGATATCGAGTGTGTCAACATGTTGCGCATGAGAAGAGCTCCCTTTTTCCGCCTATGCAACCTATTTAGGGATAGGAATTTACTGCGTGATAGCATACACACATGTATAGAGGAGCAAGTTGCAATGTTCCTCCATGTAGTTGGGCATAACCAAAGATTCAGAGTTATCCATCACACATTTAGGCGATCCATAGAAACAGTGAGTCGGTACTTCAAAGAAGTGTTATATGCTATTGGAGAGCTGCGAGATGAGATGATTAGGCCCCCCTCCAATGAGACACCCCTAAAGATCAGCTCGAGTTCTAGGTGGTATCCCTATTTTAAGGTAATACATGCGACATTTTGTATGGTTTAGTTTGGGTTGTTTGCTTTATATGGTTTGTAACAATCGCTTTGATTGATATAGGACTGTGTGGGTGCTATTGACGGTACTCATGTGCGTGCAAGAGTTCCAAAGGCCAATGTTGCTGCTTTTAGGGGTAGAAAGCCATATCCCACCCAAAATGTGCTAGCCGCTGTCGATTTTGATCTAAGGTTCACCTATATACTAGCTGGTTGGGAGGGATCGGCACACGATGCGACAATCCTTGCTGATGCCTTAGAACGCAATGATGGATTACGGGTTAAACCAGGTAATATTTAACTAGTAGGTGCATTTGTTACTAAGTCCTATTCGATAACACAAAAACTAATTTATTTTGTTGAATTGATAGGGAAATGGTACTTGGTAGATGCTGGATATGCATGTCGACCTGGGTTTTTGCCACCTTATCGGGCTACTAGGTACCATTTAAATGAGTACGACGGAAGGCACTATCCTACTAATCCAAAAGAGTTGTTTAACTTAAGACATTCCAGCCTTCGTGTCACGGTTGAGAGAGCTTTTGGGGCATTGAAGAATCGTTTTTGCATTGTAGACAACAAGCCTTTTCACCCATACAAGACCCAAGTGAAGTTAGTTTTGGCTTGTTGCATTCTACACAATTGGATTCTTCTACATGGGCAAGATGAGATGGTTCCAAGAGAGGAAGATTGGGTGCCCAACAATGATATTAGTGTTGTACAACATGCCAATGTCGAAGCTTCCTCTTCTGAAGATAACTCTGCTTGGGCAGCCAAGAGGGATGAGTGGGCTAACGCCATGTGGGCTAATAGAGGCAATTCTCATGTGTGATGAGTTCTTATAATAATTCTAGTTATGGGACTGCATTTTGGATAACTATTGTAATAATTATTGTAATTTTTAGTTGAGACTGCAATTGGACTACTATTGTAATTTTGTGCTCCTCTAATATGGTTAAGTGATGTCCAATGATGGTTGTTGTCCAATCATGTTGTTTCTCTAATATGGTGAAGTGCTATCCAATCATGTTTGTGCTCTTTCTATTTATTTCAGACTATGGCTGAGGAAATTATTGAGATTGGAGGTAGTGCTGATGACAATGGGAAGTTTGGAAGGGTTCAAATGAGGTGGACCAATGTGATGTCTTCATTTGTCCTTCGTAAGATGAGCGAGCTTATAAAAAGTGGGGTAAGAAGTGATAAAGGATTCAAGGAGGTTCACTACAACAAAGTGGCGAAAGATCTGAAAGAGTTCACTGGCAATGATGTGAGTGGCACACAAGTGTATAATCACCTTCGTAAGTGGCGTCAAAGGTGGGTAAAGGTTACTAAGCTTAAAGATTTGAGTGGAGCACAATGGGATGAGGCTAATCACATGATAGTGTTGGAGGAGGAGCACTATATGGGTCACATTAAGGTATTTCATTGTGCCTTACTGAAATTGCATGTTAGAAACTGTACATTCAATATTTTAGAAACTGCATGTTAGCAATTGCATCTTAGATGGGTATTGGAGTGAAACTGTACATTCAATATTTTAGAAATTGCATGTTAGAAACATCACTTCTTTTTTTTGTTTGTTGCTGAAATGAAATGAAATGCACAACTGCTTGTTAGAAACTATCTGTATATTTGTATGGTGCATTGATGATGCATTATGGATTGACAGTTTTGGAGCTGAGCTGAGTAGGGCACTCCAAGTCGTGCAGTCTGCAGGAGTTGTAAAATATCAGCCATTTCATTGTACCTCCGTCATTTCATAATTTTAATGTGTACATAATCTAAATCTGTTGGTCTCAATTATAATAATATGTATTTGCCTGTTGTCCATTTAATAGTCTGATCGAGTGAACATAATAATATATATCGTTTCTGCAATTCTCTAAACTCAGCTTGGATTGTGGTGTCAAAATGACAGTTTCTTGCACAGTACACAATTGACCATGTTTATAGAAGTAGTTCTCCTTCTAATATTTTAGAAGTAGTTTTGTATATATGCATGTCGTATTTGAAAGCCTTCTTACTGTTTCTTGTATTTGTAGGCACATCCTAAAGATGCTGAGTATCTAAACAAATCTATTGACAACTATGTGTCAATGATGACTATATTTGGGAGTGGTATGGCTACTGGGAAGTATGCCATGGGATCTAATGAGGCACTTGGGGACCCAAGTGATTTCATGGACAATCAGAAGGACGAGCCTAGCATTGAAAGCCATGAGGTATCAAACAAGAGCAATCCACAAACTAACGATGCTGGTAGTGTGTCCAAAAAGGATAAGAAAAGGAAGAGATCCTTTATTTTTGATGAGGAAGCAGTTATGTTGACTGGCATGACCGAGGCAGTTAATAATGTCGCAGCTGCCATTAGAGATACCGCTGTGCATGAGGTGCATCCTGACTTGTATGGGGCTGTTATGAACATGCATGGGTTTGCGGAGGATGTATTGTTTGCTACTTTCTCTTATTTGGTGGATAGCAGGGCGCAAGGTGCTGCATTTGTGACTATGAAGGAGAACCATCGTGCTATGTGGCTACGGTCATTTTGTGCGAAGAATAACCTCTGAAACATGTAGGGAAATAGAAATTTGTATGGTCGCATAATCTGTCCTCTCACATGATTTGTGTTTGATCATTCTTGTGTTTTTTTTATGCTGCAGATTTATTATGGAGTACGACACCCATTAGGAACACATGGAGCAGGAGCACATGGAGCAGGAGTACTCTTTTTGTTGCTATATCTAGTTTGTGTTGTCCAGTTTTTGTTGCTATGGAGCAGGAGTACTATCCTCTACTCAATCTTCATGTAGATGCGCTCAAGAGGTCATGTATGGGCTGTTGTGCTCGTATGGGCTGCTATTATATACTTCTGCTGCTTCTATTATACTTGATGTAGTACATGAACTTGGTATTTCATGAACTTCTGCTGCTGCTATTATACTTGACGTAGTGCTATTATACTTGACGTAGTGCTATTATATTTTATGAGTTTGGAGCCAAATAGAAGCAGCAGATTTTCTATTTTTACCTGGAGAATGCCATAAACCTTTTTTGGTTTTGCAATTCTGTCCGCTGTACTTGTATTAATATGCACCCATATTTTGTCAGTTATAATTAGTGGTTACCCTACATTGTTTGCACCTATCTGTTTTCTGGTGTGATCTTGAAGCACATTTTAATAGATTAGTATTAGATACAAATTATTGTTTGGTGTTTGCTCTGAGATTCATGTGCATAGTCTGATGCCAAAAATTTTTTACCACTTATCTGAAATGTTCAAGATCATAAAATTTGGTCACCAAAGCTTTCCAAAATGCAATCGAACAAAGAATAAAGATAGATAGAAACATAGGTAGCCGGGTAATGTCCAGGTTAGTCAGAAACATATCGGACAGTTCGGATTTGGATTTGGCAAACACATGGCAACTAAGGTAGTTGTATGGCAACATCGTGTGTGATATGAAAATAGAGGAACCGCGAAATACATTCTGATGTGTGAAGCTTGACTAAACAGGTGTTGTGGATGCTTGCTGTTATTTACTTATGGCTCAAATTTACTGTGATGTGCGAATTTATAAATTATCGAGAGATGTTGAATTTATAAAGAAGACAAGCCTCATGTTTGGGCGTGACAATCTGTTGTCAAATGTTAAACTCTCAACGCTTGTGTCTACTGGCGCTGTGAAACCGATTTGTCACTGTGAAACCTATGGATCCACGCAGTAACGCTCAATATAAATTTGAGCCATCAGTAAATAACAGCATCACAAGTTAGGTTCAATATAAATTGTCGAGAGATGTTGAATTTAGTTGGTTCCGTTTGCATTTAGAGAAGTGTGTTACAGCATATCTTCTCAGCCTGCATCAGCTCATACAATCAACCAAACACCATCTCTTCTCAACCTGCACCAGCTCATACAATCAACCAAACACCATCTCTTCTCAGCCTGCACCAGCTCATACAATCAACCAAACACCATCTCCTTGCATCCACTCAGCCCGGATCCCACCAGCCTGGCTCCATTCATGCAGCCTGGCTGAGCTGAGAAGGCAACCAAACAGCCCATTAGAAGTCCTTGCAGAATCATTTCTTTCCCTCTGCTGGTTGCTCTGCCCCGTGTTGCAATGGCATTGTAACGTCAGTGCACGATACGTTTGAGAAACTGTCAGAGACAAATGCGAGAATAAGGGCATGTACAATGGTTACATTCAGCTATGTATAAGAGACGACATGTAGGATTTTAAGTGATATGGAGGAGAGAGAAGACTGTTGTCTACTACACCATGTTTGAGAAACTGTCAGAGACAAGTGCGAGAATAAGGGCATGTACAATGGTTACATTCAACTATGTATAAGAGACGACATGTAGGATTTTAAGTGATGTGGAGGAGAGAGAAGACTGTTGTCTACTACACTACTATAGAGAACCTCATCTGTGTCGGTTTTCAAACCGACACAAATGTACCGACAGTAATAATCGGAGATTACAAGTGTCGGTTTTCAAATCGACACTAATTATTCGTAGTTATGTTAGATTTGGCAACTCCATGCCACGCATCAACCTCACATAGCCCATACTAGTATGTGCTCTTGCCCAAGCACATTTAATTTCAAAGTTATAACATAATCGAGCTTAACTTCCCAAGAGGTCACCCATCTTAGAACTACTCTCACCCAAGCGCGCTTAACTTCGAAATTCTTACAAGATACAGTGCTTTAGTGCTGGTGCGATCGCATATGACATATAACGCGTTCTTCTCCTCTTAACCCTGCAGAGCACCCAAAAACCAATTTTAATATTCTCATATTTTAAATATAGTTTGAGATTATATTTTAGTGTTATCGTACTCCAAGACGGATACAAAACTTCGGAGGCCGTTTTGAGATCTTAAATGATGTTTTTGTTTGAATTCTTTCGCCGCGCTCGCACTCACACAAGTAAATAATTGAAAAACCTACTGATTTTTGGATAGAGCTTCTTGTTATCTTTCTAACAAGCAAAAAAACGTCTCGATCGGAGTTACGAGTCAAAAGTTATGGCCGTTATCACACAGAGAAGGAGACTATTTGTGTCGGTTTTTGGCTAGAACCGACACAAATAATATTATTTATGTCGATTTTTTTGCTACAACCGACACAAATAATAGGAAGACTTTTTGTGTCGGTTTTTAGCTAGAACCGACACATAAAATTGGACTATTTGTGTCGGTTTTGTGCTAGAACCGACACAAATAATATGACTACTATTAGTGTCGATTTTTTGCTAGAACCGATACAAACAATGCATTATTTATATCGGTTTTTAGTTAGAACCGACACAAATAGTCTTCCCGTTATTTTGAGTTTTAAAACCGACATAAAAACTTTATTTGTGTCGGTTCCAAAAAAACCGACACAAATAGACCGACACCTATTAAGTGTTTTGTAGTAGTGCTATTTAATAGACATGTTTATATTTTGTGTACCATTGTATAGACAGTCTGTTAATTGAATGAGAGACTATTACAAACAACTATATAGACGACCCATTGCATGAATTATTTTTAGTGCTGTCTGTAGATGATATAAAGCTACATTATAGACAACTGCCATCTATACCACTTTACATTCTCTAAGGACACGGTGAAGTTGTTAGATTACTAGCGTGTTCAGTACAAATGAATATAGTGCCGCTGCTACCGGTTTCCGTTGGTTCCCAGCGGGAGAAAGCGAGTGTGAATTGGGTAGAAATAGGGGTGGAAAAAAAACTCGAAACTCACGAGTTAAACGAGTACTCGAAAACTCGGCTCGACTCGGCTCGAACTCGTTCCTTAACGAGCCGAGTCGAGCTGTGATTTGAACTCGTTTAGATAATGAGTTAAACGAGCCAACTCGTGAGTTAAACGAGCCAACTCGCGAGTTTAACGAGTTCTCTAAGTCGGTAAGTATAACTATATATGTGTGAGGCTAGGATGATAACACATGGCATATTGTATAATCTCAACACCAATCCTTTTCTCAGATGAAAATATCGAGTTAAACGAGTTTAACGAGTCGAGCCGAGCTGAGATTTGAGCTCGTTAAGATAACGAGTCGAGTCGAGCTGACTCGTTATATTACCGAGTTTGACCCAGTCGAGTCGAGTCGAGCCGAGTCAGCTCGTTATCCACCCCTAGGTAGAAATCAGACATCGTTTCATCCTAAACTAATATTACACATGTTACATCAAACATTAGTCAAAACTGCCCATAATTACTAGTTGTCGATTCAAGACCTTCATTCAAAAACATTGTATACTAGAAACGTATACGCTTGCCGCCGCGTAAGTTAGTGTTTACGAATAATATAGTAACACTAGTAGAGTGCTCGTGCGCTGCAACGGATTCCAAAAAGGGTTATACATATTATTAGATGAGATCTTAAGCCTTACAATAAAGTACAATTTTCTTTCATACACACATGTGTCACAATGGGATCTCAAATCTTAATAGTCAACATTAAGATCAAGCACGACAAATGACCGGTAGCGCCAAGAATTGAAATATCATCACATTGAAACTTCCATCAGGGCTGCAAATTTTGTAAGAGATATATGTTAACACTTCTGATTCGCCTCCTCCTCCAGCTTGTCTTCATTTGCGGTAAAGTATTGCAAAAAAGAAAAAAAGATCACCATGTGAATTCAAGAATATTTTATAGGAAACAAGCTTAGCAAATAGGGGACAAAGGGAAAAGTTTAGATAATAGAGAATTCATATAAAGGCAACAGTCTCAAAATCTCTATGCTTCTATGAATATAATATAAAAGCTATATGAATGATTTTCCTTTTGAAAATTCATAAATTGATGATATCTCAACCGACAAAGTACCTAGCTATTTTAGAAAGAGCATAAAAGGCAGAAGAATATTTTTTTTCCCCAAAATTCATATATGGATGAACTCCCAGGTGTGAGCTGACTAAATGTTTTAGGAAAGGCATAAATCCTTGCTAATAAAGATGACACTAAATCTATGGCCTTAATTGATTTGTTTTTAGCATAAAAAACTATTTGAAAGGAAACAAGTTCTAATTAGTTAATACTCTGTAGGTTCTAGCAATGTACGTTGCAGTATATAAGTAGCGATCTTGTGAAAAAGGTTCACAAAAAAGGGTCCAACTAAATTTCTGTAGTAACCTAATTAGTTAAAAGGCGGGACAACCAAATGATTAACTGAAACAAAGGACCTTAAATGTCCCTACATGTCCATCGATAATCAATCACATTCAAGTAATATCTTGAGCATAAAAGCATCTAAGATCTACGGAAACTAACTTGCGTATCTGCGAATAGGAGACATTAAATGAGCGCAAAGTGGAGCGGCAAGACGATAACAATAATACTCGGACAAGTTGAGTTCTCCACTGCAAAAATAAACTGGTTGTGTTGCGACGAGGAAAGTTAAATGGATATAGTTGCAAGCAGTAAGCTAGAGTAGGGCAAACTCCTGTATAGCTATCTTACCTGTGTCATGCATGTAATTGGCAAAATCTTGATAAGGTTTACTGAAGTATGGGGCATGAATCTGTATATCATACAGTAATAGGCGGTCAGTAAAATACTAAAAACAAATATTACCCTACTGCACTACTCTACTCCATAGAGAAATAATATATCGCATTCGCACTGCATTATCAAGTGATCTAGCTATCTAATTCCTTTGAGGACAACACACCCAGACTTAGGCCAACAGAAGGCGCACCACTGAGTAATGGCTGAGGCACCTCCTTTGCTTCATTGTTAGGCCACTATGAAGCCTGATACCAATAAAAAAAACAGAGGGCTCCGAAATAGTTAGCAAGTTAAAATGATGTAGCTGCTATTGAACTGAGCTACATAATTTAAAGCCATTACATATATCTGGTAAAGAACTAAAGAAGCGACCACTAAAAAATGTTGGAACAATTTCTTGGACAAGGATAACATTGCTACTGAACTGAGCTACATAATTTAAAAGCATTAAATATATCTGGTAAAGAACTAAAGAAGCAGGCACTAAAAAATGCTGGAACAAATCCTTGGACATGGAGAACATTGTTGCTAAGAAACAATTCGCCAGATAACATAGCTACTATACTCTTGCTATCTGAAAGTAAATGGAAACATGGCACAATTTCCTTGAGGAATTTGCTCTGTTTTCCCTCAACTGTTCTATAGAAGACCAACATTGCAAGGAAACCTCCCATAATAATATGGGTATTATTATTTGGAAGCCGACAAAGTGTGTAGGTCATCTGAAACAATCTAAACAAATTTATGTAAGGGACAGAGAGAAAGGTTTGTTCTCATTTTGTCAACCATAGGAGCTACATGATACAAGAAAAACAACCATGGGCAGATCATTTGAAAGTAGGAATCATTAGCATAATATCCTACAACCCTATTTAACCTTGACCATAAACATGGTGAACCAGTAGCTCTTGCCCTTGTAACTTATCATATTCAGTTGATGTACAATAACCTGTGGACGACTTCTTCGTAATAATACCTAGATAATTGATGGTGTATAAGCGGTTCATTAAATTTGATAATCTTCTAGCATATGTCAAAATTTATTCTGCCATAGACAGCATGTGCTGAGTACAATGCTCCATGAAAATCACCTTTTATTTGTAAAATTGACATATATAAGAGTCAACTATGAATCTTCAAATGCGCAGGAATCTGAGCTCAAATAACATACGATAACATATATATGATAGATATGACCTGAAACTTCATGCTATGATAATTGTGACAACCTGAACTTTTAGTGGCTATTTGAATTCGTACATAGGAAACCTGAACTTACATTAACTGAAAATTATAGCAGCAATATGAGTTTCACATACATATATCTCTTTCAGCTCTAAATATATAATAACAAGTGACAAAATATGGAAATGAAAAACCATTCATTGTCACTCTCAAATTTTGGAAACCTGGTAGCACATCCATAATGGATCAGCGAAACACCCTGATCGCATCAATCTTAAATCTTAATAACCTGCATAGAAGGTCGCATCACCAAGTTTAGTGACTACAATCAATAAATACAGAATGCTGATGTGCTGGGCCAAATTCCAGTCCGAATCATGTGGTGGTACTCAACGGGAAACCATATTCAGCACATTCAACAGAAAGCCACATGTGCTGCAGCACTAATCAGCAAGCAACATCACTGTGCATACGAAGAAAATGGGAAATCAAGCAATTAAATCATCACACGGATGCACATCAGTAGATAATTAATTTACCAGTTCTAAGGGCAAATAGCCAAGACCAGCGAATTGAATAGCCCAATAATTCTGAGAATACCCACAGGACGCCGAAATCTGAGAAGAGGTAAGGCATGCCATTGTAGACACAAAAACATGAACCTATACAATATCACATTTAGCTAAAAACTAAACAGCGCAGCCTCAACTCCATCACCAAATCGACATAGGGTGCTGAAACTAAATTCTAGATCAACAGAGAATGAGGGAAAATAGAGAGAGGAAAAGAGGGAAGAACTCAACATAACCTTCAGCTTGCAACGACGAAGGGAAATTTCCTGAGAAACGGCGAAGCACACATAACTGAAGAACACAGGGTTGTACTGAAACTATAGAAACGAATAAGAAGAGGAAACGAACGTTTCATCGATAGACGATAAACACACATAAGCGACGAAACTCATGGATACAACAAGCGCTTACCTGAAATGAAAACCTTCTTCTTCGGAAAAAAATCTTCTTCATTGAGAGACGATAAACACACACAAGCGACGAAACTCATGGATACAACAAAAGCTTACAACGGGCGACAGCGGGATTGAGGAGGGGCGAGGGCGACGCGGATGAGGGGGCAGGAGGAGAAGGGCGAGGTCCACCCACTGCAGGCGGATCAGCCATCACCTGCCGCTGCGCGCCACCAGCGTTGCGCCCCACCAATCCAACACCCGTGGCGTGCTCCTGCGACGAAAGCCCCCGCGTCAGCTCAGGATCTCGGCGTGCGAGCTCACGGGCGGGGAAAAATGAGAGTTCCGGAGGGCCGTCGAAGCTTCTGGAAGGTTCGGGAGACGCAGGGAGTGGGCGAAGAAGGTGACTAGGGTCTTGAGCGCAGAAGCGTAGCACGGACGGCGTGACGGCGGCGCGGGTGAGAGAAGGCAAGCAGGAGGGAGAGAGGAGGAAAACGGCGCATCAAGGCTCCGTGGTCAGCTATTTTGCCACTGGCGATGGGTCTTGTCGGTGTTTCGTGCACCGGCAATACGAATTTTTGGTTAGTGGGGGTCGCGCGTTCTCTCTCTCCGAATGGTTAACTCAAGGAGTCAGGTGTTTATACTGGTTCGGGCTGAACGTCCCTATTCCAGTTCGCTCGGTGGGGGTGTATTGATCTTGCGAGACGGACAAGAGGTTTACAAGAGAGGTAAGGGTTCGGCCGACCGATCCTCTTGTGCTCGGCTGCTGTTTGTCTATAGTTGTTCGTCCCCCTCTCCCCCGGACCCCACTTCTCCTTATATCGACGGAGGCAGCAGGTTACATGGGAGTTTGGAGAGAAAAAGAAAGGGGCACTGTACGCCTTGGAGTCTGGCTTCTGTCTTGTCCGACCGACCTCTGCCCGTCCCACGCGGGGTTGGTAGTCCTGCAGTGAGCGGTCTTCTGCCTGGCTGTCAGGATGACATACTGCTCTGTACTGTCAGCTTCGGTGGTTTTAATGGTGCTTGACTTTAGCTTCCTCGGGAGAGGGCGCTTCCCTCTGCGGCGTCTCAGTCGATGGGACAGGGGCTTGACTTCTTTGGTGGCCCTTCTGACAGTCTCGGGAAGGAGCCACCTACCCTGGTGCGGACACCAGGGGACGTTGTGTTTGCGGGGCAGCTGCCTGACACCAGTGTGGGCCCCGCCGATCGTGCGCTGGTGGAGCTGGTCGATCGCACGCTCCGACCTAAGTGGTCGGGGTCTGCCGACCGTCTGAGGTCGGCTCCGAACAGGGAGCGGCCCATCTTTCGCAGCCCGAGTACCTTTCGCCAGTGCTAGGCCTTCGTTGAGGTAGGTCAGCCCGCTCGTGGTCCCGGGCTGATGGGGGTACCCATGGTATGGGTACTCGTCAGGTCTGGTCTAGGGACGTGCGGGTAGGCGCGCACGGCGCGATGTCGGCCAAGCGGGAGGGACGAGAAGGGGAGGGGCTCCTCGAGGGCCAAGCGAGCGGCGATTTTGTGGAGCGAGCGGTGATTTCGTGGCTGGCGACAGGTTTGGCGAAGATGCGCAACAGGAGACCTCGATCGGCAGAGCGCGAATGAATCAGGTGCACGCAGATGGAGGAGGAGAGGGCGACCAATGGGTAGAGCAATGGTAGCGGCGGCGGCGCTAGCAGCAACCAGGAGAGGATAGCGATTTGCGAGGCGAAAGGGGCAAATAGGCAGACGAAGGTTCTCGAGCGGTCGGGATTTTTGGCGAGGTAGGGTCGACACTCGAGGACGTGGGTGGGCGCGCACGAGTGATCTTGGCCGGACGAAGGCGATCGGATGGAGCGAAAGCATGGAGGCGACGTGGCATAGGTGAGCGATCCATAACTCTTCCGGTTTTGTTTTATGGAGTATTACTTGCTGACTGTAATATATTTCTAGTAGTAAGGCCTTGTTTGAACCGATCGGTAATTTTATTTTCTACCGCAGATGTGTTATTTTATAGGAAATTCCTAGAGTCCAAGGAAACAAGTGTTTCTACTAAGGATGATAATTATGCCCAATTACTCGCAGGCAAAAACCCTTATTGGCAAACGGGCGCGAGTATGAATAAGCTCCACCTATGCCTGCTTTTGGGCCGTAAAATCCTACCACTCCACCCCCCTTCACTTATCCACCCCCTCGTTCCTCCTACAAACATACCGCCTCCTCAGTGGCTCAGTTCCTCCTGCATCTACATCTCCCCTCTTGCGAAATCATACGCTGAAAAATTGGTTTAGTGATGAATTTGGTATTGCAAAGTGGTTGTGCTCATGGCATGTGTGGCGCTTTGTGGCTGTGATGTTTCAGATAATTACTTGATATGCTTGTAATAGCACGGTAAATATTTTGCTTGATGCAATGCGCTCGTGTAAGTGGTTGTATAAACTGACATTGAGTCAAGTTGGGAAGAACTTGTGCTCAAAAAATTATTTCTTGGTTGTTTATGTGCATGTGTTGTTTGAGGGCGAACATGATCAATGATAGGGATCGAAACTAGGTTTAGACGATCAAGGATGTCATACGAAATGTTCGAACTAAAGAGCAATGCACAGAAGTCGAGGACGATGCATCATAGTGGTAGGTGGGCCGTACGCGTGCATACATGAGTTTTGGGCTATATGCATGTATTAGGCTATATGTAATTGGATCAGATATGTATACATGCATGTAATTGATTAAGGTTTAGAGGTATATAAATAGGAGGGGTACCTCCTAGCTTGTTTAGCAGCACATCAAAGAAAAATCTTGGTGCTACAGTAATTCACGAGCTATAGTACTCTGCTATAACGCGCGGTACAGTAGATTGCTACAATACTCGCTATGCTACAGTGATTCCGGAGCTACATCTCCCGCGGTAAGCGACCAGCGCGAGAAAAAGACAGAGAAAGAGGAGGAAAAAGAGAAAAGTAAAAGAAGGTGAAAAATTGAGAGATTATTTGAAGATATTTTGGAGACATTTTATGAAAATATCTAAGCAATAAAGATCAAGTTTTGCAAGTTGATTTGTTGGTAATCTCATTCCTCTTTCTCGTTCTTCATGTTGCATGCCTGATCTTTGTTTTTCAGTTGAGTTCTTGATCTGACATGTTTAGTCTTGGTTTGATCCATCCAAAATCTTGCTAGGACATTAATTAAGTGATCTAGAAAGTTTCATTGATTAATTCAATGTAGTTTTTTATTAATGGTAAAATTAGGTTTGATCAATTTTCGTCATTATTTGATATAGTCAATTTGCAAAGGTCATAACTCTAGATCCATAGATCTGATTGAGTTGGTTCTTGTTGTGTTAGTTTTGAAATTGAATCTAGGTTCTATAGTACAGATTTCACAACAAAACAACAATGGGATCTTCAGGAATTACTGTTTTGGTCAATATATATCAAACTGTTTTCGTGGAAATCGAAGCAATTTTTTATAATTCATTTAGGGTTGTTTTGAGAATCACTAAAAATTAATTTTAGCTTCTACGTAATTATTCACCGCCAACTAATTATTATATATATTAATGTATATCGATCCTACCCCCTAACTCCCACCCTACACCGCTGCATGCCTGCAGCAAAGCTCGCTGCCACTGAATCTTCTCACGTCGGTGGCTAGGTCAACACCCCTAACTAAGGGTGAAAAAAAAAACTAAGCCTCGCGAGCTGGCTAGACTTGACTCGAACTTATCTCACAAGCAAGTTGAGCTAAGCAGACATTTTTGCTTATTTGCTTAACGAGCCGAGCCCGAGCTATCTCAAGTTGCTCATTGGGCTCGTTAAAATAAAACGCCACCAGCTAGCCCATCAACAAATTCAGCCCAATATTCCCGTGAACAAGCAACACTCTCAAGTCCCAATCGTCCATGAACTCTAGTCTCTAATTCAATGCATAGGTGCACGCATGCACAAGCACAACACAGTTGCCGCAGACTGCCACATACATAAGTTGCGTGCAGCGACTGCGGATGCCGACACTATCTTCCGTCTACCATCACCCCTTCGGTCTCCGGCATCCTCCCAACCGACCGCCCCCTCAACCTTCGGCCTCCAGCCCTCCACCCACCCCTTCCGCCTACTATGCCTGTGGCTAGGGGTGAAAACGGTACGAAAACGATCGGTAAATGATTGTTCCGTTTCCGTTTCCATATTTTTTTACCGGTAACGGAAACGAATACGGAAATGGATAGTGATGGAAACGAATGCGGAACGGAACGGAATGGATACAGAAACGAAAGCGAAAATTCCACAAGAACATAGTAGAGAATCATAATATACATGACCACAAGAACAATGTAGCCCATTCCACCTCTAAGGTGGACACAAGAATAGTGTTATGTTCACTGGTATCACTAAATTTTTTTTCTCAAGTTTGTTAGCTGAAGGCACGTTGTTTGTCTCTTATATCAGACTATTATGTTTTCATCCATATAATTATCATAGATATCCTTTTGCTCCACCACCAACTATAAAGGTTTAACACCCAAAAATTAGTATATTATCTTTCGATGTTCATTTATGATTTTCTGAAATTTATCTTGGATTTTCTGGAGTTTATAAATACCATTTTGCTATTTTCAGATTTATAAAATTAATTACTTATAAAAATAAAAACATGTTGAAAATAATTTTCCTAGGTTCAAAATATTCCAAAGTATTTTTGAGAATTTTTTTTCAAATTTTTGAACTCTATTTAATATTTTATATAAAACTATTTGTATTTATGAAATTATTTTAATTCAAAAATAAATATAAACTCACCTTTCTCATTTTTGGGCCAAGCCCATTTCTCTTTCCGGCCCGTTTCCGTTTTTAGTTTTTGGTTTCACTTATACGGAATTTCCGTTTCCGTTTTCATTTCCGCCGGAATTGGTTCTCCCGTTTCCGTTTCCGACAAAAAAATTTTGTTTTCGTTTCCGTACCGGTATTTTTCGTTTCCGTTTCTGAAAAAAGGCTTCCGTTTCCGTTTTTCTTCGGAATAATCGGAAACTTTTCGTTCTGTTTTCACCCCTACCTGTGGCCTCTAGCACCCTCCCAACATTAAGTTTCAATACTCCTACAAATTATGAATTCTTTTCCACTCTGTACATAGTACATGTTAACATCCATGCAATTGTTAGTGCTTGCCTTTAAATGAGCCTAACATGCTTAACGTACGTGTCGGCTTGAGTTTTTAAGATGAATGGAGCCCAGCAGCGTTTGCTACTTTGCTCAACAAGCTGAATCGTGATTTCTGATTGGTTTGACCGAGTCGAGCTGAGCAGACTGTTATCCACCCCTACCCCCGGCCTAGAGATGGCAACGGGGACCCGAAACCCGACGGGTATTTACTTTATTAGAGGCCGGGTATGAACCGTTTTTCATACCCGCGGGTATATTAACGGGTAAAAACTATTACCCAACGGTAGAATGGGTACGGGTTCGTACTATTGTTGCTACCCGTGGGTCCCCGTTACATATGGGTGGCTAATATGGAATATGTCATGTATATATAGGTGTGAACAAGAATGAAAAAGTTGCTAACTGCTGTTTGTCTAACTAGACAGTAGATCGACGAAATGTTTTTTTGGGGCCGGGGATCTCTACGGCCCATTTGTCAAGCATTTGGTGTTAACCAATGGGTGTCTTTGCTAAATCATTAGCTACCTTTGTTCTACATGACCACATACCGTCAATTAATACAGTAGCTAGGTGACATAAATGAAAGCATGCACAACTTTGTCTTAGTACAGTCAATATGATAGCACACGATCTTACCGGGCCCAGCATATTATATATTGTATACAATCATATTGTGTAACCCTTCGAAATATGAGTACTATATACAAACAAAATAGAACTTTTGTCATGAAACTTGAGTCCTGACTTTCGGGTGCGGGTTACCCGCGGGTCCCCGTTACCCGCACGGGTACGGGTACAGGTAAATTTTGTACCCGTATGCGGGTATGGGTATTGTAACGGGTGGATTTTGCTACCACGGGTACGGGTACGGGGTGGTGATACCCGCCGGGTATATACCCGTTGCCATCCCTACCCCGGCCTACTCCCTGTGATCGTGTTCGCGGCCCCCTAGGCCGACTAAGTGCTGATGCCCTAATGCCTCCCTTCTTTTGTGCTGATGTGTCCCATTAACGAATTAAAGAACGTTGGAAATTGGCCCATGGGTGGCCCATTTCCTTAATTCCATAGCATGCATGATTTAGTACAATATTGCCTAGCCAAGTGGAGGAAGGGCAATTTAAAAGGTGGAGTCTTTGCCACCTCTTAATTAATGTGACACTTGGCATGAGGATGGCATAGGGTGAATACTGGCTAAACACACACACGCGCGCGCGTATTCGCGAATTTTCACACGAAAATACGCGAGACTTGTGACTCGCGTATTAGGTAATGGGAAAAACAAGTTGACGTTGTAACAAGAGAGTACATATTATTAAATTGTACCTGTGTCCTAATAGACAAAGTACTCTCGACTGTATGCAAGGTTGACTTAAAGCCTTAATGTATTCTAGTGTCAAAATGAGAGAAAAAAGTATTGGCCTACAGGATACCTATAATGAATACACCTACTTGAGCATAACTGTGAAGTCGCAGCTCACGAGCAGATACGGGAGCATGACCATATAACGCTCCGTGTAGGCGTGGTTTATTAGCAGCCTAGTATCAGTGGTGATTTTCAAGTGAAGTCTGATCACAAAAAGCTATGAATTCAAGGCATAGTCCATTTAACAGCTGTGAGAGGATAAATCTTGTTAATCTAGGTACAAGTTCAACCCGTACGGGACTTACACCAAAAGACTGGTATATTAACAACACATCAGTACAATGATCTTTGTTATCTTTTTTCTGTTCGCTATGGAATTGGTGGGGGAATGTTGGAAATTGGCCCATGGGTGGCCCACTTCCTTAATTCCATAGCATGCATGATTTAGTACCATATTGCCTAGCCAAGTGGAGGAAGAACAATTTAAAAGGTGGAGTCTTTGCCACCTCTTAATTAATGTGACACTTGGCATGAGGATGGCATAGGGTGAATACTGGCTAAACACACACATACACACACGCGTATTCGCGTATTTTCGTGTGAAAATTCGCATGACTTGTGACTTGCGATGAGCGACCGCGCTGCGTCGTTGTGTGTCTCCTGGCACTTTGAATTCACCTTTTATTTTGCTGAATCTTGCAATTATCTCTCTGTTCATTCTGTTTAAATGCGATTTAAACATTCTAGTAACTGCTGACATTATACAGTCAGTTAATAGTAACTGCTGACATTACGTAGTCAGTTACTAGTCACATTACTCTGTCAGTTACTGGTGTGAGTGTATATAAACACCTGGAGCGTCCAGGCTTGATACACTAAATATCTCCTCCATTTTTCCTTCTTCTCTCTGAACTCTATACTGGTGTGTTGTGCTGTTGAACCACGCCGGCCTTCCTCCTCGGCGTGCACCGTGAAAGAAGGTGAGCGGTATCTCCGAGCCATTGCCGCAGAGTTTACCTGCACGGGGCGGCAATAAGGTTTCTGGGCAGCGCATCTGCGCGACCGCTCCTGCGCTGCTTCATCGACTTTGACTTCTTCCACAACCTCTTCTGCGCATCGTTCTGTCTTCATCAAGCCTAACTGTAAGTCAGTTAGTGGACGTTCGATTTAATCATACTCTGTTCCTTGAGTTCATATGTTTGGAAGTGCAATGTGTAGCCTGCTGTTAGATTTACTGTGTGCATCACTGTTTATCAATAGTATTTGCCTCAATATAAAATCTGAAATAAAAATATTGCGCATATTTCTAACAAAGAATCTTTCTTGGCGCAGAAACAGTAAGTTCTTGTGTACGTTCCTGATACCATCTCTGATTCCGTCCGTGCTAGTTGTTACTTCTCCGTTTATCACTTTCAGAGTGTCGTCGTGGGTGGGAAAGCGATCTATGGTGAGGTTAGTAAGACCGTCGCCTCATCTGGGTTCTATTGCTGGGCGGCAGCCTCGCAGGAGATCGATCACCTTATGTCGAGCATCACACACCACACCAGCTTGTTCTGCGTCCGGGGGAGCTTCTGCATCTCTGAAGCGTCCCAGGCGCTGCTGATTCCTACAAGCCGTGGTCGATCGCCAGCACGATTCTTGAATGGATGCGGTCATCAGCTGGATTTTTTCCCCCCTGGGTTATTGGGGTTTGCTTTGGGTTTATTAGGACTAAGAGGTTAGGCTGTTTGATTTCTTCACTGTTCTTTAGGTTCTTCTGACATTGCAGTGGCCTGAGAGTTTCGATTAATTAGAGCTCTGCATCTCGCTTTCTTTTATGAACTGCGCACCTGAGGCTGGAAGATGATGAACTGCTGTTTTTTTTTGTACATTTTGTTTTGTCATATGCTGCTGTATGCTGCGCACCGGAGGCAGGAACAGCACTAGCCATGTCTGCCGCGTCCGATCGATCGATTGCCGTCACCAGTTTCTACTTGGCAAAGAGGAGGGAAGTTAGATTAGCCATCTCATATCATTAGTTTCGAGATGCGATGGACATGTCCACGTACACACTGCCACACTAGCCAGCAGTGGGAGCACAGATGCCATGGCATGGCATGGCAGACGTGGTCTCGCCTCGTATTTGGCGATCGATCGACGGATGCACTGGCCGGGCCGGCGCTCCCACGCTACAGCACGGTGGGGCAGGACGGGTCCGGCCGTGCCATGAAAGGGAGAGCACACCAGATGCCGCCATGGCTACATGCACGGCTCCATCTGCACCTGATCTGCATGCATGCATGCATGATCCACCAGGCTATACCGTCCGTGCCTCTGGTCAAGTTCCCCTCCTTTTTCAGTGGTCCGCGCGGCCTCTCCCCAGCAGAAAGGTCCAATCATCACAAGCTTTTCCTCTTTCTCTCCATCCATCTCCTTTTTGCAGACACAAAAGGGAAAAAAAAGGGGTGGGGGGGAGAGAAAACCCTCATTGCTACTAGTGAGCACCCAAGTATTGTCGACCGGTGTGTAATGCGCATCCAAGTATAGGTATACTGGCTGCTTCATGCAGACGGCCAATAAGGGATGTTCTGTTGTGTGCTTGGCATTCGGCAATTGTCGTGGGTCCTTCACATGAGCTAGCACTTCGGTATGCGTCTTGAGATAATAGCATTGCATAATTAGCATTGAGGCATTTTGTCGCTTGAAGGAAGATGAAAAGAAAATAGCTATAATTAATTTCCCTGGAGCAATGACACCTACCTAACACACTGGTGCACCTGAAGCTGTCTCTCTCTCTCTCTCTCTCACACACACACACACAGCAGCAGCGCAGATGTTTGTCCCTGCCATAGCCATGGCTTGAATGCACACGACAATTTAATTGCCCCTACCTCCGAGTCAGGACCAAATCGGGGCATTCAATGCCAATATAAGGCATTTAGATTTTACAAAATTGCTGCCAAAATGTACAAGGAATTCGCAGCTCAACCCCCCCTCTCTCCAATTTCTGATCTAGAGGAAATTAAAAGGAGGAAGCAGCTAGCTAGGAGAAGAAAGGTAAACATGCAAGGAGGGGGTGTTGACATTTTCGCACAGTGGTGAAGTGATTGGTGAGTTGAGTTGTCCTCAATCTTCATGGATCAAGGATGATGCCTCCACACTTGCATTTCCAGCTCAATGGCTTGTAGTTGGAGATGCCATTCGCTCTGAAGGTGAATATTGCTGCACTGATAGCGCTCACAACATGTTCTTGATCAGATCTGGTTGTTCTCTTCAGATCCTGTGGCACTATAGGAACTTGTACTGCCTCACAGTGGCCACAAGATATGCACACCCTCTCACACCTTGGTGGCCTCGATCCAATCAGCCCCCTCCCTTCCGTCTTCATATCTCCTCTGATTTCATCCTGCTCTTATCCAACATCACACAAATACAAATTACCACATTAACAAACGATAGCAAGCTACACAGACATATTTAGATCAAACAGTGTGACAACATCAAGAACTTGTTGATTAATTATACCTTGCTGCTGGTGCCAATCTCTAGTAGCCTCAATGGCAACCTCCCTACAACAAAAGGATAGTTGAGTAACAAGCCGCCATGAAAATGTTAGAATGATTAATTGAAGTATGAGCATTGAGCACAAGAGATCTCACTGGCATTTGAATGTGCTACCTCCATGGAGGCGAGGAGGAGAATGAAGAAGAGAGGCAAGGGCATATGAGCATTTCTGCGTTGCAAGAAATGGACCATTGGTGTGGGCTTGAACCTTCTTAAAACAGGTGGGTGAGTGATGGATGTGGACTAGGGAAGATCTATGACTTGCTCAATCTCTTCACCAACAAGCCGATCTGAATCTTCCAGCTACCTAGAGTACTTCTATGCTCAATATTAGGTTCATAGATTGCTGGTAGCCAGGTGTGGCTGAAAATGTGAGATAAGGAGGGGAGGAGGAGGAGGAAGAAGAGGAGAGCTAAATAGGATAAAAGATTGCTGTGTGGAGTGAGTGAAGAGGAGCTAGCAGATGGTGTGTGTGGGCTAGCTAGCTAGCTGGAGCCTTCCAGGTGTCGAGTGCATTGATAATAATCATGTGGAGAGTGAGTGGCTACTACTAAATTTACGCGTGTCCGGAAGTGCGCGTGTGCGTGTCGTACTTGACTGCTTGTGGCCGGAGGACAGGTCATTAGCACAACCGGTGTATAATGTTTAGGCCTAATTAAGCACTTCTCTTGAGCAAGTATGGTTCAATCAGTAAGACAAAGGCACTTCAGCTAGGATTTCAGTCTCACAAACTACATATTTGGTCGGTGCTTTACCTCCGGATTTTAAAGATAAACCTAAGGATAAAGGAACTCTAATTTGCTGAACTCACTAAAAGAAGTGAGCTCACTATATTTGTGAGAAAAGTTTTATTAGCTATGTACCGAGTCATGAACTTGATGTTTACCCTTGGGATTTCCCGCAAGTTCTATTACTGTAATGTAAGACGTACTTTTGTATACAAGACTTATTATAGGCATGCATGGTACGTGTAGGTTTCGTTTAAAATGCATGGATTTTAGAGGGGAATAGCTAGGTCAATTTCATTAGAAATTAAGGAAACTTTCGCATTCCAAACAAGGGTAACCGTACCGTAAATGCGGAGGAGAAGCTGAAAGGGGGAAGCGGAAGAACGATAGTGGAACTCAATCGCGAAAGAGAACAGAACCACCTGACTGACTAACAACTAGTGCATGGATGCAGCACATGTCAAATTACGCTGAGAGAGCATTGGACCTTGAATTTGAAAGCAACATGAAAACAACAAGACAGAGGGGAGCCGACTATACGGGCCAGACTAAAGCAAGTTACGAGCATAAAAAATTAAAAATGAAGGACGAGAGAGAGAGAGAGAGAGAGAGAGAGAGAGAGAGAGAGAGAGAGAGAGAGAGAGAGAGAGAGAGAGAGAAGGCAAAGGTTGTGTTGTTGATGACTGTGTGAAAGATGACATGAAGATGCAGTGCGAGTGAGTAAAGGTGGTGGGGATTCTCCCCGGAAGGCGACAAGCGGCACACAGCTCACTCTACTGCACACGCCTGCACTGTACGTACAGCGAACCAGGTACTACTACGTTCACTCGTTTCACCACGTACCCAGCTCCCACAATTGACAATTCTTTCCCTGCGGTGAACCGGCTGGGACCAATAATTTCTGCTTGTTAAATTATTAATTACTACTACCTAAAATCTCTCTGAATTAAACACCTTTTAAATTTATATACAAGGACCTGGATGCATGGATGAAAATTCTCATCGATCTCAACTCTCGCATGCTTTCACCTATGTATCGATCCATATATGATACACCATCTGTACGTCTGTATCTGTATGTAGGCTAGCTTTCTCCAAGTACGTGTATCTGCCAACCTCAGCGCCCTTTCAGGCTCGCATGTATGTATTCACCGTATGCTCGTGACTAGCTAGTTGTTCAGCGCCGCGCCTGCATGTCGTACGTTGTCTCTGTCCCTCTCAAAAAGTCTGAACAAGCAAGCAACGTACGTATACAGCTAGCTACTGCCGGTTGCAGCTGCTACGGTGTGGCGGGCGGGTGTAGTGTGTACATATTTGGAGGCAGGCATTTAGGATATGTATAACGCGATGCCTCGGAGGAGTGCCCCACAAAGCCACCTAGGCCCAATTCAATTCAGCTTCTGGATTATAGGAGAAGCTGCTTTTGATTGTAGGAGAATCGGATCAAGCAGGCTGAGACTTCTAGGTTTCGGATCGAGCCGGTGAGAATCAATAAGAATCAGTGAGAATCAGGTTTTAGCCAAATTCTGATTCTCGGAGAAGCTGTCCAGAATCCTCCCGTTCAGTAAATAATCCACTTTTTTTTTAAAAGCAAAAGCTGTCCAGAAGCTGAAACGAACGGGGCCCTAGTCTCGGATGCCATTGTGGAGACCAGCTGGGTGCCTCGTAGGTGTCAGGGCAGCTTGCATAAGCTGTCGGTGCTTAAGGAGAGAGTGTGTGGTCCAACGACAGTGATGAGGAAGCGCTATCATAGTCGGTTTTCTCCCTGATTGTGATAAACGGTTATCACAACCAATTCTTCGCTAGAACCGATTGTGATGAGCCTATTTCACTATTATTGATTGGTTTACAGCATGCATATCACATTCACAATATATATAGAACACAAATACTTTACAATACACATATCACATTTGTTTACATTAATATAGAATACAAACATACTTAACAGTCAGTACACATGCATCCATCTACCCATTCATCCAATTAAAAGACAGTGATACACTTGACAAAATATAGTGCTTGTGTTTATGAAATATACTTGACAATATTTTATAGAGCTAGTGATGAATTCAAACTCCATGTATGTATTGTACTTGATCTACATTACCTCCTCGGCTTTGTAGCCATGGCCATTTGCCATTACCATTAATCTGAAAATGATTGAAAAGTTAATATATGATATAATGTTTCAACTTCAATAAAATATATAGTATCGGATTTTCCAAAAATAGCAACTTCTTCAAAAAAATCCATCAAAAATTTTTAGAGATGTCATCTAGACCATTTTAAATTTAAGTAAAATATCACTGTACTTTGTGCTAATTTAAATTTGAATTTTGAAAATTAGAAACATTAACTAGGTTATTAAAAAGTACTTTCTTTAAATGCTCAAATTCCAGAAAATCCATAAACATTCTGAAAATTCACAATAAACTCAGATAATAGCCTAGCAACTTTATATTTTAGCTTGGTGCAAATTTTGGATGTTACAAAATTGAAACATTTAAATAGCAGTTTGCAGCTCTAATGAACTCAAGAATCTCAACTATTGGCATCAACGCATCTGGCAAAGTCACTTGCAACACTTTTAATTTAGAAAAATCATCTAACTGTAACATCCTCAAATTTATAAAAGTTTAAAAATCAAATATTAAAATGTGAAATTACTTTCATGATGCATTTCTTGATTTTATGTACATTTAGTAAATTATTTCTTGATTAGAAATGAGTATTGTAATTTAGAAAAGTGAGAAAAAGAGAAATGGTAAACTGGTAAAAGAAGAAAATTACCATAGTAAATTCTTGGATAGCCCTAGAGTGCTCTAGAAACCATCTTGGCTGGTCAAAAGTAATTGTGAAACCATTTACAAGTTTATAAAATCAATTAAATGGGAAACCTTATCTTTGACCAAAACCATTGTCAGAATTTTGGAGAAAACTGTGGATCTTTCCAGCACCTAGGATTTTTATCATGAGCTCTCAGTAACCTTATAATCGTCCACAAAAATTTACAAAAATAAATAACTGGTTTTACTATTTATTCCTATTTATTTATTCCAATCCTGAAAATCTGTAGAATAGAGTAAAAGAATTTTAGTACAATAACTACTATGGATTTGTCTTTTCACTTTTTATGGTAGCTCGCTGACAACATTCTAAACCTTGTGTAAAAGTTTCAAAAATTTATAAGTTGAATTAGTCCCTCAATAAAATCAAAATCCGAAATAAAAATTTTGGACAGTCCAGCTTGTCAGAATTTTAATTAAATAATTACAATGAATTAGCTTCTCAAATTTTTACAGTAGCAATATAACTTACCCAGGAATCTCCAGAAAAATTTACGAAAAATCTAGACGTGATCTGGCCACCCGATTAAATGCTTTTGTGCTGTGCTGTCTGCAAACCGACTTAAAGTGGTCTAGTATTGCAATGTGGACCCACTTGTCAGGACTTTCTTCAAGCTCACGCCCAGCTCGAGCCAAACACAGACACAGCCATTTCTTCTCTATTTTTTTTGAAACTAAATCAAAGCAAAATCAACCCCAAAACCGACCTAACGCCGAATAGAGCCAAAGGAGACGTCCCCATCACCCATGCCATGTCATGGCCGACTTTGGCCACGCATTATGCCGCCATTATTCCACCACTGTGCAGCCGCAACCATGGCCGGCCATTCACACCATGCACCGCCTCAACCGTGGCTATTTAAGCGAGATCAAGTCTCTCCGAGCTCCCAACCTTGTCCAGCACCTTTCCAATCCCTCCACTCGTCCTCCCAAATTTCAATTTGGAGAGATTTTGCTTCCATGGCCGAACTGAGCAAGATGCAGCTTAAACCCCCATTTCTTGCTCCATTGTTGAATTCAATTCACTTGGAGCATCATCACACCTCACCAATGGAAAACCCCAGCCCAATTGCATGTTCCATTTGCTGAAGAACTCTACCATCGTAAGCTCTATTGCGACAGCCACCATCATTGCCGTGCCACCATTATAGCCCATCTCGGCCTTAGCCGTCGCCCTCCACAGCCTCACTGACGTCTCCTCCTTCCATTTCATGCCTTGCCCGAAGCTCCTACACTTTCTTCACCTCCAACCGAAGCTTACAGAGGTCTCTCATGGCATCGCTACTGTAGCTGCGACTACTGTAGCGACGGTACTGTAGTTCGCGACCGCTAATTTGCGCCTCCTGTTCGGTGAGCTTCTCTCTGTTTTCTTCTCTTGAATGATTAATAGTCCTAGTGATCAGTACCAGCATGAGTAAAATATAATAGCACCTTCAATTAATTCTTTGATAATTAAGCCTAACTGGATCAATATTTAGATAGTATGAAATCAAAAGAAAGAAACTTGATATGGTTTAATCTCCAATTCAAATGATTTGATTTTAAAAAAAAACTTACTGTAAGCAAAGAGTTTAAAATTTTAGAATCAGTACTTAAACATCCTCATATCTGGTTAGCAAATTAAAATAGTAAGTAGATTATAAGAAAACAAAGTATGAGTCGAATATGACTTAATTAAGAGGTATGATTCAAGACTTAAAAATAAGAGTATAAGCGAATCTAATTAAGTTTAAGTCTCCAGTTGACTAAGCAAAAGATTAACTTGGTTAGTTTAATTATTCTTTTGTCAAGAACATAAATTAAATAAGCAGTTAACAATAATCCTAATTATATTTTTTTATGCATAAAAGCATCACTAGTTATTGGGTATTTGGGTGTAGTTTCAGATATTGTGTTAAAGGATGCTCTGTGTGCAGTCGTTCCATGCGTTTGGGTACTGTGTAGGTACTCAGATTTGGCCACTTACCTGACCAACTAGTTTATGCATTTAATTAACATCTACACACATATACGCATATAAATCCTCATGCAAGATTTCACTAATTTAAAATATATATGGTTATAAGAAATGGTACTTGGCCAATTTGATGACAGTTTAATTAGCTTGTCTGGTTTACGACCCAGAGATGAACAGTAAATGCTATTGATTATTTAAATCTCTTAGTCCATGAATTAGAGGATTAATTTAATAAACCTGATTAGCTTAATCGCCCAACTTAAAATCTAAAATCTTAAGTTAACTTTAGATGGTCCAACTTCTTACGCTTGTTTATACTTTGAAGGCCCTCATATAAGGTTCCATGTATGGATGCTATGAGGTAGTTAAGGATCTGATCCTAGCCTGGACCAATAGAATGAATGGATCATCAGTATTAAATCTTATGATGAGAACTGCAAACTCAAAATGATAATTTAGATGTGAAAAACTATGTCGTTCATGGCCACTTGTAATATTCCTTAGCTGTATTGCAATTGCTTGACTAGTTCGAATAACTGTAACTTTCGCATGCGAGCTCATAATTTGATGAACTCAACTTTAGATTACTTTTAGAAATATCCCCTGCTATTGCCTGAAAATTGATCTTTGAGGGTGTAACCATAGTTTAGAACAAAAACTGAATCATTGATTAATAGATTTTGTGATTTTGAAGCTTTTTCGAGGGCTTGTAGAATATCTCGTCTAGATGATAAAATTGGGGAAACTAGTTTAGAAACATTCTACAAAGTTTGTACTGCGATGTTATAAAGATAGAATCTCATTTTGTCATTTGTTATATATTAAACATGTTAGCGCAATAACCTAAAGTGCTAATGTTTCCATAATGTGTAAAGTGAATAAAATTGTGAACACTTGGGCATCTTCAACAATCTATATAATGCCTCGTCTAATTGTAAAAGCTAAAAGGAATATCTCAGAAATAATTTACATAATATGTATTACTATAATCAAGAGAAATATTTTATTTAGAACTTATTCTGTATATAAATCTCTTTCCTGCAAACACCCTTCGTGAGCTAGTCGTGTTGGAAACTAAATTACTTTAAGCCTGTTCGGTAGCCCGTAAAACATCTCGTCTAAATGCAAATTTTGTGAAGAATAGCCTAGAAATGGTCTTTAGGATATGATCTACAGTAATATAGAAAAATATTCTTATTTCATCTTGCTTAGGATCTAAATCCTAATAGAGCAAAACCCGTTCATAATAAAGTTGCAAGAAAGGAATATTATGAATAGTAAAGTTTAAGAAACTTGTAACCAATGTATACTTCTATTAATCCAAACAAGTTTAGCTTCTTGAATTCGGAGTTTAACGTATTTAAATTCACAATCTTAGCTTCTTGAATTCATAAAATAAAATAGAATGAATCATAAGGAATAGATGTTATATGCGATGCGACCTTCAAACCCTTGAATCAGTAATAAGACCACAATGTGAAAGTAGTACGTTCGCCTATGTGGTCTCGAAACCCTAACTACAACCATGCTTGTTTGATGTAATGTTTTATATTTGATTTTTTTCATCTGATTTCCTTTTGCCCTTATTGAAAGTATTATTTGCTATTTGTTATTCTTTTCCGTTATACGACGTGTAGAATCCGACGTCTCGGAATTCGTCGTCGACAATCTCAAGATTACGTCTTCGACTTCGTCACTAAAAGCAATGGATAGCAAGGCAAGCACTCATGTAGATCCCAATTTTCTTTAACAAGAAGAATTTGATTAAAACTTGCATGCATATGCTATATTTTGTATACACGGCTATATTATGGGAAGAATGGTAGATATAACCTTCGTTGATGGCTTTCCTTAATCAGTAGTGATAGATGAAACCCTAGATTGTTGATGGACACAGAAAATGGGTATATTCGATTATTATTTGCATATGCTTAGCCCTGCTTTAGACTGGGAACACGAACGGATGGTTATACTGTTCGTGATGAACTAAAATTGTTGGACATGATGAACATTAATCTTGAACATGTTGAAATATTGTGATTATTGAAACTTTCTTTTTCTGAAAACAAAACTATGATTTTGATGCGGGTGATTATTGGCAATAGCCGGAAGTGCAATTGATGATGCACGTAGATAGAGGGAGATCTATCGCCCGTGTCGTATAAGAACCGAGCTGATGTGTTGTTTTCAGGCCAAGATAACCGTACATCCACAAGTACTGGAGTGGGACAGTCTTAACTTATTAAATTATTTGGGAATTAGCTTTGCACATTGGTAGGCAGTTGTAGCACGGGCATTCCGTATATAGGTTTGCTCGAGGGAGGTGTCATCACCGAGGTGTTGGCATCTGCCGTTGTAACGGTGTACGCTGGCTATGAATTTGGGGCTGTTGTTGTACCATTTGAGCCGCGGGCTCTCGAATACTATTGCTTCACCGCTTTGTTTGCTTCCATCATAGTCGTGGGTAACGTCATTGGGCTAGTGCAAAGTTAAGGTCCAAGTAACGAACAGCTTCGTTATGAACTCTCTGCGGCACACCAAAGGAAGTGTGTCAAATGCGCTTGCCACAAAGGGAGGACATATCTTGTGGGTAAAGCTGTACAAACTCTGCAGAGTCTAAACCTAATCGAGTAGCCGCGCTCGCGGTCATGAGCACTTGGTAAAGTCATCACATAGCTAGACATTTTACGTACTTTTATAAAAGCTGGACCAGATAATTTGGAATTGGTGAGTTTACCCTTACAGATGATTCAATACTTGACATTACGTTGGCAAGGTTGAATTCAATTGTGCCTGTGTGGACAAAACTTTAATCTTCGATAATATTTCATATGATGGATGAACGCTTTATCACTCACGAAGGGTTGTGGGTATTTTGTTACATTTTATTCGCGAAGGGTCGTGAGTTATCTATCTCTTCGCATTACCATTAAGTACATACTTGTTACTCTACTTATTTATTTACTTTTACAAATTTTCGCTTTCACTCTACTATTCAGTATTTATAATTCAATTTGGCTCCAAGCAAAAGTTAACCGTAGAAGCTTTATTCTAGGATCAGCCTGCATTCCAAACACACAACTCAAGTCTTGCTGAGTACGAAATGTACTCACCCTTGCTATCATTGTTGATTTTAGGTGAAGATGCAGGTATCTCGATGAATTTTACTTTGACGCAGGATTGCGGGATTATTAACGACATTTCTTTCTAAGGCTTTACCTTGTCAGTTGCCTGTGGATTATGTGGCAAACTACAAGACATCTGATTTTTTTTTTTGCTATGTTTAGTCGACCTTGTCGGTCATATTGTATCAATACTTCCGCTGTAATAAAATATGAAACTTTTGTATGGTTGTGATTCCAAATTGTGTTTTGTGCGTGCCAGCCACTGATCATGGGAATGGTACAGTATGCACATTAGAACCTTGCTTTTATGTTTGCACTGTAGCATAAAAGTGAGGGTCTTACACTAACTCAACATCAAATGCGCTATCATGAGATTTTTTTTTTTTTTTGCAAAATTAGTGCAGCATGTTCCTATATCATTATCATCCGAGGACTTCAATTTTTTTGAGTTGAATAAGAAACCAAACATGCTTCCAAATAACTTTTGTTTGCTAAAATCTATTCATTAATGAAGAAATTGCCACATTTATCATGACTAGAAAGTACTTAACTCTAAAGGACTCCTCTGTTGATGATGTTTATTCATTTTAATCATTTTCTTCAATGTGAACATTTTCATCAAAATCTTTTTTCCTAGTAACACGCTGCTTTGTATGAAATATAGGCACCATATCCATGTCAGATGCCATGTCTTTTGCAATATTCATGCTAGATACAAAGTATTCATTTATGTACTTCTTAAACAATGGAATTGTACCTTCAATTTGCTTAAGAGTAGCTGAGTAGCATCAAGGCACATAAACTTAAACTGCAACCTCTTACTCACCATGTTTATAGAAAATAAAATATCATTCCAAGTTCCTAGTAGGCCCCTTTCAACTAAAATATCTCTTGATTTATTATCAAAACTATCCCAAGTTCTAGGGTCATAAATATCTTATGGTGAACCTTTCTGTTCATTAACATTTGGATCTTCAGTATTACAAGTATTTGGTAAATTTTCATGCACAATCAAAGTTCCAGCATACTGATTGGCATCATTTTCTGCAATAAAATTTTCATCAGGTTGTTGTTTGTCGACATTATCAACACCAAGTCCTCAATATTCTTAGCAACAACATTCGTCAATATGAATTTATGTATAGCACCCTTTTGAGATTAAATCAACTGATCTACTTGTTTCCTTTTCCCCCTTTTTTTCACAACCAGATAAACAAACAATTTTTAGACAACATCCATATAACATAACAAGATTGGCCATGGAAAGAGCAAGACCACGTGAAATATGCAAATAAATTGACAGAAATTTGCGCATTGTTGGATCATCCTCGTCTTGTCAGGCTTGGTCCCCAACTCTGTGAAATAACATCCTGTACGAGTATTGTAAAATAAAAAGAAACAACTAATGAAGAATTAGAAAGCAAAAATATAGATTAACAAGGGAAAATGAAGTGTAAATTTCTCATACGGAATTAAAAACTTGGCTTACCTACAAATCTATAATTGTTGATTGTTATGCACATGTGTTGTCACTAAGGAAGTGTTTATAAGAGCAAAATGCCAAAGGGCAGTAAAAATATAAGTCTAACCAATGCTTCTTTGAGACTTGATGATTTCTAATGGGTAATTCCATTTGGAAGTGGAGAAATTAAAGGCCAAATCGAATAAATCGCCATGACGGCAGTGTCCATTGATGACAGCATCATGTTTGGGGGAAGAAAAGAACAACGGCATTATTTAAGAGCAAGGTTAATAAGAGAGCCAACTACAGGCTTTATCTCATTGTACAGCCAACCTACCAGCCCACCTAAATAATAGTTAGCCATACATACACACAAAGCAATTAATACTTGGCCCACATTCATCCTCTCATTCTCTCACCAATTTTTCTTGGAGCCTATGCTGCAGCCGGCTATAGATCTACAGCCCGCTTCTCTCCTCTCTCCTCTGCTCTCTCCTCCAACTCATCATAAATCTGATGTGGCAATCCTTACAGCCTACTTACATCACCTTATTATACTTGCTCTAAGAAGAAAAATATCAAAGAGGAAGAGGTCTCACGCCTCATTGGTCTGGGCCATGTATTTCTTACAATGAGCTCACCTTTTTTCTATTGCTTATGTGTTTAACACACGTGGGCCTATAGGACTGGACTTACCTATACCTATACTCCCTCCGGTTTGGTAATACCTGTCGTTTTGGACATAGTGATGGTCAAACTTCCGAAACTCTGACTAACAATATATTTTTAAATATTTAAATTGGATATATAAAAATTATATGTGTAGACTTGTCTCGAGAAGTATTTTCATAATATTATAATTTTATTGGGTTTTATAAATATATTATAATAAAAATTAGCGGTCAAAGTTGTGTTTTGAAGACCGTGTCGATGTCCAAAACGACAGATATTACCAGACCGGAGGGAGTATATACTAGTGAAAGATGCATAAGGTTTGACCCTGTTTGTGCTAGGCCCTAGCACCTATCGCCCTGGTCTAGGGCCAGCCCTAATATATGTGGATCAACTCAAACAATCTTAGGCCCTGTTTGGAAGCAAAGTTTTTCAATACCATGGTATTACAAAGCCATGGCTTAAAAAATGTGTTGGCATAAATACCATGGTTTCACCTACCACCATTGAAACCATGGTTTTTCTTAAAACTACAAACTGTTTGGCTACAAAGTATTTTGCATGGTATTTTCAAAGTATTGACACCTTTCACTCTCTACACCACCACCAAAAGCCCAAAACTCCACTTTGAGTGGAGTTTTCAATACTCCAAAAATACCATGGTATTGGCAATACCATGGTTTTCAAAACAGAGTTTTTGGGGTTGCCAAAAATACCATGGTATTCTTCAAAACCATAGTTTTGCCTAGAAACTATGAAAATACTTTGTTGCCAAACAGGCCCTTAATTCCTAAACAAGGTTCATGGTAACTTCAGATGAGCAAGTTTTTTTTTTTTTTAAAAAAAAAAAACAAGAGCCCCCAGCCAAGCCTCCACATCACCAAAAAGATCTCCAAAAACACAAGATGAGCAATTTTTTTTTTTTAAAAAAAAAAACAAGAGCAGATAGCTATGCCATATTACTACTAGTTACATGCCCGTGCGTTGCTACGAAAAATAAAATTGATAACGAAAAATAAAGATTAAAAAATAAAAAAAATATTTCACAAGATCAAACATCTATCTTTAACGCTTCGTTTCTTGCGAAAGCTGGCTAATTAAAGCAACGCTTCGTTTTTTGCGTAGGGCAATTAAGCAGGGCAATTAATGACGTGGGTAGAACTCACCACTGCCACCAACTGCTGCTTTATAATAGTAGAGATTCTTATGCCTAGAAGAAATGGAGCCCAGCCAAGCCTCCACATCACCGTTTTTTAAATGTCCTCCAAAAATTCTGAAATCGTGGATAGGTCCTTCCACCAATTTTTTGCAAAAAGACCCATAGTTCTGTATATTCGCGAATAGGTCCTCCATTGTTTTTTTTTGCAAAAATAACCCTATGGTTACGCAAATTTGCCGATAGCTCCTAACCATCCTATTTTTAGTTACCCCCCAGAAAATCAAAATTACATCGAGGTTCCACCGTTTTTTTTTTCAAAAAGACCCATAGTTCCGTATATTCGCGAACGGATCCTCCACCTTTATTTTTGCAAAAAAGACCCATGGTTACACAGAATCACCAACGACTCCTACACATCATATTTTTTTTAATAAATCCCCTTAGAAAATCAAAATTACGTTTAGGTCCTCCTACCATTTTTTTTTTTGCAAATAAAACTCCGAACCAAATTTCACACGACACGGCATCGCGCATAACTCTGCGTAGTTTATTTTAAGAATATGAGAATACACCGGCCCCCGAAAGCGATACATCAACAAAGGAGAAAAACAAACACCAACACCTATATTGGTAAGACACCGAGGGCAAGATCACAGTCACAGCACCTCACCTAGCAAATACCATCACCCGGGCTTTCCATGACCTAGTCTGTTACCGTACAGGTTTCGGCCCAGGATAAGACTAATTTGCATGGCCACCCGTCCTGTGCTCAGGTTGGGCTTAGGTTCTTAAAGACATTGGTTTATTGTCGTCAGACACCATCCCTTTCACAGTTTTTTTTTTCTTCAGATTATTGACTACAAAGCAATATATATACATTTGTACGACAGATTCGATGTCCAGATCGATGCTTAGCAGCCCAACTTGCAAAGATAATTAATTGATGTTCAATGGTCGCGGCATGTAAATAAGTCAACCCCTGAAATGGTCTTAGGAAATCGCTAACCACGAAAGCATGCAAAGCATGCATATTTTTGTGCAACTAATGGCATAACAAATTTTCCGAGTAACCATCTTTAAAAAAATCCCTACTAGTTTAATTAAAATATGTCCTGAAACCTGATCCTATAGCATCTTTCAAAAATCAAAACAAAATCAATTAATAAGTTGGCTGTCTGATGATAATTAATCCTTTTCTTTTCTGAAATGACGCTAATGCAACTTTTGATCCAGTAGCCGCCATGCGTTGGGTAAAAGTTTGACGGGGAGAAATGATCGATCAGGGTCGTTCTGATTTTGAAAGGACTGAACTAACGCATGCATACTCGCTAATCTGTCGCACTCATGATGGTCAATCAGTTTCGGACAACTCATGTTCAGAACTGAACGGGAGGAAACTTCCATGTTCTACTGACTTTTTATGGATGGAATATTCTACTGATTTTATGCAGCTCACGCCTTAATTATTAGAGTGCAACTGCAGGCAACCAATGCGTGACCCACGAACTAGCTAGGACGCAAAAGCAAACCAGCGCGCGTGGCCTAGCTGCTAAATAAATACTGAATACTACGTTCTCTCGCAATTCCAGTTGCATATATACATCCATTTCTCAATAGTAAACTCCAGTTCCATCCTAAGTGAGAATATGCCTGAGATCAAGATCATAACCTCAAAATTCCTTATCTTATTTGCCCTTAACCTTGCACTCCTCGGTGCCAGTGGTGATGACCACCGATTCGTCTACTCTGGCTTCGCCGGCACAGGCATTGTTGTCGACGGCTTGGCAACGGTACAGCCGAACGGCCTCCTCCATCTGACCGATGGAACAGCCCAGCTCAAAGGCCACGCGTTCCACCCGACGCCGCTCCGCTTCCGCGAGTCCCTCAATGGCAAGGTGCAATCCTTCTCCGCCTCCTTCGTCTTCGCCATACGCTCTATCGCCCCCGGCGTGAGCGCGCACGGGCTCACCTTCTTCGTCTCCCCGACCAAGAACCTCTCCGACGCATTCTCCAACCAGTTCCTCGGCCTCTTCAGCAAGAAAAACAACGGCAACGCGAGCAACCACATCTTTGCCGTCGAGCTCGACACTGTCCAGAGCAACGACATGTTGGACATCAACGACAACCATGTCGGCATCGACGTCAACGATGTCAGGTCGGTGAAGTCATGCAACGCCGGCTACTACGACGACAATAATGGTACCTTCCGTAACTTAACCTTGGCTTCCTTCGAGGCAATGCAAGTATGGGTGAACTACGATGGAGAGAGCAAGGTGATCAGTGTGACCTTGGCTCCTCTTCACATGGTCAAGCCCATGAGGCCGTTGCTGTATACCACCCATGACCTCTCAGGAGTTCTCAAGGATGAATCATACGTTGGCTTCTCATCCTCAACTGGCATTCTTGACTCGCATCACTACGTGCTTGGTTGGAGCTTCGGTATGAATCAACCAGCTCCGACCATTGACGTCAACAGGCTGCCAAAGTTGCCTCGCTTAGGCCCGAAGCCCCAATCCAAGCTCCTGGAGATCAGCCTGCCGATAGGTGCTGCAGCTTTCGTCCTCGTCATTGTGAGCGTCATATTCCTTCTTAGACGGCGCCAACTGAGGTATGCCGAGCTCCGTGAAGATTGGGAGGTTGAGTTTGGGCCTCACCGGTTCTCGTACAAGGACCTGTTCCATGCTACCGAAGGGTTCAAGGACAAGCACTTGCTTGGCATTGGAGGCTTTGGGAGGGTGTACAAGGGAGTGCTTCGGAAATCAAAATCGGATGTCGCAGTGAAGAGGGTGTCACACGAGTCGAGGCAAGGCATGAGGGAGTTCATTGCTGAGGTTGTCAGCATCGGCCGCCTGCGCCACAAGAATATCGTGCAGCTGTTCGGATACTGTCGGCGCAAGGGAGAGCTTCTTCTTGTCTATGACCATATGCCGAATGGTAGCCTCGACAGGTACCTGCACTGCCACGACAAGAAACGAACTTTGGATTGGGCCCAAAGGTTCCGCATCATCAAAGGTGTCGCCTCCGGCCTGCTCTACCTCCACGAGGATTGGGAGCAGGTCGTCATCCACCGAGACATCAAGGCAAGCAATGTGCTCCTCGACGGAGAGATGAACGGGCGGCTGGGCGACTTTGGCCTTGCAAGATTGTATGACCATGGCACTGACCCACAAACCACGCATGTGGTTGGCAACATGGGCTACATAGCTCCCGAGCTGGCACGCATGGGCAGGGCATCCGCTCTCACCGACGTTTTTGCCTTCGGCGTGTTCCTTCTTGAGGTCACCTGTGGACGAAGACCCATCGAGCAAGATGAAGAGCAAGATTGCCCAGTCATGTTGGTTGATCGGGTGCTCGAGCATTGGCGCAAGGGCACGCTTACTAGCGTGGTAGACACGAGGTTTCAGAGTGACTACAGTGTCGAGGAGGCGTGCCTGGCACTGAAGCTAGGGTTGCTATGCTCGCATTCGTTGCCCAGCGCGAGGCCTAGCATGCGACAAGTCATGCAGTATCTTGATGGCAATGTACCGTTCCCGGAGGAGACACTGTCGACGCACATCATGCCCAACGGAGGGTCGGAGCCCAACATTGCCGTGTCTTCTCCTCCACAGGAGACAAGCTTCGGCACAGTGTCGGTTGATCTCTCGGGAGGAAGATGACGTGCCAATGATTTATTTGTATAGTTTCTACTTGTAAGTAATTAAGCTACGTTGAGGCAAATCAAATGTACCTACAGGCTGATATGTAATTCGACATTATTTGGTAAAACATTATAGATTTCTCTTCCGAGACTGCCTCATAATGGCATGGATCGATGATAAGCGCTAGTAAATCGTCATCGTGAAACATCAAGTCCAAGAATCGGTTTAACACGCGCTTAGCGGTCGATGGTGGAGCGCCAGCCGGGATGGTTTTACTCGCAGAACTGGGCTGGATGCGTAAGTCAAGCCTTTTCTACGCCCAGCGTGGGCTCCGACCGAGCATTTTTAAGTCGGCCCGAATCTTAACAGCAAGCGAACATATATTTTTCTTAAAAAAAGGAACATATTTTTTCCAAGTCTATTACACTCAACGTACCTCAAGCGTTTTATGGTAGTAGGACCAGAGTTAACCATTTCATTTCAATCTCATTTTTCGCTCAGTGGTATCAAAATTCACAAAATTTCGCTCAAAATTTAAGAAAAACTGAAGGGTTTCGAAAAATCAAATGAATTTAAAAACTGGTCAAATAGATGAGCGAAATTCAAACAAAAGGTAGAATTTAGCTCAAAAAGCAGCGAATTTCACTCGAAAAGTTGATTGCTTTTCTCGGAAATCGGTGATAGGTTAAAAATTGAGGAAAAAAATGTAAAAAATGGGGGAAATTGCAAAAAAAAAAACAAATGTTGTAAAATTTGTAAAAGACCATTAAAGTCCCAAAAAATAGAAAACATGTTAAAAATATTGTTGGCGTCAAAAAACTTAACGACGGGTCGATCGCCGCCAACGCACGAGAACATCGGGTTCAGGTTTGCGGGCGTGCCAACCGATTTGATCATGCAATCGGCAAGAGACGTATCATGGCTCGGGACGAACCAGCGTAGATCAGGATGACTCAATGGATCTAATCAACCCTTGCGAATTGATCACACGGGGTAAAAGCCTACTTCCCCCGAAAATGGCGATGCGCAGCAAGATCGGGAAGAAACAGGGGCTTGGTAGGGCATAACGTAGCAAAGATCAATAACTAGCGATGCGCAACTTGTATTGATCAAAGTGTATTACAGAAGAAAGATTACAGAAATTACGATGGCTATTCCTAATGCGACGAGAGTAAAGTAGAAATAATTGATAGATTGGTTGTGTTTTTGATGTCCACTTTGACATAGCACGCCATCCACTCTTTATAGTCCGGTGGCTTCAATCGTATCCATCATGGTTTCTTCATAATCATATCAGCCTCATGTTCGGCCTTCCATCTTGATCGTAACCGTAGGGGGTCCGGGTTGTATTGGCTCTGGCCTTTCCTTCTAATCTTCACACGATCGTATCTTCCTGATTTCGTCTTGTTCCATCATCCATTGCCGCCCCGGTTCACATCGCTTTTTTCCGACTCATATCAAGACCATACCTATCTCGGTCGATCAAATTTGGGTGCTAACATATGCCCCCCATTTTTGAGATATGCGTCATGTCCCAAAAATCGCCTACCGATGCCTTGATAAGCCGCCACCCTTACTGTTTCTTTCCTTTGGCAGTTGCCTCGAGTCGCCGCATCATGATGGCATCAAACCGCTTCGCATTCTGCTGATATTTACTCGAAGGACGCTTAGTTCTCCGTATTACGGTGACTTTATTGTACGTTTGGCCTTATAAGTACTCAGTAAATCGTGGTTTGACATGCACTACACCCGAATAGCCTTCACTACAAGCATCATGTCTTCGTCTTCTTCCTCTTTCTCTGATTCCGGCTCGGACTACTCTTCATCAGACGATGACTCCGCCATTGCAGCGGCTCTTCAAGAGGAATTATCGGCCGAGGTTCGAGCCGAAGAAGAGGTGGCCGATGACGAGGCCATTGCTCGCACGCTCCAGGAGGAGCTCAACGCGGACATTGCTGTTGACGCACCGGTGGGAATAGCTCCCGAGGCCGCCAATCCTCCTCCAGCCGATGCCGAGGGGGAGTCGATGGGCAGCATTTCAACAGAGGCCATGACTATGAACCAGCGTCTCCACCAGCCCCTCCTGCTGGCGCTGTTCTCTGGGAGTCATCAAGCTCTAGCAGCAGTTCTGATGCTGGGAGTGCGCCTGACAGCAAGCGCCGTCGTCTTCACTAGACGTAGGAGTTTTTTTTCTTTCTTCTCCCTTTTTTTATTTCTTATGTAGGGATGGCATCCCTCTTTTCTTTCTTCTCCTTAAGGTTGCGACAATCCCTGAGCACTTTGCCTAGGGATTATTATACTTCTTCTCCTTCCAGTCCTGCTCGTTTATTGAGATCTTTGTTCTCACAACCATTCTGTCTTTCTTCTCTAGCCGATACCGTGAGTTTTCTGTACATCTTCTAGCCTACTGGTGTAACCGCTACTTTACTCTTCAGCCGATTATGTAAATGCCCTTTTAATGAAAAGCATTGATATCTAGATATTTGTCTCTCATTGGCTTCTATGCACGATTCGGCTTTTATTCCTGTCTTTTGTCTGCTCACGATGACCCAGTACGAGGCGCTTTAGAACCAATCGGCTTTAGAGAGCGTTAGATGAGTGTATTTGCCCATCGGCTGATGTGGTTTGAACTGACCAATTCTTCGCTGGTCATTCCTTCCAATGCACGCCACCCAGTAGACGCGTTACTTTTTCTTTCTTCATTAACTGCCTTGCATCCTTATTGTCTTGTCACCTACTCGTTTAGTGGGTGCGAGGCTTGGGGCGTGATTTACAGGGTCGTTTCGGGCGAAATTCACTTTATATAGCATCTCCCCTTCTTTGTGCGCTCTTGCCCTCCTCTTCTGAACTTATCGACCTTCACCCGACTAGCTACTGTGGAAAGTTTGCTTCATTGGCTCGGCTTTTCTTCCATCGTTCCTCTTGAACTCCGACAATTCATCCCCGAATCTTGTGACTATAAGTCCCTTCTGCCCTTGTGTCGATGATCGGCTCATTACACTTTCACCATCTTCATTTTACTCCCTTTTCTTGTAGATGGCCGATTATTACTCGATGATCCTGGTTTCGGCACCTGGGGTGGCCCAATCAATTCTTGCTTGGTCCCGAGGGGGATGAAGACCTAACTGATTACATCAATCGAGAGGTCATTAGGATTCCTTTAAACGCCGTCGGGCACAGCTTGACAGGGTGGAGAGACAGCTTCAGGGCTTGGCCTGTTGGGGTCAAGGGCTGGAAGAACTGGTACAACAGAGTAACTGACAGTAAGAGAGCGGACCGGGAAGCCTGGGAGATAGCCGATTGCATCAGCCTTTCGCTATTGAGTATGCACAGAGATGAATCCTTGATAGCCGCTACTTCTTACTTCTGGTCAGATGCCTTTAATGCCTTTTCCTTCCGCCCTGGGTTCTTTAGCCCGATCTTGATGAATGTAGTGGTGCTTATTGGTCTCAAACCAACGGGTCACCAATTCCATGCGTTAGAAGCGGCTCCCACTCACCAATTGTTAACCAAGATTGGTTGGTCCCGATATATCCAGGAGCATATCCAATCATCGGGCCCGGTGAATCCTCGCGAGCATATCGCCTTCCTGACTATGTGGCTTGACAAGTTTATTTTCTGTGGTGCTACTCTGGGTCCTACCATCAATTTTTAGGCCCTGGCTGAAGCTCTGGTAGCGGGCAAGGATGTGGCTATGTGAAAGCTTCTTCTGGGTGCAGTTTTATCGGATGATGCACCTTATTGTCTCAAGACTGAATGGGGCAGCCAACTCTCATGCCGTTGGGCATCAAGGAGGTCCTCTTTGGTTTGTCCAACTGTGGCTGATGGCCCAATTCCAATTATCCTTCGGTTATACTCTTTCCTCTGATCTCCGATTCCCACGCGAGGATTTATCGGTAGACGAGACAGTGGACGAGGAGCCGTCCTTTAGGCGCTGCCGATCATACGGAGGTACTGCCGATCATACAGAGAGGCTCTGTCTCAAATCCCGCCAAGAGACCAGAAGCCGGATATGCCAAGTTTCACCAAGTTTTTTTCTCATTTCTATGGGACTGAAAGATTCCCCCTTTCAGACTTTCTTCCGTACGGGCAGATTGATGATCTAGAGTACGAGCGCCCCAGCTATTGCCGACCGGACAATCCTGATGATGAATGTTTCAGACACATCATTTCTCCAGGCATTTTCTCGGTTGGCCTTAGTCTCTCGAGCTGTACTCAAAAGCCATCTTATGAATACTATCACCCGTCCATCTGTGCTAGCCAGCTAGGTTTTGGGCTGCTACCTCCTCGACTAGTACTCTTTGATAGGCTTCGTGAGTGGGAGGAGCTTGCAAGTTCCATTGATGTGAGCATCGTACTGGATTTGGGCGGAGACCTGCTGATCGATTTTACTCCCCGGATCCTCCTGGCCACCCGGACTTCTTCGGCTTCTGCCCGTTGGTAGGAGGAATGGAGTCGTCACCTTTTCCTTGCTTCTTTGGATGAAATGCTCCACCGTTTTGACGAGTCTCACCCTTTCCCTTCTCTCTCCGAGGTACTCTGAAAAGACCGCTTCCTCCTTCGTACACTTTCTTTAAAATGTCTTTTCATTGGTTCCTCTGTTGTTTCTC
Organism: Rhipidocladum racemiflorum; assembly: GCA_036346355.1. NCBI lineage: Eukaryota > Viridiplantae > Streptophyta > Magnoliopsida > Poales > Poaceae > Rhipidocladum > Rhipidocladum racemiflorum. The sequence goes on from CM070582.1 coordinate 42,654,048, forward strand.
CCTCAGGATGTCGAAGACGCACAGCCAATTCTTTCAGCCAGTGGCAGGGTCATCAAATTTTATGACAATACCATCGGTCGCACAAACGTCGGCCTGAACTCCCCAACTTTAAAAGTTATCAAGAAGGCCACAGATGGGCACCGGCTCATCGTCAACAGAAAAGGAAGTTAGCCGATACACTTATGAGCGATTCTCTCCCAGGGGTTAGTGTGGTCGAATCAGCACTCCCTCCTACTGGTGCGGACCCTGCTAGGCTTGGTAAGTGCCCTGTTTCCTTTACTGTCTTGCAAAGTTGCTTCTCACCCATGGCTTTTGTTGTCTGGCTCGCTTTAGTTTCAAAGAAAAGGCTTGCCAGGTGCAGAAGACCTGCTGCCGTTATGCCATTATTCAATTATATTTGCAATTTTAGATTGCTTTTGCTTTGTTCTTGCTTGTTCCTCAATTGCTTATAGGAATTGATCTTCGTTATCAAGTCAATCGGGTTTTGGCACGGTTCATAACAATTCGGAGTTTGGTTCAGCGATTGCTTGGCGTCGGTCGCGTTTCGGTCGGTAGCCTGGATCGTGAGGGTCGTTTCCATTAATCGAAAGTTTCCATCTCACAGAAAGATTGGGCTTCCCCATCCTCATCAGTCGCCAGCCAAACCAGTCCATGATGAACATCGACACGAGCGTCACCCCAACCCCGATCGTCTGCTTCACAACCACCGCCAGCAGTGCCACGCTCTCGCCCATGCTGATGGTGCGCAGCAGCACCGGCGCATAGAATGCGATGGCATTGATCCCTGTCACCTGCTGGAAGAACATTCTTGCAACCATGAGTGACGACGAAGCTCACAAGCAAATGATTTCTCCTTCCAATTCTTCGACTGCTGCGCAGAATATCTCTACTGCATCTGCTCTCTCTCTTCTGGCACTGCTGCTCCGATCTCCATGGCCTCTTCCTCTACCGTTCCACTGGCTCAAGCTATACACAATGCGAACATCAAGGCCTTGATCCCGTATACCCTTGATGTTCAGGCTAATAACTACAGGAAATGGTGCAACCTCTTTCTCGTCGTCCTCGGCCGGTACAACCTGCGCCACCACGTTGACTCCGGTGACCATCATCACGACGACTCCGACTGGGTGAAGGAGAACCTGTCGGTTCTCATGTGGTTATACGCCACAATCTCTGAAGAACTCCTTGATATGATAATGGCACCCGACATCACTGCTATCAGTGTTTGGGCAAAACTGGAGGCAGTGTTCTGCGACAATAAACCCAGCCGGGTGGTACACCTAGAAGCTGAGTTTCACAATCTCATCCAAGGTGAACTGTCTGCCTCAGCTTATTGTCACAAACTCAAGACGCTTGCTGATGCTTTAGCATACTGCGATCAGCCCATCTCTGAGAGAACTCTTGTGCATAAACTAATTAGAGGCCTCAACTCCAAATTTGTTGTTCTAAAAACCATGTGCCTATTCTTCCCACCTTTTCCACATTTATGCAAGCTGGCAAAGGTGGGAAGAATGGGCAACATGGTTTTTAGAACAGTAAAGTTGGAGTTGAGGCCTCTAATTAGTTGACGCACAAGAGTTCCCTCATAGATGGGCAGATCGCAGTCTGCTAAAGCATCGGCAAGGGCCTTGAGTTTGTGACAATAAGCTGAGGCAGAGAGCTCACCTTGGACGAGACTGTGAAACTTAGCTTCTAGGTGTACCGTTCGGCTGGGTTTATTATCGCAGAACATTGCCTCCAATTTTGCACAAACATCGAAAGCAATGATGTCGGGCACCATTACCATATCAATGAGTTCTTTAGAGATTGTGGTGTATATCCACATGAGAACCGACAGGTTCTCCTTCACCCAGTCGGAATCGTCGTGATGATGGTCACTGGAGTCGACGTGGTGGCGCAGGTTGTATCGGCCAAGGACGACGAGAAAGAGGTTGCACCATTTGCTGTAGTTATTAGCCTGAACATCAAGGGTATATGGGATCAAGGCCTTGATGTTCACACTGTGTATTGTTGAAGTATAAGTGAATTGCCCGTCTTTCCTCATCAGCTTAAGCTTTTGAGTGAACTGGCTGGTGCATGCAACTCAATATGGTATCAGAGCCAAGAGGTCTCGAGTTCAAGACCCGGTTGGTGCAATTAAAAAATAATAATTGCAGCCCACTTCTATTCCACGTCTTAGGCCTGAGGGAGACTACACGTGAGGGGGAGTGTTGAAGTATAAGTGAATTGCCCGTTTTTCCTCATCAGCTTAAGCTTTTGAGTGAACTGATGCATGCAACTCAATATGTATAGCCTGAACCAGTGGAACGGTAGAGGAAGAGGCCATGGAGATCGGAGCTGCCGTGGCAGCAGAAGAGAGGGCAGATGCAGTAGAGAGATTCTGCGCAGCGGCCGAAGAATTGGAAGGAGGAATCATTTGATCACTCATGGCTGCAAGAATTGCTGGGAAGAAGGCTCTGATACCATAAAGATTGATGAACTTCTCATCTATATTACAGAGAGTACAGAGCCTATTAATAGGCATTACAGCTGGGCACGAAGAGGTAGCCTACAAGAGATGCAAGTATGCAACTGAACAGCTACAAAGAAGGAGAGCCTGTACATGTGCTAACGAGAGGCCGGTTGAACCGGTACACACACACGCACGTAACTAACAGGATTGACTAATAAGCTTCGCTAACAGGTATCATGACAGCCATAACGAGTCGCGGGCGGTACCGCCGCTGGGAGACGATCATCCGCAGGCCGCGCCTGGCCGTGGCCTTGGATCTGTCCGCCGCGACGATGTCGTCGAGCTCGTCCTCGACGACGTCGGTGCCTCGGATCTTTCTCAGTAGCACTCTGACTTCGTGGTGATCCTTGCTTTGCTGCGCGAGGCTGTTTGGCGTCTCCGGGAGGAAGAGCGAGCCGACGGTGAGGAGCCCGGCGGAGACGGCTAGCGACACTCTACAGCCCCAGCCGCCTTTGATCTTTTCCGTGCCGAAATTGACCGGCTGCGCGGTGAGGGCGCCCAGGCCAACGCAGAGCTGGAAGCCATTGCCGAACGCTCCTCGACGCGGCGGCGGAGCCATTTCCGACAGGTACAGAGGCACCGCCTGAATTTTTACATGATTTGGCATGCTTCACCGGATTAGAGAGCTAATTAATTAGGGTAAACATGATGAACAACATAACTGAGAGCAATCAACTGGTAATCGATCCGATTACCGAAGCCTAGGCCGACGCCGAGCAGGACCTGGCCAAGGATCACCATGGATAGATCCACGGACGCTCCTCCGACCGTGGCGCCGGCAATAATCGCGGAGACGGCGACGATCATGGACGGGTGGCGGCCGCACCTGGCGGTGACTGACGAGGCGAAGAACGTGGTGACGAGGCCGGCGACGTAGAGCGAGGACGTGAAGGCGGTGAGCAGCTGGCTGTCGAAGCGGCAGTAGTTGCTGACGCGCGTGTCGTCCTTCATGGCTTCATCCGCCGGTGCACCTCCGGGAAGAACTTCCGCAGGAACGCGTCCATCGACGACGCGCCACCTGCATCATGCATGTATCAACCGTTGGGCGATCGAGACGTCAGTACGTCACGCACGCTGATGAAGTGATGATGGGAGTGAGCGAGATACAGGCCGTACCGGAGACTCCGACGTCGTATCCGAAGATGACGGCAGACGCCGCCCATGCCGGCGGTGACGGAGGAGAGCACGACGAAGGCGGTGATCCGGCCGCCGTAGTGGGGACGCTCCTGGCTTTCGGGGACGACGCCGAGCGCCACGACAGAGCTTGAGTGTAAAGTTGAAATTTTAATAAGCGCTACACAACTCCATAGACCAAATCATCGGTATTTTCCAGAGGACCGATCGGACCTGACATGCTGCATGGACAAATTAACACCCGACCAATAAAAGAAGAGTTTACAATTCATTGTTGCATCGTGCCTACATCGTAAAGTTGGGCTGGCTTCGGCTTAAATGTGCCGGGCTAGATGGGCTTTGGTTAGGCTAGCTGGTTATTGCAGATTGGCAAGGCTCTGTAGTATGTAAAAAATTTTATTTAATATTTATTTTAAATCTTTTTTTTCAAAAATAATCAATGTATTTTTTTTTTGCGAAAATAGGCCCCCGTCGCCCGGATATGGGGCGATAGGTGCCTGGATGAAAAAAATTGTTGACAAATCCACTCCTTCATGTGTCTATTTTCGCAATTGCGTTTTTTTCATGCAGGTCTCTATTGCCCCAATATAAGGCGATCGCCCCATATAGGGTGATAGGAGCCTATTTTTGAAAAAAAAATTCTGTTGATTATTTTTGAAAAAAATTAAAATAAATATTAAATAAAAAATAATTCGTAGTATGTATGCAGTCTCTCTCTCTCCTCCAACTCAAGGGCGTTGGTGGGCTGATCTGGCCTATTATTCCTTTGGTTTTTCTTTTTATACCCTTTATATGGAAACCTATGGCAAATGAGGCAGGTTGGACACTCGGGTAACAGGCAAGATGGATATTGTGGGCTACGGTGTTGGGCTGGATCAGGCTGTGTGGTGGATGTAGAGATCTTTTGTACCTGCTGATATGCATACCTATATTAAGTTTATTATTGTTTACTATATATTTTTATACAGAAAAACTAAGAAACGGTATACCGTAGAAACTGATGAAACTAAACACTGAAACTCATGAAACCAGCACTGAAACTGATAAGTTTCATAAGTTTCACGGCTATACCGTTGGAACGGTATACCGTTCCCTAATCTCCCTCACTTTTATATTGTGATTTAGAATTATAAGTTTCGCGGGTTTACGAACAGGAGAGGTATATCCTTTACCGAACCTTATTTTTTTTCTAAGCGGCGAATTGTGAATCGCGAATCCGAATCTCCAAAACCGTGAATGTCGTAACTATGGGTTGTTTCAGTACATATGCAAAAGTGACGGTTAGATGTACTACGCCATCAACATGCCAATAGCTAATCTGTTTTCTTTGACGAAACTTTGCTTGATTACCACAGCTACGATCTAGCAGCCCTGCACTGGAACTAAATCGGAGGTGGTGAACATCAGCTCGAAGTGGAATGTACAACTCGTCAGCCAAAAATACAAGCATACTATACAGATTGGCTAATCTGGGAATTTCTAGTTAGGTGTATAGCTAGGGAACTGGGATTACAAATATGGATATATGTTCTGTGAAATTATGCATATATTTTGTGAGTGACTCTGCAACGATCTGATTAGTTCTTCAGGTCAAGCGCATTCAGGACATGACACTACTCATTAGTAGCTAGCGTGAACCGTCAAGATCCTCCAATTCCAGGTAACCAGACAGACCTTCACCAGATGACACCTAGTCAAAACTGGAGAAAATATAGCTGGGCACTCCGTCCATATCATCCTAATTACTACCTCTAAATCTTTGACAAAAGTATCAAGTTTCTCTTTACATTTTCGACGCTAGCTGTAGATTAGTTAGAAGCTTCAGTGTGCTACATAGCCTACATTACATATATAGGCCCCTCACTTTCAGTTCGAATCAGAATTAAATATAACCTGTTGGCCTTTTTTTATGAGTCAGAACTCATGCTATGGGCAACATGATCAACCTCTGCCATTGCTGCAATGGAATTAATTAAGAGCAGTCACTCACAGGCCATTCATTCAGAAATACTAGAATTTATCACAGCAGGTCAAGGCGAGCGGAAGATTGCGAGGACCATTCAACTAGTACTTGTAATTGTAATTGATGAACAACAGCCCGTTCAGCAAGAAACATCTCAATGTCTCCAATTCTCCATCATATTGATCAGTGATAAGAGTGTTTTCTTTTTTATTTGTCGTGTCGTCGTCTGTACATCAGGCTAGTGGTTAGTTAATTTGGGATTTCTTAAAGCCGGGTAATGAAACTACCTTTGATCTAAAACATTAATTTTTTTTAGAGCAATCTAAAACGTTAATCGATGATCATGGACACTGCTATTTCGATCCAGCCGGTACAAAGGGGCGGATATAAATGCGAAATTCATAAATTATTCATAAAAGTAGTAAAAGGAAGCTTCGTGCACGTACGCAAATCGCACGGCGCTGCTTCGTGCATGCGTCACGGCGCGGCTTCTTCACAATTCAAATTTCTCATGAATTTCTTAACATTCATAAAAATATTCATAAATGCAGAAAAAAATGCTAAGAAAATTAAAAACCAGAGCCAAATAATTTTCTGGAATTTTCTAGCAATTTTTCATAATTTTCTGACTATTTTATTCAATTTTTGGAAAAGAAATAAAATAAAAAGAGATAAAATTGGAGGGGGGGGGGCAAAGGGGTAATTTCCCCTTTCCCCATGCCTGACGCCATTCTTAACCGGATTTGACCCCGGTTTCGGGTCCGAGCCGATTTGGCTTCTTCAGTGCCTATCGGGATCGTCGGGTGAGCTGGTTGGGCTACGAGCGCTGGTGATCGGCGGTGCTTCGTATGCGGTGAGGCAGCGATGGCACGGCGGCCAGGCACGATGGCAGGACGCCGGACCGGCGGCGCTTCGTACGCGACGGTGGCAGCTTCGAGCCATCGGCGGGGCGCAGTGAGCTTTGGGAGGCCGCGCGCTGCGGGCCAGCCACAGAGGCGGTCTGCGAGACCGAGCGTCGGCAACGTGCAGGACGGGCGCAGCGTGTGCAGCTGACGGGGAGTGGAGGCTCGATCGGGCCGAGGGCGACGCTTCTAACGCGACGCGGGCACATCTTCGAGCTGTTTAGCGCGGCGATGAGCAGAGCCGGCCGGGCTTTGAGCGGCGGCCGGTGCCAGCAACGGCGACTTTGAGAGCAGTTCTCGGCGGGAGTGGCGGCTTCGGGAGGCACGCTGCGAGCGTGGGGGCCGAGGGCGGCGTTGCATAGCCGGGGCTGAGGGTCGGCTCTGCATAGCCGGGGCCGATGGCTTGCGGGGTGGCGTTTCATGTCCAGCCGCAGCTTCGGCGACGCTTCATGGTCGCGGGAAGGACGGCCGACGATGGAGGCTGCGGGCCGTCGGGTGGATGGAGGTCGGTCGGCCGGGTGGGTGGTGGTGCCGCGGGCACAGGCGGTGGTCGACAGAGCTTCGTGGCTGAACGATGGTGCTGCGGGCGCCGGGCCAGAACCAAACTATGGCTTCGTGCCACAGTGGATTCTTTGTACTGTAGCTTCATGCTACGATCTATAAAAGTTGTTGTGAACTTGTAGTTTCGTGCCACGTGACGAATACAGTACCTAGATGCATAGATTAGATGCATGCATAGATTCATATGAGATATTAGATCAATCCCCGCATCTCACTTTTTCTCACCTTTTCAATCTGTTCGCCGGTAGAGCTTAGTGCTGATAACGTGTTAGGGAACTGTGCTATTGAATAGTTCAAGGTTCCCAAACAGATTTAAAGTGGAGAACAGAGAGAAAGAGACAGTATGAGGAGGGAATCAATCTATTATTCTGTGATTGCTTGTACATTGAGGGGACTCTCTGTCTCCTATTTATAGCCTACAACTAGGGTTTCGACAAGGGAACATACTGGGCCTTTGTGGGCCAGATGGTTTCCCAACATGTCTTTTCGGCGCATGGATTTTAATAGGACACAATGGAGGCAAATATTATGATGGCAACTATGCTTGCAAAGCTTTCTTTCCATATCTGATCTACCATATATCTCTTATAAATAAATAATAGATCTAAGTAATTTTTTCTTTTTTTACATTAAAGTGATTGGGCGATCAAGATTTTCTCTTTTTTTTTAAAAAAAAAATATAGGATTTTCTATCAATGTTTTCTTTTTCTTAGATTAACGTGAGAATTTTTAGGGTTAATATGGAGGCTTGTAGGTGGACCTCCAATTAGTATATATAAAGATAGTTTTATGACCTCTAATATGAATATTTTTTGAAAAAACAAAGTTTGGAGACATTGTTGAGCCATTCAAAATGTAGAAATTAGAAAATCTAAAAAAAAGGAAATTATAAGTATTTTTAGTAGAAATATTTGTTCAAGTATGTCAAGTAGCAATATTTACTTCAATATATTTTAGTAACAACGTTTGTTCAATTATATTTAGTAGCAATATTTGTTCAGGTATGTCAAGTAGCACTATTTGTTCAATTATGTCAAGTAACAATATTTGTTGAAGTATATTTAGTAGCAATATTTGTTCAATTATATTTAGTACCAATATTTGTTGAAGTACATTTAGTACCAATTTTTGTTTAATTATATTTAGTAGCAATATTTGTTGAAGTATATTTAGTAGCAATAGACGACACCCAAAAATGGTACTATTTGTTCAAGTAGCGATATTTGTATGCACAAAAATTATCTTGCTTTGGTATATTTTAATATGTGAAGGTTATCCAATATTGAAAAGTTTACTTCGTGTTGTATGCATGCATGAACTACCAAAACTTTGGTATAGAAGTTGTACTTTGTACCACTAGTTATATTCTGTACTTATTTTGTTGTATAGAATTTGACACAAGCAATTTCTTGCAAATTATTTACCCAAGCAATTTCTGTAAGGTATTGAAATGTAAATGGTGTTGATATGTGAATGGTATTAGTATGTCATTATGTGAATGCCTATTTTTGTATTTGTTGGATTAATCTGTGAGTAGTATTGAAATGAAAGATGATTTGTTGACATATTATTGATAAATGCCTAATTTGCAACTTGCAGTTGTCTGGAAATATAGCAAAGGTTATGTCGAATTTTTTCCATATTTAGAAAAGATCATGCCGGAATTTTTTTGTATTTCTCCATACTTTTTTATATATTTCTTACATTTTCCTATTTTTGTCTTTAATTGCTTTTTACATATTTTACAATATTTTTTGCAATTTTTCTCATTTTTTTACTTCTTTTTTCATTTTTCAACTATCGATCGGTTTTTGTTGGTTTTCACCAAAAACCACTCAAAATTTGAGCATTTTCGAGCGTTTTTCATCCAAAAATCGCTCGGCGGTTTGGTCAAATTTTAAATTCGTTTGACTTTTGAACCGTTTGATTTTGAGCAAATTTTAAGTGTTTTTTTATGAATTTTGGTACCGCCGAATCTTCGAAATTTAACAACAAAATAATATTGTTAACCCTGCTAAGGAGTTCATATAAAAGTTTAAGCGGCCAAGGAAAGAAAGGCAACTCATATTTCAACATAAATGAATGGTTGGCACGTACCACTGCCGTGCCGACCATGACTTCGTTACAGTCACACTCGATAAACAATGACGGATTTGTATCCTCCGGCATGCCTTTTAATAGTGACACTTCCAACTTAATTCTTTTAGGTAGGCCTATTTTTCCATTTGAAGGCTCATGCTTATACAAGTTTCAAATTTTGTTTTAGAGTTTTATCTCAGCATCTTTCGAAATCCGAAATTTCGACGAAATCTCATTTTTTTTGGATGAAATCCGAACGAAATACAAAAAGGAAAATTTGAATCCGTTAATCTTTTAACCGAAATTTCCGAGATTTCGATCCAAAATGCCGAGATCTTAGCGAGATTTTATGTGCTGTTACCCTTTGAATTTTTTAGGGTTTTTTATTTTACCGGAATTATGATCTACCGACTGTCCCACACGGAAAACGACATGAATAATCCAATTTGATCAAAATCCGATCAAATCTAGTCAAGTTTTGTTCAAATCTCGGTCAAATTTACCGAGATTTCGGTCAAATATACCGAAATATTCTCGTTAAGATTTTAGGTTACTTTAACATTTTGAATTTTTCTAGAGTTTTCTTAATTTCACCGGAATCATTCCCTGCGCTTGTACATTCCCTTTATTAATTCTCCTCCCATAAATATTCCTTTTTTATACTTATATTTGATATATGCAGTAGATGTTTTTCCTTTCGTTTTCTTTTAACCCCGTACGCAACACGATTTTAGTTGATAGATGACTGATGAAAAGAGAAAGCTACAGTGAATTTTTACATATATCTGGGCCACTTGGGTCATGTTTATGCTTACAAAATTCATACATAGTGATTACATGCCACGTACCATTGGATAGTATAACTGATACACGCTAAGAGTTGTAAATTAGTACAAACCAACACTTAAATCTATTTTTTCATTTTTCTTAATTCTAGAAATTAATAAAATAATGATCAAACTGAGATAATTAATCCAGAATAATTAATCTAAGACCATAAAAGAAAACTACATTAAACATGCACACTAGAAAGTAATTATACACAAAGAATAATTAGTAGATCAGAATCCATACTCACTTATTTTTCTATAAATTACACACAAAAATCCCTTATATGAAAGCACAAACGTCAAATAATCCCTCAAATTTTTTCTTAATTTTTCTTCTGGAGAGAGTGTTTTTTTTCCTTCTACAGTCAAAGAATCTAGTACTGCTGCATAGAGCTTCTAGTTACCACTTGTGTTTAGTAAGTCTTACTGCCTTTACTAGTTGTAGTAATAGTAGCAGTAGTAGCGTAGTGGTAGTAGCAGTGGTGGTAGTAGTAATTATTATTATTATTATTATTATTATTATTATTATTATTATTATTATTACTACTACTACGTACGTGTCACTTTGTAGCGGTCACTGGAGCCATCGTTTAATTAGCAGGTAAATTTATCCCTCACTAAACCTCTTCCACATCTTTTATGTGGCGTAGATATGTCCGATCAGAAGTTAATTCTTTGTTCAGTAAAACCCTTCCACGTCTGTCAAGCTGTGTATGTCTCCATAATTTATATTCACTAAAAACATCGAAAGTGCTAATTTGTGGATACCAGTAAGTTGCGGCTCCAGAGGACACATCTTTCTTTTTTTCCCCGTTTATTATATCGCAATCGCAACATGTCACCCTTTGAAATATTTTTGCTACCTTTTTGCAAGTTAGTCTTCACAATCTATTCATACATATGCTGAAGTTTACATTTAATCTTATTTAGAAGTTCTGATAAACGACTCCAAAAGTTGTATCAGCATGCATATATGTGCACCATGTATTTGTAAAAGATATATTTTTCGTTTTCGTTTTTAAAGTCGACTATGTAGCAATTATCTCTATTAAATAGGTATCAAGTGATATATATTAACCTTAATTTAATATAATATAAGTTGTTAAGTATTGCTTCCTACTAAACATGTTCAAAGTTCTAGAAATAAAGTAACATGTATAGAACTTGTGAGAGTTCAGAAGGAACTTCATCAATTTTTTTCTAGATGTTTGGCTTTTTTTTCTTCAAGTTTGGTCCTATTTGAATAAAATTGTAAATCTTATCCCTTCTTGACCATAACGGACATCTACTGCGCTCCCACACTATAATAGGTGGACCTGCTGCGCTCTTATATTATAACAGATATCATCTCTCGGTCCTTTCGTGGTCAAGAAAATAGCTAAATTTATAATTTCGTTTGAATAAAATCAAACTTGCAACAAAAAAAATGATCAAGGGATCAAAAAGAAAAGGCCAAAAACTCCTTCTTGACTTTTGTGTGCGGTGTTTTTCTTTTTCGCATGAGATCATGTAGTCTCTTCGTAGGCCCCATAGCATGAAAGCATAAGTTTCAGTTTTCAAGTTGGGAATGCAAAAGCTGATGGGCTTATATGTAACATCTGATTGCCGTCCCGGAAAGCGAACAGCTCCGATTGGCTGAAAAAGATATGGACATGACAATTCCCGATTGAGTCGAAAAAGTTAATCGATGGGAACAGGACACATGTAATATAATATAAGGGCATGTACAAAGGAGAGTCCAAGGGTGTCTCTTAGCACAATCATCCAAATAAAAAGACAGCATTAAATATTCCTTATACAATGGGCTTGTCTCTAAACACTGTCTCCCAATAAATAAGATGCTTTAAGAGCAAGTACAATGGTGCCAAATCAGCTGGCTATAAGGAGTCCAACTCATCTTTTTGCTTATGTGGAGGAGAGAAGTAAAGGAGAGAGACAAGAGCTAGCTCTTAACTAAGAGTCAAGCTATAGTGTTTTCCAAGAAAAGTAAAAGATAATTACATGTGGACCCACATTTAATGTTGGAGAATATGTTATAGCTAACCCATTGGAGAGCTTGTCTTTAAGCTAGCTATAAGTGACATGGAGCTTTCTTATAGCTAGTAGTTGGCTTTACTATTGGAGTTGCTCTAAGTTCTTGTATGTGTTGCTTGATCAGGTGTGCACACATCCCTGCTTGCACACGTAAATAGCACTTAACAGGTAAACACATCACTGCTTTGCCCAAACACTTCTGCCAACTAACATTGCAATAGGAAAATCGGAGCTACTGCAGTCGCAAAACTAGTGATATGATCACCTTGAGTCCAAAACAGCACGATCTCAAAAAGGGATACGCATATGCAACAGCACAAGACACTAATTTGTTTCATTGTGGTGCTTAATATTAACATTACAGGGAAGAATGGTAATTAGTTTTGCAAAAGGGAGTCATATTTGAAGCGTCTAACCTATCGTTCCATCAAATCCTACAACACTATGCCACCACCTTCCCACAGATTCACCGGTAAGTGCTCCATCTGATGATTCTGGTTACAGCAAGAACAAAGCAGCCATCTAACCGTGCCCTCCGACAAAAATAAGGGACTCAACTGACCACTGAAATACTGTATCCAAAAGGGTTCTTAAGTATCATGCCACAGTTGTTGTACCCTGCATGCGTCATAAGCAGAAGAAACGTAGGTTAGCTCAGGTAACTGCTGCACCTCAATTGAAGTCGCCATTGCACACAATGTAACTGATAAAACAGATTCCTTATAGAAAATTTGCTGCTCCTACCACATGCATAATGTAGACATGTAGAAGTGTTTACAGGCATACAACATAAATTGTAGTGAACATACGAATTCAAGCTTGATACTGTCACATGCTTAAAAAGCGCATATCCATGTATGAAATGAACAAATTTTTGCACACAAGGAACAACTGTACGGAAAAAATGCTGATTATGGATGCTAACCAAAAAGATGTACAGAATTGGATGCAGCTCTGATCATACCTTTTCTTGAAGGGCAAGGTCAAACCTTGATAACATATTCAGCTCTAAAGTAATTCAGGAAAGAGCTTCATCCTCAAACACTTTAGTGCAGCTACATGTTCAGCTCTAATGTCGTCGGCCATCCCTGATGTGTCTTGTGTGAGCAAACATCTATAGGTTTCTAACATCTTAGATTCTTTTTCATACAATTTCGCATCCTTGTGGTCCTTTGCTGCTAGAAGAGAAATCTTGGATGACTCAAGCTTGTCAGCAGAAAGCTTTTGTTGCATTTCGAGAACCTTGACACGATTGGAATTACAATCGGATTGAATTTTTTCAAACCTATCAAGGTCAACATCTATTGCAGACTCTTTTGACTTCCCTTTCGCATCATATGCACCCTTTTTAGTCGTCATTCTATTGGGCGAGGGAGCTCTACATCTTCCAAAATATCTCGTTCCGCCTCTCCATTGTCCACTGCCTTCCTTTTATTTGGTTTCTTGTTGTTGTAAGCAATCCATTTAGCTTCGTTTCTAACAGTATACCACACATCCATTAGCACAAAATGAGCCCCTTGGTTATCTTCCTCATATATCTTGTGTGCCTTGTCTATCCACATTTGGTCAGAATACCCACTAGTATATATCCTTCGAACCTTCACCCAAGCATCATGAAAGCAGTTAGTCCATCTATTAATCTTGTGCCACCTTTCCTTGACTTGTTTTTTGTTCCTCCATCTCTTTTTCTCCGTGGTCAGGTTGTATTCTTTAACAACGTCTGCCCAATATTTATCTCCTTTCTTATCATTACCATGAATGGGGTCAATGGAATGTTTAAGCCAAGCACTCATCTGTATATGGAAGAAAAGAATTAAATAGGCAAGCTACAACCTAAGTTCACTATATATCCAAAAATACGTACCACTCTAACATCCTCATCCTGTGTCCAAAGCATTCGCTTGTCGATCCTAGCATCTTCATGTCCATCGTCACTCTCGACATGAACATATTTATTCTTTGTATTCGATGGTGAAGCTTGTTTGCCATCCAATGGTTGTGGATCATTCAAAGGTGCAAAGTGGGATGGTGTTCCAACAAAGTGTGCATTACGAGGAGGGATAGCCGATCGTGCAAATAGCTCATGAAGCCACCTGAGCTGAAAAATAGGCATAACCCAAGATATGATTAGATTGCAACATATCTGAATTACATGCAATTATTGAATAAGAAAATGGGAGACACTGCAAGGTCCCTATCAAAATTCCTAGCAAAAGAATGGATACTCCAAATATACCTCCACTTGCAAGCATTCGACATGCAATCTGTAGAATATCCTATAATTAACGAGAGCTCTCATTTCAAAATCATCTTAATCTTCTGTGGTCTAGACTGCAACATATCCAAATCTTATGTTTTTAACCAATTGTGTAAATTCTTACATAAACCTATAGTACAATTAATTGCTATGTCAGGAAAAGGTAATAATTCTTCAACTGAATTTTTATCAATCAGTACTCCAAAAAGATTCTTTCAAATAGTTAACATGTCCAAAAGTAGTAAAATAAAATCAGAATCAACTAGCTGCTCAGAAAAAAAATACACGTGAATCGAGTTTTCAGCAAAGACTACAAATCATCTTGCCCCTTGTGTTTTTTTACAAACATAGGAAACATAGGAAAATATTAAGGAAACATAAAAAAAAAGGAAAAATACAAATAATGCAAAAGGTTTGCCTTTTGATTCCGTCATGCAAAAATACTATTGGCGAATCATCAGACTTTGGTTGAGATGTAAAATCTGGACTAGAAATGTAGATTGTAGTGCTGTCAATTTGGACTTTGGCTGAACACGATCACACGCAGGAGAATTCATGGCTGAATCTTGTCTACAAAAGAGTTGGTGCAGCTATTCTGTAGTACTTCTATGCTAGAATCTGGATGCAGACATCTCACATTTATGAAATGACTTTGGATCCTTTTTCCTGATGAGAGTGCAAACTCGAATCAAGAACAAAGATATTAAGGGAAAGAAAACCAACCTAGCCATTGATGGATAAGCGATGAACAAAATGGCAATGATACTTAAGAAGCAAACACTAGCATCTACAAAAATTTACTTCTGTTACTCCAGTCAGCATTACAATTCTCATAGCATTCTACAATTTACATAGCATTCTACTGGTGAGCAGATCAACTTCCTTAGCATTCTACAATTGTTAATGCATTTAAGAATTCTCCAATTACTCATGAAATGAAGAAAATGTTTGCATATACAACAATTTGACTTCCAGAAAGAGTAGTGTTATGATTTTAGACTTCGACAAAAGCAACAGGGAAGGTTTCAGTATTGAAGATGCTATTCCAAAATGTATTCCAAAATGAAATTAGCATATACCTATGTTCTAACAAACCAAGCTGCTAGAGCATTTTTAAAGATGCTATTCCAAAATGAAATGAGCAGCACAAACAGTCAAATGTCTCCATATGTGCAACACATACATTCATCAAGTTCAGTTCAGATCTGATCATACAAAGGTCCAAATGAAAACAATCCTACTGCATTTACATCGTCTCCACGAAATGAGCAAAGACAAACAGGCAAATGTAATCATTCACTAATTAAGTTACACTACCAATTTTTAAACAACAAACTTACCTCTGTTGCATGAAATCCGCCATGCTCGTCGGAGTAGCTGGTGAGATTGGGCTACCCCTACCGCCGATGCCGGTGTCCCACCTAGCCGACGGAGAAGGGATGAAGCCGGAAGAGGATCCAGGTGCTACGCCAACTGATGTGCTGGAGTGGGTGGCTGTGGAGGCGAAGGCAGCCATGGCAGATGCAAAGGCGGCGGCGGCAGAGCTAGAAGTGCATGGATGGTTGGCGGCGGAGGAGCCAATCCCAGTGACCGAACGATGTATGGCACTGGCGGGTTTACGGGGGGGCGCTGGGGGTTCCTCCTGCGGTCGAACCATGGCGATCTAGGGTTTGTGGAGCACTTGTTTGGGCGATTGTGCGAGGAGAAGCGGGAGAGGAGAGGGCGATTGTGCGAGGAGAAGCGGGAGAGGAGAGGGCGATTGTGTGAGTAAAAGCGGGAGAGGAGAGGAAAAGAGTCGCACCATTCTTCGCCGCTCCGTCGCTCGGATTTCGCGGGAAATCGCTCGCGCCGCATGGGATTGGCGTCGATTTAGGGTTGGAGACGGGAGAAGGCGACGGCGCGCGTACAACGCAGATGCAGCGGGCTTTGTGGCGTTGGAAGTGAAGCCTGGAGACGTTGTTTCACGAAGAGTCGTCTCGTTCGTTTTTTCCCCAAACCGTCCGCCACGTCACTGCAATCCTGCCAACTCAGCTCTAAAGACCGGGTAATTTAAGGGCGTTGTACATGCCCTAATATTCAATACCATACAGCCGGAAGAGTTCTGGCTCCCTCAGCCCCCCACGTCACCTCCCCATTCTCTCTCCTCTATTTCGCGAAAAGGCCTTCCATTTCTTGGAAATTACGTGTAGGTCCCTGGGCGATTTTCTGTGAGAGGAAAATAAATTTTCCCGGTTAGCGTTTGGGTCCCTCGTTCGGTATTTTACAGAGAGAGCCCCCATTAAATGCGAATAGCGAACGAGCCCTTTTCTAATTTTTCAAAATAGCGGATAGGTCCAAAATTATAACAAATAGGTCCCGGTGCTTTACGTTCGGGTCCTTTCTCCGTTTTGCCCGTAAAAAATGTTTTCGTGGTCCGTTTTTCCTCCGGAGCATGGGAAAAATGTTTTCGTTGGCCGTTTTCTCTAAAACAAAAATTCCTTTCTCCGTTTTGCTCGGAAAAAATGCATGGGAAAAATGTTTTCGTTGGCGTATTCAATACCATACAGCCGGAAGAGTTCCGGCTCCCTCAGCCCCCCACGTCACCTCCCCCTTCTCTCTCCTCTATTTCGCGAAAAGGCCCTCCATTTCTTGGAAATTACGTGTAGGTCCCTGGGTGATTTTCTGTGAGAGGAAAATAAATTTTCCCGGTTAGCGTTTGGGTCCCTCGTTCGGTATTTTACAGAGAGAGCCCCCATTAAATGCGAATAGCGAACGAGCCCTTTCTTAATTTTTCAAAATAGCGGGTAGGTCCAAAATTATAACAAATAGGTCCCGGTGCTTTACGTTCGGGTCCTTTCTCCGTTTTGCCCGTAAAAAATGTTTTCGTGGTCCGTTTTTCCTCCGGAGCATGGGAAAAATGTTTTCGTTGGCCGTTTTCTCTAAAAAAATTCCTTTCTCCGTTTTGCTCGGAAAAAATGCATGGGAAAAATGTTTTCGTTGGCCGTTTTCTCTAAAAAAAAATTTCCTTTCTCCGTTTTGCTCGGAAAAAATGTTTCCGTGATCCGTTTTCCCTCCAGAGCACGGGAAAAATGTTTTTGTTGGCCGTTTTCTCTTAAAAAAAAACTTTCTTCGTTTTGCTCGGAAAAAATGTTTCTGTGATCCGTTTTTTCTCCGGCGCATGGGAAAAATGTTTTCGTTTGCCGTTTTCTCTAAAAAAAATATAAAATCCGTTTTTCGTCCATCATTTATCTTTTTTGTTGGAAAAAAGTTTTTTTGTTGTCCGTTTTGTCTCCAGAGCATGGGGAAAAATGTTTTGCGTCGTTTTTTCCCGTTTTTCCCAGGAAAAATTGTTCCATAGTCCGTTTTTTCTCCGGAAAAAAACACAAATTCGTTTCCCGGTCACGCGCGCGGCGTGCGCCGCGCGTGCCTTCCTAGTAATCTAAATTTTGGACGCTCGAAAAATATTAGAGATCGAGTTGAAAAAAATACACATATTTTTGTTGACGGAAATATTTTTTCCAGAGAAAACGGAGAAAGGACCTGATGTAAGAACCAGGGACCTGATTGTTATATTTCTGAACCTCACCGCTACTCCAAAAAAGTAGAAAAGAGCTCGCTCATGATTTGTATTTAACGGGAGGCTTTGACCGTAAAGTAACGAACGAGGGACCCAAAAACGATTTGGAAAAGTTTTTCTGGGAAAATAGAGAAAGGATCTGGATATAAGAACCGGGGACCTGTTTGTTATATTTCTGGACCTCACCACTACTCCAAAAAAGAAGAAAAGGGCTCGCTTGCGATTTGTATCTAACAGGAGGCTTTGACCGTAAAATAACGAGCGAGGGACCCAAACATGATTTAGAAAAGTTTTTCTTGCCCTCACAAAAAATCGCAAAGAACATTTTCGTAATCCGCAAGGACCTATTCATAATTAGAAGGAATGGAGGAACTTTTTCGGAAATTTAGAGGGAGGGCATGTGGATAGGCCAGCCGGACGATTGTAATATAGGTAATATTACATACTAAAAGTTCATGACATATTTTTAGAGCTGCTAGAAAAATTGACCAAAAATTCTAAAACAAACAAACAACTATCCTTTAATTTTATGGATCATAACTAAGCAGAACTATAGTAACTATTGCGTGTTATTACTTAAAGAAAAATATCTAATCGTCTATCTAGCCGACCCGAGTTATAATGGGTTAAAAGAAGAGACTATATTAAATACAATAAAAATAGAAATTTAGAATATAGAATAAATTATTAAAACAAAGAGTCTATACTAAGTACAATAAAAAATAACATAAATCTATTATGTATTAAAAGCTCATATAAGGTTTTTAGAGCTGGTAAGAAAAAAAAGCTAGAAATTCTCTCTAAAAATTAAAATATTTGACCCTTAATTTGGTGAACCCTAACTAAGTTGAACTATTATAGCTATTCGATCTTATTATTTAAAGAAAAACATATAACCATGTATTTGGTGGAACCGAATCATAACAGCTTAGATTAAAAAATTAAAAATGTGCAGTGTATGTAGGCCCTATTTGTTTGGATTTTTTCACTGGTTTAAAAGCTAACGCATAAACAAATATGTTGCTTTTTATCTTAGCTACAGGTCTCTATGTAACTAAAAGTCAAAAGCGTGGTGTGCTTTTTTGGTTTATAGAGGGTTGGTTTCAGACCAATACTACCAAAGTTAGATATAATTACTCACCTCTACCACATATAAAATCTTATAGTTTTTAAGTTGTTTAAGCCTAAAAGCTAGTTTTAAGCTATAAGTTAAAAGTCTAAGCCTCAACAAACAGTACCATAATAATATTTCACGGACTTTTTGCAAGTATACATCCACCAAATTTTAAAGATTTGTATTCCCCAGAAAAATGTATTTTATCTGAAATTGGAAATGAAAGCGGCTAGCTATTTATTAGGTTAAGGTCAGGAACTAATTAAACTCATGCCGACTAAAATGAAGTTGATGTGTGGTTAAACTTCTTGCCTGCGGGCGTCATGGAGGCCAACTCAAGCATACTGCCAACTTGGTTCCCCGCCCGTATGGACCGGAGAAATTGATAGCGAGGAATTTTCCAGCATAGACTAGGTCGTACCCTTGAAGGAGAAGGGCTATAAAAATCACCGCATCGCATGATCCGCGGAACGCAAGTCGAAGCAGGCAAACGCTAGTACTAAGCATGAAGCTTACCTTGTCTACTCTCCTGCTCCTAACCGTAGGTTTTTGCCTTGACGTCTCAGCCTCGAGTGCCGGTAGTGACGGCCATGAGCACTTCGTCTACACCGGCTTCACCGGCAGAAACCTCACCCTAGATGGCGCCGCCAGGGTCACGCCGTCTGGCCTCGTCGGGCTGACCAACGAGACGTTCAGGATCAAAGGCCACGCGCTCCACCCGGACCCGCTGCGCTTCCGCCGGTCTCCCAATGGCACGGTGCAATCCTTCTCTGTCTCCTTTGTGTTCGGTATTCTCTCTTCGTTTGGCGACATAAGGGGCCATGGCTTCGCCTTCTTCATCGCCCCGAGCACCGATTTCTCCTCCGCTTATTCAATCCAATTCCTGGGCCTCCTCAATGATACAAATAACGGCAGTTCGACCAACCACCTCTTCGCCATCGAGCTCGACACCATCGAGAACGATGAGTTCGGGGACATCAACAACAACCACGTCGGAATCGACGTCAACAGCCTAAACTCCCTGAAATCCTACTACGCTGGCTTCTACGATGGCAAGGATGCCAGATTCACGAACCTTTCCCTCATTGGAGCCGGCCCAATCCAAGCTTGGGCGGACTACGATGCAAACGCCACACATATCAGCGTGGCCATAGCTCCCCTTGGTATGGCGAAGCCTGTGAGGCCATTGCTCTCAGGAACCTGTGACCTCTCGGAGGTGCTGACTGACGTAGCATACCTTGGCTTCTCATCCTCGACAGGCTTAAGCACAGGGCATCACTATGTTCTTGGCTGGAGCTTTCGCATGAATGGTCCTGCTCCATTCATCGACCCAACCAAGCTGCCAAAGCTACCTCACCTCGGTCCAGGGCCCCAATCCAAACTCTTAGAGATCGTTCTGCCCATAGCGTCTGCATTGTTCGTGTTAGCCATTGGCGTTGTAGCCGTCCTACTCGTGAGGAGACATCTTAGGTATAAGGAGGTACGCGAAGACTGGGAGGTTGAGTACGGTCCACACCGATTCTCTTACAAGGATTTATATCATGCAACCAGAGGATTCAAGAACAAGCACTTGATCGGCGTAGGTGGGTTTGGCAGGGTATACAGGGGGGTTCTCCCGACGTCAAAGTCGGAAGTTGCTGTGAAGAAGGTATCATACGACTCGAAGCAGGGCATAAAGGAATTCGTCGCCGAAGTAGTAAGCATAGGCCACCTCCAACACCGTAACGTCGTGCAATTACTCGGGTATTGCAGGCGGAAAGGTGAGCTCTTGTTGGTGTACGACTACATGGCAAACGGGAGCCTTGACAGGTACTTGCACGGCCAAGAGGCCGGCAAGGCCACTTTAGATTGGCGGCAAAGGTTCCAGATTGTCAGAGACATCGCGTCGGGCTTGCTCTACCTCCATGAGGAATGGGACAAAGTTGTCATCCATCGCGACGTCAAGGCAAGCAATGTGCTCCTTGACAAAGAGATGAACGCAAGGCTGGGAGATTTTGGCCTCGCAAGGTTGTATGACCATGGCACCGACCCACAAACCACACACGTGGTTGGCACCGTAGGATACCTAGCTCCAGAGCTTGTGCACAGAGGCAAGGCGACCGCTCTTACCGATGTATTTGCCTTCGGCGTCTTCATCCTTGAGGTCACCTGTGGGCGAAAGCCTATCGAGGAAGACGCACAGGGCAATCAGCTCGTGTTGGTCGACTGGGTGCTTAAGAATTGGCACAAAGAATCACTTCTCGATGCGGTTGATGTCAAGCTCCGGCACAGCTACGATACCGACGAGGCACTCCTTGCACTGAAGCTAGGATTGCTGTGCTCGCACCCATTTCCTAGCGCGAGGCCCAGCATGCGACAAGTAACGCAGTACCTCGACGGCGATGTGCCGCTGCCGGAGCTGCTGCCGGCGCACTTCAGCTTTCACATGCCGGCCTTGATGCAGAACGAGGGCCAGTTTGACTCGTCCACAGTGCCGTCGTATCCGTCACCGATGATGATGAGCTTTGGCTGAATGATATATATCTAGCTTCTCACTACTAGATGTAAGATGATGACGAGGATCATGGGTAACTTCAGTGCTGGCTTCGATACACCAGTAGTTTGGGGGTACGTATAACGGATACCCCAAGGATGTACATATTGTTGATTTTACTTCTTTTTTTTAATGAGATTTAATAGTGAAGTATTGTACTGAAGAAATAATGTTTGGTAGAAACAAAATTGTGCTGCTCACAAGAGAAAAATCGGACCGCATACAACACTCTTAACTAATTTCTGTTCTGATTTCATTCAAATTTGTAACCTAGGCCGATAGGGGAGTCAGAAGCTCTGATTTATTTTCTTTGTTTTGTCGACTATAGCGAACTTAGTCTGATTTCTAATAAAAGAAATCGGAATGGTTTCCCCCTTCCGTTATTAAAAAGATGAGTAAATTTCACTGAGTTTTTGTACAAATTATCGGTTTTAGCTTCTATTTCATATAATTACAGATTTTAAGAGGATTTATATCACAAAAATATAAGCTTTAGAATTGATCATGTTTTATGACGGGTCTAACAATTTAGGCCCCACATAGCGGCTTTACGCGCGAGTGAAACAGGAAATAGGAACGTGTGAGCATATCATGTGGGTACATATTGTCAGAGTTATTATAAAAAAGCCTAATTCTAATATATGCAGTTTTGTAACACAAATCCTCATAAAATCTATAATTTTATGAAATACAAACTAAACTTGTAGTTTAGGATAGTTTATAAAAAAAACTATGATTTTGTAAAATTTACTCAAAATAATTTTTACCTTTGAACATGCTCGAAGATTAGTGCACCTTCTCCTCCGTCACCACACACCACTCACCAGCAAATGTTGTGACCTCTCGTCAAGCCGGCCTATCAGGCTATCACCACTGTCCACGATGAGTGCTGCCAACAATAAATGTCCTGCTTCCTGGTCAAGCCCTTCTTCGATTCCCCCCCACGTATTAGGATTTTATTAGTTGATTCCGACGATGGAGGCGACCGCGCGCGGCATGGAGGCTACTTCGGTTCGGCGCTAGACTCCCGGAGGACAAGATTAAGAATATCTACAATAGTAAAATCCATTCGTTATTGTATCTCTTATTTATTTATGATATCTAAAGTAAGTAAAAACTATCCTAACTCTTATTTATGATATCTTGTATAATAACTATCTCTAAAAATTGATTCCAGATATTATGCAATAACTATCTCTTTTCTCTTATATATAAATGATCTACATATACTCTCGTGCAAAGCTAAAGCCAGCTCTCTTCTCCCTCCTGTTTTCTCACTCTTCTACATAGATCAAAGCTGATGTGTATAGGTTAAGAGTCAGCTAAGGTGATCTTATTGTATATGCCCTAAGGGTTGGATGGCCCTGCGGGCGCTAGTAGTAGCTAAGGTTAGGGTTACGGAGGAGGCTGTTGAGAAAAAAATAGAAATAAACACTTTTCCTCTTGTTTAGGTACCACCAGGTCTATAACGTAGACTCAAAGTGGGGCACAATTATTGTTTTCTTAAAAATGTGTTGGTGGAGTCTCAAACTGGGATGTACAATGGTAGAGACCGTTGCTGTCTCTAATCCTTGTCATGTCACCTATAAATAGCTCTATAGACAGCGCATACAATGAGTTGTCTCTAAATGATCTATAGGATCATTTAATATCTGCATAGAGATTAAAAAATGAGGAGACGACGCCGTTTCTAGGCCATCTCTAGGCCATCTCTATGTCGTCTCTAGGCCTATGTACGTGTGCCTTGGAGACGAGGCCGTCTCTAGACTGTCTCTATGCCGTCTCTAAGCCGTCTCTTTTCATTGGTTTTAGTGCTAGCAACGTCTCCTGCATGTGAGACGACTCTCTCCTCTCTCCTCATTTATTCTGGTCCACCTTAGCAACAATCAGACATGGCACTGCCTAGAGACGGCTTACAGACTGCTGACGTGTATGTTGTACCTATTAGTCAATATACCATATTTAGTTCATCCAAAAGACTAGGTGGTTAAGGAAAGTAGGCAGTACACTTCAACATTGGAAATTTTATATAGTAAAGGTAGGGAGAGATTAGATCCACAAGATCTAGATAAGACGATTCAAACTTTGACTGCAATAAAAAAAACAGTTGAGTATTGTATGGACAATCTTGAGAAGAATATATAGTTCAATTCAAAGATCGAACTATTCTCTGAGGTGAAAGCTAGGACCCATTCAAAAATACACCTCTTCCTTCTAAATTATAATTAACGTATAATGACTTTCATGTATTGAAGCTTATAAACTTGACATACTTCTTACCTGAGGTCCTCCAAAAACGGTAAAAACTCTACCAAAAATACATTGAGTTAGTACAAAAGGTACCAAAAATTACAAAAATTTTAAGGGTAATTTAGTGGTACCCTATGGTTGTATCAAAACATATATTGAGCTAATATTAAGAGATATCAAAAGTTTAAATGTTGGAAGTACCAAGAAGTAAGTGTATAAAGGTAATTTGATGGTACCTCATGGTACCTCCAAAGGGTAATACTCTCATGGAAAAAGATTCTTGCGCTTAAGACTTTGACTTGTTACCTTTTTTCTTGGCTGGTCGCTTTTATAATTTTCATCACTTTTTTTCTCCGTCCTACCATTATCAAGGTTCACATGTCAACATTTTTTAAGGAAATTCCATAAGTTTAGGTGTATGTCTACCATTTACCCATAATATAGCAAAGTCTAAGGAACATAGCGCATGCATAATAGTTTTGATAAAATAATATAAACATCATAAAATAATGGGTTCAAAGTGATCAAAGGGGGTGCTTGCCTTGCTCAGTGATTTCCTGGGTGGAGTCGAGGTCGTCGGTGAGGGTATCCGAAACGTCAGAGTCTACACGTCGTTCATCAAGAAGCACTGAACCTTGCTCTTGCTCTGAACCTTGCTCTTGGACTAGCACTTCTCCCTCGAAACCCTCGGGCACTTCAAAGTCTACACGTAACAAATAAATAAATAAATACCAAAAAGATAGAGAAAATCAAATGTAAAATTTAAATAAAAATCACCATTAAATAGAGCATGATTTTATAAATTTTTAGGTTCTAGAATCACCTCAATCAAAGTTCGTATGAGCAAGAATGAGATATTTGAAGTTTGAAAATACAAATGAGAGAATAAACTGAATTAATTGAATTGTTTTTCTGCTGAAAATTAGCATTTATGATATCATGTTGACGTCAGCACCGAAAAGGATTTTCGGCCAAAATAATTTTCTATGGAAAATATAATTATAACGTCGTGCTGACGTCACGATGATACGTGGCCCAACCAGACACTGACACGTGTCACAACTATTTTTAATTTTCAAATGGATTTAAATTTCTACTAGAAAAGGCAATTATGATGTCACTACTGATGTCATTACGACTCGGCACCGCTGGTGACGCTTCAACTTCCGTGCGTACACATGGCAGCACACGACTCGCTCAACGTGCGGTGTGATCTCAGTCGCATGATTCGAAATCAACAGTTGAGATTGCTCGGATCAATGGCTACGGTGAGGACTCATGGCAGCGTAACACCGTGTCCACGTCGCTTAATTTACACCTCACATCTTGAGATCTAACGGCTGAGATTGATCTAATCTATGGCGGTGAGATGCTACAACGAGGGGATACATGGGCTAACCTGGGCCATCCGATGATGATCCGCCGGTGGAGATGGTTTGCGAAGTTTGGCGATGAGTGATGGCAAGGTTCCGACCGAACTTGAAGACGATGACTATGTTGATGGTAGTCTGAGGCTTCCCCGGTGACTCCAAGCACACGAACGGATGCGGCGCTTTGCAAGGATCATAGATCGGGGATCCCACATGGCAGAGCTGATCGAATGTCAACGGAATCAAGCTAAGAAGGTGGTAGTGCTCAACAAACTTTGGCGAGCAATCGTGGGCACGTGGCGGTGGCTCGGACGCCGGGGCACAGGGCAATTGAGGCGGTGTGGGTCAAGCTCTTCAATGCACGCATTAAATAGACCTCGGCATCCGCGGATCTCGTGAAAATTGAGATTGGTTGAGATATGGCGGCGGAGTCCAGCGATGGCACGGAGAGATGGCATGGCACAATCTCGATCGTGCACGTAGTGTTGATATGATGACTCGCACACATGCGCAACGCGACACAATCTCAACCGCACGATAGAGATCGGCTGGTCATCGCGCTAGTGTTTCCAGCGGACGCATCCTGCGGGCCGATGTGCGGTTTATAGGTTAGGCCTGTTAGGGTTTTGGCATGATACTATTCATAAGATTTTTTAGCATTTTTTAATTTAAAAATAATGCAAAAAATAGATTAATTTGGAATAAATAGCAAAAATATCAAAAAAAATGGTAATGGGGGAAGAAGGTGCTCAGTGTGGCGATGCTCCAAACTTGGAGAGCTGCAGATGAGCAAGGGGGTGAGCTAAAGGAGTTCTGAGGCGGCTTGAGACCAAAGGAATCGCATAGATTCTTACCTGGGCAGGCAAATTGAGTGGTCTCGTGCTGTTCTGTCCTCCAGCCAACAGTGCTCGTCAATGTCCCCAAGGTGGTGAGCTCTTTGGCCAGAGAGAATAGAGAAGCATGCGGGTGCATGGAGCAACCATAGCTCGGCTTAAAAAGGGGGGAGTAGACACTAGGTTGGGGTCGTGAGCTCATCACGGCGGTCAAGGGAAAGGACATCGATGGTTGCTTTCACAGGACCTTCTCGTGAGACTTTTGGGCAAAAGAGCTAGCTTTTGATGAGGCTTCAGTGGTGCAGAGCTAGCTCGATGGCCACTTCGACCAAGGCACGAATTCCAGTGGTGGCAGTGTGCTGATTGCCATAGCGAGGCTCGGCCAGAGCAAAAAGGGGTGGCCACGATAAGAGTGTGAGGAGGAAAGTGGATGCCGTGGTAGAGGATCGGTACGACATGGTAGAGAACTTCTAGGGCACGAGCATGGGTGAGGCTACCGTGGGAGAAGGACCAGGGTGGAGTGCTTGCCATGGTGGCGATTCGGCAGAGCACACGCGAGGGGGAAGAAGAAAGAATAGAGAGATAGAGATAGGGGGAAGGTGAGATGGCAGGTGGGCCCATGGAGGAAATTGACTCACTATCAAGTGGGGGCCAGGTTGCCAGGGACACATGTAGACTGACAAGATGAGCCCACATGACAGAGAAACAAAGGAAAGGAATTGGCTTTTGATTTTGGATAGAAATCAAGTTTGAATTTAATTGAGCTAACAAAACATGTTAGAAATTTTTGGAAATTTTTTTCAATGATACTAAGTTCATTTCCAAATTACCATAAAAATTTCAAGCAAATATCATCCTCCAATAATTCTACAAAAATCTGATATGCTCAAGGTTCAATTAATATGTTATTGTTTTTGATTTTCTAAATGTAATAATGCAATTTAAAATTTACTAAAATTTTGCAGTGGGTGACTTATAATTGTTTTGGGATTTATTAAGATTTTTCTCAGATTTTATGTTCACTGGTTTTAGATTTTAAAGTCAAGATCCTATTCCTAGGTTAAACAAAAAGGAGTTTCTTGTAATCACAAATCCCAAGGAAAATCATAGACAATATGAATTCAACTTAAATACTCAAATAAAATTGTGAATTTGGTTTTCACTCTCGTTTAACTTGAGGATGTTTGAAAGTGCATCTAGGCACTTATGTTGTTTTGGTGATTTATGACAAACGATTTAACAAATGCACCAAATGACAATATAAAGGTATTTAGCATTGAAATGAACACGGAGAATGAGTAAGAGATCATACTTACAAATATTCTTCCTCTTTTTTATTGTCCCTTTTTGTCAATCGATTATTGGGCATTTGATAAGTCCATAAATTCTCCCCAAATATTCTCCCTCTTTTTGTCAATCGATTAGGGGGCAATTGATAAATCCATAAATTCTCCCCCTTTGTCATTAATCCCAAAAAGAATAACCTTTTCTCCCTCTAGATTGAACACTAAATAAAAAGATTAGGAAGAACAAAATAAAACAAAGGAGCTAGTAATAAGACAATGATATCAATGATATTAAGCTCCCCCTAAATCTAGGCAAGATATGATATCAATTATATCCAAGATTTAGGTGATTGATGTTTCCAATTGAACAAATTTAAAGTTGTCATGATTAACAAGATAAAGTGAAGCTCAAACATGACAATTGAATAAGATACCAATCGATGATACCAATTAAAATGAAGTCATGATTCACAAAAATGTAAAGGATGCTTAAATCATGATAAAGATCATATAGCAAATATGTGTATCAGAGCATAATAATTATCAATATCATATAGCCACTGTATGGAAGTGAATTACATGCTTATGATCAATTTAAAGAGTAAGATATACCTCTTATTAATGTGTTCTTCAACTTACAT
The DNA here is from genome assembly GCA_036346355.1 of Rhipidocladum racemiflorum. NCBI lineage: Eukaryota > Viridiplantae > Streptophyta > Magnoliopsida > Poales > Poaceae > Rhipidocladum > Rhipidocladum racemiflorum. The sequence continues at coordinate 42,681,903 of CM070582.1, forward strand.
TTCCTCCTCCTTAAGCATGGTGTCATCCATACCAATCATACTAATATGGCAAAAAGTTAGATGACACTTAAATAGAGAGAAAATGCAATTTACAATGAGAGGATACCAATTGATAAGCAATTGAAGTAGTATCAGAGCAATCTAATTACCAATTGAAATACAAAATGATTGAAAGAATTGATATCAATTGGAAGACTTAACATGATAAACATTACACCATTTAAAATTTAAGACAATTAGCATAATGGTGTACAAAGACATTATTAAATATGGTCAGAAAGAAATACGTCCCTTCAGTCGGTTCTTGTCTATTGCATGTTCGAATCGGTCATGGTCAAGTCGCACGGCCTCGGATCCCTCGGACTTTGGAGCTACACTCCTTTCCTTCATCTCACCGTTGAAGTTGACACCTTTTCCGAAACCTTGAACATCAACAGACAAGCACACGATTTCCGGGAACAAGTATCTTTCAACTTGACCCAAGTGAGTTTGATAATGTCTAGGTACAATATGCAAGATATAGATGATAAGCATGATAGTACTACTTGCATGCAATTTTTCAAATTTAAGATACCAATTGAAGATCTTGTAATATTAAATTACAAGAAGGATTGAAACACATTCAATTTTAACTCTTGAAATCCTCTTTTAGCAATTATCTTCAATACATTCAAGAGAAGAATCACTTTGAGGCTAAGATACAATTAAATCCAGTTTCTAAAAGAACTTAGCCAAAGGATGCACTTTCAATGGAATGAAAACTTAAATAGATAAGCTCCACTCAGAAGCTTGGAGCAATGAAAAAGCTCACTTGGTTTTCATCCTTGAAAGGCTTGCCAAGATACCAAATGAAAGAACTAAAGCTCAAAGCAAAGGAAGGTATCTCAAGGTTATTTGAAGCTAATTCAAATAACTCACTTCATTTTATTAGACTTTACGATAAACATCATGATTCTCTTGCAGAATCCAAACTATTGCCTAATAGGGTTAAGCGAGAAACCCAACGCAAATACCACTTGAGAAATTAGATACCAATTGAAAAAACTATCTCAAAGTAGATGCTTGAAGAACTTCTTTCGAGAAAGAGCATAAAGAAATTTTCATTAACGAACAATGCTCAAATGGAATTTCTGCTCTTTATGTATTTCAATTCATAAAGAATCTCACATAGAGAGTTCTTAAGCGATTGAACTTACAATTTTAAGCTTATGGAGAATCCAACTCAAAAGACTTTGGGTATCAAAACAATGCTACAAAGAGGCAACATATACCACTTGTAGGAAACTTGAAGTTCATTGATACCAATTGGGTGAATCAAATAAGATGAAACCCCTTGGAAACACGATAAATGAATAACGCTCTCTTGATACTTCTTATTGGATCAAGTCACAAAGATATTGATATAAAAAGAAAAAAGATATTCGATTGAATCGATGAGTATCAGAGCAATTAACCATTTAAGGGTATCAAAGAGCAACTTAAAAGCTTTAGAGTCAAACAAATGAGGATACCACTTGAAAACATGTAAATGCCCAAAACTTGACATAAATATGCTCCTCAAGATATTCAATAAAAGAATCATGGAGCTATTTTGCATTTGAATTGCTCAAGTTTTGTCTAGCCAATGATACCACTTAAAAGAAAATCGATAAGCTTGAAGGGTATCAGAGCAATAAACACTGACAGGTAACAGGGCAAATGCAAACACAAGAAAATCTAAATCACAAAGATTAGAAAGGTATCAGAGCTGAAAAATTTTGAGAACAAGCAAAGGGGTACAAGGAAACCACTTGAAAAGAACAAATCCCCTTGCAACCAAATAACTCCTCAAAACTGATACCACTAGTAAACTCCTTCAAATATTTTCAAAAACATTTGATTTTGTGCAAAAAGATGCTTTGGGATTGCAAGAATATTTTTTCCAAAATGAATTCTTGAAAAAGGAAGTACCAAATTAAAGATATCCCAAAACCAAATTCGAAGAATCCGAAATTTTCAGAATTTTCAGTCTTGTCTGCCAGACCGGCACTACCGCGCACACAACGCCGGTAGTGCCAGGGGATCTGGTACTACCGCTGTTCAGGTGCGGTAGTGCCGACCTCCGGTACTACCGCCTGTCAGGTGCGGTAGTGCCGACTTTGGCACGACTGAACTGAAACTTTTTGCAAATTGTTAAATTTGATTCAAATGAAGTCTAAATGATTTGAAATTTTTAGGGAACTAAATTTGGACATTTTGAAGGTTTTGAAACAAGTTTTGCTTTAAAAGAATTTTCTTTTAACTCAATTTTGGCGAAATGCGCTTTGAGGCATAAAAATGAAATCGAAACTCGAAAAGTCCTCAAAGTGCAATTTCAACTCGGATTTCATCCACAATTGAACCCTCATGGCTTGAAGGATTTGAAATACATTTTTGAAGCCATGACCACTTATAAAAACAGTAAAATCCACTTTGACTGCCAAAAAGCTAGAATAGGTATGTTTGAATTGAAGCACAAATTATTTTAGGCCAAAATATTTTCTAGAATAGGAATTTTTTTTATTTTCAAAGATTGTAAAACCTTTCAAATACAAAGTAGGATAGTTTTACAAACCTTTTTGCAAATTTAGGCCTTTTTAAACAAGATTTTGACTTTTGTCCAAAGAAGGTCCTTTTGAAGAACCAAATGAAAACCAACAAAGTCAAATTCAATTAACACAAAGAATCAAACCCATCTTAAGAGAATGGGATAAGAGTTAGAGATTTGAAACTTTATGTATGAGTTTGAAATACCATTTTGGACTTAGATATAGCAAAGGATCCGGTGCAAATGGCAATACTCATCAAGTGCAATATTTTGACCGATATAGGTCAAATTAAGATTTTCGGGGAATTTCGAAAGCAAATAGCTTTTGTTTGGTTAGTCTTTTGAAAAACTTTCGAACACAAAAGATATTAAGAATGACCAACTCTAAGAGTTTTTCTTTAAGATTATTTTCAAAATCCTTTTACTTTTAATTCTATGAAAATTATAAGTTTAAATCCAAAACAAGATAATACTATCTAGATTTTGGGCTTGAAACTCATTTTCTTTTCAAGATAGAATTTGAGAAGCCAAAACCTTTGGAAAACATTTTAAAGGCATTTGTATATCAATTTCAACTAGTTTTTCAAAAGATTACTAGTAAGTACACAAGTTTTGAGTTTTGGCTAAAAGGTTGATTTTGAAAATATATATTATGCACTTATATACGTATGGGCACATGTAGGGATGTGATACACATGAATATGAATTAGCACTCCCCCTAAATGTGCCACTATTTAACTTGCTCAAGATTGCAATAAGGGAATAATACTAAAAGCAAGAGCAAGTACTACTAACAAGCAATTAAATCGATTTTCATGATACTAATGCATCTAAACCTACACAAGGCTAGACGCAATAATATAATCAATTTAAATACTTGTTACCGAGATGGCATTGGCTAATGACTGTCTTGATTATCTTCATGCTTGGCTCCGATTGCAATTGATAGTTCCTTTTTCTTCTAGAGAAGCCAAGCGTCCAATCCATCTCTTAGTACCTAATAATTCGTTTAGGCACTTTTTGGTACCCAATCTTTGTTGGGTCCATTAATGTTAGTCACCATAGATTTAGGAACCCAAATGGCCCTAATATTTGCATTATTGACTTGACTAACACAATTAGAAATAGGTTTGCAATAATTATTCCTCCTAGACAAATGATTGGCATTTTTATTAAAAGGCTTAGGAGGACAATGATATTTTGCAAAACTATTTCTAGGTTGATCTCTTCTAAGCATATGATAATTGAAATTAAGCATTGGCTTAGAGGATCTAGTATATCTAGCAAATGTTTTGCTATCGTTATTTCTCCTAAGCAATTTATTTGAATTGCTTTGTGTAGGCTTAGGAGTCCTAACGAATTTAGCAAATTCATTTCTAGATTTACTCTTCCTATGCAAATGAGCATCATCATTTTGAACGGGCATAGGGGACTTGACAAGCTTGGCAAATAAATTGCCATTCTTGTCCTTCCTAAGCAAGTAATCATTAGAGTGATGAATAGGCTTAGGGATTATACCTTTAGGACAATTCTTACCAATGTGCCCCTTTTCCCGACAATTGAAGCAAGTAGGATTTGAGCGTCTCTTCCTCTTGTCTTGCTTCTTGCCGGCTTGCCTCAAGGTTGGAGTTGTGGCCTTGTTATCCACTTTATTGGGGCACACGGAGGCGAAGTGGCCCTTCTTGTTGCATCCGAAGCACACAATCATCTTCATTCTTGCATTGTGCTTCTTCTTGCTCTTCTCCCTCTTGGAGATGTAGCCAAGTCCTCTTCTATCTTGAGGTGCCCGAGGCTCGCTCAAGATCTTGTCGAGGACGGCTTTGCCCTTGTAGCACTTCTCCAAGTCATTTTCCAATTGAATGACTTGTGCCTTTAGCTCATTGTTTTCCTCTACAAGATTAGCATCTAAACAACTAGAGGAACTAGAAACAATGTTAGAGCAACAAGGCAAATCAATGCTAGAAGTAGACATATCAATTTTAGATGAAATGCAAGGAATGATATTTGAGCAAAGCATTTCATCAATTAAATCACATTGAATGCTAATGTCTACTCTAGGCTTAATGAATTCCTTGAGAAGGATACTTTCATGATTTTCCATAAGAACATCATAATTCTTTTGAAGTGAGTCATACTCATCTTTCAAAATTTTGTATCTAGTTTTCTCCTTCTCAAGAGATTCATTTTTCGCCTTTTCTTTAGCAAGAGCACTCTCAAGTTCAAAATTTCTTTCTTTTTCGAAGATGAGCAAATCTTCTTGCCTCTCGAGAGTGTCCTCTTGGTTCTCTATTGTATCAAGCAAGACAATCAATTTGGATGGTGATATTTTTCTAATATCACCATACATACCTTCATAATCGGTATCACTATCATTATCACTCTTACTTAAATCATCTATATTTTTAGATTTGGATGAGTGTGATACCTTCTTCTCTTTTACCATGAGGTAAATAGGAGTGTCGTCATTGCTTGTGGTGGAAGAGGAGGTAGACGGTGATGTCGGTTCATCATCACTTGATGTAGAGGTTGAAGAATCAATAACCGACATCCGTTGCTCAATGCAATCCTCACTTGATGATGTAGACACATCATATTTGTCTTGAAGTATTGTCCACATATCATGAGCGCTCTTGAGATTGCATATTTCATCAAATATATCTTCGCTCACAACATTAAATAAGGCATTAGTAGCTTGAGCGTCGAGATGTAGGCATTTCATCTCTCCGTTAGTTGGATTAACTTCATTCAATGGAGATGAAAAGTCGACATCTACGATCCACCAAATTTGGGGGCTCATGGATTTAAAATGAGAAATCATGATTAATTTTCATGAAGCATAATTAGAGCCATCTAGCATAAGTGGATCATGTGAGTGCACTAAACCTCTAGTCGCCATCCCTTACTCTCTAGACGGTTAAGTCTAATAAAATGAGAGACCTTGGCTCTGATACCAATTGAAAGGACCGGGATGTCGGCCTAGAGGGGGGGAATAGGCGATTACAAAATTTATTGTAATCGCCTATTCCCCCCCCCCCTCTAGGCCGACATCCCGGTCCTTTCAATGTTACATACTAAGAGGTACGAAAAGTTTACATGGTGGAGGTACCAAGAAGTACAAGATTTTAAAGGTAATTTGGTGGTATCTTATGGTACCTCCGAACGATTATTATGAGCTACCAAAATATATATTAAGATAGTATCTAGATGTACCAAAAGTTTAAATATTGGAGGTACCAAGAGGTAAAAGTTAAAGGTAATTTGGTGGTACTTTACGATACCTTATGAGAATAGTAAAAACTCTATAATTTGTTAGGAAACCGGCCGTCGTGGCCCATATGAACTCTCCCGAAACCCTAGCTGGTAGGTTATAAATAGGAGGCAGGGGCTACCCCTTTGGATACACATGCATCAGAATAATAAAGCAGAGCAGTCCTCCCACATATTGTGTCTCTCTCCCTCTCTCTCTTTTCTCCAGTTTAGATCTATTAGGCAACCCCGGACTATTCAATAGTGAGGTTGTCTAACACGTTATCAGCACGAAGCTCTACCATAGAAAAGGTGAGAAAGGTGAGGATCGGGTGATTGAATCTAATAGCTCGTTTTTACATCTAATCTTCACATCCAGTGGCACGAAGCTACGGTGATTATTTGATTTACAGTGCATAGTATGAATACATCTGCAAGTACAATAAAGTAAGATCGGCACGCAGTCGAACAGTACATCCCGACGCGTTCATGCAGTGCGGCTTCGGCGGCTCAAAACCCAGGCGTCGCCTCGGCTCTGCTACGCCCCGCCGGCGCCTCGTAGCACAACCGGCCCGAAGCCGTCCTCTGGCACGACGCCGCTGAGCTGCCACTGTCGCGCGCCTGCAGAAGCGCCGCTCGAAGCCAGCCGCCGTACGCCCCTGACCCGACCGTCGCAATCACCCGCCTCGCCAAGAGCCGCTGACGCTCGCTCGAGCATCGCCAGATGATGCCCAACTGCGGACCGGGCGCTCCTCGCGCTGGCGTCGCCCGCTAGGCCCCGAACCAAAGCGCTGCTTTGACTGGCCTGAGCCGGCTTGGCCGACCGCCCCTTTCGTCATTGGCACCAGGCCAAGAGCGCTCGGGACTAGTGCCCACTCCATTGAAGTCTCGGTTAGCTACTCCCCCTATTGGAAAATTGGACAAGAAGTCCAGATTGCAGGACATGAGTCCAACTTTCCCAAAGTCCAAGGTGGACTTGAAGTCCATGCTTTCCAACCTGGCTATGGCCAAGGTCACGCACGGGGGCAAGGGGAAATTCCCCTTTTGCCCCCCCAATTATTTATTCCTTTTCTATTTTTTCTGGATAATTGAATAAGAAATTCAGAAAAACTGATTAAAATTCCAAAAAATTATGAAAAATAGCTAGAAAATTACAGAAAATTTTATGGCTCTGTTTTAATTTGTGCTTAGCCTTATTTTCTGTATTTATGAATTTTTTCATGAATTTTGCAATAATTGCCCTATTTAGAATACTGGAAATTCATTAGAAATTATTTTCCGCATTTATGAATTTATGAATTGTGCAATTATTGTTTTGTTCCATAAATTGCAACACGCACACGAAGTAGCGCCGTGTGGCATGCATGAAATCGATCGCACGAAGTCGATCGCGCGCATGAATCCGATCGCACGAAGACGATCGCACGCATGAATCCGATCGCACGAAGCCGATCACGCGCATGAATCCAATCGCACGTATGAAACCGATCGCACGAAGTCGATCGTGCGCATAAATCTGATCGCATGCATGAAGCCGATCACATACATGCCCAAAGTTGCATTTACGAATCTTTATGAATATCACATTTATGAATCTTGCATTTATGAATCTTGTACTTATGAATCTTGTATTTATGAATCTTGCAAGTATTGTTTTCTTTTAGTTTGCTGGAAATTCATGAGAATTTAATTATGCATTTTATTGAATCTAGCAGCTACTTCCTATTAGATTGCACGCAGTAATCTAATGAAAGAACCTTGTGAATATGCAAAGATCTGGTATTGTCAAACGTGAGTTTTGAAGAACTGGCCCGAATGGTCAGAACTATCTCACATAGACATCAGATTGCATAATTAATTGCAAGCTTTAGAAGAGCATTTTTTTTCTCTCATAAATGAATATGCAGTTTATTCCTTATTCCAGTATTATTTACTTGCGAGCAATGTTTGAATTACTTTGCCACTGTCTGATTAGAATTATATTTCTTTTCATCTAGAAATCGTGTAGCGCCCAATGGAGGAAATATGCATTGTTGATAGTGGCATAACAAATACCATCTTAAGAGAGTCGAAATACTTCCAGATGATCACGAAGAACGCTGGAAGAATTACGACAAATCGCAGGAAGCGATACGCATATAATAGGCTCAGGAAGAGCCACAATTATATTGCCAATGTGTACAACTTTGGTAATTGAAGAAGCCCTTTTGTACCCTGAATCAACTGCACTCTCTTAAATTTCAAAGATATCCGCGCCAATGGGTTTCACGTAGAAACCAATGAAGAAAATGGCAAATAACACTTGTGCATTGTGAAGCACGCGGAATATGAAAAAAATGGTATTAGAAAAAAATCCCTCATATGAATCTGGGTTGTACTACACGAGAATCAATGCACACGCAATGTATACCTTCTTTAGAAGCTCTAAATTATTTTCTTTATAGCATTGTATATTTAGGTCATCAGGGTCTTAGAATGATGAGAAATATAGTTAACAACTCACAAGGTCATGGCATTAATGTTAAAAAATTTCCCGAATCATGAAGATTTTGTGTGCCATGCATGTGCCACCGGGAAATTAATAACAAGACCCTTTGTTATGAAAGTGCAACATGAAATCCCTACATTCCTGAAACGCATTCAGGGGGATATTTGCGGTCCGATTCAGCCCTTGTAGGGGCCGTTTCGGTACTTCATGGTACTCATTGATGCTTCCTCGAAATGGTCGTATGTATGTTTGCTGTCAACAAGGAATCATGCATTCGCAAAGCTAATCTCGCAGATCATCAGAATTAAGAATGTCTTTCCTGATCATCGCGTGAAGTCCATTCGAATGGACAATGCCGGCGAATTTACTTCCAAGGCATTTGATGATTATTGCACAGCAATTGGAATAATCGTTGAGCACTCTGTACAGCACGCCCATACGCAAAATGGGCTAGCTTAAGCACTAATAAAGAGGATTAAGTTCATTGCCAGACCGCTCTTGCAGAGTTGTAACTTGCCCAACACTTGTTGGGGACACACAATCCTACACGCAGCAGCACTCATCAATTATAGACCATCGGCCTACAACATCCATTCACCTATGCAACTAGTGCAAGGGGCCATCCCGAAGATTTTTCATCTTAGAAAATTTGGTTGTATGGTATATGTACCTATACCACCCCCACAACGGACTGCAATGGGCCCTCTCCGCAAGTATGGGATATACGTTGGTTATGAGAGTGCATTCATAATCAGGTATTTGGAACCCATGACTGGAGACTTGCATACAACCCGATTCGCTGATTGCATCTTTGACTAGGACCGTTTCCCGTCATTAGGGGGAGAGAATCAACCATTGGATGAAAAATGCCGGGAAATAATATGGCATTCCACTGGGATCCCCGCGCATGACCCTCGCACTAATGAAGCAAATCAAGAAGTTCAGAAGATAATTGATTTGCAGAATTTAGCAAATGAACTGCCTATCATTTTTGTGATCTGAAGAGCGTGGTTAAGTCATATGTACCAGCAAGAAATGCACCAGAGAGGGTGGAAATACCAAAGAAAGCAGAAGGTATCCCTCATCCTGTTCAGATGCCTCAAAGAAAAAGAACAGAAAATCTGGCTTCTCAAACCCAAAGTACCCGGAGACGTTTGGGGAAAACTGGGCAAGAGGACTTACCACAGCCAATCACAAAAGTGCCCCAAAGCAAGAAGGGGAGCCAGTTGAGACCTGGCACTGGAAAGAAGCCTTTGGAAAAGGCAATTTCAGATGTGAACCTTTCATTGGAAGAAGCCGCCGGAAATAATGTGTGCGCACACATTGACGGAGAAAAACTAAAGGAACTTGCTCCTGGAATGGGAAATAGCAATGAAAAGCAAGTAGAAGTGCATGAAGCACCCCATGATGAAATGGCCATAAACTTTGTAATAACGGGAGAATCGATGAATAGAGCAACAGCCAATGTCGATGCATACTTTGCAAAGAAGATTACCACGATCATTGATCACGATCCCGAGCCTGCATCTCTCACAGAGTGCAAGAAAAGGCTCGATTGGGAAGATTGGAAGAAGGCAATCACCGCAGAGTTAGTCTCTCTGAACAAAAGAGAGGTGTTTGGGCTTGTGTGCCGCACGCCTCCCCATATAAATCCCGTGGGTCACAAATGGGTTTTTGTTCGGAAGAGAAATGAAAACAATGAAGTTGTAAGGTACAAGGCAAGGCTTGTCGCTGAAGTTTTCACTCAACGTCCTGGGGTTGATTATGAAGAAATCTATTCTCCGGTCATGGGTAGAATTACCTTTAGATACTTGATCTCAATGGCAGTCAACTTGAAGCTGAGAATGAAGCTAATGGATGTTGTCACAGCATATTTGTATGGAAACTTGGATTTAGAGATATACATGAAAGTACCGGAAGGTATCCCTATCCCGAACCAAGATAGAGCAAACAGAAACTTTTACAGTGTGAAATTGGAGAAATCACTGTATGGGCTAAAACAGTCAGGAAGAATGTGGTACAATCGCTTGAGTGGCTTTCTTTGCAAGAAAGGCTTCACGAACAACGAAGATTGTCCATGTGTATTTATACAACGATCCACGAATGGATTTTGTATAATCTTCGTCTATATAGATGACTTGAACATCATTGGGACGGATGATGAAATTGAAGAAGCATGCTCATACTTGAAGTCTGAGTTTGAAATAAAAGACTTGGGTAAAACTAAGTTCTGTTTAGCCTTGCAGCTTGAACATGTCCAAGGCAGAATCTTGGTACACCAATCATCCTACACGCAAAAAGTGTTGGAGAGATTTGGTTTTGAAAAGGCATACCCCGCAAAGACCCCAATGGTCGGAAGGTCACTCCAAGCAGACCTATACCCATACAGACCTAGAGAAGAGGGGGAGGAAGTTCCGGGAGCGGAATTCCCTTATTTGAGTGCAATTGGAGCACTTATGTACCTTGCGAATAGCACAGGCCGGACATTGCGTTCGCTGTGAATTTGCTAACACGGTACAGTGTAGAACCCACCAAAAGGCATTGGAAAGGGGTGAAGGACGTCTTCCGTTACCTCCAAGGAAGCAAAGATCTCGGTTTGTTCTATAGAAGGAATAATGAATTGAATTTGGTTGGCTATGCCGATGCCGGATACCTATCAGACCCGCACACTGGCAAGTCACAAACCGGGTATGTTTTTCTTTGCGGTGGAATAGCAATTTCTTGGAAGTCGTCTAAGCAGACTCTTGTCTCGACGTCGACAAACCACTCAGAAATAATTGCCTTGTATGAAGCCTCTCGAGAATGTGCATGGCTTCGAAGAATGGTTCACCACATTCAGAAGTCATGTGGTTTGAACATGGAACAAACCCCCACTATTATCTACGAAGATAATGCAGCTTGTGTTGCTCAAGTGCAAATGGGATATGTGAAGAGTAACCTTACAAAGTATATCAACCCCAAGTTCTTTTATGCTCATGAATTGCATAAGATGAACGAGATAAAGATACTACATACTAAGTCGTGTGAAAATCTCGCAGATTTATTCACCAAGTCACTCCCGGCATCTTCTTTTGAAAGATGTGTTAGAGGAATCGGGATGATGAGGCTTAGAGAAGTGCAGATTTCAGGGGGAGAATTTTCATACTCCTACATAAATCTCGAACATGAAGTTTGAGTACCCAACGTGAATCTTGAAGATTAGCATTGAAGTTTGGGTGGATTGTACTCTTTTCCTTAGTAAGTTTTTCATTGAAGTTTTCTTACATAAGGTTTTTGATGAGGCAATCCGTGTAACACAGCAAGCGTGTGCTATGTACTCTTTCTTCAAGTATTTTTACCACTGGGTTTTTCTAGAGTTTTAATGAGGCATATGCATCTCGCAGTGAAGAGTCCAAGGGGGAGTGTTAGGAAACCGACCGTCGTGGCCCATATGGACTCTCTCGAAACCCTAGCTGGTAGGTTATAAATAGGAGGCAGGGGCTACCCCTTTGGATACACATGCATCAGAATAATAAAGCAGAGCAGTCCTTCCACATATTATGTCTCTCTCCATCTCTCTCTGTTCTCCAGTTTAGATCTATTAGACAACCCCGGACTATTCGATAGCGAGGTTGTCTAACATAATTCTCTAAGGGAAAATGATTCTTGCGCTCGAGACTTGACTTGTCACCATTTTTCATGGCTGATGTTTCTGTAATTTTCATCGCTTCCACCTCTCCATCCTATGATCCATGGTTGAATAATGAATCGTGACATGGATGGGTAGAATTTCCCGACAACGTGAACAATAGGGTGTCTTCCTAACCACCGGCTTCAATATAAAAAAAAAACAAAGACTTCTTATTATTCTTAGATAGTACCAAAATTTATATAGAGATAAGTACTAAGAGATAGCAAAAATTGGTATCTCCATTCCAAAAATAGTAAAAAGTCTAAAAAAAACTTCCAAAGGAAACCAATTACTACAATATAAACCGCATCTACTCTTTCCCCAAGGAAAAACAAAAGGATTTCGAGGAAAGTCCTTTCCTCTGGCTAGTCGAGCTACACCTACACGAGCCAAAAGGAAGCTGGACATCCACACAAGTTTGACGAAGCACATGGAAGTGACCGAATCTGACCGGCAAAAGAAGCTGGGCAATGGGCATCCACACAATTTTGACGAAGTACATGGAAGTGACCGAACCTGACCGGCCGGCAGTGATGATGGATAGACATTCAAGGTGTTAAATAAGTTCAGTTTTTCCTACCTTGACTGTAGACGAGCAGAGATCAACTCAAGAAAGAGATTTTTGAACAAATTAAAGGAGCAAAGCTGATTCGAGTGAGTCTCGAGTCCCATGGTTGATCCATCACTGAGGCATAAAAAATGTTCTAATGGGAACGAATGGATGCTGTGGTTGTGGGTCAGGCTTACGATAGCCATGGTAGGGATTGCTGGCTGATGACAAGAAAGTTGAATACAAAGTCTCCTCCAAAACCAGAAGGATAATTGGTTGCATCGGAAAATTTCGTTACAATTAACTGATAGAAAATTAGCTTAACAAACAATAATTGCAGGTTGTTCACCAAAAGTTTGGTTCATACCCAGAACTACACTCTTTTTTTTCTTTGTAGTAGAGAGCAGATTATAAAATTGTTTGTAAAGTTTAGTCTCATTTGGAAGACCAAGTTATAACTTTTCAGTGCAAGAATATATCTTTGCTTATTGGAGGCTCGTCCTGAAGCTTGACGTTAATTTAGAAGGTAAAAAGCTTGAAATTCTCACATTGATTGTAGAAAAGAAAAAAATAGCTAAAAAAATGTCACGACAATTGAAGAGAAAGAAACATCTTAACCATAAAAAATTCATACTTCTATGGCTTAGATTGAGCACTCGTGTGCTCATGTTGTACATGTGTGGAACACATTTCAAACAATGAAAGTCCAATCAGAAAAGAAGATTCGAGTTAAAACAAGAAACGAACAAAGGAAGGAAGAAGCCAATTAAGACTCGGACTTTAATATTTGTGTATCTTTAAAAAGAAAAACATAGAAACACCTCTAGCTCTTATTTCAAACAAAATAAGGAGCATGAGTCCAATCTTAAAAGAACTTAAAGATTTGATTACCCTATGGGCATCAATAATTCAACCCTCTAACCTTTGTTATAAAATTGTTCGGCATATTGGACTTTTCACGCTCATTCTCTCTCCTAAATTTCAAAAGTTGTGTTACTTCAACGGGCACAATGTCTTTTACCAAATTACCACAAATTTTGTGATGCCCATCAACAAATAATCGATTTTCAGTATCCTTGAGCAAATGCTAAAATTTTGCGGTGCCCTAGCCAATTATACCAATACCAAGATATCTTAAAACAGTCCATCAAAAGAAGGTCATCATGGTTTCACCCTAATCCAGTTGGAATATTATCAAATGTTTTGTAACTCTACAAAAATTAGAAAAAGGTGATGCTCCATGGAGTTTTAAATATTATCTTCATCCAGTTAAAGTTCGTAAAAAGTTTATCAACAAAGAAAGTAATGTGCAATATTGTTTAAAATGTGTGGCCCGTGAAGCGCATCGGTTGACGACTAGTAGTACTAATATCAAAACAATCGCATTCGTGCTATGAACTAGTAACCCTTGGACAATGACTTATACGGAAAACTACATAGATGACTAACTTTACTGGATCGAGTCATGAGTGGCGGAGAGTTGCCGTCGTTGCAAATAAATTCCAGACCGTAGGCTAGACTGACAAGTGACAACAGAAACAACTTCTCATGTTCTACTAGAACACTTCATTTCTGCATCTTATTGAGCTGGATCGATCGAGTCATGAAGAAAGAAGCTATATTATGCACGTCAAGGGATCTAAGCCCAGTAAGACCCGGCAAGGAATTTGAGACTTTTTAACATTTTTAGGTAGTACTATTTCTGGTACATCTTAGTACTATCTTAATAAAATAATAATAAAAAATCCCAAGAGAAGTTATCTCATACCCATTTTTCAAGATCGTTTGGAAAAAGACGGCTAACCAAATAGTACCAAAGGAAAAAAAAATGGCTCATTGCGAACGTGTTGCGCGCGTTTACCGGAGAACATTAGGAAAAAAAAAAGTTGCCAATAGACAATACAAACTTATGGACATTTGCCAGAACACACCACAACATTAAAATGTTATTTCAAACAAAATAAGGAGCATGAGTCCAATACTCCAATCTTAGAGGAACCTTTTAGAGATTTGATCACCCTATGGGTATCAATAATTCAACCCACTAACCTTTGTTTTAAAATTGTTCGGCATATTGGACTTTTCACGCTCATTCTCTCTCCTAAATTTCAAAAGTTGCATTACTTCAACGGGCACTATGTCTTTTAGCAAATTACCACAGATTTTGTGATGCCCATCAACAAATAATTGATTTCAGTGTCCTTGAGCAAACGCTAAAATTTTGCGGTGTCCTAGCCAATTTAATTTACTAGTACCAAAATATCTTCAAACAGTTCCACCAAAAGAGATTATAATAGTACACCATAATTCTTATCGGATACTAACGCAGTTATCTTTAGAATCTCAACATCTGAGAAGTTACGGATTAACCAAATCCTAGAAATTTCATAAATAAAGCTACATAATATGTAGTTAGTCAGACTCAACCATGGCCTTTCACTACACAACAGTGCTGCACTTATTCTTTGGAATAAATGAATGAACATAGTACATACTAGGTCGAGTCGCGTACGATGCCACGCAGAGTGAAATTTGGTCCAAGCTTCTTGTCACACAAAAAACATAATTTTGGTTTTTTCGGTGGTGTTTTTTTTTAAAAAAAAAAATGGCTGGTTAGGAGCTGTCGGCAAATCTGCATAATCACGGGTCATCTATGCCAGAAACTACTGGAGGACCTGCTCGTGAATTTGTGAAAGCAAAAAACGTAATTTTGGTTTTCTTGGTTGTGTTTTTTTTTAAAAAAAAAAATTGGCGGGCTATAAACCGTCGCCAAATTTGCGAAACCACGGGAAATGGCCTATCCGCGATTGGAGGACCTGTTCGTGAATATATGAAAGCAAAAAATGCATTTTCAGTTTTCTTGGTGGTGTTTTTTAAAAAATTGGCTGGCTATAAACCGTCGCCGAATTTGTGAAACCACGGGGAAAGACCTATCCATGATTGCCAAAAAATCTACGGAGGATCCATTCGTGAATCTACGAAACAACGGAGTTTTTTTTTGCAGAAAAACGGATAGAAAGATCTGAACGCAATTTTAAATTTTGCTAGGAAATTTTTCGCGAGGGGAGGGCGACGTGGCATATATGGCTGGGAGGGCGGCAATCCCGCCGGCTTTATGATATTGTATATGTCCATGTTGGTCATAAAACGTAGGCCCACAATAATTATGGGAGAAAAATAAATATAATATTACAATAAGGAGATCCAAATAGATCTAGGGTAAACATGTCATGACTAAAGTAACAATCTGAACCGAGTCGGTTCAGAGTTAAATATTTGAAAAACTACTATGTGCAATATTGTCTGAAATGTGTGACCCGTGCATCGCATGGGTTGATGACTAGTCAGTACCAATAGCGAAGCAATCGCATTCATGCTATGAACTAGTAACACTTGGACAACGACTTATACGGAAAACTACATAGACGACTAACTTAATTATGCACTAGATCGAGTCATGGGTGGCCAAGGGTTGCCCTCCTTGCAAATAAACTCCAGACCGCAAACTAGACTGACAACAGAAACAACCTCCCACGTTCTACGAAAACACTTCCATTCCTGCATCTTGTTGAGCTGTTACAGTAGCAGACGGGCCTGACATGAGGCATCTGTCCAGCTTCCTTTCAACCGTCCTCCTCTCCCTGGCCCTCAACCTCGCGTCCTTCGCCACCGCCACCGCCACCGGCGACGACCAATTTGTCTACTCGGGCTTCTCCGGCAATGACCTCACCCTCGACGGTGCAGCCACGGTTACACGAGATGGGGTACTCGAGGTGACCAACCGCACGGTCCATATCAAAGGCCATGCATTCCACCCAGCTCCATGGCGATTCCGCAGGTCACCCAACGGGACGGTGCAGTCCTTCTCGATCGCCTTTGTGTTCGGCATGGTCCCTGTCTACTCCGATAAATGTACCGACGGCATGACTTTCCTGATCGCTCCGAGCAAGGATTTCTCAGGTGCGCAGCACTCGCAGTACCTGGGGCTCCTCAACAAGACAAGTGATGGCAAAGCAAGCAACCACATATTTGCAGTCGAGCTTGATAGTAGCCAGAACACCGAGTTCCAGGACATCGACGACAACCATGTCGGCATCGACATCAATAACCTCACCTCGAAACAATCCCGATCGGCTGGCTTCTACGATGACAGGAAAGGCATCTTCAGCAACCTGTCCCTCGTTAGCCGCGAGGAAATGCAGGTGTGGGTGGACTACGACGCAGACACCACGCAGATCAGTGTGACCTTGGCTCCCCTCAGGGCAGCCAGGCCGTCGAGGGCACTGGTCTCAGCAGCCTACAACCTCTCGACGGTGCTGGAAGAACCGTCTTACGTCGGCTTCTCGGCTTCCACCGGTCCGATCAACTCGCTGTATTGCGTGCTTGGCTGGAGCTTGGGTATAAACCGTCCTGCTCCGGCCATCGACGTGAGCAGGTTGCCAAAGCTACCTCGCGTTGGCCCAAAACCCCGGTCTAAACTGCTGGAGGTTGTCCTACCGGTAGCCACCGCCACATTCATCCTCCTTGTGGGAACAACCATCATTCTGCTGGTGAGGAGGCGGATGAGGTACGCTGAGCTACACGAAGACTGGGAAGCCGAGTACGGGCCACACCGCTTCTCATTCAAGGACCTGTTCCATGCCACAGACGGATTCAAGAACAAGAATCTACTTGGCCTAGGAGGGTTTGGGAAGGTGTACAGAGGTGTGCTTCCGGTCTCCAAACTGGAGGTTGCTGTGAAGAGGGTGTCCCACGATTCAAGGCAGGGAATGAAGGAGTTCGTCGCCGAGATTGTCAGTATCGGCCGCCTCAGGCATCGCAACCTCGTCCAGTTGCTCGGCTATTGCAGGAGAAAAGGGGAACTCCTGCTGGTATACGACTACATGTCAAATGGTAGCCTCGACAAGTACTTGCATTGCGAAGAGGACAAGCCCACGCTGGACTGGACCCGAAGGCTTCGAATCATCAAAAATGTCGCGTCCGGTCTGTTCTACCTCCATGAGAGGTGGGAGAAGGTGGTCATCCACCGAGACATCAAAGCGAGCAATGTGCTCCTCGATAGTGAGATGAACGGGCGTCTCGGTGACTTTGGTCTTGCAAGGTTGTACGACCATGGCACCGACCCACAGACAACGCGTGTGGTTGGCACCATGGGGTATCTAGCTCCGGAGCTGGCGCGCACCGGTAAGGCGACGGTTCTAACAGATGTGTATGCATTTGGCATCTTCATTCTTGAGGTAACATGCGGGGAAAGGCCCATCAACAATCGTGCAGAGGATAGATCAGAGATGCTAATCGATTGGGTTGTCCAGCATTGGCACAAGGGAACGCTCACAAACACGCTGGACAGGAGGTTACAAGGCGACTATGACACTGATGAGGTATGTCTAGTGCTAAAGCTAGGGTTGCTATGCGCGCATCCATTCTGCGATGCAAGGCCCAGTATGCGGCAAGTCGTGCAGTACCTCGACGGCGGCGTGCCACTCCCGGAGTTGATGCCCACAAACTTGAGCTACAGCATGTTGGCCATGATGCAGAACGAAGGCTTCGACCAGTACACATCCTTGCCTTCCACTGCTGGCAGCAATGGCATGTCGATCAGTCTCTCGAGTGGAAGGTGAAATAGATAGATGGGGTTCCAGGGCCATATGAACATATTGTGTTTGGTAGGCCCGACTAAATTATGGAAGCCCATTGTAATTCTGAAATCTGCTGTCACGATAGTTACCTCAAGGATTCTGAAAAAAAAAAAAAAAAAAAAAAAAAAAAAAAACTCTCCTGTCACTAATTAGATCTGCCAAGTCTCTTTTTCTTCTCAGTTCTTAGTTTTAACAGATATACTTCTTTTTTTTTCTAAGGGTTCTGCCGTTACAACTTGTGAATAGCTGTAGAGTTTCTGCTTGTACTTGTGATGTGGCCGGACCTGCTCCAAAGTTTGTAGGGCCGGATGGATAATTCACCGGTGGACAAGCACGCTTGCCGGCGTGTGGGAGCGGGGTAGGCAGAGGATTAGAGGGCTCGGAAGAGGGGAGTGGGGAGAGATTAGAAGAGAATAACCTAGCTATAATGACGTCCTTAATTTAAATAGGGAGGGCCCAACTGGACAAACTGACCACCATACAAATTCATATCTCTAATACGAACTCTACTCTTAAACGTATCTCAGGTATCTGTTACTCCGGTTTGGGGGGCGTCCAACGCACAAAGGACGACGAGTCCATCCAACGTGCATGCAGCCGTCCGATCGCAGCATCCAACTGGCATGAATCAATCAGAGTTAATTATGCAAGTTACTGTTGCGATCGGATAGATTTATATACGCGTTGGATACTGCGATCGGGTGACTACATACACGTTGGACGAACTTATGGTCCTTCGCGCGTTGGACACCCCGCGCTCCTGTTACTCTGGACTCCACTACTCTCTTCCTCCCGGACTCTTAATCTTGCGCCACCTGCTCTTGTGCCGCGCCAAGTCCGGAGTCTGGACTCACGCCTTCGCTGATAATGACAACCCCAGTTCTAGTCCATGACAACTTGTTTGAAATTCAAGGGGACTACCAGGTAACTTATAATCTTTTACTATATAGTAAGGGTTTGTTTATTTTTACTTTTGATTTTGGATTCTAACCTCAAAAGCTGAATAAAAAACAAACAGTCCGATTCTAGAATTTGATTATCACAGTCCAGCCCATCTGTATACACTAGAATCCACAATTCACTTCATATATGCGTTTGAATTCCAGATTTTAGAAAATCAGCTTCTCTATAACCACAATCCAAAATCAATTTTTAGAGAATCCAAAGCAAAAACAAATAGGCCCTAAACTACCCACTCAACTTCACCATACTAAGTTACTACTTACTAGTCTTACCATTTAATAGTACGACCAAAATAGAAAACA
Source organism: Rhipidocladum racemiflorum (assembly GCA_036346355.1). Classification (NCBI taxonomy): domain Eukaryota; kingdom Viridiplantae; phylum Streptophyta; class Magnoliopsida; order Poales; family Poaceae; genus Rhipidocladum; species Rhipidocladum racemiflorum. Next base: position 42,701,327 of record CM070582.1, read on the forward strand.
CAATCTAACACTAAAATGATCTAAACTCAACTCTTCGGATCATTTTTAGGCCCTGTTTGGCAGAGCTCCAGATCCCAGCTCCATCTCAGAGTTTAAACTTGTAGACTGAAATAAAGTGACTTAAGTTTATAATTTTATTTGAAAATGTATACCCACAGCTTCAACTCCATGAATCTGGTGGAGCTAGGAATACCTAGCTCCACCAACTCCACGAATTTGGTAGAGCTGGAGCTCTACCAAACACCCCCTTTTAGGGATCCATACTTTGCCGTTAGTTATACCTTTTAGGGATCCATAAATACAAAGAATTCCTAATATACCAATGTCAATCACTAACTCATCTTAAAACCTTAAAATATGGTTAGTGTTGATAAATAAACATCATTAATGATCAAAACACAGAAACCACTAAAATTAAGTGCTTAGACACTTACAACAGCTGTCAAAATTTTTCGTGCGGCAACATATATTTATTTATTGGTTAATGGATTCTAATAAGAATTTAATATTTTTTTTCCGATAGCAACACACGAACATTTAGCTAGTTTCAATACGAAGTATGTTTCCATATATTTGCGCCAAGGGCTGTGGTGCGTATAAGCAGAGGTACTACAGTACTAGTAGAATGTAAAAACCACTTAAGAAATTCGAAACAAACAAGTTCAGTTTAAACTCACTCAAATCCGTGACACTCGAGAGAGAGAGAAAAAAAATGCAAGATGCCATTCAGATTACCTTCGCAATCCAACGAAAAAGATTGCTATAGTCCAAAAGGATGCTCAGGCACAACTAGATTATCGTCTCGCACAAACCTTTTTGAGAGTCTCTCCAAGCATTGCATCAGTAGCGTAAAATGCAATACAACATAGTATAAAATGAGAGGCAAAACGTACCCTTGGTTCAGCTCCAGTACATTATCAATGCTACAGAGGGCTGCCTAGACTCCGCCACTATTACACAAAAATTCATCATAAACGGTTCAAAAAAATTATTGATTTTGTGAACCTTCTATAAACATATGTCAATGATAAAAACGGCACATCACAGACAGTTTTTGAACCGTCAGTGAAAATTAACATCAGAAAAAGTTCTATATTAAAATCGTATGTGATAGTTATATATACCTCTAAGCACCAGTGAGAACAAATGTTCATAGATTCCAATGTAAATTCCAATCCATCCACGATTGGTCCTAAAAATTGTCATCATCTGATTTATCTTCCACTTCACCCTCATCCCCGAATGAGAATACCATAGGTAGCATATTTTCATTCTGGTATTATGCAAGAACAGGGTTATCTCGATGGTTCTTGTAACATTCCGAAAAATTCAAAATTTGGACAAATAAATATTAAAAATTTAAAAACAAAAGTTTAATTGGAATCGAGATTTTAATGTTAACTTTCCCTCATTATCTTGAATTCGGATAAAGAATAATCCCAAAATTAAAATTCTTTTCGAAGACAAATAAACTATTAAAATAAGTTTTACAAATGATCTGAATTTTAAATTTTCATCTCATCTGTTTATTGCTTAAGTTTCGGTCTTCAAGAAAGATCATTTAGATTAATTATTCTTTCAAAATTTTATAAGAAATAAAATCTGATAATTTTATAAAGTCAAATCATTTTCTTGGGCCTTTAGCAGACAGAGGGATCAAAGAAATTTGGTTATGCAATATTGATGATTAGATACATTATTCATGTGATCGAAAGAACTTAAACTAGACTATATTAATTCTTGTACATGGATCCCCTTGCCTTGTTCCGATCCACTGCTAATGGGCCTCTTCTCTTTCTTAGCCCCACCATCAGCCTTCCTACTCCCTTACTCTCTCCACCAGGGTTCACATTTTCGTTGAAATCCGAACGAATTTCGCAAAATCCACCCGTACCGCCCGAAGCCGAAAAGAAAAACCGATCTGAAATTCGCTCAAATTCAAATTCGAATTCAAAAAATATAAAAAATTTGGAAAAATTTATCTAAAATTTCTCTATAATTAGTATTAATAGCACTGTGGCCATTGGTGTGAATATTTTTTGAAAATTCGAAATTTAGAGATGTATTTGATCAATTGGAAATGTAGATAATAGAAAAAAGGAAAAAGGAAAAGGAAAACCCGGCCCACAGGCTTCTAGTCCACAGGCCACGTCGGCTTTGGGCCGAAGGCCCACCCCAAAGCCCAGCAACGAAGGAAGCCCATGAGGAAGTCACTCCAAATAAAAAGCTTCTCCTGCTGCCAATAATTGAACCAGCTATCAATCATTCAAGATACTTCGTTCTGGGAGGGGAGTGGTCCGAGTGGAGCTGCGTCCGATCGTCGCCGGCGAAGGAGCGGCGGCTTTCCGACGTCCACGCGGCGAAATCCGAGCGGCAAGGAGCGAAATCCGAGAGGTAAGTAGCGATTTCCAAACTTTACTCGAATTTCTACATGGTAAACGAATTTCGTGAAATATTTTCGATTTTCGTTCGAAATTGATCGGATTTCGTGAAATGTTGGTAGCTAATTTCGAGTAATGAAGATGGCTGGTTTTAGAACTCAAACCCAACATCCAGGTGAAGGATCAATGACTTCACTGGCTTCAATACATTTGTGTGTTACAACAGTTGTGTCGACGATTGGAGAACGGGCTCCCGTCGAGCTTACTTGTTGAATGGGGGATCAACAGAGCCCCGTCGCACGGATCGAAGAGGGCGTTCGAGCGACGCGAGGTCGGGAGAAGGAGGCCGGAAAAAAGGGGGGACGCGGTGTTTTTTATCCTGGTTCGGGCCTCTCACCGCCGAGATAATGACCCTACTCCAGTGTATTGTGTTCTATCTTTCGTGTGCCCTCCTATTCTGATCTTCGTGGGGGTTTAAATACTATGACTAGAGATGCGAAAAAGCAATCGCCTCAGGATCACGCTATGCATCCATATCCGTGATGCTGCCCTTGATTCCCGCGTTATTTGAATTTGGGTATGATTTCCCTTGATCTCCTGGTGATTGGTTGCCTCCTTCCTTCCTCGCAGCGCCGGGCCCTCCGACCAAGACACCGAGCGGTCGTGGCCTCCACGAGCATGCTTGCTCGTGGGGGTGTGTTTGGTGCTTCATGAACGGAGGCGCAAACGCCAGATGCTTTCGGAGGAGAAGGAGGGATGCTCGCTTCGTTCTCCCGAGCATCTTCCCTTAGTGCCGCTTGGTCGGCGGGTTTAGCTTTTCACGGGGGTACCGTGGTCTTTTGCCAGATAGCCAATCCCCGACAGCTAGCCCCCGAGGTTCAAGTGGGGAACCCTCGGGCTTCCCCTTGAGCCTAAGAAGACTTGAGGGGGGACTGAATTTCCTTTGGTCGTGGCTCACGACCATTTTACGTCGGGAGACGAGCTTCTTTACCCGCCGCGTGCTTGCTCTGCTGGCGCGGCTGCTTGGTTGTTCTGCGGTTCCTTCTCCGAGAAGCCTCCAGCAGATACGGTAGTTTCTCGAAGCGGCGCTTTTCCGGCCAGGTGTTGCTGCGCGATAGGCGGCGATTTTTTATCCCGCCTCTTCACTATCCTTTTAACCCTTTCTACCGGGAGAGGTCGGAGTCCCATTGCGTCTCTTTGCTCGTCTTCGGCGAAAAATCTTCCAAGAGCCCTAGTGCCCAAGAACCCTTTTCGCTCTCCTTCCTTCTTCGGCCATGGCGCTGCTTCAAGGTTAGCCAGATGACCCGAAGGAGGCTCCAGTGCTCACGGACGAGGGGTACGTCGACCAGTGCTCGGGTCGAGTGCCCGAGGATGATGCGGCCCGGCACATGGGAGACGGAGATCGTCTCCTGCGAGTTGTACGCCATCAACGGGCTTCGCCGCTCGAGAGCGACTTCCTCGCCTCCGTGCTTGCCTTGCGGGTGCGGGATCTCTCATCTCCACCCCAACTCCATCCTTTCCCTCGCAATCTTCTCCCACCTTTGCGAGGCTTACGTGGTGTAATGCCCACGGCTAGCCTCTTCTTTCACTTCTATTCCCCTTCCGCACCGGCCGATGGTTCCGCCGCCGCGTTTATCTTCGCCTTGGCCCAACCGACCATACGAGTACCCCTTCGTTGCTCAAGGACTCGGTGTCGGGTTGGGCCGACCTCCGGTTCTACCGGAAGAAGGCGGAGGGGTCCCAGCTTGGTCTACATCGGGAGGACGCTCCGCCCTCGAGGCAGCGCGCCGCCGTGCAACCCGAGGAAGAGCGGGTGCTCGGGGCGATCGGTGAGCTTGCCCAGATGGGGCTCACCGGTCGGGATATCGCCGGGACTTTACCTTCAACCGGTGTCCCCACGAGGCGCCGCGAGCATCCCTTCTTCGAGGTGACCGGGTGGCACGACTTCACCCGCGAGGACAACGCAGGTATGTTCCTGGACCTCTTTCCCGAGCATCGCTGCCCGTGAAGCTGCGCTATGCATCCGTATATGCCTTTTGTCTTAGTCTTCGGTTGTGACGCAGCTCCGAGGACGGACTGGTTGACGATAGGGTCGCCGAGATGTTCGGCGCCCCGAAGGAGAAGGAGCTGACGCCCAATCGTCAGGTCCCCAAGAATATTTTGACCGCGGCGACGCGTAAGTACATTTTCCCACTTCCGCTCGAGGGCATGTTTTCCGAGCTCATTCCTCCCGATTTCTGTTGGCGGAGAAGGTCGCCCTTGAGCTTGCGGTGTCGGCGCAGCGCCGCCGCAAGCCAAGACACCGGCCAGGGTTCCCGTGAAGAGGCGGCGGGTCGAGGTCGCTGAGCATCCGCCTCGCCTCCCGCGCCAAGCGGTCGAGGCGCCGAGCCGACCAGGACCCCTACCCCGCACCTTGAGTACGCCGACCGCCAGAGGTAAGCGAACTCCGCATTTGGTTCGATGACTTCAAACGGAGGAAGCCGAGCTGATGAGCCGATCGGGAACAGCTCGCCGAGCAAAGCGAGGAAGGCCGAGGAGGATGCCAGGTCTCTCCCGACCAAGGAGCGGTGGAGAGGCAGATCAAGGCCCTCCAGACCAGCTCACTCGGGTGGTTGATGCCCCCGAGGAGGAGGAAGAAGAGGAGGAGGCCGCCTATGCTCTGGTTAGAAGGAGCAGGAGGTCGACCTCTCAAACCGCCTCGACGCTGGAAGAGGTCGACATGGACGATGTCGACCGGCGATGGCATCGCGCCAATGACGCCGCAGAGGAGCGGGCCGTGGTCGTGGCCGAGGCCTACGAGGCCGCGGCAGGTCGCCTGCGTGGTGGCGAGGAGGCCGAGGAGGATGGCGCCGCCACCGGCAGAAGGTAATGCGTTCTTCATTCTCTTATTCCGCTCTTGTCTTGCGACTTTCTTGGGCTAACCCCACCTGTTTGGCGTGGGCGTGATAGCTCGGATGTCGTTTTGGACTTCCGCCGATGGTCGAGGAGATTATCAACTCCGCAGATGGACGCCGAAGCTCGACCGCGTCGTCGGCCGGGTGATGGCCGAGACGGGGAGGAGCCGGTGCTAGTCGGACTCGGTGGAGCCCGAGCTTCCTTCGGCGGGACCCGCGCTCCCTTCGGGCCGTGGAGCCTATCCTACCGCGGAGGAGCAGGAGCCGCAGGGGCCGAGGACCAAGACGCCTTGGCCTTGGCCTGCGAAGAGATGATCGGCGAGGCTCAAGCGCCGAGCCCCGGAAGGGAGCTTGGTCGCTCCCGACAACGGCCCTTGGCCATGAGCCAAGGAGAGGAGGAGGAGGAGGTCGTCCCGGCCTAACTCCTTTGGTCCCGGGCACCAGGCGCCCAGCCACGGAGGTGCAAGGGGCGGAGGTGATCGTATTGATCAATCGCCTCCGGCCATGAGCATCGGCCGCCTCCGACTATGGAGGGACAAGAAGCGGAGGTGATCGCCCTCGATCCAATGCCTTCGCCGGAGAGCATTGGTCGCCTCATTGAAGAGGAACAGGAGGCGGAGGTGGTTGCTAACGACCAATCGCCTCAGCGGAGCATGGAGTGGCGGCGCTTCGTGGTTGGCGTCTGACCCCGAGCGCGTGATGGCGACCATGGGAAAGCGACCACGAGCCGCTTGTGGGCGAGGATCAACCGGGGCGACCGGAGTTGATCGAAGGTGGTGACGCCGTTGCTCTCACTGGGAGCACCGGGTGCTCAGAGAGCAAGACCTTGACGCCCGGCCGGGATGACTTGGTCAATCCCTTCTTTCGGGCGCGACCGATCGCCAGCCAGGACAAGCTGGTCGGTAGGGCTCTTCGGGTAAGTTTCCATGTTTCTTCTTTTTCGCCGCGAACGATCTTCCGGGAGTCCGCTCGGCTCTTTCCCTTCTCCTTTCTCTTTCGCTCAAGTTTGCCGCGAAGGCTATGGAGGATATCGATGCCACCTCGGTCTCGCAGAAGAGTAATCTGGTCGCATTCATCATGAGCAAGACGCCAAGATCGCCGATCTTGAGCGTCGGGTCTCCGAGGTGCGCGAGGCCGACTGGCAGCTGGAATCGGCGAGGAGCCTCATCGCCGGGCTCCGGGACCAGCTCTTCCAGAGCGAGACGGCGAAGAGCACTTCAGAGCAGAAGTGCGCCGAGCTTGACGAAGAGCTGGTGAAGCTTCGGCAGGACCTTCAGCGAGCTCGGGAGCGCGAGGAAGCCCAGCTCAAGGAGGCGCAGCGCCTCCGGGAAAGCGCGGCCCGGCGGAAGGTCCTGGACCTAGAGGCGGAGGTCGACTCCCTTAAGGACGAGCTCGCTGCCCTCCAGGCCGGTCGTAGGACTTAGCTCTTTCTTTTTATTTTTATCTTGTGTAAAACCCTGTAAAAAAAACAACGTTTTGGATTAAATGAGCATATTCGCAGGAGTTTGGTCCTTGCCTGTTTTTTTTTTTTTTTTTTTTTTGCTTGAACTCGCCAAAGATATGCCCGTATGATCCGGTTCTGCAGAAGAAAGCAAGTTCTGCATGGAGCGTAGATACGAGCAAAGAAAATAAGTTCTGCGTAGATCAAATATCATAGACACGAGCAAAGGATCCTTGGTAAGGAGGGACGGAACGTTCCTATCATACGTAGCCCCTGCCATGGACAAAGGTCGTGTCCTCACTGCGAGCACGAGTTTGTTCATGGGAGTTTTTAAGGGTCGCTTTGGTCGTAACGATTTTTGAATTACTCGAATAGATCGGTTGTGTTTGAGTGAATCGTGAGCACAGAGCCAGAGCTTTAAACCAACAATACGTAGAGCCACCATACCCGAGTGGTCACTAAACCGGGCTTAGAGTGGATGCTCGCGCCGACCATGCATACAAAAAGAGCTACTGTGGAAAGTGGACGATTGGGCGAGCATCCGGCCGGGGCCAAGGGAGATGGCGCACATACTTGTTGGATAAGTTCGCCTCAGAGTGCCGGTAGACGCAGCGATGCTCGCTCGACAAAGCGAGGACGAAACTCGAGAAAGAGGGAAAATGATTTATTGGAAAAGAACGCAAGGGGCGCGAGATAGGAGTACTCGCCTAAACGTAGAATTTACGTGATTGATCGATGTTCAGTCTTTGGTGAGCTCCCGACCATCCGGGCATCGCGAGGCTTAACAGCCCCGGCGGTGAGACATGACCGTGTAGGGTCCTTCCCACCTTGGGGTCAACTTGTTGGCCTTCGACAGGTCTTGAACTCTTCGTAAGACCATGTCGCCGACTTGTAGGGCCCTAGGTCGGACTGCCTTGGCTGCATGCCTACGAAGAGCTTGTAGGTAAATTGCAGACCGAGCAACGCCTGCTCGGCGTGTCGCTCGACGAGGTCCAGGTCGACGAGGCGCTCAACCTCTTGATCGATGGAATCGATCGCTTGCACCTTGGGGAACCCGGCACGATTTCGGCAGCGAGAATGGCCTCCGCACCGTAGACGAGTTGGAAAGGCGTCGCCTTTGTGGCTCGACTTGTCGTGGTGCGGATAGACCAAAGAACGGCGGGAAGCTCCTCCACCTTCTTTGCTTGTCGGTTGAGGGTCTTAAAGACTCTCTTTTATGCCCTGGACTAGCTGCCCATTTGCTCGCTCATTTGCTCCGTTACTCTGTGGATGTGCCACGAAGCGAAACAGAACCTTGGTCCCGACCTCCTCACAAGTAACTTTGGAACAGTTCACCGGTGAATCGGGTCCCATTGTCTGTGATAAGACGGTTGGGTACCCGAACCGGTTACCACGTTGCTTGCGGAGGAACCTCTTGGCCGCTGGGCCGAGATGGTCGAGACGGGCTCGGCCTCTATCCACTTAGTGAAAGTGTCGATGGCCACGAGCAAATACTTGCAGCCTTTCCGACCTCGGGAAAGGGTCCAAGGACGCCGAGCCCCAGGTCGAGAATGGCCACGAAAGCGGTATGGTTTGTAGGGCATATGCCGGTTGACGGGTTTTGCGAGCATGGAACCGGCATGCTCGGCAGGTCGTTACGATTGACCGCGTCTGGCCAAGGCCGTCGGCCAAGAGTAACCCAATCGGAAGGCTTTGCTCACAAGCGTTACGAAGACGAATGAGCTCCGCACATTCCTTCGTGGATATCACGAAGAAGGTATCGCCTTCCTCCTGGGAGACGCATTTGGAAAGGATTCCTAATGCGCCTTTCGGTATAGGTCGCCTTCGATCGATCTGTCTTGAGAAGATCGCCTTGTTAGCCAGGAACGCTCGGCTTCTTCCTCGGGCAATGTCCCATGCGCAAGGTATTGGATGAATGGCGTCATCCAATTTGGCGCTTTGCTCGAGGAATGAGACCCTACCACGGTCTCTGGTGCCTCCTCTTCAGAGGGAATGGAGGGCTTATATAGGTGCTCGACGAGCACTCACGAGCGGCGGTTTGGGAGGAACCGACCTTAGACATTTGGTCGGCCAGGGAATTATCCTTCGGGGATGTAGATTATCGAAATTCTTGAAGTATTTCTCCATCTTCCTTACTTCGCCAGGCATACAGCGCCATTGAGGTATCGGAACACCGATACTCCTTGTTGACACAGTTCACGACCAAGCGTGAATCGCCCTTCTTCACGTGAGCCGTTGGACTCCTAGCGATTTGCATGCTCAAGTCCGGCCAAAAGCTTCGTACTCGCCGCGTTGTTAGTCGCAGCGAAATGTAGTTGGATGGCGTCGTAGCTGCTCTCCGTCCGGGAGACCAAGATGACGCCAGCCAGCGCTCGTATGCTCGGGATCCGTCAAAATACAAGGTCCAGGAGTTTCCCCTCGAATCATTGGTCCCGGCTGGTGGTGCCGAGCCGACCATTCTCGCCACGAAATCAGCCAGGACTTGTGATTTTATCGCCGGCGGGCTGAGAATACCAGCTCGAACTCGGCGAGTTCCATTGCCCACTTGGCTATGCGACCACCGGGCGCCCTGATTTTTCAGGATTTCCCTGAGTGGGAAGCCGGTCGGCACCACGATCTTGTGTGCTTGAAAGTAGTGACGCAACTTCCGGGAGGCCATCAAGAATGAGTACAGAGTTTCGGACCTCGGGTAACGCTCCTTTGGTCCATGAAGTACTGGCCGACGTAATAGATAGGTCTGGGTACCATCTCTTTCATCGCCAACACCGAGCTCACCGCGTCTGGGTTGCCGCCAGTATAATAGCAATTCTTCCTGCCGTGGGTGTGACGAGGACGGGCGGCTTGGAGAGGTACTGCTTAGCTCTTTGAACGCTGATCAGCTTCCTCCGTCCATGTGAAGCCATCATGTTTGCGGAGGGCTTTAAAGAAAGGTAGTCCTCGCTCCCGGGCCGAGACGAACCGCTTAAGGCGGCCATCCTCGGCCGAGCTTGTACTTCCTTTACGCATGTGGGCGACCTCATGTTCTCAATGGCTTCGATCTTCTCTCGGTTAGCCCCAACGCCATGTGGCCCGACCATGTAGCCGAGCACCTTGCCCGGCCTTCACGCCGAATACGCATTTTTCTCGGATTTAGCTTTATTCGATGCTTATTGAGGTTCTGAAAGTTTCTTCTAAGTCAAAGAACGTGACCTGAAGTACTCTTGCTCTTGACAACTATGTCGCCGACATATACCTCCAAATTTCGACCTATTTGGTCTGCGGAAAGTCTTACGCATGAGGCGTTGAAAGGTTGCTCCCGCATTTCTCGCACCGAAAGACATGGTCGTATAGCGTAAGGTACCGAACGGGGTGATGAAGGAAGTCTTTCCCTCGTCTTCGCGCGACAGTCGATTCGATGATAGCCTGAATAGGCGTCTAGGAAGCTCATGGTTCGTGACCCGCCGTCGCGTCCACCAATTGGTCTATGCGAGGCAACGGATAGTTGTCTTTTGGGCACGCTGCGTTCAAACCCGTGTGGTCGACGCACATGCGCCACTTGCCTCCTTTCTTCACGACCAGGGTGGATTGGCTAGCCACTCGGAGTGCTCAATCTCTCCGATGAAGCCACTTTTAGGAGTTTATCAAGTTCCTCCGGATGATTGCTTGTTTTTCGGGAAAAGCGTCTAAGTTTACGTCTCCTTTGGTTTTGTCGCTGAACCGCTGCTTTGTGCTCGACCACCTCCTTGGGACCCGGGCATGTCGGATGGTTCCCGCGAACACATCCGACCTTGCTCGGAGGAAAGTGACGAGCTCGAGTTCCTATTTGGGATCTAGGAAGATCCCAAATGAACGATTTGGCCGTTCCGACTCGCTGAGCGGAACAGCCTTGGTCTCTCCTCCAGGTTGGAGGGCAAGTTTAGGCCGAATGCTTCGGCTCTTGGTCGTGGCCGCGAGCGGCAATCGACCGACCATATCCAGCGCTTTTCGCCGCAATTGAGTGCGGACTTGTGGTTCCTTTGACGGTTATGACTCCGTTTGGCCCGGAATCTTTAGGCAATCGACACGCTGCGTGATGCGAGGCGGCCATGAACTTGGCCAAGGCCGCCTGCCGAGGATGGCGTTGTAGGCCGACTCAAGTCTACCACCTCGAAGGTGATTAGCTCCGCTCTGAAGTTACTTGGGCCGCGAAACTTACGGGCAAGACGACCTGCCCCAGAGGTTTGATCGAGGTGCCCGGACTATCCCGAAGAAGGGCACGGCCACACTCTTGATTTTGGAACGAGGAATCTGCATCTCGTCCAATACCTTGGCTGCAATAAGGTCCAAAGAGCTCCGAGTCTATGAGGACCCGACCGACGACAAGATTGCCGATGGTGGGGTTCACGACCATCGGAAGCCTCTGGGTTTGGTCATCCCCAAGGGACAATCGTCTCTGGAGAATGTGAGGGATACCTCCGACCATTTCACCGCTGCACCGAGGCTTACCTGGGTAACATGGTGCACTTCCTCGCAGCCTCCTTTAAGTCCCGCGGGACTTGTAGGCGAGGAGCCCCAAGATGACCGCTATGTGATTCCTTGGTTCTTGATATTCCATTTCATCCTCACTTTCCTCGGCGGGCTGTTTTCCTTTGTCGCTTTCACCTGCTCGAAGCGTCGGCATGGGACCCCCGCCAGAAATCGCTTCCAGCGGTAGGTCCACGCTCGGCAATTCCGTGAGGTCGTGCCGTGCGCTGGTGAAGTGGATGAGAGGTCGCCCGCCGGTCCGCTTGGTCGCCTCGTCGGTCCGCTTTGGTCGCCTCGCCTCGAGGCCTGGTGGTTGTCCTCTTCCTCGAGCATTAGGCCCACTGTGGGCTGAGTTGCCGGGTCGTTGTTGTTCCACCGCGGCTACCATGGCCGGGCGAGGGTTGCTTTTTCTTCTTCTTCTTGATCTTCTTGTCTACTGAGTCGAACCCTTTTGCTAGCCGAGGTCTCTAGGCCAGCCGAGGCGGCAGCCTTCCCTTCATCCAAAGATTTTCTTCCATTGACGGCTTCATCTGCGTTGGCGTATCGATCGGCCATTCGGAAGAGCTCGTTACCGTTAGATCCGGTGGATCTCCAGGTCCTGTGGTGAAGCGCGACGCCTCGCACCCGAACTTGAAAGCTCGGACGATACCTCGTCCGATATGTTCGGATCGAGTTCGGACTGGATGAACCTCTCGACGAATTGTCGCAGGTTTCCCCGTCCTCAGATCAAGCGCTCCAGGTCGCGCTTTTCCGGCGGATGTAGCAGCTCCGAAATTCGCCGGAGTGCGGCGCTGAGCTGCCCTCAGGACCGTATGGATCCTTCCTTTGATTGAAAAGCCACGACGAGCAGCTCCGCCCAGACCGTCGGAAGGTAATTTGCCATTACCCCTCATCACCTCCGGCGAGGATGGCGGTAGTGTATATCGAGAGGAATTCATCCGGTTCGGGTCCCGTTGAATCTCTCGACGTGGCCGGCTTGAACCTGCTTGGCCATGCGACGTCCCGAGGGAGCTCGTGAAGGCCCGGCACCAAGCTTCGGGTTTCGCGACGAAAACCTCGGCCACGGCGGCCTCCACGCGGATCTTCCACCCAACGCCGCGGCGCTGGCCGAGTCGGAGAAAACCTCATGCGTCGGTCGTGCCGATGACCGCATGGTTGCGGAGTGCTCTGAGCGCCAGAATCTGGGCGACAGGCCAGATATCGCCCGAGGTTGCTCTGCGGATCGCTCCGGCCTTTCCTGGATCGGGTCGGGCGACTGGGCGATCTCCGAGCATGGCTCCGAGATTCATCTCTGTGCGAACGCACGGGGAGCGTTGTGATGGTCCCGGACACACTCCGCATCCCGGCCATGGGGAGGATCCGAGACTTTTAGCTCGGCGGCAAGCCTCTCCAAATCTTCGCCACGACCCCGCCCATGGCCTCTAAGTCTACTTGCTCGGGAAATCAAGAGTCACGCACGACCGCCGCCAAGGCCTAGCTGCCTCGCTTCGTGAATCAAGTGGCGGCGGCGAGCTTTGACGGCGCTCCGAGTGCGATCGGAGTTCGGTACCCGCGAGAGTTCCTTTCGTGGGAGGCGCACCTCCCCTTTGCCTGGCGGCGAATGCTCGCAAGCGTCTTTCCCAAAGACGCCTCCAAGTGGCGCCTGGCCGCCTCATAGTGGTCGTGCTGGCGGCGCCGAGGATCCTCTCCGGGCTCCGCTGCTCCCACCATGTTGACTCGACGAGAGCGAGACGAAAGCGATGGGGACATCATTGTATCCCCTTGGGACGCGGTCTCTGGCCGAGCTCTAGGTCGCCTGGTATGTCCAGGCCATCGTAGAGCTCGTTGCGCCATCCTCGGGTCTCCGAGGGTAATGTCTGGGAATGGAGGATCTGCCCTCGCATTCCCGTGTCCGAGGAAAGGCTCCTGCACTCGGTGTGATCGATAGGATCGGTCACCCCGGGCACGCTTGTCGGGCGGCGAGTACACGCCGTCATCCTCAACGTGGTCAAAGACACAAAGGTCCCGAGTGTCTCCCGAGTTTGGCATCCTCGAGGATCTTGATCCGCGACGGAATCAAACTGCCGTCCCCACGACGGCGCCAAATTGCCGACGATTGGAGAACGGGCTCCCGCCGAGCTTACTTGTTGAATGGGGATCAACAGAGCCCCGCCGCACGGATCGAAGAGGGCGTTCGAGCGACGCGAGGTCGGGAGAAGGAGGCCGGAAAAAGGGGGACGCGGTGTTTTTATCCTGGTTCGGGCCTCTCACCGCCGAGATAATGACCCTACTCCAGTGTATTGTGTTCTATCTTTCGTGTGCCCTCCTATTACAGATCTTCGTGGGGGTTTAAATACTATGACTAGAGATGCGAAAAGCAATCGCCTCCGGATCACGCTATGCATCCATATCCGTGATGCTGCCCTTGATTCCCGCGTTATTTGAATTTCGGTATGATTTCCTTGATCTCCTGGCTGATTGGTTGCCTCCTTCCTTCCTCGCTGGCCGGGCCCTCCGACCAAGACACCCGAGCAAACAGGCCTCCACGAGCATGCTTGCTCGTGGGGGGTGTGTTTGGTGCTTCTGCGAACGGAGGCGCAAACGCGTATGCTCGGAGGAGAAGGAGGGATGCTCGTTTCGTTCTCCCGAGCATCTTCCCTTAGTGCCGCTTGGTCGGCGGGTTTAGCTTTTCACGGGGGTACCGTGGTCTTTTGCCAGATAGCCAATCCCCGACAAGTTGATATGCTTTAAAGCCATCAAATTGGTACTAGTAAATATGTTGCTGGAAGACAGGAATTCATGATGTATAAAATGTCCTAAAAGCATCTCAAAATTTGTATAGGTATCTCCATACAGTAATAACAAGTAGTAGATATGATGGGGCAGCTTAGGCTTCAATTCTTTACCACACCATCCAAAAATACAAGAAGGATAGGCTCGCGAGAAATTACATAGTCAAGGTGTTATTGCAGACATTACATGTTCGTATTTAGCCATCCCTAATAGCTTGCTTAGCTCAGGAGCAGAGAACTTTAACTCGTAGTTATTAAAGAAGGTACAAATATCAAAAGAGTAGAGTAGACATTGAGACAGCCTGCAAAGGAAGACTCATGAAACTTCCACAGTAGCTTATCTTTTAAAGGGAAATCCACAGTAACTTTATTAAGCATCTGAGAGTTCATTTCACCTCAAATTCAGAATTTAATTTGGGGAAAACCAGATTCCTGCAAGTGATTTGCCAGGGTATAATACGAACTAGGATGAAAGCTTCAAATGTAGTTGTACATAAACTTCAATTGTAGTTGTACATAACACTAGATAGAGGAACATTTGTGGAGTAAGCTTTTTTACCGGTCCTCTAGCATGATATATCGTATATGCCATTATGTGAATCGCATGAAATGTCAAGTAGCAATATTTATCCTAGTGTGTGAAGTAGCAATATTTTTTGCAGATGACAGACCCTGTCGATGCAGTGTGGGAGCACGGTGAGAAGTTTGCTGGTGGATTTCGATGCAAGCACTGTCTGATAGAGAAGAGAGGAGGCGGTGCAACCCGACTGAAGCAGCACCTGGCAGGGCGTGGTACAAGTGTCGTACATTGTAGTAAAGTTCCAGTGGAAGTTCGTGAGTACTTTCAGCGTGACATAGATAAGACGAAGGATAAGAAGAAGGGCAAAAGAGAGGAGAGGCTGAGAAAAGAACTAGCAGCTGGAGATTCCCCGCCGAGGAGAAGTGTATATTCAGAGTACATAGGTGATGCTGATGAGGAGGCCCAACTCGAGCATGCCATTGCTGCCTCCAAGGCGGAGGTACAATTTAGGAGCCGAGCAGGTGGCAGGTATGAGCACGGTGGTGGTAGTGGCTCCTCTATGGGGGGTGGAGGAGATCGCGGTGGTCTGTTGTCGAAGATGTTTCGGAGTTCCTCGCAACGAGAAAAACCAATGGGGGTGGGGGATTACAACGTTGGTACGGCCCGTGGCCCCGTGCAACCAAGGATTGACAGCCATAAGTGGACACAGAAGGGGAAGAGTGCAAAGCAGGCCGTTGGATCGACATGGGCCAAATTTTTTCACACCGCTGGTATTGCTATGTCATTATGTGAATGCTTATTTTTGTTGTTGGATTGATATGTGAATGGTATTGCTACGTCATTACGTGAATGCTTATTTTTGTTGTTGGATTGATATGTGAATGGTATTGCTACGTCATTACGTTAATGCTTATTTTTGTTGTTGGATTGATATGTGAATGGTATTGCTACGTCATTACGTGAATGCTTATTTTTGTTGTTGGATTGATATGTCAATGGTATTGCTATATCATTATATGAATGACTACTTTACAATTTGCAATTGTCTAAAATTTAGCAAAGGTTATGTCAAAATTCATCCATATTTAGGAAAGAACACATTTATTACATTTTCCTATTTGTTGGGGACTTCATGTTTTTATTAGAAATTTTACAACATTTTTTTTTTCAATTTCCCCTTTTTTTACATTTTTTTTCCTATTTTTCCAACATTTCGTCGGTTTTCGGCAAATTTCGAACGAATTTCGCTACTTATCGAGCGGTTTTCGATACTTTTTCGCGAAATTCGCTACCTCGTTTGACCAGATTTCAAATGCGTTTGACTTTTCGTTTCGAATGGTTTTTGTCGGATTTCAAGCGGTATACCGCGAAATCCGCTACCGCTCGCACCTCGAAAACCAGTCTCGAAACGGAAATGTAAACCCTGCTCTCCACCCTCTGCTTTGCTCTCTCTCTTGAACCGATTGAGCCAGCTGAAACACGCATCGACCGAGCTAGATTTCCACCACTCTTCCGATAAAGCCACGCCACAACACACGCTTCTTCGTGCAGGCGTCGCTTGCTCCCAGATACTGCCACGACGAGATTTCCTTCACCTCCACACTGCCACGGCAGGAAACTGTTCGCGCAAAAAACGTGAAGGAGTGTTTTTGGCCTCGAACACACAAGACAAACGCCGGGTTTGCAGAGCGTGCCAGTCAATTTGACCTGAAATTGACAAGGTAGAGTTTGTAATTTGATCAAAGCAGATAAACAAGGATCTATCGGCTTTTCGCTAGTCGGCAAGAACCGATTAGGGGATAACTAGATCAACCGGTTACAATTGATCCGGATACAAGGTAAAATCGGCTTCGAGAAGGCGATGCGCAACAAAGCGAAGCAGATCAAACCTGGGTGAAATCGGCAAAAATCAACAATCGGCGATGCGCAACTATGTTGATTCCGTCGACTTGCAGAGAGATCTATGAAGCTAAAACAATGTAAAAGAAAAGCTTGTAAAAAGTAGATGTGTGTATTGTTGGATTGATTTATATTCTCTTCGCTTGACGCCCACCTCCTTTTATAATACGCCTGGCCGATCCGAGTTGTACATGGTTACGTTTTTAATCCGTATCGGCCTCTGATCCGGTTTCCTTTTTAGGAACGGAGTTTCCTTCTGATTCGGCCACCTGATCTCTTTTCGTACGAACGTCCTTATCCGATTCAAACGGATCCCACTATACCGAATTCTGGTGCAAACATATGCCCCTTGTTTTTGGAAGATAACTTGTTATCTTCCAAAAAGAATATATCGGCCTTTTCATTCGTATCGGCTTTACAGAAGAATCTTTTTTGGGAACCACCCCATTAACCGCGCCGTAAAAATCTCGGTACCCGCCTGCTCGCCTTCTTTCATCGCGGTATAAATATGGGGGTCCCCCCACGGTTATTTTCACGCTTTCAAGCTCTCGGATCACGCACCATCGGCTCTCGTCATCTTTCTCTTGCTCTTTCAAAATCGGTTGAAATGGACCCTTCGCAGGTATTCATTCCGATTCCTCAAAGTTCAGATCAATTCTACTTAGGACCGATAGGTAGCATGTCGGCAGACACAGTTATCAATACCGAGATCCCTAGACTCCCCTTGTCGGCCGCTGGGTATAATGTCTCCGAGTGGGGGAAAAGTTTTAGGGCCTGGCCCACCAGCCTGAAGGGATGGAGATCTTGGTTTATTAGGGTATCGGCTCAGAAGAGGGTAGAATTGGAGAGGATGGGTATAGCCGATTCTCTATCTTTGAGTCTAGCCGGCCCTGAAGCCAATGAACCCTTGGTAGCTGCGGCATGTTATTTTTGGTCGGATTCTTTGAATGCCTTTTTATTCCCGTCCGGCCCAATCGGCCCTACTTTGCTTGACGTGGCCCAATTGTGCTGCCTTAGGCCAGATGGGGACCAGCTATCGGCTTTTAGCGGAAACCCTTCTTTCAAATTAATCCGCAAGAAAGGCGAGGGCTGGCACAAATATATCCAGAATAACAATAGGGTTACTGGTCCGGTATCGGCCAAAGAGCATGTCGCTTTTCTCAATCTTTGGTTAGACCGATATCTTTTCTGTGGTGCTTCCCTTGGCCCCACCCAAACCTTTCAGTTAGTGGCAGAACGCTTCTTTGGAGGCGTCGGCTTTCTCTTGGCAAGATGTTTCTAGGGGCGGTATACCAAATGATGTATGTGATTCGTAGCCGACTCTTTTCCGGTTTTGCCAAACACGTCGTTGGTAATATAGGGGACCCTCTGTGGTTTATTCAAACATGGCTCCATTGTATGTTCAGCCGATCCATCTTATCCGAACCCTCGCCTGGCCAATCCGAGTTGTACATGGTTACGTTTTTAATCCGTATCGGCCTCTGATCCGGTTTCCTTTTTAGGAACGGAGTTTCCTTCTGATTCGGCCACCTGATCTCTTTTCGTACGAACGTCCTTATCCGATTCAAACGGATCCCACTATACCGAATTCTGGTGTAAACAGAAACCATGCCGCCCTAACCGAGCTGATTGACGACCATCTTCTGAGCACCGACTTGCCTCGTGTATATGAGCTGTCGAGCTTTTCCTAAGCACCGTGAACTTCCATAGTAACCTCCATGGCCAAGCATTACTTGAAGCCAACCCTTGCCATCAAAATTTGTCATTTCCACCGAGCAAAGCCGATAGGGAACTATGATGCACCGATACGCCGATACGGATACGGCGACACGGCGATACGGATTCTTTGGAAAATAAGGATACGTCGATACGGCGAGTATATAAATAATTTCATAAATAAAAATGGCAACACAGAGATAAAAAGATAGTAGTTTGATAACAAATTATCGAAGAGGTATTGAAGTGTATCGAAGAAGTATCGGGCTTCAAAATATCAACACAGAGATAAAAAGACAGTAGTTTGATACGGCGAGTAGATATATAGTAGTTTGATACGGCGAGTAGATATATAGTAGTTTGTTCAGATGACAGGCTTCAAAATAAGGGGTTATAGGCTGCAAAGTATCGAAGAGGTATCGAAGTGTATCGAAGAAGTATCGGAATTAATTATATTTATTTTTTTACCTGTATTTTCTGATACTTGGCCGATACGGTATCGGAGGCGTATCGACGTATCGGAGTATCGGATACGTATCCTGATACTAATACGGCTGTTCAGCGCAGTATCGGTGCTTCCTAGATAGGGAAAACTCCAATTGAAGCTCCTCGGTAGTTCGCAGATCGAATTGAGTTCATTTTAGCAATTAGAGCACCTAAAGCCTTTATTTTCCTCAATCAATTTCAATCTTGGTCGACTGTACCACCACCGCGCACGCCTCCTGCAGCCGCCGCTTAGCTCCATCGCGCCGGCTCCTCCGACCATTCCAGCACCAGCCAACGACCTCCATGGCCTCATTAAGGTCTTCTCCTCCTTTACTGGCCCTTGTCCACATCCCCCTTGCCTACCTCGCCGCCAGTCACTTGCGCCTGAGCTGCACTCCGCCCCTCCTCGCCGTGCCATCGCTGCGGGTCACCTTGCCGGCGGCCGTCGCCTTCGACAAACTCACCGCAGCCGCCTCCGCCTGTTTTGGCTTTCGGTTGCAACTCCATCCACTTGCCTTGGCCGCTGGCAAAGCTCCAGAGAGCATCAATGGTGGCGCGGGCACTGTAGCGCACCTACTGTAGCGCCAAAGCCCTCTGTTCGGTTCTGTCTGGTCCCTCTTTCCCAACCAGAGGTGGGCACTTGGGCCGGCCCAAGCACGACGGGATGATCCGATGCAAAGTCCGACACGGCATGGTTCCGTGTCGGGCCGGGCCGTTACGTAACTGTAGCATAGGTCGTGCCGGGTCTGAGAACCGGGTACGATAGGCGGCACGACCCAGCACGATCGTTTGGGCCAGACTCGTGCCGGCACGGCACGAACTTATGGATTAAGACCTAAAAGTAGGCAGATATTGTTGATTCAGGGTATCTTCCAGCATTGCATTTATGTTTGACATTTTATTGATGTGATTAGTCTCTTATGTAATTAAAATAGTCAGTTTAGTAGTAGTGATGTGTTTTATTTCTTTGCTTGTCATAATAGTAAAAATGGATCAGGCCTGGGCCAGCACGGCACGAAGCGCAAATGGGTTGAGCCTGGACTCGCCAAAGGCGAGTTGGGCCAGCACGGTGAGCATGATGGGCCGTCATGGCACGGCACGGTTCCGGCCCGAAGCACGATGGACCTGGACCGGACCGGCACGGCACGACACGACGCCCACCTCTATTCCCAACTGAAGGTATAAAATAGCAATCCAACCTTTTGTTTCTTTCTCTGGCCGGTAGCCCCACGAATCAACAGTACTTGTTGCTAAGTAAAATCAATTAGTTTATTTTGATTGTACGGTAAGAAGGGCTATCGTGAAATGAACATAACTAATTACCTAGCTAGAACAGTAGACAAAAGCATTAGACTTAATACTTTCAATTCAAACATCATTAAGTAAACTTGACGTATTTCCTCCAGAACATCATAAAACCTTCATAAGACCCGACAAGACCATGGGCTTGCTTATTCCAATTAGCATCTCTAATCAGAAAATCAACCTAGCAAAATCAATTGATCTAGCTACTCTTTGAATTCTAATACCCAGACTTTGAGTAAAGTAGCTATTGATCAAAGGGTTAAATCATCCTTATTTTAAGTATACTCATAATCTTGTGTAACATTTAGTCTGAGAAAGCACGCACGCTAGTATAAATGTAAACCGACACTTGATTATGAAAAGATTGAAAGACAGGTCGAATTGATTAGAACTAAGTTGGATAACTGGTTTGTTAGCAACAGAAGATAATAAGCTTAATTATCCTCTAGTCGGTATACTAGTATAAATAAGCTTGGTCTTTATTATGTCTTTAAGCATGCAAAGCACTTATTTTAAATATACCTTATTCATATCAAATATATGTTTAGACATGCTATAAGCCCAAATTATCTAAACCTACAAAACTATTTAATGCTTAACTTAGTTTAAGCTACCCTAAAATAACTTGCTTTCCTTTTACAAAGAGTTGAAATACGTGAAACCAATTTCAAGATGCTTATAAGTATAGAACCTACTAATACTACAAAAAGGGCTACTTATCTATGTAAACTGCCAGTAACAATCTAAAACAAAACCTAGCCGTCTATAACGTAAACTTAGACGTACATAAGATTAGAAAGTGAAATGCCATGAAACTAACTTTAAAACATTATTAGGGACATCCCCTACGTTTACCCAAAGAATGATTAAATAATTCCTTAAGGTGCAGCTGCGAACGTAAAATGAAAGTTGAATAGTTATCGCGTAGACTTTAATAACACTTAAGCCTTTTCGACAGCCGATAGAATATCTTGTCTAAATGAGAATTTTAGGACGAATAGCCTAGAATTACTCTCTAATATATAGACTACCATATTCTAAGAAAATATTTAATTTACTTCTTGCTTTGCATCTGAATCCTATTAGAGCAAAGACCCTAAGTGTTATGATTGTGGACGGTACTTGTTGAGGATAGTTAGGCATAGAATGGCATTTAGCTAAAGTACTTACATCGCAAGAAATCATCCGAAAACCTTATAGGTTCAGCCGGTAACCCCAAAACAGCAAGCGCCCTTTTAATACTTAAGGTCGGTACTACCGAAGCTCGAGAACGGTACTACCGAAAGACGGTAATACCACGGTCCGAGAATCGGCACTGTCGAAAAATGATAGTGCCTTTAACTAATGACTTAACTCTATTAATTCATATAACCTCAGCCTCAAGGCGAACCACATCACATGCACATGGAATCAAAAAATCTAAACCTAGAAATCATGTTTATTATGTGTAATGATTTTGTGAAATCATGTGCTGAAAATTTGGCTTAATGATGAATTTGGTTTCGCAAAGTGGTTGTGCTCATAGCATGTGTGGTGCATGTGCATGTGTTATTTCAGATAATTATTTGATATGCTTATGATAGAATGGTAATTGTTCTGCTTGATGCAATGCGCTCGTGTGAGCGGTTGCATGGACTGATCTTGAGTCAAGTCGTGGACTTGTGCTCGGAATATTATTTTGTGGATTGTTCATGTGCAGGTGTTGCTCGAGGGCGAACGTGGTCGATGACGTGACCAGAACTATGTTCATGGAGGAACTGAGGTTCGGGACTAGGTTCATGGAGGAATCGATGTCCTAGTGGTCGAGGATATCATGCGGGACGTTCGGGATAGAGAACGGTGCACATGGAGGCTAATTAGTCACGTGAGTATGGCAGGTGGGTCGTACGTGTGCAGTTGTAATCATTTGGGGTAGCTTGCATGTATTGGGCCAAGTGGACATGCATGCGAATTCCTCAGGGTTTACTTCTTATAAATAGGAGGGGTTATCTCATGTTTATTTGCGTGTCAAGGATTAAGGTTTGTACTCTTTTGTTTTGGAGTATTGTAACCAGACTAGATAAAAAAAATAAAGATTAATTTCTTCATAGCCGTAGAAAGTCGCACAAACGGAGAAGAAATAAAAACGGCCGCTGTGTAACATGCAAGGCAATAAAAGCAGATGATTGCTTTTCTCCTGGCAGCGGGTGCAAGAATTAGCGTTGCCTGAGGTATGCATTGCGTATGCATTACAGTGTAATCGGAATAGAAGCATTTCGGCGCGAGACATCACTGCGGTTCGGGAGAAACGTTTGCATATCATATTTTGATTTATAGATTGATTTATTATTTTTTTCGTGATAATTTTGATTTGATCTATTCAACATATTTCTAGAGAATTAAGTGATTGATCTAAAGAGTTTGATTGATTAATTCCTCATAGATTTTGTTTAATCACGAAATTAGAATTTAATTAATTCTCGTCATTATTGATACAGTCAACTTGCGAAGCTTATAACTTTTGATCCGTAGATCTGATTGTGTTTATTCTTGTTGGGTTAGTTTCTAAATTGAATCTAGTTTCTACAGTAAAATTTTCACATCAATCCAACGGTTGGATCTCCGAAAATTTGCGATTTACCGAATGTCTATTAATATGTTTTTGTTGAATACGAGGCAATTATTTGATTCCGAATTGGGGTGAATTTTTAGTAGATTAAAAATTTGATTTTATCTTCCGTGCAATCATTCACCCCTCTATGATTGCTATATAAGTATATATCGATCCTACAAGTGGTATCAGAGCAATGTTTTATAATTAATCTTAACCGGTGATTAGAAATCATAGCAATATATAACACCACCTGCACATAGATACCACACACTCAAACCGTGCCCACAAAACAGTACACAATCGCTCACCTACCCCGACTTCGCAAACTACTCGCAAAGCCGAAAAACAGATAATCTGTCCCCTGGGACAGCAGACTTCAAACTAGCATAACTTGAGTTATAGGTCTCCAAATTAAGTAAAAGAGTACATTATCGCTAAGCTTAGGAAATTTCCTAGCTTTCTCTAAGTATTTGGAAAAGCTGATTCGGCCTCTAAAATTGTGTAATCTACAAAACATTACGTTCTGTCCCAATTACGTCACAGATTTGAATACGTTCGGTAAAACGATCATAACTTTGAAACGGCTGGGCGGAATTGGACGTTCTTGGTGTCCAATTAAAGGTATTGAAGTTATCTACAACTTTCTCAACAGGAGGCCGACCAAAATCCCAATCTAAAATTGCGAAAACTCAAACCCTAGGTCGCGTGCCCAATCTGTCCGAAGCAGAACACTATGCAAACTCTAGTTTTCATCAATTTCATCTAATTGCAGCACCACCTTTCGATCTAAAAACACCAAAACACCCTCTATCACAGCACCTAGTTCAACCCCAAGGATTACCCATAGCCATACCTTCGCCCGACGAACAACGAACCGACGAACGCCGACGATTCTCCTCCCAATTCTCCCGATCTCCTTCCTCGCTCCAAATCCGCTGGATCCTCATGGTTGCGGAGCTTCCCAACGGAGGGAAGCATGGAGAGGAGGGGTGTGGCAGCAAGGGGAGGCGTGGACCTTCGCTAGGGCCGGCTAGGAGGTGAAGGTGCATGGGAGAGGGAGAGGGAGAGGGGGTGGGTGGCGGCTAGGGTTGAGGAAGAGGGGGTGGGGCGCATGGGGAGGAGGTGGAGGCGCCCCAAGAGGGACTTTTGCTGGTTTCCCTCCCCTCATGGGCCCAAAAAAAACCCCCACCGACGGCCCAATTCATCCCCTTAAGGCCCAACTAGCTCCCGTTAGGCCCAAACTCCCAAAAACGGCATGAAAACGCGATTAAACCTCGTACCGTAAAGTTTTATTCTCTAATTTCATATTTTATAATGTCACACCATTCCGTAGTGTCAAAATCGCGAAAAACCCTGGGAATAGTACTAGGCCAGACCCAGCACTACGCGCGCGCCAAGCCCAACCAAAAATAGCGCCGCCAGTGAACCCAATCCTAACCCTAGCCACCGTGGTTGTGCGCTGTTGGATCTTGATCCTCTGGCCAGAATCAAGCCGCGTAGCTGCTCACTGCCAACCGTTGGATCGCATCACAATGGAGGGCCACGAGAGCGCCATGTCACCGGTCCGTATCGTCACCGGACTCCACCACCGGTACGGGTGTGCGCCGTGAAATCCGTGCCTAACTCGGCGTTCGTGACGGTATTTAAGGCGTGGGGTGTCGTCCGAGAACCGTTGTTTTGCATCGCCACTCCTGCCCTAGTCACGCGCACTGAGGAGCCTCGTGTTGCCCTAGAGGCCGCCATCCTTGCCGCTCCATTCCGCCATTCTCCGCCGCCGGTTGCCGCATTGGACCCAGATCTGGACGTGTTGAGACGAGGCGCTTCGAAGGAGATACTTCACTTCGCCAGAAAAGCACGCAAATGCCGTCAGCTGGGTTGTCGTTCTCGTCTCCGGTAGCCGACTTCACCGTGCCATCGTTGGGACTTCGCGAACTCCATGAACCATCGGATCTCCATCGAACGGCTCAAGTGCGTCCATGTAGGTGTCTCAGTGGTTTTATTGAATTAGATCCAAACAGTTAGATCTAAGATCCTAGGGTGTAGATTTTGCCACGTGGATGAAATCTAGTGACTTAGATTAAACCAGTTTAGACCGTTAGATCTAGTTTGAACACTGTAGATTAAGCCACGTAGATCTATAATGTTGCGTCTTAGATCTGATCTTGACCGTTAGAACGAGATTATGCGGCTCAGATTGACTCGCGTAGTGGTGCTAGGAGTATATCTCAATCATTCGATCTTGAATCAAGGTCATAGATGTGGCCACGCATCTCAGCCCGGGACTATCCACGTCGCTGCTAAATCGCGACGGTTGGATTAGATCTGAGCCGTAGAGTCTTGCATCAATGGTGGGATCTTGATGCGAGATTAGCCAACCAGAGCATGCCATGTAGGGGCACGAAATCCGAAGCATCGAAGGCCAGCCGCGCACGTGCTGACATCTGCGATGACTTGAATGCTGATTTCACTGGTGGGCCCACCCGTCAGCCAGCAAGCAGTGTGCGCGTGACGTCAGCAGTGACGTCATGATGACGTCACAGTGGAGCCCGCGTGTCAGATCACCCCATTGCGCCGTGCGATAACGTCGGCATGACATCATCCCGAGCAGGCCCACATGTCAGCGGGATAGAGTCGCATGGACCGGGTCCACGGGAGACCCCAACCGAACGTGGACCGAGTCCATGCACCGGCGGACGCAAGCGTGACGCAATAATTCGATTTTCTTTTAGAAAAATAATTCAGCCAAAAAGAAATTTGACGCTGACGTCATGATGACATCATTATTCCGAGTTTCCAGTAGAAAAATAATTCAATTAATTCGGATTTTCTTTTATTTGTATTTTCAAACTTTGAGTTGCTATAACTTTTGCGTTTGAACTCCGATTGAGGTGATTCCAGTTTCTAAAAATTTATAAAATTGTGCTCTATTTTGATTATGAATTCTATTTAATTTTTGGAGTTGAGTTGCTCTCTATTTTTGGTTATTTATTATTTATTTGTCCGTTTTGCGTAGACGTTGAAATGCTCGAAGGCTTCGAAGGAGAGGTCTTGACCCAAGAACAAGTCCAAGAATAGGAACAAGATCTTTTCCAAGGCAAGTTGTGCTTTGACCATATTGATCCTATTCACGAAATGTATGTTGATTTAAATTACTACATGCTAGTTTAAATTAGAATGATTTCAAGTAATTTGGGATTAGCTACACCCACTTGAATTATGCCACCTTGTTTAATTATTGTATGCTCTAAATTATTTTGTCATCCTAGATTGTGGATTAATAGTTGGACATTAATAATTTGCCAACATGGGTTATTTAGACCGGCAATAGTTTGCTTAGCCATGCTTCGTGTTATTGATATAATTTTGGAATGCAAACTCAAAACTGCTTAATGGACTATGGAATGTTTTTGAGATAGTGTGAGAATGCCACGTGATGATGTTGATATGTAGAAGCCTGTGTGGGTCTACATAGATGTTGAGTTATTGTTGACATGTGTTGCACAATAATCACCGGGGTGGGAAATGGTTTACACTGAGGCAAGTGGCAAGAGGCTATGTGCCAGGTGGGCCTATGTGGCAAATGGGTTGATGAGTGTGTGAGGGTTGTGTGCCAAATTGTTGAGAGAAGTCTTGCCTTGGTCAACTAAGGACTAAACCTTGCAAGAATTTGAACTGAGTCTAAAATACAACCACATGTCTGGAATGGGACAGACCTAGTTGAGTAAGTTACTAATAACTTGCATGTAGTACCTCGGGGTGATAGTTACACAAGGGTGTAGCTATACGGGGGAGCGTACCTGTGCTGCGGCTTGGTACCCATCCAACGGTATGTGTCGGTCCTATACTTCGGCTCTGTGTGATGAGAGTGATAGTGAAGGCAATACCTCGGGGTGATAGTTACACAAGGGTGTAGCTATACGGGGGAGCGTACCTGTGCTGCGGCTTGGTACCCATCCAACGGTATGTGTCGGTCCTATACTTCGGCTCTGTGTGATGAGAGTGATAGTGAAGGCAATACCGGGGAGGTTCACATGTTAAGTTAGAAATTCCCGAAAGGCTTTGTTACGGTTAATCGCCTGTGTGGTGAGCGACTGTATCTTGTGGGTAAAGTGTATAACCTCTACAGAGTGTACAACCTATTCAAATAGCCTAGTCCACGGTATTGGACATTGCTCGGGGATTACAGCCAAGGGTTAGACTTTCATAAAAATAACTTTGGATGGTGGATACTTGGTATGGGAATGTTGAAACTGGTTAAGGATGATAAATGCTTCACTTGAGAAATTGATTATGAAAGTTATTACTATTATTATTGTTTTACCGCTTTTCAATCTAATATGAACAATTGTGAATGTTGCTTTACTGAAATTAGCCATACCGCCTGTCTATTGGAATAAGCCATTCATATAGTAATAGAAATGCATTCTATGTACAATTTGTTGAGTGCTTTATGTACCCACCCTTGCAACAACACAAATATCAGTTGAGAAAGAATCAACGCCAGCACTAGAGGAGGAGCTTCAGGAAGAGCCAACGAACTAAGGAGTGAGCCTAGTCAGTTGCCTGTGGCATATTGGTTGGCGCCATGAGTTTATTTATTTCCGCTGCAGTTTATTTGTTGAAACTTAGCCCTGCGAGGCGTATCTTTCTAAGTTGAGCATAAGATTAACTCAACAGTTTGATTTAATAAAGACTTTATTTAATATTCCAGTATGTATGATTGTGGTATTCATTTGTGTTGAGACGGTGTGCACTATAGTGATCCTGGACTAGAGTGTAATACACTGAGGGTCCAGGTTTGCACATTTGGGTCCCGACAAACGAACTATTGTATTTTTTTTTCTAAAAAACATGCGTGCGTGTATTTATTTTCGTCGTTTACTATTCGAGTTTCTATCTTTTTCGTTCTGCTCGTTTTGCTTTGTTTGTTTCTGTTCAGGACATTCATCGATGATCAGAGCAAAAAGAAGACAAAAACAAAAAGAAGACAAGTCATTCATTTGATGATTTTCTTCAATTCATTCAAAGCAACAAACACAAAGTTTTTACAAAGAGGGTTACGCTTCGTCGAGCTTGGCATCCTGGATAGTTGATAATTCTTCCCTCACCGCATCTAGCTCGGCCTCAAGGTTGAGAACTCGCCGTCAAGTTTGGCGCCCCTCTTGTGCTGCTTGGCGAAGTCGCTTTGCCTCCTCTCTGTGCTCCCGCATAGCTTGGCTCAGCTCCTCCACCTTCTTCTCCAAAGCTGCCTTTGCCAACTCGCTTTGGAAGAGTTGCTCTTTGTAGTCTATGACAGACTCCTCAGCTTTGCGTCGTATCTCCTCGTCCGAAGCCCTTAGCTCGGCCAGCTTTTGCTCGAGCTCTGCTATTTTAGTGTTTTGCTCGACACTGTGCCTGGCTAGGATCTCGGGAGATACTGTCGCTGCCCAGAAGTCGACCATAGTCGCATCGAGCACCTGCAAGAAAGAATGTGGTAGCTCTTGCTCGTTGCAAAAAGAAAAGACATTGGAAAATAAGATGCCTTACACAACGGAGGCGGTTGTGCAAGTTCTCCCGGACTTGCTGAAGGACCTCCTCTAACTGAAGGTCTTTGGGACTCTCCGTGGTGGCCTTTGGGGGAGATAATTCGTCCTCCCCCCAAGCAGGCACTTCGCTCGGGGGTACCCTATCTTCCTCTTGACCCCGAGCATCTGTTATGCTCGGCGGTGCAAGGGACTGCTCCGGGCAGGGTAGTTTTCGCCGGAGCAGGATCCTCCCGGGGATGCTCTTCCTCTGGGGCATTAGGGCCCAACTCCTGAGCAACCTCCTTGCTCGAAGAGTGGTCCTAGCCTTCAGCCACGCTCGGCTTCAGAGCCTCGAGCTGTTGGCCTTCTTGGGGAGCAATTTCCCCCAGGGCATGAGGCACCCGGAGGTGCGGGCAAGCTCTTTTTCTATTACAGATTGGAGCATTTCATCAACCATCCTTCCAAAATCCAAAGCTTTTCCACTAGCTATTTCGCCCACAACAGCAGTGTGGGGTTAACTCGATATTCAAAAGGGAGAAAAGTGGAAAAAAAGAACGACAAAGTTACCTTCATCGAGTTTTCCGCCTTCGTCCTTGGAATCTTTGGACAATTCAAAACTGCTAATTTCTAGTTTACAATAGCTTAGGAATTTGCCCGAATTACATATCCTCGAACTGTCCAAAAAACGTGGACAATTCGACTACTTATTTATAAATATGTCATTTCAACATATTTATAAACAAACAACCTCGAATGGGAGATGCATAGGTTACGCATTCACCAAATCAAAAATTAATTTAATTCCTAGTGCAATATTGAAGGGATTTGTAGGAATGCTCAACTTTTGAAGAAAACCACAAATGAGAGGAAATCTAGCTCCTCAGTTAGGGTTTCAATTAACTTTACCCTCAAACCACTATCTCCTCCATGATTTCATAATTTCTCACCCATATTGGTTTCAACCATATCACTAATGACAGATAACACATTCATCAAATCAAAATCGAATTTATTAATGCAAAATTCAAAGGATTTGAAGGAATGCCCACCTTTTGAAGAAAGCCACAAATGAGAAAAAATACAGGGGAAATCTCCTCAATCTAGAGCTTCAAATTACCCTCTTCACACACATCCTCAAGAATTTTATATTTTTTCACCCAAGTATAAGTTTCAACCAGAGTATGTGTTTTTTTGGGGCAACAACGGTATTTTTTTGCCTCTAGAACACCAACGAAGGAGAGTTCATCCCGAGGGTACGTATAAAAACCTAGCGAGGCTCATCACAATCGGTTCTAAACAAGAATTATGTCATCTTATGCTAGATTATTTGATCATTTCATCTGCTTCTTTTTGAATTTGCATCACTGACGGTTACATACCCCCCTTCCTCTAGTCTGCATTCAAAAAGGCAAATAAATCTAGCATGCTTAATGCTTTGTTCCATATTGTAGAACTGGAACGAGGGGGAATATTGACTGATGGTTGTGACATTTCTAAGTTTGGAATTTGGGACCTACGGAAAGTTTTGGGAATAATACTTTTGGGGATTGGATAATTCTCGATAAAGACTATTATACCCTGGCCGTTGGTACAGACCGACCATGCATGCCCTTCGATGATGTTCCCAAGGAAGACCCTCGGCTAGTCCGCTCGATTGGACTAGGCCTAATGCTCACCCATGAGCATATAAGCTTTCCTATGAGCATTCAAGCTCATCCGCGAGCGCCCAAGCATGCAAGCTCAGGAACGTGCGAGGATCGGTCAGAGCAGGGGATCTCGAGCATGATCGGAAGGTCGTGCTCGCCCCACAACGTCCAAATAGCGGTAATTACACCACGATCTGGAGCCGTTATCCCCCTTGGATGAATTGAGGCGGGGATGTCACTTCGGAGAAGTCACGCCAGAACACAGATGCGCGGGAGCACATCCGTGACGAACTGTAAACAAGATTCACATACATTCTGTACGAGATTCACAGCAATAGCAAAAAACCACTAGAGTAGAGTTATTATCTCCACAGTGAGATGCCCGA
Source organism: Rhipidocladum racemiflorum (assembly GCA_036346355.1). Lineage (NCBI taxonomy): Eukaryota > Viridiplantae > Streptophyta > Magnoliopsida > Poales > Poaceae > Rhipidocladum > Rhipidocladum racemiflorum. The sequence goes on from CM070582.1 coordinate 42,731,351, forward strand.
ACCAGTATAAGCCCCTCTGTCCACATTTTGAGTGTCCTATCTTTCTCTTAACGAGCATTCTTCAAACGCAAACCCTACACAGAAAAGGGGCTCTGTTGATTCCTCATTCAACAAGTAAGCTCGGTGGGGAACTGTTTCCCAATCGTCGACAAACCAGTCCTATTTTCCCGACTGTGATGAGGGAGCACCCTCCTCACTATCAGTTCCTTTCTAGAACCGACACAGATAATATCACATTATCTGTGATGGTTTTAGATAACAACAGACTGTGATGAGGGGGGTAAAACCGACTGTGATGAGGGACTCCCCTCATCACAGTCGGTTTTTATCTAAAACCAGCATAGATAATGTGGTGTTATCTGTGTTGGTTCTAGAAAGGAACCGACAATGAGGAGGGTGCTCCCTCATCACAGTCAGTTCTAGTTAGAACCGACTATGATGAGGATTTTCATCACAATCGGTTCTTGTATATAATCAATTGTAATGACTCTGTCTTGAAAATTTGTGACATATCATAATCGATTTTTTCGCAAAAATTAGAAACCAACACAGATGAAGCGATAGTGATGTCCTATTCTGTAGTAGTGACAATGCCTTTTAGCAAATTACCACAAATTTTGTGACGCCCATCAACAAATAATCGGTTTTCAGTATCCTTGAGCAAATGCTAAAATTTTGCGGTGCCCCAGCCAATTTTACTAATACCAAGATATCTTAAAACAGTTCGTCCAAAGAAGATTATCATAGTTTTACCCTAATCCAATTGAAATTATCAAATGTTTTGTAACTCTACAAAAATTAGAAAAAGGTGATGCTCCATGGAGTTTTAGATATTATCTTCATCCAGTTAAAATTCTTAAAAAGTTTATCAACAAAAAAAAAAGTAATGTGCAATATTGTGTAAAATGCGTGGCCCGTGCAGCGCATGGGTTGATGACTAGTAGTACTAAGACCATCTCCAACCATATTCCCTTCATTTCATTCCCTTCCCTATTCCCTTTACTCATTTCCATTCCTTTTATTTCCCCTTATTTCCAACAGATTCCCTTTAAAGAGAATTGTATAGGGAAAGGAGAGAGAATCCCTTGCTAGAGGGAATGGGAGAGAGAATCCCTTCACGAAGGGAATGCTGAAGGGAATCTGTTGGAGCGCTGAAGGGAATGGAAATCCCTTCGCGAAGGGAAATAACGAGGAGAAGGGACACGGTTGAAGATGGTCTAATATCAAAACAATCGCATTCATGCTATGAACTAGCAGGGCCGGTCCTGGTATTTTAGGGGCCCGGGGCGGAAACTTATATGGAGGCCCTATCCATCTTCTCATATATATATATATATATATACATATATATATATATATACATATATATATATATATATATATATATAGTCTTATAAGCACACATCATTGATGAAATTAATATTCGATGCACAAAAATTACTTCTATAGAACACTTTAAAGTTTATGAAATGACAAATGTAAATTGTAATCATAAACACTTACTTGGCACTTGGCATCATCTTAAAAAATTTCTTCTAACATTTTGTGATACAAAGTCATCAATTATACTATTGATATCAATCTCGTCCAATAACTTCTTCTCGATGCATAAAGTCGCCAAATTATTTAACCTTTCTTGAGTCATTGTTGATCTCAAATAGTTCTTCAACAATTTCAATTTTGAAAAGCTTCTTTCAGCCGATGCAACAGTCACAGGCACAGTAAATAAGATTCGATAAGCAATGGAGACATTAGGATAACAATCCACATCTCTAATATGCTCGAAAATCTCTATAGCAGACAATGCGCCATCTGGCAAAGTGAATTTCATAATCTTTAATTCAGAAATAAGATCATATACTTCAACATCAGATGAACCATCATGAGAGAAAGTGTCTGCAAATTTAGTGCAACACTCTTCAAGTTCACTATCATTTAATGACTTCAGGGTGCTTGAGCTCAATAAAAATCCGAATATATCTTTAAACACCATGAGTTCTTCGAATCTGGTTTTCAAAGAAGTGGTCGCCATATCAACCAAAACAGCTGGCGCACGGCAGATTGGTCACGTACCCGGTTATCCTAGCGGCTGGCGTGTTGGTCCTGGACTCCTGGTCCTCCTCGTGGCTCGTGGAAACTCTCTGTCCGAGTCCCTCTAGTCTTTCCTCAATTATCCTCACGTAATCACGTTCTCCAAATTGGCAAGCGTTCATTGCTAAACAGCCCAAGTATTGAAGCATATACATACTTGTATGGGCCGGCACCTGGGGCCCTTGACTTTTGGGGGCCCGGGGCGGCTGCCCACCCTGCCCCCCCCCAGGGCCGGCCCTGTGAACTAGTAACCCTTGGACAATGACTTGTACGGAAAACTAAATAGACGACTAACTTTACTGGATCGAGTCATGAGTGGCGAAGAGTTGCCGTCGTTGCAAATAAATTCCAGACCGTAGACTAGACTGAACAGAAACAACTTCTCATGTTCTACTAGAACACCATTTCTGCATCTTATTGAGCTGGATCGAGTCTCACGAAGGAATCTAAGCCAATTAAGACCCGGCAAGGAATTTGAGACTTTTTAACATTTTTAGGTAGTACTATTTTTGGTACATCTTATTTAGCACTATCTTAGCACTATTTTTTGTACATCTTAGCACTATCTTGAAAATCATAAAAACACCTCTCTTATTTCAAACAAAATAAGGAGCATGGGTCCACTGACTCCACTCTTAAAAGAACTTTTTAAAGATTTGATTACTCTATGGGCATCAATAATTCAACCCTCTTACCTTTGTTTTAAAATTGTTCAGCATATTGGACTTTTTACGCTCATTCTCTCTCCTAAATTTCAGAAGTTGCATTACTTCAACGGGCACAATGTCTTTTAGCAAATTACCACAGATTTTGTGATGCCCGTCAACAAATAATTGATTTAAGTGTCCTTGAGCAAACGCTAAAATTTTGTGGTGTCCTAGCCAATTTTACCAGTACCAAAATATCTTCAAACACAGTTCCACCAAAAAAGGATTATCATAGTACACCATAATTCTAATCGGATCCTAACACAGTTATCTTTAGAATCTCAACATCTGAGAAGTTACGGAATCAAATCGTAGAAATTTCATAAATAAAGCTGCATAATATGTAGTTAGTTAGACTCAGCAATAACTTTTTACCACACGACAGTGCTACACTTATTCTTAGGAATAAACTAGTTACATGCCCGTGCGTTGCTACGAAAAACAAAATTGATAACGAAAAATAAAGATTAAAAAATAAAAAAAATTATTTCACAAAATCAAACATCTATCTTTAATGCTTCGTTTCTTGCGAAAGCTGGCTAATTAAAGCAACGCTTCGTTTCTTGCGTAGGGCAATTAAGCAAGGCAATTAAGAAGGGCAATTAAGCAGGGCAATTAAGCGGCAATTCATGACGTGAGAAGAACAGACCACTGCCACAAAGTGCTGCTTTAGAATAGTAGAGATGAATGAATATAGTACATAGTAGGTCGAGTCGCACGCGATGCCACGTCAGGTAAAATTGGGTCCGAGCTTCTTGTCATAAAAAATGTAATTATGGTTTTTTTGGTGGTGTTTTTTTCAAAAAAAATTATCTGACTAGGAGCCGTCAGCGAATCTGCGTAACCACGGTGTCATCTATGACAAAAACCACTGGAGGACCTGTTCGTGAATTTGCGAAAGCAAAAAACATAATTTTGGTTTCCTTTGTGGTGTTTTTTTTAAAAAATTGACTGGCTATAAACCGTTGCCGAATTTGCAAAACCACGGGAAAAGACTTATCCGCGATTGGAGGACCTATTCGTGAATTTGTGAAAGCAAAAAAACACAATTTTGGTTTCTTTGGTGGTGTTTTTAAAAAATTTGCTGGCTGTAAACTATCATCGAATTTGCGAAACCACATGGAAGGATATATCCGCGATTGCAAAAAAAACCTATGAAGGACCCGTTCAAGAATCTATGGAATGATGGAGTTTTTTTTGCAAAAAACTCGATAGAAAGACCTGAATGCAAAATAACGAGTCTGCATGACCAAGGCCTGTGCCATGGATGGAGGAGGCGGTAATTCCTCTTCTTGCGCTTCCTGCTTGGCTTGCGATCCACTGGGACCACCCACCGGCGCGCTTGAATGTTGAGTCCGATGACTCCGAGACCCCGAGCACATCGGGCTAGGAGGCACCAGATCGGGCACTTCCTCTGCTTGGTCACGGTCCTCATGGGCAGCGCCACCTGCCATGAGCGCACACGTGTGGAGCGTCTTTTCGACATCCTATTACACACAATGACTGAGCAATATGCACAACAAATAGAACAAAGGCTCGGAAGGGACATAGGACAAACACAAGTAGACCAGTTTTGCATTCTTAAATCCACAATTAGAAATTATGAACACATAAGAATGCAGGCAACATAAATTGATTCACAATTGCGATAGTATTAGAGATGACAGCTTGGTACGTCTTAACGTACGTGAGAGTCTTGTTTACAAGGGTCATCGGTCACCATTGCACATTCCCACCAAGTCCTTTACAACCAAATGTATAGCTTCCACTCACCCATATTTACAACAAAATAAGCATGGTACAAATACTCTTCGTCAAGACCTAATCATCGCCATCACCGGTAGCGACATCGGGAACATCCAAAGCAACAGGCGGTGAGGATGGTTCAGCAGCCATCATTAGCTCATACTCCCGCCTGCCAAAGACGATGTTTCTCCCTTGAACCGAGTTCACAAATGCACTTAGGAGAGCGGCTGTGACACGGCGTCCTCGGCCTCCCACCGACATCCGAGCATGACGGATGACAAGGCGGTGCAAGCCATACGGGTGTGGAAGATCCTCAACCGGTTCATGAGCACTGTATTCCCTGAACACAATTTCGTCCGAGAAGAAACAGTGTTGGAGAGGCGGTGCCATGTGCGTTTCCAGTTGAGATACTCGGCGACGAGCAAGCATTAGCTCATCATGAAGGCGTAGGAGGTACCGATCAAAGGACCTCACTAGGCCAACAACCCATGCAATCGCCGGATCCATAGCGGCATTTACCGGTGCATAGATGTTATCCAGACTGCCCGGCTCACGAGAGGGATAGTAGGGGAATAACTGCGCGAACTTCGGGACATCGTGGCGAAGGCGAAGAATTGTGACGTACGCTCCATCAAGCACGTCCACCAAGGGACTCGGCACCATCCCATGGTAGCATCTGTTAGTGTTATGCCCTTGAGGCAATCATATAGATGATTGTAGCAAGACTATGTTTATGAATAATAATATGATTATTGGTCCAATGAATGTATATCATTATATTGATCAGCAAGTATGTGACTTGTTTATGAAACTCTTTACTTATTGATATAATTCTATAAATATCTCTGATCAGATATCATCGTATAGGACAACGATGAATAGATCAGCACATGTACTGATCAATGATCATGTTTCATAGATCATGGGATATGGAGATATCATCAATACATTGTGAATGCATGTTGAATAACATGGGTTAGATAGACCCACAATGAGACACTGAGAATGTAACATTCTTTTGTGTCATCATTGTATCTCATATATAGTAGACATATGATCTTTAGACCTAAGATTGTGTCGAGTCCCGAATGTGCAAATTTGAACCCTCGGTGTTTTCCACACTAGTCCAGGATCACGCTAGTGCACACCGTCTCAACATAGATAAGTATCACAATCATACACAGTGGAATAATAATTAAAGTCTTTATTTTATTTAAAGTATAACTGGTTGAGTTAACCTTATGGTTAACTTACAAAGATACACCTCGCAGGGCAAAGTCTCGAATAAATAAACTGCAGCGGAAAAGTAAAGAAGACTCGTGGTGTCCAATCAATGTGCCATAGTCAACTGATTGGGCTTGCTCCTTAGTTCGTAAGATCCTCCTGGTACTCCTCCAGAGCTGCCGTGGATTCTTCCTCAGCTGATGTTTGTGTTGTTGCAAGGGGCCGGTACACACATCACTCAGCAAGTCATGCATAGAATGCAAGTCTAATATCTACATGCATGGCTTATTCCAAATGAAGGCTAAGTGATCATTTCGCAGTAAATAACATTTACGAATAGACAGAATTGATTGAAAAGAAGTAAAACAATTATACCAATAATAACTTTCACAGTAAGTGCTTAAGCATTTATTGTCCTTAATTAGTTTCCACATTTGCATAACACAAAACCCACCATCCAAGTTTATTTTATGAAAGTCTAACCCTTGACTGTAATCCCCGAGCAATGTCCATTGCTGTAGATTCGGCTATTCGAATAGTTTTGACATTTTGTAGAGGTTATACACTTTACCTACAAGATACAATCAAACACCACCAAGGCGAGTGACCGTAACAAAGCCTTTACAATACTCCTTCTAGACCCAGTACTGCCCGCTAAGATTTCAACACTGAAGGGTTACACCACCACAACAGGGCCCCCCTCTTGCGCCATGTGAGTTTTCACCCGTACACCCGGAACCCACACCACCACAACAGTACCGAAAACTAGACATCATAAATTAATCATCTAGGTTTGTCCCATTCCAGACTTGTGGTTGTATGTTAGACTCAGTTCAAATTCTTACAAGCTTAAGTCCTTAATTTGACCAAGGCAAGACTTCCAAAAAAGTCCACAATATCCAAATCATTAATACCATGCGACCACCCGAGTGCCACACCTGGCCCACCATAAACATTCTTGCCACTTGCCTCAATCTAAATCATTTTATCCCCTAGTTGATTACCATGCACCACGTGCCATCAACATCATCAATAACACATCACATCTTTTATAAACACGTTCCATATCTCATTAAGTCAAGATTAACATTTAGTATTCCAAAATAGGGTCATTGACACGTTGCATGACTAAGCATACTACATAGGATCTATTCACCCATGTTGGCAAGTACAATAAGGTCCAACTATTAATCCACAACTTAGGGTGACAAATGATTCATGGCATACAATTATTATAGACAAGGTGGCATACAACAAATAGGTCGCATATATATTTCCCAAAATTAATTGAAATCGTTTTAATTAAACTAGCATGCAATAATTTAAATCATCATAATTTTTAAAGTGGGACCAACATAATCAAAGCAGAACTTGCCTTGAAAAAGCTCTTGGTTAAGCTCTGAACCTTCTTCTTGAGTCAACACCTCACCCTCGAAGCCTTCGGGCAATTCAACGTCCACGCGTAACGAATAAACAAACAATAAATATCCAAAAACAAAGAGCAACATAACTCCAAAAGTCCAAATAAAATTCATAATCAAATATAGCACAATTTTACAAATTTTTAGGCTCTGGAATCACCTAAATCGCAGTTCAAACGCAAAAGTTATAGCAATTCAAAGTTTGAAATAATATTAAAAAGAATAAACCGAATTAAACGAATTATTTTTATACGAAAAAGTCGAATTAATTACGTCAGCTGACACGTGGCGCAACCAGTGCGGCCACATCGCTTTCGGCGCATGGAATCGGTCCACGGCCGGTTCTGGTCTACCGTGGACCTGGTCCACTGAGCCTACCAGACACTGACATGTGGGCCCGCCTAGGATGACGTCATTACTGACGTCACAAAGCCCGACTCATTCCGGCTAATAGGTGGGACCCACCGATCGATGATGTCATCGCTGACATCACCCACGCGCAGGTTGTGACGCTGACATGCGGGCCCGATGCTGATGTCACGGGTGACGTCAGTGCGACCGACACACTCTACCGCGATGCCTCGAAGCCCATGCTGCTGCGTGGCACAATCTGGTTGGTTGGCTAAGCGGCAAGATCTAACCGTTAAATTAAAATTCGATGATCCAGATCATATCTATCTCGCACGGATAAGGCGCTACGTAGTTTGTCCCGGCGCTTGACACGTGGGTGCATCTGGACCGTACACTACTGATCCAATGGCTGCAATTTATCCGAACCCATCTACGTGATTCAATCTGAGCCATTCAATCCTAAATATACGGCTGAGATCCAATCTAGTTCACTCGGTAGGATACGCTATGTGGCTCAATCTGGTGCGTTAAATCAAGATCCAACGGCTGCAAACAGATCAATCCCAAAGTTACGCGAATTGATCTGTACTGTTCGATCTAAATCGGACGGCTAGGATTAGATCTAAACACCGCAAGGGTATGGACACGTGGAGAGTTATTTGTGCACCTATGCGTTTCAATCTAAGTCACAGATCTAAAGATCCAACAGTTTAGATTGATTTGATCTAAAGCATTAGATTGCAACTACGTGGCACAATCTAGTACGTTGGACCTAAATCTAACGGACAAGATTGGATCTGGACGGTACGAGTGGGTGCGCACGTGGCGTTACCTGGACCAAAGGATTTTGATCAGACGGTTGACCGAGCTCGCGATGCTCCGATGAACCACGGTAGTGGAGTTGGCCGGTGCTAGGAACGATGACCAAACCAACGCATTTTTGTGCACTTCCGGTGAGGTGAAATACCAGGATGAATGCGTCTCGCCTTGAAGACTTGAATCTGGAACTCTCCCGGCGATAAACGGCTTGACGGCGGTGGAATCCGGTAAGAACCACGGCGGCGCTGTGTTGCACAGTCGGTGAGAAATCACGGGCAAATGGCAGCGGCTCGGAGGTCAAAACCTAGGTGTGGGTGCTCAGTGCCCACAAGCGATTACGGTGGGGTATTTAATACCCTCGGCATCCGTGAAAATCGTGAAGCCCTAACAAATGCGGTGGCAACGCGGCAGCAGTCTGACGAGGTTTCGGGAGGTGACATGGCGCCATTTCACACGTACACGCATCACGCGATCAACGGTCCGCAACACTGCACAACGCAGCTCCCTCTCGGCCGTTGGATCGAGATCCATAGATTCCAAGCATGTGCGCACGCGGCGTCCTCCTAGCCGTAGGATCACGATCAGACGGCCACGGGTTAGGGTTTTTGGATAGGGTCATAACGGGTCGGGTCCATGTGGCTCGGCCCTTTAGGGTTTCCCTATTTTCTTTTGATTTTATTATTTAAAATACTTCTTGTAATTCAAATAAAAAGAGAAAAATACCAAAATTATCAGAAAAAATCCAGAAAAAAATTCTGGAAATTATTTTGAGACATTTTGAACTCAAATAAAATATTTCCAACAAAACTTTATATAAAATTTTCCAAAAATATAAATAATCCAATAAATGACTTAATTTAATTTAATTCCAGAAAATTCTAAAAATTCAAATAACTCAATAAATTCAATAAAAGCAAAAAATTGGGTTGCTACAGATTGTCACATTCCCTACATGTGTAATAGTTTATCTTGGGGTTACCAAACACCATTTCCTAACTGGATAGTTGTAAAGGTAGCTTTCATGTTTATTATGAAACATGCAGAGGGAAGTGAACAATCAAGATGGAATTTACCACTCCAATGTAATAGAGATATATGTCTAGGCTACTCGTGTGATATGATTAAGGAAGTGCATGACCATGCCGTGATTGAGGAGTCAATCACAACTTATTAACATATCATGGATACGGGAGATGGATTGAATTGTCAAAGGATGACATGCTTCTCGCCTTGAGTTCAATCTTCATATAGTTTGGCAAAGGGATTATTACATGAGTACTTTCATAGGTTCTGTCTAATTTGATAATGGTATGTTTGGAGTTGGCATGCCCTGCAAGGAGCCGCTACCAACTATTGGATTGGAAAAGGGTTTTTGAATCCATGTCCAAATGTACGTGAACCTACATGGTCACATACTTGACGGGCTAGGACACAATAATTTAAATTGGATCCACACTTAATGGACCTCGTGGGCTTAGCGCGTTGATGGGTCCTAGCTTAGGGTTTCACCTCATGGCTATATAAGGAGTGGAGGAGAGTGGGTGCATGGTGTACCTTTTTCCTGCGGTTTAGAAGTGTTTCACCCAAAACCATAGCCTCCTCCTCTCGTTGCCCCTGCCGAGCGACCAGGTGCTTGCACACCGACGCACGGCGTTCCACCCCCTAATGTGTGGACTGCTGTGGTGATGCTGCTGCAACTGCGGCGTGGGAGGACGATCCACTTCATCAAGTGCAGCGACTGTGGCGTGGGAGGACGATCCACTACATCAAGTGCAGCGACTGTGGCGTGGGAGGACGATCCACAGTGAGGCGAGGATGATCCACTACATCAACGCGCGAAGGATTCCGCAATTGCGTTTTTAGTGGTAATCTAATCTATGATTCCCTTCTTGCGAGTAGCTTTCTGGTTATGTGGTAGAAATTTTTTTAATTTATGCTAGTGTAGCATACTGCATTCCTCAACAGCATCAAGTAGCTTCTCTATCATGACGCCCATGAATAGTCAATTCCGCGATGTACGATGACGAGGCTGGGCTGACTCTAGCACGTGAAATGAGGTACTCTGGCTGGAACGGAAATCTAGCTCTCCACATCATGTCCCAAAGGACTGCTTGCACTGTAACGCCCTGTAATTTGTAATTAGTTGATTAAGTGCCTAATCTTGTTTCGTCGCTTATTTGGTTCTTAATTTGGAGTTGGTCGCGTCAGGGTTCAATCGCTCGAACTATTTCGATCGATTATAGCCCAAAACCCTAACTTGAGAATCCATTAGAAATCCTTAGTAACCTAAACTCTAGAGCGACAGTACCGTCGGCTGAGGGCCAATACTAGCAGTACTACCGCCCCTTGGGAGCGGTAGTGCTGGTCGAGCAGTCGTGCAGGGGTCATGGCGCCCATGCCGCTGCCCGACTTGCCCGTTGCCACCTCGCCGGTTCTAGGGGCTTCTCCCCCTCCCTATTAGGCCCCCAGCCTCCTCACTCCCTCTCTCACTCTCCCCTTCACTCTTTGAAGGACCATGTGAAGGTACATCCATGTTTTTGATGAGTATTTGACTTTATTTGAGCAAGGTGTGCTTAGGTATGAGTTTGATTTAAATTGGAATTCAAAAGGAAGCAATTTGAGTTGTGTCAGCTTCTTGCGGTACTACCAGTCTATGGCTGGCGGTAGTACCAACATGATAAATGAGACATGATTAATTGTGAGCAATTGAATGATTATTGCATATTGTTGTTGAACAATGCTATGTGAGGTGGTTCTTTGTCTTTGATGGTTGCAAGCCAGTATTGCGTGACAACGAGGCTTTGAGGAAAAAATGCCTTGTTCCAGTGGTGAGCTTGATACATCTATCTTTCTTATTATTTTCTGGGAGAAACAAACAGATTATTGAGGAAATTTCTAATGTACTGTTTTGATCATGTAGTGTGATGTAGAGATGGTGACCGGCACTAGGTGAGGTGCGTCGGAGGTCTGAATGGTTGGGGATCGCGAAAGATGACCGGAGACAGAGTCAGTGCAAGCCAAGGAGGCAAGGGAACAGACTGGATGCTACCTTGGAGCTACTCGGATCAAGGAAAACCGTTGGATCGCGGTTTAGAGGATGGAGTAGCGGTCAAGTTAACTTAGTGAATAAAACCCGGTTGTTAGTGGGTTTCGGGTTAGCCCAATAGAGAAGTGTTTTGGATCAAATCTCGGCTCTTGGAGGTTAGCTTAGGATTGAAGCAACCCATCCAAGTGTGGAGGATGACTCCTTTTCACTATAAATAGAGGGGAGGGGTGTGCTCTCCCCTAAGTTTATAAGAGGAATTCTTGTGTTGCTTTCATGAAAGCTTTGCCCACTTAGTTGTGAGGCTTTGGAATTTCTCCTCTCCAAGCAATGCGAATTTAATTTTATGCAATTTAATTTCAGTATTTAAATTTCATATTTACATTATCGCAATTTAATTTATGCAAGTTGGATTTGCCTCCCCTCATTCTACTTGCTCGTGCTTCTTCTTGTCGAAGATGAATGATTGATTGGATGAATTTTCTCTCAAATCAAATCCCAATCCTCTGGGCAAACTTGACTTCATCTTTGCGAGAAACAGATCTTTTGGCTCTTCCATGAAGATTTTTTTTGTTGATCATGTTTGAGGTTTCTATACAGCCTCTTTTCGCTGTCTGTTTTCTCTGTGCAGCAGTAATTGTTTATTTGATAGAAAATTCATATGATCTTATATTGGGGTGATTCTTGTTGCCAAAGTTGTGTGACTTTCATACCTATCATCCCCCAAAGCGGGAAGTTCATATGAATTTTATTTTTGGAGCTGTGAGGATTTTGCCGAGCCCCAAATTTTTAGCCTGAGTTCTTTGTGTGGCAAAGCTTATTATTTTCATCATACTTTTAATATGGACGATCTGGATCCTATTTTTTGTGGGTAGCTCTAAGACTGCTTTATCTTATCATATAAAAAATTTTAAATTCAAATGAGTCATAGATTTAGAGATATCACTTTTAATTGAGTTTCTTTTGTGCTGAAAATTTACTTTGCTTTTCAGAAACAGCAAATCTTATTTTATTTATCTCTTTTTTCCTAAAGGTGATTTTGAATTTATTGTTTTTTTGGTGGACTCTCAACACTAGTAGTACCATATAAAAAATGCCTATGACTATATGAGCCACGAATTTTTATTCATGACAATTTTATTAGGGGGTGTGCTACTATCTTTTTGATGATCCATGTTTACTCTTGATTCTTGAGAGTATCTTCCTTGTTTTGATTATTTAACTTGGTTCTTGGGGCTTGGTGTTGGAGAAAGCATCAATTTTGTCCAAGTTGTGGGAATTTTGGAATTGGGATCATTCACCCCCCCCACCTTTGATCGCCATCTCGATCTTTCACTCTCACTCGATCTCCCTCACTCTCCACCCGAGCTCCCTCTCTCTCCGATGGTTCTGACCTTAAGGAGCAGAAGGAGGTCAATCCTCAAGGTGTGGAGCAGCTCCCTCAAGCCCTAGGCAAGTCTCAAGGTGGGTAGAATCAAACCCTAGATCAATCCATTTAGTTTTGAGCTCTAAACCCTAGTTCTTCCTTTTCTGTCCTTTTCAATCTTTTAGTTTAACCCTAGAAAACCTAGTTAGTGAGGCCAATCTTTGTTTGGCTAAGCTCCTAGACCTAGGGTAAACCCAAAAGAATTAGTTAGCATGAAAGAATCGATTCAAAAACCCTAATTAACCCTTTTGTTAGATTTATTCGCTTAAAGGCCATTTCCGTGGGTTTTGTAGTTTCCTTTGGAAACCCTATCTCCAAAAGTCAAGAAAATGACTCTAGAATATATCCGATGCCGCTAGAGTTCGATTCTCGCAAAGGGAATCAAGTTTGGACTTGATTCGGGGCAAAAATCAAAATATGGCAGAAATTAGGGTTTTTGTGTGCAAAAGGATGGAACTTAGGTTAAGCGAACCCGAAACTTGGCGAGACCCATGTGAATGGGTCCCTAGCATCACTAGGAACCTAACCATGCGGTCGTTTCAAAGTTTTGACTTTGTTTGCGCAAAAACCTAAATTAGAAAACCCTAAGTTTGCTGGAAGGCCGACACTACCAACATTATCGGCCCGGTACTACCACTCGAGTGGTAGTACCGTGAATACAACGCCGGTAATTATTTTTCAGAGAGCACCCCTTCGGCCTCTGGCAGTACCAGACCTGGGGGACGGTACTGCCGAGTAGGGCGGCACTACCGGGCATCTGATGCCGGTACTGCCGGGCTCAAGGTTGGGTCTAGGTTTCTTTTTGTCTAGTTTTTCCCTCGCTTTCTAGATTTGTTTTTTTTGTATTTGTACCTTATTTGCCCTGTTTGATTCGTTCTTATTTATTCTTTTTGCCATTTCTTTTGATGAGCGATCGTGTATACGTTGACGCGTTGGAACCCGTCGACGAGGATCCCTACTACGTCCCTGAGGAGACATTCAACAAAGAGCAAACAGGCAAGCACCCCCTTTGATCATATTGATCCTATAATTGCAAAGTCTATTTTGATTTATCAAATTACTATGCATGCATGCAATTTCAGTAAATTTGCTATGTTGCGGGAAATTGGTAATGGTAACCAAGATTGACGGATTCCCTTAATAAATTTGGACAAGTGAACCTTGCTAAACCCTAGGTTAGGGTTAGACATTACGTTAAATGTCGAATGGAATATATCTGAATAGTACCTACATATGCTTAGTCTAGTAGTAGAACGGAATTGTTTGATCGGTGGTACAAATCAATCAAAATCTCTTTGGACACAAAATGGGTTTTGGAACGGTGGTTTTGATTAAAATGGTGGCTTCAGCTGAAATTGTCTATTTTGGTAAAAAAAAAATGGAAAGTAAAAAGAGAGTGGGTTTTAGACCGGGCGGACGAGTGGAGGTCTCGCCTGAGTCACCCTAAGGACCGAACTTGATGTTATTAACTGAACCACAACGTGCAACCACATGTGCTAGTATGGGATAGCCTTAACCTAGTATAGGAGTTGGAGTTTAACCTTGCATTCTGGTAGACTGAAGTAGTATAGACACTCCAGGTAAACGATGTTGTTCTAGGTACTCCCTCGTCGAGATGTCGGGGCCGGAGTATTCTAATACAACGGTGTATGTCTTGCTATGGAGTAAAGGACACGATGGGGTGCAAACCATCGTCGGAACTGTGTGTGAGCGAGATTGAAATAACTACCAGCATGTTAGGCGCAGTAGCTCCGGTCGCTCGGCAATACCGGCCCTTAGAGGGTGGTAGTGCCGGCCTCTAGGAAAAACTAGGGTTTGCAAAATTGGGATTTTACACAAATGAGTTCGAAACTTCGAGACGATCGCATGGTTAGGTTCCTAGCGACGCTAGAGACCCATTCACGCTGGTCTCGCCAAGTCTCAATTTCATTTGACCTAGTTTCCCCCTTTTCAGCACGAAAATCCTAATTAATACCAAATTTCGATTTTCGACCCGAATCGAGTTCATACTCGATTCTTTTTGCGAGAATCGAACTTTAGCGGCATTGGATATACTCAAGAGTCGTTTTCTTGACTTTTGGAGCTAGGGTTTCCAAAGGAAACTCCAAGACTCAAGGAAATGACTTTTAGGCAAATAAATTTGACAAAAGACTAGTTAGGGTTTTCGGATTTAATCTTTCGCGCTAACTAATTCTTCTTTGCTTAGCCTAACCCTAGACACTCAACTAACCAATGATTAATCTCTCTAATCAAGATTTCTAGGGCTAAACTAAAAGGAAGAAAAGGAGGAAAATAAGAAAACTAGGGTTTCGAGCTCAAATCTTGATGGATTGATCTAGGGTTTGATTCCACCAACATTGGGGCTTGCTTAGGGCTTGAGGAGGGTACGCCACACCTTTTCTTACCTTGTCTCCTTGCTTCTTGGGCTTAGCTCGGCCGAGAGGGAGAGGAAGAGAGGGGAACTTGGGGGAGGAGAGGAGAGATCAAGTGCGGGAGTGAGCTAGAGAGGGGAGAGCGAGTGAGGGAGAGAGGAGAGGTTGGGAGGCTTAAAGAGGGAGAGGAGGAAGCTCCTAGAACCGGTGGGCTCGCCCAACGGGCAGCCCGGGCGGCAGTATGGGTGCCGTCGCTCTGCCCGACTGCTCGGCCGGCACTACCACTCCCAGGGGGTGGTAGTGCCATTGGTCCTGCAGTACTGGCCTCTGGCTGGCAGTACTGCCACTCCAGCTGTGAAAACTTTTATTTCTTCGTGAATTTGCTTCGGAGCTCGGAATTTCTTTTGAAGGGTTTTTTTGAATAGGCCTAAGGACTCCAAAGGAAGGCTCTAAAGTTTAGGTCGCTAAAATTTTTCTAGTGAATTCACGAGTTAGGGTTTCGGGCTATAATCGATTAAAACAATTCGAGCGATTAAACCCATACGCAACCAACTCCAATTTAATAATCAACACTACTATGAAGCTTATCTATGTCGGTTCGGAACCGACATTAGTGTCGGTTTTAAAATGTATCTGCTATTATTGATCTGGCGACTCCGTGCCACGCTTCAACCTCACATGGCCCATACTAGTACTACGCTCGCCCAAGCACTCTTTAACTTTGAAGTTCTAACAGGATCCAGCGGATTTAATTAATTTCCCTAGAGGTCACCCATCCTAGAACTACTCTCACCCAAGCCCACTTAATTTCGGAGTTCTTATAGAATCCAGTGCTTCAGAGGATGTTTTGAAGCCCTAAATGATGTTTTTTTAATTCCTTCACCGCGCTCGCGCTCGCCATTTTGAGTTTTAGAACCGACATAAAAACTTTATTTGAGTTGTTTGCAAAAAACCGACACAAATAGACCGTCACCTATTAGGTATTTTATAGTAGTGCAATTGGACGACAAAACGAGATTATGCACTTAATTAACTATTTACAATTTACAGGCCGTCACTGTGACATTACGGAATGTGACATTTTAGATTTCGGCATTACGATACGACTTTATATCGTGATTCGGGCCGTTTTCCGGGTGTTTGGGCCTCTCCGGGGGAGTTTGGGCCTTGCGGGAGCTAGTTTGGGTCTTGGGGGAAGTAAATGGGCCGTTGGTGGGGGGTATTTGGCCCATGTGCGGGGAAAATCCTGCCAACCCTAGGGTTCCCACCCCCCTTGCGCCTCCTCCCCCACCCCTTGCACCTCTCCCTTCCCCTCTCCACCTTCCTTGCTGCCCCTAGGGGGTTCTCCACCTCACCACCCCGCTGATCCGTCCATTGGAGCGCTCCGCGGCGAGGAGATCCGGTGGATTTGGAGTGAGGAAGGAGATCGCGTGAACCGGGAGGAGATTCGTCGGATCTTCGATCGTCGGGCGAAGGTATGGCTAGGGGAATCCTTGGGGTTGGTCTAGGTACTGTTCTAAGGGTTGATATC
Organism: Rhipidocladum racemiflorum; assembly: GCA_036346355.1. Classification (NCBI taxonomy): domain Eukaryota; kingdom Viridiplantae; phylum Streptophyta; class Magnoliopsida; order Poales; family Poaceae; genus Rhipidocladum; species Rhipidocladum racemiflorum. Next base: position 42,748,082 of record CM070582.1, read on the forward strand.
ATGTTTTTAGATCAATTGGTGGTGCTGTGATTGAGTAGATTAGATGAAGTCTAGAGTTTGACACGTTCTCTGTTTCGGGCAGATTGTGCAGTCGACCTAGGGTTTGAGTTTTCGTCAATTTAGAGTCGGAATTCGGTCGTCCGCCTGTTGAAGAAGTTGTAGGTAATTCACTACTACAGAATGACACATTACTATCGCTTCATCTGTGTCGGTTCTAAACTTTTGACTTCAGAACCGATTGTGATAAGTATATTCTATTTGGAAATCTTGGTAACAGGTTATCACAATCGATTCTGAGAGCGAACCGATTGTGATACGATAATAATCCCAATCGGTTCTAGATAAGAACCGATTGTGATAATAATTTTGTTATCACAATCGGTTTTTATCTAGAACCGATTGTAATAAGTAGGTATTAGCACAATCGGTTTTGGGAAGAAACCGATTGTCCTGAGCACAGGGGTTATCACAATCAGTTCTTTTCCAGAATCGATTGTAATGAGAAGGTATTATCATAATCGGTATTGGGAAGAAACCGATTGTGATGAGCACAGGGGTTATCACAATCAGTTCTTTTTCAGAACCGATTGTGATGATTTTTTGGCAACAGAATGCCCAGTTCCATTAGGTGCAACCAAGAACAGTTCAACAGAAACATAGTTTTTGTGAGATCCTCCACTCACACATTTCCCCTTCAGGGAAGAAGAAAAAAACAAACTCCAACACAGCCCGCTCTTCTAGAATCCCAACACAGACCTCTTGTACCCTTCATTCATGCTTTAATATTTGTGCAATTTGTATTTTCGGACGATGAACAGTACCGATCTGCTAGAATCCCAACTCGCGGTTCAACTCTCAGACAATTTATATAGACACATGTAGTGATGCAAATTATATATAACATTATAGTAGCATGCATGCAGCAGATAATAATAATATATATACCATTCCACACATTATACTTGTTTTTTTGATCAATAGGACATGAAACATTTTGACTTGGAACAACAGAACATTAGAAAGATACAATCCACAAAAATATAAAAGAGACTCAAAATAGAGTGTAAAGGCAGCCGAATAGACTTCATCTGCACTAGGCCAACAACCCTAATATATTAAACAAGTTGTACTTCATTACAATATATCACCACATCCATTGTTTATAATTATTAAACATATAAAGGGGGACTGCATTACACCTAATATATTAAATTTACGACTCGCGGCTCTCGCCCGAGTAACCCGAGTCAACCGAGTCAACCGAGTCACCCGAGTCACCAGAGTCGATGTCGCTGGAGACTACGCGGACTAGTGATGGTTCATCCTTCGATGATGAACCCGATCTAGACGAGGCGCCGGTCCCTATGGTGATCGGCGCGTAGTACTCCGCCTCCTCCTCCTCCTCCTTCTCCTCGTCGTCCTCGTCGTCGTCGTCGTCGTCCTCGTCGTTGTCGTCCTCGTCGTCGTCGTCTTGATCGCCATCTCTAGGGCGCTTCCTGCTGCCTTTGGAGGCGCCCGGATGGGGTGAGGCGCCGGGAGGGACGTCGGGAGACAGGTGGGGCGCTGGCGCCACGCCGGAGTGAGGCGCCGGAGGCTGAGGCGGCGCTGCCGGCGGCGGTGGAGGATCGTACGGTGACTCCACGGTGGAGTTAGACCTTGCCGGAGAAGGAGGGGGCGCTGCCATTGCTGCGGTCGAAAGGAGAAGTCAGACCTTGCAGAGAAGAAAGGAGCTATATGAAAGAGAAGAAAGGAGCTATATGCATGGAAGAGCTATATGAAAGAGAAGAAAGGAGCCATTGCTGCCATTACCGGAGGAGTCAGACCTTGCAGCAGAGAAGAAAGGAGCTATATGAAAGGAGTTATATGTTTGAACGCGATCAGACCTTGCAGCAGTCAGACCTTGCCGAAGGAATGGAACGCGATCAGACCTTGCAGCAGTCAGACCTTGCCGGAGGAATGGAACGCGATCAGACCTTGGAAGAGTACTACCGATGATCAGAAAGGAGCTATATGAAAGGAGTATATATGTTTGAACGGTCAAATTGGCGGGGAAGCCGAGGGGGTGGATTAATATCCATGTCGGTTCATATCCCGAACCGACTGTTATGACTTAAGTTATTGCAGTCGATTCTTTTTGAGAACCGACACAGATACATTATCTGTGTCGGTTCTATAAAGAAACCGACAGTGTTGAGGATCCAAATTATCACAGTCGGTTTTACATATAAGCGACAGAGATAACTAATTAATCACAAACGGTTCTTCTATAGAACCGATTGTGATGAGGCTCGCTAGGTTTTATATGTACCGTCTGGACTCGGGAATGAACTTATTAACTCTCGTCGAGTTGGTTCGCTAGGCGATTTCTCTATTTTCCAGCCTATCTTACCTGTGACTTTATTCAAAAGGTGGGCCCCATTCCTTAAAATCCCTTCAATTTTGTATTAACGTACATTATTCGATTTTGATTTGGTCTCATTAGCAGAGTGTATGGTGAAGGAGATCAATGCGTTGAAGGTCTCCGTTAATTGAAACCCTAGCTAGCTTGATCAGGAGCTAGATTTCCCCTCGTTTGTGGTTTTCCTCGAAAGGTGACCAGCATTAATTCTTAGAAATCTCTTCAATATTGCAGTAGGACTTAAATTAATTTTTTTTATTTGGTGAATGTGTACATTACATGTCATAATTGTTTTAATATAATTAATATGATCAATTATATAGTAGTTAATTAGGCTGCGTAACCTATCGTCTCCGTTCGAGGGTGCTTGTTTATAAGTATGCTAAAATGGCATATTTATAAATAAGCGATCTCAATTGTCCATGTTTTTGATTAGTTCGAGGATATGTGGCTCGGGCAAGTTCCTAAGATGTTGTACAAAGCTGTAGAAAGTTTCGGCGACATCTCCTGGCGATGTTCTCCGAATACACATCCTCTTGACATGTTGTCGATACGTGTATTTGGAGAACAATGGGAGATCTTTGCCGAAATTTTCTCTAAAGTTTGTACAACATCTTAGGAACTTGCTCGAACCACATATCCTCGAATGGGATTAGGACCTAACCTAATTAGAGATTAGGAGTCATCGTTGGTACGTACGTACTTAGTCGGTCTATAGATATATGTTTCTTTAAGACCATTCAACAAAAAAACTTTGTTTTCGGGTTCAACCCTTCTTTTATTTCATTGATTAGGGCATTATTAATTTATTGTTTGCGGTTTACTTGTAGATGGACCGTGAAGAATGGATGTATCACAAAAGCCGTGTGAGTGCTGAATTTCAGAGGGGAGTTAAGGAGTTCATAAGAATTGCAGAAGAAGATATGGTTGAGGGGTGTAAAGTTCATATATTGTCCTTGTATTGATTGCACCAATCTCAGGAGATTTATCAACTCAGTTCAAATTGAAGGGCATTTGATTCGACGTGGCTTCGTGAGGAATTACCGAGGATGTCAAATGGTTGGCTGACGGACCAAAATTTAATATACAGACATGGCAAGGTTACGATATTAATGGCTACACATTTTATACTGAAAGTCAAGATGCAAAGAGTACAGTGCAAAACAGTGGTGTGAGCATAGATGCTTTGTCCGATGATCACTCAATTAGAGGATCGTCAATCGCAATGAATCGTTACTACGGGATGATCGAAGAAATATGGGAGCTCGACTACGGAATATACCAAGTTCCATTGTTCCGATGTAAGTGGGTGAGACTTCCTCACGGAGTTAAGGTCGACAAGACAGGTTTTACAATTGTTGATCTGAATAGGCGGCCCTCTGAGAGAGATGAACCGTTCGTCCTCGCAAAGCAAGCAACTCAAGTTTTCTACGTGCGTGATCCGGCCAATCCGAGGTTGCACGTCGTACTTCATGGCAAGAGGAGGATTGTTGGAGTTGAAAATGTATTAGATGAAGAAGAGTACAACCAATTTGATGAAACACCTCCGTTTGCAGATGGGGCATGTCTTAGCGGTGACGACGGCACACATGGAACACATTACATGCGTGTAGATCATCAAGAAGGGTTGTATTTTAAATAAATTAAGTTGTAAGAATTCCCTGTATAATGTAGCATTTTGTAGAATATATATGTCAAATGGATCTTATAGTATAGCAAATTTGAAAAAGATTTGACTTTTCGACTCTTTTGAATGAAGACTCTATTTTAAAAAAATTAGAAATTGGATCATAGTCATCACAATCGGTTCATTTAGGAAACCGACACAAATAGTATAATTGCGATCGGTTTTTTTATAGAACCGACACAGATACTCCACGTATTGCGATCGGTTTTTTTTAGAACCGACACAGATACTCCACATATTGCGATCGGTTGTTTGAGAGAACCGACACAGATAGTGTACATATTGCGATCGGTTGTTTTTAAGAACCGGCATAGATAGTAAATATTGCGATCCGTCTCTTTGGTTAACCGACCGTGATAAAACCCAGAGCATTTTCATTTCAGCGCGCACACTCAGTTCATTTCGGCGCGCACTGATTTTGTTTCAATTCATTCCACAACCCTAGCTCGACCACCTCCCCCACCGGCGCCTCCCCCTCCGGCTCCTCCCACACCCTAGCTCGACCACCTCCCCCACCGGCGCCTCCCCCACCGGCGCCTCCCCCTCCGGCTCCTCCCCCCCGGCGCCTCCCCCATCGGCGGTTACCCCGTGGGCGCGTCCCCCTCCGGCTCCTCCCACACCCTAGCTCGACCACCTCCCCCTCCGGCGCCTCCCCCTCTGGCTCCTCCCACACCCCCCCGGCTCCTCCCCCATTGGCGGGTACCCCGTGGGCGCCTCACCCCCCCGGTGTGTAGGACCGAATATAGCAATCAGAGGGGGGGGTGAATGATTGCGCGGAAGCTAAAACCAATTTCTTGATCTATTAAAAGTTTACCCCAAAATAGAACCAAATAATTGCCTCGTTTTTGAAAAAAAAAAACAGAATGATAGAGGTTTGATAAAACGCGAATTCCCGGAGATCCAACCGTCCGATCGATCTGAAATTTGGACACAAGAAACTAGATTCCAATACGAATCAAACCCAAAAAGAATCAGCTCAATCGGACTTACGGATCAAAAGTTATGACCTTCGCAAGCTTACTGTTCCAGAAGATGGCGAGAATAAATCTAACTAGAATTGTAGCTCGCCGAAAGATTTGATGAACTTGATCTTTATTTCTCCTTTCTTTTGTCTAAAATACTCCAAACAAAAGAGTACAACCCTAAAGCTTGCTCAAAGCTTGATTGCCTTCAACAGGAGGCAACCCCTCTATTTAAAGAAGGCAAACACACCTAATCCTAGAAGGAGTCCTAATCCTAGAAGGATTCCTAATCCTAAAAGGATTCCCACTCCTAATCCTAGAAAGAGCATGTATTCAACACAACTCCACTTGGCCCAACCTGGCCGAGTACAACTCTTGCACGCGTATGGCAACCCTACCATACTCACGTGACTAACACTTTGCACGCGAATGACCTCATGCCATTCTCACGTGACTAACCATTCTTCATGTGCACCATTCTCTTAGCCCGAACGTCCCGCATGACATCCTTGACCACCAAGACCTCAGTTCCTCCTGAACCTAGTCTCGAACCTCAGTTCCTCCATGAACCTAGTTCTAGTCCCGTCATCGACCACATTCGCCCTCGAGCAATACCTGCACATGAACAAAAACACAAAACAATTCCGAGCACAAGTCCACGACTTGACTCACATCAATCCATGCAACTACTCACATGAGCATTGCATAAAGTCCACTTCAAAACAAGTATCATGAAATTATCACAAATTTCATAATCTCAAAATCAAATTCAAATTTCAATCTCAAAATCGCTCAAAACCCTAATTGAGCAAATCCCATTCTGACAGACAACAAAACGATCCGGCGCAAATGCCAAGTGAAACCCTAGAAAGCATTCACGACGGACCAACAAAGTGCATCCGTTGTACAAGGGAAACTCTCAGTTCCAAAAGAAAACATTCCGGCGAAAACATGTTTACGACGGACAACCAAAATCGGTCCGTCAAAAAGTCTCGGTTCAAAAACGCTTTCAAATTCATGTTCACGACGGACAAAAAATCTTGTCCGGCGCAAACGTGCCACGCTCGGTTTCAAAAACAACATGGTCCGAACGAAACCCTAAAGCAAACACGATCACGACAGACAGAAAGAAAACTTGTCCGGTGTAGATGTGGAACTTACTGGTTTCTTGGAAAGAAAGAGTTTGGCTCAATGAGTTCACTTAAAACATGTGTATGACAGACCAAAGAGTTTGGTGCATCATACATGGGAAAAACGAGTTCGCCAATTCAAATCTTTTTCGGATAACCAAACTGATTTCTGCTCTTTTCAAATCTTCAAACCAAATTCAAATCTTTTCAAATATTCAAATACTCATCATCAAAAACACATGGATCAAAAACAATGATCCTTCAATCTCCCCCTTGATGAGTAATTTGACAAAACACAATATAAGATTTGACAAAGGTATAGAAAAAGATTCCAAGACCAAGTAAAGACCAAGTAAATCCAAATTCCCAAATTCTCAAACAGCATTTGAATTTCTCCTTTCTTTTTATTTTTCTTCTTCTTGTCTTGCTCTCCCCCTTTTTGACAAAATAGTCATCAAGATCTCAAAACTCCCCTTAATGAACGCAGATATCTCAAGCTTTGAAGTATATTCAAGTTATATAATCAAAGTAAGGCATTTGGAGAGTTTTTACAAGAGTTTTCACATTTTGTATCAATTTATCCAATGAGAAAGCAAATTGTGAGAATATGGAGGCTCTAACACATAGAATAGTTGTTGCATAAGCAAATTAGAGCAAACAAGTAAAATGTCATAAACTGATTTTGCAAAAGCTAAAAAGAAATCTATCATGAGCAAAGAGAGACTTTCAAATTCACTAATGTTTGTCTCAAGCCTTTTCAAAAATTTGAATTTCCTTTTTCTCTTTTAGCAAGTTTGACAATTTTGCTTTGTGATCAACAGGGATGACAAGTAACTGCACACTAGCCCATACTTGTGTATGAGTAGGTAGTTCTTTCTTGTATCTTTCTCAGTTTAAATTGTCAAGTGGCTTCACATTGTTCTGAACTTTTGTTTAGACAAGTAGCCTTTTCTTGCATCTTTTGAATTTAAATCCCTGGCAAGGAAGCTGCACATTGTACTAAACTTGTGTTTAGCCAAGTAGCTTTTGCTTGCATCTTTTTCAACTTGTTTTTATCATTTAAAACACTGATTTTGCTTGAGACTCATAATGATCATTTGAAGTCCAACAAGAAGCTCACACATAGTTTCTAATCAGCTCTAGCCTTTTAACAGATGACAAGAAACTTTTAAGCCTATTTCACAAATGCAATACTATAATGAACAAGAGCCAAAATATTCTTGAAAAGCATCTCAAATTGAATTATTTTAGTCTTTTAGTCTTTTAGAGAGAAGTGAAACGATGTAGCAATAATTTGACTATATACACAAGAATAGTCAACAAAGCTTTGTACTACATGATGCCATGAAAACAGGGGAGTTTTCTTTAAGTGTAACGTCAAAATAGCTCCTTGTAGTAACCAAAGTCAAGTAACACACATGAAAGAGTTAAAATCAAGACTCCCCCTCAAATCAACCCATGGGGATGAATGATCCCAAGTTCGCCGCGTAAGAAAGCAAAACGAGAAAAATCAAGCGGTTTAGTGAAAATATCAGCAAGCTGAGCACCCGAATCAACAAATTTCAGTTCAATAGCTCTTTTTTCAACATGATCTCTAAGAAAATGAAATATGATGTCAATGTGTCCAAGAAAGAGAATTACTCAAGAAGTGGCATGAACCAGATGTACTTTTTCTATCAATTCCACATCCTCCAAATTCAGCATCAGAGAAAGGTCTTAAACTAATGCGCGAAGAAGCAGAAAGCCAAATGCCAAAATCTTGAGTACCACGGAGATACCTTAAAATCCTCTGGATAGCTTGTCGATGTGAAGCACGCGGGGAAGCTTGAAAACGAGCACACAAGCACACAGCAAACTCCAATTATCTCATCCTCAACAAAGATCATCATCATCTTCATCAACAAAGATACTCTCCCTGAACATATGCACTGCACTGCACTATTTGGACTAGTGCCTTTAAGTAAAACAGAGGTGGAGGAAGCATCTTGAAAAATAACACTTTTAGCACGAGATGCACAAGTGAAGGAGGAGAACCAATTCTTATCATCGGACATGTGGCGTGAGCATCCGGAATCCACTAGCCATATGTTCTCCTTCCTCGCGTGAGAAGCCTACATAGAAGCGAGAAAGTGTCGATGTCTCAGATCGGGGTTAGAAATAAGATGTTTAGGAATCGATCTTGAGACACACGACACCTGTGATTGGCACAACACGAGCATTCTTATGCATAAAAGAAGATTTGTCTTTTCTCGTGTTCTTAGCAACAAGAGGTATTTGCATCACCCTAGGCACATAATGAGAAATGAAACGTGCACTGTCCTGAAATTAGACCTAGCATTAAACCTTTCTCTCTTTTGTTGTTTAGCTAGTCTAAAGCAAAAGTCTACTAGATGTCCATCTCTACCACAATGAGTGCAAGTGTACTTAACATGATGTTTTGCTTTAACAAAGAGAAGCACATTTTGCATTCATCATAGTAGAAGATAAAAGACCACCAGATTTAAAGACATTTTTCTTAGGCTCATTGACAATTTCAAATTTTCCACTTCCAAGTGTTTTGACAACAGTGGGAGCATGTGATTTATGATGAGCATAAGAATCAAAACCTAAACCTTTGTTTTGAGTGCTGACTTTTGATTGATCCAAAACCATGTTTAGGTTTTTCTTGCCATCAGTGAAACGTTCCAAAGAATTTTGCAAGTAATCAACTTTCTTAGCAAGAGTTAAACAATTATCACAAGGAGTGTCAATTTTAGCTTTTTGTTTCTGGCAATTTGAACACGAGTTAATTTCATGAGTGAACATGTCATTTGTTAATTGGGTAACTCTACAATTTGCATCTTTTAATTTCAACTCAAGAATAGAACATTTAGAGCAAGCAATTTGATCATGTAAACTATCAGTAGAGCAACCAATATTTTTCACAAGTTTTTCATTTTTCAATTGTTCGGCATAAACTTGTTCTAGTTTAATCACATGTTCCTCTTTTAGTGACTTAATTTCAAATTTGAGATCTAAGCAAGTATCACAAATATTTTCAGAATTTGAATTTCTAAGATCAAAGTTTTCAGATTTTAGCATGGATAGATCTTTTTCTAAGCTTTTATTTTTCAGTGAAGATTTTCTTAAAGATTTTCTTAATATGACTAAAACTTCACAAAGCTTATCATACGAAGGCATTACCTCATCACCGTCGCTGGAGGTGCTGTCGTTGTCACTAGAATCACTAGTGTTCCCTTTTGCCATGAAGCATAGTCCGGTGAGATCCTTCTCATTCACCGTTTGCTTCGCTTCCTTCTCATCTTCAGTTGAGTCATCAATGTCGCTTAAGTCTAAGCGACCAATTGCCTCGAAGACTTTGTTGAGCATCTTCTTCGTCCGTTGCTTATTTTTATCCTTGCTCTCTCTTGGCCGGAAGGACTTGGAGGAGTTGCTTTGCTCCTTCTCGTCTCTATCTTTGTTCTTGAAACAGTTAGCACGGATGTGCCCTGCCTTGCCGCAGTTGTAGCAGTGGATGGAGGCTCCTCTTCTCTCCCTTGATCTCATGTAAGCTGCATTGACACGCTTGGAAAGAAGAGCAAGTGTATCTTCTGGTATTTGATCTAGCTGTTCATCACTAAGAGCACTCAAAGCAAGAATGGAATATGATGATGAAGAACTAGTAGCATTATCATATGAAGAATTAGCATTAAGAGCCATAGAGTTATCATTGGAAGTTCTTGAAACAATGTCTATTTCAAAAGTCTTGAGACTAGAATAAAGTTTATCCAAAGTCATTTCACTCATCTTGTGAGCTTCCCTAAAAGCGATCACTTTCATTTGCCGATTTTAAGATCAAGAGATGATAGGAAATGTCTAGCATTTTCAGAGTCGTGTACTTTACATCTACTCTAAGATTGTTTAAGATTCTGTTAAAGCGAGCAAAACAATCATCTAGAGATTCTCGAGTTCATTTCAAATCTAGTGTATTCCTTTTAAATTGATCTTGCCTAGCTTCTTTTACAGAGTCAAGACCCTCATGATAATCTTGAAGAGATTTCCAAATTTCATGAGCGTGAGTAAATGATGACTCTATCGAATTCTTTTCTAGCAAGTCCTTGAAGCAATATGTTTTTAGCTCTATTATTGTTTTCAACATCTTTTTCAAACTCGATTTTATCAATATCATCATTAGAAGGAAGCTCGCATTTAAATTTTTACCTTACGCCAAATCGCGTTACCTTGAGCTTGAAGATATGCAGTCATCAGGATCCGCGATGGGGAAGTCTGTGCCATCGAAGATTGGCGGCTTGTTTGAGTATTTCTCTGTTGCCATAACTTACCGTTTACTAATCACCTGTTAAGATGGGTTAGTAGAGCCTTGCTCTGATACCACTTGTAGGACCGAATATAGCAATCAGAGGGGGGGGTGAATGATTGCGCGGAAGCTAAAACCAATTTCTTGATCTATTAAAAGTTTACCCCAAAATAGAACCAAATAATTGCCTCGTTTTTGAAAAAAAACAGAATGATAGAGGTTTGGTAAAACGCGAATTCCCGGAGATCCAACCGTCCGATCGATCTGAAATTTGGACACAAGAAACTAGATTCCAATACGAATCAAACCCAAAAAGAATCAGCTCAATCGGACTTACGGATCAAAAGTTATGACCTTCGCAAGCTTACTGTTCCAGAAGATGGCGAGAATAAATCTAACTAGAATTGTAGCTCGCCGAAAGATTTGATGAACTTGATCTTTATTTCTCCTTTCTTTTGTCTAAAATACTCCAAACAAAAGAGTACAACCCTAAAGCTTGCTCAAAGCTTGATTGCCTTCAACAGGAGGCAACCCCTCTATTTAAAGAAGGCAAACACACCTAATCCTAGAAGGAGTCCTAATCCTAGAAGGATTCCTAATCCTAAAAGGATTCCCACTCCTAATCCTAGAAAGAGCATGTATTCAACACAACTCCACTTGGCCCAACCTGGCCGAGTACAACTCTTGCACGCGTATGGCAACCCTACCATACTCACGTGACTAACACTTTGCACGCGAATGACCTCATGCCATTCTCACGTGACTAACCATTCTTCATGTGCACCATTCTCTTAGCCCGAACGTCCCGCATGACATCCTTGACCACCAAGACCTCGGTTCCTCCCGAACCTAGTCTCGAACCTCGGTTCCTCCATGAACCTAGTTCGATCCGTCATCGACCACATTCGCCCTCGAGCAATACCTGCACATGAACAAAAACACAAAACAATTCCGAGCACAAGTCCACGACTTGACTCACATCAATCCATGCAACTACTCACATGAGCATTGCATAAAGTCCACTTCAAAACAAGTATCATGAAATTATCACAAATTTCATAATCTCAAAATCAAATTCAAATTTCAATCTCAAAATCGCTCAAAACCCTAATTGAGCAAATCCCATTTACGACAGACAACAAAACCAGTCCGGCGCAAATGCCAAGTGAAACCCTAGAAAACAGTTCACGACGGACCAACAAAGTCTGTCCGTTGTACAAGGGAAACTCTCAGTTCCAAAAGAAAACATTCCGGCGAAAACATGTTTACGACGGACAACCAAAATCGGTCCGTCAAAAAGTCTCGGTTCAAAAACGCTTTCAAATTCATGTTCACGACGGACAAAAAATCTTGTCCGGCGCAAACGTGCCACGCTCGGTTTCAAAAACAACATGGTCCGAACGAAACCCTAAAGCAAACACGATCACGACAGACAGAAAGAAAACTTGTCCGGTGTAGATGTGGAACTTACTGGTTTCTTGGAAAGAAAGAGTTTGGCTCAATGAGTTCACTTAAAACATGTGTATGACAGACCAAAGAGTTTGGTCTGTCATACATGGGAAAAACGAGTTCGCCAATTCAAATCTTTTTCGGATAACCAAACTGATTTCTGCTCTTTTCAAATCTTCAAACCAAATTCAAATCTTTTCAAATATTCAAATACTCATCATCAAAAACACATGGATCAAAAACAATGATCCTTCACGGTGCCTCCCCCTCCGGCTCCTCCCCCCCATCGGCGCCTCCCCCATCGGCTCCTCCCCCTCCGGCTCCTCCCCCCCATCGGCGCATCCCCCATCGGCTCCTCCCCCATTGCCGACTCGGTTCGGCGCACTGTAAGATGCATTTCGGACTGTGGGCTGTAATTGGTTGTAAATAGCTCGATGATGATTGCTTCAAAATGAGGCTTGATTAATCTGATCATTAAAGGAACTTGCTAGACCTAGAACAGCACTGCTCTTAGCTGACAATTTGGTGCCACTTGCTCTTAATGCATTGTTCTAGGTCGAGCAAAGGTTGTGCTTATTCCTTTATGCTCTTAGTGACAATTTGGTGGCACTTGCTCTTAATGCATTGTGGTAGGGTTAGAGCAAAGGCTATATTCATTACGTGCTATCTTTGTACTTGTTGTTTTCTGTGCTAGAAGCGATCTTTGTTCTAGGGTTGTAATCCTGAAATTTTTAGATGTAATAGCCGGTGATATATTGGCCATCTAGAAGTTGGACGGCTAATTAATTTAGCAACCCTTCTATAGCAATCTGAGAGCAATCCACCTCGGCTAATTAATTTAGCAACCCTTCTATAGTAATTTCCATGCATTATATTCTCATTGCAATTTGAAACTTGTAACACATGCTATATTATCGCACTTTATTATCGAGTTTAGTTGCGTAACCTATGCGTCTCCCGTTCGAGGGTGCTTGTTTATAAGTATGCTAAAATGGCATATTTATAAATAAGCAGTCTCGAATTGTCCACGTTTTTTGGACAGTTCGAGGATATGTGGCTCGGGCAAGTTCCTAAGCTGTTGTACAAACTCTAGAGAAAGTTTCGGCAGCATCTCCCTGGTGTTCTTCGAATACACACCCTCTTGACATGTTGTCGAGACGTGTATTTGGAGAACAGCGGGGAGATGTTGCCGAAATTTTCTCTAGAGTTGTACAACAGCTTAGGAACTTGCTCGAATCACATATCCTCGAATGGGATTAGGACCTAACCTAATTAGAGATTAGGAGTCATCGTTGGTACGTACGTACTTAGTCGGTCTACAGATAGACATGTGAATTGCTTTCTATTATGTGAAATTTGAATTGCTTTCTCTCATGAAGTTTAGGTTTGACATATACGTACTTACTTCGAAATGTCGCAAAGAGAGAGCACCGGCTCAACGCCAGAGAGAGAAGAAGGTCCTGCTACCCCATCGAGGAAGGTTAGAAAGGGCAGGGAGAACGCCGCAAGTGCTCCACTTTAATGCCATGGGGGTTTGCACGGGTCCTAGCAAGTTTAAGGGGCGCTACTCCTCTTTTCTCGGCCAATTGGTGAGGGAGCGAGTGCCGATCACAATTAAGGACTGGAGGAAGGAAGTAAGCGACGAGCAGAAGAACCGACTGTGGGACGAAATTAAGGGAAAATGGATTATACCAGAGGAAAATGAAATCAATGCGAGACGGTACGCCTTGAAGAGAATGGGTGTGGCTTTGAGGCATTTCAGGGTGACCATGCATGCCGTGTTCGTGTTGAAAAACCGTACTCCCTTCCAAAGGTATCCATTTGTTACACCCGAGGTTTGGGAGGAGTTCACAAGGATGAGGAATACGCCCGAGGCGGATGAGCTGAGAGAGAAGAATATCGCTATACAGAGGCGTAACACACACGCGCACCACCTCGGTTCCGGTGGGTATGTCGGGAAGAAGGCAGAGTGGGCGCGACTAGCGGAGGAGTGTGCAACCTCTAGGACAACGATGCCTTACTCCCACATATGCGAGGAGCGGGCACGCGACTGGGTATTAGCGAGGACGAGGAAAACCTCTGACGGTCAGATTGTCATTCCAAACCCCGCGACCGCACAGATCGTCACGACCATCGTAAGATATCTAACATAGTACATTAATTGCATATTATATTCCCATTGTATTTTAGCAATAATTTATATTTGCGACCTGCAGGAGGAGGTAAGCCTGCAGAAAGAGCAAGGAGCATTTGAAAGCCAAGGGTCAAGGGACATCCTGTGTTCGGCAATCGGGAAGCCCGATCATAAGGGGCGGGTGCTTGCGCGAGTGCGGTATATCTGAAGAGGTCCTTCTTTATAGAGGAGAGCGCTTCAGTGCTGTGGCAAGATCATGGGAAGCACGTGAGGCGCGGATTAGGGCGCAGATGAAGGAGGAGTTGAAGGAGGAGTTAAATGCTGAGATGATGGCTGAGATGATGGCGATGTTCTCCCAGAATCAGATTCCTCAACCATCGCCTATGCTACGCCCTAGCAGCTACGCTTCCAATAAGGAACTGTGCATTCCACACCTCAAGGTAATAAATGTTTCGGACCAAAAGGTAGATGAGTAAGCTTAACAAAGATTATGATGAAGATGCTGATCACTTCTTGCAGGGTCCTGCCAAGTGCCAGCTAGTCCTGATCGACGACGGAATACACATTGAGGCTGCGCGCGGGGTTGCATTTCCAAGCAAGGAGGATGACACGATGCATGGTATACCTTTAGGGATGGGCTACATGAGGGTGCAGGTGGACTATGTCCACGATGTTTACATGTCTCATGCCCTGGAGTTCCCCCCGAACAAAGATATCACCACTCTCGGGCAAGCACGGATGTCGTTCATCAAGTGGCCCGCGACGGGTGTCGTAGTGCAAGCACCTCCTCCTGCCGCCATCGCTACCACTATTGCTATCGGGTACTATCGCCGCTATTGTCGCCATCAGCATCGATGCTACTTCTCATCGATGCTACTACTAGTACCGGCATCGCATCGTGCCGCACTCGCCTCGCTACTATTGTTGATGCACTGCCTCGTTATCGCTATCTTTGGTATCGCTGCACCGCTTCCTCGCCATCGCTGGTATCGCTGCCGCCTTGCTATTACTACTCGCTGGCCGCTGCTGCCTCGCTTCCTACTATCGCCGCTTCCTCGCTTCTGCCGCTGCACATGCTCCGCCTGCTACACAACCTGCACCTACGCCTGCAGCTGCACCTCCTGCACCAACGCCTGCAACTACAAATGCTGGTGCGCAGGTGGTGCGCAAAAGGACTTCTACCACGCTGACGAAAGATACAAAGCAGAGTTCAGAGAGTCCATCCGTGAAGAAGGCAAAGTTGTCAGAGGACACAGAGCACCCTGATGATCACAAGCGGTACATACATGGAAAGCCCTTTCTCCCAAGCCAAGAATTGAATTCTTTGGGCTTGTTCACTCGCCACCTACATGGATGGTACATCGATAGGTCACATGAGGACGAGCCTCGCCACGATTTCGTAGTGAAGTATCGAGTGGGCCAATTCCACCTCAACGAGGATGGGACCTTCCCAGTCAATTTTGAGGATCTGTACTTTATGTACAGCTTGAAAGCCGTCGATATTTCTACCATACGATCCTGGACGCTGTGAGTCTCGCACCATACTCAATCAGATGACTATTTACTGATTTTGTATTATATTTTTTAACAATTGACATGAATTGCAGGATCATGAGGCAGCGAGCCGTGACGGGTCGACACCCTGTCGGGTTTGTCGACCCCGAGATGGTGTCTGCGACCATGGCTAAGTATCAATCGGAGTTCCTTGCAGGATACATCAAGCAGGCATTGCATGACGAGGCAAAAAAGGACTTCATTCTCTTCCCATACCACCAGGAGTATGTACTACTATACAATTCAATTACATGTACACACTTCAACCATGTATTAACTTATTCTCTTGCATTGTGTACCGTTTAATAAGCAACCATTGGGTTCTACTTGTGGTTGTTCCGAGTCAAAACAAGGTCTACACGTTGAACTCACTCGAAAATAGACCGATGGACTAAGCGATCGAGCCTATTTTGCAGAAGTAAGTACATTCCTCTAACCTAACACTTTACATATTGAACTATGTTAGGTATTTTTAACCTCAATGGCATCTCTACAATGTATAGGGCTTTCATGTCTTACATTGCTGAACGTGGCCGACACAATGATAAACAAGGCACCAAACTCGAGTGGAAGCGCTTCAAGGTACAAGTGTCTATCATAGGATTTTTTTCTCACACCTATTTTTAATTCGTCTCCTAATTTAAGTTTTTTTGTTCACAGTGTCATCAACAAGGGTGCGATGATCTGTGTGGCTTTTACGTGATGCATCACATGCTGATTTTGGTTGGTCGCTCACATCTTTTCCCTAAGGTATAGAGCAAATTATTTGCACTACTGTCTATGTGATATTTGTTTACAAGCATAATACTATCAGCATGTTACAATACCAATTTAAAACATAAATATATTAGTGCACTACTATCTATTTTGCAGGACCTTGATATCTTCCGGAAGAGCCTAACCAACGCTGATCTCAAGAAATTACGAGACCATTTATGCCAGTGGTACTGGACAGAAGTTATAACGGATGATGGTAGAATAGAGACCATTCAAGCAAATACTAGTCCATAAAGTGTAAACAAAATTTATCTGAATGTGAATGTGATCTGTTACAGATTGTAAACAATATTAATTTGAATGTAATGTGTGTAGATTGTGATGTATATGTTCTGTGATATTGTGGATTGTGATGAATGTGTCATATTGTCAATGCGAGGCCATTTTCGGACGATGGACAGTAACATCATCACAATCGGTTATTTGTTGCAACCGATTAGGATAGGTACAGTATCACAATCGGTTCATACTGGAACCGCTTGGGATATTTTCAGTATCACAATCGGTTTGCATAAAGAACCGATTTTGATAATATTCTTATCCCCATCGGTTTCAATAAAAAACCGATTGTGATAATGTAATAATTTGAATCTGTTCTAAAAAAGAACCGATTGTGATATTATACTTATCCCCGTCGGTTTCAACACAAAACCGATTGTGATAATGTAATTATTTGTATCAGTTGTAAAAAAGAACCGATTGTGATATTATACTTATCGCAATCGGTTCTAAGTGGAAACCGATTGTGATAAGTGTAATATCACAGTCGGTTGCTAAAAAGAACCGACAGTGATAATGTATTATTACTGTCGGTTAAAAATCGACTGTGATATATCTACCTTATCACTGTCGTTGGACTTTGTATCGCCACCAAAACCGACTGTGATGACCAAAAAGAACCGATAGTGATGTACGGATCTGTAGTAGTGATTGAAATACCTTTAATTGGACGTAAAGAATGCTTAATTCCGATTAGCCGTTTGAAAGTTATGCTCATTTTACCGAACGTATTCAAAACTGTGACGAGATTGGAACAGATCACGGTATTCTATAGATTAAACCACTTTATAGGCCGAATCAATTTTTTCCATATACTTAGAAAAAGTTAGGAAATTTCCTAAGCTACGCGAGGATGTACTCGTTTAATCGATTCGGAGCCTTAGAACTCAAGTTATGCTCATTAGAAGTCTGATGTCCCGTCGGGACAGAACCCCTGTTTTTGGGTTTTGCGAGTAGTTTGCAAAGTCGGGGTAGAAGAGTGTTTGCGTACTGTTTTGAGGGCATGTTTTTGAGTGTGTGATACCTATGTGCAGGAGGTGTGACCCCGGGAGTGCCCTTTACTTCTCGTCAATCCGTCGCCCGTGGTTGAGGCAAGTGTATTGGAATGGGTAGCGGGTTGTATGTTGCTAGTTTTGATGAGTTGCAATTGAATATATGATGTGTTCACATGCCATGCTTTAATGTTTGCCTATGACATGATGAACATGATTTCATATTGATTATGATTGTGTGGTATTTAATGTTTATGCCAATATTTACATGTTTATGTCATATGTGCATTCATAATGGAAGAGGCGTCTCATGCTGATGCGGACCTCTGTGTTCACACGTAGTGAACACGAAAGACCTACCATCCACGGGTGTGCATGGGAGCGAGTCAGTAAGAGCAGGCACCCTCCATCTACGGGATGGAAGGGGAAGGGGGTGCACGCCGACGGGTGTGCACTCGTCAATACCGGTATGTGCTTCGTGGAGATATGAGCATTTGCATTGCATACATGATGATGATGAAATGAGTACAATGATGATGAGACATGAGAATGATATGGTATTCATGGTGTTGATCATGGTATTTAGTGATGATAACATTAAATTATTTTTATGGTCCATTGCAATATACTTGCTGAGTGATGAACTCACGCTTATGTTTTATGTTGTTTTTAGGTACCATGACACCGGCATGTGGGAAGGGGCAATAGCTACACATCTTCACGTAGTTCCAGCCGCATTTACCATTGTTTAGTCATGATCATAATAAGTGCCATGAACTTGGTGTATGGAATAAATTTAGTGTGCTTGTGATCCTTATTTGCTTAGCTATAGATTATGAACTGGTCGGATTTGGTTTTATTGGCTTATGTTGATGCTTTATCCATTATATATTGCTGCTTTAGATGTTTTATGTTATGATATATATATTGACATGATATTGCTATTGTTTCAATTCATGTTAAAACAAAGGAGATGCTGCCGAAATTTCGGTTTTTAGCATTTGTGCCTTTGCTGTAATTTGTCTTTATTTATGGTATTTAGGTGATGTTTAGTCTATGTTTGGTAGCATTCGGACATACTAGATGCCGGGGTGTTACAGTCACAATTAGTCATAAATCGTAGGCCCACAATAATTATGGGAGGAAAATAGATATATACTAAACCCCTTATAGGGGAAGGAATTGGGGGCCAACCGCCCCCCCCCCCACGTGTCCCCTCCCTTTTTTGCGCAAAAGCCCCTCCAGTTTTCCGAAAT
The DNA here is from genome assembly GCA_036346355.1 of Rhipidocladum racemiflorum. NCBI lineage: Eukaryota > Viridiplantae > Streptophyta > Magnoliopsida > Poales > Poaceae > Rhipidocladum > Rhipidocladum racemiflorum. Next base: position 42,766,997 of record CM070582.1, read on the forward strand.
TATGTCTAGGTCCTCGCGCGATTTTTTGTGAGAGGAAGATATTTTTCCCGGTTCACGTTTAGGTCCCTGGTTTGCCGTTTTGCATGGAGGCCCTCCCGTTAAGTGCGAATAGCGAGCGAGCCCTTTACTAATTTTTTAAAATAGCGAACAGGTCCAAAATTATAACAAATAGGTCCTCGTGCTTTACGTTCGGGTCCTTTCTCCGTTTTGTCCCAAAAAAATGTTTTCGAGGTCCGTTTTTTCTCCAGAGCATGCGAAAAATATTTTCGGTAGCCGTTTTTCCCAAAAAAAAAAATGTGCAACCGTTTCCTTTCTCAGTTTTGCTCGAAAAAAATGTTTTCGTGATCGGTTTTCCTCCGTTTTGCCCGAAAAAAATATTTTCGTGATCAGTTTTCCCTCCAGGGCATGGGGGAAATGTTTTTCGTGGCTATTTCGCCCCAAAAAAAATTGGAAGACCATTTCCTTTATCCGTTTTGCCCGGAAAAAAATTCGTCATCCGATTTTTCTCCGGAGCATGGGAAAAATGTTTTTCTTGCCCGTTTTTTTCAAAACAAGAAGTATGGAAAACCGTTCCCTTTCTCCGTTTTGCCCCAAAAAAAAGTTTTCGTCATCCGTTTTTCCTCCGGAGCATGGGGAAAATGTTTTCGGTGGCTATTTCCCCACAAAAAAAAAATGGAAAGCCGTTTTCTTTCTTCATTTTGCTTGAAAAAATTTATTTCCGTGAACCGTTTTTTCTCCGGAACATGGAAAAAATGTTTTCGTTGGCCGTTTCCCCAAAAAAAAATGTAAATTCATTTTTCGTCCGTCGTTTTTCCGTTTTTCCCCGCTTTTCCTCATTTTTTTATCAAATTTCGCACAGCGCGGCGAAGCGCGCGGCTCTAACTAGTATAATATTACAATCAGGAGATCCAAATAGATCTAGGGCAAACAGGTCATGATTCAAGTAAAAATCTGAACTGAGTCGGTTTAGAGTTAAAACTATTATGTGCAATATTCTCTAAAATGTGTGGCCCGTGCAAAGAACTAGTAAACAACGACTAGTACTAGTAGTACTAATAGCAAAACAATCGCATATATTCATGCTAAGAACTAGTAAACAACGACTTATACGGAAAACTACATAGACGACTTATACGGAAAACTACATAGACGACTGACTTAATTATGCACTAGATCGAGTCATGGGTGGCGAACAGTTGCCCTCCTTGCAAATAAATTCCAGACCGCAGAGTAGACTGACAACAGAATCGACCTCTCATGTTCTACGAAAACACTTTCATTCCTGCATCTTGTTGAGCTGTTACAGTAGGAGACGTGCCTGACATGAGGCATCTATCCTTCCTTTCAACCGTCCTCCTCTCCCTGGCCCTAAACCTCGCATCCTTCACCACCGCCACCGGCGAGGACCAATTTGTCTACTCTGGCTTCTCCGGCAATGACCTCACCCTCGACGGTGCAGCCACGGTTACACGAGATGGGGTACTTGAGGTGACCAACCGCATGGTGCATTATATCAAAGGCCATGCATTCCACCCAGCTCCATGGCGATTCCGCAGGTCACCCAACGGGACAGTACAGTCCTTCTCAATCACCTTTGTGTTCGGCATGGTCCCTGTCTACTCTGATAAATGTACTGACGGCATGACTTTCCTGATCGCTCCGAGCAAGGATTTCTCAGGTGCACTGAACTCGCAGTTCTTGGGCCTCCTCAACAAGACAAGTGATGGCAAAGCAAGCAACCACATATTTGCAGTCGAGCTTGATAGTAGCCAAAACACCGAGTTTCAGGACATCGATGACAACCATGTCGGCATCGACATCAATAGCCTCACCTCGAAACAATCCCGATCGGCCGGCTTCTACGATGACAGGAAAGGCATCTTCAGCGACCTGTCCCTCGTTAGCCGCAAGGAAATGCAGGTGTGGGTGGACTACGATGCAGACACCACACAGATCAGTGTGACCTTGGCTCCCCTCAGGGCAGCCAAACCGTCGAGGGCACTGGTCTCAGCAACCTACAACCTCTCGACGGTGCTGGAAGAACCATCCTACGTCGGCTTCTCGGCTTCAACTGGTCCAATCAACTCGCTGTATTGTGTGCTTGGTTGGAGCTTGGGTATAAACCGTCCTGCTCCAGCCATCGACATCAGCAGGTTGCCAAAGCTACCTCGCGTTGGCCCAAAACCCCGGTCTAAACTGCTGGAGGTTGTCCTACCGGTAGCCACTGCCACATTCATCCTCCTTGTGGGAACAACCATCATCCTGCTGGTGAGGAGGCGGATGAGGTACGCTGAGCTACACGAAGACTGGGAAGCCGAGTACGGGCCACACCGCTTCTCATTCAAGGATTTGTTCCATGCCACAGACGGATTCAAAAACAAGAATCTACTTGGCCTAGGAGGGTTTGGGAAGGTATACAGAGGTGTGCTTCCGGTCTCCAAACTGGAGGTTGCTGTGAAGAGGGTGTCCCACGATTCAAGGCAGGGGATGAAGGAGTTCGTCGCCGAGATTGTCAGTATTGGCCGCCTCAGGCATCGCAACCTTGCCCTGTTACTCGGCTATTGCAGGAGAAAAGGGGAACTCCTGCTGGTGTACGACTACATGTCAAATGGTAGCCTCGACAAGTACTTGCATTGCGACGAGGACAAGCCCACGCTGGACTGGACCCGAAGGCTTCGAATCATCAAAAATGTTGCGTCTGGTCTGTTCTACCTCCATGAGAGGTGGGAGAAGGTGGTCATCCACCGAGACATCAAAGCAAGCAATGTGCTCCTCGATAGTGAGATGAACGGGCGTCTCGGTGACTTTGGTCTTGCAAGGTTGTACGACCATGGCACCGACCCACAGACAACGCGTGTGGTTGGCACCATGGGGTATCTAGCTCCGGAGCTGGCGCGCACCGGTAAGGCGACGGTTCTAACAGATGTGTATGCATTTGGCATCTTCATTCTTGAGGTAACATGCGGGGAAAGGCCCATCAACAATCGTGCAGAGGATAGATCAGAGATGCTAATCGATTGGGTTGTCCAGCATTGGCACAAGGGAACGCTCACAAACACGATGGACAGGAGGTTACAGGGCGACTATGACACTGATGAGGTATGTTTAGTGCTAAAGCTGGGATTGCTATGCGCGCATCCATTCTGCGATGCAAGGCCCAGTATGCGGCAAGTCGTGCAGTACCTCGACGGCGGCGTGCCACTCCCGGAGTTGATGCCCACAAACCTGAGCTACAGCATGTTGGCCATGATGCAGAACGAAGGCTTCGACCAGTACACATCCTTGCCTTCCACTGCTGGCAGCAATGGCATGTCGATCAGTCTCTCGAGTGGAAGGTGAAATAGATAGATGGGGTTCCAGGGCCATATGAACATATTGTGTTTGGTAGGCCCGACTAAATTATGGAAGCCCATTGTAATTCTGAAATCTGCTGTCACGATAGTTACCTCAAGGATTCTTAAAAAAAAAAAAAAAAAAAAAAAAAAAAAAAAACTCTCCTGTCACTAATTAGATCTGCCAAGTCTCTTTTTCTTCTCAGTTCTTAGTTTGAACAGATATACTTCTTTTTTTTTGTAAGGGTTCTCCCGTTACAACTTGTGAATAGCTGTAGAGTTTCTGCTTGTACTTGTGATGTGGCCGGACCTGCTCCAAAGTTTGTAGGGATGGATGATTCACCGGTGGACAAGCACGCTTGCCGCCGTGTGGGAGCGGGGTAGGCAGAGGATTAGAGGGCTCGGGAGAGGGGAGAGATTAGAAGAGAATAACCTTATTGTTTTCGTTAGAGCATCTTTAAGAGAGCGTCCTAAAAATAAGCCTTAAATTTTAATTTAGGATCTCAACTAATTAGATTTAGGGTTCCAACAAAATATTCACTCCAGCAATTAGGCCCTAAAACTCAACAAAGATAGGGCTCAATCACAGAGTTGCTAAATATAGCTACTCTCCTAGAGGCCCTAAAACTCAATAAAGATAGGGCTCAATCACAGAGTTGCTAAATATAGCTACTCTCCTAGAGGCCCTAAAACAATTTTCTAAATTTTAACAATTTAGGGTTCTTGCTGGAGTTAATGTTTTCTTCAAAAGCCTTATAATTCAAATTATGGCCATATTTAAGATCCCTCTTAGAGATGCTCTTACCTAGCTATAATGACGTCCTTAATTTAAATAGGGAGGGCCCAACTGAACAAACTGACCACCATACAAATTCATATCTCTAATACGAACTGTACTCTTAAACGTATCTGTTACTCCGGTTTGGGGGCATCCAACGCGCGAAGGACCACGAGTCCGGCCAACGCGCATGCAGCGGTCCGATCGCAGCATTCAACGGGCATAAATCAATCATAGTTAATGCTGCGAGTTAATATTGTGATTGGACGGATTCGTACGCGTTAGATACTGCGATCAAACGACTGCATACGCGTTGGACGAACTTGTGGTCCTTGACGCGTTGGACACCCCCGCGCTCCTGTTACTCTGGACTCCACTACTCTCTTCCTCCCGGACTCTTAATCTTGCGCCACCTGCTCTTGTGCCGCGCCAAGTCCGGAGTCTGGACTCGCGCCCAAGGTTCCACATATCGATCTGTGCGATTTTCGCATGAACAGTGATTTTGGATAATCGCAAAAATCGAGCCGAAAATCGCAAAAAATCGCATAAATTCAAAATTCAGATTTTTTTGAAAAAAAATCAAAAAACGTGGAAAATCGACGATTATCGGTGGAAAATCGACATCCATGTTGATTTTTTTTGTGCGGTCGACTTTTGTAGCGATAATCGCTCGATATGTGGCGATAATCGCGATATTTGCGTCATATAATTTTTTTTGAATTTTTTCGGTTTACCGCTCGGTATTGCATTTCGGTCGCCGTCGATATCACGATAATCGGCGATAATCGACCGGTTTTCGTCGATAAATGAAACCCTGCTCGCGCCTTCGCTGATAATGACAACCCCAGTTCTAGTCCACGACAACTTGTTTGAAATTCAAGAGGACTACCAGGTAACTTATAATCTTTTACTATATAAGTAAGGGTTTGTTTATTTTTACTTTTGATTTTAGATTCTAACCTCAAAAGCTGAATAAAAAACAAACAGTCCGATTCTAGAATTTGATTATCACAGTCCAGCCCATCTGTATACACTAGAATCCACAATTCACTTCATATATGCGTTTGGATTCCAGATTTTAGAAAATCAGCTTCTCTATAACCACAATCCAAAATCAATTTTTAGAGAATCCAAAGCAAAAACAAATAGGCCCTAAACTACCCACTCAACTTCACCATACTAAGTTACTAGTCTTGAACCATTTAATAGTACGGCCAAACTAGAAAACACAATCTAACACTAAAATGATCTAAACTCAACTCTTCGAATCATTTTAGGCCCTGCTTTGGCGAGCTCCATCCCAGCTCCATCTCAGAGTTTAAACTTGTAGATCAAATAAAGTGACTTAAGTTTATAATTTTATTTGAAAATGTATACCCACGCCTTCAACTCCATGAACTGGTGGAGCTAGGAATACCTAGCTCCACTAACTCATTTAATTTGGTAGAGCTGAGCTCTACCAAACACCCCTTAATATTCATGCTTTGCCGTCAGTTATACCTTTTAGGGATCCATAAATACAAAGAATTCCTAATATACCAATGTCAATCACTAATTCATCTTAAAACCTTAAAATATGGTTAGTCTTGATAAATAAACATCATTAATCATCAAAACACAGAAACCATTGAAATTAAGTGCTTAGACACTTAAAGCATCTGTCAAAAATTTTCCTGTGGCAACATATATTTATTTATTGGTTAATGGATTCTAATAAGAATTTAATATTTTTTTTATCGATAGCACGAACATTTAGCTAGTTTCAATACGAAGTATGTTTCCATATATATATTTGCGCCAAGGGCTGTAGTGCGTATAAGCAGAGGTACTACAGTACTAGTAGAATGTAAAAGCCACTTGAGAAATCCGAAACAAACAAGTTCAGTTTAAACTCACTCAAATCCGTGACACTTGAGAAAGAGAAAAAAAAAAAAAAAGAAGCAAGATGCCATTCAGATTACCTTTGCAATCCACGAAAATGATTGCTGTAGACCCAAAGGATGCTCAGGCACTACTGGATAATCCTCTCGCACAAACCTTTTTGAGAGTCTCTCCAAACATTGCATCAGTGGCGTCAAATGCAATACAACATAGTATAAAATGAGAGGCAAAACGTACCCTTGGTTCAGCTCCAGTACATTATAAATGCTACAGAGGGCTGCCTAGCGCCGCCACTATTACACAAAAATTCATTATAGATGATTCAAAAATATCATTACGGACGGTTTTGTAAACCATCTGTAAACATATGTCATTGATAAAAACGATACATCACAGACGATTTTTAAACCGTCGGTGAAAATTAACATCAGAGATGATTCTATACTAAAATCATCTGTGATAGCTATATATACCTCCAAACACATGTGAGAACAAATATTTATAGATTCCAATGCAAATTCCAATCCATCCACATTTGGTCCTAAAAATTGTCATCATTTAATTTATCTTTAACTTCATGCTCATCCCCAAATAAGAATACCATAGGTAGCATATTTCCACTTTGGTATTATGCAAAATAGGGTTATATTGATGGCTCTTTATTCAGTCAAATATAGAGTTGATTAAGTCATTGGTCATATGATGACTTAATCAACTATATATTTAATGAAATAGAGAACCATCAAAATAATCCTGTTCCTACACAAAATCAAAGTTTCCTACGATATTCTCATTCGGGGATGAGGATGAAGTGAAAAGATAAATCAGAACATGATAACTTCCAGGATGAACTGTGGATGGAATTGAATTTTGCTTTAGAATCTATCAACATTTGTTCTCACAGAAGCGAGGAGGTACTTAGTTTTCTTCACTTTTCAGCTATTAACACATGTCCTTGGACATTACTTCCATATTGCTTTGCTGCCGTGAAATATGATGTGGTAATAAGGTTTATAACCAAAGGGATGCCAAGGGCACATGTATGCACCAAAGATCAATATTATAGATTTAATTTCTTCTCTTATTTGATACATACATATGTATGCCCTTCGCATACCTTTAGTTATAAACCCTATACACATGAAGGTAACCACACAAAGCTAAGACTAAACTTGCCAATGTTGCCACTTCACTAATATGCAAATTCAAATATACAGATGACAATAAAGATCTTTAGTTTCCAACAACAATCTAAGATAACCAATCCATACACAATTCTACTAAAACAAATTAGAGTATAATTGATTAATATTGCTTTAGGGGTCGACCTGCTTAAAGAGTAATCTTTAGCCTCCTCGCCACTAAGTATAGGGCTACTAGAGACTAGTCTCTTACCTCCTTTACACTTGGATCAAATTATCACAATAGAGCTAAACAATTAACTAAGCAAATAATACCTTGAACCCTCACCTTCCTAATTATACACCACAGAGTATTTATAATCAATTTTTACTGTCTAAGAGAACAAGTTTTTAGAATATATTCAGTTTGGCCAGAAGGTAGACAAATGATGGAACAACAGTGCTACAACTAGAGCTATCAAAGTAACAGGACAACAAGTTCAACAATGATCAAGAGAAGATTAAAGACATACTGTAAGTAGCAAACTAGCTCAATGATAGTAAACAGTAATCTCTAGCAATAACAAGAAGTAGGACTAATGATTCAAGGTCTGATTTACACCTTTAATTGTTTAGTTCATCAATGACCCAATTAGCATCATATACCAATAAAAGGCGGCAATTAAGTAAGAGTAATCTGAGATATACTCACAAACGAATAAGTACTCAAAACTATGCACTAGGATAACCAGCTAAAGCCTTATCCAGAGTAAAGCTTAGGGCTTAAGGGAATCAGGGGAGAAACCGAAGGCAGGGTGACCACGAGCAGGGGCCGAGTACGAGGCAGCAGGCCCAGGGAAAGCCGACTGGCGGCGAAAGCCGATGGCGCGGAGGGTTGGATTGACGGAGACGCAGAGCAACGGACCAGCGTGGCTTGGCCGGCACCGGGCCAAGTCGAGGTGGCGCGGGCGCAAGCCGATGCAGTGTGAGCCGTAGGCCAGTAGGAGCGCAGAGGCCCGAGTGCGGGGGTACAAGAGGAAGAAGAGAGTGGGCCGCAGCGAGGCCGATGCCGGCAGTTGGCGACAGCAAGGAGGTTGTTGCCCCTGGCCTCTAGGCGGAGAAGGGCGATGAAGCGGAGATGCCGAGGGAGGAGGGCGAGGGAGAAGCCGAGAGGGCAAGAATGCTGGGAAACATAAACTACTTATAACCTAAGGGGAGATATCGCATACGGTTTATGGGTAAAATCATCTGTGCTAAGCTGATATCACAGACGGTTCTAACCACGAACCGTCTGTGATATCAGCTTAGCACAGACGGTTATTACTATTTTTGGTAACTTAGACGGTCACAATTGAAAACCGTCTATGATTATCTTTAACACATACAGTTTTTTAAAAACCATCTGTGATGAAACATCAGTATAGACTTTTATGTTGTAGTGTACCTAGTATACACATAGGTACGTTTTATATGGAAAAAAAATATCCCGTAGCAGTGATCACAATACACCAAGATCCGTCAGAAGAAGCGTAAGATACTGAGGATGAGTGTAAAGCATGTATGGTTATTTTGGTTAGCCTTACTAGTGGGCAAAGAAATCCTTGCTAGTGGTGGGAGCCAATTTGGATCTCCCTCGTAAGCGAGGAAATCCTTACTCCTAAAAGGGAGGCTAGGAAAGAGAAACAAATATGCCTTCTTGGAATTTCTTTAAAAATAATATATATTCTAAATAATTTTACAAAAATAATACCCGACAAAGAAAATTACAAAAATACATCTCTTTCACCATTTGAATTGGCGACATAGGCCTGTCGTCAATTCAAATGGCAACAGAGACCTCACCTCCATTGACTAAATAAATTCATGACAAAATAATCCGTCAGCCAAGCTTCTATCGCCATTTGAAATGGCGACAGAGCCTCTGTCACTATTTCAATTGGTGACAGAGATGTATTTTTAAAATTTTTCTTTTCATTGTATTTTTTGTAAAAAAATTTTAAAAAAATATATATTATTTTAAAAAAAATCTGCTTTCTTGTCTACCAACTTTGCTAGGTACGGCAAAGGTAAGAGTAGGTAAGGAAACCAAACATATCTCTAGAAACGTTTGTACATGATTGTTCCAATAAATGGATACTACCTCTTTGACAATATACTCCTTCGGCTATAAATAGTTATTATTTTAGATATCGATACGGTATCTAAAACACAGTTTGACTACTAATTTTTATTATAATATATTTATAAAGCCCAAAAAATTATAATATTATGATATTACTTTCGAGACAAATCTATATATATGATTTTTATGTATCCAATTTAAATATTTAATAAAATATTAACAATTAGAGTTTTGAAAGTTTGAGTGTACCTATGTTTGACCGGAGGGAGTAAGATAGTGTTGAGAAAGGTGATTCATATCTTTTTATCTCAATTGGACTTGAGAAGCGTGTTACATGAATTCATGGACCATCTTTTCTTAAGTATGGACCGATGGTTATGCATTACGACTCATGCTTTCTTTAAAGGGACAGGTTTATTTCAGCTCTCTCCAAAGTCGGGTCCACTAGGGACCAACCTGCAGGGCTGGAGCACTGGCTACGGCCGGCAGGATTTCCACGGTTCCACGTGGTCAAGGTTGGCTAGTATGTGGGTAAAAGAAGCGTAGGAAAGACATTTGGGTAGAATCTAGATGTAAACGAGTCAAGCTCGAACGAGTTTGACTTTTTCAGACTCAAGATGAAGAACGAAACTTGAATTGAGTTTAGAATGAGCTGAGCTCACGCAGCTCACGAGCATCGAGTTTTTTTACAGACCTAGTTGAGTCCACTCGTGTGGGCTGTAATATGCCGCGAAGCCTTCTTGGTCAGCAGGCCAAGCCCACAAACCCCACGACCGAGCTCACCTCTTCAGCTCTCTCTACTGTCTCCCCACGAGAGCAGGCAGAGCAGGGTTAACAATATCAAAATAAAAAACCGATAGAAAATCGAATTTCGAAAATATCAAGCCAAAAATCGCCGACAAATCATCAGAAACCAAAGGGTTAAGAATTCCAAATTTTTAGAAAAATTCAAAAAAAAATGAAAACCAAAAACCGACCGATTTTTACTGAAAATCGACCAGTTTTGACTAAACTGAAAAATCGTCAGAAATTGAAGGGTTAAGAATTCCAAATTTTTGAAAGAAATTCAAAAAATTGAAAATCGTTCAGTTTTGACCGAAAAATGACCGGTTTTGACCGCATGCTGAAGTCTGACATACTACCACACGATTTCTGACACAAAACCAGTCAGTTTTGCATCGCACAAATATTTCCAAAATTTTGAATTTTTTTTAATTTTTTTTGAATTTAACCAATTTACTGAAAATCGACCAACTGGAAAATCGTCCAGTTTTGACTGAACTGAAAAATCGTCAGAAACTAAAGGGGAATCCCAAATTTTTGAAAGAAATTCAAAGAATTGAAAATCGTTCGGTTTTGACCGAAAACTGGTCGGTTTTAACCGGTTTTGACCGTGTGCTGAAGTCTAACATACTACCACACGATTTCTGACACAAAACCGAACGGTTTTGGTTGAAAACCAATCGGTTTTGCATCGCACAAATATTTCCAAAATTTTGAATTTTTAAATTTTTTTGAATATAACCAATTTACTGACTGGTTTTATGTGTCAAACCGGCTTGATAAGGTCAAAAATCTTAAAAATCGATGAATTTCAACTGGTTTTGTGAACCCTGGGCAGGAGGTAGAGGCAAGGCTTTGCGTGCTAATCATTGCTAATTGCAGTTAGTGGCAAACATTACCAAGCCTCAACTTTACGTGCTTCACTCAAGGTTCAAAATTTCATTTTGGTAGAAATCTCGGGGGTGGCCGAAATTTAAAATCTCGGCGAGATCTCGGAATTTCAAATAAAATCCAGATGAAATCCAAAAACCAAATTTTAAATCTGGTTTTTTTCAACCGGGCAATTCGGGATTTCGGTCAATTTGTTTTGACCAAAAAATGGTCAAAATACGTTAAAATTTTGTTGTGAATGATCTTGACTCTAAATGCAATCAAATCTGGCCGAAAAAAAATTCGGTAAAAAAATGTGATTTCGGCCGAAGTCACCGAGATCTCGCTGAGATTTGAGTGGGTACTGTAGCATTTTAAATTTTTTACCCGGTCGAGATTTAAGATGGGGGGGGGGGTCTGAAATCCGAAATCTAGAATCTTGCTGGGATTTTCATCCATAGCTTCACTTGCTATTTTGCTCTTTTCATTCCAATTAATATACTCCACTGCATTCCATTTGATATGACAACGAATTTTATATCTTTGCAACGTGCTACTAAAATGTCTCTCATGATATTGTTTTGATTGCTTTTTATTTCGATTGTCCTTTGATCACCAAAGTACACCATCAACACATAATAGAGTCTAGATCCATTGATCTAGTTCTTTAATGATTGAATAACAACTGAACATATTTTAAATTGAATTTAAATTGTTATGAGTATATTTCAACTACGAAAGCTTCATATACTCAATTTGATGGGTTTCAATGTAATGATCCAATTTATATGGAATGATAGAAAGGGATCAATACTATTAAGACTATCAACTATAGAATAAACTTCGTTAAATGTGTGCATATATATAATTAAATTCGGATCAATATGCATACATTAAATTTGAGATTGCTTTGGAGTTTATCCTATATTAGCATAAGTATACTTCAACTATACAAGTTTTATATACTCAAAGGGTTGTTTTAAAGTAAAGATCCTTATTTTATTTCTCAAGATAAAATGGATCAATAATGTTGAAACTTTAAGGTAAAACATGAACTCTCCCTATATGTGTGCATTCATGTATATATGAAATTGAAATGTTATGCACATCTTGAGGTTGAAACAATGGTGGAGTTCATCATTTATCTTGAATCCAAGGAATGCATCTAAGAAATACTAAAGTTGCATTGGATACATACCTTTTGGATTTCTATTTTTCATCTAGATGATACTAATAAAAAAATAAACTCAATAAACAAGTTAGTCTCATATTGAGATTTATCAATAAGATCATGAATTTTATATCTAAGGAATGCAACAATATATATCAATGTAACATTGATTGCATACCTTTGAAAATTCCATCCTTTCATCCAAATGAAACCAATAAAAGATAAACTCAATAATAATGTTAGTATCACAATAATTAGATTTGTCATTAATTATTAATTATGCTTTCACCAAAACAAAATAAAGCTTGAACTTACATCGGTGAAGCCATCCGATCTAGGGGCCTTTTCTGCCAGCAACTATGCAATCGCATGCCTCACTTCTTTCTCAGTGAAGGGGGCTTTGAGGTGTTGTAGGCAGGGGCGGATCCAGGCCTCGGGCAGAATAGGCTGTAGCCCAGGGTCTGGTACCGAAAGCCCATTAAAATTCTACGAAAAATTATTGAAAAATCATTGAAAATAGATATTTAATCTAAGATCAGCTGGTCCAGCCCAGGGCTTAAGCCTGGACTAGCTCCGCCCCCGGTTGTAGGTCATCGGAAGGCAATTGAATTTCAATCCAATCAATGCCGTATGATCCTGATGCCCTAGTCCCAGGATGTGAGTGAAGTATTTGTGGAGTTTTCTTGCCTTATCTTGATGCAAGCTGACAATGCCACTTGAAGTTTGGCGTATCTGAATGAAGTTTTTACGCCTTCTAGCATTCACTTTAAGGTGAACAAAACACGTGCTTGCATCTCTTTCCTCAATCCATGTGATTCTAGCTGCTTGGCATTTTCGCTCCTTTTCTATTGCCACTAGTCCAAGCACTCTTAGTTTTAATGTTTTTTCTCAAATTGAATTTAGTTGGCATCAATATTCTTTTCTCCTATGCCACATCTAGTCACAGGATTATTTCATTGGCCAACAGGAGCTGTAATTTCACAACACTAGGAATTTTCCTACTCCAATCCTATAGTTTCTTGGTAGTGAAATTCAACTTGTATGCTAAGTGTCTCATGTGGGTTTTTTACTACAGAGAGTCGACCATATGCTTCTTGCACTACATGTACAAAGCCCGGTAGTTGCAACCAAAAGTTTTCAAATTTGAAGGTCCGCAGTTTCCTTGGCCCATTTTCGCTAGTTAGAAGGAGTGGGTGATGATTCGACATGGAGGTGGTTAGTGCCTTTAGGAAGTGATTTGAGAAGAGAATATCCCACTCATGATTGCATAATACTCGATCTAATTTAACAAGGGTTGGGTCTTCTCTCTCACTGATCCATTTAATTTTAAAATGCAAAGCCAAACATCAACTGAAAGTCACTATCAGTGGAACCAAAGGGAAACTGAGATGAGCATCAACTGAAAGTCACTGTCAGTGGGACCAAAGGGAAACTGAGCTGAGCATCCACTGAAAGTCACTGTCAGTGGGACGGCAATGAGAAACCACGGGTCAAGCACGGCATTTCACGTCACCTCCAAAGAAGGTTCAAAATTCCGGTGAAATTTCGAAAATTTCTGCCAAGATTTTGGATTTCAGTCGGGGACGAGATTCCAAATCCTGGTGAAATAAAAAATTCAAATTGTTGTAGTGATTTCAGAAATTTTGCCAAAATTTTGGTTATTTTGACTGGAATTCATGTTTTTTTGGACCGATTTGCATCATTTTTGGATTGGGTTTGGCGGAATTTTTTTGTGGAGAATTGTAATGCTTTTTATGAGGAATGCATGTGAAAATACCCAATCGCTCTTGTTGCTCAATTGGTTAGAGCACAACTTTAGTAAGTAGGAGGTCTTAAGTTCGAATCTAAGAGAGAGCATTTGTCATTCTCTTCCCTTTTTTCCTCAACGGAGCACACAAGCAAAAAAAAAAAGAATGGAAAAAATATTTAATATTGGAGCAGTGCTTCTATGCTTTTCCTTCTAGTAATCTTGGAAAAAATATTTAATATTGCACAAATCTTGAAGCAAACGAAGGGGTAAGTAATCACCATCTACCCTTCATTCATGCTTTAATAGTTGTGCAACTTTTAAAAGTAAGAGCATAGAAGCACCTCTCTTAATATTGAGAGTGGAATTTGAACCCATGCCGTCCTACGAACCTTAAGCGTGTGTTTGGTTGCTAGGATAGTACAGGATGGAATGGCTCCGTTCCATTTTTAGAGGCGTTTGGTTCTAAAACAACTGGGATGGAGTGGCTCCTGAATAAGAATATTCGGTTGAGATGCGGGATGGCTCGGTCCTAAAAAAACTATCGAACGCAGCTGTCCCGATTCCACTGACTCCGTCACGTACGCCAGACGCGGGGCTCTTTTCACCTCCTGGCTTTTCTCACCTCCCTCTCGTATCTTCTCACCTCTCATTTCTTCACACACAAACCCAGATCCGGATCTGGGCCTTCCGCCGTCCGGTTCCCTGCGGCGCTCCCGTCCACCTCCCGGCTCCGTGCGGCAAAGAGCGGCAAAGCGGGCGGTCCTGGGCAGCGCGGCGCGGGCAGCAAAGCGTGGCGGTCCTGGCAAAGGCGCGGCGGCAAGCGGTTCGGCGGTCCCGGCGACAGCCGGGCAAATTCGGCGGTCCGTCGGCGCGGCGCTGCTTCAGCTCAGGCGACGGCGGTAGGCAACCTGTTGGTGCTTTGAAATTGGAAGCAGATAGTTGTGGATTTATTGTATAATAATTTTTTGAAATTGGAAGCACTTATCAATTTCAAAGCACTGGAAAGTGCGTATGATTTCAAAGCACTGAAATCTGGAAAGTGCTCCCTGCCATTATGTGATAGTTGTGGATTTTTTGGAATGTATCGGCTGCTATTTCGTGGATCTTGGCTTGACAAGTTTGTATTATCCATGTTTTGTTTGATTGAATGAAGTGCTTGAGTTGTGAACTGGTGTGTTCAGTACTTTAGGTAGATGTGGAAGTGCTTGAGTTGTGAACTGGTTTGCATCGGTTGTGTATTGGTCTGAAGCTACAACAGAAAAGCTATGTCACTAGAGAGGGTAAAGTTACCCATGTGAAAGAGAGGGTGACCACAAACATGTTCTTCATACTGGTTCCTCAACCAAACAAAGGATGGAATCATTCCATCCCATGGATTCCATCAACCAAACAAAAAACTAGAATGGTTCTGTTCCTGCAACCAAACAAAAAATCAGAACCATTCTATCCTAGAAATCAGGGATGGAACCATCCCATCCTTCTTGCTCTCCAACCAAACACACGCAAGCTGCTGCCATAGACCCACTCAACCACCTCACCTTCATGCCATAGCACTGTGGTACCAATTATTTATAGCCTCAGAGACCATTTTTCAATTCATAGAAAATTGATGAAATCTCTGTAATTTTGATCAGATTTCAATTTTTTTCTACTGGATTTGGGACAATACCTCTTAAGAATGTCATCTATCATGAACATTTTTTGAAAAATCAAATTTTTGAGATGTTTTATAAAAATAACAAAAGTGCCGTCAGATTTTCATAAAAATGTACAAGCTTGATCATGCTCTGATACCATATTTAGCAGTCTAGGATCATACAAAAAAATTCCAAAAGAATTTAACTTCATTCGTTATCTTTGAAAAATCAAAAACAGAAAGAACATAAATGAGAGAGTAACCTTGTCAGAATTTTATAAATTCGTTCGAGTGTGATCACGATCCAAAATTTTTAGGAGAGCTTAAGTATTGCCTTAGCACCCTTCTCTTAAAGTTTTAAATATTTTAAACTTAGTTTAGTTGCTCATTCAAATCTATGAAAGCAATATATGTACTCAGCCTTTATTACGACAGTAGTACTGTCAGGATTTTTGAAAATTCCTTAGACTTGATCATCGTTTGAAAAGTTTATGGGAACATTATTAATGTGTTAGGAACATCTACAAAAAATTTAAAATTTTCTAATGTGGTTTAAACCATTTTTCATTCGGTTAAAATTTATCGAGATTTCGGCAATTTCGGTCGAAACCTCAAAAATCCCGATCCAAAAAATTCTGTATTTAAATTTATCTTTTCGAATTCCATCCAAAATTCTAAAATCGTACCGACATTTCGAATTTCAGTCGTCTTCCAGATATAGTCCGAAATCGAAATTTGAAACCTGCGGATAGAAGCACCCCACAGATACAACCGTGTTGGATCATAAAAAAGGCTCGCTTTTTACGGATGAAATGGACTATCGATACCCCTGCCCTGTAGAGGACCTCCTCGCTAGGAGGCAGGCTCGCAAGTCGCAATGAAAATGCTGTATCTGTATCCTCTGCAGTCTGCAGTGCCATTCAAAACTGTCCTATCAAAGTTCGGTAGTCTAGGGTGTGCTAAAAAATCTTCATACACTTCTAACTTAGCCATCTAAAACACAGCCAAACAGCATCAAATATACCATTTGTACTGATGCGGGAGAATCTGAATGCCTGAAACCTTGTAGCAAATGCTGCAACAGCCGTGACAACTACTCTTGCCCTATTTTCCTTCCGGTTCATGACCTCGACAGGTCGACGGATGTGCGTTCAACGTTCTCTTTTATAAACTTGCATGTCAGTTCAGTTCAGTTGTCACATGGCGTAGGTCAAGACAAGGTGAGTCTAGATAGGATAAGATCGAGTGCACAAAGTCTCCAGCATTCCGATTGAGCTCATGTCCATCTGACGTGCAACTTAATTATCTGTTCTTGGATTCTTCCGTTCAGCTTGCTAGTAGCTATCTGTTTTCCTCTGGAAAGTTGAGTTTAACAAACTTTTATGGGGTTTTTTTTTGAGAAATTTTACGGTGGATAACATAGGTAATAAATAGTGGTAGTAGAAATCAAATTTAATCATCCATTCCTCAAGGGTATTTTAGGTTTTTCCTATCCATTCTTATAGGTATTTTAGACTTTTCCTAGTTCGTTCACAGTTTTGGATTCACTGAATACCTGATGATCTTCAGAGACTTCTTATCTATTCATCCGCCATTTATCAGGATCATACGACATGTTTTACCGTAAATGACAAATAATATGATAGATTTTTTTTTACCATTTTATCCCTTTCTAAATTTTACTATCAATACTATATAACTAGATCTAAATTGATTTTAACCATTAAATTTAAAGGAATAAACGGCTTATATTGATTTTAATTCACTGTAAAAGAGCTTTTTTTTTTACTTATGGATCCGACTGACGAAAACTACTAACACTCACAACAGTGTGTACCCAATTGATAGGCAGGTTCGGCCTCTGGAGACAACTATTTTCTGCAAGCTTTAACAAACAAAACACACAATGTTAAGATTTCGTAAGAAAACTTAGGGAAAATTAGGGCAATCGAAAACTTAGGAAAAGATTAGGATAATATCGAACACTTCTTTTTCAAAAAAAAAAAAGATAGGCTCGAATATTCGTTTTCTAGGAAGACACGCGCAAACAAAAAGACCATTCTTGGGCGTGTATGCTGCGTCACATCTATTATCTCTACTATTCTAAAACAGTACTTGGTGACAGTGGTCCGTTCTACACACGTCATTAATTGCCGCTTAATTGCCCTGCTTAATTGCCCTACTTAATTACCCTGCTTAATTGCCCTACGCAAGAAACAAAGCGTTGCTTTAATTAGCTTTAATTAGTCAGCTTTCGCAAGAAACGAAACGTTAAAGATAGATGTTTGATTTTGTGAAATAATTTTTTTTTATTTTTTAATCTTTATTTTTCGTTATCAATTTTGTTTTTCGTAGCAATGCACGGGCATGTAACTAGTATATTAAAAACTTGACTCTCTAAGAAAAAAGATAAATAGACTAAAAATTCTCACAAAAAATAAAACATCTGGTCCTTAATTTGGTGGACCTAAATTACAACCGCCATCAGATCTTTTATTAAAAATAGAAATATACTAGAAATTCTTACAAAAAGCAAAATATCTGACCCTTAATCTGGTGGACAATAACAAACTTGAACTATAGTAGCCATTAGATGCTATTATTTAAAAGAAAATATCTAACCATCTATCTACTGGACTACTAGCCATCCGATATTAGTACTTAGAGATATATATTACTTTGTAATTTAAAAACTAAAAGAGTGGATGGTCCAAAGCATCTAACCATTCTAAAATAATAATTTGTGCATGTATATATATATAAGGAATTGAGATGCTGCGGAACATGATCGGGGAAGCCAAAACTTGCCGCAATTAGGACAAACGACGACTGATATGCTAGCTAGATAGGTGTAAACATATTTTAAATTTGGTGGACTCTAATTATAATCGTCATTGGATCTTTTGTTAAAATAGGAATATACTAGAAATTTTCTTAAAAAGTAAAACATCTGGCTCTTAATCTGGTGGACCCTAACAAACTTAAACTATAGTAAAGTCCATACCAAGTACAATAAAAAAATAGCCAAATTTTAGAATAAAAAGTAAGAAAACCATTTGATTTTCATACGAACTTGATCTAAATTAAAATTTGTACATAACAAAAATTCTAGAAAAAAAATTAGTAGTTGTGTTTGTATATGAATACTAACCTAAAACTAATATTTCAAATTAAATAAAAAATAAAAAAAATTAACAGCTTATATTAGAAGAAAAGTCCATACTAAATACAATAAAAAACAACAGAAATTAGAAGTAAAAAATAAAATAAAATCAGCCAAGTTTAAACATGTACATAGCAAAAATTCAATATAAAAATTATAAATTTGATTTGTACATGAATTCTAACATAAAAATAGTACGCAAAATAAAAAATCAGAATGAAAATTAACATAAATTCAAAATAAAAATAAAATAAAATTAGCTATTTGATTTTCGTACGAACTCTAAATTGTACATAGCTAAAATTTGTAATAAAAATTAGAAAAAAATTATAGTTAGATTTATATACAAATTCTAACCTAAAAAATGAAGTCCTAAACTAAATAAAGAAATAACATAAGAATAAAAATAAAAGGAATTTTGGGATTATTTTTCTATTCCATACTAAGTGAAAAATATGAATTTTGGTTTTATTTGGAATTAAAATTCCAAAAATATGATAATTCTAGGAAAAATAAAATACAATAAGAAATTTGATTTGTATATAAGTGTACCATAAGATTTTTTATCGTCACTAAGAAAATATAAAATATGCTAAAAATTCTCAAAAAAAGAAAGAAAACATCACGACTCTTTATTTGGTGAAAATCTATATAATAAAGAGATTAAGATGGTGATACATCGATAGGTGTTCAGCCGACTATATCGGTATAATCTATGTAATGTGCATTAAAAAAGTACTGAAAGAAAGAGACAAATATTGCAATAATGAAATTTAGAGATGGTGATATAAATGAAAAAATTTATATCATGCTGTGTTTACTATTTTACTACGCAAGTACTTGGGGAAGAAAGTTCCGGTTACATCTGACAAGTGTTAAGAAATGGATTGAGCATATTCTCTCCTAAAGTATATAACATGAAAATGTCATAAATAGAGTTCTGCAACAATCAGAGGCGAAGCCACCTATGGGGCGCACTGGGGCGTGCACCCCTGCTCCAATACGGTGACAAGAAGGATGACATATCACGCTCACAAGAAATTCGAGGATATCACGCTCATCCTTTCTGTCAGGCTGAAACAAAGCACGATCAGATTAGCCCAAAAAAGATAAATCATCACTAATGCAATATCAAATAAATTTTAAAGAAAGGATCTAGATATTGTTCATCTTGCATTTGATGTTAGATTTGTTGAGCATCACTAATGCAATGTCAAATGAATTTTAAACAAATGATCTAGATATTGTTCATGCCATGGGCCTAATTATGGATGTGAAAGAGAAGTTGCAAAATTGGATTTTTTCGGCAATGAAAGTTATCAAGACTGATTTGCGCAACAAAGTCTCCGATGATTGGCTCAATGATTTAATGGTGTGCTACACCGAGAAAACAATATTCAAATCTATTGATGATGAAGCAATTATGGACTGCTTCTAAAGGATGAAAACCTGTAGAATGTGCTTATCTGTTGCCTCCAAATCCAACTCGTAGCTAGTGTGCCTAGCAACTTCATTTATGTGAGTATCTTATAAACTTCTACTTTGTTTCACTTGTTAAATGGTTATTTATGTATAAATTTGACTTTTACTAGTAGTTGAAATGTTTAGCTTAACCCCCCTCTAATTTAGTCCTGGCTTCGCCACTGGCAACAATCTATTAACTAAAAAAAGCAAAATCATATATCTTTAAACATGATTTAAAGATGGTACACAGGTAAATGCGTGGACCAACTTGCTAGTCGAGACAATGATGGATTAGGAAACTAGGCAGAAGACTACGGCATTCACCAACGCAACTCATCACGTCGTAGCTAAGAAGTTACCCTCACTATTCTGGTCCATGTGAATTAATTATGAAGTGCATAGCAGATTGCAACCTATAACCACTGTGTGTATGGCCGAAGAAATACCTTGTTTATGTGTCGTTGTTCACTTTGTTCGTCGCCAAAGAAACACCTTGCATCTGCATCACTGTTCAGAATCAGATGGGGCGTTTGCCCGTATTCTTCCTTCTAATCTTCCTCCTGATCTGTCTTATCCTTGCATCCTTCTGCGACGCCGGAGATGACCATTTTGTCTACTCCGGCTTCGCCCATGCCGGCGCTGCCAACCTCACGCTTGACGGCACCGCCATGGTCAGCCACCAAGGAGTCCTTGAACTGACAAACGGCATGTCCAATACCAAGGGCCATGCGTTCTACCCAACTCCGTTCCAGTTCAAGAAGTCGCCCAACGGCACGGTGCCGTCCCTCTCGGTCGCCTTCGTGTTCGGCATCGTCCCTGCCTACCCCGGCGTAAGCACTGATGGCATGGCCTTCTTCATCGCCCCGAGCATGAATTTCTCGGGCGGCGCGATGCATGCCCAGTACTTGGGCCTCTTCAACAATCAAACCAGCGGCAACGCGAGCGACCACATCTTTGCGATCGAGCTTGACACCATCCAAAACAGTGAGTTCC
This sequence comes from Rhipidocladum racemiflorum, assembly GCA_036346355.1. NCBI lineage: Eukaryota > Viridiplantae > Streptophyta > Magnoliopsida > Poales > Poaceae > Rhipidocladum > Rhipidocladum racemiflorum. Next base: position 42,788,061 of record CM070582.1, read on the forward strand.
AAGACATCGACAACAACCACATCGGCATCGACATCAACAGTCTCTGCTCGCTGCAATCCAACTCCTCTGGCTACTACGACGACAGCACCGGCGGCGCCTTCACAAACCTCTCACTCAGTAGCTGCAAGGCGATGCAAGTGTGGGTGGACTACGACGGAGAGGCCAAGCATATCAATGTTACTTTGGCTCCTGTCAGCGTGGCCAAACCTGCAAAGCCACTGCTCTCGACAACCTACGATCTCTCATCTGTGCTCACTGACCAAGCATATATCGGCTTCTCAGCAGCCACTGGACCATTCGGTTCAACGCACTGTGTGCTCGGCTGGAGCTTCGGCATGGACGCTCCTGCTCCTGTCATCAACATGGCGAACTTGCCGAAGCTGCCTTGTTCTGCAGGACGCAAGACTTCACTAACGATGGTCTTGGAGATTGTACTGCCAATAGCCGCTGCTGCAGTAATCTTGGCTACATGCATTCCAGCCATTCTTCTCGTGCGGAGGCGGCTGACATATGCTGAGTTAAGAGAAGATTGGGAGGTCGAGTTCGGGGCGCACCGGTTCTCGTACAAGGATCTATCCAATGCGACGGAAGGATTCAAGAACAAGCACATACTCGGCATGGGAGGGTTCGGGAAGGTGTACAGAGGAGTGCTTCCGAAGTCTAAGCTGGAGGTCGCCGTGAAGAGGGTGTCCCACGGTTCGAGCCAGGGGATGAAGGAGTTCATCTCTGAGGTTGTTAGCATTGGTCGCCTTCGGCACCGCAACCTCGTGCAATTGCTCGGTTATTGCCGACGAAAGGGTGAACTCCTCCTGGTCTACGACTATATGTCCAATGGCAGCCTCGATAAGTACCTTCATGGCGAAGAGGGCAAACCCGTTTTAGATTGGGCTCGGAGGTTTCAAATTATCAAAGATGTGGCTTCTGGCCTGTTCTACCTCCATGAGAAGTGGGAGCAGGTTGTCATCCATCGAGACATCAAAGCAAGCAACGTGCTCCTCGACAGCGAAATGAACGGACGCTTGGGTGACTTTGGCCTCGCAAGGTTATACGATCATGGCGCCGACGCACAGACCACGCATCTGGTTGGCACCATGGGGTACATAGCCCCGGAGCTAGCGCGCACAGGGAGGGCGTCCCCTCTCACGGATGTGTTCGCCTTCGGCACCTTCCTCCTCGAGGTCACCTGCGGGCGAAGGCCGATCAGCAACAGCGTGCAGAATGGCCGGAAAATGTTGGTCGACTGGGTCCTGCAGCATTCGCAGAGAGGATCGCTCACCGAGGCGGTGGATCCAAGGCTGCAAGATGGCTACAATGTCGATGAGGCATGCCTGGTGCTTAGGCTTGGGCTGCTATGCTCGCACCCGTTCCCCAACGTGAGGCCCATCATGCGGCAGGTCTTGCAGTACCTCGATGGCGACACGCCTCTGCCGGAGTTGACGCCGGAGAACTTGAGCTCCAGCTTGCTAACGCTGATGCGAGAAGAAGGGCTCGACCCGTACGCCATGCAGCATCAATGGTCCGCGACCAGCTTGGGCTCGAGGACACCCGACATCTCGGCCGGAAGATGACATACGCAGATTCTGTCCTGCCTTTGTTAGAAGTGCTTGCTTTCTTGGCTTGCAGCTAGATGACATACGCAGATTCTGTCCTGCCTTTGTTGTAAGATGACATACGCAGATGCACTTGTACATATGATCAATTTGTAAATCCGTGTAAGTTATTAGAAGGGCTTGCTAGATGGCACGTTCGGTCTATTCGGGTAGATTGAATCCTCAGGTGAATATATCCCTGATTGAACTATCAATGCAAGATTGTGTTACTTCTTTCTTTGTTGTGAACTTGTGATGATGTATTAAATCCCTAGTCTGTGGATTGTGTAAACCCCGAGACATTCACATGAGTTGCTACCAACTAAAGCCCAGCTATCCAATTCTTCTTTAGCCCAGTGCATCCCGCAGGACCAGCCCATCTAGGCCCACACTGCTCCACTCCGCACGATCATTTTGGGCTCAGATGCTTGTAGGTCAGGGGTTCCGGTCCACTTCAGACCATTTTTTTATTTCTTGTTACAGGCCCAACATAACCTTCTACGGGCTCAGGACAATATAGGATTCCCTAAAAACCAAAAATAGGAGATAAGAATAATTTCACAAAATATGATCCAGAATAACCCCTAAAAAGTGAAAACAAGAACTGCCTGCTACTTGTGTTGCGAAACAAAACCTAATACCAGCTTCTGCTGAACTGAATCTGAAACTAGAACAAAGATAGAGTTCGGAGATTTCATTTTCTTTCAGAATGTATGTGAACCTGCCAGACTTATCCTTCTTAATTAAGGACATGTACAATGGTTATATTTAGCTGTCTATAAGAGATGACACGTAGGATTTTAAATGATGTGGAGGAGAGAAAAGAAGGAGAGAGAAGACTGCTATCTACTATTTAATAGACAATTATGTATGACTTTACATTTTGTGTACCATTGTATCAGACAGATCACATTAATTGAATGAGAGACCACTACAGACAACTCTATAGACGATCCATTGTATGAATTATTTTTAGTGCTGTCTGTAGATAATGTGGAGCTACATTATAGACAGCTGCCATCTATACCATTGTGCATGCCCTAAGCTTAAGATCGGGACAGAACAGTTGGGCAGCGCCACCAGCATGCAACCGTCTTTGCGTCTCCTGACCCACCATTTCTATCTGAATGACAATTGACAATCCTGTTCTGTCTTCACCAAGCAAAGATTTCTGATGTTGCTGCAGGAGAAAACCAGCCCGACAAGGTTAGCTTTCTACGGGTCACCAGCTAGTTTGCGTTCAAGCACGACAACCATATCAATTTGTGTTCGTCCAGATCAGACAGGGCAACTCAGCAAGCAGCAGCACAACCATAGAAACTACAAAGCCGTCGGGGGAACTGGAAATTCGTCGGGCGAAATTACCTGTGCCATTTTTATCACCGCTACCTAGTCAAGGAGATCGCTGTCCAAGTTCCTATGCGCTCAAAGTTCAGAAGAACTTAGCCTGTTGTCTAATTATTCACACTGATAAGAACCCCGTCTGAATACTTTTGTCGAACCCGGACAGCTTCAATCGTAATTTGCCCACAGGCCAATATTTTGACTTGTTGTCTAAATATTCACACTGATAAGAATCCCGTCTGAATACTTTTGTCGAACCCGGACAGCTTCAATCGTTTCCCCACTGGCCAATATTCTGATCCTACCACTTGTTACTTGCAAGATCGCAAAAAAGACGGCTTGATTGCTGGTAGCCCACCAACAAAAAAATTGCTTGATTGAAAGGAATATTTAACAACTAACGATGTGACATGTGCTAGAATTCTCGGCAAACTTCAACTTAGTCGGCCCCAAGTTTGTTACTTGGCTATTTCATGCGAAAAGGTGAACTTGTAGTCTACGACTACATGCCAAACGGTAGTCCTGACAAGTACTATATTGTGAACAGGACGAACCCTCACTGGATTGGGCTAGGAGGTTTCATACCCACCGAGATATCAAGGCAAGCAACGTGCTTCTTGACTGCAAATTATAACCCTATTATATCTGGGAGGTTTGGAGCTCCCTCAAGCATCCACCTCACCTTCACCTTCTCTCTCCTCTATTTCGCGAAAGGTTTGGAGCTCCCTCAAGCATCCACCTCACCTTCACCTTCTCTCTCCTCTATTTCGCGAAAAGGTCCTCCGTTTCTTCGAAATTACGTATAGGTCCCTATGTGATTTTCTGTGAGAGGAAAAATAATTTTCCCGCTTCGCGTTTAGGTCCCTCATTTGGTATTTTACACAGAGAGCCCCCATTAAATGCGAATAGCGAACGAGCTCTTTTCTAATTTTTCAAAATAGCGTATAGGTCCAAAATTATAACAAATAGGTCCCTGTGCTTTACGTTCGGGTCCTTTCTCTGTTTTGCTCGGAAAAAATGTTTTCGTGATCCGTTTTTCCTCCGGAGCATGGGAAAAATGTTTTCGTTTACCGTTTTCTCTAAGAAAAAAATTGAAAATCCGTTTTCGTCCGGCGTTTATCCGTTTTTGTTGGAAAAAAATGGTTTCGTTATTCGTTTTTCCTCTAAAGCATGGGAAAAAAATGTTTTACGTCGTTTTTTCCTCGTTTTTCGTTTTCTCTTAAAAAAAATGAAAAGATCATTTCATTTTTCGCCCGTCGTTTATCCGTTTTTGTTGGAAAAAAATGGTTTCGTTTTTCGTTTTTCCTCCAGAGCATGGGAAAAATTGTTTTACGTCGTTTTTTCTCGTTTTCCTACGAAAAAAATGTTCCATGGTCCGTTTTTTCTCCGGAAAAAAACACAAATCCGTTTCCCGTTCACGCACGCCACGCGTACCATCCTAGTTGAACGGACGGCTAGGAGACTTTGGCCTTGCAAAGTCGTACGATCATGGTACTGACCCAAAGACCAAACACGCGGTTGCTTAGTATCATGGGTTACCTAGCACCAGAATTGGTGCATACAGGCAAGGCGTCCCCTCTTACAGATGTATTTGCCTGGGGCACATTTCTTCTTGAGGTCACCTGCGGGCAAAAGGCCTGTCAAGCAGTATGCACAAGGCGGACGGGTTGTGTTGGTTGAGTGGGTACTGGAACATTGGCAGAAAGGACAATAGACAAGAGAGTCCATGGCAACTGTAGCAAAGATGAGGCAATACTGGTGCTAAAGCTTGGGCTCTTGTGCTCACAACCATTTGCCAGAGCAAGGCCTGGTACGCAACGAGTCATGCAATACCTCAATGGTGACATGCCACTACAAGAGTTCGCACCAACTGATATGAGCTTAAGCATGCTAGCCTTGATGGGAAACAGGGGGTTAGACCCTTCCGACATGTCATATCCACAGCTGATGATGAGCATTTGCACAATGTCAAACCTCTTGGGAGGAAGACAAAAAAAGATTCACGGTCCTTAACGTTGTTGTCGGGTGCGTTCTTGTATATGTAGTATGGGGGGTGAGCATCCATTGGATATTTGGATGTTAATGCGGCATAGGGGATATACAGTGGGAGCGTATCATCTGCAGTCACCTTATCTGACTTTGGGTCACTGCACGTGGACCCTACCGCGTGTGGGTCCCACCGTGTCAGTGACCCAAAGTCAGAGAAAGTGACTACAGAAGATCTCAATACTATACAGTGAGGCCGCCTTTGGGTGCAAGGGAAGAGATTCCCTAGGAAATTTAACCACGGGTGAGATTTTCTTGGTCACCTGAGGCCCCCGCGGAATTCAATCTCCAGTATTTGGGAGTTGTAGGGGAAATCCCGTCTGAATGCACACAAAAATTGAAAGCAAAAAATTTGGAACACAAGGTAAGGTTCAGTGGATGTAGATTCAGAATTGAAAATTTGAAATTCGTTAATTCCAACGCAGGAAGCATAGATAGGAAGATTCAATCATGCTACTATTCCCCTTTCTAGTTCTCTTCCCAATCTCTCAAATTACTGCAAATACTGCTACTAAATTGTGTGATCCTATCTCTCACGAGCTTAGGACATAACAATCCGGCAGCCAAGACAGCGACATGGTGGCCGCGTATGGCAGCCGGGGAGCCTAGTGGCTGGGGCTCATGGGTCGACGACCACAGTCTTCGTCTTCCTCGTGAACCGTTGTTGCAGCATGCTACAATCATTGTCAGCCAGCGCGCAAACAACTAAATCTGGAGAGCAGCCACCACCTACGAACTTTCGCACGCATCCACAGCCTCCAGATAAGACGGTGGCGGCGGCGCGGTAGCGAGAGAGAACAACATTGCAAGAGAAACAATGGTGACACGGCGAGTTAGCATCATAGAGGAATGGCATTGCGTCGCACGACGGGGGTGAAAAAGCATCGCCTAGGGAGGCGATTTTTCTATCCCCGTGAATTGGCGTGGAAAGGACCGGGGTTTCCTATCCTAGACCTGTTCCCAAATGGCCCTCCAGGTCAAACTAGGGGAAACTCCCACGTGTGTTTCCACCCATTTGGATCCGCCCGAGATTCCGACCGGAATTTGGTCTCCCAAATAAGGCCTGAGAGTGTAATCCATTAGATATCCGAATCCAAAATTTAGTGGCAGAACTAGAAATCAGCAGCTATGGGACGAGTTGTAACTTGTAACCGCTAAAACTAAGACCTAATAGCATTGTAATTAAATTTTGGTCGAACCATAGCATTTTTTTTGTTAATTTAGCATTACCAATTTAGACCCTAAAGTACACCATAGTCACAAGATTCATTGTAAACCTATGCAAATCGTAAATCAAATTCATCGAATCCAAACCGATTTAGAGTACGGATTTGCGTTCATAGTTCGTAGTGAAAATTGAAAAAAAAAAAATTGATGAACCACGACTTGAATGAACCGTATTTTTTATAATTAATTTTGTGTATGAGGGCGTTGGCTGACATTAGAATTGCACATTTTATATCAACATAGTTCTGCAATTCCCCCATAAGTCATCGTAGCTTTGAAATCATATTAGGAATGCAATCTGCAGATAAAACACTAGGGCCATAGGAATATATATATACGAAATGTACTTGAGGCCGACGAGGTCTGCTGCTGGGGCTGGAGCCTTACTGCCGCGGACGATGGTGACCGCTACACAGCCTCGCTTCCTCGCTGCCAAGGAAGGCGTGGCTGCTGCGTGCAGCACCGGCAGCGTTGTTGGTCGGCGTGCGGCCGTGGGCAGACCGCACCTCAGAAAAATAATAAGCCTCGGCCGTGCGTAGTGCGCCGAGGCGGCAGTCGGCGAGCCGAATAGGGTACGACGGGAGTCGAGGGCGGACGATGGGAGGTGAGCCGCCGCCCGCCGGTGAACCACGAGAGGAAGGAATGATGGTTTAGATGGCCTATGGGCTAGAACGGCTAACGATCAGACAACTCGGCCCATAAAAGCCTACTAGGCCCGTAAGAGAGGCGCACCCACTCGCGTGAACGAAAAATAATCTTACGTTTTTTTTTTTCGAAAGAAAAATAAACTTACACATTTTTCAAAAAATTTCGAGGCACGAAAAACCTTAGAGGCTGAGACGGAAAAAAGTACACATCTTTCTGTTGACGAAAATATTTTTTTCGGGAAAACGTAGAAAGAGCCTGGGTCCGTAAGCGCGGCGCATGCCGCGTGCGCAAACGAAAAATGATTTTACGCTTTTTTCCTGGAGAAAAAAAAAAGACTTTGACGTATTTTCAAAAAATTTGGAGGCTCGAGAAACCTTAGAGATCGAGCTGAAAAAAAAGCACACATCTTTTCTGTTCATAAAAATATTTTTTTCAGGAAAAACGGAGAAAGGACCTGAACGTAAAGAGCGGGGGCCTATTTGTTATATTTTTGGACCTGATCGCTATCCCGAAAAAGGCAAAATATCCGGTGCAATCACCGTTTTCGTGCAACCACTGTGCAACCCTACTAAAAAAAGCTCCAAAAAATTCTGAAAAAATCATGGATGTACATCTCAACTTACCCCATCTAAGTATAAAATTTCATGATCAAATACGTACTATGCTAGAAGTTACAAAAAAAACAAATTTTGTGCTATCTACTGTAGCAAGATTCCAAGTGAAAATTTGTCTTTTTTGTAACTTCTAACATATTACGTATTTGATCATGAAATTTTATACGTAGATGGGGTAAGTTGAGATGTACATCCATGATTTTTTTCAGAATTTTTTGGAACTTTTTTTAGTAGGGTTGCATGATGGTTGCACGAAAACAGTGGTTGCACCGGATATTTTGCCCCCAAAAAATTAGAAAAAGGCTCGTTCGCGATTCGCATTTAACGGGAGCCTCTTTCCATAAAACGCCGAACGGGGGACCCAAACTCGATTCAAAAAAGTTAATCTTCCCCTCACAGAAAATCACGAAGAACCTATTTATAAATTCGCAGGGACCTATTCGTAATTCAGAGAAATAAAGGAGCCCTTTTGCAAATTCGCCTGGAGCCACGTGGGCAGACCCTCCGGAGGCCCTTCCTCCCGAGTTTAATACCATAGGATTATTCTTTTGAAGAGCCAACCCAAAGTAGTCCAGTGATTAGTGCTCACAACTTTTTATTTTAAAACGTATACATATAGTTAGATGTGAAAACGGCTCGGATACGGGTGGATATTATATCTTTTGTATCAAAATACATATTTTTTCCTGGATTCAGAATTAGATACGGCTAGCCGGATACGGATACGGATCCGGGTTATTCAGGATACGGATACGTGACGGATTCGGATCAGAAACGGATAAAGATATACGGATAATACATGCATATATAGAGTAATATATGTTGAATTAAAACTATGTGAATCCATGACTATAGTAACAAATTATATATCAATCAAACTCAATAGATGTCGTAGAAAAAATATGCTACTTGAAGATCAATATAATCAACTAATTGTTAATATAAATGTTTGCCATTGAAAAAAATATGCTAAAAATTGGATGAGCCTTGCTGATATATGAATAAAAAAATTCTGAATATCCGATCCGATTATCCAAATAGGAAAAATCTGGATATCCAAATAGAAAAAATACTAATATCTGGATCCCATCCTGTATTTACCGGATATTTGATGCTCTGGATCTGGTCCTAGATCCGGTACCGGATAGTCAAACTCGGTCTCGAATCCGATCCCGACCGGATTTGATCCCGGATCGGGTGGAAGATATCCGATCCGTTTTCACCCCTACATATAGTACCTTCTAATATCTTCTATTCTGAATTTTTTTCAAAAGAAAAAAAGAAGGAAAAACTTCTATTCTAATTGAATGCTGAAAAATATATCCCAATAGCCCCTCCTTTTTCTGCTTCTTCCTCTCCTTAATACTCAGCTCACCCTTTTATTTAGCAGTGTAAACTAGTTGTCAACATTTTATCTTACGTGGAACAGTCTCTTTGGAGTAGTCTCTGTGGTTGCAAGATTATCTATCTAGTGCAGATGGACAGTTTCAATTACTAGCTGAGTGCCAGAGCGTTGCTATGGTTGTGCTTCTCCCCCGGTGACGGCAACGCTGGATCCGACATCCCCTTCCATGGCGATGGCTGGATCTGATATACCACCGGATTAGCTCACTTCCGACCGCCCTTCGTGGTTCTTCCCTGGTGATAATGTCGTCGCATGTAGATCAAGAGCAAGCTCGAGTGCAGTGTGACCAGGGTTGCAAATGCCGACGAAATTCGCTCGAAATTCGCGAATTTCGATCATTTCGCTCGGTTTCGAAATCAGATTTCGATCGGTTTTTCGTCTAAATTCAAATTCAAATTTAAAAAATTTAGAAATTTGACAAAATTTATCCAAAATTTTTCTATAATTAGTATTTATATTTTTATGACCTCTAGTGTGAATACTTTTTGAAAAAAATAGAATTAAAAACATTTTTGAGCCATTCAAATATAGATAATAAAAAAAGCAAAAAAAGAAAAGAAATTAGAAGTATTTTTAGTAGCAATTTGTTGTAGTATGTCAAGTAGCAATATTTCTTCAATTATGTTAAGTAGCAATATTTGTTAAAGTATATTTAGTAGTAATGTTTGTTCAAATATATTTAGTAATAATATTTTTTGAAGTATATTTTAATGTTTTAATGTTATCTAATATTGAAATTTTTTCTTGTATTGATATGTGACAACTTTCAATTATTTAAAATATAGCAAAGATATGGTATATTTAATATGTTAATGTTTTCCAATATTGAAAATCTTACTTGTTTTTCTATAGTATATTTAATATGTTAATGTTATCTTCCTATGGTATATTTTAATTATGGTAGCAATATTTGTTCAAGTATGTCAAGTAGTAATATTTAGTATCACTTTTGCATCATTAAACATATTCATTGTTGGACTAATTGTTAATAAGAATTAAAAATTTCGAATCTTGAAATGTATGGATGCTTTATAAAAGTCAATGGAGTAATAAATGATCATTTAGGGGTGAAACCGTCAAAGTGTATTTAATATGTTAGTGTTATCTTGCTATGGTATATTTTAATATTTTAATTATGTGAATACTTATTTTTGCACTTATATTGATATGCGACAAGTTTTAATTATGTGAATGCCTATTTTTGCACTTGTATTGATATGCGACAAGTTTTAATTATGTGAATTGAGTTTTACAAATTTTACAATATTTTATTTGCAATTTCAGAGAGTGATCAGTCATTAATTTTTTTATAAAAATCTAAAAGTGTATCTATTCCTATTTATTAATTATTGTTTATGATTTTATAAAAGCCCTTAATGAATTCAAAAATTGTTGAAATTTCTCTCAAGTGTTTTATAGATGAAATGGGATTTTATAAGATTTTTTTAATAATTTTTTATAATTTTTTAATATTTTTTGAAAAAAAATCAAGTTTGAAGACATTTTTCAACTGTAATCAGTTTTCGAGAATTTCGATCATTTCGAACGAATTTCGTTCAAATTTCGCGAAATTCGCTCGGCAATTTGACCAGCTTTTGAATTCGTTTGACTTTTGAACCGTTCGATTTAGAGCGAATTTCGAACGATTTTCGAGCAATTTTTACCGATTTTCGAATTTCGTTCGGTTTTTCCAAAAACGAAAAGTGGAACCCTGAGTGTGACCCTTCCCTTGTCCATCCTCCTCCTCAAATACGATGCAACGGCGAAGCTAGTGGCCCTTCCATCCTATCGTGCCCAATGACGACGACAAGGAGGCCTGGCGATGGCGAGCACTCCTCCTGCCATAATGACATGGCGGCAGTGGCGGCAAAGTTTTGTGACATCATGCATCCGTTCCATCCGATTGAGCCTATACATGTGGGAGATAACGTGCTAGATTTGGGCGTCGAGGAACTGAAACACGAGAAGGGTGGCTTGCATTGGATATTGGCACAACCTTGATGCAGCCAAGCAGGTTATGGCATCCTTTTGGAAGAAAAATACACACACCACAAGGTGATGTTAGTTGAGTTTATTCAGGTGAGCTGAGTTTGTTATGATATATTTTATTAGTAGTTATAAAATTAATTTTGTTGAGATAAGGATACGATGGTACTTAAGCCCCGTTTGGCAACTTAGAACCGAGGTGTTTCTACTAGAATCTGGGAGAAACACAGCCAAACGGGCTAAAATTCGGAACGATTCTCCTCGAAACATTTCTTCTTTTTCCAAGCCGTAGTTGAATCACCATCAACCCCGTTTCTACTAGTTTCTACTAGAATCAGGAACCGTACCAAACGGTTTGCAGAAAGTGATTCTAATTCTACCTGAAATGTTTCTACCAAGAATCTGAAACCGTTTCTGTTTCTACTAGAATCTGAAAACATACCAAACGGGGCCTTAATTTGTTTACTATGGGATATTTTTTTGTTTTTTGTTACATATTTTTTAGAGGTGGAAGAGTAATTTAAGGAGAGATGTGTAGAGTAGGAAACTGAAAAAGTATCATTCACTCCCACTAGTTTTTTTTTTTTTATAACAGCAAAGATATATCTACCTCGAAATATAATTATCAACGAGATACGAGAAAAGTTTTACTTGACAGCTTTCTAGTTAAAACCATGCACTCTGTAATAATTATTAGGTTATGTACATCTCAATATATAAAGACCAAAAATTTAATTTATTCGTTCATTATCTAGAAAAAGAGATACAAGAACAATCTAGTAGAATGAAGACATATACTTCGTCATTCTATTGGTGCCCCGGTCAAAGACGTTGTGCCTGGGACTTGAAGGTATTGGTACTTGTGCTACTACGGAACTCTGAATATTAATGACATCTGTGGGACCGGTGTGAGACCTGACTATGGTTTAAAAAATCAACGAAAATCACTCTAAAAATTGACGCAAAAAATGTTCAACAAATATGTCGATTTTCCACAAAAAAAATAATTGATTTTAGAATTTTTTTTTCAGAAAATGTTGGTTTTTGAAACTATACGATTTTTGACAATTTTTTATTAGAATTTTTTCAATTACTGTTCATCCAAGTGAAAAACGATTTATTCATTTGAAAATCGCGAAAACGGCCTGACCTAACTAGCTGCTGATGAGAGTCATCGACAGCATTGCACCATCCAAATTGCAAAGAACTGACAAGTCACCATATTCAATTTGGAAAGGGTACAAATGTCACCGTCGTGTCGCCTCACTCACTTTTGAGAGAAGCATCAGGCAAGATTAATTTCCCGTTGAACATCATTAGAGCAGTCCATTATTCCTTCTTCACTTTTTAATTACTCTGTTCTTATTCTAGCAGTCTTTCACACGTGTATTATGTTATGTAACTGGGTTAGCATTCGCATTGCCTTAATGCCATCTCAACTTCTGGTACGCAGTGCATCACCAAGAACTCGACGATCTCGCCTAGTCGCCTCGCTCCTCTGCACCGCACGAAGCTAGCTATGCCCATGTCTCACGGCCACAAGAAAATACTCATCGTGTGCCTGTGCTCCCTGCTCATCGGCGTCAACCTTGTCGCCCGCAGCAACGGCAGCGGCGACCAGTTCTTCTACTCTGGTTTCGCCGGCGCCAACCTCACCCTAGACGGCGCGGCCGTGGTCACGCCCACCGGCCTGCTCGAGCTCACCAACGGCACGCTCCGCCAGAAGGCCCACGCCATCCACCCGGCCCCGTTCCGCTTCCGCGAGCCGTCAGCGCGTAACGGCTCGTCGACGTCGACGGCGGCGGCGCGGTCCTTCTCGGCCTCCTTCGTGTTCGGCGTCCTCTGCCCCGACCCCGACGTCTGTGGCCACGGCATCGTCCTCTTCGTCGCCCCGGGCAGCTACAACTTCTCCGCCGCGTTCCCGAGCCAGTACATCGGCCTCGTCAACGACAGCAGCAACGGCGACGCCGCCGACCACATCTTCGGTGTCGAGCTCGACACCGACCAGAACAACGAGTTCCGTGACATCGACGGCAACCACGTCGGTATCGACATCAACAGCCTCATCTCCGTGGAATCCAGCAGCGCCGGCTACCACGGCAACAATGGCTTCCACAACCTGACGCTCGCAAGCGGCGAGGCGATACAAGCATGGGTCGACTACGACGGCGAGGAGAAACAGATCAACGTCACCCTGGCCCCCGCCAGAATGGCCAAACCCATCAAGCCGCTGCTCTCTGCCACCTACGACCTCTCCACGGTGCTCACCGACATGGCGTACGTGGGCTTCTCGTCGGCGACGGGCTCGTTCAACTCGCGACACTACATTCTTGGCTGGAGCTTCGCGATGAACGGGCCCGCTCCGGCCATCGACGCCGCCAGGCTGCCGAAGTTGCCTCGCTTTAGCCCGAAGCACCGACACCGACACAGCGCGGCAGAGATCGTGCCGCCAATAGCGGCCGCAGCGTTCATCCTCGCCTTGGGCACCATTGCCGTTCTCCTGATTCGGAGACGGCTGAGGTACACCGAGCTACGCGAAGATTGGGAGGTCGAGTTCGGGCCGCACCGGTTTTCGTTCAAGGATCTGTTCCGCGCTACGGATGGATTCAAGAGCAAGAACCTGCTTGGCGCCGGAGGGTTCGGGAGGGTGTACAAGGGGGTGCTTCCGGCGTCCAAATCGGAGGTTGCTGTCAAGAGGGTGTCACACGACTCGAAGCAGGGCATCAAGGAGTTCGTCGCGGAGGTCGTCAGCATCGGCCGCCTCCAGCATCGTAATCTCGTGCAATTGCTTGGTTACTGCCGGAGGAAAGGCGAGCTCCTGCTGGTGTACGAGTGCATGTCGAATGGAAGCCTCGATAAGCACCTGTATGGGGATAATAAGCCAATTCTAGGTTGGGATCAGAGGTTTCGGATCGTCAAAGGGGTTGCGTTAGGGTTGCTCTACCTCCACGAGGAATGGGAGAGGGTGATCGTCCATCGAGACATCAAGGCAAGCAACGTACTCCTCGACAGTGGGATGAATGGCCGGCTGGGCGACTTCGGCCTCGCGAGGCTGTACGACCATGGCGGCGACCCACAGACCACACGTGTGGTTGGCACGATTGGGTACCTAGCTCCAGAGCTCGGTCGCAGCAGCAAGGCGACGCCTCTAACCGACGTGTTCGCGTTCGGCGTATTCCTTCTCGAGGTCACCTGCGGGCAAAGGCCCATCAAGGAAGATCCGCAGGGCGATCAGCTCGTGCTGGTCGACTGGGTGGTCGAGCATTGGCACGGAGGATCGCTGGCTGAGACGGTGGACGCCAGGCTCCATGGAAACTATGACGCCGGTGAGGCGCGCCTAGCGCTGAAGCTAGGGTTGCTGTGCTCGCACCCTCTCTCCAATGCGAGGCCCAGCATGCGGCAGGTCGTGAAGTACCTTAACGGGGACACGCCGCTGCCGGAGCTGGCGCCGACACACCAGAGCTTCCAGACGCTTGCGCTGATGCAGAACGAAGGGTTCGACTCGTACGTCATGTCGTACCCTTCGTCGATGGCAAGCATGGCGGCCACCACGACCAGCCTTTCAGGAGAGAGATGACACGGGATAATACTCTTTCTTCACCCTTTGTTACTGTTCTTAGCATATATTGCTTGCTTTCTGTGTCATGTTCGGTACGGATACACTAGGTCTATACCGGCCGGTGTGCTTCCCTTTGATTAATCATCTAATCATGACTAGTTTTTCCACATGAATGTCTAGCTAGAAGATAGAACCAACGGCGAAGAACATCAAAAGTCAATGCCAATTCTTGAGCAAAAACGAAGGCATTAATTGGCCACGGGCAAACTAACTCACGCACGGCATTTGATTATTTCTACATGATTAGGACTGGCACTGGAAATGAAAGACGAAGAGAATTTTAGTCGAGACTACTGTGGATAAGATTAGCTAGATTTAGTTTGCTTTTTTGTGGTTAAAATTAATAATTGAAACTTTGAAAGGACTTCCAAACAAAATAAGCTGTTTCATTTTTCTATGTGGACACCCCTACGAGCAATCCACCTTAGAAAGCCCATACTATTTTGGCCTCCTAATGTGCAAAGCTAGCACTTGTGGTTGCACAAATATCTTGGATTTAGCGGACACTACGTTCGGTCCTTAATCCGACCCGGGCGAGAACACCCCCCTACACTATGTGCAAGTCCATCCCTCGCACTTTCGGTTATTGCCATATCTTGCCCACATTAAACCATAGTTTTATTTTTATTCTGTATTAAAAAACCAAAAACCATAATTTTCATCATGTCCGAAATTTCCAATTTTAAACAAACAGTAATCCGACCATTCGTTATCCCTTTTCTAAAACATAGCTAAGTAGATGTGTAATTATTTTATTATACCTAGTTAAAATTTCTATAATGTCTAAACCTAACTTAGGGTTATCAAGGTTGATATGACAATATTTATTAAAAATGTTCCATGAGTTATGGGGATATATCTACTAGTACCCACAATATAGCAAAATTTATTGAAAATACCGCATGCATACATAGAATTCATAAAACAACATAAATTAAGTGAAATGCTGAGGTCAACATGGTCAAATAGGGTGCTTTTCTTGTTTGTTGATTTCTGTGGGGTCGAGGTTGACGGTGAAGGTATCTAAAGCATCGGTGTCTATACATAGTTTATCGAGTAGAACCAATAAAAAGCAAAAGCACTCAAAAAAAGTCAAAATCAAAATATTATTGCATTAATAGAGTGTTCATGTTTTTAGAAAGGTCTAGGAACTAGTCTCGTTCAATTTGGACTTCATTTAATAAGATTATGAGTATTTGAATTTTGAATGTCTTTGAGAATTAGACTAAATGGGAATTTAATTCAAACAGGGGGCTAAATTTAATTACTCTTGCATAAATGTAAGGTGTATTATTTTATGAGAATTTAGGAGTTGGTTTCACCAAATTTGGATTTTATTTGTAAAAGTTATAAGCATTATGAATCTAAATGTGCTAGGAATGATTCTAATTATAATTTACAATTAAATATGTGTTAAATTTTAAATATTTTTATGTAAACAAAGAGTTCATGAATTTATATAAATTTAAAAACTAGTTTGACTCAATTTGGAGTTCATTTGTAAAAGTTTTAAGCATTTGAATTTTTGTATGCTCAGAAAATCACATAAAATAGCAAAATACGCTTTCTAACAAAGAATACATATTGTTCATTTTCTCTGATTTTTTATTTAATTTCAATTACTAACAATAGGGGCCCACATGTCAGTGACAAGTTCTTAATACTATTTTGATTTTATAATTTAATTCATTTAAAACCGACTAGGGCCCACATGACAAACACACAGTATTAAACCGGGTTTAAAAAGGACGCTGACAGTGGAGTCTCGCCTTGGTAGTGGCTCGGGTGAGGAGGGGCACGTACAAGTGAGGACCACCTATTAAGGGCGCAAAATAGGGCACGGTGGTACGGGGTTCACCGGTGATGATTGGTGATGTAAGGCAGTGCATGGGTGGTGTAGTTAGGCAAAGGAGTGAGAGGGGAACCTAAGGCACTGGTCGGTGGCTGCTGGGATCAGCCGAAGGTAACCAGCGGTGAGGAAGGGTGACGGCGGCAATGGTGGTTAGTTGCGGGGGAGAATGGAGGGGGCTATGCTCGGAGAAAGAGGGTAGAGAAACAAAGAGGCCCTAGAGACTCATTTTTGCACCTAGAGGTGGCTGAGGAGCTCAAAGAAGTCATGGCATCAGGTGCCAGCCTTGGAGAAGAAGGAGCAAGGGGTGGTGGTGTTCCGAACTAGTAGAGTTACAATTAAGGTATCAAGCGAGTTTAGGGGTCTATGGGGAAGCTCCAAGCTCAAAAAAATAGAGAATAACTCACCTAGGTGCCCCAATTGGGTTTTGGTCTATTCCTCGGAGCTTGTCGTTAATGGAGAAGGTCTCGGTTGGCATAGAGCTTAGCTTGGGTAGGGGAGCACTCAATGGGGGCATGGGGAAGTCAAGGGCGCTCGTGGTGCAGCTTAAATAGGTGGCTGGAAGGAGGGATCGGGCTTGGTCTGTGAGCACAGATTCGCATCCATAAGGGAAAAGACAATGTAGTGACACAAAACTAGGAAGTCTCGGCGAGGAATGCATACATGCGAGGCCAAAGATGGCAGGATGACAATGGAGAAGTGGGACGCATTGGCGAGCTTGACAGCATGGTGGGTTGATGAGATAGTGTGGCAACGGCTTGAGCAAGCAAACAAATACCGATGCGACCTCTGCTTTCTCCTAGCGCGGCAGGGCATGGTTGGGCAGATGGCTACCATGGCAGGGCTTAGGCACATTGTGGTAGTGGTGGCTTTGGCTCAGGGTGAGCTGGCGCATGCGCGAAGTGCGCACAGTGCAGAGCCGGGTAGGGCGCGCTCTGGTGCCTACAGCGCTCACAGGAAGGGAGGTGGCCACTGGCAGGTGGGCCAAGGGCAGGCAGGAGGCCAGTGGTGGAGACAGAAGGGGGGAGAGAGAGGGGTGCTACCAGGTGGGCCACCCATGTCAACGAGGTAAGAAACCAACACATGGGACCACTTTGGCAGAGAATTGAATTTTAAAGGAGTTTGGCAGCATTTCCTTTTGAATTTAATTAATCTAGCAAATTATGTTGAACATTTTTTGAAAATTTTTGGAGATAGTTTAGAGGTATTGCTGATGTTCCCATAAAATTTTTTAGAACTTGATCAAATCTACTAATTTTATAAAAGTCAAATAGTGATTATGTTCATTTTAAGAACTACTATTTTATTTTTCAGAAGCATTAAATGAATTCAAAATTTCCAAAAACTTTTTGGAGGTGCTTTGGGGGTTATTTGAGATTCGAATAATTTATTTTTAGACTTTTTCTTTGTTTGATTCACCCTTGCTTTGTCGATATTTTTAGGTGTCGTTGTTTTTAGGTGAATATAGAAGATGATATGCATGAACGAGAGTAGCACATTCATTTCACGTGCAATCAATAATTCATATATCATTTTTAGTTGTAATATTCAGACTTTAATTGTATACTTAGATATTTCGCATTAATAATGGATCGTAATGGTAATATTTAGTCGTATGCAGATAATGTGGTTCATAGCCATTCACTACTACAGATAATGTGGTTAAAATTAATAATTGAAACTTTGAAAGGACTTCCAAACAAAATAAGCTGTTTCATTTTTCTTCAGACTAGTAAAGTGTACGTGCGTTGCAACGGATCCCAAATAGATGATGACACCACAAATTCTAAACTCTTAAAAACAAAAAAACGAGAATTTAAAACTTGAGCTATCACTTATTTGAGATCCGTTACTGAAGAATCACTGAACAAGGGAATACAATGAAATACAAATAAGGCTAGACAAACAATAAATAGCTACAGAATTCCTCACCTACTAGGCCTTAGACCCATCTTGCCCTGGTCCAAGAACGGCCTGGCAGACTCACCATCACCACCAACTCATTCTTATAAGTTGGTGAGCACCTGAGTGTTTTTTTAGTTTGTGAGCACTCAAATTTGTAGCCTTTGGATCTAGATCCATTGATCTAATCAATTTGCCATCTCTCTCCACCACCCTCTTCTTTGTAGGCCCCCAAGTTAAGTGCTCACAAACCAAAAAAACACTCGAGTGTTACTTAGCCATTCTCAAGATTATTAGCAGAGGAACGAAATCAAGCAACACATGACGCGACTAATTTGGTCCAATCAGCATGAGACAAAAACAACTAAGCAATTCTAATTGCCAACTAACGATCTGTGTGTTTAATTCTCTGCTTGGACTGCTTTATTTCAGTTTTTTTAGACGACTACTTAGTTAAGTTCAGTTGAATTGACAGTAGGTTTCATACGCATGACCTAATACAACGATACATATATACATAAGACACCTGTAGCAATTTGGGTACTGTTCACTGGTATACATACGCAACATACCTTGAAATTTCTATATCTTAACTATTATAAGAAGAGAATGGCTAAGTAACACAATAATCTTTTTGTAGACGTGTTACACAACATACATACGCGCTTGTTTTCATCTCGCTTGTTCATATGGATCACATACTGATCATTGATCACATTGTGCTGTTATTATCCTTGCTTGACTTGTGGACTTTGGAGCGCAAGTGGCCAGCACAACTTTTAGACTGAATAGAATAGTTTGACTGACGATTTTAATTTTTTATTAAATTTCACAAAATCACAAGTTTTTTTGTACAATCTATCGTAAAATTACAGGTTGTAGCTCATATTTCATAAAACCACATATTTAGAAGAATTTATGTCATAAAACTACAGAGTTTAGAATTAATATCGTTTCTTATAAAAAGTCCGACAGTGTAGGAACATATGGCAGCCTCACGTGCCCTCATTTCCTATTTCATTCACGCGTTTACCGATAGTTTATAAAAGAAAATGTAGTTTGTGAAATGTACTATATAAAGCTACTTTGGAGGGGGGGAAAGAACAGAATCTGACCTGGAGCATGCTTGAATTTGCTTTGATCTGTAGAAACACCTTTGCTGATGTCTTATAAAATTTGTTGATGTCGTCGCTAACCGATGACTGGTAAGCTAAAATGGACCGCCAACAAGGAAACTTTCAGACAACGATGTGTCTGGAAATTCGTAATCGGAGATCGCATGCAACTGCAACACGCAATTACGCTACATCGTTGTCTGGAAATTCAGAACGGAGACTGCCTGCAACTGCAACACGCAATTACGTGCGTAGTTCATTCGCCCTCCACACAAAATTATACATAGCAGATGCGTGTTTCCTTACTTAAATAGAACACCGTCTTAGAAAACAGCTTCCTTACTTTTTTCTACAGTTTAGTAAATCTCAGAGACGATATTTTATTTAAAGAAGATAGATTTGTAACATCTACCAATTCCATAAATTTGAAATACAAGAATCCAAATTGACTTTTGAGCTTAATTTGAAATTTCAGCATTTTCTGGATTTTTTGAATTTTTTTCATTTAAAGAAAAAGCTTTTTAGGGTCTGTTTGTTTAGGCTTCTACTTAGGCTTATTTGGCTTCTAGGCCTTCATAAGTCACAAGCCAAAACAAACAGTAATTTTTCAGCTAGCTGGAGAGGAGAAGCTCCAGCCCAATTTGCACTACACGAGAGAAGCAAGGAAAACGATGCTTCTGGCCGGGCTGAGCTTCAAAATCCCACTTCCCTGGTACCCTTGCAACTTGATCTTATTTACAAAAATTGCCATCCCTTCATCAAGTCTCTTCGGCTCCACCTCCGGCTCGGCAGTCGGCTAGCTTCTTCCACTCATACTTCTCCTCCAGCACCAGCCTAAACAAACACAGCCTTAATAGACTAGTTAAGGTTTCTGATTTTCAAATCCCAAAATTTAATCATCTCAAAGTCCAAAAAAAATTATTTAAGTTATAAATATCCAAAGGACCTCTCCAAAAGTTTGATAAATTTTGAATTTAGTTGATGCTTGTGAAAAATCAAATGTCATATTCTTTCTTTAGAACAGAAGCAATAAAGAGTTTTCAAAAACATCCACAAAATTGTTTATGGTCTGAAAATTTTACAAAAACATTAGTATATCTCAGGATCATCTCCAAAAATTTTCTTAAAATTTAGATCTAGTTTAATGGCTCAAATGAATTTCAAAAACCTTAGTGTCAAAATACAACTTAAAATGAAATCCAGATTCCAAAAATGGAAAGCGCATTTAGACAAAAACCTTGTTCGTTAAGAGAAGGCGTGAGCCTCAAAATTACGCTTCCCCTTAAATTCCTAAGCCCCCTCGCTCTCCTTTTCCCTCACTGATAAGCCGGGCCCGCTTGTCAAGCCAGGCCAACATGTCAGCGAGCACCTCGCCCTGGTAGATAGGGGGAGTTCTCGCCTGGGTCAGATTAATGACCGAACATAATGTTGTATAATCCAAGATATTCAGTGCAACTCTAGTGCTATTATGGGGTAACATTTATCTATTAAGTTACCTGGGTCTAACTTTGCACACTAGAGGGCTGGAGTAGTACAGGCATTCCAGGTAGGTTTGCTCATAGGGGTGTCTATACATTGGTATGGATACCAACACTATCGAGACTCCCTCTTTTGGTGTGGAATATCAAGAAGGTCTCATGTGCATACTGTACTAGTCCCATAATCCGTGGCTAGAGTGTATATTTACAACACTGTCATCACATCCATACACAGTATCACAAATACATTAAGATAACATTGTTTAATATATTAAGGTCGTAGAGGCCAAATAAAGCGCATCGAAAGATACAAAAGCTTAATAGTATAAATGCCTAGTATAATTCGTCATTGAAATTCCCGTAACCTACGGTAAAGTACGTGTCGTCAGAAGCTTCAATTTCTTCGTCTACTAAATATCAATAATAAGTAAGATTGAGTACTTTCATACCCAACAAGGCTTGTAGTGTAACATAAATTTATAATAAATATAGGCTGTATCAAAGGAAAGGCTATCATAGCTTGTTGCATAAAACGAATTTGAAACATGAATATCAAGTAGTAGATCATAAACGAAATTTGTAAAAAGTAAGTTCAACAGGTATGTAAATAACAAGTAATAGTAGCATAAAATGTAACAACTCATAGTCCTCCATGATTGTGAGCATCAAACCATCCTTGCCAACTCTTGGCATAAAATCTTAAACAAAACTTTTCACAAATTTTCCAATTCAACCTTATTTGTAAGAATTCAAAATTTTAACTAGTGTTTGTACACCAAATCTCTCATAACCGTGAGCACATCTTTTCAAAAAGTTTTACTCTACAGAGGCATACATCTTTACTCACAAGACATGACCAACTCTTTTTGCCACTATTTCACGCTTCCATTGGCATATGGCCAAGAGGCCTTGATATGAATCGTTATATCACCTAGACCTAACTTTACACTAGCCCAATGATGTTAAACTCTTGCTATGGCAGTGAAAGATATTTATACACTTTGTACCAACAAACAGTTATACACCCCGCCATGCCACTTTCCCTATAGCAAGGCATGCACCGTTATATTAATATGTGTTCCACCAACACCTCTATGTGGACACCCCTACGAGCAATCCACCTTAGAAAGCCCATACTATTTTGGCCTCCTAATGTGCAAAGCTAGCACTTGTGGTTGCACAAATATCTTGGATTTAGCGGACACTACGTTCGGTCCTTAATCCGACCCGGGCGAGAACACCCCCCTACACTATGTGCAAGTCCATCCCTCGCACTTTCGGTTATTGCCATATCTTGCCCACATTAAACCATAGTTTTATTTTTATTCTGTATTAAAAAACCAAAAACCATAATTTTCATCATGTCCGAAATTTCCAATTTTAAACAAACAAAGATTCGACCATTCGTTATCCCTTTTCTAAAACATAGCTAAGTAGATGTGTAATTATTTTATTATACCTAGTTAAAATTTCTATAATGTCTAAACCTAACTTAGGGTTATCAAGGTTGATATGACAATATTTATTAAAAATGTTCCATGAGTTATGGGGATATATCTACTAGTACCCACAATATAGCAAAATTTATTGAAAATACCGCATGCATACATAGAATTCATAAAACAACATAAATTAAGTGAAATGCTGAGGTCAACATGGTCAAATAGGGTGCTTTTCTTGTTTGTTGATTTACGTGGGGTCGAGGTTGACGGTGAAGGTATCTAAAGCATCGGTGTCTATACATAGTTTATCGAGTAGAACCAATAAAAAGCAAAAGCACTCAAAAAAAGTCAAAATCAAAATATTATTGCATTAATAGAGTGTTCATGTTTTTAGAAAGGTCTAGGAACTAGTCTCGTTCAATTTGGACTTCATTTAATAAGATTATGAGTATTTGAATTTTGAATGTGCTGAGAATTAGACTAAATGGGAATTTAATTCAAACAGGGGGCTAAATTTAATTACTCTTGCATAAATGTAAGGTGTATTATTTTATGAGAATTTAGGAGTTGGTTTCACCAAATTTGGATTTTATTTGTAAAAGTTATAAGCATTATGAATCTAAATGTGCTAGGAATGATTCTAATTATAATTTACAATTAAATATGTGTTAAATTTTAAATATTTTTATGTAAACAAAGAGTTCATGAATTTATATAAATTTAAAAACTAGTTTGACTCAATTTGGAGTTCATTTGTAAAAGTTTTAAGCATTTGAATTTTTGTATGCTCAGAAAATCACATAAAATAGCAAAATACGCTTTCTAACAAAGAATACATATTGTTCATTTTCTCTGATTTTTTATTTAATTTCAATTACTAACAATAGGGGCCCACATGTCAGTGACAAGTTCTTAATACTATTTTGATTTTATAATTTAATTCATTTAAAACCGACTAGGGCCCACATGACAAACACACAGAGTATTAAACCGGGTTTAAAAAGGACGCTGACAGGTGGGTCTGCCTTGGTAGTGGCTCAGGTGAGGGAGGGCACGATACAAGTGAGGACCACCTATTAAGGGCGCAAAATAGGGCACGGTGGTGCAGGGTTCACCGGTGATGATTGGTGATGTAAGGCAGTGCATGGGTGGTGTAGTTAGGCAAAGGAGTGAGAGGGGAACCTAAGGCACTGGTCGGTGGCTGCTGGGATCAGCCGAAGGTAACCAGCGGTGAGGAAGGGTGACGCGGCAATGGTGGTTAGTTGCGGGGAGAATGGAGGGGGCTATGCTCGGAGAAAGAGGGTAGAGAAACAAAGAGGCCCTAGAGACTCATTTTTGCACCTAGAGGTGGCTGAGGAGCTCAAAGAAGTCATGGCATCAGGTGCCAGCCTTGGAGAAGAAGGAGCAAGGGGTGGTGGTGTTAGAACTAGTAGAGTTACAATTAAGGTATCAAGCGAGTTTAGGGGTCTATGGGGAAGCTCCAAGCTCAAAAAATAGAGAATAACTCACCTAGGTGCCCCAATTGGGTTTTGGTCTATTCCTCGAGCTTGTCGTTAATGGAGAAGGTCTCGGTTGGCATAGAGCTTAGCTTGGGTAGGGGAGCACTCAATGGGGCATGGGGAAGTCAAGGGCTCGTGGTGCGGCTTAAATAGGTGGCTGGAAGGAGGGATCGGGCTTGGTCTGTGAGCACAGATTCGCATCCATAAGGGAAAAGACAATGTAGTGACACAAAACTAGGAAGTCTCGGCGAGGAATGCATACATGCGAGGCCAAAGATGGCAGGATGACAATGGAGAAGTGGGACGCATTGGCGAGCTTGACAGCATGGTGGGTTGATGAGATAGTGTGGCAACGGCTTGAGCAAGCAAACAAATACCGATGCGACCTCTGCTTTCTCCTAGCGCGGCAGGGCATGGTTGGGCAGATGGCTACCATGGCAGGGCTTAGGCACATTGTGGTAGTGGTGGCTTTGGCTCAGGGTGAGCTGGCGCATGCGCGAAGTGCGCCTGATCTGAGGCCGGTAGAGGCGCGCTCACGGTGCCTCTGGCGCTCACAGGAAGGGAGGTGGCCACTGGCAGGTGGGCCAAGGGCAGGCAGGAGGCCAGTGGTGGAGACAGAAGGGGGGAGAGAGAGGGGTGCTACCAGGTGGGCCACCCATGTCAACGAGGTAAGAAACCAACACATGGGACCACTTTGGCAGAGAATTGAATTTTAAAGGAGTTTGGCAGCATTTCCTTTTGAATTTAATTAATCTAGCAAATTATGTTGAACATTTTTTGAAAATTTTTGGAGATAGTTTAGAGGTATTGCTGATGTTCCCATAAAATTTTTTAGAACTTGATCAAATCTACTAATTTTATAAAAGTCAAATAGTGATTATGTTCATTTTAAGAACTACTATTTTATTTTTCAGAAGCATTAAATGAATTCAAAATTTCCAAAAACTTTTTGGAGGTGCTTTGGGGGTTATTTGAGATTCGAATAATTTATTTTTAGACTTTTTCTTTGTTTGATTCACCCTTGCTTTGTCGATATTTTTAGGTGTCGTTGTTTTTAGGTGAATATAGAAGATGATATGCATGAACGAGAGTAGCACATTCATTTCACGTGCAATCAATAATTCATATATCATTTTTAGTTGTAATATTCAGACTTTAATTGTATACTTAGATATTTCGCATTAATAATGGATCGTAATGGTAATATTTAGTCGTATGCAGATAATGTGGTTCATAGCCATTCACTACTACAGATAATGTGGTTAAAATTAATAATTGAAACTTTGAAAGGACTTCCAAACAAAATAAGCTGTTTCATTTTTCTTCAGACTAGTAAAGTGTACGTGCGTTGCAACGGATCCCAAATAGATGATGACACCACAAATTCTAAACTCTTAAAAACAAAAAAACGAGAATTTAAAACTTGAGCTATCACTTATTTGAGATCCGTTACTGAAGAATCACTGAACAAGGGAATACAATGAAATACAAATAAGGCTAGACAAACAATAAATAGCTACAGAATTCCTCACCTACTAGGCCTTAGACCCATACTGTCCTGGTCCAAGAACGGCCTGGCAGACTCACCATCACCACCAACTCATTCTTATAAGTTGGTGAGCACCTGAGTGTTTTTTTAGTTTGTGAGCACTCAAATTTGTAGCCTTTGGATCTAGATCCATTGATCTAATCAATTTGCCATCTCTCTCCACCACCCTCTTCTTTGTAGGCCCCCAAGTTAAGTGCTCACAAACCAAAAAAACACTCGAGTGTTACTTAGCCATTCTCAAGATTATTAGCAGAGGAACGAAATCAAGCAACACATGACGCGACTAATTTGGTCCAATCAGCATGAGACAAAAACAACTAAGCAATTCTAATTGCCAACTAACGCATCTGTGTGTTTAATTCTCTGCTTGGACTGCTTTATTTCAGTTTTTTTAGACGACTACTTAGTTAAGTTCAGTTGAATTGACAGTAGGTTTCATACGCATGACCTAATACAACGATACATATATACATAAGACACCTGTAGCAATTTGGGTACTGTTCACTGGTATACATACGCAACATACCTTGAAATTTCTATATCTTAACTATTATAAGAAGAGAATGGCTAAGTAACACAATAATCTTTTTGTAGACGTGTTACACAACATACATACGCGCTTGTTTTCATCTCGCTTGTTCATATGGATCACATACTGATCATTGATCACATTGTGCTGTTATTATCCTTGCTTGACTTGTGGACTTTGGAGCGCAAGTGGCCAGCACAACTTTTAGACTGAATAGAATAGTTTGACTGACGATTTTAATTTTTTAGTAAATTTCACAAAATCACAAGTTTTTTTTTTGTACAATCTATCAGAAAATTACAGGTTGTAGCTCATATTTCATAAAACCACATATTTAGAAGAATTTATGTCATAAAACTACAGAGTTTAGAATTAATATCGTTTCTTATAAAAAGTCCGACAGTGTAGGAACATATGGCAGCCTCACGTGCCCTCATTTCCTATTTCATTCACGCGTTTACCGATAGTTTATAAAAGAAAATGTAGTTTGTGAAATGTACTATATAAAGCTACTTTGGAGGGGGGGAAAGAACAGAATCTGACCTGGAGCATGCTTGAATTTGCTTTGATCTGTAGAAACACCTTTGCTGATGTCTTATAAAATTTGTTGATGTCGTCGCTAACCGATGACTGGTAAGCTAAAATGGACCGCCAACAAGGAAACTTTCAGACAACGATGTGTCTGGAAATTCAGAACGGAGACTGCATGCAACTGCAACACGCAATTACGCTACATCGTTGTCTGGAAATTCAGAACGGAGACTGCCTGCAACTGCAACACGCAATTACGTGCGTAGTTCATTCGCCCTCCACACAAAATTATACATAGCAAATGCGTGTTTCCTTACTTAAATAGAACACCGTCTTAGAAAACAGCTTCCTTACTTTTTTCTACAGTTTAGTAAATCTCAGAGACGATATTTTATTTAAAGAAGATAGATTTGTAACATCTACCAATTCCATAAATTTGAAATACAAGAATCCAAATTGACTTTTGAGCTTAATTTGAAATTTCAGCATTTTCTGGATTTTTTGAATTTTTCATTTAAAGAAAAAGCTTTTAGGTCTGTTTGTTTAGGCTTCTACTTAGGCTTATTTGGCTTCTAGGCCTTCATAAGTCACAAGCCAAAACAAACAGTAATTTTCAGCTAATTTGGAGGAGAAGCTCGGCCCAATTTGCACTACACGAGAGAAGCAAGGAAAACGATGCTTCTCGTGGCCGGGCCGAGCTTCAAAATCCCACTTCCTGGTACCCTTGCAACTTGATCTTATTTACAAAAATTGCCATCCCCTTCATCAAGTCTCTTCCACCCACTCCACCTACAGGCAGCCTAGCTTCTTCCACTCCAAAGACTTCTCCTCCAAAGACTGACCTAAACAAACACACCTTAATAGACTAGTTAAGGTTTTACGATTTTCAAATCCCAAAATTTAATCATCTCAAAGTCCAAAAAAAATTATTTAAGTTATAAATATCCAAAGGACCTCTCCAAAAGTTTGATAAATTTTGAATTTAGTTGATGCTTGTGAAAAATCAAATGTCATATTCTTTCTTTAGAACAGAAGCAATAAAGAGTTTTCAAAAACATCCACAAAATTGTTTATGGTCTGAAAATTTTACAAAAACATTAGTATATCTCAGGATCATCTCCAAAAATTTTCTTAAAATTTAGATCTAGTTTAATGGCTCAAATGAATTTCAAAAACCTTAGTGTCAAAATACAACTTAAAATGAAATCCAGATTCCAAAAATGGAAAGCGCATTTAGACAAAAACCTTGTTCGTTAAGAGAAGGCGTGAGCCTCAAAATTACGCTTCCCCTTAAATTCCTAAGCCCCCTCGCTCTCCTTTTCCCTCACTGATAAGCCGGGCCCGCTTGTCAAGCCAGGCCAACATGTCAGCGAGCACCTCGCCCTGGTAGATAGGGGGAGTTCTCGCCTGGGTCAGATTAATGACCGAACATAATGTTGTATAATCCAAGATATTCAGTGCAACTCTAGTGCTGTTATGGGGTAACATTTATCTATTAAGTTACCTGGGTCTAACTTTGCACACTAGAGGGCTGGAGTAGTACAGGCATTCCAGGTAGGTTTGCTCATAGGGGTGTCTATACATTGGTATGGATACCAACACTATCGAGACTCCCTCTTTTGGTGTGGAATATCAAGAAGGTCTCATGTGCATACTGTACTAGTCCCATAATCCGTGGCTAGAGTGTATATTTACAACACTGTCATCACATCCATACACAGTATCACAAATACATTAAGATAACATTGTTTAATATATTAAGGTCGTAGAGGCCAAATAAAGCGCATCGAAAGATACAAAAGCTTAATAGTATAAATGCCTAGTATAATTCGTCATTGAAATTCCCGTAACCTACGGTAAAGTACGTGTCGTCAGAAGCTTCAATTTCTTCGTCTACTAAATATCAATAATAAGTAAGATTGAGTACTTTCATACCCAACAAGGCTTGTAGTGTAACATAAATTTATAATAAATATAGGATGTATCAAAGGAAAGGCTATCATAGCTTGTTGCATAAAACGAATTTGAAACATGAATATCAAGTAGTAGATCATAAACGAAATTTGTAAAAAGTAAGTTCAACAGGTATGTAAATAACAAGTAATAGTAGCATAAAATGTAACAACTCATAGTCCTCCATGATTGTGAGCATCAAACCATCCTTGCCAACTCTTGGCATAAAATCTTAAACAAAACTTTTCACAAATTTTCCAATTCAACCTTATTTGTAAGAATTCAAAATTTTAACTAGTGTTTGTACACCAAATCTCTCATAACCGTGAGCACATCTTTTCAAAAAGTTTTACTCTACAGAGGCATACATCTTTACTCACAAGACATGACCAACTCTTTTTGCCACTATTTCACGCTTCCATTGGCATATGGCCAAGAGGCCTTGATATGAATCGTTATATCACCTAGACCTAACTTTACACTAGCCCAATGATGTTAAACTCTTGCTATGGCAGTGAAAGATATTTATACACTTTGTACCAACAAACAGTTATACACCCCGCCATGCCACTTTCCCTATAGCAAGGCATGCACCGTTATATTAATATGTGTTCCACCAACACCTCTATGTGGACACCCCTACGAGCAATCCACCTTAGAAAGCCCATACTATTTTGGCCTCCTAATGTGCAAAGCTAGCACTTGTGGTTGCACAAATATCTTGGATTTAGCGGACACTACGTTCGGTCCTTAATCCGACCCGGGCGAGAACACCCCCCTACACTATGTGCAAGTCCATCCCTCGCACTTTCGGTTATTGCCATATCTTGCCCACATTAAACCATAGTTTTATTTTTATTCTGTATTAAAAAACCAAAAACCATAATTTTCATCATGTCCGAAATTTCCAATTTTAAACAAACAGTAATCCGACCATTCGTTATCCCTTTTCTAAAACATAGCTAAGTAGATGTGTAATTATTTTATTATACCTAGTTAAAATTTCTATAATGTCTAAACCTAACTTAGGGTTATCAAGGTTGATATGACAATATTTATTAAAAATGTTCCATGAGTTATGGGGATATATCTACTAGTACCCACAATATAGCAAAATTTATTGAAAATACCGCATGCATACATAGAATTCATAAAACAACATAAATTAAGTGAAATGCTGAGGTCAACATGGTCAAATAGGGTGCTTTTCTTGTTTGTTGATTTCTGTGGGGTCGAGGTTGACGGTGAAGGTATCTAAAGCATCGGTGTCTATACATAGTTTATCGAGTAGAACCAATAAAAAGCAAAAGCACTCAAAAAAAGTCAAAATCAAAATATTATTGCATTAATAGAGTGTTCATGTTTTTAGAAAGGTCTAGGAACTAGTCTCGTTCAATTTGGACTTCATTTAATAAGATTATGAGTATTTGAATTTTGAATGTGCTGAGAATTAGACTAAATGGGAATTTAATTCAAACAGGGGGCTAAATTTAATTACTCTTGCATAAATGTAAGGTGTATTATTTTATGAGAATTTAGGAGTTGGTTTCACCAAATTTGGATTTTATTTGTAAAAGTTATAAGCATTATGAATCTAAATGTGCTAGGAATGATTCTAATTATAATTTACAATTAAATATGTGTTAAATTTTAAATATTTTTATGTAAACAAAGAGTTCATGAATTTATATAAATTTAAAAACTAGTTTGACTCAATTTGGAGTTCATTTGTAAAAGTTTTAAGCATTTGAATTTTTGTATGCTCAGAAAATCACATAAAATAGCAAAATACGCTTTCTAACAAAGAATACATATTGTTCATTTTCTCTGATTTTTTATTTAATTTCAATTACTAACAATAGGGGCCCACATGTCGCTGACAAGTTCTTAATACTATTTTGATTTTATAATTTAATTCATTTAAAACCGACTAGGCCCACATGACAAACACACAGAGTATTAAACCGGTTTAAAAGGACGCCGACAGTGGAGTCCGCTTGGTAGTGGCTCAGTGAGGGAGGGGCACGTACAAGTGAGGACCACCTATTAAGGGCGCAAAATAGGGCACGGTGGTACGGGGTTCACCGGTGATGATTGGTGATGTAAGGCAGTGCATGGGTGGTGTAGTTAGGCAAAGGAGTGAGAGGGGAACCTAAGGCACTGGTCGGTGGCTGCTGGGATCAGCCGAAGGTAACCAGCGGTGAGGAAGGGTGACGGCGGCAATGGTGGTTAGTTGCGGGGGAGAATGGAGGGGGCTATGCTCGGAGAAAGAGGGTAGAGAAACAAAGAGGCCCTAGAGACTCATTTTTGCACCTAGAGGTGGCTGAGGAGCTCAAAGAAGTCATGGCATCAGGTGCCAGCCTTGGAGAAGAAGGAGCAAGGGGTGGTGGTGTTCCGAACTAGTAGAGTTACAATTAAGGTATCAAGCGAGTTTAGGGGTCTATGGGGAAGCTCCAAGCTCAAAAAAATAGAGAATAACTCACCTAGGTGCCCCAATTGGGTTTTGGTCTATTCCTCGGAGCTTGTCGTTAATGGAGAAGGTCTCGGTTGGCATAGAGCTTAGCTTGGGTAGGGGAGCACTCAATGGGGGCATGGGGAAGTCAAGGGCGCTCGTGGTGCAGCTTAAATAGGTGGCTGGAAGGAGGGATCGGGCTTGGTCTGTGAGCACAGATTCGCATCCATAAGGGAAAAGACAATGTAGTGACACAAAACTAGGAAGTCTCGGCGAGGAATGCATACATGCGAGGCCAAAGATGGCAGGATGACAATGGAGAAGTGGGACGATTGGCGAGCTTGATGACATGGTGGGTTGATGAGATAGTGTGGCAGCGGCTTGAGCAAGCAAACAAATACCGATGCGACCTTCCGCTTTCTCCTAGCGCGAGGGCATGGTTGGGCGAGATGGCTACCAAGGCAGTGCTTAGGCACATTGTGGTAGTGGTGGCTTTGGCTCAGGGTGAGCTGGCGCATCTTGTGAAGTGCGCCTGATCGAGGCCGGGTAGGGCGCGCCTGGTGCCTCTGGCCACAGAAGGGAGGTGGCCACTGGCAGGTGGGCCAAGGGCAGGCAGGAGGCCAGTGGTGGAGACAGAAGGGGGGAGAGAGAGGGGTGCTACCAGGTGGGCCACCCATGTCAACGAGGTAAGAAACCAACACATGGGACCACTTTGGCAGAGAATTGAATTTTAAAGGAGTTTGGCAGCATTTCCTTTTGAATTTAATTAATCTAGCAAATTATGTTGAACATTTTTTGAAAATTTTTGGAGATAGTTTAGAGGTATTGCTGATGTTCCCATAAAATTTTTTAGAACTTGATCAAATCTACTAATTTTATAAAAGTCAAATAGTGATTATGTTCATTTTAAGAACTACTATTTTATTTTTCAGAAGCATTAAATGAATTCAAAATTTCCAAAAACTTTTTGGAGGTGCTTTGGGGGTTATTTGAGATTCGAATAATTTATTTTTAGACTTTTTCTTTGTTTGATTCACCCTTGCTTTGTCGATATTTTTAGGTGTCGTTGTTTTTAGGTGAATATAGAAGATGATATGCATGAACGAGAGTAGCACATTCATTTCACGTGCAATCAATAATTCATATATCATTTTTAGTTGTAATATTCAGACTTTAATTGTATACTTAGATATTTCGCATTAATAATGGATCGTAATGGTAATATTTAGTCGTATGCAGATAATGTGGTTCATAGCCATTCACTACTACAGATAATGTGGTTAAAATTAATAATTGAAACTTTGAAAGGACTTCCAAACAAAATAAGTTTGTTTCATTTTTCTTCAGACTAGTAAAGTGTCGTGCGTTGCAACGGATCCCAAATAGATGATGACACCACAAATTCTAAACTCTTAAAAACAAAAAAACGAGAATTTAAAACTTGAGCTATCACTTATTTGAGATCCGTTACTGAAGAATCACTGAACAAGGGAATACAATGAAATACAAATAAGGCTAGACAAACAATAAATAGCTACAGAATTCCTCACCTACTAGGCCTTAGACCCATACTGTCCTGGTCCAAGAACGGCCTGGCAGACTCACCATCACCACCAACTCATTCTTATAAGTTGGTGAGCACCTGAGTGTTTTTTTAGTTTGTGAGCACTCAAATTTGTAGCCTTTGGATCTAGATCCATTGATCTAATCAATTTGCCATCTCTCTCCACCACCCTCTTCTTTGTAGGCCCCCAAGTTAAGTGCTCACAAACCAAAAAAACACTCGAGTGTTACTTAGCCATTCTCAAGATTATTAGCAGAGGAACGAAATCAAGCAACACATGACGCGACTAATTTGGTCCAATCAAGATGAGACAAAAACAACTAAGCAATTCTAATTGCCAACTAACGATCTGTGTGTTTAATTCTCTGCTTGGACCGCTTTATTTCAGTTTTTTTAGACGACTACTTAGTTAAGTTCAGTTGAATTGACAGTAGGTTTCATACGCATGACCTAATACAACGATACATATATACATAAGACACCTGTAGCAATTTGGGTACTGTTCACTGGTATACATACGCAACATACCTTGAAATTTCTATATCTTAACTATTATAAGAAGAGAATGGCTAAGTAACACAATAATCTTTTTGTAGACGTGTTACACAACATACATACGCGCTTGTTTTCATCTCGCTTGTTCATATGGATCACATACTGATCATTGATCACATTGTGCTGTTATTATCCTTGCTTGACTTGTGGACTTTGGAGCGCAAGTGGCCAGCACAACTTTTAGACTGAATAGAATAGTTTGACTGACGATTTTAATTTTTTAGTAAATTTCACAAAATCACAAGTTTTTTTTTTGTACAATCTATCAGAAAATTACAGGTTGTAGCTCATATTTCATAAAACCACATATTTAGAAGAATTTATGTCATAAAACTACAGAGTTTAGAATTAATATCGTTTCTTATAAAAAGTCCGACAGTGTAGGAACATATGGCAGCCTCACGTGCCCTCATTTCCTATTTCATTCACGCGTTTACCGATAGTTTATAAAAGAAAATGTAGTTTGTGAAATGTACTATATAAAGCTACTTTGGAGGGGGGGAAAGAACAGAATCTGACCTGGAGCATGCTTGAATTTGCTTTGATCTGTAGAAACACCTTTGCTGATGTCTTATAAAATTTGTTGATGTCGTCGCTAACCGATGACTGGTAAGCTAAAATGGACCGCCAACAAGGAAACTTTCAGACAACGATGTGTCTGGAAATTCAGAACGGAGACTGCATGCAACTGCAACACGCAATTACGCTACATCGTTGTCTGGAAATTCAGAACGGAGACTGCCTGCAACTGCAACACGCAATTACGTGCGTAGTTCATTCGCCCTCCACACAAAATTATACATAGCAAATGCGTGTTTCCTTACTTAAATAGAACACCGTCTTAGAAAACAGCTTCCTTACTTTTTTCTACAGTTTAGTAAATCTCAGAGACGATATTTTATTTAAAGAAGATAGATTTGTAACATCTACCAATTCCATAAATTTGAAATACAAGAATCCAAATTGACTTTTGAGCTTAATTTGAAATTTCAGCATTTTCTGGATTTTTTGAATTTTTTTCATTTAAAGAAAAAGCTTTTTAGGGTCTGTTTGTTTAGGCTTCTACTTAGGCTTATTTGGCTTCTAGGCCTTCATAAGTCACAAGCCAAAACAAACAAGATAATTTTTCAGCTAGTCGAGAGGAGAAGCTCACCAATTTGCACTACACGAGAGAAGCAAGGAAAACGATGCTTCTCGTCCGGGCCGGAGCTTCGAAAATCCCACTTCCTGGTACCCTTGCAACTTGATCTTATTTACAAAAATTGCCATCCCCTTCATCAAGTCTCTTCCACTCCAGCCTCCGGCTCCAGTCAGCTAGCTTCTTCCACTCCAGACTTCTCCTCCAAAGACCTAAACAAACACAGCCTTAATAGACTAGTTAAGGTTTCTGATTTTCAAATCCCAAAATTTAATCATCTCAAAGTCCAAAAAAAATTATTTAAGTTATAAATATCCAAAGGACCTCTCCAAAAGTTTGATAAATTTTGAATTTAGTTGATGCTTGTGAAAAATCAAATGTCATATTCTTTCTTTAGAACAGAAGCAATAAAGAGTTTTCAAAAACATCCACAAAATTGTTTATGGTCTGAAAATTTTACAAAAACATTAGTATATCTCAGGATCATCTCCAAAAATTTTCTTAAAATTTAGATCTAGTTTAATGGCTCAAATGAATTTCAAAAACCTTAGTGTCAAAATACAACTTAAAATGAAATCCAGATTCCAAAAATGGAAAGCGCATTTAGACAAAAACCTTGTTCGTTAAGAGAAGGCGTGAGCCTCAAAATTACGCTTCCCCTTAAATTCCTAAGCCCCCTCGCTCTCCTTTTCCCTCACTGATAAGCCGGGCCCGCTTGTCAAGCCAGGCCAACATGTCAGCGAGCACCTCGCCCTGGTAGATAGGGGGAGTTCTCACTGGGTCGATTAATGACCGAACATAATGTTGTATAATCCAAGATATTCGATTGCAACTCTAGTGTTATGGGGTAACATTTATCTATTAAGTTACACTGGTCTAACTTTGCACACTAGAGGGTCGGAGTAGTCTGAGCATTCCAGGTAGGTTTGCTCATAGGGGTGTCTATACATTGGTATGGATACCAACACTATCGAGACTCCCTCTTTTGGTGTGGAATATCAAGAAGGTCTCATGTGCATACTGTACTAGTCCCATAATCCGTGGCTAGAGTGTATATTTACAACACTGTCATCACATCCATACACAGTATCACAAATACATTAAGATAACATTGTTTAATATATTAAGGTCGTAGAGGCCAAATAAAGCGCATCGAAAGATACAAAAGCTTAATAGTATAAATGCCTAGTATAATTCGTCATTGAAATTCCCGTAACCTACGGTAAAGTACGTGTCGTCAGAAGCTTCAATTTCTTCGTCTACTAAATATCAATAATAAGTAAGATTGAGTACTTTCATACCCAACAAGGCTTGTAGTGTAACATAAATTTATAATAAATATAGGATGTATCAAAGGAAAGGCTATCATAGCTTGTTGCATAAAACGAATTTGAAACATGAATATCAAGTAGTAGATCATAAACGAAATTTGTAAAAAGTAAGTTCAACAGGTATGTAAATAACAAGTAATAGTAGCATAAAATGTAACAACTCATAGTCCTCCATGATTGTGAGCATCAAACCATCCTTGCCAACTCTTGGCATAAAATCTTAAACAAAACTTTTCACAAATTTTCCAATTCAACCTTATTTGTAAGAATTCAAAATTTTAACTAGTGTTTGTACACCAAATCTCTCATAACCGTGAGCACATCTTTTCAAAAAGTTTTACTCTCTGAGGCATACATCTTTACTCACAAGACATGACCAACTCTTTTTGCCACTATTTCACGCTTCCATTGGCATATGGCCAAGAGGCCTTGATATGAATCGTTATATCACCTAGACCTAACTTTACACTAGCCCAATGATGTTAAACTCTTGCTATGGCAGTGAAAGATATTTATACACTTTGTACCAACAAACAGTTATACACCCCGCCATGCCACTTTCCCTATAGCAAGGCATGCACCGTTATATTAATATGTGTTCCACCAACACCTCTATGTGGACACCCCTACGAGCAATCCACCTTAGAAAGCCCATACTATTTTGGCCTCCTAATGTGCAAAGCTAGCACTTGTGGTTGCACAAATATCTTGGATTTAGCGGACACTACGTTCGGTCCTTAATCCGACCCGGGCGAGAACACCCCCCTACACTATGTGCAAGTCCATCCCTCGCACTTTCGGTTATTGCCATATCTTGCCCACATTAAACCATAGTTTTATTTTTATTCTGTATTAAAAAACCAAAAACCATAATTTTCATCATGTCCGAAATTTCCAATTTTAAACAAACAGTAATCCGACCATTCGTTATCCCTTTTCTAAAACATAGCTAAGTAGATGTGTAATTATTTTATTATACCTAGTTAAAATTTCTATAATGTCTAAACCTAACTTAGGGTTATCAAGGTTGATATGACAATATTTATTAAAAATGTTCCATGAGTTATGGGGATATATCTACTAGTACCCACAATATAGCAAAATTTATTGAAAATACCGCATGCATACATAGAATTCATAAAACAACATAAATTAAGTGAAATGCTGAGGTCAACATGGTCAAATAGGGTGCTTTTCTTGTTTGTTGATTTCTGTGGGGTCGAGGTTGACGGTGAAGGTATCTAAAGCATCGGTGTCTATACATAGTTTATCGAGTAGAACCAATAAAAAGCAAAAGCACTCAAAAAAAGTCAAAATCAAAATATTATTGCATTAATAGAGTGTTCATGTTTTTAGAAAGGTCTAGGAACTAGTCTCGTTCAATTTGGACTTCATTTAATAAGATTATGAGTATTTGAATTTTGAATGTGCTGAGAATTAGACTAAATGGGAATTTAATTCAAACAGGGGGCTAAATTTAATTACTCTTGCATAAATGTAAGGTGTATTATTTTATGAGAATTTAGGAGTTGGTTTCACCAAATTTGGATTTTATTTGTAAAAGTTATAAGCATTATGAATCTAAATGTGCTAGGAATGATTCTAATTATAATTTACAATTAAATATGTGTTAAATTTTAAATATTTTTATGTAAACAAAGAGTTCATGAATTTATATAAATTTAAAAACTAGTTTGACTCAATTTGGAGTTCATTTGTAAAAGTTTTAAGCATTTGAATTTTTGTATGCTCAGAAAATCACATAAAATAGCAAAATACGCTTTCTAACAAAGAATACATATTGTTCATTTTCTCTGATTTTTTATTTAATTTCAATTACTAACAATAGGGGCCCACATGTCAGTGACAAGTTCTTAATACTATTTTGATTTTATAATTTAATTCATTTAAAACCGACTAGGGCCCACATGACAAACACACAGAGTATTAAACCGGGTTTAAAAAGGACGCTGACAGGTGGGTCTGCCTTGGTAGTGGCTCAGGTGAGGGAGGGGCACGTACAAGTGAGGACCACCTATTAAGGGCGCAAAATAGGGCACGGTGGTACGGGGTTCACCGGTGATGATTGGTGATGTAAGGCAGTGCATGGGTGGTGTAGTTAGGCAAAGGAGTGAGAGGGGAACCTAAGGCACTGGTCGGTGGCTGCTGGGATCAGCCGAAGGTAACCAGCGGTGAGGAAGGGTGACGGCGGCAATGGTGGTTAGTTGCGGGGGAGAATGGAGGGGGCTATGCTCGGAGAAAGAGGGTAGAGAAACAAAGAGGCCCTAGAGACTCATTTTTGCACCTAGAGGTGGCTGAGGAGCTCAAAGAAGTCATGGCATCAGGTGCCAGCCTTGGAGAAGAAGGAGCAAGGGGTGGTGGTGTTCCGAACTAGTAGAGTTACAATTAAGGTATCAAGCGAGTTTAGGGGTCTATGGGGAAGCTCCAAGCTCAAAAAAATAGAGAATAACTCACCTAGGTGCCCCAATTGGGTTTTGGTCTATTCCTCGGAGCTTGTCGTTAATGGAGAAGGTCTCGGTTGGCATAGAGCTTAGCTTGGGTAGGGGAGCACTCAATGGGGGCATGGGGAAGTCAAGGGCGCTCGTGGTGCAGCTTAAATAGGTGGCTGGAAGGAGGGATCGGGCTTGGTCTGTGAGCACAGATTCGCATCCATAAGGGAAAAGACAATGTAGTGACACAAAACTAGGAAGTCTCGGCGAGGAATGCATACATGCGAGGCCAAAGATGGCAGGATGACAATGGAGAAGTGGGACGCATTGGCGAGCTTGACAGCATGGTGGGTTGATGAGATAGTGTGGCAACGGCTTGAGCAAGCAAACAAATACCGATGCGACCTCTGCTTTCTCCTAGCGGCGAGGGCATGGTTGGGCGGATGGCTACCATGGCGAGGCTTAGGCACATTGTGGTAGTGGTGGCTTTGGCTCGGGGTGGTGGCGCATCGTGAAGTGCGCCTGATCTTGAGGCCGGGTAGGGCGCGCTCTGGTGCCTCTGGCGCTCACGAGGAAGGAGGTGGCCTTTGGCGAGGTGGGCCAAGAAGCGACGAGGAGGCAGGTGGTGGAGACAGAAGGGGGGAGAGAGAGGGGTGCTACCAGGTGGGCCACCCATGTCAACGAGGTAAGAAACCAACACATGGGACCACTTTGGCAGAGAATTGAATTTTAAAGGAGTTTGGCAGCATTTCCTTTTGAATTTAATTAATCTAGCAAATTATGTTGAACATTTTTTGAAAATTTTTGGAGATAGTTTAGAGGTATTGCTGATGTTCCCATAAAATTTTTTAGAACTTGATCAAATCTACTAATTTTATAAAAGTCAAATAGTGATTATGTTCATTTTAAGAACTACTATTTTATTTTTCAGAAGCATTAAATGAATTCAAAATTTCCAAAAACTTTTTGGAGGTGCTTTGGGGGTTATTTGAGATTCGAATAATTTATTTTTAGACTTTTTCTTTGTTTGATTCACCCTTGCTTTGTCGATATTTTTAGGTGTCGTTGTTTTTAGGTGAATATAGAAGATGATATGCATGAACGAGAGTAGCACATTCATTTCACGTGCAATCAATAATTCATATATCATTTTTAGTTGTAATATTCAGACTTTAATTGTATACTTAGATATTTCGCATTAATAATGGATCGTAATGGTAATATTTAGTCGTATGCAGATAATGTGGTTCATAGCCATTCACTACTACAGACAAGCTCATCTGTGTCAGTTCGGAACCGATATTAGTGTTGGTTTTCAAACCGACACAGATGTAGCGATAGTGATAATCGGGGATTATCAGTATAGGTTTACAAACCGACACAAATAACATTATCAATGTCAGTTCTAAACACGAACTGACACAAATAGTTGTACTATCAGTGTTGGTTACTATTACACTGACACAAATAGTCAACATATCGGTGTCAGTTCCCAAAAAGAACCGACACAAATAGTCAACATATCAGCGTCAGTTCCCACCAAGCACCGACACAAATAGTCAACATATCAATGTTGGTTCCCAGAAAGAACCGACACACATAATTCATCTATCAGTGTCGGTTCCTACCAAGAACCGACACAAATAATGCTAGACCAAAAAAATAAAAAATCTGCATTTTGGCTAGCCTTAGGAATTGCTAGCCATGCCCTCTGAAATAGCATACACACAATATAATCAGCATACACATATGAGAAATGATGCTAACCCAAAATTCCAATCTACACAAAGCATACTTCACACAACATACACACACATCATACACCAACCTAAACCTTTTCATTTTTTAAGAAACCTGCAGCACAAACAAAATATGCTTACAAGAGTACAGTCACTTTGCTTCTACAAAAGAAAGAAAGCTGTGCTGGAATGAGGCCATGACAAGTTTAGTGTGCAATATCGAGAGTAAATTAGTTAGCAATCGACATATGCATGAGCAAACTGAATTGAAGAATGAAAACTTCAAAGTAAATATTTCAATATGTCCTTAAGTGGACCATACTACGTGGCATTACAACTAATTACAGTTTTAGGAAAAAGTATGATGACACGGACTAATGGATTGGTGAAAAGTACTTTCACAATAATTTATCATCAAAATATTCCAATACATATTGAATACTCCAATGAAACATCATTTCACACTCTGTACATCATTTTACATATATCAATCAGAGTGGGATGGAGACAGGATAGGTTCCAGATTAGTACAGAAGACTGGGTCGTTGTTTTTAGTGTCATGAAGCTCGCCATTCTTGTTGATGATTTGATTCATGATGAACTAGGCGAGTTGTCCCTAAATGGCTTTCATTTCATTATGAACCAGTCCTTCCGTAGGCAATTTGAGACGCTCTAAGTAGAAAAAATTAATCTAAGAGCTTTAATAGAAATCATTAGGTACGAATCAATTTATGTTGTTAGCGTGACAAGCCTCTATGTCATTGTCTATTAATGTATAACCTAAGATTTTTCGCATGTATTAGCAGATAAAGTACCCACGTAAATTTGTGCATTTCAACTATTTGTGACACTACAAAGAATAAATAAACTGCAATGTCACGAAACGAGTCATTTACTATAAAATGCGATATAGGAATACTGTGTGCGTACCGAGAATTTAGTACGAATTGAGAGGGACTTCTGGAATGGGCGTTGTCTCATGCACTTTTTATATTATCTTTTGAAGGCTTTTTGAAGTATATCTGTCATGTCCTTGTAAAGTTTGTCATCTTTGTCAAGGGGATCCAAGACAACCATTTGTCTCTTCTCTAGTGTAATGACAATGAGTATCCAATGGAATCTACATACACATGTAATATGCTATAGTCATTAGTGCTAAGATCGCAATGAGAGTAAGGAACAACATTGAGTGATCTAACTAACTAGTAAACCACTTACTTGAAGTTGTAGGGTAAAAGTATCAATTCTTTGTCTTGAAGTTTAATGAAAGTCTTGTATATGTATTCCTCGACCTCATTTGGTGTTCTTTGGACTTGAGGTTTACAAATTATTCTCGGGTTGAGGAATCCTACACTAAGTGCGCGGGTTCTTCTTAGTTCAATAGTCTCGTACCTACATAATAAAGAAGTTTGACATTACATTTATCGGTATTCCATTAATGTAGACAACGATTTATGCAGTTCACACTTAGATCATCATAACGGGAATACTATTTGTGTCTGTTTGTAATTAAAACCAACACTAATAAATAACTATTTGTGTCGGTTTCCATTACAGACTGATACAAATAGTGTTCCCGTTATTTAAAGTTTAAAACCGACATAAAAATTTTATCTATGTCGGTTCTAAACAGATAGACCGTGTAGTAGTGATTGATGATCTAAAGCAGTTGTCTATCTTTATATTGATGCTATTTGTCTAGGCTAGATAATGCTCTTGAACGCATGATTCCGGGAGTTCTTTTGCTCGAGGTCCCGAATGTTCTTTTGCGCGAGGTCCCCAGCTTACATGCGTGTTGCTTAATTTCATTATTAGCATGAATCTCTTATAATACAGATCGTTGATGCTGTATGGATTATTTTTTTGTGAGTAGTACGTCGAGGAAAGATATGCTAATGGTGGTTTAAATTTGAAGTGAAAGTAAATAATAGATTCCAGTAAGTGTTGGACACTTGGACTGGAGTGTTACAGTCCGATGCATGTATCGTAACGTGTAAGTGCATGCTTGGCAAGTTGACCCAATGCAACGTAGAACGATGCTTTATCACGGCAAGATATTCCTTGCATCGTGTCTCTTAACTTGTAGATAGCATCCCTATAAGGCTCTGTGTATCCTAAACGAGGCCTAAATCTTTGTGTGGACTATTTCCATTCTGTTTTTTTTCCCAAATCATGTGAACGAGCCCAATGAGAATACGCAGGCCATTCAAGCCCATTACTTTTATCGGGCCAGCCCAACTGAGACCACGACAAGAGACGCTTGTCCACGCTATTACCGACCACATTTCGGATGGCCCGTTGGGTTCGTTCCTAAACCCCACGAACGCGAGGCCCTGTCCAAACGCCAAAGCCCCCCACTAATCAGACTTAAACCAGCCGATTAGCCACTAATCACACTGTCACCTTCCGTCCCCGTCCGTTTTCCTCCCCCGCGCGCGCCTTCCTTCCAAACCTCCTCGACAACCTAGGGCTACAGTTTCGCCTCCCATCCCATGGCGGCGGCGGCCTCGTCGCCGACGGTCGTGCTCCGCCTCATCCGCACCGAGGCCTCCGAGGCACGCGGCCCTCCCGAACCATTGATTCCTCGATCCATTTCCCGATCCTCCTCCACCCCACCTTCTGATTGCTGCTTCTTCTTTCTTGTTCAACCCAGGGTTGCAGCGCCAGCCCGGTGTCCGAGGACGACCTCTTTGCGTGGAGCGCCACCGTGTTCGGCCCCTACGAGACCCGCTGGGAAGGGGAATATTTCAGAATTTGACACTCAATTCGCAAGCCTTTCGGCTCATTTGGATGACATATGGGACCGTCTGTGTGTATGACAGTGGGCCAGAGTGTCAAATTCCGAAATGCGAATTTTAAAGAGTGTCTGGGTGCAGTGGGTGTTCGGGCCGAGCCTGACGTTCGCGGACAGCTACCCGGGAGTTTTTTTTTAAATAATATTTTTTAAAAAAAGATTTTCGACATTAATATGTGATTTTTAAAATTTGCAAGAATAATACATTGTAGCCAAATGGTTAGGAAGCAATTCAAACACTAAATACCCATATCAGCCTATTTTCGCCAAACGGTTTGGCGAAAATACAATACATTATTCTTGCAAATTTTAAAATCCACGTATTAATGTCGAAAATCTTCTTTAAAAAGATATTATTTAAAAAAAATTCGCTACCCGGAGAAGCCGCTCCGTGTGTGCTTCACCTTCGAGGTCTTCCACCCAAATACGTACTAATTTGTTCTCCTGCTCAAAATTGTGCATTTCGGACTAACTTTTCTGGCCGTGGATTGCCCTTCCCATGAAGTCTCATTTGCGCTAGTGTCATGGAAGTCGGAGGTTATTCATTGTTGTAGTGCTTCTCCCTGCCTTCTGTTTAAAGCAATACTACCTTAACAGAATAATCTAGAGGCGTACTCGTGTCGGTGTATCATTAATGACTTTTACAGCAATCGACGACATCGACCGGTGTATCATTAATTACTTTCCTATGTCAAACTTTTACAGCAATCGACGACATCGACCGGTGTATCATTAATTACTTTCCTATGTCAAGGGCCCGACCTTTATATAATGTTGCTAACACTGTGACATGTCAGTAACCAAAATAGTGTAGAATAGTATCATTGAAAACAAGGTCTTCTCTGTTCTAATGTGTATCCATTGATGAGGGGGTTTAACTGATGATGCTTTCATGATGGTTTGAAAGGGAAAGCCTGTATTCTGAATTTTTTTATACAAAATGTCATTTCCTAAATTGATTTGGTAAAAGAAGATGAATGACAATGTTCAGTATATATCTCTTGGCGCATTCATGGGTACAATAACGATACAGTTCTTGCTTGCTTGCTTAGGGACGTGCTATGTAGCATGTAAGCTTGTACTGATTTTACTTTGTATTTCTGAAACTCATGAGCTTCTCTGTATTGTGTTGTTCAAATGCACCATTGATCAATTATGTTTTGTTCTTGTGCAGTCACTTTACCGTAACTCCTCTGTAACCGAAACTGATGGCAGTTGAAAGATCCAATCCTGACCGCGCAAACAATATATTTGTGGTGCTCTGACGCGACAGACCGTCTAACTCTTGCTCCAATTTTGTGCAGCACTGTCTCGATTGATATGGTTGCAGGTCACCGGCTGATGGATGCAACTTGTTGCTGATCACCACTTTCTGCTGTATGCTAAAAATCGATGTGTTGATGCCTCCTGTTGGGTACTATGAATAGGGACTAATCAGCGAACGAATGGGATTGGCAATGGTTAATTTGCATGATAATCTCTGCCTCCCAACTGACAAGAGCTAGATGTGATTGCCAATTTTGCAATTGTCACGTTAGATATTTGACATTCCTGCAAATGATTCGGCGATGGCTGTCCAATACATGACAGGTGGTTGCCTTGCAGCTCGGTCTCTTGGGGTTTCAGT
Source organism: Rhipidocladum racemiflorum (assembly GCA_036346355.1). Lineage (NCBI taxonomy): Eukaryota > Viridiplantae > Streptophyta > Magnoliopsida > Poales > Poaceae > Rhipidocladum > Rhipidocladum racemiflorum. The sequence continues at coordinate 42,832,036 of CM070582.1, forward strand.
TTCAGATGGTATCTTCTTACAGTATGTTTCAACCATCAGTCGGGGAACAGACTAGCCTTTTAATAGTGCAGGAATCGGAATCCTTTAAAAGTTGAAGCACTCATCATGAAATTGGAATGTTAACATTTTACTATTGGTTGGCACAGCATTTGCATCAACCTGATACAAGAAGTCGCAACATGCTTGCCTGTTATCTACTTCGCTGAAGTGAACCGACACTGCTCCAGCTCCTGTGTTCTTGTCAGTAAGTACTAGTATGTACTACTTTGTGAGTTGTGACTACAACTCGTCATAAAGAGAGATGCATCCTGAGCAACCTGCGGCCAAGATGCTAGTTATTTCGGCACTGAAATCGATGGCTGACGACTTGGTTAAGTTATCCCTGCAACAGTAGAATGATTCGCTGGGCAATACTACAATAATGTCATTGATCACTACATGTGTGCTCAACTGAGCCAGAGCTGGTTGAGAGAGGCATAGTAAGGTCAAGGAGAGCTGTTGCACATACAAACATTCCTAGAGAGGCTATGAATATGATAATAACACTGCTCCTAGGGAATCTTGTACATGGCCACCATGATCTTACTACTATTAACTGATGCAATCTGATTGAAGAGAAAGTGCCAGTTCTGCTGCGTACCTACAGCCACCAAATGTTGAGAAATCTTGCAATATTAGGCTAGCTAACTGGTGATTTGAGTCATAGGAATCTTAATTATTATTTGGCAATTACCACAGCATATGCGTAGGGATGACAGACTACGTGGCTGTAACAACATGTAGCTTTGAGATGCAAACAAGTAGCTAAGCCGCAATTCTAAGGTCGTCAAAATCTCGATGTATTTAAAATCCCACAATCTTGTGAAACCATTCTGATCCCAACCCTAAGTAGGATTTAAATTCTGTAAAACTAAGTAAAGTAGTACTTCTTAATTCTTGTAATCAAGGTCTTTTAGATATGACCCTACCATAATCACAATCCTCACAACACGAAAACGATGCTGCCTAGGACAACCTTACATGTCTTATGGCTATAACAAAGGACTATCATGGCTATTTGCATAAAACGAAATTTGAAACATAAATATCAAGTAGTATATTGACAATATTGTAAACGGTAGTTGTATGAGCAGTTTGACCGATATGTAAATAACAGGTAATAGTAGCATAAAATGTGCAACTCAAAGCCCTTGATTATGAGTATCTCCCATGACCGTGGGCACGACTTTTTAAAAAGTTTTACACTCTGCAGAGGTGTACATCTTTACCCATATGACGTGACCAACTCTTTTTACCGCTATTTCACACTTCCTTTAGCGTGTGGCGAAGAGGTAATGACATGAACCGTTATATCACCTAGACCTAATTTTGCACCATCCCGGTGATATCAAATCCTTGCTATGGAGACGAAGGATAATTGTACACTCAGTACCAATGAATGTTTATACACCACGTCGTGCCACTTTCCCCCATAACAGAGCATATACAGTTGTATTAGTATGTGTTTCACCCACACCTCTGTGCGAACACCCATACGAGCAAACCATCTCAGAATACCCATACTACTTCAGCCTTTCAATGCGCAAAGCTAGACCTAAGCAATTTAATAGGTTAAAGCCACCACATAATATCACTTATGGTTTCACTAATTATCTTGGACAATTGTTGACGCCAAAAAAACATGACGAAGGGTTGATTGGGGATCAGCACACGCAAATACCGAGTTTAATTTTGAATGCAGGCATGCCAGCCAATTTGATCCTGTAATCAACAAGAGGATATATGTAATTCAATCGATCGTTAAGCTAATCTAATATTTCAACAACAATCTAGTCCAGTCGACCGTTTGAGTCGATTTAGATGAAAGTAACCGATAGATCTAATCACCCTGAGTGAGTTGATTAGATAGAGGTAAAGGCCGTTTTTCTCTCGAAAAAAGCGATGTGCAACAAATCAGAGAAAAAGCGAATCTAGGTTGGCGTAAGTTAACGAAATCAATAATCGGTGATGCATAACTTTATTGATCAAACGAGTTACAGAGGAAAGATTACAAATCTAAAATTCTACTCCTAGTCGACGAAAAGTAAAAACAAAAATTAGATTAGTTGTTTGGTTGATTGTGTGTTCCCAATGTCGCCTATCATTTTCTTTTATAGTGTCTGACCCGATCGTGTTCTCCTTGGACTCTTCATGAAATTGTCTGTTTCGGTCTTAACTCCCCAAGATACTTCCCTTTTAGTACTAATCGTCGGTTATAATCCGATAAAGCATTATCGGGTTATGTCTTTCCAACCCCCCCCCCCAGTTTTGGGGAGATACTGTTATCTTTCAAAAAATCTCATTCATCATCTTTCACCTGTATCAACCTAATACATCATTTTCATTAATAACTGCTCCCTCTACTGCGCCGTAAAATTCTAACACGTGTATCTTTCCCCACAATCTGTTCGCATTCTACCAAAAAAATCTTTCTCCTTTTCATCTCCATTCACCTCTCTATAAATATGGGGGCCCATTCACCCATCATTTTCACACTCTCAAGCTCCCATCTTCCTCTCAATCAACTTCAAGCGCTCTTCTTCATCCCATCAGCTCACCAGCAATGGGCCCCAACCAGGTACTCATCCTTGAACCTGATAGGGAGCACCATTATTGCTTAGGCCCGATAGGTAGCTTAGAGCCGACGGTCATTATAAACGAGGAAGTCCCTAGACTCCCTTTGTATGCTCCAGAGTACAATATAGAAGGATGGAGCAAGAGTTTCCGATCTTGACTGATGACACTCAAAGGCTAGAGAGATTGGTACAGGAGAGTAGCAGTAGCAAAAATGCCATTATGGGAGCGAATTGGGATATCAGAATGTCTTCCCCTTTCTTTAGCCAATCCTCAAGCCAATGAGTCGTTGATAGTCACCTCCTAGTACTTTTGGTCGGACACCCTCAATGCCTTCCTGCTAAGGATAAGACCCATTGGCCCGACTCTTATGGATGTGGCTATGATATGCTACTTAAGACATGATGGAGCACAGTTGTTGGCTTTCAATACAAAACCAAAGTACAAGCTAATTTCTACCAAAGGAGAAGGATGGAGCTAGTACATGAACAAGAATAAAGGAACAGGGCCAGTATCAGACAAGGGGCACGTAGCATTCCTTAATATGTGGTTAGATCGATACTTGTTTTGTGGAGCATCCTTGGGGCCGACATAGACATCAATCCTTGGCAGAGCAACTAGCAAAAGGCCGTTGGTTGGCCTTGGAAAAGATGTTTCTTGGAGCCGTATATCAAATGATGCACATCATCAGAAATCAGCTTTTCACATGTCAATGTTAGTATTTGGTCGGCAATGTCGGTGGTCCTCTTTGGTTCATGTAAACCTGGTTAACCTATGTTTTCAGCCGACCATTCAATATTGATACTACAACAATCATGGCCTTTCCCTGTGAAGAAGTCCTAGAGGATCAAGACCCTTAGTTCAGAAGCAGCCGATCTTTTGGGGGGAAATACATTTTGTGCAGCAATGAAGAATATACAAAGTTAAATCCCATCGGAGTGAAGAGATTTATTGCCTTCTTTTTTCTACTGAACAAGAAAGATTTCTCACTGGGTGATTTCTTCTGCTACAAAGAAGCCGACAATTTTTCTCATCCATCATTTATCCACTTGGCATCTGACAACATTAATATGCCAGATGAAATCATTGAGCTATTCAAATCATTCCTCTCTCCAAGTATATTGTCAGTTGGCCTTCACACAAAGAATTGAATGTTTCATCCTTCATATGAATTCTATCATCCATCAGTGTATGCCTGTTAGCTTGGTTTCGGACGAGTAATTCCAAGTCTCATTCTACTCAATCGGCTCAACCCTAGGGAGTGAGTACACAAAGTTGCAACTGCTGCCATAGTCCTTGGCATGGCTGACAACCTTCAACTCCGCAGCTTACCCCGTATTTTGCTTCATAGCCAATACTCCTCGGACTTTATTGCCAGGTGATCAGAAATAACAACGACAATGTTCCCAGAAGAATTGATGCTTTCTGCCCTGGTAGCCGACTTCTGCCTAGGTCTGCCCAACGACTCAAAGTCCTCCAATTCTGACGATAGTATTTCAAGCTCCAGCAGTGATGCTAGTTCTTGTAAAAGTACTAACACGAGTGTAGTCGATATTACGGGTGAGGTATTAATCGATATTTCTTTGGCCGATGTTTGTCGGGACCCGAATATGCAAATTCGGACCCTTTGTGTATTCAGCACTAGTCCAGAATCATGCTAGTGCACACAGTCTCAACATAGCTGAATATCACAATCATACACAGCGGAATAATAAAAATAACTCAAATATAAAATATAAACTATTGTACGACCTTAAGGTCAACCTTACACTTGCGAAGCCTTGATGGCTTCAACTCCAAATAAGCAGCAGCGGACCGAAAAACATCGGTGAATCCCATTAGTACGCCACATGCAACTGACAGGGTTCGACTCCTAGATAATCGCCTTCTCACGGAACTTCTTCTTTTTCGACGATGTAGACTTCTGCTCACTGGTGATTGTTTGTTTGCAAGGGGTGAGTACATAAAGCACTCAGCAAGTCATGCACAGAATGCAAGTCTAATAACTATATGCATGGCTTATTCCAAATGACAGGCTGAAGGGGTTATTTTGCAATAAACAACATTCACAAATATTCATAATAGATTGTAAAGCGGTAGAATAAATAACAATAGTAATAAATTTCACAGTTATTTCACAAGTAAACCATTCCATATCCTTAACCAGTTATCACTTTTTCAGAGGCAAACTGCCTCCAATCCCAAGTTCACTTTTTAAGAAAAGCTAACCCTTGACTGTAATCCCTGAACATTGTCCAGTACCGTGGACACGGCTATTCGAATAGATTTTACACTCTGCAGAGGTTATACACTTTACCCACAAGATACAATGAACTCATCACGTCAGCTGTGAATCGCCATACAAGAGTATGCGAATGAGCGATCATAACAAAGCCTTTCGAAAACTTCTAACTATACAAGTGAACCTCTCCGGTTTTTGCCATACACCATCCCTTCCCTTAGCAAAGGCGAAGTATGGGATCAACATACCGTTGGACGGGTACCATGCCGCAGCCCTGGTACGCTCCCCCTTCAAGCTACACAAAAGATGTAGTTGACACCCCGAGGTACCACATGCAAGTTATTAGTAACTTACTCAACTAGGTCTGTCCCATTACAGACATGTGGTTGTATGATTGACTCAGTTCAAAGGCTTGCAAGGTTAAGTCCTTAGAGTGACCAGTGCAAGACTTACATTAATACTGTCAAAGAAATCCATCTCACCATCACTCATACATATATCATGTTTCAAACATTCCCAACCGCCAAACTGGCCCACCATAATTCCTGCCACTTGCCCCAGTCTAAATCATTTTATCACCACAGTTGATTATTGCGCAACACAATGCCAACAACAACCCAACATCCTTGAAGAAGCACGAAGGCCTCCGCATATCAACATCATCGTGTCGGAAACACGTCACACCATTTCCAAAATACATTGCATATCTCTTTAGTCAATATTGAACCTTGCATTTCCAAAATGATGTCACTGATACATTGCAAGTCTAAGCAAACTAATACGTTCTATCTAACCCATGTTGGCAAAGTATTTAAAGCCAACTATTAATCAAGAAACCTAGGGTGACAAATGATTAAAGGCATACAATTATTATAGACAAGGTGGCAATAACAAATAGGTTAATTATCTAATCCCAAATTAATGAAAATCAGTTTAACTTAAACTACCATGCAATAATTTGAAACAACATAAGTTTCGAAAATAGGATCAACATGGTCAAAGCACAACTTGCCTGGCCCTTGCAATTTTTACTGTTCTTTATTCTTTATCCTTGATTCTTGATCCTCGATCTTCAATCTTCACTTCCTTGATCTTCAGCTCGTTCGGACGACGCGTCTAACGATAAGGAAACACACATACAACAAAACTCAAAAGACAAATCAAATAAACTCCAAATTAAGAACAAATAGCATTGGGCACAACGGCTTGGAAGAATTTAGGGACTCAAACGGATTAGATTGAAGATTAAACAAAAGAGAACGGGCTTTCGGAAAAACACCGAAAAGGGAAGGATTAATAACTGGGAAAGAAAGAATAATATTCTGAAGAATATTTCTTCTGAAGTTATTATCTTGATTGGACAAACAAGGACATATGGGCTCTCGATCTGTAGAACGAGTCCATAAAGATATGTTAGTTCGCAATGAACTAAACTGGAGCTCGAAGTTGACTTTTGTTGACCGAACGGACATAGTCAAACAAAAGAGAAGCAGACTGATAGACTAGGTCTGGGACAAGAATATGACATATGGTCAATGGTCTATCGACCAAGTCCACGAATGAAGTCTAGGTTATTGGTAGATTAGATTTTCAGAAATAAGACAGAGCACAAACGTCTTACCACGATTAACACAACGGGAAAGGTTGCAAACATAACAATGCGGCTCACGGTCTTAGGTTAGGGTTTTGGTTCGGCTTTGAAGATGATATGACGATAAGGCTAGGCTCACATCATGATGATAGAACAGATGAAAGCATTGCACTAGGGTTTGTGCATGAATGCACGCATGCGATGACAACGAAGCGATGAGATCCAAGCGTTAACGATGAAGAGTTAACGGCGGAACGTTAATGGTGAAACGTTAACGACGAAACGTTAACGGCGGAGCGTTAACGGTGAAATGTTAACAGCAAAACGTTAACGGAGGAACGTTAACGGCGAAACGTTAACGACGAAACGTTAACGGCAGAGCGTTATCGACGGAGCATTAACGGTGAAACGTTAACGGCAAAACATTAACGGAGGAACGTTAACGGCAAAACGTTGGCGGAACGTTAACTACGGAGCGTTAACGACGGAGCGTTAATGGCGAACGTGAAGCGGTGGCAAGATGCACATGGAATAAGATACCGGCCGTCAGTGCAACGACATGACCGCGATAAAGCACTACCAAGGATGGATCACCGAGACGCGAACCGATAACAACGGCTAGGTTAAAAGATGACGGTTTTATGCCGGAATCGGGCTCCGACGGCAAACGGAGACCAAAAGAACTCTAAATATAGACCAAAATACTACATGATGATCCACTGGACGTGACAACACGGCCGCAGCGAGCTAAAATAGCCGGCATCAAAAAACGGCGCGCGGCGACGGCAAAAGACGGCCTAATTATATAAAAAAAAACCGAATGATGGGATGGCAAAGAGGGATTGTCCATCACGTAGAACGCGACGAGACGAACTCAACGGTATAGGCGGATTTTGCGGCGCCCCAACGGATTGATCACAAACTTGCGATTAACGGGTTTCAGATCCAAACTTCAGACGGCCATAACTTCTAGAATAATGATCAGAACTTAATAAAATTTGATCTAGAGCTATATGTGACCTAGGGGAACACCGTGACGCAGGTGGATCAGAGATTTACCTGCTGCAACAGCGGGGAACGCGCGAGGATGATTGTCGCTGTTTGGAACGCAATCTGATCGGAGAAAAGAATTTTCTGCGCAAAATCCAAAGGAAAAAAATGTGGGGCAGGATGTGTATCATGTAGAGGACATCACCAGAAGTCTACACAAAAAATTTCACGGTCAAACTCCAAAAATTGAGGGAGATATGGTATCGGCAAGATTTGAGATCGAAACGGCCATAACTTTTTATTCCTTGGGCCAAATTGGACGAAATATGGAGGGTAGACAGATGGGACATCATGGCTCACCATGGCGAAGACGGATCTCGAAAAGAGTTGATGAGATGACGGGGGACGTGCTCCAAAGTTCGGCCGGCGACAGGCGACACTTCGGATGACATGGCTGCGCTTTAGGGTTTGGGAAAAGGTCCTGGGCTAGGAGGCGTGTGGGAGAGGTCCTTATGGCGGCTGCTAGGGTTTGGGAGAAGTGCCACGTAAGAAATCTTACAGAAAAACCGAGTTTTGGGCTGATCTGGTTCGGAATCGAGCAGGTGGTGTGCAATAAACAACAAGAGGCAACGTGGCTGCGTGCTGGCCATCGGATCGGGCGCGTGTAACATCCTCAGTTTCGCTTTCTGGGAAAACTCTAATTTAAATTAAGTAAATTCAAAAATTGGAGTTTCCTTGGTGTTTATGTTAACCTGGCATACTTTCCATCCAAAATCGGGATTCAATTCCCTTCCGTTCGAAAAATTGAATTTCTCGGTTCCCGCCGGTACCTGAAATTTCACCTGAGTCTAAAAATGCTCCAAAAATCCCGAAATCACCTCAATTAGGTCCCAAATATTCCAAAATGATTTTTGGAATGATTCCCAAGATTTTTGGAAGCTCTCTGGTATGTTATCCCGCGTGGCTTTTGTTTAATGCCCGCTATTCGTGTCCGAATATTCAAATCCACAAATTTCATCCAAATTCCGCGAAACCAATTTTATTGGGTTCCAAATATTCCAAAATGGTTCTAGGAATTTTTCCGGAATTTTTAGACCATTTTTCCTAATTTTTCTCTAGGGCGTCACGTTTGCGTAACTCTCGACCAATAGGAGCTCGCCACGTGGCGCTACAGTGTCATCTTCCACCTTGGGCTGGTGTGCTCGATGGTTTGCTTCCAGAGAAGTTTCATCTCTCTCCATACAAGCCTCCCTCCACTCAATCCTTCATATCTCCTTCAATAATGCTCCAAATCAATCACGGCCGGATTCGTTGAATCCGTATCGGCGTGACCTTTCCATTCCCGGTGGTCATTAACCTCAACGCTCGCCGGAATTCAAATAGTAACGCAAAAACCGAAATGCACATTAATGGACATTACTCGGCCGTTTCTTCTCCAAACGGCGTGCTTCCACCTCTCATTGCTGCGTATTAGGACCCTCTTCCTGGTGGTAGCACTCACTCATAGCCTCTCCACCTCGTTCATCCGGTAGATCGAGAAAACCGACGGGAAACCACCATTCTTGTGCTCTTTGAGTTCATCCTCGTTTCTCCCTCTCCGGTGGGTCAATCCTCATTCTGGTTGTTTCCTTGTGATCGTGTGGGAGTCTAGTTTCTAATTCATCCATCAATTTTAGGTTCCATCAAGAATTGAAGGCGAATTTTGAGTTTTTGTCACATCGGCCAGAACTCCGTTCTTCGTCGATTTCATCTTTTCCGGTGAGCATTTGTTCGATTCCTTCCGGTTCTAAGCCCTTCTGGGTGTGCTTTAGAGGATTCATCAATTAGTTGTTGTAGCCATATTCAAATAATGGTGAAAAATTGTGGATTTTGGAAGTTTTGGGAGCTCTCTGGTTTTGGTTCCCTGCGCGCATGCTCGCCGGCTGCCGGCCGCCGTCGCCGGCCTGCCGGCTCTGCCGCGCCCCGCCGGCCAGCCGCGTGGCGTCGCCGATTACGCCAGCCGCCGTCGTCTGCGCGCTTTATCTTGCCACGCGCCGGCCGCCTCCGTCCCGGCCGACCCCGCTGCCGCGCTCCCCGCGTCGTGCCGCACCGCCCCGGCCCGTCGCCCGTCGCCACCGGCCGCCGTGCTGCCGCCGTCGCGAGTGCCCTTGCCGCCCGCCGCCAGCCGCCGGGCCCCCCCTTGCCGGCGCCCCATGAGCTCCTCCATTGCTCTGTTCTTTTGCCATGGCTAGAGCCATGGGGAAGAACCCCAACCCAATGACAATGAGGCCCCACCATCCATAGACTCAATAAAATTCCAAAATCAGAAGAAAAAAATAGAAAAAGGAATATTCCGGGAACATTCCCTCGTTTTCGATTTTTCAGGGTTTTCGAACTTCGGAAGCTCATATCTTTTCCGTCCGAGCTCCGATTAACTCCGTTCAAATTTCTAAATTCATCTAAAATCAATACCTACCTGCCAGTACTACTTTTGTAATTTTTGGATTTTATTTATTTTCTTGTATTTATTTGTTGTCTCGTTTTGCGCGTAGCCGAGGAGCCGTCCGAGTCCGCCGACCCCGCCGCCGGACTTCAAGCGTTCGACGACCTCGCTGCCACCGAAGGCAAGCCCCTTGACGCATGTTGATCCTATGATTTCAAATGTTTTAACTTGTTTTATAAATTTGCATGCTATGTTTATGATCGTATGTCAAATATAAGTGAATAGTTAATCCGAATTGTGAATACCTCTTTTGTTATTGACATCCATGTTACTTGTAACCATAGGACATTTGCTATGCCATGTTTACCTTGTATGGCGACCTTTGTTGAATAGTACGGTAGATTTGCTTAGGACCAATATTGATGAAAACAACCCATGGGTGGGATTATACAAAAATGAAGATTTAAAGTGTGATTTGGAAATGATTATGATGATTTTGGTACTATTTTTCTAAAATAAAAAGAAAAGAAAAAATGGTTTGGGCTTGGGCGGAATGGAATATCGGGTGGGTGCGGATTGAGCACTAGTTTGCATTGTGCAAGTGCCGCCCCAAGTCAATTAAGGACCGACGTTTATGATTGTCCATTCTGAGCATAACCATACTACCACATGTCTATAACGGTACGACCTGGCTAAATAATTTGTAGAAACCTAACTTAGACTCACCAAATGGTGGAATGTGAGTGCCGAATAGAGGCAAGACTGTTTTTCTCACACGGCGCAAGAGGGGGCTTTTGTACTGGGTGGCTAGAACCCTAACAGCGGTGAAACCTCAGCGGGTGGGTCGGGTTAGGCGTATACATTGTAAAGGCCTTGTCATGATCTCTCTGCCAGCACACCAATGGAAGTGTGTTAATCCGGAGGCATCAAGAGGCGATCATGTCTTGTGGGTAAAGTTGTACACCTCTGCAGAGTTAAAACTATTCGAATAGCCGTGTCTACAGTCAAAGGCAAAGCAAGGAATGCTTTCATATTGGTAGACTTTGGTTTTGGTTTTAAAACTAATCGGTGCTGGTTTTGGGGTTCGGGAGTGGTTAGAACTCTCGGATGTTAATGGCGGATTGAGCCAACACGGTGGAAAGAACCTGTTTTATGCCTTGACGGACAGAGTCATATGTGATTAAACTTAATCTTTTAAGTTGTGGTAGTTAGAGCCTTATACTAGTGATGGTGGATAGAACCTTCACTGAAATATTAAATAGTTCAATTGTTAAAAAGAATTGCTAAAACATGCTTTATGAAACTTATTAGCAAGTATGGTTTGATGAAAATTTGGCTTTGTGCAAAAGAACCCTATTAAGCTTCCTTTGGAAAGCCCCACATACGCATACTTTCCCCGACTTGCTTAGTACTTTTGTACTCACGTGCTACACATCTTGTCATCATCAGAGAACTACCAGGACGCCGCTGAAGACGGTGAGTTGTACACCGAAAAATTCGAGGAGGATTGCCAAGATAGCTAGTCGCGTATCTTGTCGTCGCCTGTGGTGTTTTTTGGTGTTCGCCCTTTGTCGCTTTTGTTTCCGCTGTCGTGTCTCCGGTCTCCTGACCGAGTATTGTAATAAGTGGCCATGTGGCCCATACTTTATTATTTATGCTACAATTTCGTTATGTTCGGCAATGAAGTATCACTGTTGACTGTGTGTACTAGCTACTGATCTGGGACTAGTACGGAAATACACAGGAGATTTCGGATAGCTGATCCGGGGTCTCACAGCGGTGGTATTAGAGCCAGGTTGACTGTAGGACGCGACCTAGTTAGAATGGCAAAGCCTTAAGGATTGATATTTTATAAAAATATACTTACAAAGTTTTAAGTTCCTTGCTTCTATCTCCCCTACCTTAGTGTCTTGAGCTTATCCTATCTTTTGTTTAAAATTTGCTTACTAATCTCAACTTGTTTCAAAATTTGTAGATGCCGGCTGTCACCACTTTTGCCGCGCAGGCTGGAGGCTTCTGTGAGGAGCTGTCGCTGATGCTGCAGGAGTTGGGGTTTCCCCATCGTCCTGAGTATCGCTACTCCTTTGTACCCGGCCGTGACTAGGACGTGTGGCAGGTCCAGTTGCTGGTCTTCGCGAGGAGCCGAGTCCGAGCCGAGGACCGACCGTTTTACTTTACGACCGAGAGGTTGATTCTAGCGCATGCGCTTCAGGATGCTGCCAGAAAGGCTATCCTCCAGTTGGGGGAAAGCTACCGCGATCGGCTTGAGGACTCCCCGTACCACCTTTTTCCCCGCTTCCAGGTCGGAATGATTTGCAGCCAGTTTGGGAGTCTAGAGCAGGAGGCCGACCAAACAGTGGTGCACATGGGGTCTCTCATCCAGGCTCAGGATGAGGCCTATGTGCGGATCACCGGCGAACTGCAGGATTTACGCCAGGCATTGACTGCAGTGAGAGAGGAGAACCGTCAGCTCCTGGAGGAGAGGAGGGACCCCCGTTCACTTCCACCACCGGCTCTTGTGCAGGTGGCACAGCCAGTAGCACCACCGCCACCAGTGCCTGTTCCGGAGGACCCGCCTACCCGCGACTTGACGATTGACGCTCCGCCAGCCAAGCGTCATCAAGGTCTGAAGCTTCGTACCACCGCGCGCAAGTCAGTTCGGCGCCAGTCACCTTTGGGGGTGTCTCTGAGCTTCTTGGCCACCCCTGGAGATGCAGGACCTTCTTCTTCAGCTACACCTTCCCGCAACAGGAGCGAGGAGGAGGAGGAGGACCTGTCCCCGCGTGTCTACGAGAGTGACGCGAGCGTCTAGATGTGCTAGTCTGGAGGACCTTAGTTTTGCTTCGATTAGAACGATAAATAATTGCTTGTGTTGGTCTGGATCGTGCCTTGGGCGTTGTGATCCAGCCATTGTTATCAAACTATTTTGATTTAATAAGAGTTTGCTGGTTTTCCTTCTGTTGTGTGCCTTGGTCTTTGTGGATGTTGTAGTACCCCGTTCCTTATCTTTGCTTTTCTCTCTTTTCTTGTGCTTGGCCGCCCTCGTTTCAGATGGAGAACCCAGGCAGAGGCCGTGGTCGTGGAAGAGGCCGCGGTAGAGGCCTTGGATGCGGTCGTGGACAGGTACACTTTCAGGAGGAGGAGTTCGTGGAGCCACAGCAGCAATAGGGACACGAGCATGTCCAACACCAGGCAGCCCAGCAAGAGCCGATACCACCTCCACCCCCAGCTCATCCACCTAATATGGAGCAGATGATGGCGATGCAACTTCAACTTCTTCAAGCATTAGCCCAGAATGTCCTCAACCAACCGCAGGCTGCACCAGCTCAGGTTGCAGCAGAGCCGCCCCAATCCAAGTTTGGGGAGTTTATGAGGACGAGACCTCCCACTTTTGCGGGAGCAGTGGATCTGCTAGAAGCGGATGACTGGCTGTAGGAGGTGGAAAGGAAGCTCCACCTGGCTCAATGTGATGACCTTGAGAGTGTGCGATTCGCTTCGCACCAGCTAAAGGGTACCGCAGCTAACTGGTGGGAGAATTACTGCACCGCCCATGCAGATCCGCAGAACATTGGTTGGGATGAGTTTGTGGAAGCCTTCCGAGCCACCCATATCCCGAAGGGCATCATGGAGATGAAACAACGTGAGTTCCACAAGCTGCAACAGGGGAACTTGTCGGTGTCAGAGTATCTGAACCGTTTTACCCAACTCGCTCGCTATGCGGCTGCTGATGTCGCAACTGATGAAGCCAAGATCTGGAGGTTCATGGAGGGTCTTGACCCTAATCTGAAGGTTCAGCTGGTATCGAACGACTTCCCTTCATTCCAACACATGGTGAATAAAGATTTGATTCAGGAGGATGCTCAACGTCAGCTATTTGAATCGTGAAAGCGGAAGATGATGTTCCCGAGCCCGCGAGGTGCCAGCAACTCCAGGCCCCGCACATTCCAGCAGCAGCCCAGTAGGCTAGCAGCCTCCAACGCACCAAGGACTCCAATGTCCACCCCTCGCCCAGTTGGTCAAGCCCCTGCCGGCAATGCAGGAGCCCAAGCTCAGAAGAGTGGAACCGCGATGGCAGGAGTTCAGTGCTTCAACTGCAAAGAGATGGGACACTATACCAACAATTGCCAGCAGAAGCGTCAACCGGTGACCCCAGTGAGATTTAACCTGGGATCTACATCAGCCCGTGCTCCTGCACCGGCGCAAGGTAGAGGTACACCACAGACCCCGCGCACGCCAAGGACTGCCGGACGAGGGCGTGTAAACCACATCACTGCTGAGGAGGCTCAAGAGGCACCAGACGTGGTTTATGGTAAGTTCTATGTCAACTCGGTACCTGCTTCAGTTATGTTCGATTTTGGTGCAACACATTCTTTCATATCAGAATACTTGGTTAAAAAGCATGATTGGGAGACAGTACAGCTAAAAAACCCTTTATTAGTTCAATCCCCTGGTAAAGAATTAAGAACAACTGCTGTTTGTCCGAAAATGGATATAGTAATAAAAGGGGTAAAGTTCCTAGCGAACTTAATACTATTGGATACTAAGGGTATAGAAGTAATCCTTGGAATGGATTGGTTAACCAAGTATAAGAGTCAGATAGACTGTGCTAGTAGAGCTATCTCTCTTACCAGCCCTGAGGGGATTAGAGTGGAGTTCTTGTCTAATCTTTCCTCTAAGGGGGATAGTACCCTAAACCGTCTGAAAGGTGCATCGTTGGGAAATGTGCCGATGGTCAATGAGTACCCGGATGTATTCCAAGAGGAGTTACCCGGTATGCCACCAGCTCGGGATGTTGAGTTTGTGATTGAGCTTGTACCCGGTACCGCTCCGATCTCGAAGAGACCTTACCGGCTACCTTCCAACGAGTTAGTTGAAATGAAGAATTCCAACACCTTAACTTAGAATTGGTGAATGAAGGTTGCATTTACAATGTTGAAGTACAATCAACCTTAGAAGAGCAGATCCGTGAGGCTCAGAAGAATGATAAGTGTATTGCAGACCTAAAAGATGGCACAGGAGATCTAGGGGAGGTGTAAGCTGCAATTGAGAGTAACCGGAGATGGCCAACGGTGAGGCTAAGCGGCGGCGGCAATGGCAACTAGCCGTGGGGAAAAACCAGGCATGCTTAAGCTCGAGGAAGTGGGAGAAAAGAACTATGGGTATACTAGAGGCCCATTTTAATACCTAGCAAGATCGGGGAAGCACTGAGCGGCCTTGTCAACGGTGGCCAAAGTGGAAGGAGTGGGCAGCGGGTTGAGCGACACAAGTACCATGGCAACATCGGCATTCTTTTGGCGTGGCGGGGTAAGTGGCTGCCATAGCAGAGCTTGGGCGTGACATGGCAACATTGTCCGACGTCCTGGCAGGTGGGCTGGCCAGTCGAGCAGGCCAAAGGCTAGAGAGAGGGGAAGTCGAGTTGGGAAAGCTCACTCCTTTGCTTTACGTTTTTACTCTGAGAACACAGGTTTAGCCAAAAGACGCTTTACCCTCTTGGCAAATTACTATTTAGTTTTTGCTTTAATTTGGCAGACACTTTTCTTGAATTTAATTTAGCTATCAAATTGAGTTGAAATTTTATAAAAAAAATTTGGATATGTTTATGATGCAATAATAGATCTGTAATAAAATTTTCAGAGCATGATCACCTCTGAGGCATTGTTAAAAATTCTAACACTGCACCTGTCCTATTGAAGTATTTCTGTTTTTGATTTTTCCAAAAGCATCAAATAATTTCAAAAAAATATGAAGCTTTTCAGATGTGTTTTGAGGATTATTTAAGATTTAAATAAATTTTCTACTGACTTTATTTTTGTTTGAATTCGAGATTTAAAATTCAAAATCCACAATTTGAACATTTAAAAGTATTTTCTTTAAAGGGGAAATTCCAAAAAAATTCAGAAAATGGTAAAAATTTCAAATTGAGGCCAAATGGTAGCTTGTATATTTTTTTCTTGAATTTGATAAAGTTCAGGATGCTACACATGCCCTTGTGGGACCCAGGTCAAATTGTTTTGAAGAAGTGAGTTCCCATAAAAAATCAGAAAGTTAGGGACCACAATTCTCCGTCCAAGGGACCAAGCCCTAGTTAGTTCATGAATAGTTCATGAGCTTGATCCTCAAAAAGATTAAAATCATCTCATTGTTGTAATTTATTGTCATTTTATAAATATATTCAGTGCATTGTGAATCCTAATTTATATCTTGACTAAATTTAGCAGACTATACAAGTAATTTGTATGACATTTCCTGGGAAAAGCGCGATATGTGAGATATGAGTAGCTTCGTCTTTGGACCGAGACTAGCTATGCAAGCTTTTGACCTAACCATATTTGCGACATCGTCTGTAATAGAGCTCAGTTAACCATTTAGCTATTATGTGGGCCGTTTTAACCCCTAAAGGCCTAAACCATAGTTACTAACTTCGATGTAAATCCTACGAGCTGCAAAGCAGATTTGTCAAATTCGAACCGATTTAGAATATGAGATGAATTTGAACTGGTCTAGAATACGAGGTTCATATTCACAGTAAAAATTGCAATAAAAAGTGGAGAACCCGAATTTTGTACATGAACCATATTTCTAGTAACTATAACCTAAACCCTTTTTTTCACTTTCATAAGCCATCATTTCCGCCATCCATGGTAAGCACTTTAGGGCTGAGAGTATATCATTCCATCCCGCCATCAATGGGAAGTGATTACGATCGTTCCATCCTCTTAGAAGTGTTCAAAATTCACAACCAAGTGCCACTACAAATGTTTTGACTACCAAACCTGGAAAGACTAAACAAATTCAAAACCACATACACAGCTTTAGGAATTTAAACATCACAGATGTAGAGTAATTTACGCTTTATTTTGACCACGTCTTGTTAGTGGTGATCTCAGTCAACCTAACTACTTCTGAAATTTTCGGATCTAAGAGAGCCACCACAATTTAGCTCACGCAGTGATCGGAAGCGCCCTAATATTCTTTTGGTTTTCGGTCCCAGTATCTAGCGTTAGATGAAAATAGTAGAGGCTGGCACTGGTTTTGTGTGTCTAATAACGAGTTCATCCTTTTCCGAAACAATCATCCAATCTAGACACTAGCGCGAAGATACTGAAGAGATACTGAAGACCAGACCATCTCCATCGCCGAGTCCTCCACGGCGATCTCACCATCGAGTAGACTCACGGCGTCTTCTTCATCTACACCGAGCCAACTCCTTTCACACACGGACTAACGGCGTCGCCGAATCAAGGTATTATTCCGATTATGTGTTCATGTGATTAGGCTAGCTAATGAACTAAGAAACTAACACATCTGTCTCCATGTATTAAAAGAGAAGCAATATATAAGTAATGCAGATAGGTAACTTTGAACATTTTTCACCAATCTCAAACGTACAATCATAAAAATAGACGATCACCGAATAAATTGCCAGGGTACGAGCAAGGAGATTCAAATACACCTAAATTACAAGCCGTCGAACGGAAATATACAATATTACCGGAGAACTATACGCCATCAACACTACAGCGAGCCCATGTCAATACGCGCACAAGGTACCAAAAATTCCATAACAATGTCCATGCATTGCAACGCATGCTGAATACAAATATATTTCGAAGCCATTCTGTCTTCATTGGATCAATCAGTCCAAGGTAGTTCACGAACCAAGGCGGTACATACCATCGGCCATGAACTGGCCATCCATGTAGAGGGCGGCAGCATTCTGCGGGTGGAAACCTTCCATCATGACGAATGGCATGTCCTCCGAAGGCTTCCAGTGCCGTTTCCTCTGGTTGATGAACCAGTTGTTGATCTGCTTCTGGTCTAGGCCTGTCGACTCTGCAAGAGCGATCTTCTCCGTCTCCTACCCGTCACATCGACATAAGGTTAGCATCAATATGATGCAGCTTTTGGATATGATCCCATGCAATTCCAAGGTGAAAAGAGTACCAATTTAATGTAAAACAGCAGCTACTATCAGTCAAGACATCACGATTAAGGTTAGTATCGTTTGGTCATTTTTTGAAGATAGTGATGATGATGATGATGTGTGTGTGTGTGTGTGATTGAAGGGATTAGAGCATCATACTGAGGGATAAGGCCACTTGTAGTGCAGCTCCCACCAGTGGAGTAGCTTCTGCCTGGCCTCCTTTGGGAGCTTCCCTTTCTTCTTTTTCTTCG
Organism: Rhipidocladum racemiflorum; assembly: GCA_036346355.1. NCBI lineage: Eukaryota > Viridiplantae > Streptophyta > Magnoliopsida > Poales > Poaceae > Rhipidocladum > Rhipidocladum racemiflorum. The sequence continues at coordinate 42,850,069 of CM070582.1, forward strand.
AAAACTCTTGCCGAAGGCTGCTCAAGTAACCACTGTACTTCTTCAGAAGCTGGTACTTGAGCTCCTTATCCTCGGTGCGTGGGTCAATCTCAGGTGGCTCATTTTCACGGCCACTTGGGTCCAGGTCATCCTCGGAAGAGCCAACACCTTCAGATTTACCATCTGCAGGCAAAAACCTGTTATGGTAAGATGACATGTTTTATCGATCACAGCTTTATTGTATTGCCCGAACATGTTTCAGTTTAGACCATGTCGGACAGCAATGGTGTGGATACAGAAAGCCCATAGCTGTGTGTAAACAATTCTATCCGTCTAGGAACGCAATAGTAGTGCAGTACAGTGGACCTTGCACCTGTAGTAGTGTATCTACAGTTGCAAGAATTTCGCCATGAAAGTGATATATATATGCTTGGAAGGATAAGAATATGAGGACCAAATGACATGGAAAATGGGGAAAAAAACACTTATTTGTCTGGTGGAACTGATACCAATCTGATCATTACATGACAGGCCAGTTCCGAAGTGCAAAAAATAGCTAGCAAAAAAGCTAGGACCATAATCTTGACGAAACAATACATTTGTTCTGGGTAGATCTTGCATTATACCTGGTTCAAAAGAATACTTATTTTGGTAAAAGCTGAAAAATCATTTAAGAAAAATATAATAGAGAATTGACATTTTTTTCTTGGCTTCAATGAGGAATTGCCAAACCGAGAACGGATCCTACAGGAAAGGCATACGCAATTAAATAAAAATGGAGAAAGAAAAGCAAACAGACAAAACCATTCAGCATACTACCAGACCAACCGTATCGCTTATATTAAACCATATCAAGGGCAATTGTAATTGAATATATCAAGATCACCTTAAAAATAAAGACATGTATGACCATTACTTCAATTCAGATGGGCAAGCAAAGTAATATATCTATATATAGGAATTTGTATAATGACAGAAGTTGTTGACCTGACCATAATGGAATCACAAGAGAGGTGCTTCTATGCTACTGCTCTTTTCGAGAGATATCTATAATGTATGTGATCCTAAATTATAGATTGTTGTGCATGTATGGACCTAAATTGTAGATTGTTGTGCACGCATCCATACAACCTTGGATTGAAAATTTCAACTGAGAAAGGATCTCATGTGGTTGTTTAACAAGCAAGAACTACACAATAACAAATGCTGGAAGTTCTATAGAATAGCCTTGATTATGTCTTCTTTGGGGAACCAATTCTGTATTTTGTTCATGAAAATTTTTCCTAAATATTGTTTTCTACTCTGTACAGTTCACCATTCAGGTGCAAAATAGGGGGCTAGAATTTGTCAGTTTTTCAACACTTTCTCATGGATGTAACTTGTTCATGTATATCTGTTGAACACTTCCATGTAGTAAAATGCATTGCAATAACCATGAAGTCCGTATTTGAATTAGCAGTAACCACATATACAAGATTTTTCATACTGATGTCCTCTGACATACCAACAAGACACAAGTTCCAGAGAAACGGTGAGGCCGATGTTTACAAACCAGCCAGTTCAGTTCGCATAAACTATTACTGTCTTCTCAGAAACTGATCAGAATAAGAAAGGATAGAATATACGGAAAAACATTAAGGTGGCTCTTATGTTTCCATGCACACAATCACTAGTACAGAAAACCTCATTACAGACGGTTCACAAACGTCACCACAGACGGTTTTGTGAACCGTCAGTAAGAATGGGTCAGTGATGACTCGTAATCATCACAGACGGTTTTCCAACCGTCTGTGAAAAAGCCATCACAGACGGCTGTGATGGCTTTTTTCATAGACAGTTCCAATTTAGAACCGTCTGTGATGTTGATTTTTCATTTTATTAGTAAGTTTGATTTATTCTCATGTATTTCGTAACTGCCCAAGAACACTTAACTTCTGAGTTATATCGCTGATTTAAACACAATACGGGCACTTCCCAAGCGGTCACCCATCCTAGTACTGCTCTTGCTTAAGCACACTTAACTTCGGAGTTCTTACATGATCTGATACTATAATGTTGGTATGATAGCATCTGAAATATAATGTGTCCCCCTTCCCTTAACCTCACAGAGCACCTGAACACCGATTTTAGTATTCTCATACTTCGAATACTGTTTGGAGATCACGAAAACGCAAAAAAATAAAAAAGACTGAAACAAATACAAAACTTCAGAGGCCGTTTTGAGGCCCTAAACAATGTTTTTTTTGGAATTTTGATTTTCTCACACGCACGTACTCGCCCAAAAGTTCATGATCCGACCATCTGATTTTCCCGTGCTTATCATTTTCGGGTACAACTTTTCGTTATCATTTTCGGGTACTAAAACCGTCTGTGATGACTGGCATATCACAGACGGTTTCCAAATAGAACCATCTGTGATGACTCCTGTAGCCACCACAGACAGTTCTATTTAGAAACCGTCAGTAATATAGAGCTATAATACAGACGGTTTCTAAATAGAACCGTCTGTGATGGCTATTATTGCTCCTATCACAGACGGTTGCTAAATAGAACCGTCTATGATGTTGTCGCTGACGATTGCAATATAAAATCGTCTGTGATGTTCCTCATCATAGACAGTTTATCAAAACCGTCTGTGATAAGATGTCTAATATAAGTCTATTTGTAGTAGTGAATGGAGTCATGTTGTAATAATAATAAATTAGCGACCAAAACTTAACTTCTAAGAAATGATAGATAGGCTTTGCTCATAATCTCTGGTGTTATGTAATGAAACATTATGGTTTTATTGGCATTCTTTAGCTATCCATCAGACATAAATTCTGATGCAAAAAGAAGTAAAGTTCAGTGGTAGTAGTAATCTATCTATGTATCTATCTATACCTATACTAATTAGCCACTTTGAAGAAGCTCCCACGTTAACCAGAAAGATCTGGCCATCTATTTGTCAGACCTGAGCTATAACGGCTTAGATTAAAAGAAAGAACCTATGTCAAGTACAATCTACATTAAATAAAATTAAGAATAAAAAAATTGAAGAAAATTAGCCATTTGACTTGTATACAATTTTCAAAGTAAATCCATAAATAACTAAATTTTGGAATAATAATACCTATACTAATTAGGCACTCTGAGGAAGTACAATCAAACTTAAATTAATTCAGAATAAAAAATTAAAGAAAATTAGCCATTTGACATGTATGCGATTTTCAAAGTAAATCCATAAATATCTAAAATTTGGAATAATAATACCTATACCAATTAGTCACCCAGAGAAAGCTCTCACGTTAACCGAAAAGATCGGGCCTTCTATCTAACAGGTCCGAGTGATAACAACTTAGATTAAAAGAAAGATTTCATGTAAAGTACAATCTGAATTAACTAAAATTTAGAATAAAACATTAAATAAAATTAGCAATTTGATCTCCATACGATTTCCAAAGTAAATCCATAAATAAATAAAATTTGGAATAATAATTAAATAAAAAATAGTAAATTAAAATAAAGATTCTATGTCAAGTATAAGTCAAATTAACTAAAATATGGAATAAAAAATAAAATAAAGTTATCAATTTGATTTCATATGAATTTCAAAGTAAACCCTATAAACTATATACAAATTAGGCACTCTGAAGAAGCTCCCATGTTATATAGAAAGGTATGACCGTCCATATTCAATGCATGCATGTAGATGATATAGAATAAAGCTAGATATTTATTAGGAGTATAGAGGGAAATATCACACTAATTTTTTATTAGAATATGAAATGCGGCATATATTTATGGACAAGACCATTAAAAAATACGAACTACTCCCTCCATCCCATAAAGAGTGCATTTCTAGTTTTTTTAAGACAGATTAGAGTGCAAGGTTAATGACTAATGTGGCCCTCATTACTCCATGTATAAGCGTGCTGGTGCTTTAGTTTCCACCGGCACTTAAATGCGCATGCATACATTTACAGCTCTGCATGCAGAAGATTAGTGGGATATTACTTCATGCCAAGTCACTAAGCATGCAAAGGAGCCAAAAATTTTCAAATCTTGGAGTGGAGTTATGGGAATTAATGGACTTTGGGTGGACCCTACGGACTAAAGATGCACTCTTTGTGGAACAAATTTTGAACATTAGAAATGCATTCTTTGTGGGACGAAGGGAGTACATTTTTTGATGAGTCTTTGTCAAGTACAAGAAAAATTAACTAAAATTCAGAACAAAAATGGCAATTTGATTTCCAAATGAATTCAAAAGTAAACTCTAAAAATAAAATTTGGAATAACAATAAATGAAAATAGAAAATGGATTTAATCTAAAACTGGTGAAAAATCCACCCATAAAACAATTAAAAAAATATGCAAATTAGGAATAAATTAAAGGATGATTAGATATTTGATTTATATGCGAATTAAAATATTAAAATTCATAATAAGATATATTACCTATACTAATTATAAACTACGAGAAAATTATCACAATAATCAAGAAAAGGGAAAGATTTAGCATTCATCTAACAAAGCCAAGTTAGAGTGGCAATCATGTACAATCTAAGAAGCTAGCCCATGCGAATGCACGGGTTGCCGACTAGTAATAATAATACTGGTTGCTGATTTGCTACTTTTATAGATGTGTGCCTAGAATAAGATTCAGAAAACACAAGCAATTATTTAACAGAATCAATAATATACATTATCCTGCTGAATGAGTGGAAACTATCAATCATGTGAAGATTAAATTTTAAAAAAAGTAACAGTAAAAATAAAGCACTGTCAGATGTGCTCATGGAATATTTTGGGCACATCAATGGTAACTTTCCAACTTTCAACAAAGCAAATCAACTGCGGCATCAGGATGAAAACCACACAATTTAAGCTCTACTATTACATCATTAAGACAGTACCACTAAAAGAAATGGTGGGAAAACGGGTATTTATGAACAATTGAGACATGCACAGTATGTTAAAACTTGAATAAAAGCACAGAAAATAATCTAGAAAGATTAATCAGTAAATGCATTGTCTTGTAGTCATTTGCTAATTAATCTATGAGTTGGCCGGATTTTTTTCCCTTTTGCAAGTGGGAGGTGGCTTTATAATTGATGCCGATGGCCCAATAACGCAATTCCGACGCCGTCCTGATCTAGAACTTGCTGAACAATGAAATGATCCCTGTGTAGTGAAGAAGATAGACAGCAGATCTGATAGGCCCCTTATCATACATTCATTCAGTCAGGTAACTAGCTCCGACAGTGGTTCCACTCAAGAATCAAAAGCAAGAAACCTAGCTGGATACTTTCCAGTTTTGACACTAAACTCCAATGAATATTAACGTCAAATATGTTCCTATGCCATTCATAACAGAGATGGCTGTGAATCAAATGAGTGAGAACATAGCACTTTTAGTTGGCCCTTTCTTCTAAAATAAAATCTATGTGAACATGTACCGCAACCATATATAGCACCTAAAGTTTGCCGGCATGCCACATCCATGCACAGATATCCCCCAGTGTTGCCCATTATTCTACATAAATCTGCCTGCACACTGTACATGTCCAACCTTCAAACAAAAACAGTGGCCTTTAATACCCCGGAAGACACGAACGTCTAGCACATCTGTGCTGCATCCAAAGACCATTACATGAATCGAGAGCTGGATAGAGCAGTACAGGCAAAGACGACGAGCAAAAATATATTGCTACAGTTCTTGGAAGCCTAAACAGTTTTTGAACGTTGGTATCTAGCCCATAACAACATTACCCAATGCATCTTTGATATCTAAACCACACTGCTACAAGAAAAGAAGAGATGAGAGATGGGGACGCATGCATTCATAGTAGAAATGGCTGAGATCAAATGAGGAGTGAGAACATGTACCACAATCATACATAACAAGCAGCAAGAAGCAAATGATTTGAAGCTACATAAAGATATGGTTACTACCGAGACAGGCGGATTCTCCTGCCTGCCTTGGAACCCTAAGACAAGGCTTCTAGTCACTTGTCATGTAATGGTACTGCTACTGAGAGAGAAGAAAGAGAGAAAGAAACCAATTAACTAAGTAAAGGATGACTTGAAAGGCTAGCATGTGTATACTCCATTAGGCAATATAAGATAATCCAAGAAAGTACCATTAGAGCAATAAACAATGGGGGCTAGGGCTACTAAACGAGAGGTTGAGACCCATGAGACATGGTTCCTCAATCCTCACTGTGCCCTCGACGCCAACCAAAACCTATCCTTGATTAGTTTACTACTAGTACTAGTCCATACTTAATTGTAAATTTATTAGTGCATGCAAAGGCTTGTGCCTTCTCTGTCCTAACGCCAATAAACAAATCCACAAAGCATGTCATGGCTAACAATAGCAATGATCCATAGCAACCACCTCTATTATCCGCAACAACCATTTCCCAATGCGGGAAGTCACCACAGGATCGAGATTCGAGAGACACATATATATAAAAACGCAAGCATGTAGTAGTAGTACCATCGAACGATGGAATAATGGTTTTACCGGCGAGCAAGAGACGCGCCGAGGAGCCGCCGCCGGTGATGGAGTCGAGCTGCGCCTCCACCCTCCTGAGGAACTCCATCGCCCCCTCGATCGGCCTTGTCAGCTCCTCCCGGTACTTTACCAGCATGTTGCAGTACGCCTCCTGCGCAATTTAATTAACCCAAGAAGGAATTAGCAGTTTAGCACACACGAATTAACGGATCATGAAACGCAAGATTGCTTAGCCGTGCGCGACGGCCGGCATGATACGATGATGGGTTGGAAATTGGAATTGGCATGCTTGTGCCAATGATCGGAATCGGGAAGAACGAACCATGAACTGGTCGAGCTCCGGATCGCGCGGCTCGTGCCGGCCCGGCGGACGGGCGTCGAGCTTCGCCGCTAAGTCCGTCAGCTTCTCCAGCACGTCCGGCGGTGCACCGACCTACGAAATAAACTTGCAGATTGAGGATTTACGTACAGAACTGCTACATGCATAGCCTGCAAAATCGAATTTTCAATTTTGATGCGTCATGATACAGGGTAACAGGGGTAGTTAATATGTGTGTACTTTCTGGCAATCCAGGTAGGCGGCGAGGAGGGCGGAGTACTGGGGGTGCGCCATGATCTTGGCCTTGATGGCCGCTGCCTCCGTCTGCGAGATCTCCCCGCCGGCGCCGTGCTTGTGGTGGTAGAGGTACTGCGACGGCCCTGCGGCATGGTGTAACGCGAGCGGCGCGCCGTAGTACGCGCCGCCGCCCATGGGCGCCGTGGCCGCCGCCGCCGTGGAGAGCGGCAGCTGCAGGAAGGAAGACGCCGCCGCCTTGGAGCCTCCGCTGCAGCTCCCTCCAGCTCCCAGATTACCAAAGCTCTGATCCATGGACAAACCCTACCCAAACAAGGAGAGAAAAAGAGAGAGCCCAACTGCTCAAGTTGGATGACAGCCCCTTCTCTCTCTCTACCGCTGCCTCTGCCCTCTAATGGCGAGACTCGAGGAGAAGGAGAGAGAGCGCTAGCAGGTATTAATGGGATGGATGGAGATTGTAAGGGAAAGGTGGGGGTATATGTTGTGTGTGTGCGCGTGTGTGGCTGGTGGCTTTCCTTTTTCTCGCGTCAAATCACAGCGGAGGGACGGAGGAGGACGACGAGGGGGAGACGTATATGTATATAGGATTCTAGACCGCGGCTGCCGGTGGTGGCGCCGTTGCTGCTGCCGCTACCCTACCCAAACAAACAAAATTAAACCCCAAAAGAAATTGAACCAAAGATTCATGCATTGATAGTCTAATTAAGCTACTCCATATGTTAGGAGCATAATTAGATGGTGTGCGCCATGATCTTTTCTTGTTGGATTCTTGCCGCCTTTTTGCTAGGTATTGTTCGGTCTCTTGTAATGTCTTGCTGTCCTTGCAAAGGAGAGTATGTTTGGAGAAAGTCCAGTGAGAGAGATCCCAAGCTAGCTCCTTTGTGCTGTGCTGTGCATGGATTGTTGTCGCAACTTTCAACTCCGGCTCTTGTCGTCATTTAATGGTAAGCGGTGGCCGGGGAGAGGACAGGTTACTCCTACGCCTTATGTTTTACCCCTTCCGTTCACTTTTATAAGATTTTATTTTTTTAATAGCATTATTTATAAATATAAAACTTATATAGATTTAATAAGACTTTTTTCTATACCTTTATTTATTTTTTCTAAATCATATGCATTTATTCGTTACCGCTCGCACAAAATATATCGTTTATCTTCCAAAAAAATTAAGTGAGAGTATCGAAATCATTTTCTCTGATATCTTTCTTAATTTCAATACATCTTTAATTTTCATATAAAATTAAAATATATCTTATAAAAATAAGGGTCCTCGTTACATGTGCTCGCAAGTCTCACAGTTCACTTCTGGTTTTAGCTGGTGTGTTCTCCCGCTCAGGTCTATTTGTCTCTGTGTAGCCGTGTAGGACGTGTGTATCTGTTGTTCAGCACCTACCGAACTCGTCCTTTTCACCCCCACGGCCCACGCACACACATACTTTTTTTTCACCATGCCATTTTGCATGCGCTTTTTTACCCCCTCTAGCTAGCCACTAGTAATTGTTCGGTGAAATTTATTTAACTTGTGCTAGAGTAATGTAGTTTTTAGCTGTGAACATTTTTTTGCTATAATAATCTCATAAAAAAAAAACTCACTTCTAAACATGGCCTTGTACCGACAAGAGTACATTTGTCAAAGAAAAAGCTTTTATAGCCTGTCATAAATGTTGTAAGATTAGTTCCACTTATGACACGTACCTTCCAAAATGTAAGACGGAGACGTAGGAATTTTTTAGTCTCTACGGAAACTAAATAGCTTTCTATAAAATTCCTGCGTCGCAAACTAGGCTTAATGAACAAGGAAAAATAATAATAATAATAATTGTACCATTCTCGAAATTGTTTTAAGCAACCTGGGAGAATACTTTGGATGGCTGGTCATGGTTGAAGGCTACTCGCTTTGTTTCAAAATAATTATCCACTTTATTCGGTACTGTAGTTTCACAATAGCTGCCCATGACAAAATTAAGATTCACTCTTTACCCACATTTTAACTGGAATTATTAATTTGAGGGCGTCCTCACCACATTTTTGATGAGGATGTTCTTTTCTTATGCTAAGTGACATTATCTTTTTTTTTCTTCCTGCACTTTCCTTCTCCTTCAAAGGGCATCTCTTTATGACAAATGGCAATATCTCTTTTTCTTTCCCCTCTAAAACCTTTTTTTTGGTGACAAATGGCATCACTTTCTTCCTTCTCCAACTTCCCACCTCACTCAAAGCCTCTCTAGTCATGACACATGGCACCAACCCCTTCATCCATCTTTTCTCCTCCATTCCCTTCCCTTCAAACTTAAAAATTTCAAATTGCCCCCAGGTTTTTAAAACAAGTATTTGTTAATCACTTTTGAAACTTTTTTTAATTAAAACTTTTCGAAATGTAAGTTTTTTAGTTGAAAATTTTTGGAGTAGAAAGTTTTTGAGTTAAAGCTTCCAGAGTTGAAATTTCTAATTTAAAAATTTTCGATTACAAATTTTTTTAGTTGAAACTTTTCAATTTGAAATTTTTCAAGTTAAATTTTAAATCGAAACTTTTCGAACCAAAAGCTTTTGAATCGACACTTTTCATAGTTGAATCTTTTCAATTTGAAATTTTTTATTTAAAACTTTTAGAGTCGAAACTTTCTAATTTGAGAATTTTTTATTTAAAAATTTTTGAGTTGAAAAACTTTTCGAATTGAAACTTTATAATTTAAATTTTTTGAGTTGAGACTTTCTAATTTCAAATTTTTTAGTTGAACCGTTTTGAGTTGAAATTTTATAATTTAACTTTTTTTGAGTTAAAACTTTTTGTGTAAAATTTTACAGATAAAATTTTATAATTTATAATTTTTGTGTTAGAGTGGAAGGGAGTTGGGAAGAAGGAAGAGGGAGGGTAGTGAAGTGGATGAAGAGGATAACATATGGGATCCTAAGAGGGCATCTTTAAATTTTCTAGTATATCCCTATTTTTTACTGTAAAAGTAGTTGAATAGGTTTAGTACCACATTTTAATAGAGATGTACAGTGCAATATCATTGGCTATTTCTTAGCTTTGATGTCTCAGGATGTTTTTCTCCTGCTCCTTTTCGACTCTCTTACTTTCTGTTGAAAGATAAATAGTTAACAGCGGGATCATAAGAAATGCCAGCATATGTGTGTTTAGTTTACTGTCATACTCCCTTTGTTTAGGTATACAAGGTTTATAATATGAATAGTTTTATCTAAAAATATAAAGCTTGCATATAGATTTCTCGTATTATACTTCTTTTTACTCTTTCTCAACTATATGTATTCATTCATTACTACCTACTATACAAAGTATAATATCTCATTTTCCAAACTAATTAACTTGGGTATCTAAGTTATTTTCTCTCATTTTTTTCAACTTTGTCACAAGCTCAATTTTATGTAAAATCAAAATTACATCTTCTATTTCTTAACGAATGGAGTATTTGCTAAGTCGAAGTTCGTCGAGGTTGACCGAGTCCATCCAATGGTTTGTTCATAGTTCATATTTATTTTCTAGTTAAAAATTCCAATTATTGCGACGGACAATTTATCTGCACCAAAGCCTCGCTAAATCTTTTTTTAAAAGCGGTTACCAACCAGCGCGGACTCAGTCTTCAAAAAAGAAAAAATACAAGAAACTAAAAAGCATCAGGAATTTATGAGCACACAAGCACAATTTAATGAGCAGATGAGACGAGCAGTACTAGAGACCGACTGATCAGGGTTTAAGTGAGGGTAGGGTACAAGGATAGGATGTGGAGTGTTGGTCAGTCACCTGGTCGTAAGACCATTTCTAACCATATTTCCTTCATTTCATTTCCTTTCCTGTTCTCATTCCCTTTATTTCCCCCATCTCCAACAGATTCCCTTTAAAGGGAATTGTATAGGGAAAGGAGAGAGAATCCCTTGCTGGAGGGAATGGGAGAGAGAATCCTAGGCTGAAGGGAATGCTAAAGGGAACCCGTTGGAGCGCTGAAGGGAATGGGAATCCCTTCACGAAGGGAAAATGAGAGGGGAAGGGACATGGTTGTGTTAGAAATAAAGGCACATTTAGGTTTAATTTAATCCAAAAGTAAATCATGAACAACATGTGATTCACTATCGGTAACGAATAACATGAGCATACCATAGATGCATATGCTAGAAGACTACACATATATCCATCTAATGTGCTCACAATCAATAGGTTGAAAATAAACAGTAGAAACATTGTAACGCATCGTTAGGTGCGATGGAAGCAGAGTCGTTGTAAGCGTCTGATAAAGGCCGAGGACGGAAGCGCGCGCCGAGCGCGATGCCGAGCGGCCGCTCTCGAACGTCGAGGAAGACGAGCCGTGACGGTGGCGTGGAAGCGATCGCGCCGAGCGCTTCCAAAACCTGATTCGTCCTCTCCGGTGCAAGAACGCGAGGACGGACGGTTTCGAGACTCGCTTTCCGTTCACGGTGCACGCCGTGCACGGACGGGGCGCGAACTTGATGGCGGCGCAGCGAGAGGAAAACAGCAAAAGCCTAGACGTGGTGTGTATCGTGCTCTTCCGGACGGCAGCGGCGCAGTATATAAAGGAGGCTGCGCCTACGCAAAGCCCTGGACCGGATTTCGACGGACCATTCACGCAGGTGCCGCACGCCCCCGCCCCGCCCCGCGAGGCGAGACGACCGCGCGCGTGTGTATTCTTTCTCCCTTTCTCCCATGGTTCTACCATGGTAGAGCACTCCACTATTTAAACTAGTGTTCACCACTTTAGGCTAGCAATGTGGTACTATTGCTAGTGCACATGCCTCTTCATGAGGTGGAGCTTTGAGATTTTCTAGGATTTATTGTCTCAATTAAATGGGCTTGGCCCAAATAATCCAACAGGTTGGAGATGGTCTAAGTCTAAACACCTAGTGAGTACGAGTATTACGTATCTCAAAAGGAAAACACCTACTGAGTAGACAGAGATGCTACGCTTAGAAAATCTAACTCCCCTTCTGTTTGCTGCGTCAAGAAACAGGCTAGCTGGCTAGGTTCAGGGAGTCCTATATTTATTACCGAGGTCAAATCAGAATCAATTGTTGTTAGCAGGATTCACATTTTCGTTTTAAATTTAGATTTCGAGTTTTCGGTGGTGTCGAATTTTATAAAAAATCGTTTGAAAAGAAAATTCAAATATAATTGAATTCTGGTTAAACACACCAATGAAGTTTTTGTCGAAAACCACTGAAAAGTTAGAAAAATAAAAAAGAATGTTAAAAAAACTAGAAAAATTACAAAAAAAAATGTTTTATAATTTGTAAAAAAACTATTAAAAGCCAAAAAAAGAAAAAATGCAATAAGTGTAAAAAGAACTACGGAAAAACACGATAAAACTTCAACATGATCTTTCCTAAGTATAGAAAAATTTCGACATGAGCTTTGCTATATATTAAATAATTGCAAGTTATAAAGTAGGCATTTAGCAATAATATGTGAACAAATAATCTTTCATTTCAATACTACTTACATATCAATCCAACAACAAAAATATGCATTCACATGATGACATACCAATACCATTCACATATAAATATCATTCACAAATCAATATCATTCACAAATCAACACTATTTACATTTCAATACATTTCATTTGAAGTTGTGAAGTAGGCATAGCTTCGTCGTTCTTCTAATATTCGACCTACAAGTACGGAATGTTAGTAAAAAAATTGAGTTGCAATGTAATGAAACATAGAAATAAAGCAAAATTTCGGCATGACCTTTTTTATATTTTAAAGTATCTGAAGTTGTAAAGTAGGCATTTAGCAATAATATGTCAGGAAATAACTTTTCACTTCAATACCATTCACATATCAATTCAATAAGTGCAAAAAATTGGCATTCACATATCAATCCATTAAGTAAAAAAAATAGGTATTCACATATCACATTTCGATACCTTTCATTTGAAGTTGTAAATTAGGTATGTTTTCTTTGCCCTTCGCACACAAATGCCATGTTAGACCTGCATGGATGCTAGATTAGTAAAAAATCAAGTTGCAATAAAATGAAACATTACCTTGGGGATTACGGGTGGTATTATTACGTGTACACTTGGTTGGCTATGTTGTATTCCTCGGTGGACATCAAGGCCAATCGTCGTATAGCGAGCAACTCCGCCTTGTAATCGTGTCAGCTAATTTGCCTCGTCTATGTACTTGTCGTTTGCTATTGTTTGGTACAATATGGAATAAAACTCAGGGTCGTGCCACTCGTAGACCAGTCCAAGCTCGAGAGAAAGCCATATGCGTAACTCCCCTCGGTGGTATCAACAAAGTGAGAGCTTATAAATTCTTCGGCAACCATCTGTTGCATGAACTTGTTCTTCTGATGAAAGAAACTGTCCAAGAACATGTAGTTAGTGCCGAAACGAGTTGCATTCCACTTGATCAACTCGCCTCCAATATACTTCTTCATCATTGCATGAAGCTTGGAATGGTTGTATATCCATCGAGCGATTTTCCTTACACTCTCAATGACCGAGGCGTGATCAGGGAACTCTTCAATCTCCTTTAGCATCAAATTAATAGTGTGGGCCACAAAAGGCTACCACACGATGTTGCGGTGCTACCGTGCGTGAGCTTGCATGCTTTTTTATAGTTAGCACCTTATCTGTGACAATCTGCACCACATTTGTCGAACCCACCTCGTCAACCACTGAATATATTTCCTGTCTGAACAAATATAATCAAGTACCTCCATTATGTGATGTATACATCAATCATTTTTTAGAAGAGGACCAATGAAACAAAATACCTTGCGTAAGTATGAGGCATCTTGAGATAGGCCTAGAGCATCGATAGACTTGTGGAAGAACATGGTAGCATTGCAATAAATCATGAAGTTTATTATGCTCATGCGTGTTAGCTCCATCCAAGAATCGCACATGATTGTTACTTCGTACGTAAGCCATTTCTGCTTGAACTTTATGAACTTATTCTTTATATCTACTTCATTGGTGTCTAAATATTTCTCATCTATATCCCGCTCACTCGGATACAGGACACCCTCGCTTGTAAATGAAACAAAGTACAAAAATGTTAACTATGAATCGGTGTAGAACTGAATGAACATTTTAAAGCTCGCTTACCGTATTTTTGCATTTCCCTCACGGTGCTAACAAAGTATAGATTATCTGCTTTTCGTTCCACGATACCAGCAGTGTGAAAATTTTTAGCCCATGCTGAGCCAATGGTCTGCTTCGCACTTTTCCCCTTCTTTGTCCACTGATGGCTATCAATCCTTGGTTCCACGGGGCCACAGGACGTACCAATGTTGTAATCCCTCATCGCAAGTGTTTTTTCTCATTGTGAGGAACTCCAAAACATCTTTGACAACAGACTGTCGCGATCTCCTCCAGCCTCCCTAGAGGAGCCACTACCACCACCGTGCTCATACCTGCCACCTGCTCGGCTCCTAAAAACTTCCTCCGCCATGGAGGCACAATGGCATGCTCGAGTTGGTCCTCATCAGCATCACCCGTGTACTCTGAATATACACTTCTCCTCAGCGGGGAATCTCCCGCTGCTAGTTCTTTTCTCAGCCTCTCCTCTCTCTTATCCTTCTTCTTATCCTTTATCCTGTCTAGGTCATGCTGAAAGTACTCACGAACTTCCACAAGAACTTTACTACAACGAACAATACTCATACCACGCTCTGCCAAATACTGCTTTAGTCAGGTTGCATCACCTCATTTCTTCTCTTTGAGACAGTGCTTGCATTAAAATCCACCACCCAACTTCTCGCCATGCTCCCATATCGCGTCGACATGGTCTACCATCTGCTAAAAATATTACTACTTGACAAACTTGAACAAATATTGCTATTAAAAAATTGCTACTTGATATACTTAAACAAATATTGCTACTAAAAATATTTGAACAAATATTGCTACTTGACATTTCATGCACTTGGCATATATGATATATCATGCTAGAGGACTAGCCAAAAAGGTTACTGTACAAATGTTGCTTCGGAAAAACAAATGCTGCCGGTTACTTAAATAATTTACAGCATGCTACTAAGAAATTGCTATAATCAAAGAATAAAATGTATTTCCTCGATCTGAACAATAGATTGTGTCTGCATCTAGGGAACAAATAAATCATGAGGTGTAGTGTTCAAATTCATTCCCCCATACAGATAGCACTACTCTAATTGAAGCTTTCACTCATACATTGCTTAGGAAAAAGAACAGGATCATCCCGGTAAAACTTCATTGCTTGAAATCCTCTACTGCCATTTGATGAAAATCAAGTTGTCGGTGTTTCGGGCACCGGCTAGTGAATTTGTATAGGTCGATGGGGGTGCACGCTCCCTCTCCTCGAACGGTTTGACTCGGGTGAGCACAAGATGTATACTGGTTCGGGCTGAACGTCCCTACTCCAGTTCGTGTGAGTTGGATTGTATTGATCTTCTCTTTTCGTTGGTTCGTCCTTCCCTCTCTTATATAGGCGAAGAGGAGGGTTACACCGTAATTTTTGGAAAAAAAAAAAGGAAAAAGGCTACCCCTACGGGCCTCCGTCTTCTGCGCTTGCGGTCGCTCGAGATTCTGGTGTGGGATCGCCACCGACTCCCTCTGCTCTGCTGCTGGCCGTCATAGTTAATGCGGGGGTCGGGGACTTGTGCCGCTGGGTTACGGCCATCATGGCCTGCATTTAATACGCTCGATACGCAATAAATGTCGTCGCTTCTTCGGGATATCGGAGACTGGGTCGTGCCTTCGGGCCTCGTTCGTCTTGGGTCGGCCCGTGCGCCTTTCCGGGCCGCTGGATGTACTCGGGACGTGGGTACTCGTCAGTAGCCCCCGAGCCCCCGAGCTGGTCGGAGAGCAGATCGGGGGTTTACGCCTTGCTTGATCGGAGCTTTGTCGTGTCGGGAAGAGGCTTCGACCTGGTGCGCGCGAGCGCACCTGGTGGGTGTAGCCCCCGTGCCCCTGGAAATGGTCGGAGCAGTCGGGGGTCGCGGTCGCTTTTACCGGCGCCGCCGTCGTAGCCCAACAGAGCCGGTCGAAGAAACCGACCGGTGCGCTGAGCGCACCGGTGGAGTAGCCCCGAGCTGGTCGGAGAGCGTGCCTGGGGTTATGGTCGCTTTTACCGGGCCGTCTTGGGTAGCCCGACCGAATCGGCCTGGGAAGAAATTTTGACCGGTGCAAGCGAGCGCATCTGGCAGGTAGCCTCGAGCTGGTCGGAGAGCGGTCGGGGTTGCAGCTGCTTTACCGGCTCTTCGCAGCCGTAGCCCGACCGGACCGGTCGGGAAGAAACTTTCGACCGGGTGGCGCACCCGTGGTGTAGCCCCGAGCTGGTCGGAGCAAATCGGGGTTGCGGTCGTTTTGCCGGGCAACAAGGCCGAGGATCCGACCGGCTCGCTCTAGTTTGCTAATGGATGGAGAGTTTTGCTGTCTGTCCCACGTTTACACCCCGTCCGCAGGTGTGGGACCTGGAGGGGGTGAGAGACACGCGCTTGCCTTCGCTGGCTTGAGCGCCGCTCTCATGGAGCTACAAGCGAGTGATCCGGGTGGAACCTGGAGGCCCCCTCGCGGTGGGGGGGTCGCCTAGCGGACGATCCCTGCGCGGGCGTCCGACCCCACTTGGGGGCGATCCATAAAGAACCTTTCCTTACTCGATCCCGTATCGAACCTTGGGTCGTTCGCCAACCCAGGGTGCAGTTGACTGCCGCCCGTCGACGGGTTCCGCGGGAGAGCGTGAGGTATGGTCCCGGACGTGAGTTAAGGCGATTGGGTCGTCCGCCGACCCAACTAGGGGCCCGCTGGGGGCTCGCCTCGTCCTCACCCCTTGCTCGTTTTTCGCTATGGTGGAGCCGGATTCGTTTTGCGGCTGATTTTCCGCACCTTTCAGCGCTGGGCTGGGCCTTAGGCGCGGTCCGGCGAGCTCTTGGACGGCCCTGGGGCTTTGGTGTTGTCGATCGCGTCCCCGGTCCGGCCTGGAGGTGGAGACTGAGAGGGCGCTGGGAGCGCCTTTTGAGGTGGCGCCTGTTCTTCCTGCGGTTTTCTGACAGCATTTAACGTTTTGTGGGGGTTTGGTAACTGGCGTACTTACCGCGACGTGGATAGGTGGTCAGGACGTGCCGCTTTTCATGGTTGGCTTGACCCGCGTCCATTCGACTCCCACCGGCCCGCTTCTCATACAAAAGGAAGGGTGGGAGGAGTTGCGGTTCCCCTCGCTTTGCCTCGCAACGAGATAGATAGAGAGAGAGAGAGAAGAGAAGAGGTGTTTTACTAGCTTCCCGCTGCCGCTGTCGCCTCAGCGTTTCGAAGATGTGGCAGGAGTGCTCCACTCGCTCCTCTCGTGCGGCCGGCCTGGAGAAGAAAGGCTTTCTTGCGCCGCGGGATGTCTCCGGGTGGCAGGTTCCGGCGGTGGGGTCGGTTCCCGAGCCTCACGCCGACGAGATCGTGGCGCACGCCTGGTTTTTTGAGCGCGGGCTCGGGTTTCCTCTTCACACGTTCGTCCGGGGGCTCCTTTTCTACTACGGGGTGGAAGTGCACCAACTCAACCCGAACGGTGTGCTTCACATCGCGGTGTTCATGGCGTTGTGCGAGGCGTGGCATCGAACCGCACTGGGCGTTGTGGAAGTACTTCTTCTCCTGCCGGCTGGTGAAGGACAGGGGGACGAGTTGGGGGCACCTTTTGGAGGCGCCGCGTTGTACCTGCGCTCCAACCGGGCGTTGGAGTATATTGACCTGGAGCTCCCTAAGTCCAATCGGGGCTGGCATTCCAAGTGGCTCTATGTCCGGAACGTGGGAAACGGTGCTCCGCGTTTCTCCGGCCTGTTTCCTGAGAGCAAAGAATGCTGGGCTTGGGGGCCTGATCGGAGGGAGCGACGGAAGGTGGAGCTGATCGTCGGCCAGATCCGGGTTCTGAAGGCGCGCGGCTTGAACGGCGAAGCCGTTGTGCGCGCGTTCATGGAGAGGCGCGTACAGCCCCTTGCGGAGAGGGCGCGCCCCATGTTTGAGTACACGGGGGCGTCCGACCCCACGAGGATGCTGGGACCCGAGCTTCCTTCGACAGAGGTCGATGCCCGGGTCCTCTCTGTCCTGGGTGGCGGTGCGTTGGTGGCGGTGTCTCGAGCTCCTGCTCCTTTAATGGCGGGTCGTGGCTCCGACTTGGTATGCAAATGGGCTCCTCTGCCTGTTGCTCCTTTCTCCGGCCGGTGTGACCGGCTCTCTGGTTTCTTTGCAGGGGCTGGGACGGATGATTTCCCGGCCGGACTTGCCGGGGGAAAAAGAGGCGAGGGCCCAGGCTCGGGAGGCCGAGGAGGCGCGAGGTGCTGCCCGCAAGGAAGAGAGAGAGAGGGCTACGAAGCAGAAAAAAGAGCAGCGGGACGCGAGGCGGTCCCGCGGTGAGGATGTCTCCGATACGACCGATGCGGAATCGAGCGACCCGGGGTCGTCCCCAAGCTCTGGGGGCGGAGGTAGCGACGGTGGGCCCCTTGTGTCTGACACGGACGCCGGAGGTGGAGAGGTCGGGGATGACGGTGTCGCGACCGCTGTCGAGCCCGCCGTGGGAGTGGCGCCGGACGTTCGGGGGAAACGGAGGGCCGATGCATCCCCACCGGGGGGGTCGACGCTAAGGGCGAAAGTACCGTGCAGGCGCTCGACGCGGTGAGTGCCTCCCCCCCCCCGCCTGCCGGTCAGTCTGCGGGTTTTAAGACTGTCTTTTCCGTTTCTCGACTTGTCGTCATGTGCAGGGTCTATACAGGGGCGGTCGCGGTGGCGATGGCGCATTATCTGGCCGCAGAGTCGGGCCGCCGCCGCCGCCGTTTGGCGCCTCGTCGGTCGAGCCAGACCACCGGAGGTCGTGGTGGTCCCCACTGGGTCGAAGTACCGAGCTACCGGCCGTGAGGCGGCGGTGGCAGCGATGTCGAGGTTGGCGACCGAGCAACCGTCGGGGCCGCCGATCGTTCCGGCGACCGAGACGGAAGTGGGGGCCGGTCACGCCGAGGTCCGAGGAGGACCCTGCGCCGAAGTCGAGCCGGTCCGCTCCGGAGGGTGAAGCGGGCGGGGAAGAGCTCCCATCGCCCCGTGGACCCCGTTAAGCGCATTCTGGCGCGCCAGGGTTCTTGCTGTCGCTTCGGCCCTCCTTCCCGGTTGAAGGCTGCGGAGGAGACGCAGCGATGGAGACGATCGCCGGGCGGTGCAGGAGGAGGTGGTTGTCGAGCCCTCGCGGGTGGCCGGAGTGCTGCTCGCGTTCCTATCCCCCGCCGGTCCTACAGCTCGCCGCCGATGGTCTGACGACGAGGCGAGGGGACGAGTGGACCGCGGTCGGAGAGATCTGCCCAGGTTACGGCCGGGCAGCATCGGTCCGCGAGGCGCTGTCAGCTTCGCTCCGGTCCTTTAACGCAAGGCTGGGGGTTGTCTCTGGGGAGGCCCTTCGGAGAGTTGAGGTAATCTGCTTGTTCCGTTGCGTGTCTTCCCTTTTGGTCGGTCGGGTTGAGGGCTGATGGGCGTCTTTTGTCCTTAGACTCTGAAGACCCGGTCGGCATTCAAGTCTGGGTACATCCGGGTTCAGAACCAGCGAGGGTCGTCTGCCGAGTTGGAGTGCGACCGGCTGCGCTCCGAACTATCGGAGGCTCGGAGTGCCTTGGACCGCGAGCGGGTTGAAGCGGCGAGGGCCCGCCAAGAGAGTGTGGATGCAAAGGACGCCTTGCTCGGGGAGCGTCAGGCGAAGCGGGCTTCGGACGAGAAGGTGTCTGATCTGGAGTCCCTCTTGGCGGGGCGAACCGGGCGAAGGGGGATGCTGAGTCGAACGCCGCTCGTCTCAGCAGGGAGCTTGAAGCGGCTGGGAAGCTTGCCCAGGACGCGGTTATCGAGCGCGACGCTGTTTTGGCGCAAGTCGAGCGCGATCGGGCGGTCAGTCTGGTCGAGGAGGATCTTCGTAGTTTGGCTGACTCTGTGTCGGGTAAGTGCCTTAGCTTTGGTGTCCTTAATTTTTTGGGTTGCTTTGCCGTGGCCTCCTGATTCCACTGGTCTTGTTGCAGAGTTGCAGAAGAACCTCGGGAGCGCCACGGAGGCGCGGAAGGTGGCGGAGGAGGCGCGTGACGAGGCGTTGCGTGGCGCTGCGCTGATTTGCGCTAAGGCCACGCGACGTGGCCTTATCCGCGCGCCAGCTGTCGGAGGAGGATCAGGCCGAGCTGACGTCTTTGCGAGCGGTCGGCCGAGAGATCCGTGATCGGGTGCTGGGGCCGGTGGACTCTCAACCAGGCTCGAGCTCGCTGGGGAGTGCCCTGGCCCGCGTGCCCGACCACGTGGAGGCTTCGGTGGCGATCGGTGCTGTTCTCGGGGCCGCCTCGGCACTGGTTTGTACGCTCTCCTACTACGACGGCATCGACCTTGATACTGTCAGTAGCGGGGTTGCTGCGAACCGGTCCGAGGAGGAAATCGACGCCTTGGAGCTTCGGGTCGAACCGCACGCCAGGGCGATTGCCGACCAGGTTTCCCCGACCGACGTCCTTCATAGATGAACGATAAAGGGAAATTAAACAGTTTTTTCTTTGCTCTTTCTAGATTTGTAAGGGACTGGTATGTGTTTTGCCCCGTGCTTGTTTTTCGCACCCTTTGTTTTGTGATGTTCACTATTATCGTCCATAGCCTTGGGGACCACAGGGGTCGGGCGTAGGTTGGTGTGTGCACTCCAAAGTAAGGGAGCGGGGGAAACACGAGAGCGTTCGGGAACGCGCCGATCGGTCAGTGCGACCGTGGGAGGGGTGCTCCCGACCAATCGTGGGTCGCTCCGCTTGGATACTTCCTTCTTCCGTTAAGTACTATTTCACAACCGTAGCCGCCGGGGCGTAGGCCGTAGTACTTCTGGTCGAAAGTTTGGTGATTTCGGGAGGACCCGGCAATTGGTCGTGTAACCAACCCACGGGACTCTTATAGCCCCCGAGTGGTGCGAGGCGGTTTGGCTGTTACCACCGCGCGCCACTTTGAAGGAGTAACAACGAGTGCAGGGAAAGAAGATATTCACTTATCTTTCTTTGCAACTGGCGAGGTTCTCGAGGCGTTTTTTGTTCAACGCAGAGAATCGGCGGCGCTTCGGTTTCCGCACCGTCAGTTTTGACGCTTCGGCTTCCATGCCATCAGCTTGGAAAGGCGCGGTCGTAGTTAATGCTGGCGGGTACCCCTCGGCCGCGTCGCTGCTGGCTGCGGATCGCCTATAAATAGGCGGCGGTGGCGCTGGACTTCATCCAAATGACGTTGAGGCCTGCTACTAACTCGTTTTCATGGCTGCCTCGCCCTCTCAACCTCGCTCCAAGGTCGAGAGCCCACCCATCGACGAGATCGACTGGGACGCCTTTGAACAAGAGGCGGAGGACGAGGAGTTGGAGCGACGAGCTGGTCGCTTTGCAGTGGCGGCCCCGTCGAACGACAGGGTTGATTGGGAGCTGCTGGAGTGGGAGGCGGAGGAGGAGGACCGGGAACGGGAGCGGCAGGCTGCAGTCGTCGAGCTGAGGGAAGCGCCGCCGCGAGCGCCCGAGCGATTGGGGGAACAGGACGTCGTTCCCCCCGTGCCCCTTCTCCCTCAGGGAGCCTGGAGTCCACCGCGACATCCAGGCCCGTGCTAATGAATGCGCTGCCGGTCGCCCCAATCACGCTGCCGTACACCTCTCCGTCGGTGGACCCCTCTGTGGCGAGCCCCGAGTTCCCCCGGGAACCATAGAGGTCACACAGGGGGGGCGCGGGGGGCTTCCGGCTCTTGGCGTCGCACTCGGGCAGATCGGGGCTCTCCCGTCGCGGATTTCGGCGACCCAACCAGTCCGAAGCCGCGCTTGGAGAGGGACGATAAGTCCGGAGATCACCGAGGCGAGGAGGACCCTAGAATAAGATAAACTTTTTTGGTTTTAGACTTCACGTTTCTTAAAGAATGTAAATGCTGTCGAATCGGAAGAAATAAAGGTGTTCGGATTCTTCAGGGGTTTCGTGTGTGCTTTTCGCTATCTTTTCGGGTTTTTTTTTGGTGAAGCGCGCCGGGATCACTGTTCTCGGGTCCGAGGGGACCATCCGAGCAGTGATCGACGTGTTCAAGTGTTTTTCCGAAAAGTAGGCAAAGAGATTTAACACGAGCGTTCGCACCCCGACCTCGCTCGTCGGGTCGGGTAGAAACGCTACGCGTAGGCCCGATCGAGGGTCGGGCTGCTCACGGTAGTAGACGAGGTAAAAGAGAAATGGACTAAGGGTAGAATCGTCTTAGCTTTTCAATATTCCAGGCGTTGGACAGGATGTTGCCATTGGGATCCTTGAGCCGGTAAGTGCCGGGTCGAAGGACTTCTACTACAGTGAAGGGGCCTTCCCAAGGAGAGGAGAGCTTATGCTTGTCTTTGTTGGACTGAACCTGCCGCAGAACCAGGTCGCCTACGTTGAACGCTCGCCCTCTAACCTTGCGGTCGTGGTAGCGCCGTAGTGCCTGCTGGTACTTAGCTGAGCGGATGATGGTGACATCCCGCGCTTCGTCGAGCCGGTCGATAGCGTCTTGCTGAGACTCGAGCCCCCGGGTTTCGTCGAAGGCTCGAACCCTTGGGGTGCCGTAGTTTAAGTCGATTGGCAAGACGGCCTCGGCCCCGAACGCCAAGAAAAATGGCGTGAATCCGGTCGACCGGGTTGGGGTGGTCCGCAGGCTCCAAAGTACGGGAGGCACCTCAGCCGCCCAACGTCCCGCGTATCTCTTCAGTCGGTCGAAGATCCGTGGTTTGAGCCCCTGGAGGATCATGCCATTTGCGCGTTCGACTTGGCCGTTGCTCCGTGGGTGGGCAACGGCTGCCCAATCCACGTGAATGCTGAAGCTGTCGCAGAGCTCGAGAAACTCCTTTCCCGTGAACTGCGTTCCGTTGTCGGTGATGATGGAGTTCGGGACTCCAAACCGGTAGACGATGTTGCGGATGAAGTCCGCTGCCCGCGCCGAAGTGATGGTCGTGATCGGCTTAGCCTCTATCCACTTGGTAAACTTGTCCATCGCAACCAGTAGGTGGGTGAAGCCCCCGGGCGCTTTTTTGAAAGGCCCGACCAGGTCGAGTCCCCAAACGGCGAAGGGCCAGGTAATAGGGATTGTCTGGAGGGCTTGCGCTGGGAGATGAGTTTGCCGGGCGAAGAATTGGCACCCTTCGCATGTCCGGACGATTTGTTCAGAGTCAGCTACAGCAGTTGGCCAGTAGAAGCCTTGTCGGAAGGCTTTCTCGACCAAGCTCCGTGACCCGGCGTGGTGTCCGCAAATTCCCCTGTGGATATCGTGGAGCAGCTCTCTTCCCTGGTTGGCCGGAATACACTTCTGGAGGATCCCAGAGGGGCTCCTTCGGTAGAGGTCGTCACCGACCAGTACAAAGGACTTTGCCCGTCGAGCGAGGCGGCGGGCCTCGGTTGGGTCGTTAGGAAGGGAACCGTCGGTCAGCCGATCGATGAAGGGTTTCCTCCAATCGGTGCTGGTTATCAGGACGTTGCAGCTTGGCTTGGTCATCTCAGCCTCCGGTCACTGGTCGTCTGGCGGAGGTGCTTTCGGCGAGTCGCCCATCCGGTCGTCTGGACGATCGGGTCGGATGGACGCTTGGTGTAGGTCGAGGACGAAAACCCCAGGCGGGACTGGCCCTCTGCCAGAGGCAAGATTGGCTAGACGGTCGGCCTCACCGTTGTTCCGTCTGTAGCTATGGTGAAGCTCAAATCCCTTGAACTTCTGCTCCAGTTTGCGTACCTCTTGACAATAGGCCGCCATCCGACTGTCGCGAGGTTCCGCGGCCTTCATGACTTGGTCGACGACCAGTTTTGAGTCGCCATGCACGTATAGCCGCTGCGCTCCGAGGTCGGCGGCGATGCGGAGACCGGTAACGAGGGCCTCGTACTCGGCGACGTTGTTGGTCGCGTCGAAAAGCAGTCGGATGGCATACTGGAGCCTGTTTCCGAGTGGGGAAACAATGACGACCCTGGCCCCGGCTCCGTTTTTGGTGAAGGATCCGTCAAAGTACATCGTCCAGTACTCAGGGTCTTCGAGCGGAGGTGGGGCCTGAGCTTCGGTCCATTCGGCGACGAAGTCGGCTAGAACTTGAGATTTTACGGCGGTCCGAGGGATGTATGCTATGTCGTGCCCATTGAGCTCGAGTGCCCATTTGGCAATCCTCCCGGAGGCGTCGCGGTTATGGATGACCTCGCCGAGTGGTAGAGAAGTTACCACGGAGATGCGGTGCCGGTTGAAGTAGTGTACCAGCTTTCTTTTCGTGATTAGAACCGCGTAGATCATCTTCTGCATCTGTGGGTACCGTGTCTTGGACTCGGAGAGTACTGGCCGGCAGTAGACCGGCCGTTGGACCTTGAGAACCCGTCCTTCCTCTGCTCGCTCTACGACGAGCGCCGCGCTAACGACCTGGGTCGTGGCGGAAATGTAGAGCAGCAGAGGTTCTTCTGGTGCCGGGGCGACCAGCACTAGAGGAGAGGTCAGAAGAGCCTTTAGCACATCGAAGGCGTCCTGAGCTTCCTTCGTCCAGCTAAACCGGTCAGATTTCCTCGGGAGTTTGTAAAGAGGCAAACTGCGCTCGCCGAGGCGGGACGTGAAGCGACTCAAGGCCGCGAGGCATCCTGTTAGCCTCTGGGCCCCTTTGAGGTTGCTGATCGGCCCCATCCTTAAGATTGCGGAGATCTTGTCTTGGCTGGCTTCGATGCCGCGCTCGGAGACGATAAAGCCGAGTAGCTTGCCTTTGGGTACCCCGAAGACGCATTTTTCGTGGTTGAGCTTGATGCGGAACCGCCGAAGGTTCGCAAAAGTCTCTTCCAGGTTGGTGATGATGTCGTGGGCCTTCCTGGTCTTGACAACGATGTCGTCGACGTACGCCTCAACGTTACGGCCGATTTGGTCGGAAAAGCACGTTTGCATACATCGTTGGTATGTAGCTCCCGCGTTTTTCAGGCCAAACAGCATCGTTACGTAACAGAACGAGCCGTACGGGGTGATGAACGAGGTCGCAGGTTGGTCGTCTTCCTTCATCGCGATCTGGTGATAGCCTGAGTAGGCGTCCAGGAAGGACAGACACTCGCACCCCGCGGTGGAGTCTACCACCTGATCAATGCGGGGCAAGGGGAATGGATCCTTCGGACATGCCTTATTGAGGCTTGTGTAGTCAACACACATTCTCCATTGCCCAGTCTTCTTTTTCACAAGTACAGGGTTGGCTAACCACTCGGGGTGGCGAACTTCTTTGATGAACCCTGCGGCCAAGAGCTTGGCGATCTCTTCTCCTATGGCCGTGCGCTTTTCTTCGTCGAAGCGACACAGACACTGGGCGACTGGTCTAGACCCAGACCGGACGTTCAAAGAGTGCTCGACGACTTCCCTCGGGATTCCTGGCATGTCGGAGGGCCTCCATGCGAAGATATCTCGGTTGGCGCGGAGGAAATCGACAAGCGCGCTTTCCTATTTGGCAGGAAGCGTGGTCCCGACCCGAACGGTCTTGATCGGATCTTCGGGGTCGACCTGGATAGCCTTCGTGTCCTCGGCGGATTTGAAGGAGCCTGACCCGGACTTGCTGGAGTCGGGAGCAGCATCAAGGTCGTGGCGAGGCCGGGCGAGTTCGGCGGACGTGACGACCGCCGAAGCCAACTCGCAGCTGTCCTTCTCGCAGTTGTAAGCGAGCTGAAAAGACGTGGTCACGGTGATCACCCCATGCGGCCCGGGCATCTTTAGCTTCAGGTAGGTGTAGTTGGGGATCGCCATGAACTTCGCGTAGCATGGTCTTCCCAAAATGGCGTGGTAGGAGCCGGTGAAATCCACGACCTCAAAGGTGAGGGTTTCGGTGCGGAAGTTGGCCGGGCTCCCGAACGTGACGGGCAGGTCGATCTGCCCGAGCGGGTGGGCCTCCTGGCCAGGGACGACGCCGTGAAAAGGCGCCCTACTTGGTCGGAGGCTTGGGCGGGGAATCCCCATGGCGTCGAGGGTCTCGACATAAAGAATGTTGAGACTGCTACCGCCGTCCATGAGCACCTTGGTCAGGCGCTTCGTCCCCATAATGGGGTCGACGACAAGCGGGTACCTCCCTGGTTGCGGGATGTGGTCGGGATGGTCGGTTCGATCAAAGGTGATCGGGGACTCCGACCATCGAAGGTATTTGGGTACGACAGGGTTTGCCGCGAGTACCTCCCGGTAGGCGAGCTTGAGCTGCCTTCGGTCGGCGTAGCTTGCCGGTCCGCCAAAGATCATGAGGCATCCGTCGGTTTCAGGGAAGCCGGCGTCTGCCCCTTTGTCCCCGTCGGTCGGCGCCGGGTCTTGCTTCTTTCCTTTGCTCCGCGGCGTCATGGGAGCTCCGGAAAGGAAACGCTTTAGGACTTCGCAGTCCCGGTACTTGTGCCTGACGGGGTATCCATGGTTCGGACACGGACTCTCCATCAGCTTCTCGAAATGGTCGGGGGGTTGCCGGTTCTGCGGCTTCCCCGGCTGGTCGGCGGCCGCGACTATGCGGTCCTCACGGACCTGTTTGCCGTGGTGTTTCCGTTCGTCGGGGCGGTCGGAGGAGGGGCTGGGCTCGGCCCCAGTTCCTCGCTTTGACTTCCCTTTGTCGAAGATGACATCTACGGCCTCCTCGCCCGAGGCGTGGTTGGTGGCGATGTCCAAGAGCTCTTTGGTGGTTCTGGGCTTTGCGCATCCCAGCTTGTGGACCAGGGTCTTGGAGGTAGTGCCGTAGATGAACGCCCCCACGACATCGGCGTCACGAATGTCAGGGAGCTCGTTGCACTGTTGGGAGAAACGCCGGATGTAGTCCCGGAGGTTCTCCCCTGGCTGCTGCTTGCAGCTCTTCAGGTCCCAGGAGTTCCCTGGTCGCTTGTAGGTGCCCTGGAAGTTACCGACGAAGTGGTGTTTGAGGTCGGCCCAGTCCCTGATGATGTTGGCGGGCAGGTACTCGAGCCATGCTCGAGCCGAGTCCGCCAAGTAGATGGGGAGGTACTGGATGACGAAAAGATCGTCTGTGGCTCCCCCCGCTCGGCATGCTAACCGGTAATCCTCCAGCCACACGCTGGGGTTTGTGGCCCCCGCGTATTTGGCTATGTTGACCGGTGCTCGGAACCTAGCAGGGAACCTTGCGCTGCGGATCCCTTGACAGAATGCCCGCGGCCCGGGGCCATCGGGGCTCGGGCTGCGGTCACGCCGTGGGGCGCTGTCGGCGACGTACGTCCGGGCCGGGTCGTTCCCTGCCCTTCTTCGTGCCTGGAGGGTGGCGCGAACGTCGCGTTCGTCGCCCAAGCGTTGGCGCACCGGGGTGCGTGATGCCTGGGGTTGTTCGGGGGGCGATACCGCCCTTGTTTTGCTTCGGTGGCCCCGGGAAGCGTCGCGGTGCGGACCGTCTGAAGAGGCGCCCGAACGCTGCGATCCGGAGCCATGCGCGGCGTGTTCTTGGTGCTCGTTCTACCAGCGCTCGGAGATTCTGGTGGGTTGCCTTGGCCGCGGGATCATCTGGCTCAGGGATGCCGCGGAGCAACATTGCCGCCGCGGCGATGTTTTGGCCGGCGTGCGGAAAGAACGACGAGTCGTCGGTCCCTTTGGCCAGCAGGTGGTGAACCTGGCGTGCGCGAGCACGCGCGCCGCTAGGTGCAGGTAGAACTGCGGGTGGGTGCTGATCCAGATCGGCTTGGAGCTTGTCGAGCTCGGCTTTTTGAACCTCCAGCTCTTTGCGCCGTCGCTGAAGGTCGGCGCGGCGAGTCTGGTGGTCCTCCTCGGTGCGTTGGAGGAGAGTCTTCGGCGTGACCGGGGTAGCGGAGGGGTTGTTCGCGCCTGCCGCGGTGTCGGGCTCACGGTAGCGCGGTCTGTTCTTGTCTCTCCCTCCGCTAGAGCCGTGGCCGGAGGAGTTGTCCGAATGGTCGTCGTCGGGCGCGTGGCCGACCATCGCTACGAAGCGTGAAGGTGCAGCGGGCGCAACCGCCGCTATTTGACGCCCCTGCGCGTCGTCTGGGGCGAAGGAGCTTTTGGTGTGCTTCGGCGTCGGGGTCCGTGTGGGGGCCTCGAGCCGAAGGTCACTGAGGACGCTGGAGACGGCGCTAAGGTCCACGGGGGGCATTTGGCGCCGGAGCACGGCGGGGACGATCACCATCTGTCCCGCCGCGGTGGTGATGAAGTCGAGGGAACCGAAGCGGATCGATGCTATCGGCATGGTGGTGTCGAAGAAAAGGACCGTCGAGGAAGCTGAGTGGGAAAGCAACGGCGACGGCGTGCGCAGCCCCTACCTGGCGCGCCAACTGTCGGTGTTTCGGGCACCGGCTAGTGAATTTGTATAGGTCGACGGGGGTGCACGCTCCCTCTCCTCGAACGGTTTGACTCGGGTGAGCACAAGATGTATACTGGTTCGGGCTGAACGTCCCTACTCCAGTTCGTGTGAGTTGGATTGTATTGATCTTCTCTTTTCGTTGGTTCGTCCTTCCCTCTCTTATATAGGCGAAGAGGAGGGTTACACCGTAATTTTTGGAAAAAAAAAAGGAAAAAGGCTACCCCTACGGGCCTCCGTCTTCTGCACTTGCGGTCGCTCGAAAGTTACGGGCTGACGGATCAAACTCCTACGCTTTCTGCTGCTGGCCGTCATAGTTAATGCGGGGGTCGGGGACTTGTGCCGCTGGGTTACGGCCATCATGGCCTGCATTTAATACGCTCGATACGCAATAAATGCCGTCGCTTCTTCGGGATATCGGAGACTGGGTCGTGCCTTCGGGCCTCATTCGTCTTGGGTCGGCCCGTGCGCCTTTCCGGGCCGCTGGATGTACCCGGGACGTGGGTACTCGTCACAAGTGCTTTTGAACGAAAATCTAATTCTTTTCATTTAAAACCGAATCAATTTCAAAAAATTTGTTGCCCTTATCGAAATTCTCGCAAGCTTTATATTTCGAGGCTTACTGTTCGGTTTTCGCGGTTGCGACGGTGGAAACACGGTGATTTGCTGCCGGCGTCGAGTGGAGGCTGCAGCTTCTCCCTGGTCGGAACGACTTCTCCAATGATTGCCAACGACTGCAATTATTACCGATCGGAGCGCCCCTTTGTACTTCGTGGTCGTACGTGGGTTGGGGTGGGCCTCTGGCCCAAAGGCGGTTGTGGCCTATGGGTTTCAAGCCTGCAGGCCAACTTTTTATCCTTTTTTTTTTGCCTTTTCTATTATCTATATTTTGACTCGCTTAAAAACGTTTGTAAACATCGTTTTTTCAAAAAAATATTTACAACAGATGTCGTAAGGCTATAAATACTAATTATAGAAAAATTTTGGATATTTTTTTTAATAAAAAATTATTCTTTTTTAATTTGAATTTGAGCGAAAATTCTGAATGTTTTTTTCCTGACCGCGGATGGTAAGAATGAATTTCACAAAATTTATTCGGATTTCAACGAAAAATGGAACCTGATTGTCAGAACGTATTACAAAAAAATACTTTAAACCACTGCAAATTGATGCCCTTTGTGAAAGCGGAGGGGACAGATAATGTTAGCCTTGCAATCCTCTCTCCTGCAGTAAATAATAGAGTTTAGGGGTGAAAATGGTACGGGTTAATCCCGACCGATCCGGTACCGAATCCGTTAAAAACCGTATCCGGGAAAAAAAATTCGTATCCGGCCGGATACGGATACGGTACCGGATACTTGCTACCGGATACGGTAACGGATACGGTAGACGGGATATCCGATCGAATAGCTGCGGTATATGGTAACCGGATATTATCCGACCGGATATCCGAATCAACAAAACAAGGGTACTCCGTACTCAAGTCAAGACTCAAGAGTCAAGGGCTTCCCATTCGATTCCATAAGCTTCAGTCTTTGCCTCCCCATTCGATTCCCCAACCCAAAAACTAACCCTAGTGCTTGAGCCTCCGCCGCGCCGCATTGCATGAATGCGGTGTGTTGGCCTGTTGTTAGCGGGACTTAGTTGTTCAAGTTATGTATGAATTTGATACCTTGTTATACTTGTGTTGTGTGAGTTGTCAAATTTATGTAATATATATGAATTAATTGCTTGTCAAATGTTTCAACAAGTATGTATCCGTTTGTATTATCCGTTTCCGAACCGAATCCGGTATGTATCCGCTCCGACATTACCATATCCGAAACTCCGAAATATCCGTATTCGATCTTACCGTATCCGATTCCAAATCCGGAAAAAAAATATGGGTTAGGATACGGGAACAGCAATATCCGACCGTATCCGATCCGTTTTCACCCCTAATAGAGTTCGATCCATCTTTAGCCTTTGCACTCTACATTAAAATATCGAGGTAGCTCAATGTTCATCAAACTTGTCATTTCCATCATCCGTTGTGAATGGACGCCGTAAATTGACAGGATGGATACCCTCCAATTTTTTTTTGGACAGGATGGATATGGCGCTTTGTACAAAGGATGAGAAAGACCGTTTTGACTATAATATTTCGTTGCGAGACCGTACTTGTTTCACTATAGCTCTATCGGCATGCACATTGTAAGTTTTAGTTCCAACCTACGTGGATAATGAACTACAGAAGTAGCAGCATTCAACGACAAATATATCGTGTTAAATTCAATCAAACTGGATCTCATATAACAATTATTCTCGTTAGTGGAGAGCAGATCGATATTGCTTCCCATCTAATTAATTAGGCCACTTCACAACTGTATTTTCATTATTTACCACTGGTGTCTCAATGATGTGTGGTATTATAAATTATATGTCTGCCTTATAGCACATCGTGAATCATATGGTTATTCAATGGTATTCCATGAATTTTCCCAATTAATTAATGTACTACAAAGCATAGGTCATGAGACCATGAAGGTACGGAGCAGAGTTCAAAAAATCGTCAAAAATCGCTTTATTTTTGCCTGTATCGATGCGTCTTGACTTCTAAAACCGCTCGGTAAACCGGTTTAATTTAAAAAAATTTAAATTTTTTTTAAAAAAACTATGCGATGTAAACCGATCAAAAATCGGCGACTCAAAAAATCGACCGCCAAACAACTTTAACCAGTTCGTCGGTTTTACATGAAAACGGTTGATTTTTATTTATTTTTTTCTCAAAAATTTTGATTTTGAGACTCTTCAATTTTTTTACCGATTTTTGGTTCGATACTACCAAATTTCTAATTTCGAGCGATTTTCTCCAAATCGATATTATTAACCCTGGTAAGGAGTAAAGACAATTTGTTGGAACTACATGTTTAAGAGTAGCAAGATACCAAACAGAGCTTGAATTCATATAGATTAGATTTAGTAAAATTTTACCTGGTTGAAGTCTCAGCTCTGGTTTTGAAATTAATAGTTCAAGCCAGTGTGGCCATGTTTTATGCTAGCGCGTACAACACCTCTCAAATGTAAACATAAATATAGGGGACCAAAACAATATTTTTTTTAAAAAAAGAAAAGGATAGAAAGAAATTGAGCTAAACCAGCACGAAATTTACCAATTTCTGGCTAATCGGAGGGGATGGTTTTTAAAACCCTAGTTCCAACTAATTATTGATTGTCATGCAGCCACCTGCTCACCAAAAACCTAAAGATTCCAAGAAAAGAGGTATAACCTACTAATATTCGCCTTAGGGTCCAATCAACCCTAGCCAACGTGGACGGTACAGTACTGCCTGAGAGGTCACTAGTCACGTAACCAACCTATGTAGCCACTACTAATGCGGTTGATTTCTGCTTATTGTAGCCTCAGACTCGGATCTAGTATTAAGTTTCATGTATGTGTATATATCCATCAGGCCATCTAAAAGCTTAATTACAATAAAGTAAGGTAGGATGATCTTTCTCCAAATCCGCAAGCAATCGATGCAAACTACATGCTCCTTGCTGAACATAGTCGAGGATGTGACAGATTCGGTCCCACACGTTAGAGAATTCGACGTCAAAGGATCGCGAACGTGAACCCATATCAACCAAGCTTGACCCTCGTGACAAACCCAAACTCCTGTGCACACCTCCTTCTGTGCTAAAGCTTATCCACGAAACCATCGAAATCACTAAAAATTGAGCTCAAAAGTAACGCCCGTGCTACGAACTCCTGTGCAAATCCACATGCTCGCGCGCGCTTAATTGAATCGGGAAATGCACAAATCACTCCGTAAGCTACTCTTCTGTCCCGCAATATAACTACAAAGTCAACCATATCAAAACGACACTAAAACTAAAAAAAAAAGTTAGTTTTATTGGATCAGGTATATCTCTATCAAATAGAATAGTACTACCACTCATCTACTCTTTTAATACTAAAGGAATAATATATGATAAAAATATTACAATAACTGCATTTTGATTTCTACCTAAACAAAGCATAATGCTACTTATTTTAGGTTATCTCCGTACGTCGGCACCGCTGTCTTATTCCCTCCAGAAGCTTGTTGTTGATTACAACCTCAATTGGCGCATTAATATTAGTTTATGTACGTCTTTGTTACTGACCAAGAGGGCTTGCGGCAGCTAGGTTATCAGCTGTTAATTAACCTAGCTAAGTACTACGGTAACAACGACCCATTCCTCATATTTTATGGGATAATAAAATGGGAAGGATCTAGTGTGATCTGTGGCATACATACCGAGGTATATGTGAGTGGAGGACGCGGATCCGCTGCAGTTGTTCAACGACGCGCTACATTTATATTTTACGTACTCTTCAGTATAGGACATGACCCCTTGACAGTACTGGCCACAGATCTTCAGTATATACTAAGCTTATCATGTTTGTCATGGTTTTTTTTTTTTTGTTAAACTTGCTTAAGTTTATGTCATCAAAATCGAAGACACTTTGGCCAGAAAAATGAAGTTTGCCATACTTTTTTGAGCCAATGACGGGTGGGATCAGAATGGTAAAAAAAATCATGCCACAAGTGTGGCTATAAACCAAACATATGTCTAACTCAAGCCAAATTTGCCTAACTTAATGTGTGACAAATTGTGACAATGTTTGGCTATCAACCAAACAACCCCGTAATTTCATTCGCACCCAACTAATTATATTCATTAACAAAAAATATTGTTTGTGTAACGTGGACGCACATGCTTAATACACCATATACAACTTACGTGTGTGTATATACACACACACGTTTCTTTTATGCTTGCTCGAAAAATATCGAAGCTATAAACACGTATATGTGTACTCTTGATTAGATTAACCCTGGGATTGCACGACTGCATACCAGTTACCGATAAATTAAAATGACTTAATTAAACATGTTGCTAATTTGGTCTAGCGGTGGGCCTTAATTGGTCCTAGTTGGATGCAATCGTAGATAATTAAGGAGCACAACAAATTCAATGGATCTATTACGAACTGGATCCAGCTAATTCGTTGCACCAGCTTAGCCAGCTATATATACATGCATGTAGTGCACGCATCGAAAGATCTTTTTTCTTTATGTTTTGCATTGGACTTTTCCGTTAAGAGTACACGCCGACTTCGAACTGATTAAATTTTGTGCTAGTTGGCTGGTAGGAAATCGAAATATTAAGGCTACCTAAACTGATGGCATACTATCTATGCATTCAACTTACTGTATATGTGCACACCATGTAATTTAGCGAGAGTAGTGAATTAAGACATGATATGAAGCACGATAGTATATAACTTATAGCAGCCCACTGAAACACTTATGGTATATGTAGCTCTTCACAAGCTGCCTACGTACTGTCAATCTTACCAGATTAAGTTCGTTTTGTTACTTCTTAGTAATTTGTTTTTGTAATGATGGCATCGCAAAATAAATTTATGCTTTTGCAGGGACACAAAAGGAAATAAAAGGCGAGTGTGCACTTCATTGTTTTTTGCCCATTTATTTAAAAAACACAATTAATTTTTTTTTAAAAAAAAAACTCATGAAGGACCTCATTTTCAGCTACTATCCTAATACTCACAATGATTAAAGACTTGTGTAATTAAGTTTTAGAACATCATATACAAGCATGACTTCGGGCTTGTTTGGCAGCCAGGGATTTGACAGGGATCCCCTTATTCCCCAGGGAGAATTTGGCCAATGGAAAACTACCCTAGGCTAATTTGGAGTAGCATTTGGATAGCACATGAACGGGAAATTACCAGCCTAATCCACGGGGATCCACGGAGAGGGAAAAAACCTTGCTGTGAGGTGAAGTAAAAAAAAATCCCCATCTTCATCGAGATACAACTCGACCACCATCTTCATCGAGGCGAAGAAAAAAATTCCCTGCCTTCCTCCCAACCGTTGTTTTCACCACACCCTTTCTCCTCCCACTCCGGCAACGGAAACTCACCGGTGAAGTCCTCTTCTTCGACTCCTTCTCCCATTAGGTACCATCTACTCCTCCCACTACGGTTGCTCACCTCATCTTGTTTTTCTCGTAGATCTCAGTGGAAGACAGTGAATGGAGGTGGAGGTGTGTTGTGGGGGAGAATACACAAGGCATGGTGAATGTTTGAGATCTCTTTCCTACCAGGTTCGAATCGTACCACACCTCTTCTCTATTTGA
Organism: Rhipidocladum racemiflorum; assembly: GCA_036346355.1. Taxonomy (NCBI): domain Eukaryota; kingdom Viridiplantae; phylum Streptophyta; class Magnoliopsida; order Poales; family Poaceae; genus Rhipidocladum; species Rhipidocladum racemiflorum. Next base: position 42,884,559 of record CM070582.1, read on the forward strand.
TTTCGGTGGCCACGGACGCCATCATTTACAGGCTTACAGTTACATGTGTGGCTTCTCTGGTTTTGTCGCTATGCTCACGGATAGGCAAGCGGTGCGGCTTTCTGGTGAGCTCACATGTTTTAGCGATCTTGCATTCTGCTTAGGCGTGTCTATCTTACTGTTTGTTCTTGACAAACTAATGTTGCTTTCTCTCTCTTTTTCTGGCTCGAATTAAATTGTGGTGTCAAGATTGGCCTGGAGTTGTGAGAGTGGTTCATAATCGTGTCCTTGACATAAACACCAACAAGAGCTGGGATTTCATGAGTGAACCCATCGTTTTCGGGTGGAATCCTCTCGGAGAGTAGATTTGGGGAAGATTCTGTCATCGGTGTAATAGATACATGTGAGATTATTTCTTCATTTGTAGTAGTCGTGGCAATTAGGATTGGGACCGATATTGCAATGTGAAGGGTGAGATGTTCTTGGTTTGTAGGGGTATGGCCGGATTCGGCCAGTTTTAGAGACGATGGCGTCGTCGAGGTTCTGCGGGTGTGGAAAGGCCGATGTGTCACCAAAGAAAAGTTCAATGCTTCCAACTACAACAGATTGGCCTACAATTTCCTTGTGAAAATTTGCCACTAATTGCTATAGGAGAGGAGAGAATTGTACTAGTTATCTTGGCGGTGACTTCAGATTCATGATAGGATAGGAAAATAATAGGTGTGAAATGGTACATCAAAGGGTATGAAGCCGAGTACGGGAAGATGAACATGACTGATATCTTTGAGTTCATGTTAGCGAGGAATGCCGTCGGGCATGGGATGCACACGGTGTCCACTGCCGGTGCTCTGGTAGCCTATGCCAACTTCAGGGGGCTTGCAAGGTATTCCGGAAAGCATCCTGCAAAAAACATGCGTACAGTCTATGCTAAATACATTTCATCTGATAATGCTGATGATGCCGACGCAAAGTAAACTTGTCGTCCTCTTTTTTTACCAATCCTAAAATTTCAACTTCCATTTAGGTTGATGCCTTTGTAGAAGCTGCATGGTAGGATCTCTAGACGCTACTGTAGTAAAACAAAATGTGGTGCTTTGCTTCCAAACATGAGTACAGAGATCAGCCTCAATGTCAGTAGATACCGTTACAAAATCCCGTGGTGTTGGAGTTATTTTCGCGCAATTCTTAACCAAGGATATAGCATCTACATATGACATTCCTTGTTTTCAAGTAGACTATCAAGTTGGAACATCTATACTTACATACACTAGTAGCATGAGGTATATAAACAATTTTTAATATGGTTCAATACTTCAGTAGTTGTGAAAAAAATCTAAATATATGCTTTTCATTAACTTTTGTAGGGCTCTATTAATCGGGCATTTCATGCCAGTAGGCCTTAAAGCTATACAGTAGGGGGAAATTATGACATAAATAGCTGTCATTCTTATTATCCACACAAATATAAAGAGAATGTTTTGTCCATAGCATTGAGTAAGCTGTGGTACGTGAAAAAAAAATACCACCCTCTTTCACGCTGACAAATAGGGTTGGGGCCAGCATGTCAATGAGCAAAGTATTTTTGAAAATTATGAATTTTCCCAGTGTTAAACTATACAATACTTTGTTCTGATGTAGGAAATTCTGAGAACACCATGCTTGTGAAATTCCATTCTGAGAAACAAATTGTTCCTTTAGATTCAATTATCCAAGTTATCAGAGAAACTTACATAGTGTTTCGGCTCTACATTGCTCCCAAAGAGCATATTGGTCTCAACCGTGATATTAATGAGGAAGTCTATGTCGTGCTTGTTTATTATACTAGAGGAGATGTGGTGTTGCATTTTTATTTTTGCCATAATTGCTCTAACCCAGTACAACATAATCAAGACCTCTACGGTGCTTGTATGAATCTAATTTGAATGTGTGGATATAAGGACATGATCAAACGCTTTCCCTGGATTTTCTAAATTTTCTTGAATTTTTTTCTGATTTTTTGAATGTCCAGGATTTTTATCCCGTATCCTCTAGACGATGACAGGGAATATTTTTTCAAAAGGATCATTTTCTTAAAGGGATGAGAAGGATTTCATGTGCCCTTCAAAATTCCCTTTAAGATTTTATTCCGTGGGATTTCCATCGTTAACATTCAAACAAGTCCTTAATGTTGTTTATATTAGTGTTGTGTTGAAGGGCAAATATAATACTCAGTACCTGTGCACATGTATGTACGCTTGATCCGTAAAAAATCCGAACTCCTTTTTTTTTTTATCAAAGGTGCACGAATAACGTTAAATCTTTGACCGGCCAAAGAGTGTACTTGATTGTGTGTGTCTTATCATACGTATCGCCGTATACGATTCGATATTATATTATTTTACACCTTGTTTGATTTTCTTGTTTCTAGCATCTACGTTACCACGCTCGTACGCACGTACCATCTACAAATGCACTGCGAATATCCCGTATGGATCGCATTTCTCCAGTTCTCCTAATTACTAATTTTCCTCTAATCGTATGTCGGAGTAAATAATTTTGAACTGTCACGAACAGTACCTTTTATTTTGGTAATTAAGAGTTTCAAGTAAATTTCGAAGACCATCTCAAAACAATATATAGTTTCAGCTACTTCCTAAAGTAAACGAGGTTAATTATCAACTACCAGACAATTCTTTCCAAGCGCGAGCTCGTGCTGTACACCAAGAGGAAGTACAACCTGGTCGTGTATGTCACGGAGAAGGAAACCAAATAGTTTTACTTTTGTGGAGTACGATCCTTCCTGCTCTCTGTTTCTCGCCAAGCGCGACGGGGTTCCCTTGGAGTACGTAAATCTTTCGACAGCGAGGTGGCTTCAGGAGAGGTGCACTGTTCATCGTCCGACAAGCGATTTCAGAGTTGCAAATCTGGTCTGTATCAGAGCCTGCTTTTGTGGAGTTTAGTGATCGATTCAAGAGTGGATCACGATTAGTTTCTTGCTGTTTATTTCAAATTTCTTGATCTGACAATGGTATTTTTTTTTTCCTGATGCAATGGTGAAGCACTCTAGTTGCAGTTTGAAGGATGAAGATGATGCTGAGGACTCAATTTCTCATTCTCAATTGCTTCAAGATGCCATTGACGCCGGTTACCACTACTACAAAACATCTAATAGGTTACGGTATATTTGTGTCGGTTTTTTTGGAACCGACATAGATAAATTTTTTTTGTGTCGGTTCTAAAACTTAAAATGGCGGGAAAACTATTTGTGTCGGTTTTTAATTAAAACCGACACAAATAATGTATTGTTTGTATTATTTGTGTCGGTTTTAATTAAAAACCGATACAAATATATTTGTGTCAGTTCTAAATTGGAACCGACACAAATAGTTCAATTTTTTGTGTGGGTTCTAGCCAAAAACCGACACAAATAGTTCAGATCTCTGTGTTTCGCTAAAACGGTCATAACTTTTGACTCGTAACTCCAATCGGGGTGTTCTTTGGCTCATTGGAAAGCTAATGAGAAGCTTCATCCAAAAAAGTCTGAAAATCAATAGGCCTTTCAATGATTTTTTTTTTGTGCAAGTGCGAGCGCGACGACATAATTCCAAAAAACATCATTTAGGGCCTCAAAACGGCCTCCGAAGTTTTGGAGTATGTGACTCAAACTGTGTTCGGAGTATGAGAATATTAAAATCGGTGTTTGGGTGCTCTGCGAAGTTAAGGGGAGAGAGACGTGTTACATATCACATGCGATCATACCAACACTAAAGCACTGGATCCTACAAGAACTTCAAAGTTAAGCGTGCTTGGGTGAGAGTAATACTAGGATGGGTGACATCTCAGGAAGTTAAATCTGTTAGATCCTGTTAGAGCTTCAAAGTTAAGCGATACATATTATTAGTGTCGGTTCTAGCCAAAAACCGAAACAGATAGTATTATTAGTAGTGTACTCTCGGCATGGTCTTATTGGTAGCCCATAAGATTGTTCCGGATTCCAACCAATTGAAATCAGAGATGATGTTGGGCAAGTTATTAGTAGTGTACTCTCGGCATGGTCTTATTGGTAGCCCATAAGATTGTTCCGGATTCCAACCAATTGAAATCAGAGATGATGTTGGGCAAGGTACGGCCATGGAAGGGCCCTTTGCCGGCGCATAGAGTATCTCCTCCGATGACGTTGGGAGATGCATTGGCAAAGGCTAGCTGTGATACTACGGAAGGTTGAAACATTATAAAATATGAAACCGAAGATTAAAACTATACGTTATGAAGTTTAATCGTGTTTTCGGGCCGATTTCGGGAGTTTGGGCCTCTCCGGGGCGATTTGGGCCTTAGGGGGGACCCCACATGGGCCGAAGGTGGAGTTTTTTTGGCCCATGTGGGGGAGGGGGGCAGCAAACCCCTGCCCATGCACCCCCTCCCCTTGCCCTAGGGCGCCCCACCCCCTTGCCCTCCTCCCTAAGCCGCCACCCCCCCACTTCCTCCTCTCCACGCCGCTCTAGCCACCATCCCCCTTGCGCCTCCCTCCCTCCCTCTCCTCTCCACCTCCCTAGCCATCCTAGGGGAGCTCCTCACCCCTCCATCCTGCTGTCCTCTCCATTGGGAAGCTCCTCGACGAGGAGATCCAGCGGATTCGGAGCGAGGAAGGAGATCAGGAGAACTGGGAGGAGATTCGTCGCCGTTTGTCGATTCATCGTTCGTCGGGCGAAGGTATGGTTAGGGGTAATCTTTGGGGGTGGTCTAGGTGCTGTGCTATAGGGTGTTTTGATGCTTTTAGATCAAGAGGTGGTGCTGTGATTGGGTAGATTTGATGAAAACTAGAGTTTGCATAGGGTTTTGTTTCGGGCAGATTGGGCGCATGACCTAGGGTTTGAGTTTTCGCAATTTTAGAGTCAGATTTTGGTCGGCCGCCTGTTGAGAAAGTTGTAGATAACTTCAATATCTTTAATTGGACACCAAGAACGTCCAATTCCGCCCAGTCATTTGAAAGTTATGATCGTTTTACCGAGCTTGTTCAAATCTGTGATGTAATTGGGACAGAACGTAATGTTTTGTAGATTAGACAATTTTAGAGTCCGAATCAGCTTTTCCCAATACTTAGAAAAAGTTAGTAAATTTCCTAAGCTTCGCGATGATGTACTTGTTTAATCGATTCGGAGTCCTAGAACTAAAGTTATGCTAGATTGAAGCCTGCTGTCCCGATGGGACAGATTCTCTGTTTTTCGGTTTTGGGAGTAGTTTGTGAAGTCGGGGTAGACGAGCTTTTGCGTACTGTTTTGGGGGCACGTCTTGAGTGTGTGGAATGTTTGTGCAGGTGGTGTGACCCTGGCAGTGCCCTCATCCTCTCGCCAATCCGTCGCCCGCGGTTAAGGCAAGTGTATTGGAATGAGTTGTGTGTTGTCTGAATTGCTAGACTTGCTTAGGTGCAATGTGATTTCATGATATACTAACTTGCCATGATTGATGTTTGCCTATGACATGATGAACATGATTTCATATTGATCATGAATTCGTTGTATTAAATGTTTATGCCGATCTTTACATGTTTATGTCATATGTGCATTCAAAATAGAAGAGGCGACCCATGCTGATGCGGGCCTCTGTGTTCACACGTAGTGAACACGAAAGACCTACCTCGTAGTCCCATCCACGGTTGTGCATGGGAGCGAGTCAGTAAGAGTAGGCACCCTCCATCTACGGGATGGAAGGGGAAAGGGGGTGCACACCGACGGGTGTGCACTCGGCAATACCGGTACGTGCTTCAGAGAGATATGTGCATGGCATTGCATTGCATTGCATAAATGAAGTGGCTTATGAGATGATTATGACGTTCTATGAGATGCATATGAAGATGTTTATTTGAGATGTTTATGAAGATGTTATATGAGAGCATAAATGAAGTTCATGAGTTGATTCTCAGGTTATGTGAATGGCATTAAGTATGTATGTGATTTGTTATTGTTTTTGTATCATTGCAATATACTTGCTGAGTGATGAACTCACGCTTGTGTTTCATGCTGTTTTTAGGTACAATAAAACCGGCATGCGGGAAAAGGGCATTAGCTACACTTCTACACGTAGCTTCACACTCATAGACAGTTTAATCATTTGGAGTCATGATAATAATGAATAGTGTCATGAAACTTGGTGTATGGCTTGGTTTTGAGCTTAAGTTCGTCGTTTGATTGCTATAATTTGTGGAATGGTTGAATTCCTTATTTTAGACATAAGTGATGCTATATCAGTCGATATTGCTGTTTTAGATGTCTGTTAACATGCTATATCTTGCCTTAGTATTACTGTTGCTTCAATTCATGGAAAAACAAAGAAGATCCTGCCAAAATTTTCGGTTTTAGCATATGCTCCTTTGCTGTAATTTACCCTTATTTGTGGTATTTAGATGTTGTTTAGACTATGGCCCTGTTTGGGGGAGCTGTGCTTCAACTGTGCTTCAGCTTTGGGCCTGTAGCTCCCCCAAATAGCACAGCTGCAAAGCAGCTGCACAGCTAAGCCACAACTGAAGCACCCTAAAAAGCTACAGCTGGTAGGGAGGTGCTTTTCAGTTGTGGCTAACACCCGTGTTATCTAAACTCTGACGTGTGCACCCTTTGTGTGCAAGTGAACTCCATGCCTTGTTCTGCCGGCCAAGACCCCTCGTCGCCGTCGGTCGCGTACGCTAACTACTAGTTTAAGGAGGTTGAAATCAATTGAGGTACAAATACGAAGTATTTGGTCTAATTATCACTATATATTTATGTTTGCATCAAAATTTAACGTGTATAGAAATATCGGCCAAATAAGGAATAAAGATTTGATGAGCATACGGCAGGTGAAATTTGGAAACCAGAAGAACTGTGGCCGATACGGATTGTGTTACCGTATTATGGAGGACTCGGATCGGCCGATGCGTATAAAAAGGGTTCGAACCAAGAGGAACGGGCAATCAATCAATCAACACAATCACAAACATCCTTTTACAATTTCCGTAGTTTTTCTAGTTTGTAAGCTTTCCTCTATAAGTCGACGAGATCAATAAAGAGTTGCGCATCGCCAATTTGTTGATTTTGCCGATTTCGCTTCAGGTTTGGTTTGTTTTGTTTTGTTGCGTACCGCCTCTCAAAGCCAATCTACCTTTACCCTTGGATTAGCCTTGATCGACTAATCTAGTTATCCCCTGATCGGCTTTTAGCCAACTAGAGTTACGCCGATAACTACTCGCTATCAGCTTCGATTGATTTTACGATTTTTTACCTTGTCAGTTACAAGTCAAATTGACTGGCATGTTTGAACCCGGTGTTCGACCGGTATGTTTGAAGTTGAGAACCCTACTTCAAATTTTTAGCGTCAACAATTTAATATAATTTAAATAATTGATATTTTACAAAAAAGAATTAGGTGTTCAGTTGAACACCCTTAAAAACTGTAGGTCTGCCGCTGAGAGTTGTGGCCCATTTAAACAGTTTCGGTACTAATGCAGGCGTACCATGCTTGTCGAGCATGACAATGGAAGGGACCATATGTGTATCTACACACAAGCTAGCTACAGTGCACTACCAGGTTCACAAAATCGTTTTCGAATTGAAAATAGAGGTCCCGGTGGTACCCGTTTTTCACGAAAACCGAGTAAAAATCGTCAAAAACCGAACAGTTTCGAAACCGAGCGTTTGAACAAAAAAGTTCAAAACAGATTAAAAAACAAAAATAAATCGATTGGCGAGTTGAACCTTTTGGGCGACCGATTTCTTGAGTAGTTTTTGTCGATTTTTATCATAAAACGCTCGGTTTTCACCGGTTTTCAACCGGTTTATATTGCATAATTTTTTTCAAATTTTCTGATTTTTTTTAATTTTTTTAGTTGAACCGATTTATTGATCGGTTTAAAGTTTTGAACCGGCTCGATACGATCGAAAACCGAGGTTTTTGGTGGTTCTGTAAACCTGTGCATAGCACTGTGTCAGCCTGTCAGGCAGAGTTTCACGTGCAGAGCTGCCTTCGTTCACCCTCGGTCCTCGCCTCCTCGGACGCCAGCAGCACACAAACACAGAGTGAGACACAGTGAGAGTTAACAGAGGCCGGGGGTGCATCCATGTACAGGCTACAGCTAGCTAGTAGACCTTTCTCTATTCAAATCTATATGAAGTATTTTATTGTCTATAGATTAAGATGATATTAAAAATAATTAAATTATCTTTAATTATTATTACTAAGTATTGTATTTAATGCATACATATGAGAATATAAAGTAAAGAAAGATATTTATTAGGAGTATATAAGAAACATCATATTAACATTACATTAAAATATAAAATATACTTCCTCCTGTTCACAAAAACTTATTGGTTTGAGATACGTGCAGTCAAATTTTTGAAACTTTAGCTATTAATGTATTTTTAAATATTTAGATTGGATGCATAAAAATCATATGTGCAGATTCATCTTGAAATGTACTTTCAAAATATTACAATTTTATTAGATTTTTAAATTTATTATAATAGAAATTAGTGGTTGAAGTTGAGTTTTAGAGATCATATCAATGCCTAAAATAACTACTCCCTCCAGTTTGATAATAGATGTTGTTTTGGACATAGTGATAGTCAAACTTCTAAAACTTTGACTATCGATATATTTTAAATATTTAAATTGGATATATGAAAATTATATGTGTAGACTTGTCTCGAGAAGTATTGTCATAATATTATAATTTTATTGGGTTTTATAAATATATTATAATAAAAATTAGCGATCAAAGTTGTGTTTTGAAGACCGTGTCGATGTCCAAAACGACATCTATTATCAAACTGGAGGGAGTACTATTTATGATCAAAAGAAATAACTTATATTTATAGATAATATCATTAAAAAAGAGGGAGTAATATAACCTGATCTAGTGTATATGTATGTGTGTATGGACGTATGCGTGTGCGTTTGCTGCACGTCCTGGTCGATCAGAAGGGAAAGGTGGCACTGGCTAGTGGCTACTAGCATGCAGTACATGAATCATACTAGCAGGCGGTTATCTCTAACCAAAAGGTTGGCTCTTCTCTAGCCGCGAAACTGGAACGGAAACTTTTTGACCGTTTAGAAGAAAAACAGAAACAAAAACATTTTTTTTTCAGAAATAAAAACGGAAAGTGTCGAAAACGAAAACAAAAACGGTAATTTTTTTTTTCTGAAAACAAAAACTAGAAAGCCATCTTTGACGAAAACGGAACGCAAATTCCGTGTAGCTCTAATTGGAAATTCCGAGATGCACTAGTCCAGCACTCCTCATCGTCCGGCCCAACCCACCAAGACCCAAGCATTCACTGCATTTCGCATCAACCCTAGCTAGCTTTGCTCTCAGAGTTAGCACCAGCACTCAGTCACGCCGCCACTCAAGTTCCTCCCAACGTCCTGACTCCTGAGTCGCTCCCACCCTAGGCTGCACCGCCGCAGTATGCCGCAGCGCCGCCCCACGACCGGTGGCCCCCCCACCGCGCTGCCCCCTACCGAAGTCCCTCATGAAGTCTCGAATCATCCCCCATCACACGCCGCAGCGGCGCTGCCCCCACCCGCCGTCCACAGCAGCGCTGCCCCCACCACGCTACCCCATGACATGCAGCCCCCCACCGCATCGCCCTCGACCGTAGTCCCTCTCGAAGTCCTGTGTCGTCCCCCACCGCACGCCGCAGCGTCGCAGCCCCCACCCGCCATCCGCAATAGCTTCGCCCCCACCGCATCGCCCCCCAGATCAGTGACCCCCAATGCACCATAGTTGACTGGAGTCCCCCCACCACGCCACCAGCCCACCAATGCCGATCGGAGTCACCAAAGGTATCTTACTATATTATTTACTGATGGAACATAGGCATTATGCAGTTCTCGATGTAATATTGCAACGTTGTTTCTTTACTGGCAATTACAACAACCAAATAAACTTTTAGTTTACATTTATGCTTATGGGAGGCTAAATGTTGCCTTACTCGTGGGCACAAAAACAGTGAGTTGTTGATTATATAACTATCAATACTTGCCCTATTTGAAGACTATCTTGCTGACGGAAACTAATTCATGAAGCTCAATTGCTTAAGTGGTCAAAGTTTTCACAAGAACTTTGATTTCCTCAATCCTATATTTTCAAAATTAAGCAGTGGCTTTGTACAACTATTTAGTTTTTCAGAAGGCCATTAGGTGGCTTGTGACCTTTTCGTAAATGACTTTGTGTGCATTAAAAGCACTGCATAATCTTTACTGCATTACTATTTTCACATTTTTTGTGTACGGAAATCATTATTTTTGGCATATTTGCATAAATCTAATTTGTATTCTGCTTTCACAAATACCATCTTAGTTCTTATCCTATTTTGCCTATCATGTAGATCTGTTTCTAGGCGAAAGGTGAAAATTGCATTGTTTATAAAGTAATCATTTGTTTTCTTTGACCTAGTTTATCATTATTGTGCAATGAAGTTGGTTATTGAGAGACTTTACCGGTTCTAGGAAAATATTCTGTTATGATTTTAACAGAGAGGCTACTTGCATATGAACCAGCTGAATACATATCAGTCAAATGTACCCAGATTTCTACTCTCAAGTCTATGTCATCCTAGTTCATTGAATGCCCAGCCTCTTTTCTTAAGAATGGCGGACACTGAATTATGTAGTTAACTAATATTTGTGTGTACATTGCAAACACTAATTATGTATGATTTTTTGTAATCGATTTGTCTGTTGATAGTGTGAGTTATTGTAATATCCCAAAATTTGGGTTTTCAAAAAATTTTTGTTTAGTTTAACTCCCCAAAAAATTCTGCTAATTTTCTCGCTTTAATAAAGCCTGATCTGGTATTTTATAAAGCTAAAACAATTTACTTTGATTATTCTAAACCTCAAATAAAAGACATTTAATTTTATTTGGGTTCCTTGTGCTTCAAGAAATTCTTCTGTAGTTTTTAAGATTTTTCGGAGCTCGTTTGTTATTTATTGAATTTATTCGAAATTGATTTATATTAAGCCATTTTATGGAAACTAATTAATTATTTGAAAATTTTATATGAAATTTTGTTGCAAATATTTTATTTGAGTTCAAAATGTCTCAAAATATTTTCTAAAATTTTTATGGTATTTTTATTGCCTCAAAAGAATTATTTGAATTTGTGGAATTGTTTTTATTCGAAAAAGATTGGAAATTCTGAATATTTGCAATGGGTCGAATCCTCTATCCCGCCGCCATGCGCCCGGCCCACTCGGCCGCTTCTCTCCCCACGCGAGCGGGCCGAGCCAGCCGGCCCGTTTCTCCCTCTCCCTCGCTTGGACCAGGCCACCGCATGGGCCGCCGCCTGGGCCATGCCCATGCACTAGGGGGACTCACGTCGCCCGCAAAATCTGAGCTGCCCGATCGCGATCTGAAGGCCCATGGCGCGCCACGTCGCCCCTGCACGCAAGGTGTTCGGTTTAATGCCCGAAATTGATCCAAACACCTCCAAAAATTATTTTTCTTGACCTAGCCGCCACCACAACCCAGTATAGACCCTCCATGACCTCTCCCATGTCCTCCCAACCTCAAATGAATTTTTCCAAACCCTAAAACCGCTATCGAGAGCTCCGAAGCGCCGCCCGTCGCCGGGCAATCTTTGAGATGCGATTCCCGTCAGCTCATCGACTCTTTTTGAGATCCGTCTTCGCCATGGTAAGCCATGATGTCCCATCTGTTTTTCCTCCAAATTTCATCCAATTTGTCCCACGGAATCAAAAGTTATGGCCGTTTCAATTTCGAATCTTACCGAGGCCATATCTCCCTCAATTTTTCGAGTTAGACATTGAAATTTTTACCGTAGACTCTCCTTAAAACCATCGTCTTTCATCCTAGCCGTTGTTACCGGTTCGCGTTTCGGTTAGCCGTCCTTTGTAGCGTTTTATCGCGGTCATGTCGTTGCACTGACGATCGATACCTTGTTTCGTGAGCGTCCCCCGCCTTCGCTTCGCTCTGCCATTAACGTCCCACCGTTAACGTTCCGTCGTTAAAGTTCCATCGTTAATGTTCCGCCGTTAACGTCCCATCGTTAACGTTCCGCCGTTAACGTCCCGTCGTTAATGTTTCGTCGTTAATGTTCCATCGTTAATGTTTTTCCGTTAACGTTCCACCGTTAACGCTTCGTCGTTAACGTTCCGCCGTTAACGCTTCACCGTTAACGCTTTGCTCTCGTTCACCGTCATCGCATGCGCGCACGCAAGTAAATGCCCTAGTGCGTGTCATCGTACTTTCTATCGCCATGTGATGAGACCATGCTCATCATGGACAGAACTAACACTGCATACATATGGTCATCACCAAGTGTTGCTGCAATTATATCAACCGCATGGTTTCAACGACGCCCACCTTGGCCAGGACCATTAAGTTGGCGACACTTCACGGCATCCTCTACTTCGTATACATCTACTACGATGGCTCCATCTGCATGGCTTTATCGACCCCCAACTTGGCCATCCTTCTACATCTTCGTCGGTTCAAAGACCATTGACTCGAGCTCGAGCCCGTCAACTCAATTATCAGATATAAAGCCATACTTGGGAGAAGATGATGAACTTGAGTCGAGGACGACTCAAATGCAAGAAGGGGAGGATGATGAGGACATCACTACTATGGATACGGCCATGCCTACAAACCCAATTGAAACCAACAATGTAATACAAAGGCCAATTACTCAAGCTCGCGCACATCAATTCAATTGCCAGGTCAATGCGTTCCTCGGGTTGCATACAAATAATTTAATGAATGGAATGCTATTTAATCATTGTGATGATTTTATTGTCCTTAGGAACAAAGGGGAAGGACTCCCAAACATCAAGCATGAAGCCAATTCGTCCGGTGCACAAGTTCAACTCGGATTCGTCCTCCGGGACAGCACTAACTTAAAACGACCATAACTTTTGATCCACAAGGGTGTTTGAGGTCTATGAGTACTGGTTTGAAAGGTTTCGACGTCCTCTTTCCAACGGATCTGGCCCCACCTCCAAATTCCTTACGAGTCAACGGGAATCTGCAAAACAAGTTCGGTCATCTTTCCAAATCCGAGTCAAACTAGGAATAGGAGTCCTACTCGGCCATGGATGTCTTTTGGACGCCCCAAGCATGGTTTTGGCCTCCTATTTCTCTTATATATAGCTAGGGAGTCCCCCAAAATAACTTGGATTTTGGTTATTTGATAGTTTAGCCTTTTGCTACTATTTGAGTCTTTTAGACGTGCTCAACGGCCGCCTAACAAGCTCCTTGTATCGGAACCCTAATTTTTTCTATACTTCATCTATCCAGTGTTACATCACCTTGTGTAATCCAACCCTATCCTTCAATTATCAGCAAAGCCGAGCCAAAACCTAACCTAAGGCCGATTCGATGGACTGAGTTCATCGTGAGCCGTGTTTTGCGGTCTTTCTCGTTGTGCCAACCGTAGTAAGATATTTGTGCTCTGTCTTATTACATATCGTCGCCGCCTTGTCATCGTCGAGTCCCTTCTTCGACGTATGACTGAATCGCAGATCGGATCGCAGTGGATGTCGATCCCATCCATCCTTATCTTACCCCTGAACATCTAATCCGCCTTTACCCTAGAATTCATTCGTGGATGTGGTCGATAGATCATTGACCATGTGTCATATTCTTGTATCATATCTAATCTATCCGTCCCTTTTTTATTTGACCGTGTTTCGTTCAGTCAACAAAAGTCAACCTTGCGCGTTAGATTAGTTCACTGTGAACTAACATATCTTTATGGACCCGGTCCATAGATTGAGAATCCATATGTCATTGTCCGTCCACTTAAGATAATAACTTCGGAAGAAATATTCTTTGGAATATTATTCTTTTTTTCTCAGTTATTAGTCTTTCCCTCTTCGGTGCATTTTCCGAAAACCCGTTCACTTTTATCTAATCTTCGCTCTAATCCATTCAAGTTCCTAAATTCATCCAAGCCGTTGTACCCAATGCTACTCGTTCTTAATTTTGAGTTTATTCGATTTGTCTTTTGAATTAGTTTGTATTTGTATTCTCATCCAGAGGAGTCGGATCTTTGTTGAATGCCTCCTGATTCTCACGTGAGGGAGCTGGATCTGGTTGGAGCGATTCTTCCTTTTGCACTAGGAGCAAGGAGCGACCTTTCTCTTGCTCCCCACAAGAATCCCTGTCTCCCACGACGCGAGCGCCATTAACGGAGCTCACTGGAAACCCACAGATTATGGGTTGAAGATGGAGCTGCATTGCATGCCACGTGTCGCTTCCCTATTGGTTAGATTTGGTAGAAACAACAACGCGTGAGATAAAATTGTAAAAGGGTCTAAAAATCCCGAAAAAATTTCTAAAAATATTAGAGAATATTTGAAACCTAATAAAATTGGTTTCACTAATTTTGGATGAAATTTGAAATTTATAAAATTCCGGGACGAATAAATGGCATTGAACGAAAGGCCGCGAGAGATAAAATACCAGAGAGATTATAAAAATCTTGAAAAAAATTCCCAAAATCATTTTAGAATATTTGAAACCTAATGCAATTGGTTTCTGGATTTTTGGAGCATTTTAGAACGTATGTGAAATTTCGGGTACGAACCGGAATTCAAAAATTCGATTTTTCAAACGATAAAGGATCGAACTCCAATTTTAGAGGGTAATGATACCAGATTAATTTAAATACTGAGGAAGAACCGAATTTTGAATTTAGTTACTTTAAATTAAACTTTAGCTGGAGACCGAAAGTACTACACAGTATACAAGATCGAATCTTGGCTCCTGGAGCTAGCTGCGAAAGGAAGAGGTGATCGAGATGAGATGCCATGCATGCATGCATCCATAGGCCAGGCCCAACGAAAGGAGAGACCTGACCAGACTTTAAATTTGGCACCCGTGGCAGAAGGGGAAGAATCGTACGATGGCAATCGCATGCGTTCCATTTGGAGCTCGATCTCGATCGGCACCACCCAGAACATACATGCATGGCGACCACACGATCGAGCTAGACCACTCATCTCTCTCTCTCTCTCTCATCTCTCTGCTTCATTAACTTTGCCTCTCCATCGTTGCTGCGAAAAAGCTGGACGCCAAGGGAATCCCCTTGCCCGGCATTGTTGGCCATCATATGTAACAAGTCAATCACTTCTTGACTATAAAAATCGCATGACCACACTTGCCCTGCGTGCATGTGTCAATGTCTCCCACTGTCGGTATGTTTCAGCTCCCGACCGTCCTCTCTCATCGGTGTGCACTGTTCAAATTATCCACGTGAAATTCTAGTATGATAAAGGGTGACCGTACAAATTTTCTTTGCTACGGATGCATAAGATGATTAAGGCTATATTTGGAACGCTGGAAATTTTTTCTGTTCCTACCCAAATTCGAACCGATTTCTTTTCCAAACCGGCTCTCAGACTACCTTTGCTGACTGACTCTTAAGGCATACGAGGGAGGATTTGCACATCGCTAAGAAAATTCGAAAGATTTATACCGTTTCTTGTGAAATTTCTACGATCTAATCTAGCTCGTAATTGGGATTAGCTTTGGTTGTTTATCAAGTACTACTAATTTAGAACTTAATTCTGAACGCCTATGCGAAACATATTCCTGTGAATATGCGTGTTACTGGAGGCGGCTCTTGCATTTACTCGTTGATCTGAGCGGTTAGACTCCAATGTGGATAATTGTAAGCGTCTATTTAGAATACACAAAGTGCATGTGTACGCACAATAAGCTGGGATCGAGACTGGCAGGCTGGGACTAGTCATGTTCATTCACAGTTTATCTGTTATCCAGGGGATAATGGTCAAAAGAATCTTATCGAACAGCAGGATGGGACGTAAAAGCAGTGGCACCTACGTGTCCTTTTTGGAACCCTAAAGGCCTATGCAAAGCTAGCTTGATGCTACCCCCTCCACCCATCTCCCTCTCCCTTTCTCTAGCTTGCTTGACAGAATCCACCGGACAACGATCCATGCCTAGTTTGGCGGCAAGGCCGCAAGCTCTCCATGTGCAGTGCTACGCGCGGTGTATTGCAGATGTTACGTGGCAATGCTTGTCGGTAAGAACGTTGCACATACTACGTGTACGATTATTTAAATAGAAAATAGTAATACAAGACAATTTCGAATCAATGAAATATGAGTACTGCATCGCCTTTTAATACGTATTTCAAAAATTTTGAAGTAGGTGTAATCAACGTCTACCATTCATTTATAATTTAATAATTACATAACTTTTAAAAAGTAATATACAGAAATAACATATTTCGTTAAAGTACATATAAATCGTCAGAACACAAGTAACTATATATCTAATAATCAATTCCGCATAACTATAACTTTTCCGAATTTTTGTATCACTGATCTGTAGGTTTTAACCAAGCTAGTCACATGTATGCAACGGCCTTTAACCAACACCATAGCCTTTTTTACATTTTTTTTAGACAACGAAAGAATTTTATTAATCTTCTGTATCTGCATCAATAGATACATACAACCATAACACAAGACTAGCCTGTTTTATTGTACACACATCGTATGCAGATAAGATAACAGGGCACATAAGATTTATAAGATACTATGTGATAACCATCAGGGGCAGAGCTACTCTATTTTACTCGGTGTCACAGGACACCACGTAATTTTTTTTTTTGTAAGTGTATAATTTTTTAAAAAATATATGTTAGTCTATATATAATATATGTGAACCCTCTTATTTAAATTCGGTGACCCCGAAAGACAGATTATAGGACAATACAAATTGTTGAAATACATATATTGAAATGGTGAACCCTATGCATTTTTTCTCTGATTCCGCCAGTGATAACTACAGAAATCATAGTATCGGCCAGGGTTAAAAATTTCGTTTTAGGGCAAATCTCGTCAACGACCGAAATCCGATTTTTCGCCGAGATCTCGTTATTTCGGATGAAATCCGAACGAAATTCAAAAAGCAAAATTTGAATCCGGTTTTTTATGAACCGAAATTACCGAGATTTCGG
Source organism: Rhipidocladum racemiflorum (assembly GCA_036346355.1). Classification (NCBI taxonomy): domain Eukaryota; kingdom Viridiplantae; phylum Streptophyta; class Magnoliopsida; order Poales; family Poaceae; genus Rhipidocladum; species Rhipidocladum racemiflorum. Next base: position 42,901,502 of record CM070582.1, read on the forward strand.
TTCAAAAACCGAAATTTTGCCGAGAATAACCGAGATTTCGGTAAAATTCAACTAAACGGAAAATGGTTCGAACGACGTCAATTTTTTTTTGAAATTTTGGTCAGACATGGAAAATGCCTTGAAGAATCCAATCCGGTCAAACTCCGGTCAAATTTTGGTCAAAAAACCGAGATTTCGGTCCATTTCACCGAAATTTCGCCGAGATTATAGGGTACTGCAGCATTTTAAATTTTTTTTAGGGTTTCTTTAATTTCGTCGGGATTATGGAACTCGGGGTTCGAAAACCGAAATTTCGCCGAGATTTCGCAAGATTTCGACGAGAATTTGAACCTGGTATCGGTTAAGAGCCTAAGAGCGGATAGAAAATTTCTATAAAGCTTGTTGTGTTCCAAGTTCCAACGTTTCAGGACGACACAAGCATATTTTACGTAGCCATTAAGAAAAAAAAAACTCTAGCATAAAGAGCGTAGTACTGATCAAGTACGTACGTCGTTGTTGAAACTTGAAAGATGTGGTACTGCAATAGATAAACTTTGGAAGAAAATCTTTGGTTGAATATTTTCTCGAGCCTCGAGCTGGTCAAATGACATGCAAGATGATTGCTTCAGATCAGATCAGATAGATTCTACGAGCTGTCGACCGTCGTAGCTGCCCTTGAAACTACATGGCGTGCAGTTTCACAACTCATCTCACGCATGCTAGCTGCCTCTTCTGCCTTGCCTGTCCATTGCATGCCGATCGATGGAATGAATGTTTTAGTTGAGCTGAAAAGACTAATCAAAAAGGCTGTGGCTGTGGGCTCATTAGCAGCTGCTGGGGTATACGTACGTTGTACGTGACTTCACGCGACCGTCTTGATCAACTCCCGATCCATTGGTTCAGATATATATATATATATATCGATTGATGTGTGGAGCCCATCGCCTAATGGAAAACATATACGTACTGGCGTCCACAATGGCAGCTAATTAAATGATGTACGTGACATGTACTCGGTACTCCTAGCTAGCCATGCATGCGCATTGCTAGGTAATTTCTTACTTTCTTGTTCGTGGCATTTCAACTTAGATCAGGTGCTTTCGCGAAGCACGGTAATTAAGATGCCCAACAATCTTCAGACTTTGAGTAAATTGGATAGTGTATCATAAAGCTCGATATTATGTGCATGCCATGAGAGTTGATTTGTCATTGAGTGTTCAAAACTGGTATTGTGTAGTTTGAAACGTAGGCATAAAAAAACACATAGTTAAACGTACGGTTCAACTATCTAACTATTTCAAACAAATTGATAGGCACATGTGAAACTTAACCCTGAGAGGAGGAGGAGGAGTGTAAAACGGAAGCTAGCTGCGAGAATATGACCTGATGCTTACATTTCTAGGCTGCCTTTTGCTGCATGCAAAAGGTGTTTTAAATTATTTCGGTTAATCTGTATACACGTCGTAAATTGCACCAACTTACCTGCGTTTACATCTAACGTCTATGTTTAAGATGGCGACTTTTGTCAATTAAAAGCCCAACACTTGCGGGCCCAAACAGCTTACTTATATCGATGGAGTGACAGGAACGGATTGTAAAAGGAACCCATCAGTATCCTTTTAATTACTTTTTAAAAAACCGTTGGTGTCAATGGGAGACATTGCGCATTTTGTCAGTAAATTATTATGAGTTGAAGATCTCTTTCGCACATATAAAGGGTGTATATATATGATTATTTGCGTACTTCAAAAAAATCCGTCAAATGAACTAGTGTTTTTTTTTAAAAAAAAAATTATATACTTAGAAGAAGATAAAAATTATAGAAAGGGATATATATTGTACAGTAAAATGATGTACACACTGGAAGAAACTTAGAACAAGTATGTAACCCCTTTGATCCTCCTCCGGCTCATAACCTTATAATTATAGAAATGTTTTGTAAGTACAAATTTACTGATGGGTTACAAATTTTCCAAATGAAACTACGTCATGCCTGACTCACTCGTAGCGAAAGATTCCGTGCTCGGATGCAACATACAAGTCTCCGTCTGACGATATGCATGCCTAATATTCTTGAGGCTGGTTAATTATACTTATAAGTTAAACAGGTGGAAAATATCTACGGAGGTTCAAGCCCCCTTTTCACCTCTCTGCGGTCGCTTACCAGCGAAAACTCCATCATCCAGCTAATCCTATCCATCCGTAAGCCTTTATGACAAGACGTTTACTTACAAGCTAGCTGTCTAAACCGGCAATAAAATTGCTTGCTTACTTTATTCTCTAGGTCTTTTGTTTGATATTTTGTCAAAGATAAAGACCGCTCATGATGACATATATATTTAGCACAAAACCTTAGCTCAGCACAGCTGTAGCCGGAGGTAATTTTGCCAGGTCTTGTTGTTGTTGCACGGGAGGACTGAGGAGTGGCTATAGCCCATTGGTAACAAGCTACAGTCAATTAGAAAAAAATATGTTACGACACCTGGGGACGAAACTGACAAGGGAGGAAAGGTAAAGGTAGAATGAGAGGACCGACTGATACCGAGCAGTGTTGTAACCGCGAAGCGAGCTACTGCAGCGAGCAGAGACAGCGCAGTGCGAGTGTGCGCTAATTTTGCCAATAATTATACGCACAGCTAGCTAGCGCAGACTGCAGAGAGAGAGAGAGAGAGAGAGAGAGAGAGAGAGAGAGAGAGGGAGAGGGAGAGGGAGAGGGAGAGGGAGAGGGGCCATGGATGGAAAGGAGAGGAGGAAATGCCCCGCGAATCGCGCGGGTTCTGCGCCGGGTGGACGTACGCGGGGGCGCCTATGCAGAGCTGCAGTCCCCCGTCGTGTCGCTGCCGGCCGGACCGGGCCCACCCGTCGGTGGCCCAGCGCAGCGTTGGGCTCGGATCTACTCCTCGTCCCGTGCACACGTACAGTGCGCGTACGCACTCACTCACTGTAGGCAGTGGCAAGCTAGCCGGTGTTTATCACTGTGACCTCTTTTTCTCTTCCCAGGCCAAACAAAAGATACGGTCGATCCGGATCGAGCTTGCCTTCCCTGCCCGGATCCGTGCCACTGTGAGCGCGGCACCAGCCATCTTCTCCCGGTCGTTTTTGCATCTGCGTCCCATACCATTCCGTGCAATTCCATGTCAGGCCATCATTTGGGGATCGACACGTCTGCCGCAATATTTCTACGGAACTTCTGGCTCTTTTTGGAACGTACCTTGGCCGTATATCTGTTGTCTCTCTATATGTCGTTCATTTTGGGATGCCGATGATCTATAGAACACCGTGCAAGTGTAAAAAAATCACTCGAGTGTTACTTAGTCATTCTCTAAATTTTTTGTGGAACTTGTACGTTATAAAGAAGTTGTATGTCTGTCGACTCCAGCTGTATGTTGCTCATGCTTTCTTTTACTACTCTAAAGTACTATGAGCTATGAAGGGTGGAGTATAAAAGGTCGCACAACTGCATGCGCGATGAAAGGTATAATGTCAACACAGGTATGAAAGCGTGGATTAGAGCATGCAATTCAAACCCTAAGAACATAATAGCATCATTCATGAGGCGTGGATTAAGTTTATGGGACTTGAACAGTGACATTCACCGAAATGTGTGGCTCGGTATCAAATCAATTTGATTACCAGCCGATTGCTAGCAAGTGTACCGTGTACGTACGTGTTTTGCATTTGCGTTATATCGTCCACACGGATGATAAAAGGTAGCTACATATCTTTGTTATTGACAAAGATTAATTAATTAGTTACTTAGTATCGATCGATATTGGTGTTCTTTTGTTATTTTTTTTTTGAATTTTCGTGTTCCAAGTGAATTTTCGTTGATCTTTTGTGAAAACAGGTACGTACTAGCCACAAATTCCAATGAACTTGTAGATAGTTTACGTTTAATTGGAGCCTTAAAATTTTACTCCAAAGAAGACCTCAATTAACCTTTGCAAATCGTGAAAGATTTAGAGGGAAAAGGTTATACACCAACCGTAGTATTATCACCAGACAAGAAAAAAAAATGTAGAACAAGTAGGTAAACATAGCAAAATAAACTTGGGGTACTTTAATTTGTGATGCGATGATACGATCCGATGATGGGATATGGCACTAGCACTAGAAGCATGCTGGTCCGACAATTTGAAATGCTTCTTGTAGCTAGCTCGTAGAAAGTGTGTGTCTATATATATACTCCTCTCTTGATTTTCCTAAGGTCTATTTGGTTTGTATTCCTGTTGAAAACTACAAGAGGTGTATGAATCTTTACTACTACTTTCTCTCTTTTATTCCTATTTATTTCCTTCTCTTTCTAAGTATTATACATAACTTTCCGCACAAACTAATATATCTCGTAATTCCAAAGCCCTTAATAAAAAGTTACTTTAGTTATTCTCTTTATTATCTTTCCCAATCCTAAAGTTCCCCTGGTCTAAAATACGTCCTTGTCAGTTACTGGACCCTGGATCGCGAGTATCAAAAAATTATCGAGATTGCTCGTGTCTATAAAGAATTTAAGATCCCTCTTTTATTTCCCATTTCCCCCATATATAGAAAGTAGCTAGGATTCATTTCATACCAACGAAAAAGATTAGCTACGTTCAACAGTAATAATAGTACTCCGTAATCCATCAATGCACTGTGGAGTAGTACTAGTACCAATCAATCAGAGTGTAGCCGTATATGATGGGAAATAAATACACGATGGTGTAGGGTTTTGCATGGAAGAAAAGTTGAACAACAGCGTGAGTGGGCCCAATGATAGCTGCAGCCAATAGGGAGGGGAGGGGAGGGGAGGGGAGGGGAGGGGAGAGACGGACACCATAAGACAAGAGAGCCCCACCATTTTGGGGTGCAGCCGCGGGTGGGGCCCACTCCCTGTCAACTCGAACGTCCCTTCTGTCCCCTCTTAACTCGGTCAGTCCACCGCAGCTCTTTAGGGCTTTCCTCCCCCCCCCCACCCTCTCTCTCTCTGTCCTTTCATTTTTCAAAATTTTTGCTCTTTTAATCCACTTACTTATGAAAGATTTTTCAAATATAGCTTCTCCCCAAAATCATCGGCAGATTTCACTCCAACCGGCCACCTATTACGCTCGAAGGTCACCTGTTACGCTCAAAGAGCTGCCGCGGCAGGTCATTTACCGCATCAAAATTTGTACCGTGCTCTCATTTGTCGGTAGCAGGAATCAAACCCACTAATTAATCCCTAATTTAATCGTACTACTTAATTAATCACAAAATTCAATCGCTTATTAATCATTTTTCCTATTTAATCACTTGATTACTACTAGTCATCCGTGCTGCCGACCGGTTCATCCGAGCCACGATGCCTCGGTAGGTGGTTGCTGAGCAGGAGAGATTCCTACCGAACTCCGCTTGTGTTGCCTGCCGCGCCTTTTGAGCTCATCGAGAAGGATAGTTTCATGAATTATAACGAAGGAAGTTAAATTTGTCAAAAGCAAATTTTAGGTTGCTAGAAAAGCGACTTCTCATTTTTTTCCTTTGTTTTTCATTTGGTGATACTACTACTGCCGCTGCGCTTACTGTCGATGCAAAAAAGAAAAAGGAAAAAAATATATAGAGAGAGAAACCTGCAGGAATGAATTCTTTGTCTGTGAATCTGATTCGAGTTCTTGAGATTTTGATTTGATCCCATGCGTCATTTTCTGTCTAGCTCTTGCTTTGCATCTTGGAGCGAAATCAGATCCCTACTGAGACTGGAATATGGAGGAACCATCACCTACCACCTGTCAAAATACAACTGGTTGTGTATTATTGTATATACATGGGTGAGGGCGACCCAAGAAATCGGAGAAACCTGGGCGACACTTATCTATACACTAGCTGGAGCACTCGATCAGGCTCTGTCTGGGATGGATGAATTCTAACGACAAGTGTTGTATTTACCGAAAAACTCATGCATTCGAAGAAGACCCTCGGTCATTCTGCTACATTTATTTGCGTACTCAACTAATGCAGGTACATGGAGTGGATTTGGCTTGAAAGGATTGAAAAGTTTGCACGGTAAAATATCAATTTGTAGGACACCTGTGCACACCCTACGTACGGGACAAATAACGCTGCACATGCGTTCCGCTTCTGGATCTAACTCTGCTTGGATTTGTAGTAGTACATGTATCATGTATGGCAGCCAAAACAAGAACTGTTCTCGAGGGAATTTAATGTAGCACATATTTCCGTGAAATCCAAAAGAAAAGGATCACCATATTAAGCCCAGAGGATTCTTTCCTACTGTTTTTATTCAACAATGTAAGTCCAGTCGATGTTTCACACAGAAAGAGGCCCGGCCTATATACTTCATCCGTACTTTACATTACGCCATTTACATTAGGCCCAGTTGTGAAGGGCCCGAACCTCACAGCAAAACTACGAGCGGCCCAAACATGATGGGTTGCCGCCCACCACCGGACTCTTTGGGCCAGTTTCCAGAAGACAGTAGCAGCACGCTGGTTGGCTGCCACTAGCACGTCACCCACGGGCCACACGGGACCATTTTATGGAAAAACTATTATAACTATAGTGAATTATCGTGGAAGTTATGTTATACATTACGGTTTACTATAATATACATATTTTTATTATTTTAATTATGTGGTATAGGTAATTTATATATAATGAACTATATTTAAATTTGGAGTACATGGTTGTTATATATTAGTCGTACAATATGTAACATAAAATAATCTATATAATTATGTAAATTTAGTAGATGTATTTAGATTTGAACTAACATTTATTATTTCTAAGTGTCAAATTAATTCAATTTAAGTATAACAAATACGATAAAGAAAGAAGATCATGAGCAAAACAAAATTAATGTTTAGAAATATAAAGTGAATTGGCACATGTAGCATAGCGCAGCTATCGTGGCTACAATAACAACGCAAATAGCAGTCAATCGCGTAACGTTTTATGTCTAAAAAATCTATCTATTTAAATCACTGCATTATATTATTAGTATACAATAGGAAGTAAAAAGTAAATCTAGTCATTGATTTATTGAGAATATTTCTACTATACTACCAAGAGAAGTATAAATAAATACTAATTAATCTGATTCATTAAATCAAAAGAACGAACCATCTTTATTAAATTTAGTGTACCATCGCGCGGCTACTTTGCTTGTTGTTCCTATTCTTGGTCGTAATTGTGTGGCGCGGGGGTTCGCTTGCTTGTCTGCGCGTTCTTGGCAAGTACATTTGGAGTAGGACGGTGCGGTTGCGGATTTGAGATGACGAACTGCGTGAGGGAAGCCGTACTTCCATGGAACCACACCCACACCTCGACATCGTCCAAGGTGCTTAGGGTTTTGTAGGGCCCTGCTTAGCTCATCTTTCTCCCTATCTGGCTTGAAGGAGCCTTGGGAAGACTGCTTGAGGGCTTCTACAAGCCTTATGGCTACTTCTTGCACTTCCCTAGAATACACCAAGCTACCGTCATCTCGAAGGCTTCCCCCGTGGGCAAAGTACCAATGCTTCGATCGTTCGGGCCAGTCTTGCGTTACGGGTAGGATACCATTCTCTATCAGTTCGTCTTCCCTCTTCTGCCATTTTGGTATCTTCTTCACGTAACCACCAGTGCCAAGGTGGTGGTGGTGTCGCTTCTTTCCGGCATTCACCTTGTTCTTTGCACTCAAAGCTTGGCCTTCTTTCGATTGCTTGTAACCCACAAATGCTTCCTAGTGATCTGCCAACTTTTGGAAACGATTGAAGCCAGGCGTGCGGCCCTTCAGCACATAGGTGGAGTTCAAATACTTCTTCGAAGTCTGAAAATGGATTGCTATTTTCTTCAAAGTGTACTTCTTCACAAGCTCTTCGGACCCTTTAGGGAAGGTGAACGTCTCTTTGATATCAGCCCAGAGCATGTTCTTCGTAGCGTTAGAGACCGCGTCGTTGCCACTCCATTTCCTTAAGCTAATGGGCACATGATCCCTGACATGGTACCCGCAGGCGTTGTTGTATGGACCCAACGCCGACTCCGATGCAACAGGCATCCCTTCAGTGTTGACTTCAGTGATCACATGTTTTGTCGTTGGCTTCTTGTTAGGACCTCGCGTTTGCACTTGCCTGCTCGAACTACCGGGCTTAAAATACGATAAAGAAGAAATGGGTCAGAATGTTCGACAAGCATCAAAGGGTAACCGACATATGTATTCATATGAATTACCTCAGTGCTAACGGCATCGGCGACTGTCCCAGCCTCAGTGTCAACAGCTTGAGCAGCCTCACCGGCCTCAGTGTCAACAGCTTCGGCGGCCATCCCGGCCTGAGTTTAAACGGCTTCGGCAGTCTCAGTGCTACCTTGCATGATCTGGTCGAATAGAAATTGTTCGTTCTCCTCGAAGGATGCCATCCTTGATAGACTGATATTGCAATGCACGGAAAGAAATGTTCAGTTTTCCTGCGCGATCTTGCAATGCCATCCTTGATAGACTAGTAATTTCAGAATTAAGATTCCTATAGTGACAATAAGCTCATATAACTGAGTTCGGTCCTATAGTGACAAAAAGGAACTTCCAAGAGGCATTTGCCCTATTTGCATTGATTAACCTACCAAAAACAAACTAGACACGGAAGATCAACTCTAAACTTACTCCAAAATTCACTACGAATTTCGACAGCACTTTCCCTAAAAAGTGGACATCCACTCAGCAGGCAAAGAGATACAAGTACAAATCACAAGCACATATCACCAACAAAGGTGCCAAGTGAACAAAATAATAATCATAGTCCCAAATATTACATGTTTGAGGCACATATCACCAACAACATTCATATAGATAAGGAGGCATAAAAAAAAGAGCTATCATGCCTTCGCCCAACCACAAGCAACCAACTGAGTTAAACCCTTAGCATTTGACATCATCATCGCAAACATCTTCTGAATTTTTGCCAACAAGCAACCATGAGAACAAGTCTCCATTTACAATAGAGAGTAATAGATTGCAATTGGTAAATGTAAAAGCATTTGCAATTGATAGACAAATAATAGCAAATCATAAGTAGCATAATTAAATGAGTGTCTTGCTGCCCTAATAACAAAATTAGGAACCCTAAAGCATGAACAACATAGGAAGTTAAACTGGCATCATCATCAACTGCTTCACCTATCTTGCATTCAAATTTTTATATTGTACTACTTCCATACTTCTGTTACAAAAAAAACTTGTACATTGCATAGACTCAAGAACCAAAAATTGTTACCTTTGCTGTTGCTTCAAGGGGAGGAGGACGCTGGCCAGGAAGGGGAAGGAGGAGGAGCACCGACTGCTGCGCGCGGGGGGGGGGGGAGTCGTGCTTAGGGAAGACGAGGGGGAAGGGGGCGGCGCCGTACATGGGGAAGACCAGGACGACGGTGCGGTGGAGGATGGCCGGCGGCGCTGTGGCGGAGACAGTGGTGATGCACGAGGTCGTCAGAGGCGGAGATAACGGCGGTCCTCAGTGTTTCGAGAGACTAAAGTTTTGGAGACAATAGGGTTAAGTCCCTAGCCCGCGCGTGTTTTGGAGGGGAATTGACCTATCACTATCGGTTCTATACACCCACCGGTAGTAGAGAAGCCTATACTACCGGTTCTATACACGAACCGATAGTAGAGAACATCTATACTACCTGTTGCTCATACCAATGGTAGTGGTATTAACCCTTGCCGTGCGTTTTTTGGGGGGAAATGACGCTATACTACCGGTTCGATACACTAACCTGTAGTAGAGACATCTATACTACCGGTTGCTCACACCAACTGGTAGTAGAAGTTGTTAAAAATAAAAAGCTATAACGTGCGCGAGCGGGGGCTCGAACCCACGCGTCGCGGGTGAGCCAGAGCTCAAGCGCACCCTGCTAGCCAGGGATTCTCTAGGTGTTACTTGAACTTATAGGGCACCACATTGTTTTATACTTGATTTTTTGGGTGAGTTTTGTTCTTTCAATTTGAAAGTTGTTTTTATTTAAGAACCAACTCGAGTTATTAATTTTTTATATTTCTACAAAATGTTTGTACTGAGGTCAGTAGCCTACCATAAAATTTTCATTTTCAAATTTCCATTATTTATTTTCTAAAAATTCTTTTACTCTGTTTTACAAATTATCAGATTGGCAATAAATAAATTGTTATAAATAGTAAATCTAATATTTAATTTTTACAAATTTGACCAGGAATGTGTATAGATAAGTGTAACCCATGGTAAAAATCTCAGCTTCATGAGTGGTATATTGAAATCCATATAAATATTTCATCATGATCAAATACCATTAATGTAATTAATTATTACATTGATTTAACTATTTACATACTTTGTTTTAACAAGTGTTCCCTCCTTATGATCGTAGCGTACATAGAGAGCATCCTCAATATCATCCAGGACACTTATGTCGACCGCCACCGCAAAAGGAGGCAGCGCGTCGAATTGATTATACTCTTCTTCGTCTGTGACGTCTTCAACTCCGACAATCCTTCTATTACCCATAAGAACCACATGGCGCTTTGGTTGATCGCTACACTTGTCGTTCTGTATCTTGCTACTGGTAGCCTCATCCTTCTGCTTCTTCGGTTTGCTAGACATGTCCATTACATAGAAGACCTGTGTCACATCATTGGCGGGCACGAATGGTTCGTCCCTATAGCCAATTTGTGTCAGGTCCGTGGTCATCACACCATACTTATCGATCATCACGCCACTCGATGTCAGTTTGACCTATTGGCACCGAAATATAGCGATCTTGAAAGGTCTATAGTCGAGTTCCCAGATCTCCTCTATGAAACCATAATAGGTGTCCTTCTTTCCATTGTTCTCTATGGCATCTATATGGACATCGCTGTTTTGGTTGGTGCTCTTGTTATCCTAGGCTCTCGTGTAAAATGTGTACCTATTCGTCTCATACCCTTGGAATGTCAATATTGTACTAGATGGTTGTAACACCCCAATTTTTGCTTTTCATGAATTTAGTTGTCATTTTGCACTTTTGTGAATTTTTGGAATTTTCTGGAATTTATTTGGATTTACCTGGATTTAATTTGAATTTATTCTCTTTTGGGATAATTAATTATTTAAAAGTTTCAAATAAAGTTTTGTTGAAAATATTTTATTTGAATCCCAAATGCCCTAAAATATTTTCTAGAATTTTTCTAAAAATTTTTCTGAGTATTTTGCTATTTTTCTCGAATTAAATGAATTCCTGGAAATTGTTTTAATTATTTTAATCGATGAAAAATCGAATCCACTATTCCTCCGACCGAGCCCAAGTCAGACTCGAGTCCGAGTCCGACCCGAGCCAACCGCGCCACGCGGTCCGACCCAACCGCATCGCGCCCGAACCCTAGCCCGCGACCGTTGGATCATGATCCAACGGCTACCGTTGCGCCACGTCGCCCAATCCGAATCCAATTCGGATTCTGCCGCCGCAGCCGGGTGGACCTCGGTTTCTGCGATTTTCACGGAAGCCGAGGCCCCTATTTAAAGCGCCACCGCCGCCATCGTGTAGCCCTCTTCCGTGCGCACCCGTAGCCCTAGACCTTCGCGCCTGAACCGCCGTCGTTCGCCTGCTAGAGCTCGCCGTAGTTGGATTAGGGTTCTGCCGCGGTTTTCCGCCATTTGCCGCCGACTCCGCCGTCCTCCGCCGTGAACGAGCCCAGATCCGGAACCGCCGCATCAAGCCGCGTCGGAGAGTATCACTCATGTCACCGGAGGAGCCCCGAAGCGCCGCGGGCTTGGTCGTCATCTTCGTCTCCGGCCACCCGACTTCGCCGCGACGCCATCACCGTCCGCGAGCTCCGTGTACCGTTGGATCTTCATCGGACGGCTGCGGTGAGTCCACGTTTCCCCGAGACCGTAGAAAACCAGAGTAGATCTGGACCGTTGGATCAAGATCCAACGATCCACGTTCATCCACATCACCCCGTAACGAATCCACGTTGCGGTTCTTCGATCCAATCCCAACCGTTGGATCTAGATCCAACGGCTTAGATGGAGCCACGTAGCCGTAACCGCACCGTGCCTAGAGCGATCCTAGCCGTTCGATCGAGATCGAACGGTGTAGAGCCCGCCACGTGTCGCGCACCGGGTCAAGCCACGTCACTGTAACATCCTCAAATTATAAAATAATAAAATCAAATATTAAAATGAGAAACAATGTTCTCATGCATTTCTTGATTTATGTGTATTTATTGAATTGTTTGATACTTGTGATGCTTGACTGAATTATAGAAAAGAAAAGGAAAAGAGGAGATATAAAATGGTAAAATGGTAAAGAATGAGAAATTACCATAGTAATTTCTTATAAAATCTTGGATTGCCCTAGAATTCCCCCCTAGCTGGTCAAAAGACCATGTGTATGCATTTATTGATAAAGAAAACAAATTAAAATAGTGAACTAGATAGCTGTCTAGACTCATGTCAGATTTTTAGAGAGAAATGTGGAGCAATCTAGGACTTGGAATTTTTACCATAATACCTCAGACATATCACCTTCATCCACAAAAAATTGCGAAAATTATTAAGAAGGTTAGCTATTTATTTGTATTTAAATAAAGCAGATCTAAAATTCTGCAGAAAATAGTAAAAGAATTCTAGAGAAATAAATAATGCGAATTTAATGTTGAAATTTTTATGGTAGGTCCATTGTATGAAATCACATATTCAGTAAAAATTTAGAAAATAAATAAGTTCATTTAGCCCGTTAACCAATGCAAAAATCGAAGTTAATGTATAGTGCAGTCGGCATTGTCAGATTTATTATAAATAAATGGTAAATAATTTTAACTCCAAAATTTTACTGAAGCTAACCAACTTACTCATAAACTTATCTAAAAAGTTTTGAAAAATCTGGAGGTGAAGTGGACCGTGAATTAATTGGGTTTCTGCGCTGTCAAGGGGAAGAAACTAGAGACCTCCTTCCCTTTTCTTACGTGTGGGGCCACGTACCCAGCGTCTCCTCAGCCGGTCCAAGGGCCAAGCAGCCTGTCGACGGGACCCAAAAGTTTCCTGGCCCACGTGTCATCCTTTCATCTTTTCTTCCTTGCCCTCACTCGTCTCACTGCCGGTGGACCCAGGGCCCACCCGTCAGCTTCGTCTTCCTCTCTGCCTTTTCGCTTCTCTCTCTCTCTCTCGTACGAGGCCAGCCGGGAAAGCGCTGAACCGCCTTGCTCTCTTGTCTCTTCCGGCCGCAATCTCACATGCTTCGAGAACGCCCTGACACCCTCTGCCACGCCGCTGCTGCCTTTACCGCACCTCCTTGGCCCTTGACCGCATTGAAGGAGGAAGTTCCAGGGAGTACCGAGCCGACCGTCATACCCATTTCCGCCGGCCAAATTCCATCTCCAACCGCCTTCCCCGGGATATTTAAGGGGCCAAATAGGTCCGCAATAGCCATCTTAACCTTGAGCCCCTACCCATTCCTTACAAAGCCGGCAGATCATCAAAGTACCCCGTTTTCCCCATTTCCGACAAAAACCCGAAAACAGGGAAGGTTTTGAAATTGGTAAGAACCGGTGATGGATATTCAAATTCCTTGACCGTGAAGCACCTTTAGGTACTTACGGACATATTGCACATCTCCTTGCAGCCCGAAACGTCACGAAGAGCTTCCACACCGTGAGCTGCTCCCCCGCCATTGCCAAGCTCGGTGAGAACTCCAACCGTGCACTCCCCCGTCAAATTGATTAACTGATTAGGACACTTAGAGCCCGTGGAAGCTTATACGCATGATGTTTAAACCCGAAATGCTTTGTAGTGCCTTTGAGCCGAACTCCACCATTTGCTCCCGCCGGTCATCGTTGCGCGCTCATTTCTCCCGAACACTACCTACAACCAAGTACTCCCCTAGACTTGCCTTGATCTCTGGGTACTGTAGGAGCAGGCCAAAACCGATCGACGCTGCCGGAGCTCCGCCGGCGAGCTCGGAGCCGGAGGACTCTGCTCTGAGTCGCTGATGGCCGGGACCGGCTTGTCAGTCGCTTGCGCAAAATCAACTCACTGCCGATCCAACCCCACCTGCCAGCCGCGGTTGCTGCGCGTGCACTCAAGCGCCAGTCGCTGGCAGATGGGCCCGGAACATCAGTGACCCCGAGCCGATTCAAAAGCCCAGCCGCGCGAAACGCTAAAAATGCGTTTTCCTTTAAGGAAAACGTATTTCTTATTTTTCCTGTTTTAATTAACCCGAATTGATTCATATGCATATAACTTTTTATCTGTAAATCCAAATCAAGTGAAACTTGTTTGTAAATTCATCATAAATCATCTAGTTTCATAATATGTAAAAACATTTGAAACTTCTTTAGGAATTTGAATCTGAATTTGAATTTAAAGCTTGAGATTTGAATATGTTCCATATAGAAATTTTGCAAATAAAGTCCAAATTGAGTGAAATTAACTTTGTTGGAATCCTTGGGTCACATAGTGTCTAAATATGTAATTAGATTTGAATTTGGAGTTAGTTTATGAAAATTTCATATTTGGACTTTATTTAATACATAAATTTAATATAGTTGTGATAATTTAATGAAAAAGCATCCAAATTGAATGAAACTTGTTTCATTGGATTGATTACCTTATTTAGGACCAGATCATGAGATAGAAGTTAGGATATACCATGTTGATTCTAGTTGTCATGTTAAATGCTACTTTAGGTATTAAATTAATATATAGTTAACCCCAAACCCTGAATATGAATTTTGTTTATTTAATTTTTCTATCTTAGCTTCCTGAATTCGAAAATTAAAATAAAATGAATACATAAAGAAAAGTAGTCGTGTTGTATACCCTTATACCTTTATCCTTAGGACCGAAACCATATAACTTGGTTAATACATGAAATGACGAAGTGATTGCCGTCTTGATTGTTTTGGAATGATTTCATTCGGATCTTTCAACTGCTATCCTTGTTGTTCATGTATTTGCTTCTTTTATCGATATTGAAGTATTTTATTTGCCATGTTCTTAATCGACGTATAGACGCTGAGACTACCGACTTCGCCGTCGACGACACCGATCCAGCCTATACCACTGAGGAGCAAGGCAAGCACCCCCTTGATCATCTTGATCCCAGATTTCATAATCCACTCAAATGTGATTAAGAATCTTCCTGCATGCATATGTTCTGATAAATCCCTATTTTGTGATACTTGGTAGATATTAACCCAAATTGATGGATTCCCTTAATCACATGGACTTACGATCCATAAAAACCCTAGGAATGGTTAAGTTCATTAAATTGGGTATAATCGCTTATTAATCTGCATATTCTTAGCACTGCTTTAGATTAATGTCGGAAACATTTACACCCCCACATCATTCTTTATGAATCTTTTTATGGTTTATTTAAGCAGTAAAGGATACTGGTAGTTTGATAAAAATGAAAATAAAACTATTGCTTCGACATGGGTGATTATTGGCAATAGTCGGTTGTACATGTTTTAACGTGTACGTAGATAGAGTGGAGTGTTGCCCATGTCACAATAAGGACCGAGCTAATGTGTTGTTTTCAGGCTAAGATAATCGTACATCCACAAGTACTGAAATGGGACAGTCTTAACCTATTAAAATTATTTGGAACTAGCTTTGCACATTGGTAGGCAGTTGTAGCACAGGCATTCCGGGTATAGGTTTGCTCGAGGGAGGTGTCATCACCGAGGTGTTGGCATCTGCCATTGTAACGGTGTACACCTGGCTATGAATTGAGGCTGTTGTTGTACCATTTGAGCCGCGGGCTCCTGAATACTATTGCTTCACCATTTGTTTGCTTCCATCATAGTCAGGAGTAACGTCATTGGGCTAGTGCAAAGTTAAGGTTCAAGTAATCGAACGGTTTCGTTATGAACTCCCCGCGGACATACCAAAGGAAGTGTGTCTTATAGCTTGCAAAAAGGGAGAACATATCTTGTGGGTACAGCTGTACAAACTCTGCAGAGTCTAAAACTAATCGATTAGCCGCGCTCGCGGTCATGAGCACTTGGTAAAGTCATCACATAGTTAAATGTTTTCTATTTTCAAAAACCTTTTTAAATGTTTTGGAAATGATTCATATCCGTATAAATGTCATTTATTGTCATTTTGATTTGTTAAGACCAGGGAAGGTCTTGTTCGTTATTTTACTCACAAAGAGCCGTGAGTAAAATGTTATTATCCTTTTTATTATTTGTTATCTCAATTACTTATCAAACTGTCTTAAATTTTTATTTACGCTTTCCATTACTATTCAGTATTACTTCATTCAAAACTTTCGCTTTATGCAAAACAACCGTAGAAACCCACTTTCTATTTCAGCCTGCATATATTCCAGGAATTGCATACACTACAAAGTCTTGCGAGTACCAATGTACTCAACTTGCTTCAACAATGTTTTTAGGTGATGAGCAAGATTACGATAACGACGGGAATGAATACGAGGAACCTGTGAACTTTAGCGACGACTGATCTTTCTAGGTTCATCTCAGCAGTTGCCTGTGGAGTTGTAGGGTAGTTGGCACACTATGAGATATGGTTTTAATTTCCTGCTACTTTTGGTACTGTGATAACACTATAAAACTTGTGATGTAATAAAAATATGTATCTATGTGGCTGTAATTTCCAAATTGTGTTTGTGCGTGCCAGCCACTGATCATGGGAATGGCACAGGAAGCACTTCATAACCTTATTTTTATGTTATTTACTGACATAAAAATGAGGGTCTCACAGTCACCCCCCAGAGACGCGGTGAAACCCGATCAGATCTCGACCGCCCGATCAAGATCGAACGGTCCAGATCCACCGCGTTATTTCCAAACGCGTGAGGTTAGATCTGATCTGGACCGTTGATTTTCAAATCAACGGCCTAGATTGTGTCACGTGCGCGGGAGCTGAACCGGCGCGGTCAGCGCGATCGCGCCCGGTCGTCGGCCGCGTCGACGCCGAGGGCCCACATGTCGTGGTGGCCGCCCAACGTCTCCATGACGTCACCCGTGACGTCATGCTGACGTCACGTGGGGCCCGTGTGTCATCCGTCCTTGGCCGAGCCGTGCTGACGTCAGCAGTGGGTTCCGCGTGTCAGAGACACGTGCGCCCGTGGACCGGGTCCACAGTGGACCGAGCCTGAGCCGTGGACCGAGTCCATGGACCGACCGACGCAATAATTCGATTTTTCAATAGAAAAATAATTCGGTGGAAAATCAAATCCCGTGCTGACGTCATTAATCGGAATTTTCAATAGAAAAATAAATAAATTAATTCGGTTTATTGATTTATTTGAATTTTCAAACTTCAAACGCTTATAATTTTTGCGTTTTAACTCCGATTTGAGCGATTTCAGTTTCTAATTTTTTATAAAATTGAGATCTACTTGAATATGAATGTTAATTAATTTTTGGACATGAATTTTTCTCTGTTTATATTTAATTAATACATTCTTTAAACTTTAAACAATTATAACTTTTGCATTTCAACTCCGATTTGGGCGATTCAGATTTCTAAAAATTTGTAAAATTATGCTCTTTCTGTTTATGAATTTTATTTAAAGTTTTGAACACTTTTGTGTACTGTTTTATTTACTTATTGCTATTTGCACGCCTTACGAGTAGACGTTAAAGTACCTGAAGGCTTCGAAGGTGAAGTTTTGACCCAGGAGCCAGCTCAAGATCAAGAGCAAGTGTTTTTTGAAGGCAAGTTTTGCTTTGACCATGTTGATCCCATTCTTTTGAAATTATGTTGTTTTAAAGTATTGCATGCTAATTTAATTAGAATTTATGTTGACTAATTCTGGGATTAGTTAAATACCTAGTTGCTGTATGGCACCTTGTTGTATATAATTGTATGCCATGAACCCCTTGTCACCCTAGATGTGGATTATTTAGTTGGACATTATTAAATTGCCAACATGGGTATTTAGACCGTTGTAGTATAATGCTTAGACCTGCCACGTATACATGACATGATTTTGACAATCACATGCTAACATTGACTTAATGAGATATGGAACCTATTTCTAGAAAGTGACATGTGTTATTGATGATGATGTTGATGGCACGTGGTGCATGGTAATCAACCGGGGGTTTGATAAATAGTTTTCGACCGGGGCATGTGGCAAGAATGATCGGGTGGGCCAGTTGTGGCACCAAAAACGTTGATTTGATTCTTCGGGTAGTCTTGCCCTGGTCAACCTAAGGACTTAACCTTGCAAGCCTTTGAACTGAGTCAAACGTGCAACCACATGTCTGTAATGGGACGGACCTAGTTGATTAAGTTGCTAATGACTTGCTTGTGGAACCTCTGGGTGTCAACTACACCTTTTGTGTCGTTGTACGGGGGAGCGTACCGGGGCTGCGGCCAGGTACCCATCTAACGGTTGATTGGCCTAGACTTCGCCTTCGCTAAGGGAAGGGTTAGTGCGCAACAACCGGAGAGGTCCACTTGTACAGTTAGAAGTTTTCGAAAGACTTTGTTACAGACACTCGCTTTTGTGGTGTTTGGCCGTATCTTGTGGGTAAAGTGCATAACCTCTGCAGAGTGTAAAATCTGTTCGAATAGCCATGTCCGCGGCATTGGACATTGCTCGGGAATTACAATCAAGGGTTAGACTTTCATGAAAACCACTTAGACTTGAAAAGTTTGGTTGGGTTTAATGATGACGTTGATGGAAATGTGGATTAGGAAAAGGGGAGTGTTTACTTAACTCCTAGAAAAGTTATTGATACTACATTGCTTCTACTGCTTTCAAATCTACTTATGTTACTTGCTAATTGCTGCTTTACTGCAAATGAACCTGTTAGCCTATCCTTTGTATTAAGCCATGCATATAAAATATTAGTTGCATTCTATGCATGACTTGCTGAGTACCAAGTACTCACCCTTGCCACAATACAAACATCAGTTGAGGAAGAATCAACGCCAGCACTGGAGGAGGAGTTCCAGGAAGAGCCGACAAGCTAGGGGGAGAGCCCAGTTAGTTGCCTGTGGCATATTGGTTGGCGCCACACGATTTCTTTATATTCCGCTGTAGATTTTATTTGAATAAGACTTTAGCCCTGCGAGGCGTAATTTTGTAACTTGACCATAAGGTTGAGCAACCCGTTATATTTACTTTCTATAAAGTACTTTATTATTCGTTGAGTATGATTGTGATATGTACCGATGTTGAGTCTGTGTGCACTAGCGTGATCCTGGACTAGTGCTGAATACACAGAGGGTCCCGATTTGCAAATTCGGGTCCCGACAATGGTCCTCGAGCCAAGCGTTCCAACTCTTCATCGTTGGTCTCCTTACCCATCATGTGCTTTTGTAACCAACTCTTCATCAGAATCGGTTCTAGGTCAGAACCGACTCAGTTCTGAACTAGAATCGATTATGATATCCCTAGTCATCACAATCGGTTTCCAACTAGAACCGAGATTGATGAGCCCATTTGATATACACATCATCCGAAAACAACTCTCAGATTATAGATTAATACACATACATTCACAATATAGAACACAATATCACGTTGTCGGCGTATTTTACGCCAGGGTACCCACTCCCCCGCAATGAATAAATACGGTCGTCAGGCGGGCAGGGCGCGTCCGGGCCCACCGCCACGGCGAGCAGTAAACCCCCGGCCCGGGCGCCCAGTGGACAGGTGGCGATCAGGCCGCACCACTGGGCGCCCAGTAAGGTGGTCGCCCAGCGGACAGGTGGCGATCAGGCCGCACCACTGGGCGCCCAGTAAGGAGGTCGCCCAGTGGACAGGTGGCGATCAGGCCGCACCACTGGGCGCCCAGCAAAGTGGTCGCCAGATGGGCGCGTGGCGTCTGAGCCACTCCCCTGGCGCTCACCCCTGGCCACGCCCGGGTCAAGGACATTTAATGCGGGTAGTGCGCATTAAATGCCAGGCGTGAAGGCTGCAGTATGGCGACGCGCCTTCCCCAGGTGTGCATTAAGTGCGGGAGACGTCACGACTACACCTCACCCCGTGGCGGAACGGGCGGCGTTGGTGGACATGGGGCCCGAGGCGGGATTGTGACGGCCGCGGCAGTCATTAATGGGATGTAAGAACAGTGACGTACGCATTAAATGAGCCCATGCCAGTGTAATGATTATGGCTTGCAGTGTAAGCCTCCCATGCGCCCCCGTCGGCCCGAGTATAAAAGGGAGCCGGGGTGCATGGGAGAGGGGGTTGGATCTTTTGGGCAGTAGGTTTTCGTTTCTCCAAGTAAGAACACAAGCAATACCAAGGAAAGCAGGACTAGGGCTATTACTCTTCGGAGGGCCTGAACCTGGGTAAAAACCCCCTGCGCCCCCCGTTGGCCTGAGCCTCTTGGGACCCCGGTCGCCTCCGTCTTCCATTCTCAGGCGATTGCCCCGAAAGCCCCCCGTCAGAACCTCATAAGCACCCATCTCGGAGGTACCTGTTGGCTAGTACGCCGACACACGTAATATTCAAAAGTCTTATATTATATTGTTTACATAACACATAACATTCGCAACACAAGGATATCACATTCGCAGTACACGTATCACATTCACATAATAATATTGTTTACAACATATGGATTAGTACGAGCTTGTCGGGTTTCTAAACCTACCGTCATTCGCTATAACTTCTGTCTAGTACCACAGACATGTCTGGTCTCGTAATTTATTGAGATCTTTGTTGTCTAGGCTCTTCAGGGGGTATTGAGGTTATGCAAAATAGAAAGGAGTGCAAAATAGCATGTGATGCATGACGTAGAACCCTGAAAGGACCAACGATGTCGCCTAGAGGGGGGGTGAATAGGCGGATTAAAAATTACGCAGCGGAATAAAAAGGTCCGAGCTGGTCAATCCGGAGTCTCCGGGTTTTGGTCCGGATACTCCGGCTTGTCCGGAGTGTCCGGTATGTAATACCGGAGTCTCCGGGTTAGCTGGCTCGGGAACGCAAAGAAAACTACTCTAGCAAGCGCAACAAACTACTAGAAGTAAATATCAAGAACAACCTAGAACAATAGCAAGACAAGATTTGAATTTACTCAAAGCAAAGAGCTAGAACTAACTTTACAAATTCAAATCTAACCAAGCAAATCTAGGAAGAAAAAGAGAATGCGAGAGACGAGATTTTTCACCGAAGTTCAGGTTCTTGAAGGGAACCCTACGTCTCCGTTGAGGTGGCTCGGTCACACTTGAGCCGGGGTCTCTTTCAACCCGCTTTCCTCCCGGTGTTGCACAAATGCACTCGCCGGCTTCACTTCTTGTCTCTTCCCTTTCGGAGGCGAGACTCGCCTTCACAAACGGCCGGGCTCACCACACGCGTTGGTAGCTCCGGTGACTCCTAGCCGTCTAGGAGACCTTCAACCTCCAAGAGTAAAAGCACCACGAAGAATCGCTTGGAGGATGAACTAGTGCTCAACAAGACGAAATGAATGCACTTAGCACTTTTCTTCTTCCTCTCCTCACCAAAGAGATCAACAACCAAATTAATTGGTGGGAGGAAGATGGGGGCTCTATTGAATGCTTAGAGATGGTTAGGAATGGCTTGAATGCTGCTATGAATGAGCTCAATAGAGATCCTGGCCGTTGGAGTGGAGTGGAGGCTTTAAATACTCTTTTTGAAAACTAGCCGTTACTCCCGTTTTTGTACAGGCCGGAGTGTCCGGATAAACAACCCGGAGACTCCGGGTTATCCGGAGACTCCGGACCAAATGTCCGGATACTCGGACCCATCGAAACCAGAGAGGCAACCGAGGGGCTCAACCCGAGACTCGGACATAATGTCCGGATACTCGGATTGAATCCGAGACTCGGCCGAAACCAGGAGACTCGGGTTACGGTTCGGTTTTAATTTGAAACTTTTCAAAACCAAATGAAGTAGTGCTAATTTGAGATGCAAGAAATGATGTTGAGCACATGCACATCCTAAATTCGATTTCTCGTCGTACTTCTTAATAGTACGGCTATCCTTAAGACGCAAATAAATATAAGATTACAATTATGGTCTTGATGCCGTCTTTTTGAGTTTAAGTAGTCGTGGGGGTGTCCAATGTCTTTTCAAGCTCCACATAATCTCGATATCTGCAGTATTCTTGGATAAAACATTAGAACTCTTTAATTGTGTCATCATTAATCACCAAAACAATTTGAGGGGCCTAGATGCACTTTCAATCTCCCCCTTTTTGGTGAATTGATGACAACACAATTAATTAGCAAATAAAATAACGAGAACAATACTTAGGCATAAGATAAAAAGAAGAAGCTCCCCCTAAATGTGTGCATTAGAAGAAATTGAGAGGAATCAAATGCACATTTTTAACGAGAAATACCCGAGAGCTCCCCCTCAAATGCACAAGCATCTCATCACAAATAACTGAAAGCAATCCATGCATTAAATGAGCAATAACGACATCACAACGAATGCATGAGTTCACAACATAAAATAAACAAAATAATCAAGCAACACACAAGTCCACCCATCCACACGCGATCGATTTTAACGCTAAAGAAGTCCACGACAAAGACAACGCTGAAGAACACTCCCCCTTTGGCATCAAGACACCAAAAAGGAAGTCACAGGGAATCACTCGTCATCTCCGTCGTCGGAGGCCTCATACTCAGAGCCCTCATTGTAAATGCGTCACGGTATTTGGAGGAGCAGAGGAGGAAGCAATCCCAAACAAAGCATTTGCAGAAGTGTCGTCGCTACTCTCCTCGGAAGACCCGGAGGAGTCGCTGGGAGAGACTGCCTCGCCATTGTGGCGGCGGATGCTGCGAATGTCTTGACCATTCTTCTTGATCTGTCGACTCATCACCTTCTGCCTGGTGGAGATGTCGCGGCAAAGAAGAAAGACGTGCTTAAGCATCCTCTGAAGAGTGCTGCTTGGGACCTCGGACTGCTCAGAAGGAGTGACTGGAGACACAGCTGGAGCAGGAGCAGAGGTAGAGGCCGAAGCACGACCTCGGCGAAGCCTAGCAGCAGGACCAGGAGCAGCTGGAGGGGCTGGAGTAGACTGAGGGCGGACCTTGTAAGAAAGATGCTCCTCATCTCTGACAAACTTCAGCCCACTCACTGAAGAGATCAAGGTCATCACGAAAGGTGCATAGCTGCAACTGGCCATGTTGCTCTGCGCGTTCTGCCTCATTGTTTCCCACAAGAAATCGACAATGTCAAAAGGCTCAGTGCTCTCAACGAGGTGAAACAGCAGGTTCCTACCATAGGAACTGATAGCAGAAGCATCTCCCTCCTTGGGAGAAAGAGTGACTCTCAACATCCTGTTGAGGACAGCTGGAATGTCCTTTAGACCCTTGATGGTCCCAACTGTGAAGCTCCTGGAAGTGTCATACAAAGCCTCAATCTGCTCAGGAGTCAACACTTTCTTCTCATGAAGCTTTGGGTGGCATTGTACACGAGATTGAGCACTCGGCAAATCTCTTCTTGCTAGCCACATACCAGATTCTCGAGTCATCCACCAAATGGCCTCATCATTCTTGTCAAAATACAAGGTGGCATAGAACTGCATGATGACCTCATTGTTCCAGTCATACTTGTATGCCATGATGTTCTTGATCTGATGCAGCTCGCAAATCTCTATGATCTGAGTGAAAACTGGATTGCCTGCTGCGGCCATGTACTCCCAGTCAATGGTCTTCATGCGAACCACTGGGTGCTCAAGAGGGTATAGGACCGTCTCATAGTAATCAGACTGAAACCGGTTCCAAAACCGGCGGTCCACATACTCATCCTGGTAGAGCTCCAAAGGATCTTTCTTCCTTTGCTCTACTATGGCTTTCCCTTTACCAGGTCCTGTCCGGTAGTCAATTACTCTCATTGGATTCACGGACAAGGGATAGTTCCATACTGGCTTGGCCTTGATCAGAGGACCAATGAAGTGCCCAGAGGTACGGAACTGACTTCTTTTCTGATCACGAAGCCTGGCATGGGTATCAGCTGGATGCTCATCTGGATCAGGAACTTGCTGAGGAGGAGGAGACTGGACAGGTGCTGATCCTGAAGCTAGCTGGCCTCGAGGTCTGGAAATGGGCCTTTTGGCCACTCCAATTCTCTGCCTTTTCTGCGGAGGCTGCTGAGGATGCGGAGGAGAATTGGTGGGAGACGCGCCCGGAGCGGGAGCACTACCACCAGCTGCCTGCGAAGGGGGATCGCTACCCCCAGCTGCCTGCGGAGGAGGATCGCTACCACCTGCTGCCTGCGGAGGAGGAGTGCTGCCTCCGGAAGTTCCCTGGGAAGGATCCATCTGACCAGACAGAGCGAACGAGAGGAATTAGCCAAGAGACGACGCGAAAAACAGCGATTTAATCGAAATCGCCGAGGCACCCAACCCGGAGAGTCCGGACAAAATGTCCGGATACTCCGGATTGCATCCGGAGACTCCGGACCAAATGTCCGGATACTCCGGATGGACCCGGAGACTCCGGACTCAGAGTCCGGACACTCCGGAAGTGCCAGAGGGAACGCACGGGCGGCCAAGGATTTCACGGAATCCAACCCTAATCGCGATCAAAAACAAATCTAGAGTGCCACAAGAATGTTCAAGAACTGAGTAGGGCAAACTCTAGCAATGAATTTCGCGGGAATAGGGCACAAAAAAGAACTCACTTCAAGAAGATTTGAAAGTTGAAGAACGCGGGTGAGTTGGGGTTAATGAGTCTCCGATCTTGAGGGCCACGAAGAGTCAAGCCTCACCCTAGAAGAGATGAAGCAAGAGGAGAGGCCTTAAGAAAGCGAAGACACGAATCCAATCCCGAAGAGGAGGGGGTTAGGGCCAAGGAGTCTTACCAAGATCTTCAAAGCCAAGGAGAGGAAGAGGATCCAAGAGCCTTGGAGAAGAATATGAAGGTGAGAAACACGCCCTAGCCAAGAGAGGAGCACGGGAGAGGAAGAGGCGCACGAAGGAATAGAAAGAAACTAAACCGCGCGGGATACTTGGGGTTTAACTGACCGCCTAACCCGAGACTCGGACTTTAGTCCGGATACTCTGAACAACCCGACACTCCGGACGAAATGTCCGGAGACTCCGGCCTACCCGGAGAGTCCGGATAGAAATCCGGATACTCCGGGTTCCCCAGCTCGGGAAGAAAAGGAATTTTTCAAGGAAAGCTTCGGAGACCCGCGGAGAGAGAGAGAGAAAGGAGTCCTAGGGCATCCATCCACCATGTGACTAGCTAACAATCAAGCAATCAGACTATAGTCACATGGTAATGATGCGATCCTAAGATCAAGAGCCAATAACACATGGTAAATTTAAAGAAAAAAATAAGTAAAGTTTTGAACTTCATTTTTCATTCACCAACCAATATATGAGCACTTATCAAGCCACGTTACGAGAATCTAGAATATTTAGACCACTTCTCAATTCACAGAACCTTTTCGTCAAGGGGCTTGGTAAAGATATCGACTAATTGATCGCTTGTACTTACATGTTGGATATCAATTTCGCCTTTGGTTGCGTGGTCTCTTAGGAAATGATGGCGAATATCAATGTGTTTTGTTCGGGAGTGTTGGACAGGATTGTTGGCAATTTTTATGGCACTCTCATTGTCACACAGAAGTGGAACGCTTTTGTAGGATAGGCCATAATCACTCAAGGTTTGTCTCATCCAAAGTAATTGGGCACAACAACTCCCGGCGGCTATGTATTCGGCCGGCAGTGGATAGGGCTACGAATTTTGTTTCTTGGAAGACCACGAGACTAGGGACCTACCCAAGAATTGGCAAGTTCCTGAGGTGCTCTTCCTATCCACTTTGCAACCGGCATAATCCGCATCGGAATAGCCAATAAGCTCAAAGGAGGATCCTTTCGGATACCAAAGTCCGAAATGAGGAGTGTGCACTAAATATCTCAGGATTCTCTTAACGGCCACCATGTGGCACTCTTTTGGAGCGGCTTGAAAACGTGCACACATACAAACGCTTAAGCATGATATCGGGCCTAGATGCACAAAGATAAAGGAGAGAACCGATCATCGAACGATATACCTTTTGGATGACCGGTTTACCTTCTTTGTCGAGGTCTAGGTGCCCGTTGGCTTGCATTAGGCGTCTTTATGGGCTTGGCGTCCTCCATTCCGAACTTCTTGAGCATGTCCTTGATGTACTTCGTTTGACAAATGAAAGTTCCTTCCTTGAGTTGTTTAAATTGGAATCAGAGGAAGAACTTCAACTCACCCATCATGGACATCTCAAACCTTTTGGTCATTATCTTGCTAAACTCTTTACACAAATGTTCATTAGTAGATCCAAATATAATGTCATCGACATATATTTGACACACAAATAAATCATTGTCAATATGCTTAGTAAAGAGAGTAGGGTCGGCCTTTCCGACTACAAAACCTTGTCCGAGAAGGAAGTCTCAAGACATTCAAACCATGCCCTTGGAGCTTGCTTAAGTCCATAGAGTGCCTTGTGAAGGTAGTAGACATGGTCCTGGATGTCTTGGATCTTCAAATCCGGGTGGTTGCTCAACGTAGACCATTTCGGAAAGTGGTCCATTTAAGAAGGCGCTCTTCACGTCCATTTGATACAACTTGAAATCATGGTGAGTAGCAAAGGCAAGTAATATTCTAATAGATTCAAGCCTAGCTCTTTGGAGCATATGTTTCATCGAAATCCAAACCTTCTATTTGAGTGTACCCTTGAGCAACCAAACGGGCTTTGTTCCTTGTCACGATCCCGTTTTCATCTTGCTTGTTTCGAAATACCCATTTTGTGCCGATCACATTTTGATTTGGTCTTTGAACAAGCTCCCAGACTTGATTGCGCTTGAAGTTGTTCAGTTCCTCTTGCATAGCCATCACCCAATCTGGGTCTTCAAGCGCTTCATCTACCTTAAGAGGTTCAAGAGAGGAAACAAACGAGTAAAATTCGCAAAAATTTGCAACTCGAGATCGAGTGGATACTCCCTTGTTGATGTCTCCAAGAATGTTGTCCACCGGATGATCTCTTTGAATGCTTTGATGAACTCTAGGATGAGGTACGGATGAGTCCAAGGCTTGAATAGGGCCTTCATCATCTTGGGTGGCAATTGAACCATCTTGGGCTTGATTGGACGAGGAGGGAAAGTCGCCCGAGCCTGACCCATCCGGAGACTCCGGTATTGGACCCGGAGACTCCGGACTAATCCGGACACTCCGGGTTTCAGGCCGGAGACTCCGGGTTGGGGAGCTCGGGTGAGATTCCAAATTTTGAGGTCTTACCTCCCCAATTGCCATTTTCTTTATAGCTTCACAAGGAGGTTCTTCCCTATCAATCACAACACGATCAACTTGTTCTACTTGAGAACCGTTAGTTTCATCAAAAGTCACGTCACGCGAGATTTCAACGACACCGGTGGTATTGTTGAAAACTCGGTACGCGTAAGCATTAGTTCCATAACCAAGTAAGAAACCTTCATCTACTTTAGGAGCGAATTTAGAAGACTTAGCCTTTTATTAAGGATATAGCATTTGCTCCCAAAGACTCGAAAGTAGGAGACATTTGGTTTCTTCCGGTGAGCAACTCATACGCTGCCTTCTTTAAGATCTTGTGGAGGTAGAGGCGGTTGGAGCTGTGGCATGCGGTGTTGATTGCTTCCGCCCAAAAACTATCGGAAACCTTGTACTCGTCGAGCATTGTCCGCGCCATCTCAATGAGGGTTCGATTCTTCCTCTCGGCCACCCCATTTTGTTGAGGAGAATAGGGAGCCGAGAACTCGTGCTTGATTCCTTCCTCATCAAGAAACTCCTCCACGCCAATATTCTTGAACTTCGGTGCCGTTGTCGCTCCGAATTCTCTTAATTTTTACTTCAAACTCGCTTTTGAGCTCGTCTCATGAATTTCTTTAATGTCACTTGGACTTCTCCTTTGTCATGCAAAAAGAATACCCAAGTGAATCGAGAAAAATCATCAACGATAACCAAACCATACTTACTTCCTCCGATGCTTATGTAGGCGATCGACCAAAAAGATCCAAATGAAGCATTTCCAAAGGTCTTGTGGTCGTCATCACATTCTTGGCGGGATGGGAGGCACCGACTTGCTTGCCCGCTTGACAAGCGCTACAAATCCTATCTTTCTCAAAGACAACATTGGTTAGTCCGAGAATGTGGTTGCCTTTAATGAGTTTGTGAAGATTCCTCATACCAACATGGGCCAACCGGCGATGCCAAAGCCAACCCATGCTAGCTTTAGCCATTAAGCTCGCTTTCAAGATTAAGTCTATCCGTATTGAAGTCTACGAGATAGAGCTTACCCTTCAAACGCCCTTTAAAGGCTATTGAACCGCCAACCCTCTTCATGACATCCACACCCTTTTCATTAAACAAAC
The DNA here is from genome assembly GCA_036346355.1 of Rhipidocladum racemiflorum. Lineage (NCBI taxonomy): Eukaryota > Viridiplantae > Streptophyta > Magnoliopsida > Poales > Poaceae > Rhipidocladum > Rhipidocladum racemiflorum. Next base: position 42,929,727 of record CM070582.1, read on the forward strand.
AATTATAGCCCGCTTCACATAATTGTGCAACGGACAATAAATTGTAGCTTAATGACTCAACAAGCAAAACATTATTTAATTGGAAATTGCTTGAGATAGGAATTTTACCCAATCCAATTACTTCTCCTTTTCCATTGTCTCCAAAGACAATGCTTTCACTATTTGATCCATTTGCGTCCAATTGAGCAAACATTGCCTTTTCTCCGGTCATGTGGTGCGTACATCCGCTATCCAAAATCCAACTTGTTCCACCGGAGATATAGGCCTACAAAATGACATTTAGTTTTTGCTCTTTGGTACCCAAACTTGGTTAGGTCCACGCACATTAGTGACAAGAGACTTAGGGACCCAAATAGAACGAACACAAGGAGCATTCTTCGACTTACGCCCAACATGATAAGCAACTACACGACCGAGGTTAGTCTTTTTAAGCACATAAGAAGCAAAGAACTCGGAGTGAGCTTTGTGCTTGGATGTTCCTTCGCCTTTTACAAAGTGAATGGGCTTGCTTAAAGGAGCAACAACAATGTTGCTCTTTTTGCCCTTTGGCGGAACATACCCAAGCCCTTGCCTCTTAGGATTACCTTGGCGCTACCGAGATACTCCTCTAAACCCTTGCTTGCCTTGTAGGACTTTTGAAGTCCATCTTCAAGCATCACCTTAAGCTTCTCATTTTCATGAGCTAAGACTTTCAAAGTCTCACGGTTAGTAGCACAAGTAGCAACATCAACATTAAAGCATCTAGCGCAAACCGTTGCTCGTTGAAGGTAATGAAATATTGGAGTTGTTGATTGAGGTAGAAGCTTTATTCGAGAGATCAACAAGCTTCACTTCAAGAGCCTTGCAAGCATCCTTCGCTTTTGCAAGTTGCTCTAAGAGTGAAGCATTGGTGATCTCAAGACTAATTGCTTCATTTTTGGTCAAATTTGAACTTTTGACCAAATCCTCATTTCTCTTTCTTTCAAAAGCTAGGCTCTTCTCTAGCTCAATGTTCTTCTCCTTTTCAAAAATGAGGAGATCCTCTTGAGCCTCGAGAATAGCCTCCTTTTGTTCAACTACTTCCTCCAATTTTTCAATATCTTTAAGTAGCAAGTCTAATTTTTCAATATCAAAATCATTCATAGATTTAAATGCTACTTCCTCATCATCACTAGCATCATCACAATCATCTAAGCCATAATCAACAATAGAAAGAGTGGAGCTCTTAGATGATACCTTGTGCCCTTTTGCCATAAGGCACATTGGAGTATTTCCTTCATTGTCGCTTAAGTCGTCAAAGAGACTCTTTGACTTTGTCGGTGGAGTGGCAATGGCGACAGTGGCAAGTCCTCCTCATTATCGGAGTTGGACTCGGACTCGGACTGAGTCGTAGTCAGAGTTCCATTCCTTGCCAATGTATGCATGACCCTTGCCCTTGTACTTCTTGCTCTTATCCTTGTCCTTCTTGCGGTACTTGTCTTTCTTGTACGGCTTCTCTTCCTTCTTTTCTTTGTGTGGGCACTCGGCAATGAAGTGGCCGGGTTCCCACACTCATAGCACTTTCTTGAGGAGTGACGCCCTCTTGACTTGTTGCCATAGCTCTTGGAGTGACTACCCGGTTTGTAGCCCTTCTTCTTCAAGAATTTGTTGAATCTTCTGACGAGCAAGGCCATATCTTCATTTGTCAAGGGGCCGCTCGACTCTTCTTCATCGCTTGTGCTCTCTTCGATTTCTTGCACCACCTTGACGGCCTTCAAGGCGATGCCTTTCTTCTTGCCGGACTTGAGCTCCTCCACCACTTCCGCTTCCTTCACCATCATCTCATCCGTCATCAACCGGCCAATCACATCATGAGGAGTGAGGGTGTCGAAATTTGGCCGGTCGCGGATGAGTTGCACAAGATTGCGGTTGGTGGGGTGATCACTCGGAGGATGATCTTCACTACGGCCTTGTCGGTGAGCTCGGTGCTTCAAGTCCCTTTGCTTGATTTACTAGCACCATCAAGCGATCAAACATATTTGTGTACGATTCACCTTCTTCCAAAGTGAATCGGCTTAGCTCCCAATGATGAGTTCGATCTTCGACTCACGGACACTTGATACACCTTCGTGAGACACCATCAATCTTTCCCAAATGTCCTTGGCATTGTCAAGGCCATCGACCAGTTGAACTCTGAGTCGCTCAAAGCATTGAACAAGGCATTGACGGCCAAGTCGTTGAAGTGTTGAGCTTTGTCTTCTTCGAGGTGAGATTGTTTGGGTTTGCGGGCTTGAAACCTGTTTCAACAATCTTCCAAATACACGGATGAAGTGATCTCAAATGCATCTTCATCTTATGTTTCCATGCCGCATATCGAGTGCCATCGAAGTGAGGCGCTCGACCGGACGAGACGGAAACATAGGATGAGGAGTTTGAGACTCCAAAGGAGGAATAATCTAAAGGAATAGCAACCCCGATACCGGAACCCGAGGCTTTCTCTTGGCCATGGGTTTCGGTAACCTTCTCTATATCAGACATCTTTGATTCTCCAAGCGGTTAAGCCAAAGTAAAGGAGATTTGGCTCTGATACCAATTGAAAGGACCAACGATGTCGCCTAGAGGGGGGGTGAATAGGCGGATTAAAAATTACGCAGCGGAATAAAAAGGTCCGAGCTGGTCAATCCGGAGTCTCCGGGTTTTGGTCCGGATACTCCGGCTTGTCCGGAGTGTCCGGTATGTAATACCGGAGTCTCCGGGTTAGCTGGCTCGGGAACGCAAAGAAAACTACTCTAGCAAGCGCAACAAACTACTAGAAGTAAATATCAAGAACAACCTAGAACAATAGCAAGACAAGATTTGAATTTACTCAAAGCAAAGAGCTAGAACTAACTTTACAAATTCAAATCTAACCAAGCAAATCTAGGAAGAAAAAGAGAATGCGAGAGACGAGATTTTTCACCGAAGTTCAGGTTCTTGAAGGGAACCCTACGTCTCCGTTGAGGTGGCTCGGTCACACTTGAGCCGGGGTCTCTTTCAACCCGCTTTCCTCCCGGTGTTGCACAAATGCACTCGCCGGCTTCACTTCTTGTCTCTTCCCTTTCGGAGGCGAGACTCGCCTTCACAAACGACCGGGGCTCACCACACGCGTTGGTAGCTCCCGGTGACTCCTAGCCGTCTAGGAGACCTTCAACCTCCAAGAGTAAAAGCACCACGAAGAATCGCTTGGAGGATGAACTAGTGCTCAACAAGACGAAATGAATGCACTTAGCACTTTTCTTCTTCCTCTCCTCACCAAAGAGATCAACAACCAAATTAATTGGTGGGAGGAAGATGGGGGCTCTATTGAATGCTTAGAGATGGTTAGGAATGGCTTGAATGCTGCTATGAATGAGCTCAATAGAGATCCTGGCCGTTGGAGTGGAGTGGAGGCTTTAAATACTCTTTTTGAAAACTAGCCACATTACTCCGTTTTGTACAGGCCGGAGTGTCCGGATAAACAACCCGGAGACTCCGGGTTATCCGGAGACTCCGGACCAAATGTCCGGATACTCCGGACCCACTGAAACCAGAGGCAACCGAGGGGCTCAACCCGGAGACTCCGGACATAATGTCCGGATACTCCGGATTGAATCCGGAGACTCCGGGCTGGAAACCGGAGACTCCGGGTTACCCAGTTCGGTTTTAATTTGAAACTTTTCAAAACCAAATGAAGTAGTGCTAATTTGAGATGCAAGAAATGATGTTGAGCACATGCACATCCTAAATTCGATTTCTCGTCGTACCCCCTTAATAGTACGGCTATCCTTAAGACGCAAATAAATATAAGATTACAATTATGGTCTTGATGCCGTCTTTTTGAGTTTAAGTAGTCGTGGGGGTGTCCAATGTCTTTTCAAGCTCCACATAATCTCGATATCTGCAGTATTCTTGGATAAAACATTAGAACTCTTTAATTGTGTCATCATTAATCACCAAAACAATTTGAGGGGCCTAGATGCACTTTCAAACCCGTATAGGTTGTTGCACCCCTGTTGATGACACTGTGAACAAAGAAAATCAAATTAGGAGACAAAGAATAGATGTCAGAAAAAATCCTATGGTACTTGTACCTTGAAGCGCTTCCACTCCAGCTGGTTACCTCATTTGTCATCGTGTTGCCCTACTTCAGCAACGTAAGACAAGAAAACCCTACATACATTGGAGAGATGCCATTGAGGCAAAAAAGAACATAGTTAAATACATAAAGTGTTATGTTAGAGGAATGCACTTACTTATGCAAAACAGGCTTAATCGCATAGGCCACTGGTCTTTTCTCAAGCGAGTTAACAGTGTAGGCTTTGTTTTCACTCAGAGTGACTAAGAGTAGAATCCAATGGTTGCTTATTAAATGTATGCAGTGAAAGAAAATAAGTTTGTATACGGTTTAAGTGCGTGCAAATAATCAAAGGGTAAAGTTTATGAGTAATACTTCTCAAGGTACGGGAAGAAAATGAAGTCCTTTTTCGCCTCAGCCTTCAATGCCTGCTTCATGTAGTTGACAAGGAACTCCGATTGAAACCTAGTCATTGTCGCAGACACCATCTCAGGGTCGACGCACCCAACTGGGTGTCGACATGTCATGGCTCGTTGCCTCATTATTCTGCATTTCATGTCAATTGTTAAAAAACATAATACAAAATCCTATAAAAGTCATAAGCTCATGCTGTATGGTGCGACTCACAGTGTCCAGATCATATAGTAGAAATATCGATGGCCTGCATGTTGTACAAATAGAATAAATCCTCAAACTCATTGGGAATGTCCCATGCTCGTCGTGATGGAAATGTACCCCTCGATACCTCACTTAAAATCGACGTGACGCTTGGCCCCATTCGCCTTGTCAATGTACCATCTATGGAGCAAGCAAGCGCACATGCCTAGAGCATTCACTTCGTCTTCGTTGCTTGGGAAAGGGGCTTTCCATGTATGTAGCACTTAGAAGGGGCTCTGTGACCTCTATCAACTTTGCTTTCTAGTCAAAAAAAGTCTTCGAGGTCGGGACAAAGGGCCTTCTTGAAAGAAGGATTCTGCAAGGCGACTTGCGGTTCTTTGGTCTCCTCGTATGTGTTGAGATGATTTGATTCAGAAACGGATAGGATCCCAACAATCTCACATGGTTTTATTGGCGTATCGTATGCCAGCCAGTATTTATCATAGGGAATGACTATTTTGAGATTAACCTCAAATTCATAAATTTAAGATCACCGCCCTAAGATGCCATGTGTCACTTCTCCATCCATCTCTCCCCTTCCCTTTTCCCTACTCACTTCCCCCACCGCTTCTTCCCTCTCTAACACAAAAATTTAAAATTAGAACATTTAAACTTTGAAAATTTTAAATAAAAAATTTCAAACACAAAATTTAAATCAAAAATTTCAAATTAAGAAGTATCAACTCGGAAAGTTTCAAATTAGAAAGTTTTAACTCGAAAAATTTGAACTCTAAAAGTTTCAACTCATCGAACTTTCGATTCAAAATTTTCAATGAAAATACTTTTGGTTTGAAAAGTTTTGATTTAAAATTCAAGTGAAAAAATTTCAACCCAAAAAAATTCAAAACCAAAAAGTTTCAAATTTAAAACAATTAAATTAAAAAATTTCTAATTAGAAAGTTTCACCTCGAAAAAATTCAAATCGGTTTGACTTAAAAAAATTTCCTGTTGAAACTTTCTAATTTGAACTTTAATGATTTTAATTTTTTTTTAGTTCACGTCTGGCTTTTTAGGACGCGTGCGATGCATAGATAGAGATGGGCGGCTGGAGAAGTCTGCTCGTAGACGAAGGCTCGGAATGCACGCAGGGCAACTGGAGACGTCTGCTTTCCATGCGTCGTGCAGCTGGAGACAGAGCGCATATAGGATCTCATATACGGGCGACCGACCGTAAAGTAACATTTCCGTTTATCATATATCACGTGATCACACAAATTATTTCCTCCGGCGTAGATGCACATATATGTATGTGCTCGACGCTACATGCATGGCTGCATGCTCGTGCGTGTGCGTGTGCACGTGTTCTACACGTACTGGCCGGATCATCATCAACATGAGCTGGTAACTAGTAGGGGCTCTCCCCGACGACGTTGCCCGGCGGGTTGTAGCTGCAGATGATGAAGACGCCGCCGTTGTTGTCGCAGATGTCGCGCGCGCAGCCGATGGTGGTGGAGTCGCGCCACACCACCTGCGTGTAGTGCCCGCACGACTGCCCCTCCGGCGCCGAGCAGCTGTTGCTGCCGTGGTCGTAGTACTGCTTCTCCGACACCCACGAGTTGACGGCGTCCGCCGCTGTCCAGTCGGCGCCGGCGGAACCCCAGAAGAGGTTCTCCCCGTACTGCCCGCCCGAGTGCACGAGCTGGCAGTCGCCGCGGCGCTGGTCCGCGTACCCCTGCGCGTACGCCGCCACCGTGTCGTCCCACGACACCGGCCCGACGCCCACGTCCGCGCGCGCCGCGTTGTGCAGGTCCACGTAGTCCTGCGGCGAGTTCTGCGCCGCGCACGGCGTGGCGATGCCGGCCGCCACGGCGAACGCGAAAGCCAGCAAGCAGGCTAGCTTTGATGAGTACTCCATTGCTAAGCTTTACAAAAGATGAACAAGCTAGCTAGAGAGAGAGAGATGTGCTAGCTAGCTAGATTGCCATTGCGAGTTGTGGCGAGTGGGTATTTATACTGCCAACTCGACGACTTCTCCAAAGGTACATGTAAACTGACGAAGAAATGTTGATTAATTGATTACACTGGTCAATCAAGTGGAGCCTAATTTTGTCCAAGAGGGGCAATAATTCCAAGCACGCAATCGATGAGTAGGATTTGGATAAACTGAACTTTCTTTAAGGTTGGTTTGTTTTTTATTTGGATTATCTAAAAGCTGATATTCTGGATTATAGTCGTAGAAAAGCTAAAATCCAAAGAAATACATATGAATTGGATTGTGCATTCTAGTATATATGGGTGGACTGGATTACGAGAATCCATTCCTAAAATCAGGTTATTTATTTTTATTCAGTTTTTAGGATCAAAATCTAGAATAAAAGTAAAAATAAACAGCCCTTAGACCTGATGCCTGATGGTGGAGTAGCACTTGTAAAAAGGGTATAGGGCCTTCTGGAATGTTTAGCCAAGCTAGGGTTCTAGAATATTATTCGCTGAATCAGTAATCGTGGGAGTTTTCTGTACACCTGCGTGCATGTACGAAAGAATCCCTGTAATTTGGATACGTGGTGTGCGTGACCAACCAAAATTGATTACCGGATTATATATTTCCAAGTTGTTGAATGTGTATGCATGCCTCTCGGGAAACTCTGGGATAAACGTAGGATCGTTGTGGAAGCTAGGGCAACTTGCCGTGGCAGTTGTGGAGGTTGGTGCAGAAATAAAGTATTTTTTATAATTTTATGTGCAGACTTAAGTCATTCATGAGCTAATCTATATAGATTTTAATTGGGGTGATAATTTGTGAGGTATAGTTATCCTGTCCAATTTGGAGTTGCTTGATTTGATTTATGATATGGCATGGCCGCGGTGATTAACTAAAGTACATGTAATTAGCGATCGATCACTCTCAAAAGCTTCCCAAAGAGACAACATTATTCGCTACAATTAGGCCCTATTTGGGGAGCTGTGTTTCAGCTTTGGACCTAAAGCTCCTCCAAACAGCCCAGTTGTAAAGCAGCTGCACAGCTAAACCACAGCTGAAGCACCCCTAAAAGCCACAGCTGGTAGGGAGGTGCTTTTCAGCTGTGGCTTCGCTCGACCACCTCTTCCGCTCACTCCGCCTCCTTTCTCACCCCGTGGTTTCCTCACCCGGTCACCTCCTCGACTCCCTCCAACTCGGGCACCACCTCCCTGACTCTTTTCTCACTCGGGCCTACTCGGTTGGCCCCCAAAAGCTACAGCTACAGCAGCAGTTTACCAAACGATATATCAAGAAAAGCTACAGCCGCCAGCTACAGCTACTTTACAGCCCAACAAGTTAAAAGTAGTTTTTCAGCCCAGCTGCAGCCCTCCCAAACAAGCCCTAATCTAGATATCACGAGTATGATTGATTTTTCAAAAGGAGAAAAAGGAGGAGCACGAGCAAGAGCAGGAGGAGAAGATATCTCATATTATCATGCACGTGTTACAGAATATTAAATATAAGCATTTGTGGCGGTTTTTGGCTAAAACCGCCACTAGTAATATTATTAGTGGAGATTTTTCTTTAGAACTGCCACAAATAATGCATTATTTGTGGCGATTTTTCTTTAGAACTGCCACAAATAATATTATCGGTAGCAGTTTTTCTTTGGAACCGCAACAAATAACATTATCAGTGGCGGTTCAAAACCGCCATTGATAGTGGTTCAAAAAATTATCACTGATGATAATTACGAACCACCACTAATGTGTATTTTTCTAATAGAGTATACCGAGGCAAATATAACAAAAGACTAGAGATATAGAAAACAGCAGGTAACACATTGTACTTCAAAATATGCTTAAGCATTGTAAATTAACAATCGAACGAGCACATGAATGACTTACAGTTGGGCTTGCTGAAGAGTAGGAAGCTGTGCAGTGTAGACGCGGTCATGGAAGCAATCGACGACGAGGAAGAAGAAAAGCAGTCGTGTTGAAGCGCTACCCAGAAACCTTATTGCTGCCCCGTGTAGGTAAACTCTGTGGTAATGGCTTAGAGATACCGCTCACCCTCTTTCACGGTGCATGCCGAGGAGGAAGGCCGGCGAGGTTCAACAACTCAACACCATAGTACAGCTTATGCAGAGAGGAGCAGGAAAAATGGAGGAATTCGGTGTCTCTGGCCTGGATGCCTCCATGTATTTAAATATACGCGCGGTAGTTACTGATAACTGACAGCATAATGTCAATTAACTCACTAGATACTGACAGCGTTTACGACACTTACATTGAATTGAAATATATGTTTAAATCGCATTTAAACTGAATGAATGGAGAGATAATTGCAAGATTTAGCAAAACAAAAGGTGAATTCAAAGTGCCAGGAGACACACTACGACGTGGCGCGGTCGCTCGTTGCAAGTCACACGGATTTTCATGCGAAAATACGTGAATGCGCGCGCATGCATGTGTGTTTAGCCAGTATTCACCCTATGACATCCTCATGCCAAGTGTCACATTAATCAAGAGGTAACAAGGAACCCACCTTTTAAAAATTGCCTTTCCTCCACTTGGCGAGGCAATATGGTACTAAACCATGCATGCTTTGGAATTAAAGGAAATGGGCCACTCATAGGCCAATTTCTAACAATCCCTCACCAATTCCATAGCAAACAGTAGAAAAGATAACAAAGATCGTTGTACTAAAGTGTTGTTAATATACCAGTCTTTTGGTGTAAGTCCCGTACGGGTTGAACTTGCACTTAGATTAGCAAGGTTCATCCTCTCACAGCTGGTGAATGGACTAGCTTTTCATGATCAGACTTCACTTGAAAATCACAACTGATACTAGGCTGCCAATAAACACCTTGAATTCATAGCTTTTCATGATCAGACTTCACTTGAAAATCACAATAATACCTTTTTCTCTCATTTTGACACTAGAAGATATTAAGGCTTTAAGCCAACCTTCCATACAGTCGAGAGTACTTAGTCCATTAGGAGACATGTACAATTTAATAATATGCACTCTCTAGTTACAAAATCAACTTGTTTTTTCCATTACCTAATTCACAGGATCTTCGATCAAGAATGTATGGGTTACCATTGTGTTGTAACTCAAATGGGCATCATACTCATGTCCATAAACGCAATGGAAATCGTTTTCCTTGCGAGTTCTTTTGTAAAAGGATCTGCCAGATTTTTCTCATTACGAATATAATTCACAGCAATTACTCTGGAGTTTCTCAATTTTCTAACAGATTTGAGTCTACGCTTCACATGTCTGGAGGACTTCATGTTATCCTTAGTACTCATAACGTTAGTCAACACTGTTTGGTTATCGCAGTACATTAGGATCGACGATACTAGTTTCTCAACCAATGGCAAGTCCAACAGTATCTCTCTAAGCCATTCAGCCTCAACAGTGGTTGTATCAAGTGCTATGAGTTCAGCTTCCATGGTTGACCTCATTAATATGGTATGTTTACAAGACCTCAGTGAAACTGCAGCACTGCTAAGGTAAAAATATAACCACTTGTAGCTTTGATCTCATCCGCATCAGAGATCTACTTGGAATCACTATATCCTTCTAATACAGATGGATATCCATATAGTGAATTTTGTAAGATGTTGAGCGTCTCAAGTAGCGCAACACTCTTTCAAGTGCCTCCCAATAATCATCTCCCGAGTTAGATGTAAACCTGCTTAATTTGCTCACAGCAAATGAGATATCAGGTCTTGTGGCACCAACTAAATATATAAGTGATCCAATAATTTATGAATATCTCAATTGATCTTTCCCTAACCATTGATTTTTCTGAAGCTTAACACTTGGATCATATGGTGTTGGGGAAATTCTGTAATTCTCAAAGTCGAAAAGGTTCAATATTTTCTCAGTATAATAGGATTGGTGCAAAATGATCCCATCCTCATTCTTGATCAATTTAATATTCAGAATAATATCTGCCTCTCCCAAGTCTTTTATATTAAAGCATCGAGACAAGAAAGTTTTGACCTCATCAATTACAGCAGTGTTTGTCCCAAATATAAGTATGTCATCAACATACAAACACAAAATCACACCTTAACCCCCACCATAATGATAATACACACACTTATCTGCCTCATGAACAACAAAACCAGTAGATGTCAAAGTTTTATCAAACTTTTTGTGCCATTGCTTAGGTGTTTGCTTTAGGCTATACAAGGATTTTAATAATTTGCACACTTTATTTTCCTGTCTAGTAATCACATAACTATCTGGTTGCTCCATATAGATTTCTTCCTCCAACTCTCCATTAAGGAAAGCTATATTTACATCCATTTGAGTGACGTGTAGACCATGGAAAGCGGCTAATGCAATGAGCACTCTAATGGTAGTTAATCTAGCAACAGGAGAATAAGTATCAAAATAATCCTCTCCTTTTTTTCTAGGTATAACCCTTGGCCACAAGTCTTGCCTTGTACTTATCAACAGTACCATCAGGTCTTATTTTCTTTTTAAAAACCCACTTGCATCCAACAGGTTTGCACCCACTATGACGATCAGTGATCTCTCAAGTCCCATTAGCCATGATGGAATCCATCTCGCTACGGACCGACTCTTTCCAATACTCAGCATCAGGTAGTGCATAAGCCTGTGAAAAAGTTTTTGGCACATCGTCCACGAGGTATACAATAAAGTCATCGCCAAAGGTTTTCTCAACCCTTTGTCTCTTGCTCATACGAGGAGCCTCTGCGACTAAATTGTTATTCTCCTCAGTAATATCTTCTACTGGTAATGTATCACTCATTGCTTCAGAAATAGTGGTAGGTTCAACATTATTATTATTTTCAGTTTGAGTATTCTCAGTTCGTGAAGTACTATTTGTTGGTCTCATAGGATAAATATCCTCAAAGAATGAAGCATCTCTGGACTCCATTATTGTGTTAGCAATAATCTCAGGAGTTTCTGATTTTACTATTAAAAATCTATAGGCGTACTATTATGTGCATATCCTAGAAAAATGCAATCGACCGTTTTAGGTTCAAGCTTTCTCTTTTTATGCAATGGTATATTGACTTTTGCCAAACACCCCCATGTTCGCAGAAAATTGATATTGGGTTTTCTCCCCTTCCATCCCTCATACGGAGTAATCTCACACTTTTTAGTGATTACTCTATTTAGGACAAAAGTTGCTGTCAATATAGCTTCTCCCCACCACATTTTAGGCATACCGGCACTCTCTAACATGGCATTCACTAAGTCTGTAAGTGTTCGATTTTTTCCTCTCAGCTACCCCATTTGATTGGGGAGAATATGATGGTGTAACTTCATGGATTATACCATGCTCAGAACAGAACTAGGAGAATTCATGAGAGACATACTCTCCTCCACGATCAGACTTTAGTCTTTTAATTTTCTTTTCTAGTTGATTCTCAACCTTAGCCTTATAGATTTTGAAGTAGTTTAAAGCTTTATCCTTTGTTTTCAGCAAATACACATAACAATAACGTGTTGCATCATCTATAAAAGTTAGAAAGTATCTTTTGCCTCCTTTTGCCAACAATCCATTCATCTCACATAGGTCAGAATGGACAAGATATAATGGTGCCAAGTTCTTTTCTTCCTCTAATCCCTTAAAGGGTTTTCTAAGCTGTTTTGCTTGCACGCAAGATTGGCACTTTGATCCTTTGACAATATCACATTTTGGAATTAATTCTAATCTGGACATTCGAGCAATGATATCAAAACCAATATAACAAAATCGAGAATGCCAAATATTGGCATCACATTTATTCAAACCAATTGTAATATTCATATTATAACAAGACTCTACAGTACTTAGGCGGAACAAGCATCCGCTTTCATAGAATTTCCCAACAAAATTCCCAAACTTAGATAATACAACTTTATTTGACTCAAATACTAGCTTGTAACCATCCCTGCATAGGAGAGAACCACTAACGATGCTCTTTTTTATTGTTGGCGCATGCTGCATGTTCTTCACGTGGACAATCTTCCCTGAAGTAAGCCTCCGATTCACCGTGCCAACACCAAGAACAGAAGCATGCGACCGGTTCCCCATTAGGACGGAAGAAGCACCGGCTACCTGGTAGGAAGAAAACAAGGAAACATTAGAACACACGTGAACATTAGCACCAGTATCAACCCACCAATCAGTGGTTTGACATGCTAAAAAAATAACAGGAGAATTATCATACCCTCCTGAAGTCGAGGCCTCGCCTATGGTCACGTTGGCATTTTTCTTACCCTGTTCATTTGGCCTGTTTTTGCGATAGCGATAGTCTTTTACTATATGACTGTCTTTTCCGCACACGAAACGTGTGATATTCTTCATGTCTTTTTTCTCAATTTTTTTCTTTTTAAAGCTAGTTGTCTTGTTTGACTTTGAAGTTCTTGCCATATGATTTCTTCTCAACGGTATTGGCATTATTCTGATTAGTTATGCTTGGTGCTTTTTTTGCTCTTGTCTTTTCTTTCACATCAAGGGCTGCAATGAGATCCTCAACATAATTCTCTTCCCTCTTGTGCTTTAAGCTAGTGGCAAAATCCCGCCAAGATAAGGGGAGTTTGGCAACAATGCCCGCTGCCACAAACTTAGGAGGCAATGCACAACCCAAGTGCGCAATCTCGCTAACCAGTAGCTGGAAGTCATGTGCTTGTGCAACAATCAACTTAGCGTCATCCATGCTAAAATCGAAGAATTGCTCGCACACATACAACCAGCGATCGGCTTCAGCCTCTGCATACTTCTGATCAAGTGCATCCCACAACTCAATGGCAGATATGTAGTCCATATACACATCATAGAGCTGATCTACCAAAATAGTCAGAAGGCAGCCTAGTGCAGTGTTGTTCGCACTCTCAAACTGCATGTACTGGTTAACCGTAAATAGATACTACGGGTGGATCACCCACCACAGCTCCCATGACATGAGCCAAAACTTAGCCCTTGTCTGTCATTTACGGAAATTTGCACCAAAAAACCTCTCAGGTTTCATAGCATCTGAAGCACTAACCATTGCTGAATCACAAAAAATAGCATCAATAAGGTTTCTGAATTGTTGAAAACATGTACAATATTTATATTGCAGATTTTATACTGAGACAAATAAAACAAAAGACCAAAGATGCAGAAAACAGTAGGTAACACATTGTATTTTAAAATATGCTTAAGTATTGTAAATTAGCATAATCGGACGAGATGGCCCCTCGCCGAGTTAACAGTAACTAGCTAGCATGTGCCCAAAATTACGTACGCTCGTTTGGCATACGTTTCGATCATGCGCTGAAATGTCAGCAGGTTCGTAGACGTACGGTATATGTATGTACAACTTCCGCATATAGTCACCAACGACTTGGAAATTACTACACATAAGTCTTACGTTCTACGAACACAGCCGTAATCGGTGGAGGCCGTAGTGACCCCATACCTTTCGAGTCACAGTCTTGGCAGGCAATTAGCATGATCAAAACGTAGGTCCAAAGGTTGGAGAAGAAATTGCATACATACATCTTTAATTTTTACTCATCACGTACGAGCAAAAAGCAATATGTACGCTACGCACGTATTTGAATTCTCCTGCCTAAAGATGTGACATTTAAATTTCAAAAACTTTGCAAAGTTTGGTGTAACACAAGTACAAGCAAAATCTGACTCTTAGATTCTCGCACAGGACTAATTTACGAGCGCCCGCCATACAGGGACGCTCGCTGGGGCCATCCGATCCACACTCGAGCGATCACAGCCGTCCATAACGCGGCGAATGGACATCGGAGGCGTCCATGACGTCCGCGTCGCTCCTTCCCCGTTGGTCACCAATCCACTACCGCCGCGTCACCGACGAGACGCTGTGCACTCCCTTGTCCCTCCTCCTCGCCGGCCCGTGCCGCCATGTCTCCCTGTTCGCGAGCCACTGCACACGCTGTCGCATCTAAACTCTAACCCCTGCAGTAGCGTCGCACCAGTGCCGCTGCCGGTTTCCATGGGGTGAGTGACGTTTTTTTCACTGCTACAAAATAGCACACAGGTAACATTCAATTTATGACGATATTTTTTGGAATCGTCACAAATAGAATTATCAGTGACAGTTTAAAATTTAAAATGGTAGAAAAATTATTTATGACATTTTTTGTTTGAAACCGTCACAAATAAATCATTTTTTGTGACGATTTTTTTGTAGAACCGCCATAAATATTTTTGAAACTATTTATGGCGATTTTTAAGAGAAACCGCCACAAATAGTCCAATTATCTATGGCGATTTTTAGCTAAAGTCGCCACTAATAATTATGAGTATTTGTGACGGTTTTAGCCAAAAACTGTCACTAATAAAGGAGTATCTGTGGCGGTTTTTAAGAAAAACTGCAACAGATACAATGCAGCTCTCTGCCCTAGATCCGATGCAAGCGAGGGCAAGGATTGACCTCATCAGTCGCCTCAGTCGCATCACTGCCACTGCCTACTGAAGCATCTAGGCCTTTAAAATTGTTTGGTTTTGGTGATGAATGACAATCATGTTGTGGACTAATATTTCTCTTGAGTTTATGATGATAGGTTGGTTCACCTTGAGGCGTAAAGGTTCCTGATCTAGAAGAATCAAGAAAGGAAGATCAAACACTCCAAGTCAAGGTACAAGAGTAGCTAGATTATCTTTTTATGTTTTTACCGATCTGGAGTCAGAAGAAAAAGATCGGTTTAATAGATTAGATGCCGTACTATAAAGAGGGAGTAATGACTAGTAACTTGATATTATTAAATATCAAATTAGCTCAAATCTTTTTCAAATCATACTAGAAGCATCAAGTCATAGGTTGAAAAGTTTAATTCTTGTATTCTCCGTGTTTCCGGCACTACCGCAGTACAACTCGCGGTAGTACAGCAAAGCCACCCCCTCTTGCAAATTGCCCATTCTGTGGACGAGTAAACGAAAGAGCTAGCCATGCATACGTACACGTATGCATGACGAGCATGACATAAAACAATTAATAATTAATATAGGCATGCAAATCAATTCAAGCTTGTTAATTTGTTGCATAAGCTTGCTTAATTAAGTCTTTTAGTCAATTTACGAGTTTCTAGCTAGATGATTACAAGTCTCAAGAATCAGTCATGATATGGATAAGCTTGAGTGCTTGACACATGTGGGCGTGCATGTAAAGATTATGTAAGATACTGTGAACCTAAGCTGCAAACAATCGAAGCAACTCTTTCCAAAGCTTTGAATTTTTTCGAACTAAAGTCAGGTTGCACTAAAAGCAGACCAAACACGCACAAAAATGATGATGGAGAGGAGTTCATGGATGGAATAGAGCCGAGATGGCTAAAGATAGTTTCTCACACGTGCTAACATCCTCAAACCACAATAGGAATAAATCCAAAAACCCTCGAGAGAAATATCCATAAAATCACCCCTTTTTTCCCACCGAAACAGGGTAAACTCCCAATGACTTGAAAAAAAAAGTGTCTAGTCGGATAGATTCTAATATTCAGTTTCTTGGTTTCATTTAATGGAACTGGGGCATTCGATGCCCTTTTGATCTAAAAAAAAGATTCTGATATCCAAGAAATAGATCTATCACTTACACGTCCTTGACATCGAGCAAGATCAAAAAGGGAGAATGAAACACCAAAAACCAAGCAAAAAAAAAATCAACACTTGAGCATGTGAGAGGAAGAGTTGAACAAATTTAAAGATTAATTTCTATTTGGAAATGAATGTTTACGGTCACTCTCTTAGAATGACAAAGCCACTGGGGCATCACACACACAAGTGCGCACACACAAAATTTTGGGGGTGCCGGGCACCCCCTCTAGTTCCGTCTATGTACTCAACATTGCTTGTTGATATTCAGTGGGTGAAGAAACCGGGGTCCCCAATAACTTTTACTTTGTCGTAGGTTACGGGGAGTACAACGACGAGTTTTCCAAGCTTAATTATTGTCGGTTGTTGTCGATATTTTGGAATGTGGTATACCACTGGACTTTGGCTTTTACGCTGCTTCTTTTCATTATATTTTATTTGGCCAAAGACCCCTTTTATCGTAAGAGCAATATTCCCTTGTATAAATTCAATATATGTCAATGTTATGTTGTATAGATATAATGATAATATTATGAATGTGCGTATTAGATACTATTCATGGGATAAATACGGTATACATATAAGATCCGGTGGTATTCCATGTCAGAAAGTGGGTCTCGACAAAATCAGTCCTTGGATGCTATTTTGAATTTGTGCTTCACTATTCCGAAGAGCAGCAACTCCCTAGATCCTAAACCTTGGTATATGCTGGTCTGGGGTACAGCGTCACCTTGGCCGGCGAGTAGAAATCTATTGGACCGCGCTGCCGGTTTCATCGGAGAGTCAACAATTCATACATGGACCGGGCGACGACGAGGAAGAAATGTGGCCCAAAACCGCCCTGCATCCCGAAATAATCTATTTCAGGCCTACCCACCCTCCTCACCTTGCGGCCTTGGGCTCCCAACTCTCTCTCTCTCTCTCTCTCTCTCTCTCTCTCTCTCTCTCTCTCTCTCTCTCACACACACACACACACAGATACGCAAAAACAAGCAGAAGCTTATCAGCTTTTTGTAGAAAGAGGAAGCTTAGACAGCTTAGGCGAACGGATTTGTCTATGCAACGTTGACACGTTTTCATCTCCAAGTTAAAAATGGTCATGTTTCGAGCCTCTAATCATCAACATCATCTCCCTTATCCTACTATCCCTAGTATATATTATCCTCTCTCCTCACCCCATCACCTTCAACCCTAACAAGCTGGTGTTGTTGCCGCCGCGCGGCGAGACTCGCTGCCTGGACCTTTGCCGTCACCTCCTCTCCTCCTTTGATCCCACGCGTACACCGTGCCACCGCCTCTGACACTGGAGATTGAGCCAAAATCTTCTTAATTATCTATATGGATAAAGAGAGGGGAATACAACAGAGAGAAACATTCAGTGGTATCTAGTTAAGAACGACGGTACAAGAGACGGAAGTGAAACATACGAATTATGATGTTAATCAAAAGATCAAAGAATCCCGACTGAAATCCCTCCAAAAACATGCTACAAATATATAGAATTCCATAAGACGAATATATATTTCAACATCTCGTTTCTTTATTCTAGTACTTAATGTGATTGTATATGTATGTATGCTAAAGTTACATCTGCATAACCTATTTATAGGAAATTGATTCTTTGCCACCTTAAAGATTTTCTCTTTCGTGATTTGCCACTGTAAATATTGATATACAGGAATTGACACTCAATTTATAGAGGTAGCCAGGATTTGCTAATATCTCTTTATTTTCCCAAATTACATTTCTTTAAAACCAACAACCAGTGGTGACAGACAAATAAAAGGTTTAATTCCTCATTTGGTTGATAATGGATTGTCTATCTTGCAGTATGCCGATGATACCATTATTTTTATGGAACATGACATTGAACAAGCAAAAAATATGAAACTTTTGTTATGTGCTTTTGAGCAATTGTCTGGACTTAAAATAAACTTCCACAAAAGTGAAATCTTTTGTTTCGGTAATGCTAAGGAGTTTGAACTACAATACACTCATCTTTTTGGTTGTGAGGTCGGTAGTTTTCCTTTTAAGTATCTTGGAATACCAATTCATTATCGCAAATTGAGAAATATTGATTGGAAGGGGGTAGAAGATCGTTTTGAGAAGAGGTTGACTAGTTGGAAAGGAAAACATCTGTCAGTTGGAGGCAGATTAGTCCTCATCAATTCGGTGCTTAGCAGTTTACCCATGTTCATGTTATCTTTTTTTAGGATACCGCATGGGGTTCTTAAAAATTAGATTATTTCAGATCGCGTTTTTTCTGGCAGAATGATAATCATAAGAAAAAATATCGACTAGCTAAGTGGACTATTATGTGCAAACCTAAGGATCAGGGTGGTTTGGGCATTCAAGACCTTAATGTCAAAAATATCAGTTTACTTTGTAAATGGCTCTTCAAAATTTTGAATGAAGAGGGCGTTTGGCAACAAATTCTTTCTAGGAAGTATCTTGGAAATAAGACTCTTACTCAGGTACAAAAGAAGTCTGGGGACTCGCATTTTTGGTCGGGTCTAATGAAGGTAAAACATCACTTTTTCAGGTTTGGATCTTTTCAACTTCGTGAAGGATCCCAAATAAGGTTTTAGCAGGATACATGGCTTGGGAACAATCCACTTTGTATTCAATACCCCAGTTTATTTTATATTGTTCTGAAAAAACATGCCACGGTGGTGAAGTAATGAATTCTGCATATCCTAATATGTCTTTTCGTAGGGCTATTGTGGGACCGAATCTCCGAGCCATGCATAACCTTCTTACACGAATTATTGGAATACAATTGTCCGCTGAAAGGGATATTTTTCGATGGAATCTTCATCAAGATAGACAATTTTCTGTTCATTCGATTTATGCAGCTTTATCATATCAAAATTTCCCAGTTACAAATAGGCAGATATGGCGGATCAAAGTACCTTTAAAAGTTAAAATATTTCTATGGTACTTACGACGAGGAGTGATATTAACAAAAGATAATCTCAGAAAAAGAAATTGGGCTGGCAACAAAAATTGTTGTTTTTGTCACAATGATGAAACTATTCAACACCTCTTTTTTGAGTGTCCGATTGCTCGATTTACATGGCATGTTGTTCAAATGGCTTTTAATTTACCACCTCCCAATAGCATAACCCATATGTTTGGGAATTGGTTGTTGGGACTAGGAAAGAATACAAAGGATCAATGTTTCATTGGTGCTGCCGCCTTATGTTGGTCTATTTGGTTATATCGAAATGATGTTATCTTTGATAAAAAACAATTGACTAATTTGTTGCAGGTGATTTTTATGTGCATCCAATGGTTGCGATCGTGGTCAGTTTTACAGCGTCAGGAGGCTCGGGACATGATGTCAATAGCTTGCGACTGTCTACATACTGTGGCTAGAGACGTCTTTTTTGGACACGGCTGGCGATTTCAAAGAAGAATTTGTGCCACTTAAGATTTTTTATTACACATTTTTGTACTTATCGCAAAATTTTCTTCTTTCTTAAACTATTATGTTTTGCTTGACAGCTTTTTAGCTGAGAATCTGAACTTTGTATTAATTGTTTGGCTACGTGCATCTCAGTATGCAGAGGCCGGAAGTTTAATATATTCTTCCATTATCTAAAAAAAAACAACCAGTGGTGACATGTCGAGCCTGCCCCCAACCCAACCACACTAGACGTACGTGTTTCGCAAGCTTGGACTGGTTTGAGTCAGACCTAAACCCATCTTCCTCCAAAGGTGGGCCCCGCCGTCGCCCTCCCCTCATGACACGCCTCCTCCTCCCATGCCTCTCCCCTCGGCGCCGCCTCCCACCCCATCACCTCCCTAGCCGGCTTCCCGATTGAATTCCCCACTACCCAATCGCGTTGCAAACCCTATAAAATGGCGAGCTATTTGGGGTGGCGGCGGATCCCAACGGCCTTGTGAAGCCAGGCGAGGGCTTAGTGATGCCAGTACCATCAACGTCAAGCTGAGCCACCAAGCTCGGTCCAAGGCCGTCTTCTTTGTCTGTGTTGAAGTATTGAGTTGCATGCACCAGCCAGTTCACCTAAAAGCTCATGCAATTCAATATGGTATCAGAGCCAAGAGGTCTCGAGTTCAAGACTCGGTTGGTGCAATTAAAAAATAATAATTGCAGCCCACTTCTATTCCACGTCTTAGGCCTGAGGGAGCCTACACGTGAGGGGGAGTGTTGAAGTATAAGTGAATTGACCGTCTTTCCTCATCACTTAAGCTTTTGGGTGAACTGGCTGGTGCATGCAACTCAATAGTCTGCACCACACTCCTAGTCTAGGAGCATTACGGTCGCCGCCGCCTAGTTCAGGACGCCCTACAACTGTTAGACGAAACATCCGACTTGGCCACGGCCAACTAGGAGCACGCATACTATCGGATACTTCTGTGATATTGTCAAGCACGGCACGAACAACATGAGACGTAGCTATTGGAATAGTCCCACATTGGTTGTGGGGGGACTTGAGCATGGTTTATAAGGGTGAGAGAGCACCCCCTCATTAAGCTAGATTTTTGGGGGGAGATGGTCCAAGAGACCTTGGCCCGCTGCTCGGGTTGGGCCTAACTTGGGATCTGGACGTGCTAGGTGTGGCGGTCCGGCTATCAAGTGGTATCAGAGCCCAGGTGTGGCCCAGGGGCCCATGGGTGGCCCAGGTGGTTCCTAGATAATCTCGGCCCAATGTGTGAGGGGGAGATTGTTGGAATAGTCCCACATTGGTTGTGGGGAGGGCTTGAGCATGGTTTATAAGGGTGAGGGAGCACCCCCTCATTGAGCTAGTTTTTTGGGGGGAGATGGCCCAAGAGACCTTAGCCCGCTGCTCGGGTTGGACCTGATCTGGGATCTGGACACGCTAGGTGTGGCGGTCCGGCTATCAGTAGCTGTTACTGGAACCTATCGATGATCATGAAGAGACTCGGTGTTTGGCAGTCTAACTTTTAAATAGACTGGTTAGCTGTTCTAAATTGAGAAATATCTGAAATGTCCTGACTTAAACAACAACTTATTTGATGCCGATTTGAGACTTTTTCAAGTTCATATACTAAACTGACAATTTTTTAATTTTACTTAGGCTTAATTAAATTGATCATACAAACTACTTACTAGAAGCACTTAATTAATTATTGATGAATGATGGTCAGCCAGACAATCAAAAATACAACTTGTTTCTTGCCCATAAGTGATCGTATTGAAGGATGAATCAACAAAATCAAAATGTAAAAACTAATATAATATCTGCAAACAAAATAATCATGAGATCCATCCATCAACAAACATGATCTTCAAAAATACAAAGATAATCAAATATGCGCATGAGATTCTTCGGGAAAAAAAATCTGCACACAAGTAAATCTTAACAACAATCATCAGATCACATGATTACACAAGTGATGAATCCATGATTGCACAAGTAATTGATTTAAATTAGCAAAAAAGATTTTTTTTTTAAAAAAAATAGATTTATCGCCAGTGCCATCACTGGAACGTCACCTCCGGCTAGCAGGCCATCACCGTCGGGCGAAGAGAGCGCCGGAGGAGGCGGAGAATGGGGAGGAGGCAACACGTCAGAGGTAAACAGCCGAAGACGAATGATGGAGACGAAGGCCACCGTCGCCTCCTGGCAAGCAGCCATCACCCGGGCTGCCGCCTTGGCCTGGACGACCGTCACCTTTGCTTGGGTGGCTAGCATTCCCGCATGCCGCGCCATCTCCAACAAGATCTGCGAGAGGAAAGCAGGGAACGAGGGTGGCGGCGGTAGGGATTGGGGACGAGGATGGCATGGCAGCGTTTGTGAAGGAGGAGGACGCTTGCTGGGGGAAAGACGACGAGAAGGTGCAGATGGAGGAGACGGCACAAACGGAGGTCGATGTTGAGAGAGGACTCTGGCAGAGGCAGCGGGGACAAAGGAACGACACGTGTGGAGGCAGCACGGTGTCGAAAACCTAATCACCTCTGAGGAGAGAATTGTGTATGCAGGCAGCGGTGGAGGGGAGGAATGGGGATGGAGAGGAGAGAACTGCTACTTTTATACTTGGTAGATGGTGGATAATTTATTACGACTTTATTGGCAAAGACTCAAATCCCACCAGTAAAAGCCATGTAAGCTAAGTGAGGACAACTGATGGCCATTAGCTTCTCGTAGTTCATGGATACTTCCGGCTTCTCCAAAGTCGTATTTGGAAGCCAGTTTTTCGGGATAGCTTCTGGTTTTTCCCAGCGAAAAGCCAAAACCGAAAATGTCCCAAACAAGGCCTCATTAGGGATGGATGGGGCCGGAGCTAGTGGTTGGCACTGTTGGGCTACATCCCAACCAATGCTCCGGCAGTCATTCAGTGATTCAGGTTTTCTGCAATGAAGCTTGTCAAGAATAAGTTGAGAAATAGGATGGGTGATAGTCTTTTGGATAATTGTCTAATCACCTTCATTGAGTGAGATATGTTCTCCAAAATGGATGAAGATGATATAATCGAGACTTTCATGGCTATTAGAAGGCGTAAACCTGACAAGAAGAAGTAGTACGGTAATATTCTCTGAACTATTGCAAAACCTTATTATTATCTTCATATTATGTTTTTTGATACATTTTATATTTATATGTTGGCGTGTTATATATTTTTTAAGTTGGATCAACCTTGTCAAAAATCCTAGCTCCGCCACCGGATGGGGCTAGAGGCAATTTTGACATTTCACATGTGGATTTCGATAAAGTAAAATGCACAATACAAAGATGCCGGCAATTCCTAACTATTTCCACGAATTGAGTGGCAGTTTCTAAAGGGCAATCTTTAGAGCGTTAAATCACGAAGAGACGATGTTTAGGGTGGCAAATAATGGATTTCCCACTTTTATTGCATCCAAAACATAAATGCGACTCCCCCAAGTACCAAGAAAGAGATGCTTCAGGAGAGGAGCTAGGTGGTGATACGGATTCGATTCCTGCCCACCCGATCGAACAAAATCAGAAGGCAAAATCGGGGGATCGCCATATTGGTATAGCTACCTCCACACCAATGGGTTTTGAACCCGATCTCGCTCTCCCGAGCATCCAGCCCCCGTATCGCCATGAGTGATTTCCCAAAGCTTGGACGAATCCGATGGGATCCGTCGTCGCTTTGCAACCGAGTGGCAGCTCATTGCAAACTTCGGCCACATTCTTATCTGGACGTGGCCGCCTCTGCCGTGACATCGCCGATTCATCGCTGCTAGAAACTTAGGCCGCCCGTCTCATCGGTCTTCTAGAATAGGCTGTGCCCAAAGAATCCAAGTTGCTTGGACCCTCAATTTGTTCTACAGGCTGAGCCTTTGTTTGAGCTCGATCTCGCTATTCAAAAAATTTTGGACTGGTTTTTTCTACATCATGCTATAGAGATTTTTTTTAAAAAAAATAGTCAAATTTCTCGTTGACAACAACATCTTCTCCGACTCGGGCGAACGAACCCCCACACATACGTACACAGCTAGCCCAATCTTTCAATACCCCATTTCTTCGTGCTAGGAGATTTTCGTAATCTACAATATGTGTACGGTATACGTAATTTGTAGGGAGGTGTTTCTATTTTTTTAAGTTGTTAATTACTTGTATTGAGAGAATATATATATATATATATATATATATATATATATATATATATATATATATATATATATAGATATATATGTATGTATGTATGTATATAGCTGCGTGTAGAATAGGATATTCTACCCCCAGTCAGTTTACATAGTCCATCCAAACTATATATGCAGGCAGTTCAACCGACACGTGTTCACACTACTAGCATATGGGCAATATGGGCTATGTACGCACTAACAGCGTTAAAGTCCAATTAGACCCGACAGTTTACACGCCCAGGATTAGTGAAATGTAGTAATGGTATCATTATATTTGGAAATAAAAACTACCATACTGTGTTGGATATTGGTTTACAAGCTTGGTCGCGTTGCTTTCGATTTATTTCTTTATTATATACATTTCTCTCACCGGATTCATGTACAAACAAGTGGAGTCCAATCGGTGAAATTACTACTGTATGATAATAATTTCATATTATAGATGTAGTAATTCTTAGTTATAGATATAGTAATTTCTGTTATTAGTAGGAGAAATTACTATTTATTAGCGAAATTTATACCTTTCTATTTCTCTCGTCGTCAGTAAGCTACTAATAAAAATCATTTGCAAATCGGTGCTTTGAATAAAAAGTTATGACTAAAATAAAGAAATAATAGATTCATGTACAAACCAGTAATGGTCCAGTATCGATGCAATTAGTAAAATGAAGTCATGTGGTTAGTAAAGTTTATTAGTGTGATAGTAAATTTGCTCATCACGGCTTCCTAAATTAGTGAAATGTAGTAATGGTAATATTATACTAGAAGTGAGGTTCTTCACTGACAATGGTCTCAGCCCGTGGATCTGAACAGAGAATAGCAGAAAAAAAAGGAAGGTAATACTATACTACCCTCATAGCATGGAAGGCGGGATCCAGGGAGGACAAGGCGAATGGCCAAGATCCGGAGGAGAGACGGCAGGAGATCGAAGAGGGCGAGCGGAGTAGGCCGAGGTGGAAGACGCCGGTCGCTTGGAGTGTATCTGTGCGCTGGAGATCGTGATGGGGGAGAAAGTTTCTGGCGAGGGGCGTGCGGCACGCGAAGGGAGTAGCAAGCGAAGCTTTGGGCGTGAGCGGCGAAGCTTACCGCTGACAGCATGGACCCGGGGAGCGGAACGCAAAAGGCGAAAGACAGGATGGAGCGAGGGAGCCGAACACAAAACGCGAAAGGAGGGAGGCGTTTCTTGCATTGAGCGCGACGTGGCATAGGTCCGCTTTGAGGAAGTTTCCCAACTATAGTAAACGTAGCAGAAAAACTAAAAAACGGTATACCGTTGCCTCTGAAACTCATGAAACTTATGATTTTTTGCACTGAAACTCATGAAACTTAGCACTAAAAACTGATAAAATATGAAACTGATGAAATTAAACACTGAAACTCATGAAACCAGCACTGAAACTGATAAGTTTCATAAGTTTCATGGCTATACCGTTGCAACGGTATACCGTTCCCTAGTCACTATCTAAAGGTAGTATTTGGAAATAAAAACTATTGTACCGTGTTGGTTAGTTTCCTTGGTTTACGAGCTTGGTCATGTCGCTTCCGATTTCTTTCTTTATTATATATATTTTCTCTCTCCAAAAACCGTAGTCATTCAAAGCACTCAAGAGTCAAGACCACTAGGTACGCGCGGTGCACGCCGCGCGCGTGATCGGGAAACGAATTTGTGTTTTTTTTCCGGAGAAAAAACGGACTATGGAACAATTTTTCCCGGGAAAAACGACGCAAAACATTTATTCCCAAGCTCTGGAGACAAAACGGACAACAAAAATATTTTTTCCCAACAAAAAGGATAAATGATGGACGAAAAACGGATTTTATATTTTTTTTAGAGAAAACGGCAAACGAAAACATTTTTCCCATGCGCCGGAGAAAAAACGGATCACAGAAACATTTTTTTCGAGCAAAACGGAGAAAGTTTTTTTTTTAAGAGAAAACGGCCAACGAAAACATTTTTCCCGTGCTCCGGAGGAAAAACGGATCACAGAAACATTTTTTCCGAGCAAAACGGAGAAAGGAATTTTTTTTAATAGAAAACGGCCAACGAAAACATTTTTCTCATGCTCCGGAGGAAAAACGGACCACGAAAACATTTTTTACGGGCAAAACGGAGAAATGACCTGAATGTAAAGCACAGGGACCTATTTGTTATAATTTTGGACCTATCCGCTATTTTGAAAAATTAGAAAAGGGCTCGTTCGCTATTCGCATTTAATGGGGGCTCTCTCTGTAAAATACCAAACGAGGGACCTAAACGTGAACCGGGAAAATTTATTTTCCTCTCACAGAAAATCGCCCAAGGACCTACACGTAATTTTGAAGAAACGGAGGGTCTTTTCGCGAAATAGAGGAGAGAGAGGTTGGGGTGACGTGGGGGGGGGCTGGGAGGGCTGGAAATCTTCCACACAGTGTTGATACTAGATAGAGAGGGCGCGCTACACTGCGCCCGTACAGTACTTCGTGAGGGGAAAAAGTATGTCAAAATGTTGGGGTGAGGCGATGGTTAGTTTGGCTAGACGTACACTGTTTTAACAACAACATCATTGTTGTATCACCTCTATGGTTGATGATCACATTGGCATATTGACATTGGCATATTGCCAGAATGTAGAGTTTAAAAATTATAGGAGTACAAATATATCTTAAATGAAAGTATGAAAAAAAATAACATTTTATAGACCAATAAATGCCTTTGACATGAAAGCAAGACAGCAAGACATGAGATCTCTTCAGATTTCGATAAACAAATTACAACTCTATCGACCACAGGGCTAGAAATTAACAAACAAAAATTAGTGCTAAAAAGCCCTTGAGACGTAACCGGCCTGTACTTAAATAGGTGCATGAACAATTCATCTCCTATTTATTAGTCTTAAGCTCTTCCAAATGACAATATATGCAAGGTAGTTATCTTAGGCTTTTGTCTGATGACAAACTGCTAGCACAGTTCATTCGTCTCATATGTGCCTTTTTCTGTTCTGAAATGTCAATAAAACGGTAACGATAACATATAGAAAATGATGGAAAATTTTCTGTAATATTAGGGTTTCAGTTTCATGAGACAACAAAGATGCGTAAGACAATAGCAAGCTTTAAGTTTTGTTATACCTTCATGACTAAAGCAATCCCCAATAGCTGCAGGGAAGAAGATCAAGGAAAAAGATTACAATCGGTACGACAATGATGTCTAATTACAACAGGAGCTGAAATCTTAAACCAAGATAATTACACGAAAATGGCTATTGAATCAAACCAAGATAAATAAGGCAGTAATTAAGATGATATTAGCAGTGCTTTTTGGAAAGACCTTATGAGCAAAAAACATAGTGGTAGAAACTGTCATTGCACCATCGACACCAGAGGCAACCTGCCAATCAGTAAAAATCAATATGGAAAGCAACAAAATGATAAGCATATAGATATGAAACCAAAAAAAGTGTTTAAACAAAGAGGCCACAAATCTACACATGATGTGATCTCAAATTTGTCATGCCATAATACAGATGTATCCTTACTCAATGCAAGTCGTCAAAATTATGCCATGCCACCATTAATGTAGTGATAAATGATAGCACAAGGTCGAAGAAGGATGAAATCTAATGGGACTCAGAATTGATAGAGGTCAAGATTATGCCTTCATTGCCATAATTAAGAGCCTATATGTTGAGCATATTGGTAATACATGTGCCATCCAAAAACGTCGTCTACCCACCAAGGTAGATAAGGCTCCAAACTGAGTTAGCAAAGTGTAAGCACCTATAGGCCAATGTTACATAAGAAATAGTAAGCTTTGATGGAACATTAACAGCTAAACAACAATAATGCGTGGTTGTGACACTCATTATAATATGTGTTATCTCACGATCACTGTCTTGAAAGAGAAGGCAGTACCTTGCAATCCAAACAGGGGTCGTTTATCATGCTTTTCACCTTGGAGTTTGACAACTCTAGTAGATGAGATCTCGCATTTTGGGTAAATCAACTCTAGTAGATGAGATCTCACATGTATCTTCTAAAAGTTGTTTAGTCTGACACCTTGTTGTGTTGTTTTGCTGAGCAGTTCATATGCGAGGTGCCGTAATGAAGACTGGATACAGAATGTTAGTGTCAAGAGGCGAGACGAAGTCCAGAGTCCAAGCTCTAAGGAGCATAGGAAATGCAATTAGTTTAGGAAGAGCAAAGGATTATAAAGTATAGAGAGGAGAAAATTCCGTTCAGCTCTTCAAGAATGAAGTGTTTATACTTTGGGTTCAGAAGGAACATAATATTCCTAAGAGCCCATACAGATTTTAGGCTCAATATTTTTGATAAATGAACAGGTTCACACTATTACAGTAGAGAACAGATGTAGTAATCGATCAAACAGAATCAGTTCTAAGAAACCGAGTAAATTGCCTCGATATAGATCGGTTGTGCCCAAATGAGAGAATATAGAATACATTATGGTAGGGTACAGAATGGATCAAATAAACAAACTTCTAATAAATAAAACATAAAACATGCTCCTTAACAGGACAGTATGAACAAAGGCTCTATTCTGATAGACATAAAGATCCAACATATAATCTCATACAAACAAAATCAAATTTAAGATATTCAGCTGGGCTATTATAGACAATTACATTCTACTAATGAACATAAAAGTCACAAATTTGGAAAAGGAAGAACTTATCTGTATCTTCTAAAAGCTGTTTAGTCTGACACCTTGTTATGTTGTTTTATTGAGCAGTTCTTATGCGAGGTGCTGTAATGAAGACTGGACACAGAACAGTTTTTCTAAGTCATTTTGACAATATCAGCAGTGCCCGTATAAATGAAAGAATTAACTTATGCAAAATGCAGGGGGGATAATAAAATTAAGCTCAAGCTATATGCCCAAAGCATACGAATGAACCGCACCTTGAGGGAGCCAAAATTCTCCAGCATAGAATGTAACTTATAGTTTTGTAAATTGTAACTGAAAGCATAGAATGTAAATTGTAACTGAAAGCATAGAATGTAAAAGAAATAGGTAAGGTAAATACGGATAGATTCAATTGGAAGGAACTGTACAAAGCAAGAAGAAACAACACCACACAAACCAAGTTTCTGCTTAAAGCTACATAAATCCTCAATCCATTCAGTGGCCTGCTGAAATTCCTTCCTTCTTAATGATTTAGACTTTGATACACAAAGGAAAAAACATGAGGTAAGCAGTGAAAATTCTTCATAAGAAAGGGCAAGGCAGAAACCTTACTTGTAGCTATGCATGCCATTCATTAATTGAAAGACCACAAAGCAGCCATCTACCAGGGCCATTGATCACGCGCCACCACCGTGTGCGGGCTAACAAACACACCAGATAGGCATCAAATGATGTAGCTACACAAACCGAGAGCAATAGATGTCATCTAAATCAAGACAATGTATTAGAATCGACACCAAATCAATAAAGATACACAAACTGTATTATAATAATGAACTAAACGTTATAACGTAGGCGATAAAAAGGTATATGCAGGAACCAAAGCTAGGCTATTGCTTTCTATGCAGCTTACATAGTTGCACCTTAAACTATGTCAATCGAATCTAAATATACGATACACACATTGCACATCAAATCCTCATAGGAATTGCATGCTATGTGCGTGCGATCTGCAAGAAGAATCAATGTGATGGGCGAATACTGTATATTCTTGGAGTATTGCGATAGGCTGCTGATTATGATAAAAAGAACAACGATGGTAGCAAAAATGCCGGACCAGGCATACCCTTATCGTTCTGCATAAAGAAGCTATCTTTTTGTAAGCCGTAACGATGGCAGCAAGGGAATAGTCAATATGCTTAAAGTGTATACAGTTATCTAGTTAGATACTTCAAACTGACTTGTCTAACATACTTATAATTTTTAACCTAATTTATCTGGGAACAATCTCAAGGTATAGTCCACGCGTTTGTTTTACAGATAACAATAAGAAAGCAAAACTAATCAGCTAAACTAAATGGGTACTCACAAAAGATCACAGAACTACGATGGTCAAACTGACGGTTTCCTTGACGGCTCAACCACATCGGCCTAATTAGCAGAATTTCTATAACTGTTGGCATCGCTATTTCTTCTTCACAAAACACCAAACATAATTACCCTCATCATTCTTAAATTACAATAAACAACACCACACACAGAACCTTGTATTGTTCAGAACCTTGTATTGTTTGATTGGCTAAAAGGCTAACCATTCAAGTATATTACTGATTAGCAAGATAAGGATAGAATAAGAATGAGAGACATACCTAAACATAGAAAGAGTCCGTGGTGACAGATTGAGTAAGCACGATACAGACACAATCGGCGTGAATCGAAAAATCTTATGAAATCGGTCGGGGAACGATGGGTCGCCGACATGAAACAGACAAATAAGTATGAATCCAGAGCCAACAAAAGCGATAGAAGAGAGATCCAACACCGGTGAAGCACATAAGGCAAGGGCACCGCGCCGAACAAGGAACACAATAACAAACGAAAAAATTCGAACAAGGAACACGATAACAAAGGCAACCGGAGCCAGAGTGGGCGAGAGGGGAAGGCGAGGGTGCGCCTGGTAGCAGCAGCCGGCGACGAAGCAGGGGGCGAGCAGGCCAACGTGCTGGCGAGGGCGAGGGCGACGGAGCGATCGAGGAAAGGGGAGACAGGCAAAGCGCGCGAGGGATTGGGAGAGGATGAGCGGACAGCTAGGTTTTGTCCCGCACCGGGCATGCGGGGATCGCGCGGACGCTCGGATTGTCCCACCGTTGTGATCAGACGGACCGAAGTTCGCAAGGCGAGGGACAAATTCGACAAACTTGCGAGGGCTTTGACGCAAAGTTCGGGTTTAAGAGCCGCAATCGCTTAAGCTGGGGCTTCGGAGGGACCTCTGCGTGTTTCAGCGGGCCTGGAGGGTTTTTTTCAAAAGAAACGCACGTGGATGGGCTGGGAGGCCGGCAAATCTTTCACGCTTAATAGATAGTATATTCCATTCTTCAATCGACTCCACAAGCCTAGTCAGGTCAGCAATGTATAGATCGTTTTGGTTATGCATTTTCATCTTTCTTAATATCGCCATTACAAAAAAAATCCCCCAATTGGCCAAACATTTTACTTCCCCACGCAGTACAACCCATACAGTAATAAACGATTGTTTTTCTAGATGATTTGAATATAGTAATTTTTCAATTTGCTAAACATTTTACTTCCCCGGTACAACCCGTACAGTAATAAACGATTGTGTTTTCTAGATGATTTGAATATGTATTGTAGACGAGGACTTCCAGTAAGCCCCCAGAAAGGTGAAGAAGATCACTATAGATGGTAGTCAAAGTGCATTGGAGATTCATTTATATGAATCATAGCCGATTGCTACGATTTACCCTCCTTCAGAACTCACTGAACCTATTTCGCGCTGAATCAGTCAGGAAGGAAGAGAAAGTGTACGCAGAAGAGTGGTCCATCAGCCGACAAAGATTTCTCACCCGCAAGAATCATGAAAGAACTTGCTTCTTCTACGAAGTTAGTTGGGGTTGACAGGACGTTTGACCTCCTAGGCAACGAAACATTCAGCAAGCTCAGTGTGAGTGTTCTGGTATTAATTTCCTTTAGCAGTAAATTTATTATTGATGCATAGTAAATTTAACAATTTAGATTTTTTTTTGCCATTTTCAGTTCAGGAGCATTGAGAGCACATGTTATTGCTCTGGTGGTGCTTCTAATGCAAGAAGTGCTTCTTTTTTTCCTGAGTTCCCTAGGTTGCTATCATTGCTTGGTGACTCTTTGAAATCCATTAGTAAGTCAAAGCGGCAGGCAGCAAACGACATCGCTCTTAAGAAATTCGATGATGAATCATCTAGGGCGATCAAGCATATTAATAAAGCACAACAAAGGATTGAGACTGCCCAGACAAAGGTTGTTAATGCTTTACATGCTATCATAGATGTTACGAGCTAACTCGGCATGAGCTTTCTCGTAAGCACGGGTTCCCGGCCGGCAGCCGGGTCGCAAGCTACTCGACGATGAATTCGTCGAAACGGCTCCCACCTTGGGTACTTTGGCTGTTGTCGGAGCCACCGCCTGAGATTGGATTTGTTGGCAATCAAGCATGCCTTTTCTTCCTGTATTATTACCTTTTTATAATGAATATACGTACGCTGCTAAGTACCGTATCCGAGTCTCGGACGGCAAGGCTTAACCGAGACCAGGACGCACACACGCACACAACATAACAGAGTCCTCAGCCAACACGACATCGCAACTCACGCTGGCACTAATTGCCCAAACCATACATGCAACACACACACACCCAAACGAGTTAACAGCCTGCATGAGGCCGTTCATCATGGACTCTCCGGCCGTTACGCAATACTGGTT
Organism: Rhipidocladum racemiflorum; assembly: GCA_036346355.1. Classification (NCBI taxonomy): domain Eukaryota; kingdom Viridiplantae; phylum Streptophyta; class Magnoliopsida; order Poales; family Poaceae; genus Rhipidocladum; species Rhipidocladum racemiflorum. The sequence continues at coordinate 42,961,907 of CM070582.1, forward strand.
TGCCGTCTGCGCGTATAGACACGATCGAGTGTATCATTACTCCCGCCCTGAAAAACAAGCTTGTCCTCAAGCTTGCAATCGGGAAACGAGCGCCGAAGGACGATGGCGTCCATCCAAGTTGCTTCCTCAGCCGGTTCGCCGGTCCAATGTACAAGCAATTGCTGGTGCCCATTGATAAATCGTTGCGTGAGGATCTGATGGGGTTCCGGTTGGGGCGGATGCTCAGTCATTGGTGCTACATCCATAGGAAGATCGACCAGCTGGCTCGGAGGCTCCCCCTTGAACTCTTTTAATAAGGAAACGTGAAACACATTGTGAAGCCGCGCCGTCTGCGGAAGGTGAAGTCTATAAACAACGGCACCAATCCGTGCCACCACTTGATAAGGTCCAAAGAACCGAGGTCCCAACTTCATGTGAGCATTTGTCCGCAGTGTCCTCTGTCTATGCTTTTGAAGTTTGAGCCAGACCCAATCGCCGACTTGAAATTCTACCTCCCTGTGCTTGCCATCATACTGTTGTTTCATGCGATTTTGTGCTTGGAGGAGATGTTCTTTTGCCTGGGCCAAGAGGGCATCTCTATCCAGCAAGGCGCACTCGACCTGGTCGATGGAAGTTGACCCTTGTTGATACGGTGTGAGAGGTGGAGGTGGCCGCCCGTATACTAGTTCAAAGGGTGTCATCCGAAGTGCCGAATGGAACAAAGTATTATAGCAAAACTCTGCCCATGGCACCCATGGAGCCCAAGTAGTCGGATTTGTTCCCGTAAGGCACCTGAGGTACATTTCGATAGTCCTATTGACAACTTCCGTTTGACCATCGGTCTGGGGATGGTATGCTGTGGAGAGGAGCAATGTTGTCCCACTTCGCTTGAGTAAATCTTGCCAAAAGGCGCTGAGGAAGACTGGATCTCGATCTGAGATAATGGATTCCGGGATTCCATGTAAACGAACCACTTGATCAAAGAAGAGGCTGGCTACCTTGGGTGCTGTCGCTGGCCTACCAAAAGGGATGAAGTGGGCGTATTTGGACAGACGATCCACCACGACTAATAGGTTTGTCATGCCGTGGGATTTTGGTAAGTCTGTAATGAAATCCATGGATATATCTGCCCATATCTGTTGCGGCACCGGGAGAGGTTGAAGTAGGCCTGCTGGCAACATGGTACTTGACTTGTTTTGCTGGCATGTCCCACAGCGCCCAACATACTCTTCCACCGTATGGCGTTGTTTGTCCCAAAAGAAATCCTTTTGCAAGCGAAATAAAGTTTTCTGGACCCCTTCATGAGTGAGGTCATGGACCGATGCGATAATCTGAGGCACCAAGGAGGACGAAGTGGGAATCAGTAGGCGACCATTGCGATAGGCTAAGCCATTCTTCACCGTCCAGGATGCTCCTTTGGCCTACGGCTCCTGGCATGCTCTGGCGTTCTCTACTCGGCTGCGTGCTACCAGGCGCTGCACTTCCGGATCACAGCGCAGCACGTCGTGCCATTGTGCACGCGTTACCTCCTGAAGGTGGGAAATGGCTGTGCACTGTGGTTCCCCATGCATCGTGCGGGAGAGAGCGTCGGCTGCGTTATTGGAACGTCCCGGTTTTATACATCACCTGAAAATCAAAGCCCATTAATTTGCTAAGCCAATGCTGTTGGGGAGGCGTTACCAAGGCTTGCTCAAGGAGGAATTTGAGGCTTCCATGGTCCGTGTAGACAACGAAAGGATGCCCCCATAGGTATGGTCGCCAATGCCGCACCGCTTTGGATAACCCAATAAGCTCCCGCTCATATGCTGCCAACTTCATGTGCCGCTCTGCCAACTTACGACTGAAATATGCAATGGGATGGCTGTGTTGCTGTAATACTGCCCCAATGCCCGTTCCTGAAGCGTCGCACTCCACCACGAATGGGGCTGTGAAATCTGGCATTTGTAGTACTGGGGCCGTCACCAGCACTTCCTTGATATGTTGGAAGGCTCTCTCCGCTCTTTCTGTCCAGTCAAAACTATTGCGGCGAAGCAAGACGGTGAGGGGCTCTGCGATGGTAGCATAGTTTTGGACAAATCGCCGATAATAACCCGTGAGGCCTAGGAATCCCCTCAATGTCGATACAGATGCAGGCCGAGGCCATTGAGTCACTGCCTGAAGCTTCTCCGGGTCCGCCGAGACACCGTTGTGAGATATGATATGCCCCAGATACCCCACTCGTTCCTGGGCGAAGGCGCACTTCGACCGTTTAAGGTAGAGGCGATGGCTGCGTAGGCGTTCCAGCACCAAGCATAGGTGTTGATGGTGTTCCTCCTCCGTCTAGCTATACACCAGGATGTCATCGAAGAAGACGAGAGTGAATTTGCGTAAGAAATCCTGCAAAACTTCATTCGTAAGTGCTTGAAAGGTTGACGGTGCATTGGATAGTCCAAAGGGCATCACGAGGAATTCGTAGTGCCCATGGTGTGTGCGGAAGGCAGTTTTCTCAATGTCGTCGGGCCACATGCGGACTTGATGATATCCAGAATGTAGGTCTAGTTTGGTGAAATACCGTGCACCCCTCAACTCATCCAAGAGCTCTTCAACCACCGGAATGGGAAATTTGTCTTTGACTGTCTGTGTATTGAGCTGGCGGTAGTCTACACAGAAACGCCATGTGCCGTCCGCCTTCTTGACCAACAAGACCGGTGAAGAAAAAGGGGAATGACTAGGTCGTATGACCCCTTGTTTCATCATGGCTTCACATTGACGTTCAATCTCATCTTTCTGTCGGTATGGATATCGATAGGGCCGCACCACCACGGGATCTGAACCTTTCGCCAATGTGATGCGGTGGTCGCACCGTCGTGGTGGAGGCAGGCCTTGAGGTTCAGCAAACACATCTTCATAAGTGTCCAGGAGTACCTGTACTGCTCTGGCGCCTTCTACTGTCAGCTGCATTACGGTGGGTTTCGGCGAGCGCTGCATGCCTTGTAGACGCACTCCAAACCCCTCCTGCTTAAACTCCATAGTCAAGGCCTCAAAGTTCCATTGTATATCCCCAAGGGTCCGAAGCCACTGCACCCCTAGGATAATATCAAATGTGATAATCGGAATGATGATGAATGGAGCCGTAAATGTTCGTCCTTGAATGTTGAAGTCAGTCTGGATCGTGCCAAGGCAAGGTAGATGTGCTCCCCCGGCCACACGAACTTGCTGCTGCATGCCCTCCTTCGGCTTCCGCTCACTCTGCCTTGCTACGTAGGAACTCACGAAATTGTGGGTACTCCCACTATCGATGAGTCCTAGCCAGCGTTTACCCTCCATCTGTATTTCCACCTGCATAGTGTTGCCGTATTTTGGTCCCAAGGCTGCAATCATGGATAGTGAAATGTCTGCCTCTGGCTCCTCGTCGTGAACGTTTTCCTCCTCATCTTCTTCTGCCACCTCTAGATGGAACAAGCGCTTGCATCGATGCCCTCTGGTATAAACTTCATCGCAGTTATAGCAAAGACCCTTTGCGCGCCTTTCAGCCAGCTGGTCGGCCGTTAGTCGCAGTCGACCCGAGGCCGATGCTGTGCTACTCTGTACGCTGGTCGCCTGAGCTTCCCTTCGGTCTTGGCCCAGGCCGGCTCCAGTAGGGGTGGTATTGCCGCTATGTGATGCTGTCGGGACTCCAAACACTCTGCTGTTGTGGTATATAATTCTCGTATCCCCCGTGTTTGTCAACACATGTTTGCTGGGAGCCAAACTAGTCGTCGAGCCGCAGAAAGAGGAACCAGTCGCAGAGCTGCGGAAAGACGGCACTCGTCCTTGGTCGCTGTTGGTCATCCCATGGATCGCCTCGGCAATCCATGCGGCCTTCCGCGTCTCCGCTTCTCTGGCGACGCCGATTGCCTCAGCTAAATCTCGGGGTCTCTCTCGACGGACGTCCGCACCGAGTGCCACCGACAGCCCGGCCATGAAGGTTTCAATCTGGTCTGCCTTCTTCATCCTTGGTGCACGAGCTAGTAGCCGTTGAAATTCTCGTGCATACTCATCCACCCTACTAGTTCCCTGTTTGAGGTTGACGAGATCCCCCAATGGTCCCACACTCGAGTGCCGAGTAAAATGCTGAATGAACGCCTCGGAAAAATCCTCCCAGGCGATCCACAACTCTTCCTGTTGCCAATTGTCCAAGACTTCTTGCGCCTCCCCAGATAGATGGAGACCGGCGATCTCCACGTAATCCTCCTCAGGGATGCGGTGGACTCGGAAGAAACGTTCGCATCGGCGTAGCCATCCGAGCGGGTCTTCTTGGCCGTTGTACTCTGGCAAGTCGAATCGTGGCGAACGAGGTGTCTACCGACGTTCTTCCTCTTCCCGGCCAAACACACGCCGTCTTCCGTAGGGCTGTTCATCACGTCCGCGGCCAGAACGTGCATGGGCTGAAGCGGTGCCCCCCTGTGGTTGCGGTTTCCTTCCCACGTGACCGTTTCCCTCCATGAGACTTGCCCCAAGCGTTGAGTCCTGTCCGGCACTGTTAGCAGTTGGTTCGGTTTCTCCGGCCGGGCTCTTTGCTTTCAGGATCTGCATCATCTCCGCCATCATCGTCTTCATCTCCTTCATCTCTGTTTCGAGAACTGAGATCCGATCCTCTGATGAACTCGCCATGGTTCCAGAACCGTTTTGCTCTGATACCAAATTGTTACGAGCTAACTCGGCATGAGCTTTCTCGTAAGCACGGGTTCCCGGCCGGCGGCCGGGTCGCAAGCTACTCGACGATGAATTCGTCAAAACGGCTCGCACCTTGGGTACTTTGGCTGTTGTCGGAGCCACCGCCTGAGATTGGATTTGTTGGCAATCAAGCATGCCTTTTCTTCCTGTATTATTACCCTTTTATAATGAATATACGTACGCTGCTAAGTACCGTATCCGAGTCTCGGACGGCAAGGCTTAACCAAGACTAGGACGCACACACGCACACGACATAACAGAGTCCTCAACCAACACGACGTCGCAACTCACGCTGGCACTAATTGCCCAAACCATACATGCAACGCACACACACCCAAACGAGTTAACAGCCTGCATGAGGCCGTTCATCATGGACTCTCCGGCCGTTACGCAATACCGGTTTGCCGTCTGTGCGTATAGACACGATCGAGTGTATCAATAGATCCCGTGGAAGAACCTTCGAGAGGAAGGCGCCAAAACATAAAAAGAAAGTTCTCCTATTGTGGATTATGGGCAGCAATCAGCAGAGATTCCTTCGCCGCATATACCCATCGAGCCGCAGCCACGACAGAGTGATGACATCATTTACATCCCAGCATCGACAATATTCCCTAAATGTCAAGGTGTCAACGAGGATGCAAACCAATCAGGTACCATTTGCAGTTTTTGTGTGTATATCTTGAATCAGCATGAAGTAATTGCTTTGTGTGAATGAATGTTTAATCTATGTAAACAGTCGATGAGGGAGTGGATGACACTTCAGTCAAGATTGATAGTATTATCGTTGAGATTGAACAAGATGCCATTCTAGGGCTGCATTTTGATGTTGATGCAGAGGACACGACTTCGCTGTTGCCCAGAACTACTAACCCACAGGTTTTATCCACAGTAAATATCGTATGTAGATAGTAAATTTTATTCATATACATAGTGATTTCATATTACTAAATTTTGATTCAGGAATCACCAAAACTGTCTGATAAGGATGACCCAGTAAAGCTTCAACTCGGCACTGATGCATAGCATGTAATCGAGCATCACATGGTAGTGTTGTATATTGATGTGTGTTATTTATCTGTATACATCACATGTAAATTTTTTCTCTATTTTAGGTATAGATAGTAATTTCAGTTTGGTAATTTTTTTATACAGGAACCATTAAACCAGACAGCAAAGGATGAGGGTACACATGAGGCATTCAAATATCAATAGTTGGTCTTTCATATTGTTGTATGTCATTTTTTATAGGTTAACCTAATGGTAAATATGAATCATGTTAACCGAAGGATGTACAAACTAAGGGAGTTAGTTAGCCAAAAACTTTGACGAAACATGATGTTCAAACGGGAGCCACGGCAATTATCGGAAAGAGACTGACAAGAGTGCCTTGCCGGTTTGTTTCACCATTCAAGTGCCACACTCTGCCAATAGTTCCTATTGACGCCACCAGCAAGGTGTTGGATATCATTTTTACGGACGAAACTGTAAAGAAGTCAGTTGTTATTTTCTGATTTTTTAATCAATGTTATGCATGAATTTTATTTGTGCAAAGTATAATTTGCATTGTTTGTGTTTATAACCTTTGGGATTGCAGTGAGATCTTTGTCATGTCAGTAGACTATCACTACATTGTAAATGGTGATGACCTACGAAAATCATTCGCAGACGAATAAACCATAGGAGACATGTTTGTGGGTTTTTTTTTCATTGACTACATTATTAACGATGATGTCGTGCTTAGGCCGGGCAGCGTTGGATACATGATTTACCTCCTGTGGAGTCTGTCGGTATGTAAATATTTTAGCTGTGAACTCATTATTTTAACAATCTGCATAGTAATTTGTAATGTTTGTAGTTTGTTTTCAATATATATGTTTGTATTTTACCCAGAGGCTTATGAATGTTGAAGAATATATGAAAAACAATTAGTACAATAGCGATCTCACAGTTAATTTGCTTAGACAACATAGCGCTGAAACAAATATTATAGGAGTAAAATTGGTGAGTTGTTAAAGAACCCAAAAATATGCACTGATTATTCTTTTTTTATTGCGTAAAAATGGTTCATATGAGAATTGATGTGCTGGACTCCCACAACTACAAGCAAAAGTGCACTGATCTTAAGAATCATCATACCGATGTATTGTAGTCGTTACTATAACAAAGCACTATAGCAAATAGATTTGGACAATCTAACCATTCATTTGCTGATCGAACGATCCACGTTGATAGAAACTGTTTAACATGCAGTTGCTTGGGACTGCAGGGACTGCATGTGATCCTGCCCCCTCATTGGTATCCTTACAATTTTCCGGCCCCTACGAAAAAAAGTTGGAAAAGCCATTTCCAAGACACTTACATGTGCCCCGAGACGTTCCATTGAGTCACCGACTGTGGGGCCGAGTCATCTTGGACCCACCTGCAGCCTCACATCCGCCAACCACGGCACTCTCCCTGCCCGGCGTCCCCCTCATGCTCGCCTCGCCGGCATCGAGCACCGTAACTCCAGATCCCCAGTTCGCTACACGGTGACACGCACGGCGGCCGGCGACCTCCTCCGCCATGGATGGCCTCCGCAAGGGCGAGAACGAGTCGAATCGGCGGTCGCTGGGGCCGGGGCCGGAGGAGGAGCAGAGGGACTCCGGGTCCTTCCCCGCCACCATCCTCCTGTTCGCCCTCATCGGCGCCGCCGCCACCACCGCCGCCGTACGTCTACTACCCAGCCATAACCCGCATCTCCCCTCCCCCTGCCGCGGATTTCTCGAACCCTAATTCGAGTTGCGGCGGCTGTGAGGCCATCTGATGTGTAAATTTCGCAGTGCTAGCTGCTTCTAGTGTAGCCTTGTAGGGTCTGGGTTGCTGCTGCTTCGGTGGAGTGTAGCTGGGCTGAGCCAATCTCACCGAAATGATCATTCACTTGAACTTTTGCTCTTTTTGTGTTGTGGTGGATGCATTTGGGTGTTACATATGTAACTAATAATTCATTTGTCTGGCAATTTGCAGGTTGGTCAGGTTCGCCGGACATTTAGCTGGTTCTACACGCAGGTATATCGAAATGCACACCCTATGATTCTAAAATAGCTATCATTTTATACATGGTTTTTGTAAGCAGCATTGCGTTTGTGGCAAATTCGGAGTGAATGCTAAAACTGTTTCCTTTGATTGAAGCTTAGTAGGTCGGAACCGTACGTCTACTGGGAAGACATACCTCGTGGGCCGAATCGGTGCGGTGAAGCCTGGGGTCGGTATTACCAGAGGATGCGCGAGAAGAGCGAGGATCAAAGGGAGAGAGTGGTGAGCACCCTGCTTGCACGTAGGATACTAGGAATGTATTTATGGATTTTTTTTTCATTTGAACAGTCATGTTATGATTTAACCATACACACGAAAAGTGTATAATGTCAATGCCCCAATTCTTGTTCTTGATCTTTCAAGATTAACTGCCATACAAACATCAATTGCTTTAGATATTAATAAACTGCTGTTAGGGACCAGCTGGAGCATTTCCTCCATCAAGTTGTTCCTAAATAAATTATTGATCTTAGGAAAATATTGGTGAAGCAATTTCACGATGTACTTGAGTATAGAGCCATGGTCTCACTTTCACTGTGTTAGTTACTCATTGTCTTTTTGTAACTGTGTGTTGGTATGTTTAGCCAACCATCAACTAACATTAGTACTTTCTGTAGGAACGCATCAGGCACATGCAAGATATGTTCAAGAAGGAGAGAAGTAAATGTCGGGATTATCGGACTTCGGATGGCCATAATCCAAGCTACTATCAGCATAGTCGAAGAGATGACTGGTATTGGGATGCAGAAGCATTTAATGCTAATCAAAGAACAAATTTCAGATCGATGCCGAGGGAAGCTATGAGTTACACTCTGCCACATCACTATTCTGTCTTGGGCCTAGATAGGTATATACTATAATCATTTGTATCGACTTACACTACTCATCGTATACTTGTCAGCTGTATATGATGATAATCAAGCTTGTTAGCAACCACTAGACTGATTGGTCATTTTACCCATCTGCCGTGATCTGTACAATTCAAGCATGTTTTTGGGGACATTTTGAACATAGGTTGCATGTAGATGTGGAATGATGTTCTTTTTAAAAAAAGAAAAGATCAACCTTGTATCTCATGCTTAACATGGCTAAAAACATTTTCTTTTTTCCTTAGGTATAATTTACCAGCTTTTCTGAGTTTTTCCCATACTGATTTTGCCTTTTTCTTTATTCTTAAATGTTTGCTGCACATTTTGGATACCTTTATGTTGCCTGGGAATTGATGTTGGCATACACTCACTATACAGAGTTACAGACATCTGATATCTTAATAATTTGCCCATAACTAAGCTTCCTCTACCTTTGATTGCATAGGTCAAGATCAGAGCCATTTTCAGATGCTGAGATTAAGGTGTGGCTTCTTCTACCTGGTCATTTTGTGACTTGTAAAATTGACAACTGAAAGATTGCCACTGTGTGCTGATATATATTATCTTCTGTAGCACTTACTGTCCAGTCTTGTGTTAGGACAGATCAAGACAAGAAAGTAACTAAGATATTCATCGTTCTTAATAATTTTTACAGAACTTTCCTTATGTATTCGTTACAACTCTAAGGTGGTAGATATGCGCTGGAGGAGGGAGGGGAGATATTGCACTAAGGCTCCATTTGTTTCAGCTTCTGGATTATGGATTATGGGAAAAGCTGCTTCTGGTTGTGGGAGAATCGGGCCGGGTTAGCTGCGACTTCTAGGTTCTAATCTTGGCCGGCGAGAATCAGCGAGAATCAGGTTCCAGCCGGATTATGATTTTATGTTGAGGGCAACTTTTGATTGTGGGAGAAGCTATCCAGAATTCTTCGGTTCGGCAAACAATCCGCATTTTTTAAGCAAAAGCTGAAACGAAGGGGGCCTAAATATCTTTTGGAAGTTTAAAAAGTGGCATTTGCTTAAAAGGATCCTCGTATTTGCATCGGAGGTCACTGGATTAGTATAATAATCATCTACTGCTTACCCAGGATAACCACACCAGATAAATGAGGCATGGCTGCACAAGAAGACATTTTCCTGTTAAAGTTATAACTTATCCCGTGCTGTGCACGACTCTGAAATTTCAGTGTTCAATAGTAGACTGGAAATCAGGCTGATGTGTGTTTTATTACATTGTTTTCTTACCTGTAAAATGTGGAAAGCTTTCAGGGATCCATCTCTCTGTCTTTCTTACTTCCTTTATGATGTTCATTCTAGAATGCTTTTAGAAGAAAAGCAATGGAGTACCATCCAGACCAAAACCAAAATAACAAAGGTAAATGCAGGTCCTTTTTCCTCTCTCCATGTACATAATGCTAACATATGTCCACTGTATATGTGATCATAATTTGTACCTTTTGTTTGTGGCAGAGGTTGCTGAGGCAAAATTTAAAGAGGTCATGGATTCTTACGAAGCAATAAAATTAGAAAGGCAAAATGGAAGTTGCTGAACGCGCTCAGGGTGGGGGCTGTGTATATACGGCATTTCACACAAGACAAAATATGTCTTAAACACTCTTGTTCTTATGCTTCCTTTTTCAATTTAATATGTAGCATCAAATGGGTCATTTGTTGTGGGCTCTGATGGATGTCAAGACGCCTAGCTGGCCATTAATACTGGTTTCAGACAAGCTGATGTAGGCCGTGTTGTTATCCTTGATAAAAACCTTGTAGAAAAGTTTGCTCTGACTGGCAGGAGACATAATTTCAGCGTGATGCACTTACACAATGAGCAAATTTGTTGACCTTTCTCGAATCAATAGATTGTTCATTGTTACAGTGAGAATCCATAGGTCAATCTGTTGCACTCGTTGTTGCTTAGCAAACCTTTTGTCTGGACTTCCATGATGCTTTTGAGTGGCATATCAGTCCTTCAAAATTGATGGGCGTTTAAATGAGTTTAGAGGAATGATTTCTGCATTCCCCTGCACTGCAATTTATGTGATTCCAGCTACTGGAGATCTGACTTCTTAAAGAAAGGATTTCAGAGCTCTTAAAGGAGTAAATCCAGTATAAGAAAACAGAGCCGAATAAGAGTAACATCAGGCCATCTTTCGGTGCTTTCCCCAGGTACATTAGACAACATGCGTGGCTTCTGTTTTCTGTGTACTCTAGTGCAGCAGAAGGGGTATGTCAGGTGAGCAAACATGATACTGATGCAGGGATTTAGGTGAACCAAGGATCCAAAGAACAAAGCAATCGTTTAAACAGAATTCAGATTGTAAAATTCTTCAGAGCATTGGACCTGAAGCACCACAGAACAGCCAAGCTACCGTTGGTGTAGGGCATGAAATGCGTTTCTTGTCATTGTGACTAATGTGAGTACCATCTAAAAGGGAACTTTCTGCTGTGGCCTACTGCCTTTCTACCTGGCTGAATCCAGTCATGCTTGCTGGATGAAAAGATTGGCGGGAACAGATTTACGCATTTAGATCATCCACGGGAACGGAATTGATGTCCGTCTTCCAGGACCGGTCGAACTGGTCCCTCCCTGATTCAATTTGCAGGTGAACGCAACCGAACAGCAAACACACTGATGGTTTACAATCCAAGCCATTCTTCTTCTGAAAATTTTATTGTCGGACACTTGGATGCGAACCAAACTTTGTGACCTCTCGTACGACAACGAGCGGTCTTAACAAGCTCAGCTATGGATCCATGAACCCATTGCAGATCCGACATGGCTTCTCCCGGCGCCAGCCTAGTACAATCAATCCTCACGAGATGCCGTCCATCCATCCCAAACAAGTGAGAAGGGGAGAAGGAAACAAAACAAGACTAAAGGGTTCAATGGATCTGGATCACTGAATGATCGATCACTCTGTATCCACGGATCGATCACGAGTGCATCTTGTGCAAGTACATGTATCAAAATTTCAAAATGCTATTCATGGATGTCAGGTTCTAGAGAATGGATGTTCTTGCGCCATGCATTTTGCAAAGGCAAAAACTACTACAGTCTACAGGTCACACTTGTAGATGTTGCAGACTTGCGGTGTAGAACCAGTCTGTATGTAGCTTGGTATACATACACCTGACAAAGGATTCTTTTGTCTCCATATTTGTGTTCCCTTTTTCTTTTGTTTTTACATTTTCCTTTTGGAGTTTTCGACGAAGCTTTGGTATCATCCAAAATAGGGGTACTACTAGCTGCTAGGTAAGAACTTCACTGATCCAAACAGAAAGGTGGATTATTTAGTGGAAACATTCCAAACCGTCAACCTCAATCTTAGTAAACAAACGGGCCCCAAAAATTGATGGCCGTTAGAGTAATTGCCCCCTTTTGTTTTGCAAACCAAGAATGATTGTAATATTGTCATGTTATGCAAGGAATGTCTTGTTGCCTCCCTATTACTACTAATGTAAAATAGGAGTATTTTAGTGATGTGATCACTGTTCATTCAGTGTGTGTAAGTAGTAAAGTACATGGATCAGAAGGTGGTGCCGGTATGAGTCATGCATGGAATCTGGTCTCTGTGACCAACCAGAACAAGACATTTGTTTGTTGGGGCCACGTAGGCAAGAACTTCGTTGACTCGATCTCATTGTGTGTGTATGTGTGTGTGTTTCTTTGATGAGACGAGGTTGAATGGATGGGATAGTTTTGTATCATTTGGTTTTATTATTTTGAGTGAATGAAATAGTTCAGCATCTATAGGGAATATTCCTCAAATTTGTATCACTTGGTCAAGGATGGGATAGTTTCATTCAAGCAATCAAGTATATGGATAACTTTTTTCTTAAACCATCTCATACATGTACCACTTGGTACAAACAACCAAACACACCCTTATTCATCAATGTAGTACTACGAGAGAGATATTTTGTCCATATTAGTAAATCTTAGTTTTGACTATATGTTAATTCAGGTGAGGGATTAAGCCAAATGTGCCGCCCTGTAGCTGAGTTGCAGTTAGGGCTGGAAAAAAAGCTCGTGGCTCGTGGCTCGGCTCGGGCTCGCCCGAGCCTGGCTTGGTTCGCACAGGCTCATGGCTCGGATCGAGCTCGAGCCGAGCCTGTTTTTCAGGCTCGCAAAAACACCGAGCCGGCTCGGCTCGGCGGCCCAGCCCATGCAGGGAATTTAGTATGACTAATGACTTATATTTTTAGGAAAAAGATGATGAAGATGATGTTGAGACAATTCCATTTCCTACAAGTGTGATAGAGAGCAACTAAGCAACTACTATTATTTAGTAGTAATTAGTAAGTTAATATTATTCACTGCAAATACATGAATTATTGTATAAATATTTAATTTTCTGATAAAATGATCTGGCTCGGCGAGCCAACGAGCCGGCTCGCGAGCCGAGCCGGTTTTTTGGGCTCGCCTCAAGGCCAAGCCGAGCCTGGCTCGGCTCGCCACTAGACCGAGCCGCACCGAGCCGAGCCGAGGCTCGGCTCGTTTCCAGCCCTAGTTGCAGTGGAACAGCCCGCAGTACATAAAATAAACTTTGTAGCTGAATGCAGGCGCCTCTTTCCTACATGGATAAAAGTGATGACCTTTTGATTAGTGTTTAGCTGCTGCGGATCTTTTGTTTGGGATTATGCGAGCTAACAACGGGGACTCACCATGTGTCATATTTTTTCATCCACATCCATCTTCCTCCGTTCCTTCTTCTCTACTTATTTCCCTCATCTCCTTCCTTCCTCTTTAAAACAAAATTTTCAAATCACAAAACTTTAACTTTGAAAATTTTAAACAGAAAGTTTCAACTCGAAAAAAGATTAACTAGGAAAAATTTCAACTCTGGAAAATTCAAATAGGAAAATTTCAATTTGAGTGTTTTTTAGTTTCTCAAAAAAATTCGAATAAGAAAATTCCAACTTACAAAATTTTAATTCGAGGACTTTCAACTTGGAAACTTTCATCTCGAGGAACTTTCAAATGGGAAACTTTCAACTCAGGAAAATTTTAACTAAAGAAATTTCAAATGTGAAAATTTTCAAGTGGAAAATTTTCAGACCTGGGATTCAAAAATTTAAGTTAAAAAAAATTAGGTTCAAAAACTTTTGATTCAAAAAACTTTAGGTCCAAAAACTTTTAATTCAAAAACTTTCAAAAATGGTTAAAAAAATACTTCTCATTCAAAAACTTTGGGAAATTTTGAAAAAAAAAAACTTTTTTGAGTTTGAGGGAAACAAAATGGGGAAGAAAAGTGGGATGAAGAGGATGCCACCAAGTCTCATCACAGGAGAGTCTTTCGCGGGGAAGAAAGTAGGTGACGTCACATGTCATAATGAGAGGACGTCATTCTTTGATGATGACATCCTTGAATTAGCAATTCCAACATGATTAATCCACAAAGTTGTTCTCTTCTAATCTGTGAAATAAATGCATGCAAGTATTTTGGTCTCTACTTGTTCTTCGCTGTGATTAATTAGGGAGGCACAACACAAACTTTCGAGGGCTTGAGGCTAATCTTAATTTCTACTAGCTTCTGTGCAAAGGGGAAAAAAACTCACCTACGCGAGAGGCTCACACAAGCCACGGGATAATCTATGAAGCATCACATATTCACATTATAACTTGCTCTTAGGGTCAGGAATTTCAACAGTGGAATTCTCGTAAGAATTTGTGATCTAGATCAGTATTGGGGTATCATAGTATCATGAGAGCATGCTTCTCTGCCCCTTCAGCTAGAAGTAGGATAGGAAGCTTCGTGCCTGACAGTAGTAGTAATTTTTTACAGTACAGTACAGTACTAGTGTGATTCTGTCCAACTGTGCCCCGGCAAGGCAAGCAAAGCAAGCTCGTGCATTGCAGAGCAGTGCTATGAAACGTGCGTGCTAGATCGAGCGTAGTACGGGGACAGCTAGCAAACTCCTTTGTCCATCTCTCCGTCTAGACCTGGCACCGGGCCATGAGCTGGTCTTCGGCGCGGCCGGTTTCATCGGTCCAGATTTAAAAGCACAGTTCACCAACCAAATCATTATGGTACGAATGATCAGCCATATCAGATCTGAAAACTCAACACGGTGAGAGATACGGCATGGTATGATAGATTGGACCGTGTCTGAGCCGGCCCAGCATTAAATTGATCTTTTTATAAAAAATATATCATATTTACAGTTCAGCCTATCATCAACTACGTTACCTTAGCGATCGAGACCATCATCAAATACTACCTCTCCTATTCGCCTCCTCCTATGACCCATCCGATGCAGTCGCCGTCTCCGTCGTCTCCCCTCTCTCTCCTCTTGTCCTCATCCACCCTTGCTTTCTCCCTGTTGACCTGGAACCCATGAGTAATCTGGATATTATAGAGTAGTTAGTATGTATGTGTGTTGTTCCTATACTATTTTTCTTATTAGGGGAACCCTACTTTGGAGTGTAAAGTTTTCAATGATGTAGTAACTTTGTATTTGTACTAATGAATAAATAAAATTTAGTTTTTTTCTCTAAATAATTGTGTGTTTTATTTATTTCTTTTTTCCTAAATAATTATGTATACCAGATCCTCGCTAGTGATCGACGCTCGTTCCTCGTCCTTGGTGCCGTCAATAGCAACGAGCCGACGACGATGACATCCACAATTCTATGTGTTCAACAGGATAAACCTAGACCGATATGGCACAACAACGACACAGCTTGCCCTCAGTAATGTCTAAGCATCGTCAAAGATGAGTCGAACTGGTATGGCATGACAGGTTAGGTTGTGCCCAACTCCCACCTAGACTCCGTCGCCTGTGGAGCAGAGTGACAGGCGCGCGCTGTTCCTAGGGATGGCAGTTTTACCCATGGGTTCGAGTATCCGTGGGTACTCGATCCGATAAGGGCGGGCATAGGTAACACTTCAAACCTACGAGTTTTTGGGTTTGGGTACCCAATAAGATCATAGGATGGGCATGGTGCCACTTTGTACCCATGGGTACCCAATGGGTATCCTATGACATGTGGGCCCCACTTTTCAGAGATATTAACTCAGTTCTTCCATACTTCCTTCAACCCTCCACGGCCTAGGCCCACTGCTTACTCGACATACAATCACCCCTCCCTCCTCACGAACCAGAGACCTCATTTCCCATTGATGCATTGCGCAATTAGGGATCCTAACCGGCTAGCCGCAATCCCCCAAATTCCCAATCCACTCGCCTGATCGCCTCCTCCCTCCCGTCCTACCATCCCACGCCACTCCCTTGCCTCCCTCTGGCCTGGCCGCCCTCTGCCACCGCCTCCCAAATTCCCAATCCACTCGCCGGCTCACCTCCCTTTGCCTTGGTCGGTGCTCCGTTCAGCTCCTACCAAGACCAGGTGCTCGGTGGCCACAAGACGACCAACGAGCCACCGGGTCAAGCAGCCAGCTCCCGGGTCCTGCCAGTCGCCATAGCTCCCCTCATGGCCCCCACTCCTGTTGCTGCCCTAAAGAGCGCCCTCCGGCGGTTCAAGACCGAAGGTAATGACGCATCCGACGAAATGGATTTTTTTAGAAGATTTGGGGATAGTTAATGCTTTTGTGGTTAGTGATGGTGGAAGAGGTCAAAATCTTGTGTTCTAGCTAAATGAACTAATGGGAATAGTTGATACTTTGTGCTTAGCAATGTTTTGTTCCTTTTGCCTAATATTTTATTCGCAGTAAATTGTAGTCATAACCAATGTTAGGACTTTACTCATATACCTCTAAGATACGCAAGATTTTGGATTATTTTTCTAGAAGAACCAAGACTTAACCATGGTGGGATATATGGATGTTGGCTATCTATCCGATCCCCATAGTGCCAAATATAAGACTGGTTTTGTGTTTTCTGAGGTGGTTCAGCCATTTCTTGGCGGACTTTTAAGCAGAACTTGGTAGCTACTTCTACCAACCACTCAGATATTATAACTTTATACAAAGCCTCACGTGAGTGTGTATGGCTGAGACGTGTGATTAACCATATCCAAAAGTCATATGATCTTATTACCATCGAGACTCCTGTAGGATAAAGGATAATTGACTAGGGGGTGAATAGGAGGTTTTAAAAATTCCCAGCTTTAATTATACTAAGTGAGCAAAAAATATTAGAAATGAGAATTTTAACTATCAAGGCCTACAACTTCTAGGTTTCGCTAAAGTGCACCAACAATACTAAGACTAAACAATCTAACAATTCTAAATAAATGATCATACTAAAGTATATTAAAATTTATATTAATTAAATTGAGTACAAAGAAAAAGCAAACCACCAGATGAAGACACAAGAATTTATCACGTGGTATCGGAAACTTGCTGGTCTCCCCTAATCTACGTTGAGGTAGCTTGACTCACTTCAAGCTGACTCCTTTGTGCAATTAATCCTTCCTCGATCACTCGTGGAGCTCTTCCCCACTCCGGGTGTAATATCGCGAATGGTTGTCCTGGTTTTAGGGCTACTTGGTTTAGGTATTTTTTTTTGGTTGCCTCGCTGGTGTTTGGTGGAGGTCTAATGTTAGGTGGAGTGGAATCTCATTTAATTATAAGTTCCCCCACCAATTTACCTTTCTCTCTCTCTTCACTTCCTCCCCAACCCTCCAACAGGGTGGTAGGTGAGAGTGTTTACTTTTAACATTTGTTGCATCCCTCGTATTCGTATCAGGAATATAATTAGGACATTTTAGCGCATGTGCTTAATTATGTATATGAGAATTGGTTGTCATGCATACATTCGTGCTTTATGCTATGTTGATAATTATGAGTGAGCATGACGATCGAAATGCTAAGCTTATGCATGGATGAATGTGCCACATGTGTGGGGGGTGTTTAGGACTAGGATTATGGTGAGGTTGACGAGTACCCATACCATGGGTACCCCCATCAGCCCGGAAGCACGAACGGGCTGACCTATCACGACGGAGGCCCGGCACCACCGAAAGGTACTTGGGCCGCAGGGAACGAGCCCCGACCTGTGCGGGGCCGACCCCGGACGGTCGGCGGACTCCGGTTCCGGGCGGTCGGTATGCGCCGGTCGCCTAATATTGAAGCTCAAACTCCACTGCAAGACGAGCCAGGCTCACGCCAGTCGGCGGCTGCCTTGTGCGCAGCGTCCCCTGACATCCTTACCAGGGTAGGCGGCTCCTTCCCAAGGCTGTCAGAAGAGCCACCAGAGAAGTCAAGCCCCCATCCCGTCGCCTGGCACACCGCAGAGGAGTACGCCTACTCCCGAGGCCAAAGCAAAGTCAAGCGCCATTAAAGCCACCGAGGCTGACAAGAGCACCACGCAACACGCCACCCTGACAGTATTACGCAAGACTGTACGCCACAGAGCCACCAACCCTACCTCGGGACAGGCAGGGGTCGTCCCCTGACTCCCGTGTAACCTGCCTCCTCCGTCTATATAAGGAGAGGCAGGGCCCGAGAGGGAGGGGCGCGAAGAAAAGAGAGAACAGTCTCCTAGGTAGCCTCGACTCCCTAGCGAAAACCTCAAGGGGTTCGGACAGCCGACCGTCCGCCTCGCTTGTACACCCCTTGTTCGTCTCCCAAAGATCAATACATTCGCACCGCACGAACTGGAGTAGGGACATTCGGCCCGAACCAGTATACATCTTCTGACTCCTTGAGTCGACCATTCGGGGAGAGGGAGCGCGCGACCCCATCCGACCATAAATTCGTATTGCCGGTGCACGAAACACCGACAGTTGGCGCGCCAGGTAGGGGCTCTCGCGCGTCTTCACCGACATCCTCACCTTCGGGTTCCCATTCTCCTCTTTGATGGCTTCCTCCCACTACGTTTCGCCGATGTCGAGGGGCTGGATCCGCTTCGGCGCCCTCGATTTCATCGTCACTACGGCGGGGGAGCTTGTCCTCGTCCCTGCTGCCGTCCGGGACCGGACGCCTCCATGAAGCCTGGATGCGATTGCCGACGCCCTCAAGAACCTCACCTCGAGGCCCAGCAAGCAGCCGCGCGGGCGTCAGCGCGCCGGCACTACCCCCGGCAACATTGCCTACGGACTGCGGCGAGCGGCGACTCCACCCTCCACGAGCTCCCAACTCGTGGCCATGGCGATTCTGCGCGGCTTCCCTCCACGACTGGGCGGACTCCTCCGGCCACGGCTCTAGCTCGACAAGGAGTGTGCCCCTCGAAGGGCCTACACGCGAGTGCAATATGACGGTGCGGCGGAGCCGTCCTCCACTTCGCTACCATCGGGACCCTCCTCCCGCGCGACGAAGCGGGCGGGAGGAATCCGGCGGAAGACGACGACAAGCACCTAACGCTTCGCTGATCTTGGCGGCAGCGCGAGGAGTTAGAAGCCCGAAGGCCGAGCTCGATAAGCTCCAGGCGAATCGAGCGCCGTCACCTAGCCCACCACTGGCCTCCCGGCGCGCGCCCGCTGCGTCAGTGCATCGACAATTGGTGAGGAAGCGAACGGCCTTCCGTTCTTCCCTCACGCCAACCAGAACATTGCCGCTGCGGCAATGCCGCCCGAGGCTGCTCGAGCCAACGGAGCCTGAAGCCAAGGCCACCTACCGTAACCTCCGGATCGGTAGAGCGTCTTGTCGTTCAAAGACGCCCAAGGTTCTAGCTCGTGAGCGGGCGCCACCTCGGGCCGCTGGGCCACTCCCCTCACGCAGGGCGGAGCTCACCAAGACGGCCCCACCCCACGAACTCCCCCAGGCATCATACACCCCGGTGCGCCATCGCCTGGGGGACAAGTATGATCTCCGCACCACCCTCGAGGCGCGAAGAAGAGCTACCGACGCGGCAGCACCTTCGCAAGTCGCCGAGAATGGCGACGCAACCATCCCGACCCAGATTCGACGGTCCTGGGCGCTGCGTTCACCCGCCAGATCCGCAACGCCGACTTCCTGGCCGATTCCGGCCCGACCAACATAGCCAAGTACACGGGGCTACCAACCCTGATGTGCGGTTAGAAGACTACCGGCTCGCTTTGTCGAGTGGGGAGCGACGGACGACTCCTTCGTCATCCAGTACCTCCCCATCTATCTTGCGGACTCAGCTCGAGCATGGCTCGAGTACCTGCCCGCAGATACCATCGACAGCTGGGCCGACCTGACGAACCTTTTCGTCGGAAATTTCCAGGGCACATACAAACGCCCTGGCAACTCCTGGGACCTGAAAAGCTGCAAGCAGCAGCCGGGGGAGACCCTCCGGGACTACATCCGCCGCTTCTCCCAGCAGTGCAATGAGCTCCCCGACATCCGCGACGCCGACGTCGTCGGGGCGTTCATCTACGGCACCACGTGCGAGGCTCTGGTCCACAAGTTGGGCTGTGCGAAGCCCCGGACCACCAAGGAGCTCCTTGACATCGCCACCAACCACGCCTCCGGCGAGGAGGCCGTGGGGGCCATCTTCGAAAGGAAGACGGCCCACAAGACCGCCAGCCTCGGGGCCGGCGCCCCCTCCGACCGCCCGGACAAAAGAAAGCGGAAGGGGAAGCAGGGCCGCGAAGGCCGAATGGTCGCCGCTGCCGACCGACCGACGGCCAAGCAAAGAAGCTCGCAGACACCCGACCGATTCGAGAAGTTGATGGATAGTCCGTGCCCGAACCACGACTATCCCGTCAAGCACAAGTATCGGGACTGCGAAGTCCTGAAGCGGTTTCTCTCCGGAAACCCCACGACGTCGCGGGGTAAGGGGAAGAAGCGCGACCCGGCGCCCGACGGGACAGGGCGATGAGCCACCGACGAGTTCCCACAACTCGACGGCATCTCATGATCTTCTGAGGGGCGGAGTGCTACGCCGACAAGCGATGGTCGGCTTCGCCCACCGAGAGGTCCACACGGCTACCCCGCCGCCCACCTACTTGAGGTGGTCGGAGTGCCCGATCGCCTTCGGCCGGACCGACCACCCGACCACATCCCGCACCCGGACGCTTATCCGGCCGTCGTCGACCCCATCGTGGGGACGAAGCGCTGACCAAGGTGCTCATGGACGGCGGCGGTTAGCCTCAACATCATGTATGTTGAGACCCTGGATGCCCTGGGGTCCTCGCTCCGCCCTCGGCCGAGCAAGGCGCCCTTCCATGGCGTCGTGCACTGTGCCAACAGGCCCACCCCTCGGCGGTCGGCCGCTCGTCACCTTTGGGAGCAGGACAACTTCCGCACCGAGAGCCTCACTTTCGAGGTTGTGGACTTCCCCGGCTCCTACCACGCCATTCTGGGACGACCATGCTACGCGAAGTTCATGGCGGTCCCCAATTACACCTACCTCAAGCTGAAGATGCCAGGGCCGCAAGGAGTCATCACCGTGGCCACATCTTTCCAGCTCGCCTACAGCTATGGCGAAGCATGAAGCTGGCCTCACTGTCCTCGCTTCGCCGAGCTCGCCAGCTCCAGGAGAAGGCCCGGATCCGCCCGACTCCAGCAAGTCGGGACTAGCTCTTTCAAGTCCGCGGAGGACACGAAGGAGGTCGCTGTTGATCCCGAGGATCCCGCCAAGACCGTGCGGATCGGGGCCGCCCTCACCACCAAATAGGAAGGCACGCTCGTCGACTTCCTCCAAGCAAACTGAGACGTCTTCGCTTGGAGACCCTCGGACATGCCAGAGTCGAAGGAGGTCGCCGAGCACTCCTGAACATTCGACCGGGATCTGCACCGATCGCCCGGCGCTGCCGTTCGACGAAGAGAAGCGACGGGCCATTGGGAAGAGATCGCCAAACTTTTGGCGCCCGGTTTTGTAAGGGAGGTGCGTCACCCCGAGTGGCTCGCCAATCCCGTCCTTGTAAAGAAAAAGTCAGGGCAATGGAGAATGTGCGTTGACTACACGAGCCTCAACAAGGCCTCGTCCGAAAGATCCATTCCCATTGCCTCGCATCGACTGTGTCGTGGACTCCACCGCCGGGTGTGAGTCCCTTTCCTTTTTGGATGCCTACTCGGGCTATCACCAGATTGCGATGAAGGAGTCCGATCAGCTCGCGACCTCCTTCATCACCCCGTATGGCTCGTACTGTTACGTCACGATGCCTTTTGGTCTGAAAAACGCAGGCGCCACGTACCAGCGATGTATGCAGGCATGTTTTTCAGACCAAATTGGCCGTAACATCGAAGCCTACGTCGACGACATCGTTGTCAAAACCAGGAAGGCCGATGACCTCATCACCGACCGAGGAGACTTTGCGAACCTCCGACGGTTTCGCATAAGGCTCAACCCCGAAGTGCGTCTTCGGGTCCCCAAGGGCAAGTTCTGGGATTCATCGTCTCCAGCGCGGCATCAAGCCAACCGAGATAAGATCTCCGCTATCGCAAGGATGGGGCCAATCAACGATCTGAAGGGAGTTCAAAGGTCGATGGGATGCCTCGCGGCACTAAGTCGCCAGATCTCCGCCTCGTGAACGAGGGATGCCACTCTACAAGCTGATGAAGAAGTCCGACCATTTTTCCTGGACCAACGAAGCTCAGGAAGCCTTTAGTCGACTAAAGGCCTTTCTGACCTCACCTCCGGTCCTGGTCGCCCCGGAACCACAGGAGCCTTTGCTCCTCTACATCGCCGCCACGACTCAGGTCGTCAGCGCGGCACTTGTTGTGGAGCGAGCGGAGGAAGGCCGCGTTCTCAAGGTGCAAAGGCCGGTCTACTTCATCAGCGAGGTGCTCTCCGAAACAAAGGTCCGATATCCCCAGATACAGAAGTTACTATACTCGGTGCTCATCACCAAAAGGAAGCTTGCCCATTACTTCGATCGACACCCCATCTCTGTGGTAACCTCCTCGCCGCTCGGAGAAGTCGTCCACAACCGCGACGCTACCGGAAGGATCGCCAAATGGGCTCTCGAGCTCAACGGCCTCGACATATCGTACGTCCCCAGGACGGCGATCAAATCCCAGGTCTTGGCGGACTTTGTCGCCGAGTGGACCGAGGCGCAAGTCCCTGCGGCGGTCGAGGACCCGGAGTACTGGACGATGTACTTCGATGGGTCTTACACCAAGAACGGGGCCGGCGCGGGGGTCGTCATCATCTCCCCACTCGGCAACAAACTCCGGTACGCCATACGACTACTCTTCGACGCCACCAATAATGTCGCCGAGTACGAAGCCTAAATCAACGGCCTTGGATCGCCACGACTGGGCGCACGACGGCTCAACGTTCGCGGCGACTCCAAGCCGGTCGTCGACCAAGTGATGAAAGCCACCGAGCCCCGTGGACGCTCGGATGGCCGCCATCGCTGGAGGTCCGCAAGCTCGAGGAGAAGTTCAAGGGTTTCGAGCTCCATCATAGCTACCGACGCTATAACGGTGAAGCCGACTCCCTCGCCAACCTCGCCTCCGGAAAGGGGCCGGTTCCCCCTGGAATCTTCGTCTCCGACCTCAGCAGCCCGTCGATCCGGTTGGAACCGAGTGCTGAGGGCGCCGCCGACCCCCCAAAGGCGGGTGGCCCCACTGATCTTCGGTCAGATGCCCCCCCGCCTGGGTCGGACTTGGGCGTCCTGAGCATCGAAACCGACTGGAGGCGACCGTTTGTCGATCGATTGACAAACGGGTCGCTCCCCACCGATACTACCGAGGCTCGGCGCCTCGCTCGGCGGGCTAAGTCATTCGCCCTGATCGAGGGCGCCCTCTACAAGAGGAGCCCGTCCGGAATCCTTCAGAAGTGCGTTCCGACTGACCAAGGGAAGCACCTTCTGCAGGACATCCACGACGGGGTGTGCGGGCACCATGCCGCCATGATCCCTGGTAGGAAAGGCCTTCCGACAAGGTTTCTCTTGGCCGACCGCCCGTAGCGGTCGACCCAGATTGTCCGCACCTGCGAAGGATGCCAATTCTTCGCCAGGCAGACGCATCTTCCTGCCCAAGCCCTGCAGACGATCCCCATCACATGGCCCTTCGCGGTTTGGGGGCTCGACCTGGTCGGACCCTTCAGAAAGGCGCCCGGGGGCTTCACTCACTTGCTTGTCGCCGTAGACAAGTTCACAAAGTGGATTGAAGCAAAGCCATTGGCAAAGATCACATCAGCGCAGGCGGCAAGTTTCTTCCGCGACATTGTCTACCGGTTCGGAGTGCCCAACTCCATCATCACCGACAACGGGACGCAGTTCACGGGAAAGGAGTTCCTCGAGTTCTGCGACAACTTCAACATCCGAGTCGACTGGGCGGCAGTGGCACACCCCCGAGCCAACGGGCAGGCCGAGCGAGCCAACGGCATGATCCTCCAAGGACTCAAGCCGCGAATCTTCAGCCGACTGAAGAAATTCGCGGGACGATGGGCCGCCGAGCTACCGCCCGTGCTTTGGAGTCTGCGAACCACACCGACCCGGTCGACCGGGTTCACTCCTTTTTTCTTGGTATTCGGGGCGGAGGCTGTCCTCCCGACCGACCTTGAGTACGGCGCGCCAAGGGTGCAGAACTACAACAACAAGCAGTAATCGAGGAACAAAGAAGATGACCTCGACCGACTCGACGGCTCGAGACGCCGCGGTCTTACTGATCGGCAAAGTATCGCCAGGCGCTGTCGCTACCACACCGACGGTCCGCGGCCATTGCTCAAGTCGGCGACTTAGTGCTGCGCCAAGTCCAGTCCGCGAAGGACAGGCACAAGCTCTCCCCACCTTGGGAGGGCCCTTTCACCATCGCGGAAGTCCTCCGACCCGGCACTTTCCGCCTCAAGGACACCGAAGAGAATCTCGTGACAAACGCCTGGAACATAGAGAAGCTGAGAAGGTTCTATCCATAGACGGCCTCTCTCCTCTTTTTGTACCATGCGAAAAACACTCAAAGCTGCAGCAGTCGGACGACCGACCAAGTGGTTTTTTCTCTCTCTCGAACATTTCTCGTTTTGCTGATCTAGAGCACTACGACCTCCGCCCCGAAAGCAGAGGTCCGGAAACTGTCCTCCTTCGATCACGTGCGAAAGAACGAGGGCTAGATCTCAACACAAAAAGAGAAGGAGCGAAAAGAGACGAAAAGAGAAACCCGAACACTTTATTTATTTATGGAGGAACATCGCCCCAACCAAGAGCGAACCGCCCATTGCGATCTTGGTGCGCGCTCGCCACCGAAAGCTCGCGGGCGTGCCTCTACCACCGCTCGCAATAGTGGCGCCTCGCTTCGGCCGAGGAACGCCGACGACGAGGACGCCGACTCGCCGCACGTCCTCACGAACAGCCGCAGCCTCAGCATCCGCCACCTCCCGCAACCAGGCCTGGTGGGCGGCTACCTCCTCGTGAAGCTGAGCGTTGTGGTCCGCCATGGCACACGAAGTAACAGGCACCTTGGCGCCCCCCCCTTTTATAACCTGCGGCGCGGAAGACGAAGCGCCCCAAGTCGCCAAGCGGTGCGAAGGAGCGAAGAAAGCGGCCTTGGGGTCACGCTGTGGCGCAGAAGACAGGCGCCAGCGTCGGCTACGAAATCGGCGCGTCCTCAAGGCGAAGTTAATCCACCCTTATCCTCGAAAGCATAAAATTCTTCGGAAAAAATCGCACACCCACCACGAACTCAAGCGGCGCGTATGCTGCACCCTCGATCCCCCACGCACCACTCGGGGGCTGCATGACCTCAGGGGTCGGCGACCTAAATCAATAACCGGTTACCACTCCGACCGAGCTCCCCTCTTAAGGTAACTTCCTCAAAACCAAAATGCTACGGCCCACGCCCCAGCGGCTACGGTTCCGAAGTAGCACTTTGTGCAAAAAGGAGGCTACCTGAGCGAAGGGCCGAGCGGCGGTCGGATGGAGCCTTTCGATATAGGTTGACGAATGCTACAACCTACGCCCCAGCGGCCCAACCCGACCATCATTTAAAAACGCGCGGGTCGCTAACCTAAGCCGCGCTCCGACCGACCGAGTTATCTACCTCGCGGCTATTTCCCTCGGCTCAAAGTGCTACGGCCTACGCCCCCGCGGCTACGGCTTCGAAGTAGCACTCTGCGGAGGGAAACAAGCCCTCCGAGCAAGAAACACTATGAGCGGTCGGAGCACCCCCACTTAGGTTAGATTTCAACCCGCCAAGCTTCACGAAGGAGGTGGTCCGACCCCGACACCTCCTCCATCAAGCAATCGCCGAGGCGCCGCCTCGCCCGTGTCCTCTTCGCATGAACCTGGTGCAACGCCTACGCTCTCAGGGCACCCCTGTGGGCCCCCGTAGCTACGGTTGAAAAATTGCCCAAATTCATAAAAGAAACACGGGGTAGACGGGCAGAGTAACAACTTAAAACAGCCCGGCGTCGAGCTCGACTAAGGCAGTCATGTTCATTACATACATTGCCAAAAAAGCAAACAGAGGGAAAACTAATCTTCGTCGGCAAGCTCCTTCATCGTCACGAGCTCCCCCCGAGCGAGATCCCGCTCGGCGCGAAGCTGGTCGGCCTCCCTGCGGGTCGACTCGCATTCCTTCCGATAGAGGGCGGCCTCGCCGGCGGATGTCGCCAAGATCGACTGCGAAGTCTTGGTCGCCTCAAGATCCGCCGAGGACGACCTGGCCCTCTCTCCCTCGGTGGCCAACGACCAAGACGTCGCCGAGCCTCCCGCAAGGCTTCGGCGACCTCTCCCGGCCGACCGCCGAGGCGACCCTTCCTTGCTTTCGGGCAAGCGCCCTCCGAGCGTCGAGCAGCTCTTTCCCTACGGCACTCCCCCGGCTGTGCAAGTGCCGGAGGAACATTGACTTGTCCACCGCTCGGGATGTCAAGCGCTGCAAGTACCCGCCCGGTCAGTCTCCGTTTTCCGGTCAAGAAGGTGCACAAGAGAAATCCCCATCAAACTTACTACCGCCGGCGGGACTCTGAGCAATGGACTTCCTCGCCTTGGGACGCGCGTCAACAACAAGGGTAAGGTCGGCGTGGATCCTTCCCATCTCCTCCTCCAGAGCATCCCAATCCGCTGCGTTCGCCGCCGTCGTAATCTAACGCGGGACCCCGGCCGGTCGGGCCAAGTCGGCCAGCGGCGATCGGCGATCGCTCGACTTGATTTCTCGCCGACGGAACGCTGTGGCGGTCGGTTGTGCGCCCATCGGCGACACTCGGACCGCCGGCGGGCGGCCCGGCGGGGTGGTAGATCTCGCCCGCCGGCGTTGCAAAACGCCGCGAATCGATGCTTCTGGCGACAGACTTCGCCGACCTCCACGGCCGGCAAAGACGGGAAGGCAGGGCCGGCAGAACTTCGCCGGCCTCACTGGTCGACGACACGGGCGGAAGCACACCCGACGGAAGCTTCGCTTCACAGATCCGGCAGCGGCCCAGATGCATCCCCCTCTGGCAGCATCTCCTCGCCGACGGGCCCTACCGCGGGGAGCGCATCCGAACGATCCCCGCTCCCGACAACCACCGCACGCCCCGCGGACAGGACCGGGAGGGGGCGGTTCCTCACCGCCGAAGTAGGGCTCAGCGTCCTCCCAGCGCTGGTGAGGCCCCTGCGTACAGCGGTCGGTCAGGAATTGCAGAAGAAGTCAGCACCAGAGGAATTGCGCAAGTCACTTACCGGGAGGAGCGAACAACCGGCACCTGACGTGCCCTCTTCGCCGGACCCCCGCGAGGAGGCGACCGGGACCCGCGCTTCCGCAGGATAAACCCTGCGCCCGCGGTCTCTTCGGAGGAGCCACGGTCGCCGGCCCCGCGACTGGGACCCGCGTCGCGGCCGCCGGAATCGCCTCCGGCGACTTCTTCTCCCTCGCTCGGCAACGACTCCTCGTCACCCTCACTCGAGGTCTCCTCCGAGGTCTCCTCAGAGACCTCGCCACGCGCGGCCCGGTCCGCGCGCTCTTTCCTCTTCCGCATCTTGGTGGCCTCTTTTTCCGCTAGCAGGGCGGCGTCCTGCTTCTCCTTTTCGTGGCGCGCGGCCGCCCTCAACTCCTTTTCCCCCGGCAGCAAGGGACGGGAGATCAGTCCACCGAGCCCCTGCGGGAACACGCTCGGGTAAGGAGGCGAAGCAGCAGAGCAAAGCAAAAACGAACAGGAGCCGTCAGACGTACCAGGTTCTGCGGATTCTGCGCCGAGAACGGCGCAGGCGCCTCGCCCGCTGGTTCGGTGTCTCCCGCGATGGAGACTGCGGACACGCGCGCGAGGATCTCCGACGGAGGGAGCTCCCGCTCCGACGACCTTGCGGGGTCGGTCGGCCCAATGTACTCAAACATGGGACGTAACCGACCCTTGAGGGGTTGGATGCGCCTCTCCATGAACGTACTGAGGACCACTTTGCCTGTCAGGCCCCGCCGCTTCAGGTCCGCGAGCTTTTCAAGGATCGCGTCCACCTTCTTCCGGTCCTTCGTGTCAGGACCCCAGCCAACAGGATGCGGCGTTGGTAAATTCGCCGAAGGAGGGGCACTGCTGTTGTCGAGGTTCGGACATAGAACCACTCGCTATGCCACCCCGGTTAGACGTCGGCAGCCTCAAATCGACGTAGAACGGTTTGCGGTGGTTGCTAGCTTGGATCATCGAGCCCGAGGAGGCGGCGGTGTCCGGTGACGGCCTCGCGAAGAAGAAGTGGCGCCAGAGCCCAAAATGGGGTTCAATCCCCAGAAAGGCCTCACACAGCGTCATGAAGACCGCAATATGGAGGACCCCATTCGGGTTCAGGTGATGAACCTCTCCCCCGTAATAGTGCAGCAACCCCCGGACGAACGGGTGGAGCGGAAGTCCGAAGCCTCGTTCGTAGAAGAACGCCAGCGAGACTATCTCGCCGTCCTCAAGTTCGGGGACCTCGGTCCCCGTGAACTCGCCCGGCCCGGACTCGGCCGCGGAGGAAGGAACTCCTTCCTCTCTGCATCGAGATAGCGACCCGCCGCGGCCGAGTGCGGGGTCAGCGACATCTCCAAATGCGCGAAGGAAAGCAGGGAACGACGCGACGAAGCAGGAAGCTCCTCTTCTTCCCTCGTTTTCTTTCTTCCCTTTTTCTTCTTTTTTGCAGAGCGCGCGAACAGAGAGCTTGGCGCCTACCACGCCACCCACTCCTTCCTTTATAGGCGCCAAAGGGAACAGACGCGCGCCTCGCTACCGAAATCGACGCCTCCTCACGCAAATCAACGATGCCGCAAACCGTCGCCCGCCGCCGCTCGCTTCCCCGTGCGTCGCGATCCATTTAAATCCCATGCGCAGATTAATCGCTCTCGACAGGATGGCCGCTTAGCGCTGCGCCGCATTGCATCGCGGGCCTCGCCCGATTCACGATGGGCGGGCGCCGCCGAAAGGTATGCAAGCGGCCTTTGGGCGCCTCGCCTCGGGAGAGCAAGCCGCCTATAGGCTCGCACTCGAGGCCCGGCACCGTAAGGTTCTGAAGGCGAATCCAGCCGGCTGAACGAAAGCCGCCAAAGACGTAAAAGAGCGAGGGCGAAGTCGCAGTGAGCCCCAGAGGCCTCCAGCTGGGTCGGCGGACGACCCAATCATCGTAACTCGCGTCGAGACCATACCTCACACTCTCCGCGGAACTCATCGATGAGTAGCGGCCAGCCGCGCTCGGTCGGCGGGACGACCGGCGATCCGACACGGATCGAGTAAGGAAAGGTTTTTATGGAACGCCCCCGGTAGTCGGACGCCCACAGGGAGCTACGCCCGCTTGAAACGAACCCCTCAAGGGGGATCGCCAAGGTTCCACTCGGATTACCCGATAGTAGCTCGCGACGAGCACGGCGTTCAAACCGACGAAGGTAAACGCGCGTCCGCTCACGACTCACGAGGACCCACGACACCGTGGCCTGCCAGAGTCCGACCGGTAAACCTCGACCGGCTCCCGACTTGCTCGGGGCTCGGGCTTACGCTTCACCGGGCGGCCACAAGACCGGGCTCTTTGGCCGGCACGACCGACAGCGGCGGCCCGACCAAAGGCGTCGCCGACCTCGGTCCGCGGCCACTTTTCGACGGGTAAACCCCGGCCGGCTCCTCGACCGCCGGGGGCTCGGGTTACACTCCGGGTGCTTCGCCAGACCGGGATCTTTCAGTCGGGCGCGACTCCCAAGCGATCGCGCCCGACCTAGACGCCACCGACCTGAGTCGACGATCATCATGGCCGGGTAAACCCTCGACCGGCTCTCCGACCGCCGGGGCTCGGGGCTACACCTGCCGGTGCGCCACTTGCCCGGGCTCTTTGGGCGGGCATGATCGACAAGCGGCGGCCCCGACCAAAGGCATCGCCGACCTCAGGGTCCGCGACCGCTTTTCGACCGGCTAAACCCCCGACCGGCTCTCCGACCCACTCGGGGGCTCGGGGGCTACACCCACCGGGTGCGCTCGCGCGCACCCGGGCTCTTTTCTAGGCTGGCACGGCTCCCAGGCAGCCACGACGACCTAGCATCACCGACCTCCGGGCCGACGGTTACTGCCGCCAGGTTAAACCCCCGAGCGGCTCTCCGACCCGCTCCGGGGCTCGGGGGCTACTGACGAGTACCCATACCATGGGTACCCCCATCAGCCCTAAGCACGAACGGCCGACCTATCACGACGAGGCCCTGGCACCACCGAAAGGTACTTGGGCCGCAGGAACGAGCCCGACTGGCGGGGCCGACCGACGGCCGGGCGGACTCCGTTCCGGCGGTCGGTATGCGCGGCCGCCTAATATTGAAGCTTCAAACTCCACCAAGACGAGCCGCCAGGCCCACGCCAGAGTCAGCGGCCGCTTTGTGGCGCAGCTGGGCCCTGACATCCGTACCAGGGTAGGCGGCTCCTTCCCAAGGCTGTCAGAAGAGCCACCAGAGAAGTCAAGCCCCCATCCCGTCGCCTGGCACACCGCAGAGGAGTACGCCTACTCCCGAGGCCAAAGCAAAGTCAAGCGCCATTAAAGCCACCGAGGCTGACAAGAGCACCACGCAACACGCCACCCTGACAGTATTACGCAAGACTGTACGCCACAGAGCCACCAACCCTACCTCGGGACAGGCAGGGGTCGTCCCCTGACTCCCGTGTAACCTGCCTCCTCCGTCTATATAAGGAGAGGCAGGGCCCGAGAGGGAGGGGCGCGAAGAAAAGAGAGAACAGTCTCCTAGGTAGCCTCGACTCCCTAGCGAAAACCTCAAGGGGTTCGGACAGCCGACCGTCCGCCTCGCTTGTACACCCCTTGTTCGTCTCCCAAAGATCAATACATTCGCACCGCACGAACTGGAGTAGGGACATTCGGCCCGAACCAGTATACATCTTCTGACTCCTTGAGTCGACCATTCGGGGAGAGGGAGCGCGCGACCCCATCCGACCATAAATTCGTATTGCCGGTGCACGAAACACCGACAGAGGTGAAGGTATAAATTTAATGCTACTTGCAATTTATCTAATTTCTTCGCCTTTACGCTTGTAAATATGGCTTTGTGATTATGGGAAAAGGGTGAAGGTTGCATTCTATGCATGTCAATTGCATTTGTGCATTCATAAAAGGAAGAGATGACCCATGTCGATGCGGGCCTTTGTGTTCACATGTAGTGATCACAAAAGTCCTATCTCATAGTCCCATACACGCGGATGTGTGGGAGCGAGACAGTAAAAGTAGGCACCTTCCACGGGATGGAAGGGACGTGAGGGTGCACACCGACGGGTATGCACTCGGTAGTACCAGTACGTGCATCGAAAATAGCATTCATGCTGCATTGCATCGCAAATGTTAGTTTCCGTGTTAATAGTGATATGTGGTTCGGGATTGAGTCATGGACTCCTCCCAAAAAGGGTAATGAGGAATGCGTGGGATATAAGCAATGAGGTTAGGGAGATAAATGGGGTTTATACAAATGTTTAATATACTTGATGTGTTGCATATCGCTTGCGAGAATGTTGTTGAATTAAATGCCTTACTGTTTATGATTCTTTCTTTTGATGCACTTTGCTGAGTCCTTGAACTCACGCTTGTTGTTAAATATTTGTAGGTACAAGGAAGCCAGCATGTATGGATGGGAGTAGTAGCACAATCACAATCACAACTTTCATCACCACATGTTCCTTTTTGACCTATAGCTTCTAATCTTGATAAGCTCATGAAAATTGGGGTAAATGGTTGTTTTGCGGTTTCGTATTTTGGATTCTCGTCCTGTAAATAAATTATGTGGTGCTTCTACTTGTAGTTGCTCATGCTTAGTTTCGTGCTTAGTCGGTCATGATGGTTAGTCAATACCATGACCTTGTAATGTTGTTGTTATATATATTGGTTATTGCTGTCTTTTGTCTGCTGAGTGGATGTCCTAGATTTAGGGGAGGTGCTGCCGAAATTTCTAGTAAACTCGGTAACTGCTAGTATTTGGCTTGCTTTGCTAATTTATTCTACTTTCTTGTGTTAAGTAATGGTTGAGGGTGTAACATTCAGGGCACGTGAGGTGCCGGGGTGTTACACCGGGTAGGCGAGCTCCACGCCTTCACAACAAATCGGGCCTTCTCATAATCTTCTTTGAGAAGGTCACCGATTTCACACCTCCAAGCCGTCTATGAGGCGGCAAACTCCAAGAGAATAAAACTTTTACTCTTGCTTAAGTATGATCAAACGTCTAGTGATTCACAAGTTGAATACTCTTCAACTCTCACCAAATGAGAAAAAAGTGCTCAAGAGAGGAAGAGAGTAGCTAGGGCTCACAAATGCTCAATAAACTAGCTATTTGCATAGAATTTAGGAAAAATTCAGTGAAATCAGCAGTACCGCACTGAGGAGCTAGTAGTGCCAATATTGGATTTTTCAAAAGAACGGAGACTTTCTAGAAAAAGAGTACCGGCACATAAGAGCGGTATTGCCGATAGTCGGCAGTACCAGAGAATACATTGTGGTAGTGCCGATATCTTAACGACTTTTAGACTTTTGAAGATTTTTAATACAAGCCAAAATCCAATTTTTAAAAGATTTTGAGCCAAGGCATTTAAGCATTCTCAAATTACTAGCCAATGTTTCCCCTTGATAGTACGACTCCTATACTAATAATCTGATCTTATTCTCCAAAACTTTGAGATCGGTAAAAAATATGAAAATGAGACCTTAGTTTATTTAATACCTTTGCCTTGAACTTGAAGCCTTTTTAAACCACTATGCTTGAAGATTTTGTCTTTTTATGCTCGCGCCCACATGGATCAACCTATTTTCATCAACTTAAAAGATATAGTTAGTCCATAAGACATGATTGTCATTAATTTACCAAAACCCAAATTAAAATTGGGGCCTAGATGCTTCAACTCCTATGATTATCTATGAAGATAATATTACTTGTGTTACATAAGTGCAAATGGGTATATAAAGAGTAATATCACTAAGCATATTGCCTCTAAATTTTTCTATCATCATGAACTCCAGAAGAATGATGAGATAAAGATATTACAAACTAACTCATGTGAAAATCTAGCATATTTGTTCATTAAGTCCTTGCCAGAATATATTTTTCAAAGTTGTGTTAATGGCATTGGATTGAGCGACTTAGAGATTTGCAAAGTTCAAGGAGAGCAATTCCCTGAACCATGACCCTTTTTGTATGATCCTGGAGATTATATTTTATATCCTGAAGACTATAAGTTGCGCTCTTTTTCCCTTGATGAGTTTTCCTGAAGTTTTCTGACATGAAGGTTTTTAATGAGGCAACTAGTGTAACACGGAGTGTGAGTGCAATGTATTATTTTCTTCATACCTTTTTTCCATTGGGTTTTTGGGAGGAGTTTTTAATAAGACATGTGCACTACGCGGTATTCGCCTAAGAGGGAGTGTTATGATATAAATAGAATCCCAATCTAAGTTTGGAAGGACTCTATCTACTGGTGGATGAATCCGAACCTATCTCCTATTGCTTTTGATATATATTAAGTACCCCTTGTACAGAGAGAATCAATCTAAGAAAGAGAGAGAATTTTGCCCCCTACTTTGTGTGTCATCCCTATTCTTGCTCTTGTGATTTCGTTGGCGCACTGTTGATTGATCATGGGTGAACGACTATGTTCTACAACAGTAATATTGGAGATGCCCTAAGAGATAGCACATTCTCTTTTCGCACCTCCTCTCTCCTCCACATAGGATTTTGTTAATATTATATTGCTAAGAGACAGCTGAAGTGGCACTATTGATGGTGCACTAAGATATTATGGATTGATTATTTTTAAAAAGGAGTAGATCATTTCATTTAATTAGGACCTGTGGCCTCTCCTAGCCAAAATCTATCTATTATATTATTTAAGGAGAGAAGTCCTCACGTTCTCTCCCAAAGGCTACAAAGTCTTAGATTAATAAAAGGTAAATGAGCAAAGATTCAGGCGTTTAAATGGTGGACCAAAGTTATAACAGCTTGCATAAAAAGAAAGACTCATGACAAATATAAAAGTAACTGAAATTCAAAATAAAACATAAAAGAAAATTAGCAATTTGATTTCCATCTGAACTTCAACATGAAATATAAATTCAAAATAAAAATAAAATAGAAATTATTACTTTGGTTTATATACGAAGTCTAACCTAAAACTGAAATTCAAAATAAAAATAAAATAAATTATCCATTTTATATAGATTAAAAGAAATAGCTCATGTAAACTACGATAAAACACAACTAAAATTCAAAACGAAAAAAAATAAAATAAGCAATTTGATTTCCATCTGAACTTTAAAGTAAAACTGAAATTCGGAGGACTTCAAGGTAAAACAAAAATTTAGAATAAAAATTAAATGGAAATTAGTAGGTGTATTAGTATATGAATTCTAACCTAAAATTGATATTCAAAATAAAAATAAAATAAAATTAGCAATTTTAGATAAATTAAAAGAAAGGGTCCATCTCAATCACGATAAAACATAACTAAAATATTCAATAAAAATAAAATAAATAATTTGATTTACACATGAACTTTAAAGTAAACTTGAAATTTAGAAGAAAAAAATAGGAGTAAAATTTTGAATAAAAAATAGAAATTTGATTTTAATATGAATTCTAAAGTAAAATGCACAAATAACTACAAATTATAATAAAAATAGAAAAAAAAATTATAAGTTTGCTTGTATACAAATTTCAACAAAAAAATAAATTGAAATTCAAAATAGAAAACAAAATAATTTTTGTAATTTGATTTCCATACAATTCCATAATGAAATTATTTAATAACTAAACTTCAAAATAAATTAAATATAAATAACAATTTGGTTTCCATAAAAATTCCTAACTAAAGTCTCTAAATAAATATAATTTAGAATAAAAATTAAATAAAAATTATAAATTGGATTCATATTAAATTCCAACAAAAATACAACTAAAATTTGGGATAGAAAAATAAAATTTTTGATTTTAATACAGATTCTATGGTAAAATCCCTAACTAGCTATAATTCATAATAAAAATTTAAATAATTAGCAATTGGGTTTGTATATAAAATTAAACAAATAAATAAATAAATTTCAACATAAAAAAGAAAAGAAAATCTGCACCTTGATTTCCATACAATTCAAAAGTGAAATTTCTAAAGAACTAAAATTCAAAATAAATTAAACAATTAGTAATTTTATTTGCATACATACTCCATAAACAACTTATATTTTTAATAAAAATAAAAGTTACAATGAGGGATAACACGAATGGTGTCAGGGAAGAATACAAAACAGTGCAATTGTGTCGATCTGTCCAACAAGAAGACAACTGCAGGGAAACGAATAGCTGAGGTTGTGTGGGAGGAGTTTATAACACCCTAAAATTTATAAATATTGATTATTTAAGCATTTCCAATTTTCTAGAATTTTCCATGAGTTTTGTAAAAGCGTTTTATTATTTTTAGAAATATAATCACAATTTAAATGAGAAAAAACTTAAAATTATGCTAAAAATAATTTTATTAAGTTCAAAATAGCTCTGAAAATTTCTATGAATTTTTCTAAAAAATTTTATTTCTATTTTTTATATTCTAAAAACTTCATTTTGATTTCAACAATAAAATAAAAACAAATTGATTTAAAATTCATATCCTCTCTCCGGGCCATAGCCCATTTGTTTGGCCCATTCCCTTTTCTTCTCTCCCCAGCCCATTTCCTTCTTCTTTCCAACCCACAGAGCACCCCATTTCCTCCGCACGGCCCATCCCACATGGCCGCTCGACCTACCTAGCACGCCAGCCCGACCTACCCAATATGCCAGCCCGGCTTGCCCGCCCCCTTTCTTCATCATTCTGTTGTTCACTCTCCTTGCGGCATTAACACCCAGATGAGCTCCTTGAACCCTGCCTCCCGTGTCTGTTTTTCATCTTTAAAGTGCACTATCGAAGCCATTAAGCTACACTATCCTCTTCACTCCACTTCGCGGCCATTACCACCTCTCAAATGCGCCATAATCTCCCTCCACCGCTGCCAGGCACTGAAAGTTCAAGCTCCATTCATTTGGTTTTGGTGCTAATGACAAACTTAATTATGAGACTAACCCTTTTGATAATCATAATATTGATTACTCTCAATTGTTAATTAATGATAATCTTCTTGTGAGACTAACTATTTTGTTGAGTTTAATTCTTATTAGTCTCATTTGGATGAAAAGATGGAAACATCAGAGTCTCATCTTATTAAAAAATGGAAATCCCAAAGGTATGTATCCAATACAATTCTATTATTTCTATATGCATTTTTTGGATTCAAGAATAGTGTGGACTCCACCATAGTTTCACTTTAAATTATGCATATTGTTTTCAAGTGCATATATACTTGAATGCACACACTTAGGGGGAGTTCATTCTTTATCTTGAAGTTTCAATAGTATTGATCCCTTTAATATTGCCAAATACATTAAAGATCATTACTTAGAAACAAATCCTTGAGTAAATACAAAACATATGTAGTTGTAGTATACTCATGAAAATATAGGATAAACTCCAAAGCAATTTCAAATTGAATATGTGCATAGTGATTCAAAGTTCAATTATTTATATGCACACATTTAAGAAAATTTATTCTATAGCTTGATGGTCTCAAATAGTATTTGATCCCTTTCTATCAATTCCATATAATTTGGAGCGTTACTTAGAAACTATCAAAATGACCATATGAAACTTATGTAGTTGATATATATATATGTGTGTGTGTGTGTGTATACTCATAACAATTTAAAGTCAATTTAAATTGTGATCAGTTATCAATTATTGATTAAAGAACTAATCATGTGTTGATGGTACACATTATTGATTAAAGGACAATCTAAAGTTCTTGAGTATATAAAGCATTAGTTGCATTAATATACTCAAGACAAATCAATATCTTTTAATCTTTTGATTTGGCTTGTGGTCAATCATCATAGAAATAGATCAAAGGATCTTGAGGCATCCATTATGTGTTAATGGAGTGCATTGATGATTGGGACAACCATGTTTGTTGGACTAACCTTTTTCCATGAGTTGTGAAAGCATGTTGAGTCCCACAGTGATGAAGATTTAGATGGTATTTAGTGTTATTAGCCATCAAGTTGAGATTCAGAACAAGGAACATCATCATGTGTTGATGAGTGTCAAGAGAGGATCTCGAAGCTAAGAGAAGAGGAGTTCATCATGTGTTGATGAATGAGACGAAGACCCAACCTGGAGAGAAGATGATTAGTAATCATAAAAGCTCCAAGTGGATGTGCTAAAGGTAAAGGTATGATTAGCATAGGAATAAGGATATGTTCATAGTCTTTTACCAGTCTCGGTGTTTGGATGAGAGACCAGATTGCTAGTTAGGTTGCCGTACTATTAAGAGGGATCGAGTCTTATAACTTGAGTCTCATCATGTGTTGATGGCTCAATCCTACTTGCACTAGCTCACCTCATGATTTGATTTTTGCATGAAGCTCGTATTTGCATGTGTTGCAAATAGTGAAAGCTCATGCTTGCATCTTATTAAATCTTGATTGATTTGGTTCTTGCTTGGAGCTTTGGATTTGCATGTTTTGCAAAAAGGAGTAAGCTCATGCAATTTGGTTTATGCATGGAGCCAAGTATTTGCATGTGTTGCAAATAAAGAGAGAGCTCACACATTTGAATTAAATGCTTGTATTTGCATGTGTTGCAAAAAGGAGAAAGCCCATACACTTAGTTTAAGTTGTATTTGTTATTTGCAAATGTGTTTTGCAAATAAGAAGGAGGTTATAGTTTTCAATCCTAGAGCATGTGAATAGGCCTTGCAATCGTGGTTTGCAAGTTGACTTGATCTTGTGTTGATCATCACATGGTAAGAGGATGAATTTTATAAGTTATTGGTTTATTTATAAATGTGTTTTAAAAAATAAGCTAACGTTTATGCAATTCTTGTGGAGCATGTGATTAGCATTTACAAATATGTTTTGCAAAGTGTCATGATCATGCGTTGATCATCACATGGTTTAAGAATTGATCTTATTGGATTTTTGTTGAAATTTGAAAAGAAGATTTATGTGTGAAATCTTGCTTTTGATCTGGCCAGCACTACTGTTGTGCTACGATCGGTACTATCGAAGTCCGGTAGTACTGTTCCTGGGAGCGGTAGTTAATTTTCAGAGAATGTGTTTCTTGGAAAATTCCTCAGGCCAGCACTACTGCGGTAGTACCATGGAACTTATGCAGTGGTTATTTTGCAGAAGTGTTTTTCTCTTTGAGTTTAAAATTCCGGCACTACCGTGGTTCAAAGGCCGGTACTACCACTGGTTCGGTAGTACTGCTATTTAGTTGCCAGTATATATTCTCCAGAGTGTGTAATAACTAGAGTTTGAGAGGTGCTTCTATGCTTTCCCTCCTAATACAAGTTGCACAAATCTTGAAGTAAACGAAGGGGTAAGTAATCCTCATCTACCCTTCATTTATGCTTTAATATTGGTGCAACTTTAAAAAGGAAGAGCATAGAAGCACCTCTCCTAGAGTTTTTATGTTCTTTGGAAATATCTATGGTTGATTAAATCTTTAAAAATGGTGAAAATTGTAGCCCTCTTGATAAGCTTTCCATAGAGTCCAAGATCACCTAAATCGGACTTCGGATTAAAAAGTTATGACTGTTTTAGTTGTTGAAACAGTAGTACTACCGCTTTTTACACCGTGGTACTATCGATGATCGGTACTACCACATCTTACATGCTGGTAGTACCACGGTACTGTAGCAATGGTTAGTTTCAATGCATTTAATGCCCTAAACGGCTAATTTCTTTGAGGGGCTTTATATGAGGCCGAATGGGGAGGTTTTTGCAGCCATTCTAGCACCCATTTGAGGTATTCTTATGAGAGCAAAAGCTCAAGAGCACATGGAGCTATGATTGAGATATTTGAGTGCCATTTGAGCTAAAGTTTTTCATGTGTTGATTGTTTGGCATTTTGGTTTGCATTCTCTTGAGGTAATCCAAACCTCTCCTCTCAATTATGCATGTGTTGCACCTTGTGAGCAAGGAGAGAAGGTCTCTAGTTGTATGTGTTGCATCTAGGAAAGCATCCTTGTGCATGTGTTGCACTTGGTGAGGATCAATCAAGAGGCTTGACCTATTACTCTTAGTGTTTGCCGACACTTAGACGGCGTGGAGGTGTCGTAGTTCGGTTATCTTCTCAAGAAGGTTGTGAGAAGGCCCGGCGTATTGTGAAGGTCGGAGCTCACCTACCCAGAGATGGAAAGAGATACCACTAGTGGAATCGAGGTGGGTGCTCAATTCGTAGAGTCGGTCCAAAGTGGTTTGGGATTGCTTCAACATGGATTAGGGGAGACCGGCAAGTCTCCGAACATCACGGTAAAACATCGGTGTGTCTCTTTTTGTTTGTTTGCAATTATTTATTTACATTATTGCAATTTACTTTCCTAGAATTAAATTGCTTGATTATCATTAGGATTGCAATGCTTGAGTAGAGACTTAATTAGTTTGTGCACTTAGTGAGCCTAGTTGATTTAGGCATTATTTGTTAAAACCTTAGTTTATCGCTTCCGCATCAATTATTGTTTAGGTTTTGACATAGAGGTACTTAGGCGACTAATTATTTGTAGAGAGAATTTTTAAAGCCACCTATTCAACCCCCCCCCTCAAGTCGACATCCTCGACCCAACAGCCATTGTGCTTCCTGCGCCCTACCTCAGGATCGCGAGACCCTCATATTTTCTTTTTTCACAATGCCACCACAACTGAAGCCTTCCTCCTCAACGTTGACGTCGCGCCCTGCAACGCCCCCAATGCCTCGAACCTCTCCTTCCCACGACAAGTGTGTCACGAGGTGCACATCACTCTCATATTCATTTTCCCTCTATTAATTTGGAGTTTCTTCCTCCATGATCGTTCAATTTCACCATTTTCTTCTCATTGACCATTGCTCTTTCTCTCGCTTTTGTGCCACCGCCCCACCATGCCTTGAGCCGTGCCACCATCGTCCGCCTTCACGGCGCTATCCAGCCCCATTGCTGTCCCATCTACACTGCTAGGTCCGCAGCGC
Source organism: Rhipidocladum racemiflorum (assembly GCA_036346355.1). NCBI lineage: Eukaryota > Viridiplantae > Streptophyta > Magnoliopsida > Poales > Poaceae > Rhipidocladum > Rhipidocladum racemiflorum. Next base: position 43,001,757 of record CM070582.1, read on the forward strand.
TGCCGTCGTACCTGTGACTGCTGCCGTGGCGGTCAGAGTGCCACGCCGTCGCACCACTGCACACATATGCTTGATGTCATGCACCCGCACTGGTGCACCCGACCTTGGCCCATGGACCAAGTCTGTGGACCGGCCCACTTGCCATTGACACAAATCATTTTCAGTACAAAATTAATCCGGCTAAAAATGATTTATGACATCATCTCCGTGTCATAAACCCATTTTTTGTATAAAAATAATTCAAAATTTTGAAAATTCATTACTAACATCACATTTATGCAATAAATAGATATTTTCTTTAGAAAAATAATTCTAAAATTCCATGAAAATGGAAAATAGTACATTTTTCTCATTTCTTTTGGATTTAATCTTTCAAGAGCCCAATCTTTTCCATCCGAACTCTGAATTGATCCATTTTTCTTCATAAAATCGTATAAATCTCAAATGACTTGTTTATGCTATTTTTGTAATTTATTTATTTTATTTGGATTTTATTAGAATTTGATTTTTTGCAAACGTATAGATTTTGAAGAGCCAGAAGGATTTGCCGCTGCTGACTCAGACCATCAAGACTTCGATCTAGGCAAGTTGCACATTTTTAAAACATATTTGAACCTAGATTTTAAATTGTACTTTATTTTAAATGTAATTGCATGCATAATTTGTATCAAATACTCCCTCCATCCCAAAATATAAGGCACAACTACTTTTTTCCAAGTCCCAGAATACAAGGCGCGACGCCTCCTCGGCTCCTGTTCGGGCTTCTCTCCCATCTCTCATGCGCATACATGCATGCATTAACCTTCTCTCCTATCTCTCATGCGCATGCATGCATGCATTAACCCTCTCGAGCCCCGCGCGACGCAAATGCTTCCTTGGTCTCCGCGTTGGTAGGAGTTACGGCTTATATAATGGGATTGAGGGAGTATAGTTTAAACCCAGTTTAAAATGATTAGTTATATCCAGATTGATTCATGACCACATTTGTAATTTGATTCCATTATGCCATTGTAATCTTAAGAATATATTTTTGAATATATGATGACAATGAAAATAATTAGAGAAATGCTTAGACTTGCTTAGAACCAACATAGGTTTTTTTTTGGCAATTTGTGCTAAATAAAATTATATTTTTAGATGCCATGAAATGGTATAATAAAAATGAAAATATGGTTTAGACTTGGTGAGAATGGTTAACTGGTGGTCTTTGGGTTTGTTGAAAAGCTCAACTGGTCAGTTGAGGACCGAACTGTGAGCTGCTGAATGTAAAACGCAACTGTGCTTTCATAAGTCTTGTATGGGATGACCTAGTTGTCCGTTTAACAACATTTCATAGTTAGTTATGCCATTCGGTTGAATGTGAGGATGGTTAGTCTGCCACACGGCACAAGAGGGGGTTCTGACCAGGGTAGTTTTAGCCCTTTCAGTGGTGGAACCTTAGCAGGCATAGCTATATAAGATGAAGCTTTATATGGGTCTTGTCATGATTTTCTCTACTGCACACCAAAGGAAGTGTGTATTTTGGTAAAAGGAGATAATCATGTTTTGTGGGTAAAATTATACAACCTCTATAGAGTTAAAACTAATTGATTAGCCATGCCCATGATCATGGGCATGCCAAACAAGCCTTTCATAGATTAGATTTTGATGTTATCAAAAATAGATTCAGAAAAGTGAATTTCAGGTGGATTGATTCTATTGTGGGAAATTTTGGTTTAGCTCTAGGATGGATTCATGTGATTAAATTTTGTTTTAAAAGAAATTATTTCTTAATTAAAATATTGCCATTGAGAAAATATTCAGAATATTGTAAACCTAGCTTTATACAAAAATTTAAACCATATAGCCTCCCTTTGTCAACTTTACATTAAACATGCATCTCTCGTGTAGTTTGTGAGTAATTTCAGTACACACCCTTGCTATGTTGTTGTTTTTAGAAGAAGAGATATACTACAATGGTGAGGATCATGACATCTAGAGCACTTCCCCCAGTTGATTGCCTATGGTAGTTATATTGGGCTACTATTACTATTATCTTGTACTTTCATTGTAATATTTTATTTGGCCTCTGTGGCACCTTTAATGTAAATTTTGATTATTAATAAAATGTGTTGGATATGTTGTGATATCATCTTTGTTATGTGTACTAGCATTTTCTAGACTAGGACATGATACACAAAGGATTTCAAAAGTGTTTTGCTGGGGTCCGACATATGAGGACAATGTTGCGTTGCTCACCTTTGCCGTTCAATGAGGACAATGTCGTCGAAGTCGCTGAAGAGAGGCCAGAGTCAAAAGAGCCAAGGATCCTGATGGTGAGTGGTAAGTGTTGACAATGTTGGAAAATAGGAGCTAAAACTTTGCATTGAAGATGAGCTATGGACAATATAGTGCCATTAGGTAGCTAGGAGCGTGGCATCACCAATGATGGTAAGAAGTTTATCCACATCATTAGACAGTGACTAAAGAATACATGACAGCATTAGTGAAGATGAGGGGTCACCGTGGTTAGTGAGAAAGCCAGAAGCGTTGAGCTGGTCAACATTAAAGAAGAGGAGCGATCGACAAGAGAGAAGAGGACATCGAGCATGTAAAACATCATTCATCTATATGAACAAAAGAGCAAGCATACAGAAGCAAAATGAGCAAAGAGCTTTGAGTAGAGATGACATAACTGTAGGGAATAGGCTCAAGATCACTGTAGAGAGAATGATAGGTGTCCTCAGTACAGATTGGCGATGGTTTCATGTTCATGCATATTTGATATTGCAACGGTGTGAGACCCCGGATTGTCTATCCGAAATCTCCTGTGTATTTCTGTACTAGTCCTAGATTACTAGCTAGTACACACAGTCAGACAGTGATGAATCATTACTGAACAGAATGAAATATTATAATAAACATAAAGTATCAGCCACATGGCTATTATTACAACACTCAGTCACATGACTAGAGTTCACGACAACGGAAATAAAAGCAACAAGAGATAAAACCCATAAAACTCCACAGGCGACGACTAGGAACGCGCTCTTAGTTGTCTTGGCGATCTTCAAAGAACTCCTCATCATAGAACTCACCGTTTTCGGCTGCAACCTGGTAGTTTTCTGATGACAACAATTGTGTAGCATGTGAGTACAAAAGTACTCAGCAAGTCTGGGAAAGTATGCATATGTAGGGCTTTCCAAGGAGGGCTTATTATGGCTCTTTTGCATAAAGCCGAGTTTCATCAAATCATACTTAATAATAAGTTTCACAAAGCACATTTTAACAATTATTTTAACAATTGAATTATCTAATAGTCTAGTGAAGGTTCTTTCTACCAACACAAGTATAAAGGCTCTATCCGCCACATTTTAAAAGATCGAGGTAATCCACACATGACTCCTTCTGTCATGAAATGAAAACAGGTTCCAACTACCTGGTTGGCTCAATCCGCCAATTAAATATCCGAGAGTTCTAACCACTCTCGAATCCCAAAACAAAACATTGTTTCTTTTTAAATCCAAAACCAAAGTCTACTAGTATGAAAGCATTCTTCACTTTGCCTTTGACCGTAGGCACGGCTATTCGAATAGTTTTAACTCTGCAGAGGTGTACAACTTTACCCACAAAACATGATATTCTCTTAGTGCCAAGTACTATTAACACACTTCCTTTGGTGTGTCGGCAGAGATATCATGACAAGGCCTTTACAATGTATACGCCTAACCCGACCCACCCGCTGAGGTTTCACCGCTGTTAGGGTTCTATCTACCCAGTACAGAAGCCCCATCTTGCGTCGTGTGGGGAGTACTACTTGCCTCTATCTGGCACCCACGTTCCACCAACTGGCGAGTCTAAGTTAGGTTTCTACAAATTATTCAGCCAGGTCGTACCCATTCTAGACATGTGGTTGTACGATAATGCTTAGAATGGAGACAGTCATAAGCGTCGGTCCTTAATTGACTTGGGGCGGTACTTGCACAAACCAAGACCAGTGCTCTATCCGCACCCGCCCGACATTCCATTCCGCCCAAGTCTAAATCATTTTTCATTTCATTTTTATTTTACAAAAATAGTAGCAAATACTTTACAATAATTCTCAAATCACACTTTAAATCATACTTTTGACATAATCCCACTACTAGGTCATTTAATCAATTTTGCAACTAAGCATACTACCGTACTAATCAACATGTGTCACAAATATTATTTATGCATGACAAAGCTGAAAAGATGAGAAAGTTGCATAGAGGGGAGGGGTGAATAGGCAATTTTAAATTTAAAACTAAATTCGTCACAGCGGAAAGAGTATCGGAACTTCAGGTATAATATCGGAACTTCCGACAAGATCGGAACTTCCGGTATTTGTTCGGAATGTCCGATAGACTTCGACCAAGAGAGTAGTCTACTAAAAGGAGTAGGCTTCAAGAACAAACTTAGACGCAGAAAAAAACAATAAGTCGAGTAGAGAAACAAGAATTTGTTCCCGGAGTTCGGATTCTTGAGGAAATCCTACGTCTCCGTTGAGGAAGCTCCAAAAAGCCGGGTCTTTTCCAACCCTTTCCTCCCAAACCTCGGTCGCACTTGAGGCTTGGTTACACTATTGGTTCCTTTCCTTTCGGAGGCGGAGCCGGCCTTCACAAACTTCTCATGGCTTCCCACAATCGTCGGGAGCTCGTGAGCGACACCTAGCCGTCTAGGAGTCCTTCAACCTCCAAGAGTAATGAATGCGCTAGATTCTTGATCTTGAAGAGGTTGCCTAATGCTCAAGATGAATGAATACTTGACTTTTTGCTCTCAACCACACTTAATGTTTCCTCACTCACTAGATGATCACTAAGATCAAGAGGAGGACTCAAGAATGCTCTAGGATGTGCTCAAGGTGCTCAAGTGTTCAGCCAAATGAAGTGTGTAACCCACAAAAAGGTGAGAAGAGGGGTATTTATAGTTTTGGTTCAAAACTAGCCGTTATACCCACACTCAGCCACACATCGGAATATCCGATCCCACCATCGGAAGTTCCGATGAGTGCAAAACACCAGACCTTGGAAAGCTTCCAACGGTCGAAAACTGCGTGCATCGAAATGTCTGATCCCAACATCGGAACATCCGATGACACCCAGAAAGAGAACTCAACAAAACTATCCAAGCCCACATCAGAATGTCCGATACAGATATCGGAACATCCAAACCAAACAAAGAGTTCCCAAACTGGAAAACAGCTACTTCGGAACTTCCGAAGCCAAACTTCGGACAGTCCGAACTCAACAGAGAGCACCCAATTCCAGGAAAACACGTGTCGGAACTTCCGATATGGAAAATCGGAACTTCCGAACAAAACAGAGAGTACTCTAACTAAGATCCAACAAGCATCGGAACATCCGATACAAAATATCGGAATGTCCGACCCTAACAACGTACTACGGACTGAAGCACAACCACACATCGGAATGTCTGAACTTCGGAACTTCCGACCTAACATCGGAACATCCGACTAGAAAATGACAACTATAACATTCCAATGCACGGGAGACGATTTGAACACTCTCAAGAGACTAAAGATCATTCATCTGAGCATATAGACCATCTCTAGACCAATTTTAACGCACCCCTCTTAATAGTATGGCAAACCTGTGATTCAACAAATTAAAATTACATCCGTAGTTGCCGTTTTTCTTACTCAATGACGTCTGAGGATGCCCGATGATCGTAGATGATCTCTATTTAAAACATTCACCTGTTCATAAACTAGTTGAACATGTTAGATTCTTTAATCGTTTGTCATTAATCAACCAAAACAGTATTACGGGGCCTAGATGCACTTTCAATCTCCCCCTTTTTGGTGATTGATGACAACCCGATTAAAGACAAATTTATAACGCAAAAGAGTAGAAGGAATATAGGATGAACTCCCCCTAGATATGTGCATTTAGGATAGGGCTTGAGAACAAATGCACATTTTGGAACATAAAGAAGTTGAGAGGGCTCCCCCTATATCCTTGCATAGGAGATTATCAAATAACTGAAACAGCATAAGCATGTTAAAACAAGTATAATTAAGCAATAGAAATGCGTTAACATTCAACAAGTCAACATAAGTATTCATGCAACAACGATAACAGGATTTAAGGCGACAATATTCAACACAAAGTACGAAATAAACCAAAAAACACAACCAAGTTCCAAGTTCACTAGGACTAGAAGACTCAGGATAGATACGGAATTTGTCTTCCTCTCTCCCCCTTTGGCATCAAGCACCACAAAGGAGGAAAGGAGAAAGGGAATGAAGCAAGCTAGTCGGACTCCTCTGATCCAGGCTCATCTGAACCAGACTCCTCGGCATCGTCGTCAGACTCATCTGAAGTGTCAGGTGCTGGAGCAAATGGATCCTCGATCTCTTCCTCGCTCTCCTCATCATCCGAACACTGCAGATTCAGATGCCTCTGAATATCCTTGAGTCGCTTGGTGTTCTTCTTATGCGCTGCTGCGCTGCTGCGTTGCCCTTGCAAAGGACAAAGATGGATTTCAAGGCACGCAGAATCGGAGAGGATGAACCACTGGGAGCTGAGACTGCAGGAGTAGCAGAAGAGGTGGTTCCTCTGGTAGAAGCTCTGGTGGCTCTCTGAGTGGGGGCTTTTACAGCCCTAACCTGAAGAGCAGTGTGCTTGACATCATATTCAAGCTGCAGCTGTGTCACCTGCTCAATCAAGTGCATGATGTATGGAGCATAACCACAGCTCCTCCTGGGCTCCTGACCAATGAGTATAATCTCATTCCAAATGAAGTCAAAGACATCAAATGGTCGCTGATTGTCTCTCATTCTACTCAGAAGGTTCCTTGTGTAGGAGAGAACATGAGAGGCATCACCTTCTTTAGGAGCCAAGGTCTTTCCAAAGAGCCTGTTCAGAATGGCAAAGAATGGCTTCATACCCTTGGTGTTTCCTTCCTCATAATCAGCATCTTCCTCATACAGAAAACCCAGATTGGATGCTCCTAACGGATTCTCATTGTGAATCTGATCCTTAGCCCTGGAATCTGCTTCTGTGAACTCAAGTAGTCTGGCAAACTGAGCATAGGTAGCCTCATACCAAGTTCCTTTAGTCATCCAGTGGAGAGTAGAGACTCTATCCCTGGAGACGTACATTGTTGCATAGAACTGAGCGATGATTTCCACATTCCAATCATGCTGAAAACTCATAATTCTCTTGATGCCAGTTCTTTCGCAAGCAGCAATAATCTCATTGAAGATAGCGTCGTCTGCTGCTGCCATATATTCCCAATCAATACACTGCATCAAGATGACAGGATTCTTCCTTGGAAGAATAACTGACTCGTAAAAGTCCTGCTGAAAGAAAGTCCAGAAGCGAGAATCAGTGGAGAACCGGTCTGTCCTCTTGGGGTTCTCCTCTCGAGCCTTTCGGACTTGAGCTGCTTTGCCTTTGTAGTTTACCGGTTTTCTTTGGAGCCTAGGATTCCTTTCAGGCTTCCTCAGGCGTGGCAAGTCTCTAGCTTGAGATCCTGAAGCTCCCGCAATGCCCTTGCCTTTCCTAGAGGGTAGCGGTGCTCCACGAGGCACATTCACAGTTTGAGCAGCCTGAGAGGGTTCATTGATTGTAATGCCTGGCTGGGATCCTCTTGTGGCAACTCGCTTCGTTCTAGTTACGGTTGGAGTCTTGCGTTTCCGACTGAAAGTGACTTTGGCTGAACCGGCAGGGGGCTGATCACCTTGACCAGGATCCATCGAGAAATGATCTGATAGGTAGTGAACTCTCTGAGAAAGAAGGAATTTAGAAAGAATTCTATTTTAGAGCTGTACTGTCCTCATTGGAAGTTCCAATTCCACATCGGAAGTTCTGAATTTTCATCGGAAGTTCCGATACTAGATTTCGGAAGTTCCGAAGATTTCGGTACAACCCTAGAACAAAGAATTTGACAAGATCGACCGATAGAAATTGATGAAACTTGAGATCTAGACAGAGGAGGACTAGAGCAACAAGTTTACCAAAAGAAATTTGAGCTAGAACTTCAAAGAACAAGGAATCTCAAGATTAGGGGTCTAGAATTACCTGAGAACACGAAAAACAAGATTGAAACGAGTGAGAGTCCTTTGATCCGAGGTGAAACCTTCCTTGGGGAGAAATCGAAGTTTCTGTAGGGTCGGAGACTCCGAAGACGACAAGAATTGAAAAGGGAGAAACGTACGGAGGCTTTTGGAGAAAAAGAAAATGAGATGAGGGGCCAACCGAACGGCCGGCGGGCGAGGCAGGACCGACGCGACGCGGGGGAGGCCGGCGGCTAGCCGGAGGGGCGACAACGGCGCTGGCCGACCGGAGTGGCGCGGCCAAGAGCAGGGGCACGACGGCCGAACCAAACCGAACAGGGCATGAGCCAAAATCCAAAATCCGGAAGAAATATGATATGAAAACTAAAATTGATGAGTGCACCAACTAGAAGACATCTAGAGCGATCTACGGTTGCGAGGAATTGTGGAAAGAATTACCGAAAGCGACGAATTTGCCAAAGAACAACGGTTCGGCCATAGAGGTTCAAACGCGAAATTTGAAGTCGAAACTTGATGGAATCTGAAATTGAGTGAGTGGTTTAGTTCACGGCATCCATACGCCCATCTAGAAACAAACGAAACTCCAAATGGCTCACCGAAACAAGAGATACGATGGCGAGATAGAAGAACGGCGTTCGGCGTCGGTTTTCGCAATCTCCCGGACGATTGGTGAGGAGAGGCAAAGGAAGGATGATCGCACTAGAAAGAGGACTCCACCACGAAGCTAATGGAGGTGGAAGTGCCTGATTCCGAGTTGAAACGGCAAAGTTATTACCATAAATGCGATTTTTGATTTTTACTTGACTGATCCGTTTTCGGCGAGACTTAGGGCTCATTAACACCGGGGATGGAAACTCCTCGTCTCCCTCTTCGCAACGGATCCGGCCACGCGAGATTTGGAGCATTTAATGGAAAGTTATGAGTGATTGAAGGAGGGAGGCCATGGAAGGAAAGAGAATTGCTTCTTTAGAATGAACAGATCGCAAGGTTGAAGATGGAGCTACAGTAGTGCCACGTGGCAGCTCCTCATTGGCCGAGAGTAAGTGCGAAGGTACGCGTGTGAGAAAAATTAGCAAAGATGGTCTAAAAATCCCGGAAAAATTTCTAAAAATATTAGGGAATATTTGGAACTCAATAAAATTGGTTTCATGAAATTTGGATAAAATGTGGAATTTAGAAAATTCCAGGATGATAAAAAGGCATTAGACGAAAGGCCGCGAGAGATAAAATACCAGCGGGTTTCCAAAATCTTGGGAAAATTCCCAAAATGTTTTTGGAACATTTGGAACCTAATGCAATAGGTTTCAGGATTTTTGGAGCATTTTGGAACTCGGGTGGAATTTCGGGTACGGACCGGAATTCGGAACTTCGATTTTTCGGACGACGAAAGATTAAACTCCAATTTCGGAAGGATAAGGATACTAGGTTAGTTTGAACATCGAGGAAGAACCAAATTTTGAATTTAATTAGTTTAAATTAGATTTTAGCTGAAGATCGAAATTGGGGATGTTACAAACAGTCATAATTAAGAAATAATTAGAGAGGTAGAAGATAACTGTATAGTAGAATATTGTATTGAAAGGGGTACAACTAAGAGGGGTTGATAAAGAATTAAGCATGTTGTTGGAGGTTGAAGCGGCAAAGTTGTAGTGGTGAGAAGAGATATCAGACACACGGCCGCTCAGTGGGGTAGTCGATGTGTGAGGGAATATAAATTCAACGTAGGTCGCATATGGTGTATCGGTATATGTGTGAGAAAGATACTCTAATACCATATAAAATAATAAGATAGTTTTTTGCACACATAATTGTGAGAACCCCCCCTTCCTATACCGTACTATACGCCGTCTACTGTGGCGTATAGCACCGTATAGCAACAGGAAGCCTCGACACCGAAAATCTGAATCTAAAAATTCGATCGACGGGATCGAACCCTTAGCTTCGGACCGGTGCTCATGCATCGATCTGAGCATCGATCCCTGGATCAAGAGCCCAAGATCGCGTACCCACAACCCGAGTATCAATGCACGAAGAGATAAACTAAGGTAATTTACATAGCGGGTGTAAATCTTGAACAAGTGCATTACGTAAAACCAAAAGAAGTAAAGCGGCAGTGAAACAAAAGAAAGACCACCGGCCGGCTGACCACCCCACAAAGGCTCGACCGGAGGGAGGAACTCTGGCCGCAACACTCGCGAATTGGAGCTCGCCATCATCAGGGACATCATCAATACCTTCCTCACGAGGAAAAAGGGGTTAGCGACAACGGTGAGTACACGTATGTACTCGCAAGACTTTAGTGTATGCAAATATAATTAATATGCAGGCCGATACGATTGAAATGGCTACTACACTAAGTCTATTGCAAAAGCGAGGATTTGAAACAGTTCATCGAAATGTAATACATAATTTGAAAGACTGACATTTTGAATAAAACATATTTACAATATATGTAACATTTGAGTCTCTCAACCGCCACCATCCATGATCGCAGCTTGAGATACGAATTGACATCCATATATTCATAAATCCTTCAAATACCATATTCACTCATTCATAAATCCATCAAGTACCATATCGATCCACATACTTTAGATAGACTCCAAAATAGATTTTCATTTTCAAAACCGAACCAAATTTCTATACTTGATATGATTAAAGAAGATTTGCTCATAGCAGTGAGCACGGCTAATCGATTAGAATTATTTGATACTCTGCAGAGTTTGCGCACTTTACCCAAACACAACTCAGACTTGCATCCCTGTCATCCAGGGTACACGCGATACACGAGGTATCCGATATACAAGAATGATCTATTCTTTCCCATCGTTGAGGCTATAGCCACACCCCAAAGACCGACGATAAACCCACTACTATGGCGATAAGAGGCCAACCACCACTCAGGCGGCCACGGAATATCCATCGTGACGACGGCGAGTTTTTGCCGCGGCATTATCCCATAGAAAGGCGTACACCGTTGTATCAATCAAACATGAATCGAGCGATTCCTCGCTGCATAAGTACAAGCGCACTCACGAAGGTGCATACGTGGTCGTGAGGACACACACACCGCTCATTTGCTCAACACGGGAAAAGGTCCACACTTCCGGCCTACCAACAGGCATGGCTATCCTCACACTTCAGGTACTAAAACAGGCTGCCCCATCCCAAAGATTGCGCTGGCTGCACGGTGTTCATTCAAAACCGTCACAAGTTCGGTCCTTATATTTTTGCCTAGTGACTCAAGCGGGAACTCCACTTAACTCGCCAACCAATCGCCACCATGTTTAACTAGCACATATTATACCTCCCGCCAAGTCTAATTACCAACTAGACATCGCACATTTTTATCAAATTACCTTTACAAGTCACATTTCCAAAATATTTCCAAAACCGATTACAATTATCATAAGTTTTGAGCATTTGGTAAATAGTGACTTTGCTCATCTCTATTGCAGTTGTCTAAGAATATCCATTTACAAAGTCGTATATACCCAAGTGACATTTTATTAATTTTCCAACACTACTAAGGCTATCTATGAACTCTGGGAATTTAATTGAGGAAAAACCACCAAATCAGGTTATATCTACCATTCCCACAAACTAGCACTTTACTGAATATAAACAATGCATATAGTTTGAGAAATCAAAGTAAACATCGTGAAATATAGGTTTCAAGATGGTCAAAGGAGGTGCTTGCCTTGTTGTTGCACTTCGGTGATGTCCGGGATGATGTTCGGGTCGTTCGAGGCGAAGCCCGACTCGCCAGCCTCTAATCAGTCAAAGCAACAAAAGCGACAAAAGAAATACAACTTAGCAAAAGCAAGATTTAAATGCACAAATGCCAACTAAACATCAAATAAGACCCACTTAAATATTTAAAGGAGAAAGAAATGAAGAAAACGAAGAAAATGTGAAACTATGACCTATTATGTCCATTTCGGCCGAACAAGTGCCAAAATGGATTAAAACGTGCAAAATGAAGTAAAACCCAACTAAACTTAGTGAAATACCTAAAAATAGGTATAACATACCTAATGGGACTTATTGGAACTTGTTTGAAGTTGAAATGATCAACCGAGCTAAAACGAAAAAAGGCGTATTCTTTACCTACGTGAATAAAAATCGTAAATTGAAGACAAATGCAATTAAATTTGCATGTGGAGCCTCAATATGGCCTCAGGTACATAACTAGGTGCTAAAACGCTCGAAAGATCGAAGAAAAACCTTTCGGCCCTAAAAGCGACAAATTTGCCGAAAGCGGTAAAAGCGATCGTTTTGTCGGAATCCGTTAAACGGCCAATTTTATGGATTTTTGCGCAAAACAGGTTTCCGACAACGCAACAAGCTAAAGCAAGATATTTAGGACTTAGTTGGATCGGTTGCAAAGCAATTCCTAATGAAATTGACCAAAATTGAATCAAAATGAAAACCGCGGAGTAATTTCCGACAAAACCGCTTTTGAGTCCGTATTGAGTCCAAACGCGATCGAATCCGCGTGTGGGTTCCCGATACGGTTCGAACACTCAACACCTAACTAAAACGCTACGGTAGATTAGCAATTTGCATCGAATTCGCAAAAGCGGCCAAAACGATCAAAACGGCCGTTAACAACCAAAAGCGATCAAAACCGTCAAAAGGTCGCTTTTGATCAAGAATGTCGTGAAACCGTTCGACCCGCAGCTAGACACTTGGAGGTAATAATGACTTATCGGAGCCAATCACCGCCAAAATTGACTTAACCTACTCGGACTTTTGATCAAACGTCAGCGTAACTCCCAGATTTACCCGGCACGCGACAAAAGTCCTAAAAGGGCCAAAATGGGATCTAAAGCACACGTGAAGCATGCTTTCAACCTTAGGGACCTTAAACGAGGCGAATCAAGCGAAAAGCCAAGAACGGCTTTGGGCCTCTAATTATTAAAATAAAATGCGAAGTGCTAAAATGCAAATCTAGCATTTTTAGCCTTTATTTTAGCCTCTAAGAAGACTAATGGTGAAGTCGATTCGTGCTCGGAGCTCTAGGATTTTATTCAACCAATTGAGACCTCTGTGACAAAGTATCTCGCAAAATGGTCAAAACTAAACTCCGTATTTTTTATCGGGGTTTCTACTAGCTAGAAAGCTATAGGGGCTATCCATTTGGTCATCGGACCTCTAGGATTTTTCGCAAATAGAGTGACCTAGAGTGACAACTTTGTGTAGGATCGACAAATTGAATTCGACTCTTCCGATCGCGACTACGGCTATCGGAAGAGCTAATAGAATCGTCGATTCAAGCTACGGACTCCTAGTATTTTGTGAAAACACTTAACACCTAATTAAATAAAATAAAATCCGGCTTATCAGAATTGAATTCCGATTCTTCTGATAGCGGCTCTAGCTACCAGAAGTGCCCACAAAAATTACTATCCATGCTTTGCTCCACTAGAACTCCGACAAATCGAAAACCTAGCATTAGGTTGCTAGATTTCGAAGGTGGTCAAATGCTAGGTCGATAGTAGAGTTAAATGGACCTAACGATGACCTGAGTCTTGTTTCTGAAGCACAAGTGCCATGCAATGCTCGAACACATGGCACTGGACATGACCTAGGCTAGGGTTTGAGGGACATGACGAAATGCGGAGCTACAGGAGGGGAAACTCGTAGCTACGCGACGAGGGATGTCCCAGGAGCCGAGAAATCAACTCAAACTTCAAAAACACCACGGGTACTCCAAAATCCATCCATGAAATTCGATGAGAAACTCACCCGAGAGGGTCTAGAAGATGGGGATCGCGATGGAGAGGTCGATTCCCGCCTCTAGATCAATTTCCACCGGTCGGATCGCCTCCAAATGGGTGGATTGGGTGAGCTAGGGTTTTGGGAGGCTTCTCCCATGCTTGGTCGTGAGAGGGAGAGGAGAGGGAGTGAGTTGGCTGTTGGGTTGGCTTTGGAGAGGTTATAACACATGCAAAACACTATGCACTTACTCAAGGGCATTTTGGTCAAGTGTCAAGTTTTGAAGAATTAAACTTCCAAAACTGATTTTTATCGATTCTTATATATTCTGGAAGGTTCTTAGGTCGCTTTAACACTTATCCAAATAAATTTGCAATTATTTTTGAGCTAGGTTACTTAAGTTGAAGGGTTCTTTTTAATTCCCATTTAAGTACATATAGCTCAAAATGCAGAAATACACAAGAACAGTGTATTATTGAACAGTGTTTGAGTACAAATGTACAGTGACTCGAGTATAGAAATACTCGGGATATTACAATAATCATAGTATTGCTTTGAAAAATAAATAGAGGTAAGTGTGCATGACATACATTATGAGAAAAAGTAGCTAATGGGTAAAGAATAGAGGCATGCAGCTACATAATCCATGTATATGGAGAGTGCTTGTGTTTCTAAGAACCCCAATAATTTAGTATGCTCAATGATTTTTTTCCCATTGAATCTCAAACATCAATTACATTTCTTAATTTGTATTTTCCTTCAAACTTCAATTGTCATTTCCAATGTTCGTGAGGTTTTAAAAACCATGAATAGCTTACAAGATATATAAATATATTTACAAGCATATAAGTTATATCATTTGATATTTTAAAATTTAAGATAAATCTAATCGCGGAAATATACAGGCCACCTTGTTAATTTATATGATATCCATCCGGTTCTCGTTCTGCTTTTATTGGAAAAAAAAGAGAAGCAAAATGCACAGATTTAAATTGAACAGCAAAAGACTAATAAATGAACACTATCTCCAACGTCCAGCTAACTCAATGAATCACAAGTTCACAACCCCATCACCCTTCCTTTTCCGATCGTTTTCCTCCCATCCAATATTTACAAACTAGATACGTAAACGCGACACAGTCGTGCCAGTAACCACACGCCCAACAGTTAAAATCGTGTGGAGTTTTAGAGGATTCCTCAAAGAAAAATAGATCAATATGTAATTTTTGAAATTTCCGTGCGGCTTGCAGGGAAAAACATGCGCTACAGGAAAAATTCAGAAGTTTTGGGATTCGCTTCCAAAAAAAATAGAACAATAAGTTTCTCCGTAAAAAAAACTCAGGGGTTTTAGGGCTTAACTGAAAAAAATGAACTAATATATAATTTCATAAAGTTTCAGGCATCTTTGTAAAAGAGAAAAAACTCAGGGTTTCAGAGCTTGACTGGGAAAAATGGATCTTTGTTAAAAAAAACGCGACCAAAAAACAACTGGGGTGTCTAGGGAGCACCTGAGTGTTTTTTTGGTTTGTGAGCACTCAAATTTGTAGCCTTTGGATCTAGATCCATTGATGCAATCAATTTGCCATCTCTCCCCACCACCCTCCTCTTTATAGGCCCCAAGTTGAGTGCTCACAAACTAAAAAAACACTCGAGTGTTACTTAGGGTCTGTTTAGATCCATGCAGCTAATAGTTAGCTGTTAAAAATTAGCTAGAGTGGATCCAAACACCCCCAGCTAATAGATCAGCTAACTATTAGTTGGACACCCAGCTAATGGTTATCTCATTAGCTAGCCAAACCCAGCTAATAGCAGCTAATAGGTGGTATTTAACCAAAATACCCTTCGCGTCTACTAACATTTAGGGCCTGTTTGGATCCATTAGCAGCTAATAGTTAGCTAGTTAATAGTTCCTATCTAATATTAGCTAGCTAACTATTAGTTGGAGGGTGTTTGGATCCACCAGCTAATATGTGGCTAATAGATGTTATTGTCCAGAATACCCAGGCTATTAAATGCTATTGGTGATAAACGCGAAGGGTATTTTGGTTAAATGCCACCTATTAGCTGGGTTTGGCTAGCTAATGAGATAACCATTAGCTGGGTGCCCAGCTAATAGTTAGCTGATCTATTAGCTGGAGGTGTTTGGATCCACTCCAGCTAATTTTTAGCAGCTAACTATTAGCTGCATGGATCCAAACAGGCCCTTAATAGCATGGGTATTCTGGACAATAACATCTATTAGCCACATATTAGCTCGTGGATCCAAACACCCTCCAACTAATAGTTAGCAAGCTAATATTAGCTATGAACTATTAGCTAGCTAACTATTAGCTGCTAATGGATCCAAACAGGCCCTTAGCCATTCTCAAAACTATTTTCAACTTCCATGACTCTTTCAACAAAAAGGACTAATACGTAATTCCAGAGATTTAAGACGTTTCTTCGCAAAAAAAAATAGGAGCACGAGCGGGTTTCAAAGCTTCGATCGGTGGGATTTGCGAGTTGGGGGGATGCGCGACCGCGCGGAGGTGAGCACGAGCGGGTTTCAAAGCTTCGATCGGTGGGCTGGGAAAGAGGAAACCTATCGGTGGGCTGGGAAAGAGGAAACCTATCGCTGCGCCGCGTGCGCTTAGCGGTATGACGAGGGTGCAAAATTATTTTTGACATAGAAGAGGATCTTTCAAAGTGAACGACGTGAATAATTATGGAGTGAGCATGTTTATAACCGCGTAATTGCATAGAATTAATTCCCAAATCAAAGGGATGCCACGCGAGATTCACCAAAATCCCGAAAGCCATGCACGCGTAAATCCAGGCACACACCAGCGCCATTAAATTATTGCTTTCCTTCTCTCTCTCCGTCTCTGACGGACGTGTTGAGCTGGCTGTTCCTTATTTCCACTGTTCATCACCTCTCCTTCCCTTCGCTTTCTCTTCCCTTCTTGAGCCTCGCATTGCAGCAGTTTAGCTTGCATTGCAGAGAGGAGTGCTCACTGGTGAGATCGATCGGCATTGGAGCTCTAGGTGGAGTTGGGAGCTCGAAAGAAGGGGAGCCCCAGAAATAGTGTGTTCAGTGAGCGCCGGTTGCTATTTTGGGAAGAGAAAGGCGGGAGCTTGGCCGTTGATGGCGCCGTGGAGCGGCCTGTGGGGCCGCGGCAAGGCCGCCCTCGCCGTCGACGCCTACCACGGCACGCCGGTCGTCGTCAAGATGGAAAACCCCAACTGGTCCATCTCGGAGATCGACGGCGACGACGACGAGTTCTTGGCCGGAACCGGCGAGAGGCGGCGGAAGGGCAAGAACGCGAAGCAGATCACCTGGGTGCTGCTTCTCAAGGCCCACCGCGCCGCCGGCTGCCTGGCGTGGCTCGCCTCCGCGGCCGTCGCGCTCGGGGGCGCCGCGCGGCGACGCGTCGCGGCCGGACGGACGGACTCCGACGCTGTGGAGGGGGAGGGCGAGGGTGAGAAGGCCGCCGCCCCGCGCTCCCGATTCTACGCGTTCATCAAGGCATTCCTCCTTCTGTCCCTCTTCCTCCTCGCCGTCGAGCTCGTCGCCTACACCAGCGGCCGGAGGCGCCTCGCCGTCTCATTCGACTCGTTCCACACGTCGTGGGTGCGCTTCCGCACCAACTACGTCGCCCCGCCGCTCCAGCTCCTCGCTGACGCGTGCGTCGTGCTCTTCCTCGTCCAGAGCGCCGACCGCCTCGTCCAGAGCCTCGGCTGCTTCTACATCCACCTCAGGCGCATCAAGCCCAAGCCCGTCTTGCCGGCATTGCCCGACGCGGAGGACCCCGACGCCGGCTACTACCCCATGGTGCTCGTCCAGATACCAATGTGCAACGAGACGGAGGTGCTCACCATTGCCACTACCTACAATTTCCCCAAAGATTCAATTTTTCCGCAAAAAATAAGAATCCAATTTTTGATCATGCTGTTCGTCGTCTGCTCCGTCCAGGTGTATCAGCAGTCGATTGCGGCGGTCTGCAATTTGGATTGGCCGAGGTCCAACTTCTTGGTGCAGGTGCTGGATGACTCGGACGACCCGACGACGCAGGCGTTGATCAAGGAGGAGGTGGAGAAATGGCAGCAGTGCGGAGCGCGCATCGTGTACCGCCACCGTGTGCTCAGGGAGGGGTACAAGGCCGGCAACCTCAAGTCGGCGATGAGCTGCAGCTACGTCAAGGACTACGAGTACGTCGCCATCTTTGATGCCGACTTCCAGCCGTACCGGGACTTCTTGAAGCGCACCGTGCCGCATTTTAAGGTAGGATGAGGCGAATTGTGTGGATTATTAGGATTGTGATTGTGATCGGCTGCGTTTGGTGGCTGCAGGACAATGAGGAGCTGGGCCTTGTGCAAGCGAGATGGTCATTTGTGAACAAGGACGAGAACCTGTTGACGCGGCTGCAGAACATCAACCTGTGCTTCCACTTTGAGGTGGAGCAGCAGGTGAACGGCGTGTTCATCAACTTCTTTGGGTTCAATGGCACGGCCGGAGTGTGGAGGATCAAGGCGCTGGACGACTCGGGAGGGTGGATGGAGCGGACAACCGTCGAGGACATGGACATTGCGGTCCGTGCGCACCTCAAGGGCTGGAAGTTCGTCTTCCTGAACGATGTGGAGGTGCGATGCATACCGAATTGCTTGCAGATTATGCTGCTAAACCACGGGGATCATGTGGATTAAGCTTAAATGCTTTGTGCTAAGGTGTTCGTTTCGTCTTTTGCACAGTGCCGATGTGAGTTGCCAGAGTCGTACGAGGCTTACAGGAAGCAGCAGCACCGGTGGCATTCAGGGCCAATGCAGTTGTTTAGGCTATGTTTGCCGGACATCATCAGATGCAAGGTATTACCGAGTGCCCCCTTCCTGATACATAATCGGCGCATAGCGGTAGTGTTAGCCCTTGTTTGTGACGGAATATGCCCACTAAGGTAGTAAATTTGTGCCGTTGCATGTTACTCTAGCGGATACTAGTGCTATATATACTTGTGATATTATGGGGCTCTGTGTTTTAATTTAGGGAGTGTATAGGCATCATCTGGATATTTTTGTCCCAAAAAACATCCAAACTTTGGACCGTACGATCAAAACACACATCCGTAAGATCAACCCACCTCGAATTCAGGGGGGCATGCATTGATCTGAAAGCAAATCCAATGACCAAGAATTTAGATGATGGTTGTTAAAGAAAACATCCGGATGATTCAGGGATGTAGTTTTAGAGGAAAGTACTGGCCAGTTTGGTAGTTTAGTCTTATCACAAAGATCCCAAAGTAGTACCTGTCTTTACTTTGTAATAATGTTGTGCCTAATTTGGTTGTTGCAGATTGCATTCTGGAAGAAGGCCAACCTGATCTTTCTCTTCTTCCTCCTCCGCAAGCTCATCTTGCCCTTCTACTCGTTCACACTCTTCTGCGTCATCCTCCCAATGACAATGTTTGTGCCTGAAGCTGAGCTTCCCGATTGGGTTGTCTGCTACATCCCTGCCCTGATGTCCTTCCTAAACATCCTCCCAGCACCGAAATCTTTCCCGTTCATCATCCCTTACCTGCTCTTCGAGAACACCATGTCCGTAACCAAGTTCAATGCCATGATCTCCGGCCTGTTCCAGCTCGGAAGTGCATATGAGTGGGTTGTGACCAAGAAATCAGGCCGATCATCGGAGGGTGATCTCATCGCCTTGGCTCCCAAGGGGCTAAAACAACAGAATTCTGGGTCAACACCAACCCTGGACGCAGCAGCAATGAAGGAACAATGCATGCCGAAGCGATCTGCTCCCAGAAAGGAGGCCAAGAAGAAGTACAACCGGATATACAAGAAGGAGCTTGCCCTCTCATTGCTCCTCCTGACCGCCGCCGCTCGCAGCTTGCTCTCGAAACAAGGGATTCACTTCTACTTCCTGTTGTTTCAGGGCCTGTCGTTCTTGCTGGTAGGCCTCGACCTCATAGGTGAAGACGTCAAATGAACTGTAGTAGCGTAGGCTTAAACAGGAGATGTTGGAACAGCGACCGATCATGGATGTTGTTGTAACTTTTCACGGGGGATAGAGATTGGGAAACCGGATGCGAATGCTCAGTCGGAGGATTTAGTCCTTGAAAGTGTCTGTAAGTCGTGCAGCCGAGTATGTATAGGTCTCTTCTTGGCCTGTAAATCTGCGTAGTTGTTTCAGGCCTCTCAGTTCTTCAAGTAACAAGTTAGAGAGGTGCTTCTATGCTCTTCCTTTTAAAAGTTGCACAACTATTAAAGCATGAATGAATGGTAGATGATGATTACTTACCCTTTCGCTTGATTCAACATTTGTGCAACTTGTATTAGAAGGAAGAGCATAGAAGCACCTCTCAGTTAGTTATTGATGTTCAGGTTAGATTACCTTACAATGCAACACAATTTTCAGCAGAACAATTCTTGAGCAGCTGCGGAGGGAAGTGTAGCACTCTTGGAAGTCTTGGTCACCTGTTCCAAGTTCTAACAGCCTGCCTTCTTTCAGTTACGCTGATCAATGCGTTTGTTTGTACCTGCCCCTGCTTGACCTGGCAAACACACGACATTTTTCAGCACCGCATAGATGGAGTATACTTATTCTGCACTGCAGGACTAACTGGACAAAGTATGTATCTTGGTATAATCTTAGATCAGAACAATAACTTGCTGAAAGTGTCTTCAGATACAGTTCTCTACCTCTTTCTCGACACATTCAACACTGGTATACTTCTTGCATGTGCTCTGGTTGACTTGTGGAAATGAACATGAACGTCTCAACACAAATCAAATATATGACTCACATGATAAGAAGAAACTTCACCAGCTGCTAGCCTGCTACTGATATGTACTCTCTCCGGAAGGCTTGAAATTATGCGTACCACACGTTCACTTACCTATATGCCTACACTGCAGCTGGGAGGTGAAATGAAGCAGAAACTACAGCAAGAATCGAATATATTTCACGGTCCATTTCGAGATTCATCTGACAGGACAGTGCCGTCATAAAAGCAATAGTAAGATGAGCCACTGCCCTTGGCTGCATGGGTTGTCATTGCCATTGCACTGGGTAGTGACGGAGTGAGTAGTTGCTGTGAAATACTCCTACTGAAGTGTCAAGTGTGTGCGATCAGGTACGGTTCCGCAGTACCACTGCTTGTTGACCTTACCTGCAGGACCAGCTGTGGCAAAGCGATCGAGCATACATCGCATCTGTCCTGTGATCGGGTGAGATCATCTTCTCACATGACTACACCAAACAGGTTGCTCGGTTGGTTGGTTCGCAGTTGCAGCTGCTCGTAGAAATTCACTCATTCCTGCTGAATTATTGCCATTGGTGCGTGCAAGTGCTCCTGTACTGCGTGGTAGTAATGCATACCATTCTCTCTCTCTCTCTCTCTCTCTCTCTCTCTGAAATGGCCCCAAAAATTCAAAAGTTTTGATTTAGTTTTATTTGGTTTTTTTTGTTGAATTTTCCGTTTGAATTTGTTTTGTTTTTGTTTTTAGACCTTGCCACGTCCTCTTCGGCGACGCGCCCACGCTGCCCGCCAGCGTGCCCCGCACCGCCCGCTGCGCCGCCTCCGCCATTTCTTTGCCGCTGCCATGGCCGCCCGAGCTCTCTCTCTCTTTCTCTCTATCTGCCCCGGCTATAAAAGCCCCTGACCCCTCCCATTTTTTCCCCGCCCCTCTCCCCTCTCGGTGAGTCCCCCGCCCCCCACCACCACCACTCTCTTTCTCCCCCAGCGCCGGTTGCCCGCGCCGCCGCCTCCTCCCCGCCCGGCCGAACCCTAGCCTTCTCCCAGCACCGCTTGCCCTGATGCCCGGCCCTACCCGCCAGTGTCTCGCCACTTCGGCCCACCTGCCAGCCGCCTCCTCGCCCTGGCCCCACCTGTCAGCGGCACCGGCCCGCATTTGGGCTGGCCTAGTCGCGCTCAGGCCGCGCATGTGCACCCCCCCCCCGGTGGGCCATTGGGCCGAAAGTCCATTTCACTATGCAGGCCAATTCGAGTTTCTTTTCTTTTTCTTTTTCCTTTTCGGATTTGAATAATCTGAAAATTCCAGAAAATCCCCAAAAATCCAAATACATATTTTTGATCCGTTCAAGTCACTGAGTCCAAAAACGACCTCCGCTTCGCCAAACAGAGTCTCCAAAATTCCCTCTAACTCTTCTCCGAACCTTTTTCCGATTTACTTCCGTTTTTCTTTTCTCTGGTTTTTTTTTATCCGTTTATTTATCAATTTCCATTTCTTGCGCTAGATCCGACCGTCGAGCCGTACCCGGAGCAGGACCAGTCCGGAGCCGATCAAGACTTCAGCTTCTACGATCTAGACGATCCTTCAGCCTAGCAAGGCAAGCTGCACTCCTTGAACATGTTGGACCTAGTTTGTCAGTAATATTATAGTAGAAATTACTTTGCAATGCATTGTTTTACTCGTATTTTAAATACTACAAAGATAATTTAGAATGACATGATGCTTAGCTACAACCGATCAATTGTTTGGTCTTCCTTTTATTTTGAGCCTTATTAACCTTGCGTAGCCTTAGATTATACTTTATGAATCCCCGCAATCTAATTAATTTGTAGTTCCATCCTTAGTCTTTCAAAAACTAGTGAGCCTTGGGCTCAGTGTCTTTCAAAAGGTGTTGCTATGATCAGGCGGACAGTGTTGGGCGACCCACGAGGTGGATGTTAGTCCGATCCTCGGCCTATGACGAAAGCCATGGTTGATTTGGTGGTTGGTACAGTTGGTACCAGGTTTGTGGTTATAATGGCTTGGTCTTTGGCAATTAAGGATAA
Source organism: Rhipidocladum racemiflorum (assembly GCA_036346355.1). Lineage (NCBI taxonomy): Eukaryota > Viridiplantae > Streptophyta > Magnoliopsida > Poales > Poaceae > Rhipidocladum > Rhipidocladum racemiflorum. The sequence goes on from CM070582.1 coordinate 43,024,296, forward strand.
CCCCCTTGAAGAAAGTAAATAACTTAAGTTCTCGCTCATACACAAGTTGGGATCGGTCAGTTTGGTTGAACCATTTTCTAACATAGCTCAGTACACTATACTTTCCCCTTGGAATACCTACAGGATCGTAGCTACTATTCTCGTAGCTAGAATGGATCGCGTAGCGACCGAGGTGGAACAGAAATGGGTAGCGCCGAGCAGGGTGCTGTCATTTGCCGGTTCTCACAACGGTAGGTACCCACACAGAATCAGATCGCTTCTCCCGCCTGGGCCTGTGGGTCCTCGAACGTACCGGGTAGGAGCTACAATGGGGAAATACAACAAAAGGCTATGATCATCTCGATCCGACCGCATGCATTTAAGTTGCATGAAATCCGGTGGCAGTAACGGTTGTAGATATATTGTGAGTAATGCTGAGCAGCTCTGCAAAGTGATTTGTCAATGGTATTCGGATACGCCGTGCTTTCGGTTAATGAAGCTAAGTTTGAATTGGGTTGACTCCCGAAATCTCACTCAAGTAGTCTTTGGATTTGGTTAATCTGGCGTAATTGTGGTAACTTCGTGGAACCCCCCCCCCCTCCCAAAAAAAACTACTGTTATCGTATAGTTTGTGTTTCAAATATAACAAAATTTACATAAAAAACTGCATCCAAATACTTATAACCTAGTAGTATTCAGTATTTTTTCGTGTGACTTGTTGAGTACTATTGTGTACTCATTCTTGCTTCCTCAAACCCAGCAGAGTTTCAACAAGTCGGAGCCTACCAGGAGTTCGTAGGTGGCAAATTAGTCTGGTTTTAGGTCTTAGTCTTTGCTCAGGCCTTGTCTGTTATGGTTCTTTTGTAATGTAAACTCTATTCAGCGTCACCAGACTATTTTGTAAAAACCTGGCGTTAGACCTTATATTCCTTAAAAAATGTTGATTTCGTCTTTTGTTAGGCAATGTGCACTTGGTTCCCGACAGCTAATATTCTTGGGTAGCTATTGAGGTATTTAGACAAGCCCTGAAAAGGCGGTCGGTCACACTCTCTCAAAGAGAGAGACAGAGAGAGAGATGGGCCTGGGCCAGCCCACTTCATCCCAAAGAAATACAAGGGGGAAGTGATAGTGGGTTGGGCCCAACAGGTGGGTCTGCGTTTCTTCTCGTCTGGCTCAACCCATTTGAAACCCAGAGAGCATTGCACAACTAAATCGATCACAAGATCAGTGACATGTGGGGGCCGCCTGCAAGAGACTCGTAGGTGAGCCCTGATTCGGTTACCGGCTGCAGGCAAAGCTAAGGTCAAGAACTTGCCGAACCAAGAAGATGAACGTGGGCAGAAAGACTATGAACTTTCATGCTCAAGTTAGGAGACGAAAAGAAAGCAGAAACCAATAGAAACATCCGGCTCCAATTAGTGAGGCTATAATATTGATTTTAGAATTTGGAGGAGATGCACCTCCGGCCTCCATTTTACAAAACCCCTTCTCCCCCGGCTCCGACGATCCGACCCGAGCTTGACAGGCATATGGTCGCCGGAGAAGAAGGAAACAGGAGAGGCCACGGAATGCATTTCCTCGATCTTGAGTACGTAATCCCCCACTGCTACACCTTGAACTCTCCATCTAATTAATCCTTAATCACGTCGCCTACCAACCAAGAACCCTAATTAAATTAACAAAGCGATCGAAGAGCCACAAGTGTTGCCTAGCTATCTATCACCTAGTAATAACTTCATGCATGCACCAGGAAATCAGGCTTGGTAATCGGGAGGTGCATGCGTGGTTGAATCGGTCGGATCGGATCGATCACGCGTCGCTCCATGCGGCGAACATGGGCATGTGCGCGATGGACACGGCGGCCGGCCTCGATGACGCCCAGGGTCCCAGCGGCAAAGGGCTCATCAGCTTTGACGACTGCGCCGCCGGCGGCTTCGCGAAGAGCATGGACAGGCCGCCGCCCCGGTCCGGGCTCTCCTCGCGCGAGTTGCTCAGGCTCGTCACCAGCGAGGACGAGCCCGACATCGGCATGTGCGCTCCGGCGCCTGCGCCGCCGCCCTCATGATGGTCAGCGGCCACTGCGTCGACGGTCACCAGGTCGTGCAGCACAGAGAAGGCCTCGCCGGACAGGACGTCGTGGTGGCTGTGGCTGTGCTCGCCGGTGCACGGGGCGTCGGCTCTTGGGGTGGCCACCTTCCAGCCGTCGGCGGCGCTGCCCGCCTGCACCAGGGCGGCCGCGGTGCTGGCCTCGGCGGCGCTGTCCGCGACGGGCAGGGCGTCGTCGGCGCCGTCCTTCTTGCGCCTGGCCAGCTCGCCCGGGAGGAGCGTGTTGCTGGCCATGATCTTGTCGACTTCGTAGCGCGTGATGTCGAAGTTGGTGACGGCGTTGAGGCCGCGGAACTTGATGGCGGCGATGTCGTAGGCCTCCGCCGCCTCCTCCTGCGTGCCTGCACGTACATATATTGCCACGAAAGCATGCATCAACGACGTATGCATCGTATCTGTACCATACATGCATGCAAGATTGGACGTGAAGCGAACGACGCAGCAATGATCTGAATCTGAACAGGGGAATCGAAGGAAATGATGCGTGCATTGCGTTGCACGACCCCATATCGTATCGATCGGCATGGTCAAACAAAGAAAGATGCAAAAGCGGCTGGGTGGCTGCAGAGCGCGTGCGACTTGCGACAGTGTAAAAACTAGAGAAGCCAGCCTTATGTAAAAGTGAGAGAGAATCACAGGTGTGTAAGCACAGGGCCATACGCAAATTAAGCAAAGGAAGAGAGAGAGAGAGAGAGAGAGAGAGAGAGAGAGAGAGAGAGAGAGAGAGAGAGAGACGAAGAAGCAGAAGAAGAAAGCAAGAAAACATTCTTTGGCAGGGGCAAAGCATCATAGGGGCTGAAAAAAAGTCTTGCAACACGTATGATCATTGCGACAGGACGCCCTGTGCCCTCCGGCCATGACAACGTCCGCATGCAACGCATACAACACCAGTACGCACTGCATGGTGGGCATGGTGCTCTCCATCGAACCAAGCTGGCCGGCTAGCTATTTGTAGTCTCGCATGCATATTATTGTGCTCATCATGGATGCATGCAGTGCAGAACATATACTAGTAGAGAAGCAAGCATGCATAACTGATGCATGAGCATGTAGAATTGCCGATGCAGATCAGAGGTGTGTATATATGTGTAGCCAGGAGTGCATGCAGCTAGCTAGTACTAGTGGTGTACTCACTGAATGTGCCGAGGTAGAGGTCCTTGTTACCAGAGACGCGGCCGATGCGCGCCTGCCACCGCCCGTGCTGGTGATGCCTGCAACCCCAAGCAAATGCAGTACAGATAACATGCTTCAATTTACTCCCTTGTGTCTCGGTAATTAGTAAATGCAGCAGCTAGGACAGCACGTAGTGTGTCAAGTATGAAGTTAACAAGACCTTGTAACTCCTCGGTACATCGAAGCACCCCGTGAGAACCCGCTGCTCTTCCTGCACGCGCGCGCAGTAAAACATGCAGCAAGTTCAGATATATATATGTACATCGCTCCATATGGGACATATAGGGTAGCATTAGTCTGTAGTAACATTGAGTAAAACTACTATAGGATTACTAAGTCTACCTTCTCAAGTGAGCCACGTACTCCTGCCTGGTCATGTTCTTCATCTCCTCCAGCTCCTCCCGGTAGTCCTCAAGCTGCACGCGCAGTACAGTATACATCAACTCAAGCTACTCAACAATGGTGCTATGGTACCATGGCAGCCGAGGTAAAAAAGGAAGAATCGACTGTCTGTACCACAGGTAATTACCGGGAAGTTGATGTGTGTGGAGGGGCCCCAATACTTGAGAGCCGCCGAGTCATAGGCTCTCGCCGCTTTCTCCTCCACGTCATACCCACCTATTTATCGTAAGCAAACCACCAAAGGCACCAACCAATGAGAGTAAGTAAAGAAAAAAAAAAACCCTCGTCTTTTACTTTACCACAAGCATTCTAATTTAACCATGCATGCACTAAAACAGACAGTATATGCAGTACGGGTACGTGTGGAGTCATGCATACCGAGATAGACTGCGCAGCACAGCAGGCAGATAGTTTGTACGTGCCGGAGTCAGAGCATTGCATTGGTTAAACAAAGAACAAGCTTAATTAGCCACTAATGACACCTTGGTAGGTTAAGATGTTAGCATGCTGATTAGGATGAGTACCTTGCCTCCCTTTCCTGGTCTGGCCTTCCTTCTTGCAGCTGTTGTCCCACAGGTGCGCCTCGTACCGCCCCGTCCACCTATGCCTGCTTAATTTTAAACCGCCCCACTAATTAACACGCGTCTCTAATATCACTTACTAATGTAAGTTGGCATTAGGCTAGTTAATCACATGCGTGCAAACGTACTTGATTTGTAACGCACGTCTCTAATCTGATCTGCTATTAGGTTGTTGCATTACTTTAACCGCACGCATGCGAACGTTGTTCATTAACCAAATGCTGGTGCATAAGTTGTAATAACGCATCATTGTATCGGAGTACCTCGTGACGCCTCTGTACTGCGACGTCCTCTGCCCGAAGGTGTCGATCGACTTGCGGTGGTGCACCGGCTGCTTCTGCCCCGCCGCGCCGACGCGTTTCCGTCCGCCGTCCGCCGACGCCGCCACCATGCCGTACTCGCTCGCGGTCACGCAGCTCGACACCGACCCGGAGCTCATAGACAGAGCCAGCGGGTGGTACAGCTGGTGCTGCCCCGCGGCCGCGGACAGGATGGGGCCGCTGCCGCCGTTCTCGGTGGCGCCGGCGTCGGCCGTAGCGTACGCCGTGGCGCCGTGCGCGGCCACCCAGCTCGCTATCGCCGTGGCCGCCCCCGCCGCGTCCTCGTCGGCCACCATCGCCGGCACCGAGGTGCCGCCATACACGTCGCACGCCTGCAGGAACCCGTGCTGGCTGCCGTGGCTCTGCCCGTGGTGCCCCCCGCCGGCGCCGGCGCCGTAGTAGAAGCTGGAGGTGTTATCCAGGCTCAGCGCCATCGCCGGCTGCCCCGCGCCCAGGAAGTCCTCCAGCTTCGGCCCTGATCGATCGATCACACGCGCCATGAATCCAAGAAACCAAGAAATGGATCGACGAAGAAAAATGCAGCAGTGGTTAGTTATGTACCGTGGTGATCTTGGTCGGTTCTCCTAAGAGCCTCCATGATGCAGAGCGAGCCGTCGGACTTGAGCGGCATGGAGGCGATCTGCGAGTAGTACCCGTTGGTGGCGGCCACGACGTCGCCGCCGAGGCCGTAGGCGGCGGCCGCGGCAGTGGTAACAGTAGGGAAGAAGATGCCATGGTGCTGCTGCTGCTGCACGTGTTGGTGGTCGTTCATGGAGGAGGCCATGTGCGGCGAGAGCGAGAAGCCTAGCCAGCCACTCGCCGCCGCGTTAGTGACGCCATTATTGCCATTGTTGTTGTTGGTCATCGTGTGAAGCTAGAGAAGAGAAGGAGATGGCGGTAATGGTGATTGGAGCAGACCAATCATTGGGGAGCAGGCGTCGCAATGATGCCTCCCGCCATTGCCGCACTCGATGAGAGCTTGGAGCTAGGTTTGAGGCTCTTGCAGTGGAGAAGAAGAAGTGAGCAAGTGCGTTTGTGCTTGCGTTTGTGTGTGGCTTTAAAGTAAGCAAAAGGAATGAGTTGTTCTTGCTCGACCCACACACATTTACACACACTACATGCAAGCAATAGAGGAAAACGGGGAGAGAGAAAAATAATTTTTTTTTGCTGTTTCAACCTCTTTCCCATTTTTTTTTCAAAATTAGCCGTGTGTCGCAGGCAATCCGACATGTGCCACGTATCACCTATCCCAGGGGCGGAGCCAGCCCAGACTGATGCCCCAGGCTGGACTAACTGATCTTAGATTAAATCTCTGTTTTTAATCATTTTCCAATAGCTTTTTAAAAAAATTTAATGGGCTTTCGGTACTAGACCCCGGGCTGTGTATCCGCCCCTGACCTATCCGGTAGTGCGAAAGGTTCTTGGTAAGCTCGCGGTAAGCGCAAGTGCACAACCAAGCGCGCGAAAGCTAGCGAGTCGGGCCACGCCTCGACGCATGGCAAGCGCGAGGCTATGCGTTCGTGCGTGCATGAGTGCCACGCGCAAAAGGCATCCTTTCGCGCTCCCCTAGCGCGGTAAAAATCTCCATACTACTGGACTGTGACAGATGATATGTATCATATGCGGTCTTCTGCGCTCAAGTAAAAGATCATTTTTTGAGTTTTGCACCCATGGGTGCTAAATTGGTTTGGGGGGAGGGGGGCTTAGGTCTATGGAGCCATTTCTCGTAAACACTACGAGAAAAAAAAAATGCTTGGCCGGATAACATTCTCTTCCCACATCCCTGAGCTTGGGATCTGTGTAGGTAAATCACACATACAAAATTAAACAAGAAAGCAATTTGCATGAGCATGTTGCTGTTGGTGTTTATAGTACTATTGCTGTGTGGTTAGGCGTAGGTATGCAGTAGAGGATACTTTTGTTGTACTAGCTAGGTCTAGGAGAGGCATGCATTGCAAATACTCCACTGCACAACAAGTCACTTCACTAACAGTGGTTGTAGTTCTTTGCAGGGCCTCTCAATGCAATGCCATGCCAACTAATAAACTCAGCTATCTTTCCGTCTAAAAAAATATACTTTTTTTTATAAAAAAAAGCAATTCAACTCTATACTTGTGTGAAATTTGTACTAGTACTCTAGCCCTGCAGCTGCCCACTACTGGTAGGCTACTACTACAGAGTGACAGGAAAATAATAATCAGGGAAGAGAAGAGGAAAGAGTGAGAGAGGGAGGATGGATCTTGGACAGGCCGAAGGCCGGAGCTAGTATACGGCGCACAGCTGCACAGCGATGTCTGCAGTTGGTGCCGTGATTGCAACTTAAGCAGTTGTACTGCCGATTATTATATCCGGGTCAGCGAATTTGAACCTCTGATCTAAAAAATGAATGTATGAGATCAGCAACTGCAGATGATCCCGGTTGCATACAGCCATAGTGTGTTAACTATTCCTTGATGTTGATCTTTCATGGCAGAAGTTCAAGGAGAAGGCCATATGTAACATGTTCGAGCTTGTAGCCTTGTATTGGTTTAAATACAAAGGCCACTTCAATACAGTGATATACGTGCACCATTCCACTTGTGCGTCTGCTACATTGACAGCATGAGATCTTGTGTCTACTTATATTTACTTACATATATACGTACAAACTGTTGGGAGTCTTGGGACTATATACGGAGATCTCCCTATTTCTCCACGGTTATAATTTCACTTGAACAATTAAAAGAGTTAGTATTTCAATAGAAATGTTGGTTTTGAGTTTTGACATGCATCCGTAGTTTAATATCTCTATAAATAGTTCTACTTATACGTGTTTCTAGCTAGCCCTTGACCTTCTTGTACACACTCCAATTATTGCGCGCATACACACACACACAAACAACAATATAAAAGCCTTCTGATGTACAATGCTGCCAGTATCATGAAATTACTTCATTATTACATGGTCTAACTCTAGCCATTCTCATATAGTCATATAGTATACAATCAATGTAGAGAAACCAAATAAATGTGTATTGCAATTGCAGCCAATGGAGTGTCAGCATGGCCAATTGCCACATAGCTAGCTTGTTGCAAACAGAAAGAGGGTTATTGGCGTATCTACAAGTCCATAACACGTGGTAAATGTACACCAAACCCTGCAGGTACAGTACAGTACAGTGTTTATATATGAGTGAAGTGTGCTGCATCTTGCATGCAATGCAAACATTGATCATTAGCTTGTTGGTGATATGAATATATGATATATTGATAGATAGCTAGATAGGTTGTTTTCTTTTGAATTGGGGGTAGTCAACAGCTGCAGACAAAAAAGAGAGATGTCGGTCAATAGGATGTTCTCATGAATGGTGTAGTTGAGAGAGAGAGAGAGAGAGAGAGAGAGAGAGAGAGAGAGAGAGTAGGTGAGAGAGAGAGAGTGTGTGTTGCTAATGGGGAGGTATCAGTAGATTCAGTACTATTTCACCATCCCCTTTCAGCATGCTTGGCTAGTTCTTGGCACTTGGCAGCCACTCTGGCCCATCCTTGGACTTTTGCACTTGTTGAGAACTTGAGGGTAGAGCTCCGAATCAAGAGCAACAGTGGCTGCAATCTTTTTTTGATGAAACTTTGGCTGCAATAAGAGTCGTATATAGTATGCTGCTAGTTCTTGGAATGGAGCACCTTTTATCTTTAGAAAATGAAGGGCTTAGTGTTGTTATAAAAAGTTCCTATATTGTTTTTTGGCCTCCTCTCAGTTTTGTCAAAAAGAAAAGTTGAGCATGTCCTAACAATTTTACTTTTTCCTCTCTTTTTTAAGTTTGAACTCAAGACTTTTCTCAATTGCTTGCATCTGCAGGGGGAAGCATCCTAAGACAGATATTCTTTGGCACATGATTACGTAGGGAGGTCTAAGAGGAATAATGAGTGCTTCACAAGGTTTAGGAGTAATTACTCCCTATGCCGTATCTCACAACGTAGGGAGTATTTCACACAACGGAGAGTATATACATGTAGTATATAAGTATATAAGATCATCTAGGTGGTATTTACATTTTTTCAGATGTGGTATGTACACTTTTTAGACATACTTCTTTTTATATGCGTATATGAAGGTATTTGCAAAATATGCTAAAAACTATGTACTCCCTTGCAATTTTTTCATGTGGATCTCATTGGAATATCTTATAATTAGTATATGAGTGTATACAAACTGATAAAGGAGTATTTCAAGTACGTTTTGGTGGTATTTCAACGTAGGGAGTAATTACTCCCAGGAGTACGAAGTATTTTTCATATATATATATATATATATATATATATATATATATATATATATATATATATATATATATATATCCACTGACGAACTATATATCCCTGCTCCTACAAATGTGCCCATGCAGTGGAGTGTCAGTCGTGCCACAAAGGATCCAAGGTTGGTAGAATAATGGAATGGAATTAGGGATCCATGCTCCCTACTCGATCCCCTCGCCCAACTTTGATTAAGGTAATGATGGCAAATGGCCAGCAAGCTACAACCCATGCAAGCACTTTTGCTTGGAGCAGTGCCACTGCATGTATGCCTCCCCTCCTTGGTTGGGGAGAACCTAGTGAACACCACACACATCACGTTCAGTTCAGGTCGATCTCAGCTTGGAACCAAAGGCCAATGCTCTGCCTGGGCTGGAAAAAAAAAAAGGAGTATTCGCTTGCGTTTATGCATAAGGCATACATGCATGCGTACTCCTGTCTGTGGGGGCATTCGACGGTTAACTTGGAGTATTAATTCGGCATGCCTTTATTTTTAATGTCAGAAGTTAGAAGTCACTACTCCATTAGCATTTCGGAATTAGGATATGAGATGTCGTTGTAGCGTCAAGCGTGTGGCACAAGGACAAAAGCAAACGTATACATATGTGCATTTATAGCCAGAAACCGGGCCCATTTGGTATACACATGGCTCCACTTGGTCAAAGTCTATTCACGTAATATGAGCCCGTACGTACGCAGTAGTACCGCACAAATTGCGTTAAATTAATGTTTTTTTTAAAAAAAGAGGAAAATTCGCCGAACACATGGCATTTAAGCTGCTTATTCGAAAACTCACAACGGCTCAGATCAATGACTTGCTGTGCATGTGTTTGGTTTGAGAAATCGGTTCGTCTTTTGATTAAACCATTTCGCCGTCATCTTGTTGCTGTGGGAAATAGAATGAGATGCTGCATTTGAACCATTGCTATGCTATGCCATTCCCCCAACCACAAAAGCAACGACAAGTACGTAGACAAGTCACACGTATACAGATAACCGGAATGGGACACTATGGTTTCAAATGCATGAATTCAAATAAAATTTATATATATATTTTTTAAAAATTTTAGTTTTAAGGTATATGCTCCTCTGTAACAATTCAAATAAAACATATATCTCTAAAAAATATACTCAAATTCAAAGATTTTGAACAAATTTAGATCACATGATTTGTATGTGTGTGTGTACATTAGCATATAACTGCAATCAAACTATCATCAAAAAAAGAAACTCTAAATTAATTTTAATTCAAACTTATTTAAATTAGTTAGTACACTGGTTAAACCTCAACATCTTAAAAAAATTAAAAAATTTATATATAATACATAGAGAAAATATTAATTTTTAGATCGTATTACCTAGGTAATATACTAACTCTTAAAGAGCATGGAATTCGAGCCCAACCAAGCTTGCCATGTCTGACTCCTTCGCGGTGAGGCCCTTCAGAAAAAAATACAGATAGGTCCTTCCACTTATTTTTTTTGCAAAAAGGATCTTGTAGTTCGGCATATTCGTGAATAGATCCTCACCAGTAAAAACAAAATTATAGATAGGTGTTTCATTTTTTTTTTTTTTGCAAAGAGGACCCATGGTGCTCTATTTTTTTTTTCCAAAAGGCCCCTTGTTTCCGTAAATTCATGAACAAGTTCTCAACCGGTTCTTTTGTACAAACAATCTGTGGTTATGCAAATTCGTAGCCAATTTTTTAAGAAATATGATGGTTCCTAGCGAGCTAAATTAAAAAAAAATGTGAACAAGTTCTTTATCGATTTTTTAATAAAGAATCATGTGGTTACGCAAATTCGTCGACGGCTCGTAACCAATCATTTTTTTTAAAAAAAAATATCACCGAAAAAAACTAAAATTACATATTTTTTTATACCACGTGATATTACGCGGGAAAATTTGATAATTTGCCCTGAAGTTGATGGGCATTTGATCATTTACCCAAAGTTGGTGAGTATTTGATTATTTGCCCTACGATGTCTCATTGACATGCGGGTCCTAGGGCCACATGTCAGTGAGACATGGTAGGACAAATAATCAAACGCCTATCAACTTTGGGCAAATAATCAAACACCCATCAACTTCAGGGCAAATGATCAAATGCCCCGACTTGGACGCAATAATTTGCGTGCCTTTGTGTCATGTAGTAAATCGCCATGCATGCAGGCCCCACATGCCATTACATGTGATAAGACAATTCATGTATGGGAGGTATCTCCCTAGCTCCATCATGCAAACCTTAAAGGCGCATTTAACATTTTCCGTCGTATGGATGGAAAGGGTTAAAGTGTGAGGAGAACCATTATAATGCAACCATCAAGTCATACTACATGCAAAAAAATATTGATGATTGTGCATGGAATGTTTGTATTTATTTAGAGGTTAATTGGTTAGAAGCCATGCATAATGTGCCTAAATTAAAAAATACAATTCGATGCAAAGTTCCGCAGTTTGAAAAATATTATCAGAGAACCGCCAACCAAGCGTAGCTCCCGCCTTTGTTTAACACACACGCTTGCGAGAGCTTAGGATTTTTCTATGTGTATGTGTCAGTGTTTGTTTGTAGTCTGACTGTTGTTTTTATTTAATGAATACCAATGCTTTGGCTAATTTTTTTTAAAATAAATATCATTGGATGTTTCACTTGTGCGTGGGACCGATATCCACATGATAACCTTCCAGAGATGGTATTTGTGGTCAAAATTGCTACTGAGACGTGTCGGTTTCCGACATGTTTTTTACTATGAACTAGAGGGACTAAGTTGTTGAGATAACTATTTGTCAAGATATGCCCCTGGACTATTTGTCGAAACATAAAATCAGGATCACGCTCAAAAGTATGAACGTCATGATTGATCCACGTTGGACTCGAGTGCTAATTAGGCATACATGTAACTTGATCAGTTTACGCGATGCAATTAGTACTACTATATGCTCAAGTAGCACGTTACAATATTAGAAGAATTAATTTATAGATCGGTTTTCTTTTGAATGCACAACTCTTCCTACTTGGGCGTTATCTTGTCTCCCTTTTGGAACGCATTTTGCAGCATTCCCTCTTTAGCGAGCGTACGGCGAAGCATTCATAGCCTTCTCTCCCCACGCCGCTAGTAGCTGGTCACATTCACATTATTATCAACCTCAGCTACTGTTCTTGTTCAACTTGGCTTGGTCAAGTTCAACTTCAGTACTGTCCTGTATATTACTTGCGCTCTAGAAGAAAAAAAAACACTTGGGTTAAGAGTATAATTTTATCCACGGTATAATTTTTTTTTTGATAAATGATGTATATTGCGATTCCAATGATTATATAATTGGGTTCTATGCAGTCTCAAAGTTTTACACACCAACCAACCGAGCAGTGCTTCTATGCTTTCACTCCCTTAAAAGAGAAGAGCATAGAAGCAGTGGTGGATCCAGAATTTAAACATGCTTCGAGCTGGTTGATAAACATAGGCTAATATATTTATTATATCCTGGGCTTACCTAGGCTAAATAGAAGCTAAAATTTTAAACCCCGGCCTATAGCCTACTCTACCATGAGCCTAAATCCGCCCCTGCATAGAAAACACCTCTCGACTGAGTTTTATTTAGCAAATGCTTCCTCCAATCATAAATATTTATCGTTTTAGATATATGTGCAATCAAACTTAACTAGATTAATTTCTTTTTAGGAAGTGCGAACAATATGGATTAGAGCACAACATTTGTTTGTACACTTATGATTCTTAAATCTTCCTATATACAGGTCAAACAAGATCCCCGTTGATAGAGGAACATTATAGTAGTGTTTAATTTGTTCTCTGTCTCTCTTGTTGATGACCAGAGTTCGACTCGTACCAATCATAGATTAGCCAGACTATTTATGTGAATGTTTCACTTTAATTGTCTGGGATTTGAACTTGTAATGTTACTCCCTCCGTCCCACAAAGAGTGTATTTTTAGTTTTTTTTAAGACAGATTAGTGTGCAAGGTAAACGACTAATGTGACCATCATTACTCCATGCACAGGCGTGCTGGTGCTTTGGTTTTCACCGGCACTTAAATGAGCATGCATGCATTTACAGCTCTGCATGCAGAAGATTAATGGGCTTTGGCTAGGCCCTACGGACTAAAGATGCACTTTTTGTGAGATAAATTTTGAACACTAGAAATGCACTCTTTGCGGGACGGATGGAGTATGGGTTATTATAAGACTTCAAATTAACTGTTCCCACGTCTAAAAATGTCAGCCCACTAATTCCGAAGATATAATGTTTTGCATGTATTGCCAAAAAAAGAGAGACAAACGCAAAACGAAGAAGAAAACATTGGCTAAGAGCAGATCACGATGAGAGCTACCGCCTGACAGAAGTGGGCGGTCGAGTAGTAGCAGGGGTCAGAGATCAGAACACTAATGAACAGTTGAGCACCTGCAAAAACAAAACAAATCAAATGAGAATTTTTCTTTTTCAAACGCCATCTCCTTTTGCCTCTATTGCCCAACAGTCATTGCTCTGATCTCATGCATGCATTCCCATATATGGCCTGACACAGGCAAAAGAGCAAAAGCTACAGAAGCTAGTAGAACACTAGAGCCCACAAAATAAGCCCGAAAATAAAAAGGAGGAAAAAAAAAACCCTACTGTACTAATTGTCTGACAGATTCCAAATGTACTGTGAATTGATGTGGACCAGTTTGCAGCGCCAACATTGGATATTGGTTCTAGTGCACGAACCAAAAATACAACTCCATTGGGTACTGTTTTGTCACAAGAATCAAGGAGGTAAGAAAGGGCGAAGGTAGAGACGTGGAAGGAGGGAAGGAAAGAAGGGATCGTGAAAACTCTAACACATATGTGTAGACTCTATGGGCAGTATGAGAATATAAGTACGTTGAACCTGTGTTTGCGGTGGTCTACATGGGGTGTAAGTTTGAGATCTTAGCCGCTCGATCGGGCGCATAGGCTGCATGAGACACGCAGACCGCGTGATGCACGTACGGCCGGCCGCGTGGGAGAAGGGAAGTCGCGTGAGTGTGAGGGCGTCCGGTTGCATGGCGTGCGTGCGTGGGAGGAAGACAAGGCCAGCACGTAGGATGGTGCGAGGAAGGGAAAGGACGGCCAAAGCCGAGTGCTAGAAGGAAGGGAAGGGAGTGCGACTTGGATTCGGCAAGGAGGAGGGGAAAGGAAGGAGGAATCTGGATTGGAGGGGAGGAATCCAATTAGGGTTGGCAAAGGAAAGGAAGGAGAAGAGAAGAAATCAATTCGGATTGAACTATTATTCTCCATCTTAAAGAGGCGGTAATTCTCCGTCCGAAGTTAGATTGTAGTGCTATAAGACGCTCTGAAAATCTTTGAATATGTAACACCCCAATTTTTGCTTTTCATGAATTTAATTGAAATTTTACACTTTTGAGAATTTTTGGAATTTTTGGGGATTTATTTGGATTTAATTTGAATTTATTCCCTTTTGAGCTAATTAAATAATTAAAAGTTTTAAATAATATTTTGTTGTTTTATTTGGGTTCAAAATGTTTCAAAGTATTTTTCAGAATTTTTTTGGAATTTTTCTGATTATTTTGATATTTTTCTCAAATTATTTGAATTTCTAGGAATTATTTTAAATATTTAATCACTGGAAAATCCGAACGGGTTTTACTATTCGTCCGACCGTGTTAGACTCGAGTCCGACCCGAACCAGACCCGAGCCAGACCAAACCCTAACCCGTGCGGCCGTTGGATCAACGGCCAGCGTTGCGCCATGTCACCCGAGCCCGAGTCCCGTTCGCGCCGGTAGAATCGTGGCCGTCGATCGTGGACACGTGGACGGCTAGGATCGCGCCACGTCACCCAGTCCGAGTGCTCGCCGGATTCCGCCATCGCGCGTGGGTGGACCTCGGATTCCGCGGATTTCACGGACACCGAGGGCCCTATTTAATGCGCCGCAACCTCCCCCATGTTGTCCTCTTCCGTGCGCACGTTTTGCCCTAGGCCGCCGAGCTCAAGCCGCCGCCGTTGCCGAGGATTTGCTCGCCGAAATTGGAGGGGAAGTCCGCCGCGGTTTTCCGCCGTTTCCCGCCGCATCCGCCGTTCCCCGCCGCCACCGAGCCCAGATCCAAACTCCCCGCGTCGAGCCGCACCCGAGGGGACCTTTCACTCCGCCAGAACTGCGCCAAAACGTCGCGGGCGTGGTCGTCGTCTTCGTCTCCGGTAACCTAGCTCCGCCATGGACATTGCTGGAATCCCAAGCTCCGTCAGCCGTTAGATCTCCATCGCACGGCCTAGGTTCGTCCACGTCACCCCCCCCCGGTTCGATTTCCACGTTACGGTTTTAGATATATTTTCAACCGTTGGATCTAGATCCAATGCTTTAGATTGAGCCATGTAGCCGTAGACTGCACCGTGTTAGATCTAATCTCAACCGTTAGATCTAGATCGTACGGTTAGGGTTAATCCGCGTTGTAGCATTAGATGCACTCTCAGCCGTTTGATCGAGATCTAACGGCGTAGATTGAGCCACGCGTCAACCACCGGGACATGCCACGCCACCCCCACGGTGAGGCGAAAACCCGATCCAATCCCGACCGTTCGATCCTGTAGGATCGAAGTATACGAATATAGCAATCAGAGGGGGGTGAATGATTGTGCGGAAGCTAAAACCAAATTCTTGATCTATTAAAAGTTCACCCCAAAACAGAACCAAATAATTACCTCGTTTTCGACAAAAACAGAATGACAGAGGTTCGGTAAAACGCGAATTCCCGGAGATCCAACCGTTAGATTGATCTGAAATTTGGACACGAGAAACTAGATTCCAATGCGAATCCAACCCAAAAAGAATCAGCTCAATCGGACTTACGGATCAAAAGTTATAAGCTTCACAAGCTTGCTAATTCAGAACTTGACGAGAATCAATCTAATCAAAACTTCAAGATTAAACAAGAACAACAAAAGATTGATCAACTAGACTTTGAGAAACACTAGATCAATACCCTAGAACGGTTTTTGATGGATCAAATCAAGATGAAACTCAACGATCAAAAACCAATCTAGAATTAGAACAAGCATGCAAACAAGAACCAAAACAGAAAACATCAGAGCGACGTGGTTATCAGAGCACGCAAAAAATCTTGGAAGAATTGATCTTTATTTCTTGTCTAAAATACTCTCATCAAAAGAGTACAAACCCTAAAACCAAGCTCAAAGCTTGATGCGCCAGCTCGCTTGGTGCCTTTCAACAGAGACCCCCACCTATTTAAAGCACCAACCCACAAGGAGTTACGAATACGATTCCTATTCCCTAGAAGGAACTGTGATTCAACACAACTCTACTTGGCCCAACCTGGCCGAGTACAACTCTTGCACGCGTATGGTAACCCTTCCATACTCACGTGACTAACACTTTGCACGCGTATGGCCACCTACCATACTCACGTGACTAACACTTTGCACGCGAATGACCTCCTGCCATTCTCACGTGACTAACCATTCTTCATGTGCACCATTCTCTTAGCCCGAACGTCCCGCATGACATCCTTGACCACCAAGACCTCGGTTCCTCCTGAACCTAGTCCCGAACCTCGGTTCCTCCATGAACCTAGTTCCGGTCCCACATCGACCACGTTCGTCTTCGAACAATACCTGCACATGAACAAAACACAAAACGAATCCGAGCACAAGTCCACGACTTGACTCAATGTCAATCCATGCAACTACTCACATGAGCATTGCATAAAGTCCACTTCAAAACAAGTATCATGAAATCATCACAAATTTCATAATCTCAAATTCAAACCATTTCAAATCTTGCAAAACATCCAAACCGAGCAAAACACGTTTACAACGGACCAAAATCAAAAACCCTAGAAAAAGTCCATTCACGACGGACCAACAAAATCGGTCCGTTGTACAAGTGGAACTCTCGGTTCCAAAAAGAAATCATTCCAAATAAAAACACGTTTACTTTGACCAACAAAATCAGTCTGTTGTACATGCGAAATCAATCCTCAAAACGCCGTTCACGACAGACCCAAAAACTTGGTCCGTTGTACATGTGAAACTTACTGGTTTCTTGGAAAATTGAGTTTGGCTCAGAATCTCAAAAGCATGTCCATGACAGACCCAAAAACTTTGTCCGTTGTACATGTGAAACTTACTGGTTTCTTGGAAAATTGAGTTTGGCTCAGAATCTCAAAAGCATGTCCACGACAGACCCAAAAACTTGGTCCGTCGTACATGGGAAAGTGCCAAAACATGTTTACAACAGACCAACAAAGTTTGTCCGTCGTAGATGGGAAACTTACTGTTTTCTTTAAGTTTGGTCCGGCGCCAAAGTGAAACTTACTGTTTCTTGTCAGATTGTCAAAACACATGAACAAACACATTTTTGCAAATTCAATTCTAAGTTAATTTTTCAGTTCAAAGCCAATTTTTCAACACATGATTTCACAATCTCCCCCTTGATGAAAACATTGGCAACACCACTTAGAATTGAACATTTGGCATTCACTTTACAAAAGATTTTGAAATCCAAGGATCAAAGACCAAAGTAAGAAAACACAGAAATCCCCCTTTGACCAAAATGCAAAACAAAATCTCCCCCTGAGAATGAAAATGTGTGTGAATGTGCAATGCGCCCAAAAATTTCAAAAATTCTCCAAACTTCTCCAAAAAATCTCAAATTTAACAACTCTCCCTTTTTCTTTAAACTTTTCAATGATTTCCAAATTTCTCCCCCTTTGACAATGGATTCATCAAGAGTACAAAAGAGAGAACAGGTTCAAAATTTTTCTTGAAACAAAGATTTCACAAAGAGAAACAAGGGAGTGCCAAGATAGAAAAAGATGAGCTCATTCGATCATATAACCTTATATATCACATAATATGCAAAATACATGATCTTGATGTGATTTTAGCAAGTTAGGGAATGACATGCATCTCAACCTCAATTCACCAACTATAGCCAAGTACTAAGCAAAACCTTTAGTAGAAAAACAAAGGCTCAAAGTTGAAGCAACTAACAAATCAGGGCGAGCAAGTAGTTTCAACTCCAATCTAGTAGACCAATTTAATCTTTAAACAGTAAACGGCATGTGGCATGCTTGAAGCATACTTCTTTTATTTCTTTGGAGTGGCATGCTTGAAGCATACATCTTGTCTTTTGAGGGAATGGCATGCTTGAAGCATACATCTTATCTTTTAGGGAAAGCATCCTGAAGCACATAACTTGAGGTTTTTGCTTTTAACAACCCTTTTTTTAACTGATTCCCTTTTCCTTTATTTTTTGATTGTAAACATGCAAGGAGATTAAAAGGTCTTTTGAAAGAGTAAAGCTGAAAACACACTTGCTTCATAGCCCAAATTTGTCAAGAGAATTCAATAACAAGCCTAGAAGAGTAAGATATCACAGAGTATTTAGCTATAGACAATCAGATCAGGGAATTCCGCAATGTCATTCTTAGTTCAAGTGGAACAATTTAGATTATCATATAATAGCACAATTACATAATATATAAAGAAATATGATAAAGTGAGCTCATTAAGTGAAAGAACTTGGCAAGGAAACTCCCCCTCAAAACAAACCCATTGGATGAACAATTCCAAGTTCTCCCCGAATAAAAGCAAAACGAGAAGAAGACAAAGGTTTTGTGAAAATATCTGCCAAGTGATGTTCAGTATCCACATGATGAAGCACAATGTTGCCTTTTTCAACATGATCTCTAAGAAAGTGAAATCTGATGTCAATATGTTTTGTTCTTGAATGTTGCACAGGGTTCTTAGCAATGCAAATTGCACTAGTGTTATCACACAAAAGAGGAACACTATCCAAATTAACCCCATAATCTTTAAGTGTAGCTACTATCCAAAGAATTTGAGAACAACAACTAGCAAAGACCACATATTCAGATTCATCGCTTGATTGTGCAAATGTAAGATTGCTTTCTAGATGACCATGCAATGAGAGAATTTCCCAAGAAGTGACATGAACCAAGTGCTTTTCCTATCAATTCTACATCCTCCAAAATCGGCATCGTAAAAGATCTCAAACTAATGCATGAGGAAGCAGAAAGCCAAATGCCAAAATCTTGAGTTCCATGAAGATACCTGAAAATCCTTTTGACAGCTTGTCGATGTGAAGCACGTGGGGAAGCTTGAAAACGAGCAGACAAGCACACAGCAAATTGTATATCCGGCCTTGATGCAGTGAGGTACAAAAGTGAACCTATCATGCTTCTATATTCCTTTTGATCAACCGGCTCACCATCTTCATCAGGGTCAAGTGCGCAAGTGCTCTCCATAGGTGTCATGATCGGCTTCCTGTTTTCCATCCCAAAACGATGTAGCAAGTCTCTTGTATATTTGCTTTGATGCACAAAAGTACCATCCTTCGTTTGCTTGATTTGAAATCCCAAAAAGTATGTCAACTCACCCATCATACTCATCTCAAACTCCTTCCTCATTGTTTACGAAAACTTCAGACACTAAAACATGAGATGAACCACCAAAGATAATATCATCAACATAAATCTGAACGAATAGTTGATCATTGCCTTGCTTGAGTAAAAAGAGAGTTTTGTCAACCTTTCCCATTAAAAAACCCTTTTCAAGTAAAAAGGTTTTTAGCCTATCATACCATGCTCTAGGGGCTTATTTCAAACCATACAAAGCTTTTGTTAGTTTGAACACATGATTTGGAAACTTTGGATTTTCAAAACCAGGTGGTTGCTTGACATAAACCTCCTCATTTATGTAGCCATTCAGAAAAGCACTTTTCACATCCATTTGATACAATTTGAAACCTTTGGATGCAGCAAAAGCTAAAAGGATTCTAATGGCTTCAATTCTAGCAACAGGAGCAAAGGTTTCATCAAAATCTAAGCCTTCAATTTGAGTGTAACCTTGAGCAACCAATCTAGCCTTGTTTCTAACAACAACACCATCCTCACTTTGTTTATTTTTGAAAACCCATCTAGTTCCAATAACATTAAAATCTGGAGGTGGTGAGACAAGTTTCCAAACTTTATTTCTGCTCAAAATTCTCTAATTCTTCATGCATGGCATTGATCCAAGATTCGAGATAATGCATGAGATATATCTTTGGGTTCAAAGGAAGCAACTAAAGCAGAATGAGCATGAGTGTCAGAATGAATAAACCTGGATCGAGTGACTCTCTCATTTAGGTCTCCAATCATTTGTTCAGATGGATGCATTTTCTCGAATGTACAAGGGAGCATTGGCTTTTGAGACTTCTCCTTCTCCTTCTTCATTTTCAGCATGTACAGATGATGTTGTAGCTTGAGGATGATTAGTCAGTAGGTGATGTAGTAGTAGGTGCCAAAGGTGCTGTGACTTGTTGTGCATTAGAAATAGTCAAGACCTCATCTTCAACATCATCATTATCTTCAAAGATTTTCTCCCCGAACATATGCGTCAGACTGCATCACTTGGACTAGTGCCTGGACTAGCCTCATCAAAAGTAACTTCACAAGTTTCCACAATTTTGTTAGTCTCCAAAACAAGCACACGATAGCCACGAGTATGAGCAGGATATCCAAGAAAAATGCCATCGCTTGATCTAGCTTCAAATTTATCAAGATTTCCAGATTTCAAGACAAAACATTTGCATCCAAAAACTCGAAAGTGAGAAACAGAAGGTCTATGTCCAAACCGAAGCTCATATGGAGTCTTACCCAATTTTGATCTCAAAAACACACGGTTTGAAACATAACAAGCAATTGAAATAGCTTCAGCCCAAAAATTTCTAGGAGAGAGATGTTCATCTAACATGGTTCTAGCCATCTCAACTAACGTTCTGTTTTTTCTTTCGACTACACCATTTTGTTGAGGCACTCTAGGAGATGAAAATTGATGATCAATTCCTTTTCAAAGACAAAAGAGATCAAAGGAAGCATTTTTGAATTCAGTTCCATTATCACTTCTAATAGCTTTGAGAGCTCCTGGATGGTCAACAGAAAGCCTAAGAACAAGACTTCTAAAATGACTAAAAGCCTCATCCTTAGATGCCATAAAATATACCCAAGAGTATCTAGAAAAATCATCAACAATCACAAGCACATACCGCTTTGCCTCCAAAGGATTGAACTCGAGATGGTCCAATCGTATCAAGATGTAGAAGCTGTCCCGGAGCGCTTTGTCATCATCATGGTAAGAGGTGGATGTGAACTCGCAATCATCTTACCATGTCTACAAGAGGAACATACTAAATTGCTATCACCCTTAAGCTTAGGCAAGCCACGTATGAGATCTAAATTGCTTACACGAGTAAGATGATCAAAACCAACATGACCAAGTCTACGATGCCAAAAGAATAAATCTTTAGAAACATTGGCAATTAGACACCTATGCTTAGAAGAAGGTGATGCATCAAAATCAGCTTTAAAGACTCTTCCAAAACGAGAAATTTTGAACACAAGATCACCTCAAGCATCTAGCACTTTGCATTCATTTTTCTTAAAGCTTATCTCAAGATCTTCATCAAGCATTTGTGAGACAGAAAGCAAGTTATATTTCAAATTTTCAACAAGAGCCACATCTTTGAACATAAACTTGTCACTTACCTTTATTGTACCTTTTGCCACAACAGAAGAGGAAGAAGCATCTCCAAAAGTAACACTTTCAAAGACGAGATGCACGAGTGAGGAGGAGAACCAATTCTTATCACGGACATGTGGCGTGAGCATCCGAATCCACTAGCCATATGTTCTCCTTCCTTGCGCGAAGCCTACATAGCAAAACATGTCGAGGCCTCGATTGGGGTTAGGAATGAGATTTTTGGGAATCGATCGAGACACACGACGCACAACAAGAGGTACAACACGATAATTTTTATGCACAAAATCAGATTTGCCTTTTCCCATGTTTGTAGGAACAGAAGGTGTTTTCATCACTCTAGGCGCATAAAAATGTGCTTTGCTGAAATTTGACCTAGCCTCAGCTTCTTTCCTTCTTTTCTTTGTTTGGCTAGTCTAAAGCAAAAATTTACTAAGTGTCCATCTCTACCACAATGAGTGCAAGTGTACTTGACATGATGTTTAGCTTTAACAGTAAAAGCACATTTTGTATTCATCATAGTAGAAGATAAAAAACCAGCAGATTGAAAAGCAATTTTCTTAGGCTCATTAGATAACTCAATTTTGCAAGGAGCCTGAACAACAGTGCGAGGTTTAGTTTCATATGTGGCATAAGGATCAAAACCTAAACCTCTCTTGTTTGTGCTAACCTTAGATTGATCCAATATCATGTTCAACTTTTTCTTGCCATTAGTGAATCGTTCCAAAGAGTTTTGCAGGTAATCAACTTTCTTAGCAAGAATTAAACAATTATTGCAGGGAACATCTATTTTTCCTTTTTGCTTGCGACAAGTTGAGCATGAGAGAATTTCATGCGAAAGCAGATTATCAGTCAATTGAGAAACCCTAGCATTTGCATCTTTCAGTTTTAATTCAAGAGTTGAGCATTTAGAACAGGAAGTTGAACTATGCAAATCATCAGTGGAACAGCTAGCATGTACAACATGTTTCTCATTTTTCTCATTTAGATGTAACAAAAGAGCATGTTCTTTTCTAAGCAAGGTGAGCTCATTGTAAATTAAGTCACATGATTTGCAAGTATCATCACTAGGAATCAAAGTCTTAAGTCTAGTAATTTCAGCATTCAATGATTCAATAATGAAATCATGTTTCTTAATTTTCTTATCACGCTTTGTCAAGCAATTTTCCAAGACGAGCAACGGCAATAGCTAATTCATCATAAGAGGGATCTACCTCATTGAAGTCATTGTCGTGGTCGCCTCGGTGAAGCTATCCTTGCCGCTTGCCATGAGACATAATCCCATCAAATCATGCTTGCATGGAGTTGCATCATCTTCACCGCTCTCCGAGTCCACATCGCTCAAATTGACTTGTTCAAGAGCGGAAAGAACTCAGTGAACCACCTTATGGTTGATGAAGCTCTTCTTCTTCCTATCATTTGACGAGAGCCTTTTCTTCTCATTCCTTCCGCCGTTGTCCTTCTCCTCCTTTGATGTTTTTCCTGCAAGCTTAGGACAATTTGTGCGAATATGGTTGAGGTCACCACACTCATAGCATCTTGGAGGACCACCTCTCTTTCTCATTCTCACATTCTCGCAAAGCTTTGTTAAAGCGAGAAGAGAGTAGTGCCAGATCTTCTTCAGAAACTCTTCAAGTTGCTCATCTGTTAAAGAAGACATGGAAGACAAGGCAAAGCTAGAAGAAGAATTTGCATTTGACATGTTAGGGTTAGAGATCAAAGCAATTGATTTAATGTTACCCTTCCTGGCAAGAACATCCAACTCATGAGTTTTCAACTTAGAGTAAAGAACATCTAATGTGAGTGTGCTCATGGTAGTAGATTCTTGTATAGATGTAACTTTCATCTCCCACACTGACATGTCCAAAGCACTAAGCAATTGTCGAGCATTTTCAGCATCAGTGTAGCTAACTCCAACAAAGACGAAGATTGCTAAGAATTTTATTGAAACGTGCAAAGAAGTCATCTACAGATTCACTAGGTTTCATCTCAAAACGCATGTATTCCTTTTTGTAAATATCTTGGCGAACCTCTTTGACAGTGTTAGAACCCTCATGGTAATCACAAAGAGATTTCCATACCTCATATGCGGATCGAAGATGAACCACACGATCAAAGTCGCTGCATCCCAAGCCTTGGATGATCAAGTTGCGCGCCTTGCTATTTGCTTCAACATGTGTGCGATTGGTGTCGTTGACGTTGTCGTTTGCAGGGACTTCATATGGCTTGTAGACCTTCTCCCAAATTGTGAAGCCCTGTGCTTGGATGAACGCCTCCATCTTGGCCTTCCAAAACTGAAAATCAACACCATCGAACACACATGGTTTTGTCGAATAACGATCCATTGATCTAATCACCGGTTAAGATAGATTAGAGAAACCTTGCTCTGATACCACTTGTAGGATCGAAGTATACGAATATAGCAATCAGAGGGGGGGTGAATGATTGTGCGGAAGCTAAAACCAAATTCTTGATCTATTAAAAGTTCACCCCAAAACAGAACCAAATAATTGCCTCGTTTTCGACAAAAACAGAATGATAGAGGTTCGGTAAAACGCGAATTCCCGGAGATCCAACCGTTAGATTGATCTGAAATTTGGACACGAGAAACTAGATTCCAATACGAATCCAACCCAAAAAGAATCAGCTCAATCGGACTTACAGATCAAAAGTTATAAGCTTTACAAGCTTGCTAATCCAGAACTTGACGAGAATCAATCTAATCAAAACTTCAAGATTAAACAAGAACAACAAAAGATTGATCAACTAGACTTTGAGAAACACTAGATCAATACCCTAGAACGGTTTTTGATGGATCAAATCAAGATGAAACTCAACGATCAAAAACCAATCTAGAATTAGAACAAGCATGCAAACAAGAACCAAAACAGAAAACACTGTAGCGACGTGGTTATCAGAGCACGCAAAAAATCTTGGAAGAATTGATCTTTATTTCTTGTCTAAAATACTCTCATCAAAAGAGTACAAACCCTAAAACCAAGCTCAAAGCTTGATGCGCCACCGCTTGGTGCCTTTCAACAGGAGACCCCCCACCTATTTAAAGCACCAACCCACAAGGAGTTCTGAATACGATTCCTATTCCCTAGAAGGAATCCGTATCCAACACAACTCTACTTGGCCCAACCTGGCCGAGTACAACTCTTGCACGCGTATGGTAACCCTTCCATACTCACGTGACTAACACTTTGCATGCGTATGGCCACCTGCCATACTCACGTGACTAACACTTTGCACGCGAATGACCTCCTGCCATTCTCACGTGACTAACCATTCTTCATGTGCACCATTCTCTTAGCCCGAACGTCCCGCATGACATCCTTGACCACCAAGACCTCAGTTCCTCCTGAACCTAGTCCCGAACCTCAGTTCCTCCATGAACCTAGTTCCGGTCCCGTCATCGACCACGTTCGTCTTCGAACAATACCTGCACATGAACAAAACACAAAACGAATCCGAGCACAAGTCCACGACTTGACTCAATGTCAATCCATGCAACTACTCACATGAGCATTGCATAAAGTCCACTTCAAAACAAGTATCATGAAATCATCACAAATTTTATAATCTCAAATTCAAACCATTTCAAATCTTGCAAAACATCCAAACCGAGCAAAACACGTTTACAACGGACCAAAATCAAAAACCCTAGAAAAAGTCCATTCACGACGGACCAACAAAATCGGTCCGTTGTACAAGTGAAACTCTCGGTTCCAAAAAGAAATCATTCCAAATAAAACATCGTTTAATTTGACGGACCAACAAAATCGATCATTGTACATGCGAAATCAATCCTCAAAACGCCCGTTCACGATGGACTCCAAAACTTGGTCCGTTGTACATGTGAAACTTATCGGTTTCTTGGAAAATTGAGTTTGGCTCGAGAATCTCAAAAGCATGTCCACGATGCACTCCAAAACTTTGTCCGTTGTACATGTGAAACTTAATCGGTTTCTTGGAAAATTGAGTTTGGCTCAGAATCTCAAAAGCATGTCCACGATGCACTCCAAAAACTTGGTCCGTCGTACATGGGAAAGTGCCAAAACATGTTTACAAATGCACCAACAAAGTTTGTCCGTCGTAGATGGGAAACTTACTGTTTTCTTTAAGTTTGGTCCGGCGCCAAAGTGAAACTTACTGTTTCTTGTCAGATTGTCAAAACACATGAACAAACACATTTTT
The DNA here is from genome assembly GCA_036346355.1 of Rhipidocladum racemiflorum. NCBI lineage: Eukaryota > Viridiplantae > Streptophyta > Magnoliopsida > Poales > Poaceae > Rhipidocladum > Rhipidocladum racemiflorum. The sequence goes on from CM070582.1 coordinate 43,049,904, forward strand.
GCAAATTCAATTCTAAGTTAATTTTTCAGTTCAAAGCCAATTTTTCAACACATGATTTCACAGATCCCAATCGCACGGTCCAGAGTGAGCCACGTCACTCCACAGTAGCGAGATTAGATCCAATTCGGACCGTTGGATTTCAAACCAACGGCCCAGATCGTGCCATGTGGCCAGTAGCCGAAGCGACGCGGTCCACGCGGGCACGCCCGGTCGTCGCTGACGTCACCCGTGACGTCAACGTGGGACCCGCGTGTCAGCGGGTCAGCTAACCGCACCATGACGTCATCTGTGACGTCATGATGACATCACGGTGGGGCCCGTGTGTTAGTACCGTTCGCCCAAGCACGATGACGTCAGCGATGACGTCATTCAGGTGGGTCCCACGTGTCAGCAACACGTGTACCCGTGGACCGGGTCCACGGTGAACCGGACCCGAACCATGAACCGAGTCCATGGACTAGGTGACGCAAGCATGACGTCATAATTCGGTTTTTCAATAGAAAAATAATTCGGTGGAAATTTAAAATCCACGCTGACGTCATAATCGTATTTTTCAATAGAAAAATAAATGAATTAATTCGGTTTATTCTTTTATTTGATTTTTCAAACTTCAAACGCTTAAAACTTTTGCGTTTTAACTCCGATTTAAGTGATTCCAATTTCTAAATTTTTATAAAATGGAGATCTACTTAATGGTGAGCTTTATTTAATTTTTGGACATAAGTTTTCTCTGTTTATAATTATTTAATTAATTTTTTCAAACTTCAAACACTTATAACTTTTACATTTTAACTCCGATTTGGACGATTCAAATTTCTAACAATTTATAAAAATGAGCTCTCTCTGTTTATGAATTTTATTTGAATTTTTTGACACTTTTTGTCTACTGTTTAATTATTTATTGCTATTTGCACGCGTTACGAGTAGACGTTGAATTGCCCGAAGGCTACGAAGGTGAGGTTTTGACCCAGGAGCCAGCTCAGGACCAAGAGCAAGTATTTTTCGAAGGCAAGTTATGCTTTGATCATTTTACTCCTATTCTTGAAAATTAGTTTGATTTAAATTATTGCATGCTAGTTTAATTAGCAATTGTTTTAATTATTTATGGGAATTAGATAAATGCCAAATTGCAGTATGACACATTGACTATTTAATTATGTGCCATGAACCCTTGTCACCCTAGTTGGGGACCATATTAGTTGGTCATTATCAAATTGCCAACGCTGGGTATTTAGACCGTTGTAGTATATTGCTTAGACCAACTACGTACACATGAAATGATTTTGGACAATCAAATGTTAATATTGACTTAATGAGATGTTGAACCTGTTTTTGAGAAGTATCATGTGTTGTGATGTTGATGGCACATGGTGCATGGTAATCAACTGGGTTTGATAAATAGATTTAGACCAGGGCAAGTGGCAAGAATAATATGGTGGGCTATGAGTGGCACCGGGGATGTTGTTTTGGTTCTTCGGGTAGTCTTGCCCTGGTCACCCTAAGGACTTAACCTTGCAAGCCTTTGATCTGAGTCAAACGTGCAACCACATGTCTGTAATGAGATGGACCTAGTCGAGTAAGTTACTAATAACTTGCATGTGGTACCTTGGGGTGTCAACTACACCTTTTGTGTAGCTTGAAGGGGGAGCGTATCAGGGCTACGGCATGGTACCCATCCAACTGTATGTCGGTCCCATACTTCGCCTCCACTGAGGAAAGGGATGGTGTATGGCAAAACCGGAGAGGTTCACTTGTAAAGTTTGCGGTGTCTGAAAGGCTTTGTTACGATCACTCGCCTTTGTGGTGTTTGACTGTATCTTGTGGGTAAAGTGCATAACCTCTGCAGAGTGTAAAACCTATTCGAATAGCCGAGTCCAAGGCACTGGACACTGCTCGGGGATTACAGTCAAGGGTTAGACTTTCATGAAAACAGCTTGGACTTGAAAAGTTTGGCTGGGTTTATTGATGACGTTGATGGAAATGTAGATTAGGGAAGGGAAAGTGTTTACTTAACTCCTGGAAAAGTTATTGATATTATCTTTACTTTTACTGCTTTCGAATCTACTTATGCTACTTGTTAAATGCTGGTTTGCTGCAAATGAACCATGAAACATTCCTTGTACGAAGCCATGCATGTAGAGTGTTAGTTTGCATTCTGTGCATAACTTGCTGAGTACCAAGTACTCACCCCTTGCAATAATACAACACTAGTTGAAGGAGAAATGACGCCAGCTTTGGAGGAAGAACTTCAGGAGGAACCATCTATCTAGGGAGCGAGCCCAGCCAGTTGCCTGTGGCATATTGGTTGGCGCCATGCGTTTTCGTTACATCCCGCTGCAGATTTATTCGAGTAAGACTTTAGCCCTGCGAGGCGTACTTTTGTAACTTGACCATAAGGTCGAGAAACCGGTTATATTTTCTTTCAATAAAGTACTTTACTATTTCGTTGAGTATGATTGTGATATTTACCGATGTTGAGACTGTATGCACTAGCATGATCCTGGACTAGTGCTAAATACACAGAGGGTCCGGATTTGCAAATTCGGGTCCCGACAGAACATAACCTACATACCACTCAATTATGTCAAGCCTAGATTTTGCTTCCTTTTAGGTTTAATTGAGCCGACAAGTATCAACACGTATCCTAGTTGACTAAAATTTTAGGATTGTTTTTCTAGAGAGTAGATTATATTTAAGAGTTAGAGTCGATCGTTTAGCCAATAATGGAGTCCATTTCGGTTGTATGGCCACACCATGAAGAGGTGAGCACCCTTACATGCTGGCTGAACTCATTGTAAAATAGGTGGAGTTTTTGAGAGAATAAAGAAAAACCATGGTTGGTTTGAGACACTATTGGTGATGTGTGTTTGCATGAGAGTTTTCTAATTAGGATTTGTTCTCATCGTGTGGATTAGGGAGCTGTTGTCCTCAAGTTGCGCATAGAATCTACAAGATTCTACTCTTCAATTCATGCCTTGAAGCGCTTCATTGATCACTTCAATTTTGGTGTTTGTGCTGATTTGGTGCAATTCTACCTTACTATTCAACTCCATTGGCGTGAGGAGAGGAGGAGCGCTATTCGGTTGATGTTCAAAGCCCAAACCCAAAATCCTAACTCATCACGTGGAGACCATATAATAGGAGAAGAAGGATAAGTCGACACCGTTGGACCGTACCATGAAGATCGGGCCACTCTTGTTTATCAACTCCTAATTTTGTTTCTTTTGCCTGTTATTTTATAAGTTCCTCATGCTATATCTAATAATTATAGACTCATTTGCTCAATACTTAAATTGGGAAATCCAAGTGAATATTTCCAAGTTTGCCAACATACAAAAGAACTACAGTTAAATATAAAGTCAAGAACTGTTCACCGAGATGGCCCTGTGGACAAATTTTTTTGCAAATCTAGCCCCTGTGCAACAAAAATTGCAAAAATAGCCCCTTCATTGAGAGCGGAAGAGCCGGCTATGGCGCCGCGGTAGGGGTGAGAAGGAGGTTTCCCGGGCGGTAGGGAAAAGAAGCAAGAAACACTGCCGCAGCAGGGAGGCGCAACAGGATAGCTTGCTACAACAGGAAGCTCCATCGCTCCCTAGCCGCGAAAACCTGGTGGCTTCCATGCTCATCGCCCTTCCACTACCAGACAGCAGTAAGTGACACGTCATCTGCCGGATCATCCGTGCTCAGATAGGGGGCTATTTTTGTAAAAACTCTTCGCACATGGGCTCATTTTGAAAAGAAAAAAGCGTGAGGAGCTACTACAGTAAAAAATCTGGAGGATCAAAAAGGCGACTAGAGGGGGTGAATAAGAGCCAAATAAAATTTTTCCCTAAATATGCAAACCACCAAGAGAACAAATCGAATAAATTATAAAATCTGTCCAACTTGAGGTCGGATGAATAGTACCACCGACCAAGAAGTCGGATAAACAGAACTCCGACCAAGTTGATGTTAGATGAACAGTGTTCAAAATGAACAGTGCTTGATGAACAGTGCCACCGATCTGGAGGTCGGATGAACAATATTCGGAATGGACAGTACCACCAACCTGAAGGTCAGATGAATAGTACTCCGACCAAGTTGAGGTTGAATGAATAGTATTTAGGTGAATAGTAAAAATCAGCACAATCTCAAAAACAAAAATGATATAACTTTTGATCGGCTGATCCAAAATCTGTGAAATTTTGTGTGCACCTTTCTATGGATGTCAGTAACCTATTCTAACCTTCAATCGCAAGGATTGATGTCAGGATCTGACCTTTTTTCAGTTTGGAGAAGGTTGCATCAAAGAAACGGATCTTAACAAAAAACTTCACCCTAGAATTGCTCGTGGGGTTCTGTTGATCAAAATAGACTTGAATAACCTCTCACAAGTCATAGCAAGCAAGAACACTAGAGAACAACCCTATAAACAGACAAGAATATGATCTACAAGAATCTTTTTTTAAGCACAAAAGATCGGTTTCTTGTAGGAACTGAAAAGAAAAGATTGTAGATTGCCTAGATGACTGGGATATGATATATAGAAGATTCATCCAACCGTTTTTCATCGTTGGCACAAAATCCAAAAACACTTAGAAGGAGGGGAGACAAATCCAGAGTGCAAAAAGTAAAGATGCAATAACTAAAATAAATTTCAAAACATAAAAACTAAATCTTGCAACACTTGGAGAAGAAGGATTTCCAAAGCCACATAATCAGGTGAGCAAAGCTTTTATCAAGCAATCATAGAATCCCTTCTTACAAGATTTGGATGGGGGCATACCCCCACCCCTCTATTTATAGCATAATGGGAGCAATATCCACCCTTGGTGACCTTCTTATCCCTCAAGAAGCCTCATCAAGGGTTTAGATTTTTCTCCCACTCTCCACCCTTAGATGACCTTCTTGTCCCTTAAGAAGCCTCATCAAAGGTTCAGATTTACTCCATCAACAGACACATGGGCTAACCCACAACCCAACAACATAACGGGTTTTATCCACACATCCACATACTAACTTAAAAAACTCAACATGCGAACCCTTGATCCAATGATCCTCCTTCGCTTGATTATGGTTCAAGTTAGCATCTCAAACATCCACTTGTCGTCCTAGTTCGCAGCCGCTCCCCCGCCTCAGTCATCTTCTGGCGACACCTTGACCGTCTGGACCTCAGCTCTCCCAGCTTAGTCCCGATCTCCTTCGCCTCACTATGACCTATCTCAGAAGTCCTGCAACTATCACAAAGAAAGGAAACACATCACATAGCATTGCTCAAAATGATAAACAGTAATGAGCTGAGCAATCACAAAACTAAGGATTCCATCTTAGCTTACCACCGCTTAAGGGTGCCCTGACCTCTTAAGAACCGACCTAGCATGGTCCCGACCTCGTAATGCAACGATGTCTAGTCGTGGGCTACCTGTAGCAACTCAAATTGCTCACCCCAAAGCAAACTCAAACCTAAGAACACAGTCAATTACTCATCACACACAAGAGTACACCTGTACATGGTTTTTCAATCTCCCCCTTGATGAGTATATTGACAAACCTCGAAAAGGCACAAGTTGAGTTTGAGTAAATAGAATAAAAGCAATTTGATTGTAAAACTATACTTGGTCCAAAAGCAAGAGAAAGCAAGATCGTGACCAAGTAGGCTAAAATAAAATTTAGAGAAAATTATTTCTATTTTTAGATCACGAGAAAGCAATTTTTTTTCATTTTCTTCCATCTAAAATGCCTTTTTCACGTTTTCTCCCCATTTTTGCAATATAGGCATCAAGAGAGTATGAATGTAAGCATGAAATGCATCCTAGAAAAGCTTTGAAGATTACGCAAGTGACCAATTAGATAAAGTATGACACCAAACTAGCTAAGTTCAGATTATGTCAACCTAAGTCATATCCAACAGTAAATTTCAATTTTTGCTAGCTAGCTCAAAAGAAATTATACTATTTTGCATGATTTCAATAATAGCAACACTTAGCATAATTACTAGACTAGAAGCAAAGCCAAAACTAGGATCAAATGAAAATACTAGGGTTTAACCGAGTCAACACTTTGGGAAGCTATAAGTCCATCTGAAAACCCTCGTACTCAATCATCTTTTAAATGCAAACTTTTACAATAAAAGTACACTAATTTGGAGAGTTTATCTTAGTGAAGCACATCCTCGACTAGGAGCCATCGACAACGGCTTCCTAAGCTTCACTCTCCTCTACATACTTTGAGGGTTCTTTAGAGAGTTTATCCTAGTGAAGCATATCCTCGACTAGGAGCTATCGACAAAAGTCTCCTAGGCGTCGCTCTCTTTCTTAATTTTTGTTTTGCATTTTTCAAAATTAATTGACTCAAGCCATAAGCGACCATCTCAAGCAAGAAGCTTAAAAGATTGGTCTTGGTCATACACAATTCATTCCAAGTTAATCCTAAGTGCAATAGGAAGTAGTCTCGTGAATGTAAAGTGTTGAGATCAATTAAATCAGTTTTTATCATTTTTAGCACTTAGATTCATGAGCATGTTGAGGATCCTAGAATGAAACAGTAGCTCACACAAGCTGCTATAGGGACTCTAGTAGAAATCTACTATTTCACTGAATATGGCATAGGCATCTACTGAAGAAATACACCAAGTAAAAGCTATGTTTCATCAAGTTTTCATGAAAGATCAATTTAAAGTGTTGGGTAGCTTAACATGCTACACCAGATTAGATATGACCTAGACTAGCAAGAATCTTCACGAAAGTGGCTAGGTCCAACATATCTCAAATTCATCAATTACAAAAAAGACAAAGCTCAGAAAGGAAAAATAAGTCTATATGCAATACAAGACAATCATATTCAAGACCTCCCTCTCAACATGTGAGTCAATTTTAAGCACAAACCTAATTTAAGTTGAGTTATTAGCAGTCTTTACTCAAGAAGACAGAAATGAATTCAACTGAAAACAGGAACCAGAAAGAGAAGAGGAGGATCGAGGAAACTGACCGCTGGGTGAACTTAAAAGCAAAGAAGAGATGGTAGAGACACTACAGCATATATTCGCTCTCACCTTCCCCATATGACTTACATAGGAAAGCTAACCCAACAAACTCTAACTAGAGAGTACACACAGACCCTGTCTACCTAGGGAGCTCAACACCTGCTAGACCTACAAGTCTGTGAGGGAACTCAACCTAAAGAGACGAGAGAAATCTAATTGTGAATTATAGCAACCTATAGCATAAGGTGAGAGGTCTATGCCGAAGCATGCCAAAAGTCTAAGTGAAGTGAACTCTGAATCTAGAAACAAGCCCAAAAGTACCCAGAAAAACTAGAAAGGCAAAGATGAATATACACAAATATACATATAATACAAAACAGCTTCCCCTCAAGATATGCCACAAGGGCTCATAATCCCAAGCTCCCCTCTTAAGACAACAAACCTAGAGCTATCCAAAGGCTTGGTAAAGATATCAGCCAACTGGTGGTCACTCTCCACAAAATGGAGCACTATGTCACTCATCTCCACATGGTTTCTAAGGAAGTGATATCGAATATCAATATGTTTGGTCCGAGAATGCTGCACTGGGTTCTTAGCAATGTGAATGGCAGATATGTTATCACAGAAAAGTGGAACACAATCTGCTGCTAAACCATAGTCCAGCAAGGTCGATCTCATCCAGAGTACCTTGCTACACAGCTAGCTGCAGCAACATACTCGGCCTCAGTGGTGGACTGTGTAACTCTAGACTAGGGGTGAAAACGGGTCGGATACGGGCGGATATTGCTCTTCCCGTATCCTAACCCATATTTTTTTTCCGGATTTGGAACCGGATACGGATACGAATCCGGGTTAATCGGGATACGGATACGGGACGGATATGTGACGGATTCGGATCAGAAAAAGATAAATATATACGGATATTGCATGCATATATAGAGTAATATATTTTGAATTAAACCGTACGGGTACATGACCATAGTAGCACGTTATATATATATATATATATATATAAATCCAACCCAATATACATCATAGAAAGAATATGCTACTTTAGAATTAATAGAACCAACTCATTGTCAATATAAATGGGCTCTCTATGGAAAAAAAATGAGATGAAATAGGCTAGGCCTTGCTGATATCCAAATAGGAAATTCGGATATCCGATCCGAATACCCGAATAGGAAAAATTCGGATATCCGAATAGGAAATATCTGAATATCCGGATCCCGTCCCGTATTTACCGGATATTGGTTGTCCCGTATCCGAATTCAAATATCCAGATCCGGTCCCGGATCCGATCGGATAGTAAAATCCGATCTCGTATCCGGTCCCGGATCGGGCGGGAATTATCCGACCCGTTTTCATCCCTACTCTAGACTGCTTCCTAGAGGACCAAGAATAAGAGAAGTGCCAATAAAGTGCCAGATGTGCTCTTCCTATCTATCCTACAGCCAGCAAAGTCTGCATCAGAGAAGGCTCTAAGGGACAGATAGGAGGAGTAAGAGTACAAGATACCATAATCAATGGTAGTTCAAAGGTACCTGAAGATGCGTTTCACCGCCTGGCGGTGAGAAGCGTGGGGAGAAGACTGAAATCGAGCATAAAGACATACAGAAAATTTATGTCTGGCCTCGAGGCTATGAGATACAAGAGGGAGCCGATCATGCTCTGAAACTCCTTCTGATCAACTGGCTCACCATCCTCGAGTGTACTTGCCTTGATGTAAGAATGTACTCTCCCGAGTCTGCTTGATCTAAAAGCCAAGGAAGTGACTCAACTCGCCCATCATGCTCATCTCGAATTCAGTACTCATCACATTTGAGAACCGAGTCATGAGCGACTGCGAGGAGCCACCGAAAATGGTGTCATCGACATAGATTTGGACTAGGAGAAAGTTCGAATCAAAATGTCTGACAAACAGAGTCTTGTCCACTTGACCTACATGGAAACCATGACTCAAGAGGTAGGACTTAAGCCTCTCATACCAGGCTCATGGTGCTTGCTTAAGTCCATATAAAGCTTTAGAAAGCTTGAGTATATGGTTAGGGTACTTAGGATTCTCAAATCTTGGAGGCTGTCTGACATACACCTATCCTCAATGAAACCATTAAGGAATGCACTCTTGATATCCATTTGATAAAGCTTAAAGCCCTTGGATGCCGCGAATGCAAGCAGGATCTTGATGGCCTTTAGTCTAGCTACAGGGCAAAAGTCTCCTCGAAGCCGAGACCCTCGACCTGAGTGAAACCCTGAGCGACTAGCCTAGCCTTGTTTCAAAATACAACTCCATCCCCACTCTGCTTGTTTTTTAATACCATTATGTCTCAATGATGTTGTGACCAGAAGGAGGCTCGACAAGTTTCTAAACTTTGTTCTTCTCGAAGTTTTCATGTTCCTCATGTATAACATTAATCCAAGATTCATCGGATAATGCATGAGAAACATCCTTCGGCTCAAAAGAGACAACAAAGGCAGAGTGAAGGTAGAAAATAGACAGACTCAATTTCGAGCATGTGACACGCTCGAACAAGTCCCTGATCATCTGATCAGGTGGATGATGCCTATGAATATGGCAGGGAGGTCCAGAAACAGAAGTGGCCTCCACTCCTCGCGTGGAAGAAGTAGGAACAGAGCCACTTGCTGATGAAGAGTCTGAGGGTAAGGGCTGATCTACCTGAGGTGCAGAGATGGAGACTGGAGGTACCTTAGGTGCAGGAATAGAGACTGGATCAGGCAAGATGCGTTCATCTCCATCATCATCATTCTCTGCAAAGATAGACTGAGAAAGAGAAGAATAGCCTGAAATGTCTGGGCTAGCACTTGGACTAGCCTCATCAAAGGTCACCTTACAGGTCTCTATCATCCTACCCAAGTCAACATCCCAAATCCTATAGCTACAGGAAGAATTCGAGTAACCTAGAAAGATCCCGTCAGCAGAACGTGACTCAAACTTATCTAAGTTCCCAGACTTCAAGAAAAAGCACTTGCAACAAAAAACATGAAAATAATACACACTGAGCTTTCGCTCATATATCAACTCATAAGAAATATGGTGCAAGTGTGCCCTAAGAATAACTCTGTTAGTAACATGGCATGCCGTAGCTACAGCCTCAGCCCAAAACTTTCTAGAAGTATTGTACTCATCTAGTATCGTCTTGGCCATCTCTACTAGAGTTCTGTTCTTCCTCTCCACTACGTCATTCTGTTGTGGGACGTATGGAGAAGAAAACTGATGCTCAATGCCTAATTCCTCATAGAAGCTACTAAAGTAGGAGTTCTTGAACTCCTTGCCATTATCACCACAAATCACTCGTAAGACACCTAGGAGCTCAATGGACAACCTACGGATCAAACTCCTAAAGTGTGAGTCCTTTGAGGCCATGAAGAACACCCAAGAATACCTCAAAAAATCATCGACTATAATAAGGATGTACCACTTTCCTCCCACTGACTGCACTCTAGCTGGACCAACAGTGTCCATGTGCAAGAGCTATCCTGGTGCATCAGTCATCATTTGAGTGACTAGGGGATGAGAAGCAGGAACCATCTTACCATGTCGGTAAGGAGAACACACGATATCTTTGACTAACTTGAGTTTGGGCAGACCATGAATGAGATCGTGGCCACTAACTCGGGTCAAATGATTAAAGCCTAGGTGACCAAATCTCCTATGCCAGAAGGAGAGATCACGGGACTCTGAAGCAATAAGGCAACGGAGAGTCTTCGGAAGATGTAGAAAAATCAGCACGAAAGACTCACAAATCTAGAGATCTCGCAAACCAACTCCCCAGAAGAGTTGAGGATTCTACATTCACTACTCTTAAAGCTTACCTCGATACCGTCATTGATAAGCTGAGAGAAAGAAAGCAAATTATACTACAGCTTACTCACTAAGGCAACGTCCTTAAGAATGAAAAGATCATTAATACATATGGTACCTTTAGCGATGACTCTACCTAACAAAGCATCCCCAAAGGTGATTGACTCATCACCAGTAGCTCGGACTAGGGAAGAAAACCAACAGGAGTCTCCGGTCATATGATGTGAACAGCCAAAGTCTACAAACCAAACATCCCCCTTCCATGTCCTACGGACCTGAATCAAAGAGAGCGAGATGCAGATGACTCAGTACCAGGACAGATCAAGGCAGATCTGGGAACCCAAAACTGAGTCACCCGAGCAGAAAAAATAGTCAACGAAGTAGATGAATGCAACATAGCGTTTCTTCATGACTATACTCTCACCAAGTTAGAAACGGCTCCTATAGGATGTCTAGGAACAGATGTTGGGTTGGTCCACTAGCGTGCAAGGCTGGACCATCCCAGTGCTGCTGCCTAGGCCTCCTATTGGAGGAAGCAAACTCACGCAGTTGATATTTACCTCGATGGGAAAAACAAGGAATATCATGAGGGCGACGGAAAGACTGACTCGAGACAGCTTCGGGACGAAAACTAGAGGTAGAAGCCTGAAAACCAAGCCCGTATGCTGTCCAAGAATAGAAGACTCTCTAACTTGTCTATCTTGTCTAGAAGCAGTATGTGCTTTAGGAGCATTCAAAGTCTGGGGATGATCCTGGATACCCATAAGGGCATGAACATGCTCACGCCGAGTGACCTTGGCGCGTCTGAAGCAGAAGTCAGCAATGTGTTCATCCTTCTGACAAAAGGTCCAAGTATACTTCGCCTTGGAGGCTGAAGCAGCAAGTGGTGTTACCTTCTCATTAGAGATCCCGTGGACCGTACCAGTTGACCTAAATACAGTGGTGCTCGACTGTGGACCAACCATAATCTCTCCACTCTTGGAGGCGTGCACAACTGTAGGTGGATGCGCCCGTGCATGCTCCAAGTGGTCAAACCCTAGACCTTGATTGAATCTGCTAATTTTGGATTGGTTTAGGATGAGATTGATCTTCTTCTTGCCTCCAACAAATTTCTCGAGAGTGCTCATAAGATACTGACACTCCCAAAAAATTGAGATGTCTGAAGAGCAGGGGGAAGGAGTAGAAGAAGAGCCAGACGGAGAAGAACAAACAGCATGTGCATATCTCTTCCTATGCATAGATGCCTCAATCTTGAGGGCCTCACATGAAACACAACGAGCATTCCTAATTCTACCAACCTGGGCCTCTAACTTCTTCCTAAGCTCAACATGAATTTTATCCATATCTTCCTTAACCCCAACACACAACAAGCAACCATTTTGTGCCTTAACTAGTAAGTCCTTAGCAAGTTCAGCACACTTGACATTCAAAGCATCATTATCAAGTTTTAGTTGCTTATAGCCCTCACATGAGCTGACTGAGTCCTTAGAAGCATGCAATTCAAGTTCATCATTTGTAGTAGAAAGCTTACTAAGGTGACAACCCATGGCATCCGTTTCAGCAAGTAGTTTAGAGCAATTATTACAAGATGCAGTTGTGTGAGTATGAAAAAAACTAGCATCTACAGGAATAGGATAATCAGAACAAGTGCTAGCATTCTTCGACCTAACAATCTCAAGGTTAGAAACCACACTATCATGCTTAGTCCTTAGGTTCTCAAGCTTCACAAGCAAAGCATCACATAAAGAGCAATCAACATCATTGGAGCGAGAAGATCTAAACGAAGTTAACTCTCGTGACATATCATCTAGTTTCTTATCTAGCTCCGAACACCTTTTCTTAGCTCTAGCATGGAATCTTCCAAGTTAACAGAATGCATCATTAAGCTCATCATAGGAAGGTACCTTATCTGTAGAGCTCAGTGTCGCTAATGTCGTTCTCATGGGCCATGAAGCACATGCCGGAGAAGTCGTCGCCTCCCTTCTTCTCTTGCGGATCATCCTCGCCTTCGTCGCTCCACGTCTTCGTGTCAAAGAGGTCGATGTCGTCGAGTGCGGTGAGGACACGGTGGAAGAGCTTCTTATTCTTTGAGAAGTTGCGGTACTTCTTCTCACGCGCTGACTCATGAGCTGGGGGCTTCTTGTTGTAGTTCTTATCGGTGTAGTCGTTCTTGCTCGAACCACCTTGCTCGTTCTTGCCCTTCTCCAGTTTGTGGCAATTTGCCCGAATATGGTTGGGGCCACCAGACTTGTACCAAGTAATCATGTTACCTCTCTTCCTCTCTCTCACTCTTTTGTAAATATTGAAAAATTTGCGAGCGACAAAAGCAAGCTCATTTTCTGAAATGTTTTCACAATTTCATCGCTTACGTCGCAAAGAGCAGAGAGAGATAGAAACCAAAAGAGAATTCAAGAGAAGATCCAGAAGATGGTCCAATGCGATCGGTGACCAAAGACATTGACTGTGATTTTGTCTTGCGAGAGATGACATCGATCTCATGAGTCTTGAGTCGGGAATACAGCTCGTTAAGAGTCAAAATCGACAAATCAGTCGTATCCTTCATGATGGTCACCTTCATCTCCCAAACTCTCAGATCGAGTGCTGTCAAGAAATGCCTCGCATTCTTCGAATCAAAATATGTGCAACCAACTGATCGGAGATCGCTAAGGATTTTCGTGAAACGCCCAAAGCATTTATCGAGACTCTCACCAGCGTGCTGTTTAAATTTGTTGTAGTCACGCTTGTATTGATCCTGTCTCACCGTTTTGATCTGGGTGGTGCCCTCATGGTAAGCATCGAGGGTCACCCAGATCTGATGAGCAGATCTCAAGTGAGAAATTCGGTCATACTCACTGGGACTGAGTCCCTGTATGAGGATGTTCTTTGCCTTAGCATTTGCCTCAACATCAGCCATGTTTGCGGCATTAACGTTCTCATCAGCAAGAACCTCATACGAGAGCTTCACCTTCTGCCAAATCAGGAAGCCCTATGCAGTGATGTATGACTCCATCCTCGACTTTCAGAATAGATAGCCGATTCCCGTGAAGATCGAAGGCTTGGTGGAATACTTGTCCGTCACCATGGCTCTTGAGACCAATCAAGATCTATGAGAAGAGCAAAACTAGCTCTGATACCAATTGGAGGATAAAAAAGGTGAATAAAGGGGGGCGAATAGAAGCCAAATAAAAATTTTCCCTAAATATTCAAACCACCAAGAGAACAGATCAAATAAACTGTAAAATCCGACCAAGCTGAGGTCGGATGAATAGTACTACTGACCAAGAAGTCGGATGAATAGTACTCTGACCAAGTTGAGGTCGGATGAACAATGCTCGATGAACAGTACCACCGGCCTGGTGGTCGGATGAACAGAGTTCAAAAATGAATGGTGCTCCATGGACAATACCACCAACCTAGAGGTCGGATGAACAATGCTTAGTTGAATAGTAAAAATCAGCACAACCTCATAAACAAAAATCGATATAACTTTAGATCGGCTGATCCAAAATGCGTGAAATTTTGTGTGCACCTTTCTATGGATGTCAGGAACTTATTCTAACCTTCAATCGCAAGGATTGATGTCAGGATTTGTTCTTTTTCTGGTTCGGAGAAGATTGCATCAAAGAACTGGATCTGAACAAAACTTCACCCTGGACTTGCTCGTGGGGTTCTGTTGATCAAAATAGACTTGAATAACCTCCCACAAGTAACGCCAAGCAAGAACACTAGAGAACAACCCTTTAAACAGACAATAATACGATCTACAAGAATATTTCTTCTTTCAAGTACAAAAGATCGATTTCTTGTAAGAACTGAAAAGAAATTGTTGTAGATTGCCTAGATGACTGGGATATGATATATAGAAGATTTATCCAGCAGTCTTTCATCCTTGGCACAAAATCCAAAAGCACTTAGAAGGAGGGGAAACAAATCCAGAGTGCAAAAAGTAAAGATGCAAGAACTGAAATAAGTTTCAAAACATAAAGACTAAATCTTACAACACTTGGAGAAGGAGGATTTCCAAAGCCACACAATCAGGTGGACAAAGCTTTTATCAAGCAATCACAGAATCCCCTCTTACAAGCTTGGGATGGGAGCATATCCCCACCCATCTATTTATATCACAATGGAAGCAATATCCACCCTTGGTGACCTTCTTATCCCTCAAGAAGCATCATTAAGGGTTCATATTTTCTCCCACTCTCCACCCTTAGATGTCCTTCTTGTCCCTCAAGAAGCCTCATCAAGGTTTCATATTTACTACATCAATGGACATATAGACTAACCCGCAACCCAACAACATAACGGGTTTTATCCACATCCACATACTAACTTAACTAAAACTCAACCTGCGAACCCTTGATCCAATGATCGTCCTTCACTTCATTATGGTTCAAGTAAGCATCTCAAACACCCACTTGTCATCCTGGTTCACAGCCACTCCCTGACCACAGTCATCTTCTGGCGACACTTTAACCGTCTGAACCTCAGCTCTCCCAGTCTAATCCCGATCTCCTCCACCTCACCATGACCTAGTTCAGAAGTCCTACAACCATCACAAACAAAAGAAACACATCACATAGTATTATTCAAAATGATAAACAGTAATGAGCTGAGCAATCACAAAATTAAGGATTCCATCTTAGCTTAACACCACTTAAGGGTGCCCCGACCTCTTAAGTACCGACCTGGCAAGGTTCCAACCTCGTAATGCTCCAACGTCTGGTCATAGGCTACTCGTAGCAACTCAAATTGTTCATCCTAAAGCAAACTTAAACCTAAGCACGCAGTCAATTACTCATCACACATAAGATTAGACCGCACATGGTCTTTCGAAGAGTCAAAAGTGGGAGTAGAGTTATATGCAAGAAGTATATTCAATAAATTTACTTCGAGTCTTTGAGCCAAAATTTTTTTTGTCATTGTTAGAAATCTTTTATTAGTTCTATATATGTGTATCTTCTTGTAGGATATCCTAAGTATCGCTCTAAATATGGACCGTGGCATAAAGTGCGATTAGACTCTTTAAATTTGACTACTAGTATATCGGTAAGCGTATAGATTATTCATGAAAAAGACAATAACGAAATTAATCATGAAAGTATTTTTTGTACCACTCAACAACGAAATTAATCATGAAAGTACTTTTGTGCTACTATCGATTTTACCTTAGAGGAAAACAAAGAAAAATGACAAATCAGTAGCCTTTCCTTCAAAAAATGCACGGTGCATTTTGACCTGAGAGGATGAAAAATTTTGAGTAAAAAAAAATCAAATTACTACAGTATTTTTGATCAAAATATTTGAATATCAATAAAAAATATGAATTTTAATCAAAATATCTGAAATTTCAATAAAATTTACCAAAATCTCGAATACTGTAGCAATTTGATTTTTTTTCCTCAGATTTTTTTATTCTCTCATATCAAAATGCAGCATTTTTTGAAAGAAAGGCAGAGGATCCAATCCATATATCGCCGGCCGGTTTTTGGGACGAACCCTAGCAATAGGCTAAAAATAGCTGCTTCTGTAAGCACAGTACTGCATGCTGCTTGCATTTAAACTTAGCCTGAAACCCTGCGGTTTTCATTGTCCCTTCACTCCCTTCACGAGTGGATGCAGCATGCAGGGAGGCTGCACAAGATCCAAACAAAATCCAAGCTAGATTCATTTACCCACCCCCTCCTCTTTGCACTCTGCAGCTAGGGATATACACCAGATAGAAAGCAGTGTGGGGTACATGCTGCCCGAAGAGAAGTGTACTGAAAGAGGGGCTCCGATAGTAACTATACATGACTGCAGAACAGCTGTTGGAAATGTTGCCCCCCTCTCTCTCTCTCTCTCTTATGTCTCTTGTCAGGCAACCAAAATAACACTACACCAGGAAATTGAATAATGACTTCATAATTTGTATCAAGGCTTGAATCCGGTGTGACGTTCACTAACAAGTTATAGCAGAGAAAGAGGACTGATTGTCTGGTCATCAATCAAGAGAACCAAAGAAATTAAACAGTCAGCTGGACGACAGAAAACCGAATTAACGAGCTAAGTTCTTTTGCTAAGTAAGTAAGAGCATCACATTACTAGCTAGCAGTTGTAATAAGCTGCTGCGTGATGTGTCTGGGATGGATGAGGGCATTGAGGGGTCGCCATCTCGAAGGCGGTGTGTGGTTTCCAACGGTGTCCTTTGTATGAGCTAGCAGACTAGCACACTTAAATTCAGATCAGAGTTCTTCAGATCGCACATAGTGGCTGGCTGGCTGGCTGGCTAGACTAGCAAGCTACGTACTGTTGTATCTGCATCTGCATACGCGCAGAAGCTGAGAGCTCGCGTACCAGATGCCCATGTCTTAATTACGCATGCAAACCACATTCTTGCATTGGAGCTTTGCCTGGCCTCAACATACTGATCTTATCACATCTCACATAACATTGTTTGTTGTATATGTGTGGTCCATGGATGATATATGCAGAATTGCAGACAGGCGGGCTACAAGGAGGAAGATTGCATTCAATTAGTGTATGTACGCGTCTGTACCACTAGCCAGCGAATATCTAGTAACAACCAATGAGGGTGTATATATGCAGCAGTAGATCGTCGTAGCATATATCCTGCACAGGCTTATTAAATGCACGCTATACTTGCAGAGAGCAGAGGCATTGGTAAATAGGTTGCACGTTGGTCCCCCCAACTTTGGAGCCAAATCCATTTTAGATTCTGAACTTTTGGAGGGAGTCCATACATTTTACATCCTGAACTTTCAGCATTGACATGTAGCATTTAGTTTATGAGATTTTTTTTTACCAAGCTATCCACTCAGCTAGCATCAAGAGGTACCAAAAATTTAAAAGATAAAAATACCAAAAAATTAAAAGTAATTTAGTGATACCTTACGGCACCATCGAAGGACGGTAAAAACCTCTTTTTAGTTTATGGGAGTGTATAGGCATCATCCGGATATTTTTGTCCTAAAAATCATCCAAACTTTAGACCGTACGATCAAAACACACATCCGTAGAATCAACCCACCTCGAATTCAGGGGGGTGTGTATCGATCTGAAAGCAAATCCAATGGCCCAGAATTTGGATGATGGTTACATCCGGATGAAACTTATCAAAACCCTTAGTTTATATAGACGTGGCACACAACAACATGAGCAACTTACGAGATTCATAAGTGCATGAGGCATGTAATGCATGATGTATGACAAGAGATGAGGTATGTACAGGCAATTGGGCAAGAGGTTAGGGTTAAACAGAAATGGGCATGCCTAACCTAATTCTGGCAGGAAAAAAGAAAAGAAAAGAAAAAGGATTGATCTGCAGTGGAGAAAAAAGAGAAGAGGTGATGAGAGCAAAATGGCATGTGGTGCGTGGGTTCACCCTGCTTGCAAAGGATGGACACACACAAACATACTAGCCAGTACTGTGCAATGCATGCCTCCACATTCCCCTCTGATAAAAGATGGTACCCAACAATGCAGGAAGGAGAGAGAGAGAGAGAGAGATGAATGCAAAAGCAGTGGAGAGTAGAGACCTTTAGGGGGCCCCCTAGCTGCCGCATGCAAGGTTGAAGAAAATAACTCACTTTGGTTCCTTGTGCTAGTAGCTCTTTTCTTTCTGCCCTGTTCTTTTCCCCCTCTTACAATTTGCTTTATCTCATGCATGCAAGGCCTATCTACTAGATATTTTTGAAGTCACACACAATAGAGACTAGAGAGAGAGTCTCCCTAGAGAGTGAGAGTAAAAAGAAAGATGGCAATGGGCTACAGGGAGGACTAGTTCCCATGCCACTATATTTTGTTCTCCTGCCAAACACTCTCAACCAAGATATCCCCCACAAATTTCCTGACTTTTGCCTGAGGGCTCTGAATGTATGCATCAATATATTCCCTATCCAAAGCTGATTTGATGGCAGTTCCATTTTGTATACCATTTTGGTTGTGAATGAGCACACCTGCTTATGAATCATCTTCAAGTTTCTTTGCTGTTCAAGAATTAGACTTGCATAAGCTACTGCATGAACCAGGCCTTGCAAACTGAATATAGGCACCTTGTTTAATTCCATTCAATTCAATGGCCATACCATGTATGAATGAGGGATTAAAACAGCTCGATTGTATGCACTATACATGGTAAAAAAAAGTAGCAAAGGTTAAAGAAAGAAGAGCTCTAGTTGTTCAGAATTTTGCTGTGAGCATTGAAAAGAAGGGGGGGGGGGGGGGGGGGAAAAAAACCATTGCTGAAGCTGCCAAGGAGAAACAGTAGGTTGCCTTGTTCATTTGTCAATTAATTCCTAGCAGACTGTAGCAGAGTTTCTAGTTGAGGACAAAAACTGTGTATATATACTGCTCAAAAGATGCCGCTGCTGATGGAGGTAAAGAGTGACAGCAGGACACTGCACCTGCACCTGCACGGACACACGATATTTCACTGGAAAATGTAACATGGCTGGCTCGATCATTTGATATATGGCCATCCTAGCTAGTTTGTTGATTCATTAATCTGAAACCAGAACCAGAAGAGACCTTGTCTCAACGGATTTTTTTTTTTTTAAATAATACTTTTTTTAAAAGGAATTGCGGTTTTAATACTCGAAAAATCAAAATTGCAAAATTAATATGTAATCGCCAGACCATACGGCGAATACTCTATTTTCGCCATACCCTACGGCGAATACCTAATTTTCGCCGAATCGTGTGGCGACGATACACTAAATCCACAGTTAATCTGCTACACGGGAGGCTATTTTCGCTGAACGGTATGGCGAAGACCCTATTTTCGCCATACGGTTTGGCAAAAATAGGGTATTTTCGCCATATAGTTTGGCGAAAATTGCCTTAACCAAACAGCCGACGGTTAATCGACTTTAATAAGGTAATTAGGGTATTTTCGCCATACCGTATGGCGAAAATAGGGTATTCGCCATACCATATGGCGAAAATAGGGTATTCGCCGTACGGTCTGGCGATTACATATTAATTTTGCAATTTTAATTTTTCGAGTATTAAAACCGCAATTCCTTTTAAAAAAGGTATTATTTTAAAAAAAATTCTTGTCTCAACCAATGTTGTGTATGCAGCACTATGCACTTACGCAGTGCACCTTCTACTTGACGTGCCGTCAGGGTTCACCTTACCGTTTAGACCACCAATTTCGCTAATGCATCGGCATCGAAAATCACTAAAAATCCCGCGAACTCATAATTCAAAAAAAAATTGAAAAAATTCAAAAGTCGTCAATTATCGTGGAAAATCGACAAACTTGGTGAACTTCTTTGGCGGTCGATTTTTTGGAGCGATTTTCATCGATTATGCGATTTCCACCGATTTTTGACCGGTTTGTAACACGTATTTTTTTTTTTTTGAATTTTTGAATATTTTTTTTTGAATTGGACCGGTTTATCGACCGGTATTTGATATCGGACCGCAGCGATACAGGCGAAAATCATGCAATTTTCGTCGATTTTGTTAACCCTGCGTGCCGCTATCTCAAACAGTGAATGGTTTATAATTCTTTTTTGAGAGGTGCTTCTATGTTCTTCCTCATAATACAAGTTGCACAAATCTTGAAGCAAACGAAGGGGTAAGTAATCCTCATCTACCCTTCATTCATGCTTTAATATTTGTGCAACTTTAAAAAGGAAGAGCATAGAAGCACCCATCTTATTTTTTTCCTTGCAAAGGCATAGTCCTAGATTGATCTATATATGCATCTGTAAACACTCCTTGCAGGTCTGTGTACCAAAACAAAAGTGGCCTTATCATGATTTCCATCAATACCATGCTCCTGAGTATACTGACCATATTGCCGGTATCTTTGAATCTGTTAAAAGAGCTTTCCGAAAAGCAAATTTCTAATAAAAACTCGCTTGGTAAAGTTACCGTGGTATGACCTTCATTTTCGTTCTGACAAGTGCTTATGCTTGTTCAAGTCTTTCAGGCAGCATCTCATAGAGATAGATAAGAGTCCTTTCGATGATAAAAAAAAAGGTTCTAATAAACCTTCGTATATATGCTGTTCCTGTGGACTTGAGGCCTAACACTAGCAATAGCAGGGACCCTTTTGTACACTTTAATAACGTATCATAGTTAAGGGGGGGAATTTTTTTATGCCATTGCAATTAAAGTGATCTGTCACTTGCTTGCCATCCTGTTTTCGAAACCTTCTTTTATTTGCAATTTGCAACTGCCGTCAACTCCGTTAGGTTTTTTCTATCATTCCCTCCTCGTCCCCAGACCAATCACCCGGCGCGACCTCCCCGGACACCTCCTCGATTTCCTCCTCTCTTGCTGTCTGGGCGCTCGAGGATTAGCGGTGCCACCGCCCCCATCGGATCTGGGAGCGCGACGTCGCCTGGAAGTTCGCCGTTCCCGGAAGCCGACACCACCTCGGTCATCTTCTGCCTCGACCACAGTGGAGAGAGGTCCAGGCCGACAACAACTGCCTCTTCACCGTCGCTCGGAGGGCCGCAGCCGCAGAGGCTGAGGCCCCCACGCCTGTGATGGAAGAAAGCCGGTGCCTCACAGTGGACGGCATCGAAGGCATGCTCGCCTTCCTTTGGTGTCCACACCGTCGACCTCGCCTCCACCTAATCTCCACGTCTCAACCACGAATATGAGCTTTAGCGCATGTCGCAACCCATCGTCGTTCCGCCACCATAGCCGCTTTCCATCCGCGCCGCCACCGTCTTTGATCTCTTCGTGGTAGCTATGTCTTGTTTTGGCTCCAGTTGGTTGCCATCGACACCTTCCTCGCTAGCGCCGAGCTCAGCCCATCCATCGCTGACTCGTCGGCTTCCACTACAGTCGTCGATGGGAGAAGGAGGCGGTACCAGATCTAGGCCGGAGGCGAGGATGACATGCACATCGGCGAGGAGGTCTACCGCCGCTTCCCTAGAGCTCTCTCCACTGTCTATGTGTGTGTGAATAGGTTGCGTGAGAGAAGAAGGAATAAGAAGATGGCAAGGGCAAAATGGTATTTTTCATAGCTACTCGACGGCTTGACTGGTCAACAATGGCATCAAAGGGTATGGTTTTCATTTTGCATAGGCACTTAAAAGAGAGGTCACCTTATAATGATGGAGTCGAAACAATTACAATGGCATATAAAAAATTTCCTCTTAATTAATGGGTGCACTTTCCTCTCAAGGAAGTAAAGGCAATCGCATTTGCTATTGCTGCTTGGGTTAACCCTACAGCTCCTGAAAAGATTGATGCAGTTGCCCAGTTGCCCTGCATGGTGAGCAAAACAAAACATTGCTCCCCACATCGTCTCCCTCTCTCTCTCAGTCTATCTTCCCTCAAACTTACCCTACCAAACTGGCATCAAAAGAAGAGGGAATATTAACCTTTGGAGTGATGACACCAGAAGGGTCGGTGTGTGGCCATGTGGCCATCATTCCCTGTTTGCAGCTTGTGTCCAAGCTGCCTCCTCCAAAGAAGCTTCACTTCTGCAAGAACTAGAATTGTCCCAAAGGAAAAAAAACAAATGTAACTAGTAACAAAAGGGAATCCAATATTCCAATCAATCGAGTCGCTTGGCACACCTAAGATGTACTAAATATTATGGTGTCATCTCAACAAGGCAAAATACCAAACCAATGCCCCCACACACATCACCCCCCAAATCCATTTCACATCATAGTTTCAGACATCCATCAAGCAGCCCTCACATCTTTCTATCTTAAAGCATCAATCCATCCATACATCCAATCCTATATCCTATCCTATCCTATCTATCCACTGTCGGTATGATGGGAACTTGTGATGAAGAGAGGAGGGCTTCTTCCATGCATGCACGCATCAGGACGAAGGCCTAGAGGGACAGAGAATGACAAGGGGTCATTCCTTCCTTCCCTGGTTGGGTCTTTTGTTCTTCTGTGGGCCTTCACATGCCTACAAGCCCCCTACTACTAGCCATGGTACTACAACTGCCTATAGTAGCAAGTATCTTGTCACTCTCCTCTGGTCCTCTCCCCCTCCCCCATTGCACATCAAACAAAACGAGAGAGCTTGGCCGAAACATCTCTTTTGCACATTTGGAACATCAATGTATCTGCTGGATCTTGAGATTGCAATGGACCACATGGATTCAGCTTTCTCGCCAACAACTACCGAGACACCGCACAGACTCTCAACGACAATTCATAACAGCCGGTTCTGGTTAAACAGTGACAGCACAAGATAAACACGCACATGATTGCAATTAGGATTTTGCATAGTCTGATTCTGATACATTAAACCAACAACGAATTTAAACATTGGTACAGGAGAGGTGAGGTCAACAGCCAGTTGAAACTTCCATGTTTTCTGTTGTTTGCAGTGTACACGAAGTTGAAACAACGAATGGGGGTAAGTACAATTCCAATGATATACTTGTCAACCAAAGAATCTCAGCTCAAGTCTTCACAATTGCGGGCTCCCAAACAAATGTTGTACTCAGGTGTCATCAGTGTAGACGTAATGGTCCTGGTCATCAAAGTAAAGAAGAATAGTTCGTAACAGCATCAGTATCTTCGTGAACTTCTAGATCTATCTCAATTTAAACCTAGTTAAAAAGGGTAACTGTGGAATTCAGTGATTAATTAACGAGAACATTGTTTTAGTAGAGTGGATTATGGACGACTGGACATGTGGAACACTAAATGATATGTCCACATTAAGAATTACATTTAAATATAGAGTAAGATTCAGTAAAATATTATTAAAAAGATAGCTATGGGATTTACTCATTAAAGGGAAACAATTTTTTCAGCACAGTGGATTGTAGACAAAGGAATAAGCAGAAGGCAGCTGGAAGCATAAATGGGCCAACAATGAGCAAAACAAGCTCAATAATAGGATGCCTCATTTTAACGAGCTGCTGTATTGCTGTACAAAGCACCATGAAAGTATGACAGCTATAACAGTCACAAAATTCTAAGTAATGGAAGCTAAATAATAAATAGCTAATAGGGAGTGCAAATCTTACACAATTAATAATTGTATTACAAACAGATAAAGAACAAGCTTTAACAACTGTAAATAAACACAAATCCACACGCTAACAACTGGCAGCTGACATGCGCGCAGATTCAGTAACATGCGTTTACGCCTTTGTATATAGTTCTAAGGTTCTCACAACAGGGGCATATGCATTTAACACAAGAAATAAAAAAGAGCAGTACTAGCCAACGTTATACCGTTGAAACGGTATATCTGAGTTTCATTAGTTTCAGTGATTGGTTTCATGAGTTTCAGTGTTTAGTTTCATGAGTTTCAGGTTTCATCATTTTTTAGCGCTAAGTTTCACGAGTTGTAGTGTAAAATTTCACGAGTTTCAGTGGTATACCGTTGCAACGGTACACCATAGAATAATATTTCTGAATAAAAAAACTAATATGCATAAATACATAAAAAAACCCCACGTTCCAAATGTTATTCATCAAGCTAATCGTATGGTTCACAGTGTAAGACACATAATTACCAATGTGGAAGTTTGGGACCTGCAATATCTGGAAAAAAAAACATTCTGAGCCTGGAAGATATTAAATGCAAACCCAAATTTAAGCCTGCAGTCTGTACAAAAACATTTTAACGGAAAAAAACCATAGCACAAGTCTCAGTTTCATACAGTTCGATCAACTCGCAACAGGGCATATAATTACCCAATTGACATTTGACAAATAAACATACCACATAATCTCCAATTTCTCCATTTAATTCACCACTCACTGGTTTAGTTGGATATGATCACAATTTAGTTCAGTTATTACAGCAAATCAACACTGGTGTCCAACTACTGTTGTCTTTGTACTCATAGAACAACTAATGACCAATTGCAGCTCTTTTTTTTTCCTAATCAAACGCCAAAATGTCCGGTAAATGGGATTCACAAATATCTCATGCCATATGAAACAAATAAAAATCTTTTTCTTTTACTTCATAGGATAAAATGTTGAACTGAGTCCTTTCCATGTGATTTACACAAGGATGTAAAGAACTCTGTTAACCAAAAGTAGTATGAAGTATAAACTGGAGAAGGTTGCTTCTATTTCAAAGCTTGAATTCACCCAGCTTCCACCGTATCACGCTCTCTTAAGTCAAAAAATGTCCAGAATACAAATGAATGATAACACTATCTTTTTCCCAATTGATTAATTTAATCCTATGTCTTCATGCCAACCAACCTTTCAGTAATTCAAAATGCCTGCTAACTTTGCATGCCAATAACCATTTCATTATTTGAATAAGAGCATGGAAGGCAATAAATTATACAACGCCTAAATGGGTATGTAGGCCTGGCATTTATTACAAATACATACCAAATAAGTAGCTAAGGACAAGCAAAAAAATTAAGGAATCAAATAAAGCAACTTGAATTAAAAAATTTCGTGATACAACAGAAAATATGTCAGCTTTTATGTAAAACCTCATCATTAGTCAATTAACAATCACAGCGCAGATTCGAAATAATTAAATTAGTTATCCACCCTTCAAGCTGACCAACGGATGACAACTGTTCATTAGACAAGTACTAGAATTTATCAACTCCCTACTTAATTTTCTGATTTCGTGTTCTCAAAATCTTGAAATAAAAGAATGAATAAGCAGCATAAGCACCCCAGTTTCAATCATGCGAAGCCATCCTGATTCCAGGAACAAGTGATGCCAAGCCATCAAAAGATGTCAGATTACCTCTGGTTTTTGGGAACAAGTTATATAACCTACTAACTGAAGTAACGTATAATAGCCGAAGTTCCAGTGTTACTTGGACACGGACACGGGAGTCAGAATCCGACTCAGATTTGGGGTGTCCGATTCGGCAAAAAAAATGGGACACGGGAAATGCTACTCGGAGTAAGACACGGGTGTTAGAATCCAACTCAGATTCGAGTTGTCTTTCGGCAAAATGTTTTGGACACGGGTGTCCGAGTAATACTGCGTAGTTCTACACAATAAGAATATTTGTAATACACAAGATCGTTAAAGTAAATAATTTTTAACTGGTAGGGTATTAGAATTAACTCACCAGAATGTCATTGTGAACCTAGCTTCATATATTCCAACTTTGTCGCAACGGTAGCAGCGCCGTCAACTTCTTGTACATCTACAGAGGCTTGGTCCTTTTTGTTATCACTTCCACCATTGCCGCCATGCTGAACAGAAGTAGCGGCGCCTGCATAACCAGCTCTGTATACAACACCATACCCTGGATACACTGGAGGATATGGGGTATATACTGGACGCCTTGCCACCATGCTTGGAACATTTGACATGACTCCTTGGTTTGGATATGCATTCGCATATGGATAGCCTCCCATACCATAATAGAGACCCGTATAGTAGGAGTGTGTGGGAACAGGTTGTGGCATATAGCCATTGTAGAAGCCATATCTATCATTGTATGGTTGATATGTGGAACCATCATAGGCAACAGGGCCCCTTCCACCAAAGGTTCTCAAGCCACGACCTCGGCCATTACGGTAATATTGAGCATCCTTGGGGATAGCGATCTTGGCTTCCACCCTCGTTCCTTTCAAGTCATGGAAGCTTTGCTCCATCACCTTTCTCACTGCTTCTTCAGAATCAAAGGTGACAAAACCAAACCCCCTTGACCTGTTTGTCAAGCTGTCGTATATGACTACAACATCTGTTACAGTGCCAAACGTCTCAAAGTAAGCCCGGAACTCGTCCTCAGTTATGTTGTCCCGCAAACCACCAATGAAGACCTTCTTTGAAGCATAGTTCACGTTGTTGCCACTATCCTCAGTATTGTTCCCCGCGGGCTGGCTGTCCTGGTGGCCCTGATCCAGGCCCTGTTCCGGCTGCTGATGCTGCACCAGTTGCTCACCCTGGTTTCGCGGAGGTCTTGCCCTAGCTCTCTTAACGTCCACCTGCACAAAACGACGACGAAACTCACTACAATTAATTACGCTATCCACATCAAAGCAACAAACTTTCTGACAGACCGAGCCAGATTACACCAAATATATAGCAACTACGGCAAAGCGGTAAGCTTACATCACAGAATTACAGGTAATCTACCAAGTAATTATCCAACAAATTTGACAGGCATGACATTACAGAAATTATCAGATTAAGCAACACACTTGTCCGTGTAATAGCCTACCAACTTGGTAAATACTACTGAATCTCCACGAACTAACACCAATTTCCAAGCTTTCTATCACGGATCAGACACGCGTGAACCCACTAACTAATAAGCATCCTTCTCCTGAGGGCAAGGTACTTGCAAGAGCAGATCGAGTAACTCACCAGTCGGCCGCAGATGACGTGCCTGGGCCTCTCCCCGTCGCCGAGCGCCTTGGCAGCGGCGGCCTCGTCCTCGAACTCGACGAAGCCGAACCCGCGGCCGTGGCCGGTCTCCTTGTCCCGCATCACCACGATGGAGCGCACGGCGCCGAAGCAGCCAAAATGGCCCCGCAGCTCCGCCTCCTGCGCGGAGGTCGGGATGCCGCCCACGAAGAGCTTGCGGCTCTCGCCCACCGTCTCCCCCACCTCCACAGCCGCCGCCGCCGCCATAGTCGACGAAGAGGAAACTAGGGTTTTGCGGGAGAGGGAGAGCGAGAAGGGTGGTGGTGCGTGCGCGGCGGATGTGTGCGCGACCTGGGTTAAATTTGATTTGTTTGCAGGTTGTAGTTTACGAGACGGACGGCCGGGATTTTCTGTGGGGTGAGTCTGAGCCGTTGGATCTGGGGATTAAGGTGCGGTGGACTTGGAATCGTGGACTCGAGGAGTCTGTTTTGGTTTGGATCGAGTCAGGGGAGACGCGTCCGTTGACCGCGCGGTGGTCCGTGTTGACCAAGCCGTGCATGACTGTGTTGGTCTCCTCGCATCTTTGGTGAATGACAGGTGGGTCCAATACAAAACGAATAAGAGTTTGGCAAGACTGGGTAAGTGACAAGTGGGCCCCATACAAAAGTAGAGCGTACGTTTGGTAAACCTTTATTAGTGTATTTTTAACTGATTAATTACGAGATGCAGCGCCTATCTATTTTAGTAGTATCTATTTTAAGAACTTGGCATACCACTAGGATGAAAATGGGTCGATATAGGTGGATATTGCTCCTCTCGTATCCTAATCTATTTTTTTTCGGATTCGGAATCGGATACGGTCTAGTCGGATACGGATACGAATTCGGGTTATTCGGGATACGAATACGGGACGGATATGTGACGATCGGAAACGGATAAGGATATACGAATAATGCACGCATATATAAAGTAATATATGTTGAATTAAACCGTACGAGTACATAACTATAGCAGTAAGTTATGTATCAATCAAACCTAATAGATTTCACAGAAAGAATATGCTATTTTAGGATCAACAGAACCATCTAATTGCTAATAAAAATAGGCTAATATTAAAAAAAATGACGAAATGGACTGGATGTTGCTGATACCCGAATAGAAAATATCCGGATATCCGATTCGAATATCCAAATAGAAAATATCTGGATATCCGAATAGGAAATATCCGAATATCCGGATGCGATACTATATCCGTCGGATACTAAAGACTCCGAATCCGGATCCGTAACCGGATAAAATATCCGGATCCGGATTCGGCCGGATAGCAATATTCGGGATACAGATTGGGTTTTAAGCGGATTCAGGATCGGATCGGACGGATACTTCTTGTCCTATTTTCACCCTTACATACCACATGTGTATGTATATGGTTGTGCAAAATGTTGAATTGTCTTGGCATCGTATTTACGCATATACTTTTGCATTCATAGGAAAGGATCCTTTCGTGTTTTGAGAGTAGCAAAATACTAGCTTGTTCCACAAAATTATATAGATGGCATTGGCTCTCTCAAAAGAAGGAGGAACGAAAACTACAGGTTAATGTGCAGTCGTGCATAGAAAACCAGCGTCGAATGTACTTGTGCATAGAAAACTACCACGACTAGATTTCTTTTTCTTTTGCGTCGTTTCCATCAAACAGTATCGAAATGGCTCGACTCCATGACGAGTAGTGTCCAAACGGGCGGCACGGCATGGCCTGGCCCATTTAACGGACGGCATGACCCATTTAGACACGATACGTTTAGGTTCGGCTAATAAATGGGTCATGTTGTGCCGGTCCACATGTTGGGGCGTCGGCCCAAGCACGGCCCGGTGGCCAAACGAGTCGTGCCGTGCTGGCCCATTGCTACGCGGGCCAACGGGTCGAAACGGGCCGGGCCGGCATGTTAGCGCCAAAAAATTGAAATTTTAAAGAAACAATTCGGAAAATTCGAAAAAAAAATTAGAAAACAAAAAA
The DNA here is from genome assembly GCA_036346355.1 of Rhipidocladum racemiflorum. Taxonomy (NCBI): domain Eukaryota; kingdom Viridiplantae; phylum Streptophyta; class Magnoliopsida; order Poales; family Poaceae; genus Rhipidocladum; species Rhipidocladum racemiflorum. Next base: position 43,078,965 of record CM070582.1, read on the forward strand.
GGAATGAAAAAATACAGAAAATATTGATTGTGACGGGCCTAAAAACGGCTATAAAACGTGCTATATTTCAAATAAACGGGCCGTGCGGGGACCGCAACGTACCGGGTCGTGCCTAATTGTGCCATGCCGTGCTTGAACGCGTCTTGCGTCGACCGGCCGTAAGCGGTCGTCTTGCTGTCGGCCGTGCCGTCTTGATGCCGGCCAAAGCGGCCGCGGGCTATCGTCTTGCGTCTAGCCCAACCCATTTTCGATCGGGCTGTGTCGTTAATGGGACGTGCCTACAGTAGCGGACCATGGGTCGGCCCATTTGGCCATCTCTAATGACGAGTCTTTGCTCAGGCCTTTCAAGGATCGGCTGAAAGTTGAAACGTAAGTTAAATAATTTTGGCCAGAATTTACCAGGGCAATCGCAAATACTCGCTTCATTTATGAATAGTTGTAGGATTTTGTACCTCATGGATACACATTTAGAAATGAGCAAATCTCATCATTAGCTCACTTATTGATCTTAAATGATGTGTTACTCTAATTTATTATAGTATGTTGTGTTACTCTAATTTATTATAGTATGCGATCTTAAAGAATAATGAAAGAATAGAAAAGAAGAAAAGTTAATGGCTATCTCAAAATTATAATAACATATTATTGACGTAAAAAAACATGACGAATGGTTGATCACCAATCAGCACATGTAAATATTAGGTTTAATTTTGGGTGCGAACGTGTCTGTCGATTTGATTCTGCAATCAGTCAGAGGATAACATATAATTCAATCAGCCGTTAAGCATATCTAATATTTCAACGACGATCTAATTCACTCGATCGTTGACAAAAAGTAACCGCTAGATCTAATCAACCTGATTTAGTTGATTAGATAGAGGTAAAGGCCATTTTTTCTCGAAAAAGATGATGCGCAAGATTGAAAAAAAAAACAAGCTTGAGTTGGTGTAAGTCGATGAAATAAATAATCAACGATACACAACTTTATTGATTAAATGAATTACAGAGAAAAGTGTGAAATCATGTGCTGAAAAATTGGCTTAGAATTGAATTTGCAAATGTGTTTGTTCATGTGTTTTGTCAATTTGACAAGAAATAGTAAGTTTCGCTTTAGCGCCGGACCAAACTTAAAGAAAACAGTAAGTTTCCCATCTACGACGGACAAAGTTTGTTGGTCTGTCGTAAACATGCTTTGGCAACCTCATTTTCCCATGTACGACGGACAAAGTTTTTGGAGTGCATCGTGAACGTGTTTTTGAGCTCATGAGTCGAACTCAATCTTCCAAGAAACCAGTAAGTTTTGCATGTACGGCGGACAAACTTCTTTGGTCAGTCGTGAATGCATTTTTGCTTTAGGGTTTCGTTCGGACCATGTTGTTTTTGAAACCGAGCGTGGCACGTTTGCGCCGGACAAGATTTTTTGCCCGTCGTGAACATGAATTTGAAAGCGTTTTTGAACCGAGACTTTTGCATGTACGACGGACCGATTTTGGTTGTCCGTCGTAAACATGTTTTGGCCGGAATGTTTTCTTTTGGAACCGAGAGTTTCCCTTGTACAACGGACAGACTTTGTTGGTCCGTTGTGAAGCTATTTTCTAGGGTTTCACTTGGCATTTGCGCGGTTGGTTTTGTTTGTCCGTCGTGAATGCGTTTGCTGAATTAGGGTTTTGAGCAGAATTGAAATAATTTGAATTTGAGATTATGAAATTTGTGATGATTTCATGATGCTTCTTTTGAAGTGGACTTTATGCAATGCTCATGTGAGTAGTTGCATGGATTGACCTTGAGTCAAGTCGTGGACTTGTGTTCGGATTTGTTTTGTGGTTTGTTCATGTGCAGGTATTGCTCGAAGACGAATGTGGTCGATGACGGGACCGGAACTAGGTTCATGGAGGAACTGAGGTTCGGGACTAGGTTCAGGAGGAACTGAGGTCTTGGTGGTCAAGGATGTCATGCGGGACGTTCGGGCTAAGGGAATGGTGCACATGAAGAATGGTTAGTCATGTGAGAATGGCAGGAGGTCATTCGCGTGCAAAGTGTTAGTCACGTAAGTATGGCAGGTGGCTATACGCGTGCAAAGTGTTAGTCACGTGAGTATGGTAGGGTTGCCATACGCGTGCAAGAGTTGTACTCGGCCAGGTTGGGCCAAGTAGAGTTGTGTTGGATACGGATTCCTTCTAGGGAATAGGAATCGTATTCAGAACTCCTTGTGGGTTGGTGCTTTAAATAGGTGGGGGGTCTCCTGTTGAAAGGCACCAAGTAGAGCTGAGCACATCAAGCTTTGAGCTTGGTTTTAGGGTTTGTACTCTTTTGATGAGAGTATTTTAGACAAGAAATAAAAATCAATTCTTCCAAGATTTTTGCGTGCTACAGTAACCACGTCGCTACAGTATTTTCTGTTTTGGTTCTTGTTTGCATGCTTGTTCTAGTTCTAGATTGGTTTTTGTTCTTCAAGTTTTATCTTGATTTGATCCATCAAAAACCTCTCTAGGGTATTGATCTAGTGTTTCTCAAAGTCTAGTTGATCAATCTTTTGTCGTTCTTGTTTAATCTTGAAGTTTTGATTAGATTGATTCTCGTCAAGTTCTGGATCAGCAAGCTTGCGAAGCTCATAACTTTTGATCCGTAAGTCCGATCGAGCTGATTCTTTTTGGGTTCGATTCGTATTGGAATCTAGTTTCTTGTGTCCAAATTTCAGATCGTTTCGACGGTTGGATCTCCGGGAATTCTCGTTTTACCAAACCTCTGTCATTCTGTTTTGTCGAAAACGAGGCAATTATTTGGTTCTGTTTTGGGGTGAACTTTTAATAGGTCAAGAATTTGGTTTTAGCTTCCGCACAATCAGTCACCCCCTCTGATTGCTATATTCGTATACTTCGATCCTACAAGTGGTATCGAGCGAGGTTTCTCTAATCTATCTTAACAGGTGATTAGATCAATGGATCGTTATTCGACAAAACCATGTGTGTTCGATGGTGTTGATTTTCAGTTTTGGAAGGCCAAGATGGAGGCGTTCATCCAAGCACAGGGCTTCACAATTTGGGAGAAGGTCTACAAGCCATATGAAGTCCACGCAAACGACAACGTCAACGACACCAATCGCACACACGTTGAAGCAAATAGCAAAGCGCGCAACTTGATCATCCAAGGCTTGGGACGCAGCTGACTTTGATCGTGTGGTTCACCTTCGATCCGATATGAGGTATGGAAATCTCTTTGTGATTACCATGAGGGTTCTAACACTATTAAAGAGGTTCGTCAAGATCTTTACAAAAAAGAATACATGCGATTTGAGATGAAACCGGTGAGTCGGTAGATGACTTCTTTGCACGTTTTAATAAGATTCTTAGCAATTTGCGTCTTGTTGGAGTTAGCTTTGATGATGCTTTGCTAATGCTAGACAATTGCTTAGTGCTTTGGACATGTCGGTGTGGGAGATGAAAGTAACATCTATACAAGAATCTACTACCATGAGTACACTTACTTTAGATGTTCTTTATTCTAAGTTGAAAACTCATGAATTAGATGTTTTTGCTAGAAAGAATGATCATAAATCAATTGCTTTGACATCTCAATCTAGCATATCTCATAATGGTGTCGCTTCAAGTTTTGCTCTATCTTTCTTGTCTTCACTAACCGATGAACAGATTGATAAATTCCCAGAAGTACTTGTCACTACTCTCTTCTCGCTTTAACAAAGCTTTGCAAAATGTGATAAAGAGAAAGAGAGGTGGTGGTGATCCTCCAAGATGCTATGAGTGTGGTGATCTCGACCATATTCGTCCAAACTGTCCAAAACTTGCAAGTAAAGCATCAAGGGAGGAGAAGGACAACGACAGAAGAAAAGAGAAGAAGAAGTTCTCTCCAAGTGATAGAAAGAAGAAGAACTTCATCAACCGCAAAGTTGTCCATCGAGTTCTTTCCGCTCTTGAACAAGTCAATTTGAGCGATGTGGATTCGGAGAGCAATGAGGATGATGCAACTCCAAGCAAGCATGAGTTGGCGGGGTTGTGTCTCATGGCCAAAAGCAAATGGCTTCACCGAGGGCGATCATGACAGACTTCAATGAGGTAGATCCTTCTTACGATGAATTAGCTATTCGTTGCTCGTCTTGGTAAATTGCTTGATAAACGTGATAAGAAAATTAAGAAACATGATTTTGTTGTTGAATCATTGAATGCTGAAATTGCTAGACTTAAAACTTTGATTCACGATGATGATGCTTGCAAATCATGTGACTTAATTTGGAATGAGCTTACTTCGCTTAGGAAAGAACATGCTTCCTTGATTGAGAAAATTAATGCTAAAAGTGAGAAAAATGAGAAACATATTAAACATGCTAAATGTTTCACCGATGATTTGCATGGTTTAACTTCTTGTTCTAAATGCTCAACTCTTGAATTAAAATTAAAAGATGCAAATGCTAGGGTTTCTCAATTGGTGATGATCCGCTTACACATGAGGTTCTTTCATGCTCAACTTGTCGTAAGCAAAAGGAAAAGTGAATGTTCCTTGCAATAATTGTTTAACTCTTTCTCGAAAAGTTGATTACTTGGACAAATCATTAGAACGTTTCACTAAAGGAAAGAAGAACCTAAACATGATTTTGGATCAATCAAAAGTCAGCACTCATAACAAAGGTTTAGGTTTTGATTCTTATGCTCATCATAAATCACATGCTCCCACTGTTGTTAAAACACTTGACGGAGGAAAATTTGAAATTGTCAATGAGCCTAAGAAAACTGTCTTTAAGTCTGCTGGAGTGTTATCTTCTACTATGATGAATGCAAATGTTGCTTCTACTTCTAAAGCCAAACATCCTGTTAAATACACTTGCACTCATTGTGGTAGAGATGGACATTTAGTAGATTTTTGCTTTAGACTAGCCAAACAACAAAAGAAAGAAAGAGCTAAGGCTAGGTCTAATTTCAGAAAGGCACGCTTTGCTTCTCACTACGTGCCTAGGGTGATGCAAGCACCTTTTGTTGCTAGAAACACGGGAACAGGCAAATTTGATTTTGTGCATAAGATTGCTTGTGTTGTGCCTATCGTTGTCCGTCGTGTGTCTCAAGATCTTTGGATTCCTAAACATCTTATTTCTAACCCGATCGAGACCTCGACACTTTCTCGCTTCTATGTAGGCTTCCCACGCGAGGAGGGAGAACATGTGGCTAGTGAATTTGGATGCTCACTTCATATGTTCGGTGATAAGATTTGGTTCTCCTTCACTCGTGCATCTCATCTTTGAAAGTGTTGCCTTTGGAGATGCTTCTTCCACTACATTTTCGCAAAAGGCACTAGTTCAAATGATGCAGGTACAAGTGCATATGTTCAGGGGGAGAGTGTCTTTGTTCATAAAGATGATGATAATGCTGTTGAGGACGAGATAATTAGAGGTTTACATGAGAGACTCTTCCCACGTGCTTGTGTGTGCTTGTTTTCAAGCTTCCCACGTGCGTCACATCGACAAGCTATCAAAAGGATTTTCAGGTATCTTCATAGAACTCAAGATTTTGGCATTTGGCTTTCTGCTTCCTCATGGATTAGTTTAAGAGCTTTTTCTGATGTTGACTTTGGAGGATGTAGAATTGATAGGAAGAGCACTTCTGGTTCATGTCACTTCTTGGGAAATTCTCTTATTGCATGGTCATCTAGAAAGCAATCTTCTGTTGCACAATCAACTGCTGAATCTGAATATGTGGCTGCTGCTAGTTGTTGTTCTCAAATTCTTTGGATAGTAGCTACACTTAAAGACTATGGGGTTATTTTGGATAGTGTTCCTCTTCTGTGTGATAACACTAGTGCAATTTGCATTGCTAAGAACCCTGTGCAACATTCAAGAACAAAACATATTGACATCAGATTTCACTTTCTTAGATATCATGTTGAAAAAGGCAACATTGTGCTTCATCATGTGGATACTGAACATCAATTGGCAGACATTTTCACAAAACCTTTGTCTTCTTCTCGTTTTGCTTTTATTCGGGGAGAACTTGGAATTGTTCATCCAATGGGTTTGTTTTGAGGGGGAGTTTCCTTGCCAAGTTCTTTCACTTAATGAGCTCACTTTATCATATTTCTTTATATGTTATGTAATTGAGCTAATATATGATAATCTAATTATCTCACTTGAACTAAAAATGACATTGCGGAATTCCTGGGATGATTACCTATAGCTAAATACTCTGTGATATCTCACTCTTCTAGGCTTGATATTGAATCTTCTTGACAAATTTGGGCTATGAAGCAAGTGTGTTTTCAACTTTACTCTTTCATAAGACCTTTAATCACTTTTGCATGTTTACAATCAAAGAAAAAGAAAAAGAAAAGGGAATCAATATAAAAAAGGGGGCTGTTAAAAGCAAAAGCTTCAAGTTTTGTGCTTCAGGCTTGCTTTCCCTATAAAAAAAGATGTATGCTTCAAGCATGCCATTCCCTCAAAGATAAGATGTATGCTTCAAGCATGCCACTCCTAGAAAATAAAAGAAGTATGCTTCAAGCATGCCACATGCAATTTATTGTTTAAAGATTAAATTGGTCTACTAGATTGGAGTTGAAATTACTTGCTCGCCCTAAGTTGTTAGTTGCTTCAATTTTTAAAGCCTTGCTTTTTCTGCTAAGATCTTGCTTAGTACTTGGCTATAGTTGACTAATTTGAGGTTGAGATGCATGTCATTCCCTAACTTGTTAAAATCACATCAAGATCATGTATTTTACATATTATGTGATATATAAGGTTATATGATCGGATGAGCTCATCTTTTTCTATCTTGGCACTCCCTTGTTTCTCCTTGTGAAATCTTTGCTACAGGAAAAATTTTGAACCTGTTCTCTCTTTTATTCTTGATGAATCCATTGTCAAAGGGGGAGAAATTTGAGAATCATTGAAAAGTTTAAGAAAAAGGGGGAGAAGAAAAAGGGGGAGTTGTTTTTGGAAATTTGAGAATTTTGGGAGAAGTTTGGAGAATTTTGAAATTTTTGGGCGCATTGCACATTCACACACATTTTCATTCTCAGGGGGAGATTTTGTTTTGCATTTTGGTCAAAGGGGGATTTCTGTGTTTTCTTACTTTGGTCTTTGATCCTTTGGATTTCAAAATTTTTTGTAAAGTGAATGCCAAATGTTCAATTCTAAGTGGTGTTGCCAATGTTTTCATCAAGGGGGAGATTGTGAAATCATGTGCTGAAAAATTGGCTTAGAATTGAATTTGCAAATGTGTTTGTTCATGTGTTTTGTCAATTTGACAAGAAATAGTAAGTTTCGCTTTGGCGCCGGACCAAACTTAAAGAAAACAGTAAGTTTCCCATCTACGACGGACAAAGTTTGTTGGTCTGTCGTAAACATGCTTTGGCAACCTCATTTTCCCATGTACGACGGACAAAGTTTTTGGGTCTGTCGTGAACGTGTTTTTGAGCTCATGAGTCGAACTCAATCTTCCAAGAAACCAGTAAGTTTTGCATGTACGGCGGACAAACTTCTTTGGTCAGTCGTGAATGCATTTTTGCTTTAGGGTTTCGTTCGGACCATGTTGTTTTTGAAACCGAGCGTGGCACGTTTGCGCCGGACAAGATTTTTTGTCCGTCGTGAACATGAATTTGAAAGCGTTTTTGAACCGAGACTTTTGCATGTACGACGGACCGATTTTGGTTGTCCGTCGTAAACATGTTTTGGCCGGAATGTTTTCTTTTGGAACCGAGAGTTTCCCTTGTACAACGGATAGACTTTGTTGGTCCGTTGTGGCTATTTTCTAGGGTTTCACTTGGCATTTGCGCCGGGTGGTTTTGTTTGTCCGTCGTGAATGCGTTTTCTTGAATTAGGGTTTTGAGCAGAATTGAAATAATTTGAATTTGAGATTATGAAATTTGTGATGATTTCATGATGCTTCTTTTGAAGTGGACTTTATGCAATGCTCATGTGAGTAGTTGCATGGATTGACCTTGAGTCAAGTCGTGGACTTGTGTTCGGAGTTGTTTTGTGGTTTGTTCATGTGCGGTATTGCTCGAAGACGAATGTGGTCGATGACGGACCGGAACTAGGTTCATGGAGGAACTGAGGTTCGGGACTAGGTTCAGGAGGAACTGAGGTCTTGGTGGTCAAGGATGTCATGCGGGACGTTCGGGCTAAGGGAATGGTGCACATGAAGAATGGTTAGTCATGTGAGAATGGCAGGAGGTCATTCGCGTGCAAAGTGTTAGTCACGTAAGTATGGCAGGTGGCTATACGCGTGCAAAGTGTTAGTCACGTGAGTATGGTAGGGTTGCCATACGCGTGCAAGAGTTGTACTCGGCCAGGTTGGGCCAAGTAGAGTTGTGTTGGATACGGATTCCTTCTAGGGAATAGGAATCGTATTCAGAACTCCTTGTGGGTTGGTGCTTTAAATAGGTGGGGGGTCTCCTGTTGAAAGGCACCAAGTAGAGCTGAGCACATCAAGCTTTGAGCTTGGTTTTAGGGTTTGTACTCTTTTGATGAGAGTATTTTAGACAAGAAATAAAAATCAATTCTTCCAAGATTTTTGCGTGCTACAGTAACCACGTCGCTACAGTATTTTCTCTTTTGGTTCTTGTTTGCATGCTTGTTCTAGTTCTAGATTGGTTTTTGTTCTTCAAGTTTTATCTTGATTTGATCCATCAAAAACCTCTCTAGGGTATTGATCTAGTGTTTCTCAAAGTCTAGTTGATCAATCTTTTGTCGTTCTTGTTTAATCTTGAAGTTTTGATTAGATTGATTCTCGTCAAGTTCTGGATCAGCAAGCTTGCGAAGCTCATAACTTTTGATCCGTAAGTCCGATCGAGCTGATTCTTTTTGGGTTCGATTCGTATTGGAATCTAGTTTCTTGTGTCCAAATTTCAGATCGTTTCGACGGTTGGATCTCCGGGAATTCTCGTTTTACCAAACCTCTGTCATTCTGTTTTTGTCGAAAACGAGGCAATTATTTGGTTCTGTTTTGGGGTGAACTTTTAATAGGTCAAGAATTTGGTTTTAGCTTCCGCACAATCATTCACCCCCCCTCTGATTGCTATATTCGTATACTTCGATCCTACAAAAAGATTAAAATCCAAAATCCTACTTAACGAAAAGTAGGTTTTGATAATCCGTTATCAGCTTATATCTTTCTAAAACCTGATACTATCTTTAATCAATTAAGGATTCCAAACTTTTACTAAATCAATCATATGTCAGATTTTGGTGTTTACACATATATTTTAAAACAAAATTTAAAGGATAGAACAACAGCAACGCAGTGAACACTAGGGTTAACCAAATCGTAACCGAATAAACCGATGGAAAATTGGAATTTGGAAATATCAAGCAAAAAACCGCTAAAAATCGTCAGAAACCAAAGGGTTAAAGAATCCAAATCCAAAAATTTTAAAAAAACTAAAAAAGAATCGAAAACCAATCGGTTTTCGTCAAAAACTAGCCGATTTTGACAACCGAGTGAACACCGTAACATTGCGACATGATTTCGACCTAAAGCTGGTCGGTTTGTACCCAAATCCAATCGGTTTTAGATCGTATAATTTTTTTTTGAATTTTTTCAATTTATCGACCGGTTTTGAATGTCGAACTAGCTCGACAAAGTTTTCGAGCGGTTTTCCATTCCATTCGCTAACATCGGCGGAAGTCGGCCAGATATATAGGGCCTGTTTGGGAGAGCTCCACTCTAAAAAAATCAACTCCACTTCATCAACTCCACCGTTGAGTAGCTCCACCATAGAGTTGAAGTAGGGAAGGGAGGTGTTTGGCTTGCAAATTAGATCCAGCTTCAAGAATAAATGGTTTTGGTGTGGATATCCATTTATGCCCTTGGGTGTTGATGTAACCAAGTAAAAGGTGGGTAATTACCTCATATGTGTAACCAGTGGCAAGGTGGGTAATTACCTAAGAACTTCACGAGTGGGTATGAAGCGGTGTTTCTTGAAGTACCCCTTGAGGAGCTCCACAAAAACCATGGAGCAGCCCCTAGATTCGCATTTTTCCTGGAGTTAGAGTTCTATGGGTGAGGTGTTTGGCCATAATGACTGGAGTGGGTAAAATTGAGGAGCAGAGCTCTCCCAAACAGACCCATAGATAAAACCAAATCCTACCAACACGATCATGATGTGCTCGGCCCAGTTTTGGAACGATCCCATTATATTGTCCATCAGAAAGCCTAGTAAAAAAAATACTCAGCTTTAGACTGCGCAGGTCGAGTTTATTCCTGGAGCAATTAGTACGAAGAATTGCACCATGTTTGTATTTCTTTCCATCCATGATTCATTAGGTAGGCCGAACCATATCTGAAGAACTACAGTCCAGGTTCAGCCGCTGGTCCAATCGAGTCGCAGTCGCAGAGTTGGACCTGCATGATGCGTCCAGTCATATCAATCTACGATTTGGCCCACATGGCCTAGAAAAACAAGAGGCCGAACGGGGATCGCTTCAGTTTTGGTTTCGTTCACAAGATCTGAGCGTATTTTATCTGCAGATTTGATAAGTCCAGAAGACATTTAAAGATAATCCACGTGATCTTTATCTTCCCGAATCTCCATTGGGTTCGAATGATTATGCAGTAGCGTCAGATATCAAGCATGAGAGGGCGTAGATTATTAAAAGAGCAAATGGTTCACAAAATGCACACCCATTGAGCGATCAAGATCCAATCAGTAATAAACAGCGCTACGTAACCTTGGGTTTGTACAGTAGCCAGCAAATGCTTCTGCTGCTGCACGAAGCAAACGCACAGTTTTATAACATCACAGAACACCAAGACCAAATCGGAGTTAGGAGGAAAGAAGCATTTGCTGCAGCTCGGTGGCTATCCTGCAAAGCAGGCACCGAAACAAAAACAGCAGCCTAATGGAAACGAATCAGCGGGTGAAAAGCAAATGAAACATGGAACCATAGAGGTGGCGGATTGGACAAGAGCGGATGTGTTTCAGTCGGTGCTCAGATTCTATGGGTGTATAGGAGTCGATCACGCAGATCTCCCATCAGGACGAGGAATGTTTTTATTATCACTGCACCACCACCACCACCATCCTTGCACTCACTCCAAACACCGAGAGGCAATGCAAACCAAGAACATACACAGAGGAAACCAGCGCGATCGCGCCAAACGACCAGCCGCCTTTCGCATCAATCAGACGCGCCGATGCGGAGAAACTGTTAGACAACCTCGCTATCGAATAGTCCGGGGTTGCCTAATAGATCTCAAGTGGAGAATAGACAGGGAGAAAGAGAGACACAATATGAGGAGGAACGGGCCTGCTTTATTATTCTGTATGCTTGTGTACAATGGGGTGACCCCCTGCCTCCTATATATAGCGGTTCTGCTTAGAGATAAGGAAGAGTCCATATCGGATACGAATCCGTTTCCTAACAGGATACGAATCTGTTTCCTAACACTCCTTGGACTCTTCAACTGCGAGATGCATATGCCTCATTAAAACTCCATAAAACCCAAGTGGGAAAAATAATTGGAGAAAGAGTACATAGCACACGCTGTTGTGTTGCACGGATTGCCTCATCAAAAACCTTATGTAAGAAAACTTCAATGAAAAACTTACTTAAGGAAAAGAGTACAATCCACCCAAACTTCAATGTTAATCTTCAAGATTTACGTTGGGTACTCAAACTTCATGTTTGAGATTTATGTAGGAGTATGTGAAAAATCTCCCCTGAAATATGCACTTCTCTAAGCCTCATCATCCCGATTCCTCTAATACATCTTTCAAAGGAAGATGCCGGAGTGACTTAGTGAATAAATCTGAGATTTTCACACGACTTAGTATGCAAGATCTTTATCTCGTTCATCTTATGCATTTCATGAGCATAAAAGAACTTGGGGTTGATATGCTTTGTAAGGTTACTCTTCACATATCCCATTTGTACTTGTGCAACACAAGCTGCATTATCTTCATAGATAATAGTGGGGTTTGTTCCATGTTCGAGACCACATGACTTGGATGTAGTGAACCATTCTTCGAAGCCATGCACATTCCCGAGAGGCTTCATACAATGCAATGATTTCTGAGTGGTTAGTCGACGTCGAGACAAGAGTCTGCTTAGACGACTTCCAAGAAATTGCCGTTCCACCGCAAAGGAAAACATACCCAGTTTGTGACTTGCCAGTATGCGGGTCCTATAGGTACCCAGCATCGGCGTAGCCAACTAAATTCAATTCATTGTTTCTTACGTAAAACAAGCCGAGGTCTTTGCTTCCTTGAAGGTAACGGAAGATGTCCTTCACCCTTTCCAATGCCTTTTGGTGGGTTCTGCACTGTATCGCGCGCTAGCAAATTCACGGCGAACGCAATGTCCGGCCTAGTGCTATTCGCAAGGTACATGAGCGCTCCAATTGCACTCAAGTATGGGAATTCCGCTCCCAGGACTTCCTCCCTCTTCTTTAGGCACATGACGGGTCTAGGTCTGCCTTGGAGTGACCTTCCGACCATTGGGGTCTTTGCGGGTATGCCTTTTCAAAGCCAAATCTCTCCAACACTTTCTGCGTGTAGGATGCTTGGTGTACCAAGATTCCGCCTTGGACATGTTCAAGCCGCAAGCCTAAACAGAACTTGGTTTTACCCAAGTCTTTCATTTCAAACTCAGATTTCAAGTATGTGCATGCTTCTTCAATTTCCTCATCCGTCCCAATGATGTTCAAGTCATCTACATAGACGGAGATTATACAAAATCCATTCGTGGATCGTTGTATAAATACACATGGACAATCTTCGCTGTTCGTGTAGCCTTTCTTGCAGAGAAAGTCACTCAAACGATTGTACCACATTCTTCCTGACTGTTTTAGCCCATACAGTGATTTCTCCAATTTCACACTGTATAGGTTTCTGTTTGCTCTGTCTTGGTTCGGGATAGGGATACCTTCCGGTACTTTCATATAAATCTCCGAATCCAAGTTTCCATACAAATATGCTGTGACAACATCCATTAGCTTCATTTTCAACTTCAAGTTGACTGCCATTGAGATCAAGTATCTAAAGGTAATTCCACCCATGACCGGAGAATAGGTTTCTTCATAATCAACCCCAGGACGTTGATTGAAACCTTGAGCGACAAGCCTTGCCTTGTACCTTACAACTTCATTGTTTTCGTTTCTCTTGCGAACAAAAACCCATTTGTGACCTACGGGGTTTATATGGGGAGGCGTGCGGCACACAGGCCCAAACACCTCTCTTTTGTTCAGAGAGACTAACTCTGCGGTGATTGCCTTCTTCCAATCTTCCCAATCGAGCCTTTTCTTGCACTCTGCGAGAGATGCGGGCTCGGGATCATGATTAATGATCGTGGCAATCTTCTTTGCAAAGTATGCATCGACATTGGCTGTTGCTCTATTCATTGATTCTCCCGTTATTACAAAGTTTATGGCCATTTCATCATGGGGTGCTTCGTGCACTTCTACTTGCTCTTCATTGCTATTTCCCATTCCAGAAGCAAGTTCCTTTAGTTTTTCTCCGCCAATGTGTGCGCACACATTATTTTCGGCGCTTCTTCCAATGGAAGGTTCAGATCTGGAATTGCCTTTTCCACGTGCTTCTTTCCAAAGGCCAGTCTCAACTGGCTCCTTCTTGCTTTGGGGCACTTTTGTGATTGGTGTGGTAAGCCCTCTCGCTTGATTTTCCCAGACGTCTCCGGGTACTTTGGGTTTGAGAAGCCGGATCTCCTGTTCTTTTTCTTTGAGGCCTCACGAGCAGGATGAGGATACCTTCGCTTTCTTTGGTATTTCCACCCTCTCTGGTGCATTTCTTGCTGGTACATGCGACTTAACCACGCTCTTGAGATCACAAAAATGATCAGGCGATTCATTTGCTAAATTCTGCAAATCAATTATCTTACGGACTTCTTGATTTGCTTCATTAGTGCGAGGGTCATGCGCGGGGATCAGTGGAATGCCATACTATTTCCGGCATTTTTCATCTAATGGTTGATTCTCTCCCCTAATGACGGGAAATGGTCCTCGCCAAAGATGCAATCAGCGAATCGGTGTGTGCAAGTCTCGATCATGGGTTCCAAATACACGATTATGGATGCACTCTCATAACCAACGTATATCCCAGACTTGCGGAGAGGGCCCATTGCAGATCATTGTGGGGTGGTATAGGTACATATACCATACAACCAAATTTTCTAAGATGGGAAATCTTCGGGATAACCCCTTGCACTAATTGCATTGGTGAATGGATGTTGTAGGCCGATGGTCTATAATTGATGAGTCTTCTTTGCGTGCAGGCTGCGTGTCCCCAACAAGTGTTGGGCAAGTTACAACTCTGCAAGAGCGGTCCGGCAATGAACTTAATCCTCTTTATTAGTGCTTCACTAGCCCATTTTGTGTATGGACGTGCGATGCAGAGTGCTCAATAGTTATTCCGTTCTTTGTACAATAATCATCAAATGCCTTGGAAGTAAATTCGCGGCATTGTCCAATCGAATGGACTTCACGCGATGATCGGAAAAGCATTCTTAATTCGATGATCTGCGAGATCAACTTTGCGAATGCATGATTCCTTGTTGACGACAAACATGTATGCGACCATTTCGAGGAAGCATCAATGAGCACCATAAAGTATCGAAACGGCCACGACAAGGGCTGAATCGGCCGCAAATATCCCCTGAATGCGTTCCAGGAATGCAGAGATTTCATGTTGCACTTTCATAACAGAGGGTCTAGTTATTAATTTCCCGGTGGCACATGCATGGCACACAAAATCTTCGTGATTCGGGAAATTCTTAACATTAATGCCATGACCTTGTGAGTTGTTAACTATATTTCTCATCAATCTAAGACCAGGATGACCTAATCTACAATGCCATAAAGCAAATAATTCAGAGCTTCTAAAGACAGTCTTCAAAGAAGTATACCTTTGCGTGTGCATTGATTTTCGTGTAGTACAACCCAGATTCATATGAGGGACATTTTTCTAGTACCATCTTTCCATATTCCGCGTGCTTCACTATGCACAAGTGTTCTTTGCCATTTTCTTCATTGGTTTCTACGTGAAACCCATTGGCGCGGATATCTTTGAAACTTAAGAGAGTGCGAGTTGATTCAGGGTACAAGAGGGCTTCTTCAATTACCAAAGTTGTACCCATTGGCAATATAATTGTGGCTCTTCCTGAGCCTATTATATGCGTGTCGCTTCTGCGATAGTTGTAATCCTTCAGCGTTCTTCGTGATCGTCTGGAAGTATTTCGACTCTCTTAAGATGGTATTTGTTGTGCCACTATCAACAATGCATATTTCCTCCATTGGGCGCTACACGATTTCTAGATGAAAAGAAAAATAATTCTAATCATATAGTGGCAAAGTGATTCAAATATTGCTTACAAATAAAGAATACTGGAATAAAGAATAAATTGCAATTCGATTCATGAGAAAAGAAAATGTATGCTCTTCGAGAGCTTACAATTCATTACTCAAAATTCATTAACAACCACTGTTCTATAGCCTGCAAACTTCAGGCGAACCCAATCTTGCTGTGCTTGGAGCAAGATGGTGGGCTTGAGTTTCTCGGCCTTACAAGCGCAGTCCGTAACTCAGGTGTACTCACCTCAGCCATGTATTCATTATTCATACCTGGGGAGTACAAAATTTGATCGTTTTGCTCGGCAATAGTTTGCGTGTCCTTCGAGGACCCTAAGCTGGTGGCAGCTTGGAGCTTCTTGCTCGCAAGTATGATCTTCAAACCTGATGCCCATGTGAGATAGTTCTGACCTTTCGGGGTCAGTTCTTCAAACTCACTTTTAATAATGCCAGGTATTTGCATATTCAAAAGATTCTTTTCATTAGATTACTTCGTGTAATCTAATAGGGAGTGGTTGCAAGATTCATAATTGCATAATTAAATTCTCATGAATTTCCAGTAAACTAAAAGAAAGCAATAATTTCAAGATTCATAAATACAAGATTCATAGATGCGAGATTCATAAGTGCGAGATTCATATATACACAGATTCATAAATATTTAGAATAAACAATAATTGCACAATTCATAAATTCATAAATGCGGAAATAAATTCTCAGAAATTTCCGAATTTTTCTTAGTATTTGGCAATTTTCTGTTAATTATACAGCAATTTTCCAGCATCACTTGATAACAGAAAATAAATTGCAACATGAATTAAACATGGCATAAGTCTAATTACAACTTATATAATTCTTGTTGGCTGGGAACGAAAACAGGTAATGAATATCTCTGTCAATTTGACTCTTGGCCAGGTCAACCTGCCCCTAGGGCTCACATGAGGGAGGGAGCACTTCTCGCTTAAGGTGCCAATTAAAGAACCAAGCCTCATGTGTGTTTTCCTAGACACCAATTGTCTCATATCTGTTTATTCATTACCAAAATCAAATCCCAACCACTCATGTTCTCATTTTATGCCATATGAAATATTCTGAAATTTTCCTAGCACTTTTCATAATTCCTGCTAATTTCCAAGCAATTTTCAGAATTACTGTACAACAGGAAATTGAATTTCATCAAATATCAATATGACATAATTCATCAAATATCAACATGACATAATTCATAAATATATACACAGATTCTGGATTTTTCTGGGAATTTTCATATTTTTCTGGCAATTTTCAGAATTTCTGGAATTTTCTAATCAATTTTCTGTGTTTTAATCATTTTTGGAAAACCAGAAAAAGAATAAAGAATTGGCTTCAAGTCTACGTTCTGGACTTCAAGCCTGATTGAACCAATCGGACTTCTTGTCCATTTGTCAAATACCACCAACGGGACTTTATGTCCTGCGGGAAAACAAGGAGGGTAAAAAGGGTAAATTCCCCTGCCCTTTCGTGCGCCATCCGGTCTTCTTAACCGGATCCAACTCTGGTTCGGCTGGACTTCAAGTCCAGAGTCCAGACTGAGTTCCATTCGGTTCCATTAGCGGGGAAAGAAACGGGGGCGACCGGCGGATGGCCGGCGTGAGCGGCAGCCGAGCACGGCTGCCAGGCCGCGATGCGCAGCGGGATTCGGCCGTGAAGCCGGCAAATAAGCTTCGATGGCTACGCTGGCAGCGCGGTGCTTAGCGGCGAGCCAAGCGGCTGAGCATCATCCGCCGGTGTTCGAACGGCGGGCCAGCTGGCCGATACCGCTTAGTCTTGCGGCGGCTACCGGCGACGGGGCGATGCCAGCGGCATCGCGCCGTGCGAGTGGCGATGCTTCATGCATCTTTGGGAGGACGGCGGCTTCATGCCGTCGAGAGTTTGGTCGGGCGTGCGATGGCGACGGGAGGCTGGGCCAGTTCCACGCGCGGCTTCGGGCCGGCGGTATGGCGGTGAACGGCGTCGGCGCCGGGTTCTCGGGTGCCGCCTATGAGGCCTATGGGGTCCGCATGGCGACCTGCGTGGTCGGTTGCGGGTTGGCGAAGCCGACCGGGATGCTGAACCGGGCGACAACGGTTTGCGAGGCGTGGACGCCGGCGAGCTCCGATCTGACGGCGTCGTGTTTTCGATGCCGGGTGGTAGCACTGCGGGTGCTCGTGGTTGGCGGCGCTTCAAGTGCGCAGGGACCAACCGGCGGCGGCGGCGCTGCCATGGAAGGCGCTCGGCGGCTACGGGTGACCACAGGACACGGGGCGCTGCGGGACTGCGGCTACGGCCAGCGCGCGGCGGTCGGCCGGGCTCGGCGTGGTGGCTTCGTGCCTATCTTCATGTGGTCTGTGATGGATTCGTAGCCAATCAAGTTGCTTCGTGCATAGTATTGTAGATCGCCGGGTAAATCATTTGTGTAACCGTGCTAATCATTGCTTATCATAGCTTCGTGCCACAGAACGTAAAGTTCCTGCGAGTCGTAGCTTCGTGCCACGTAGAATAGATGCAAATATAGATTCAACGAGCGATTAGTTCAATCCTCGTATTCTCACCTTTTTCAATCTGCTTTCCGGTAGACTATCGCGTAGGATAGAGTCGCGTAGGACTTTTATTTCGGCAATCCGAGTGGATGCCGGCTTGATGGCGAGTTGATTGCAGATCGGATCGGGCGATCAATCGCCGGTAGTAGACGTTCGTCGTCGTCGATGATCCTTCGCTTCTTGTCTTTTCTCACCTTTCAATCTTTCTCCGGTAGAGCTTCGTGCTGATAACGTGTTAGACAACCTCGCTATCGAATAGTCCGGGGTTGCCTAATAGATCTCAAGTGGAGAATAGACAGGGAGAAAGAGAGACACAATATGAGGAGGAACGGGCCTGCTTTATTATTCTGTATGCTTGTGTACAATGGGGTGACCCCCTGCCTCCTATATATAGCGGTTCTGCTTAGAGATAAGGAAGAGTCCATATCGGATACGAATCCGTTTCCTAACAGGATACGAATCTGTTTCCTAACAGAAACAACCCGAAAAAAAACCCCAAGTAAATCGCAACGAAGAAGAACGTGTGTGCTACGAGAAGGCTTCGGCTGCGCGAGGAGGATGGGAGGGGGTCGTGGGGCTTATTATATATGGTGGTGGGCGAGGAGGGAGGGACGCAAAGCGGAAGGGAAAGAAACCCTAGGCGACGACGGCTAAGGTCCATGGGCTGCGATACACCTGGGCTTCATTCTCCGTGTGCAGAACAGCTTCCTATCAGCTAGTAGTGGGCAACGGCCGGTGTTCCACACGGGGCCAATCTTCCAGCCCAACATACGTGCCTTTCTTCTCTTCTTTCCCTACCCTCCCTAATGCACACTTGTACTGTCGTATGCATGACGAACCTGTCACTGTGGGGGCCGTTTGGTTGCCTTTTTCAACCCAGCCAGGACGTATGAACTCAACCAAACTAGTGAGAAACAGGCTGAATAGATACAAGAGATAGCGATTGGTTAATTACATGTAATGAACCTGGCTGCGAAGAGATGTTTGGTTGCTTATATGAAAATGGATGGGATAGATTTAACACATGTTGACGAGTAGGATCATCATAGAAAACGAGAAAATTCGAGCTAGGCTCGCGGGAAACGACCAAAAATCGCGTTTCCACCCGGTCTGGCTGTGGGCGACGCGCTGCATGGCCAGGGCCTAACCCGGGTGCCTAGCTGGCCAACCAAACAGCGGGCAACTACATGGCACGGGCATGGCTGGTTGGAGCCAGCCAACCAAATACGTTGTATATGTCTGTAGTATTAGTAAAACTATATAGGGCTTTGCTAGACTTAGGCCCTGTTTGGCAGAACTCCAGATCCTAGCTCCACCCCAGAGCTGAAACTTGTAGACTGAAATAAAGTGACTTAAGTTTATAATTTTATTCTAAAATATAAACAAGATAACTCACTTAAACACTTTTAATATACCTATAGCTCCAACTCCACAAATTTATTGAAGCTAGGTATACCCAACTCCACTAACTCCACGGATTTGGTGGAGCTGGAGTTCTGCCAAACACCCCCTTAGATGCAGCAGCCAAGTTCATTGTAGATGAATAAAAGACCTCTATTGATGACATAGAGGCAGAAGTAAATGCATTCTTCACAGATTGCGTCTAATGCATGAATCGTACCATTAGCATTTTTCTTAGATTGTGATCGTTAGTGAATTTTGAATAATAAATTGTAACCTCTAGAAGAGCATAAACTTATTTCTCGCGATTGGCTATGCAATTTATCCTTTATTCCAGTATTCCATCTTTATAAGCAATATTTGAATTATTTTGTCACCGCCTGATTGGAATTGTATTTTTACAGAAAATTGTGTAGCGCCCAAATGGAGGAGATATGCATTGTTGATAGTGGCACAATAAATACCATCTTAAGAGAGTCTAAATATATCCAGTCGATCACAAAGAATGCTGGCAGTATTACTATAATCGCAGGCAGTGATTCATGTATAGTAGGCTTCAGAAGAGCCACAATTATATTACTAATGGTACTACCTTGGTAATCGAAGAAATCTTCTTGTATCCTGAATCAATATAATCTCTCTTAAGTTTTAAAGACATCCGCGCCAATGAATTTCACGTAGAAACAAATGAAGAAAATAACAAAGAATTTTTGTGCAATGTGAAACACACGGAATGTGAGAAAATAGTATTAGAAAATTATCCTTAATATGAATCTGGGTTGTACTACAGAAAAATCAAGGGACCCGTAGTGTATACTTCTTTGAAGACTGTTTTTAGAAGCTCTAAGTTATTTTCTTTGTGGCATTGTAGATTAGGCCACCCTAGTCTTAGAATGATGAGAAATATAGTGAATAACTCGCAAGGTCATGGTATTAATGTTAAAAAATTCTCAAATCATGAAGATTTTGTGTGCCCTGCATGCGCCACTAAAAAATTAATAACTAAACCCTCTGTTATGAAAGTGCAAAATGAAGTCCATGCATTCCTAGAACGCATTTAGGGGATATTTGCGACTCAATTAAGCCCTTATCAAAGCTGTTTCGGTACTTCATGGTCCTCATTGATGCTTCCTCGAAATGATTGCGTGTATGTTTGCTGCCAACAAGAAATCATGCTTTTGCAAAATTGATCTCGCAAATCATTAGAATTAAGAACACATTTCCAGATCATCGTGTGAAGTCCATTTGAATGTAAAATACCGACGAATTTACTTCCAAGACATTTGATGATTATTGCACAGCAACTGGAATTGCAGTTAAACACTCTGTACCGCATGTCCATACACAAAATAGATTAGCCGAAGCATTGATAAAAAGAATTAAATTTATAGCCCAGCTGCTTTTACTGAGTTGTAGCTTGCCCAATACTTGTTGGGGACACGCAGTCCTGCATGCAGTATCACTCATCAATTTTAGACTGTCGGCCTACAACATACATTCACCTAGTGCAGGGGTCATCCCAAAAATTTTCCATCTTAGAATGTTTGGATGTATGTTATATGTACCTATACCACCTCCACAGCGAACTGCAATAGGTCCTCTCCACAAGTCTGGGATATACGTTGATTATGAGAGTGTATCCATAATCAGGTATTTGGAACCCACGACTGAAGACTTGCGTACAGCCCGATTTGCTGATCGCATTTTTGACGATGATCATTTCCCGTCATTAGGGAGAGGAAATCAACCTTTGGATGAAAAATATCGGGAAATCATATGGCATTTCATTGCGATCCCCGCTCATGACTTTCGCACTAATGAAGCAAATCAAGAAGTCTAGAAAATAATTGATTTACAAAACCTAGCAAATGAATTGCCTGATCATTTTTGTGATCTGAAGAGCATGGTTAAGTCGCATGTACCTGCTCAAAATACACCAGAGAGGGTTGAAATATACAAAAAGCAGAAGGTATACCTCATCCTGTTCAGAGACCTCAAAGGAAAAGAAAAAGAACAGGAATTCTGGTTTCTCAAACCCAAAGTACCCAGAGACGTTTGGGGAAAACAAGGCAAGAAGACTCACCACAACCAATCACAAAAATGCCCCCAAACAAGAAGGGGAGCCAGTTGAAACCTGACACTGGAAAGAAGCCTATGAAAAAGGCAAATCCAGATCTGAATCTTCTATTGCAGGAAGATGCTAGAAATAATGTGTGCGCACACATAGGCGATGAAAAACTTAAGGAACTTGCTCCCGTAATAGGAAATAGCAGAGAAGAGCAAGAAGAAGTGCATGAGGAAGCACCCCATGATGAAATGGTCATAAACTTTGTAACAACAGGTGAATCTCTGAATAGAGCAACAACCAATGTTGATGCATATTTTGCAAAAAAAAAAAAGATTACCACAATCATTAATCATGATCCTGAGCCTACATCTTTGGCAGAATGCAAGAAAAAGCTAGACTGGGAGGAATGGAAGAAGGCAATCACCACTGAATTAATCTCTCTGAACAAAAGAGAGGTGTTTGGACCTGTGTGTCGTATGTCTCCCCATATATACCCCGTAGGTCACAAATGGGTCTTTGTTCGAAAGTGGAATGAAAATAATGAAATTGTAAGGTACAAGGCAAGGCTTGTTGCACAAGGTTTCACTCAATGTCCAAGAGTTGATTATGAAGAAACATATTTCCCGGTCATGGGAGGAATCACCTTTAGGTATCTAATCTCAATGACAGTCAACTTGAAGTTGAAAATGAAACTGATGGATGTTGTCGCAGCATATCTTCATGGAAACTTGGATTCGGACATATACATGAAAGTACTAAAAGGTATCCCTGTCCCAAACCAAGACAGAGCAAACAAAAACATATACAGTGTGAAATTGGAAAAACCATTGAATGGGCTAAAACAGTTAGGAAGAATCGATTGAGTAACTTTCTCCGCAAGAAAGGCTACACAAACAGTAAATATTGTCCCTGTGTTTTTATACAACGATCCCCAAATGGATTTTTGTATAATCTCCGTCTGTGTAGATGACTTGAACATCATCGAGACGAATGAAGAAATAGAAAAGGCCTGCTCATACTTGAAGTCTGAGTTTGTAAAACTAAGTTTTGTTTAGGCTTGCAGCTTTTGAGCATGTCCAAGGAGAAATTTTGGTACACCAATCATCATATACGCCGAAAGTGCTAGAGAAATTTGGTTTTGAAAAGGTATATCCTAGAATGACCCAATGGTCGGAAGGTCATTACAAGCAAACCTAGACCCATACAGGCCTAGAGAAGAGGGGGTCCTGAGAGCGGAATTCCCATATATGAGTGCAATTAGAGCACTCATGTACCTCGTAAATAGCACCAGACCGTACATTACATTCGCTGTGAACTTGTTAGCCATGTACAGTGCATAACCCACCAAAAGGCATTGGAAAGGGATCAGTGATATCTTTTGTTACCTCCAAAGAAGCAAAGATCTTGGCTTGTTTTATAGAAGGAATCATGAATTGAAGTTGGTTGGCTATGCCGATGTTGGATATTTATCGGACTTGCATATGGCAAATCCCAAACTGGATATGTTTTCCTTTGTGGTGGAACATCAATTTCTTAGAAGTCATCTAAACATACTCTTGTCTCGATGTCGATAAAGCACTTGAAAATTATTGCCCTATATGAAGCCTCCCGTGAATGTGCATGGCTTCAAAGAATGGTTCACCATATCCAGAAGTCATGTGATTTGAACATTGAGCAAACCCTACTATCATTTATGAAGACAATGCACCTTATGTTGCTTAAGTGCAAATGGGTTATGTGAAAAGCAACCTCACGAAGCATATCAACCACAAATTCTTATATGCTCATGATATGCATAAGATGAACGAGATCAAGATATTGCACACTGAGTCGTGTGAGAAGTTTGCAGATGTATTCACTAAGTTACTCCTAGCATCTACTTTTGAAAGGTGCATTCGAGGAATTGGGATGATGAGACTTAGAGAAGTGCAGATCTCAAGGGGAAAATCTTCACATACTCGTAAATAAATCTTGAACATGAAGTTTGAGTACCCAATGTTGATATCGAAGATTAACATTGAAGTTTGGATGAATTGCACTCTTTTCTCTTAGTAATTTTTTCATAAAAGTTTTCTTACGTAAGGTTTTAATGAGGCAATTCATGCGACACAGCAAGCGTATGCTATGCACCCTTTCTCCAAGTATTTTTTTCACTGGGTTTTTATGGAGTTTTGATGAGGCATATGCATCTCACTGCAAAAGGCCCAAGGGGGAGTGTTGAGAAACCACCGTGGCCCATAAGGTCTTTGATGGTCCCTTTTCCAAAAACCCTAGAAGGAGGCTATAAAAGGAGGAGGGGTCCCCCCATTGTATGCATATCTGAAAAGAAAATAATAGATCAATCTATGTTCCTCCACATTGTGTCTCTCTTTTCATAGTTTAGATCTGTTTGGGAAACCCTGGACTACACCGGTGTCGGTGTTTCGTGCACCGGCAATACGAATTTTTGGTTAGTGGGGGTCGCGCGCTCCCTCTCCTCGAATGGTTGACTCAAGAAGCCAGGGGTTTATACTGGTTCAGGCTGAATGTCCCTACTCCAGTTCGTGCTGTTGGTGTGTATTGTTTCTCGGGGCAAACGATCGCCAAGGGGTTACAAATGAGGCAGGGCTTCGATCGATCGGTCTCTTCGCCCCCGGGCGTCCTGCTTCTCCTTATATACTTGGAGGTGGCAGGTTACAAGGGAGTTTGGAGAAAAAAAGGAAGGGGTACTATACGCCTTGGAGTCTGGTCTTCTGTCTTGTCGTCCGACCGGCCTCCGTCCACCCCCATGTCGGGTTGGTAGTCCTGCGACAGGGGGTCCTCGGCCGGGCTGGCGGGGTGACGCACTACTTCGTACGGCTGTCAGCTCCGGCAATTAATTGTATTTGACCTCAGCGTGGCCTCGGGAGGGTGCGCTCTCCTCCGTGACGTGTCAGGATGACGGGACCGGGGCTTGACTTCTTGGCGAGTCCTTTGACATCCTTGGGAAGGGACCGCCTACCCTGGTGCGAACGTCACGGGACGTTGCGCACACAGGGCAGTTGGCCAGACGTCAACGCGGGGCTTGACCTCCCGACTGCTGGCGGAGCCGACCGGCCGCGTGCTCCGACCTAAGGGGTCGGAGCCTGCTGGGCGCCCGGAGCTGGTCCAAATCAGGGCCAGGTCCCCTCTTTATGGCCCATGGGCCCTTCGCCAGAGCTAGGCTTCTAAAGAGGTCAGCCCGTTCGTGGTTCCGGGCTGGTGGGGGTACCTGTGGGATGTCAGAGACAGGGGTCCCGCAAGAGGGACCTACGCCCGGCTGGGCCTGACAGGCGGAATAGAAAGCCCAAAGCCCAGGAGCACCACGACGGGCCCAGAGGAGACCTTCGACTTGCTCCCCAAGACAACTCCCGGTCCTTCAAGGAAGCTTCGTGCCCCGCCCTAACAACCCGCCAGGGACGAAGCATCTTGATCCGACCTTTGCGAGCTGCGGAAGCTGGAACCTGACAAGGCGGCAGGCGTGGGTCGGAGAAAGCATAACCTCCTCTCCAGGACGTAGAGCGTGAAGGCGGATAAGGACAAGGGACATGTCGTCCAGGCCACCATGTTTAGGGCCCGGTGGCGCCCATCTATGATGATTCTCCCCCCAGTATGTAAGGGGAGGAGGGAAAAAACAAGGAGGAGGACTCTCTCTCTCTCTTGAACACACACAATACATCCAAGAACACAGGACTAGGGTATTATCTCCTCCGAGAGAGCCCGAACCTGTCTAAAACAGATTGCCCCCGTATCCTGTGTTACCATCAAGCTCAGATCCCGCACAAATCCCCTAGAATCACAAATCTTATTGCCGGCGAAACCGATCGTCGACAGTTGGCGCGCCAGGTAGGGGCTTGTGTCAACATCTTCGTCTAGCTTGTGGGCTGCGACGAGCGTAGTCTCCACAGTCTTCTTCCCGGGCCAGGTCTTCCGTTTCTTAAGCCTGACCTTCATCTCCAACGACCTCTTAAGCCTCTCTCTCTCTAAGGGAACGCTACGGTAGCGGTGAGGTTTCCGGCGATCCATCGTCACGACTTCGCGCCCGATCGGAAGGTCCCACATCTCGTACTCTAAAGTACCGAGCGGGGATCCAAGACCCGTTCGGTAGCGGAGTCGGGCTCGAGGACGCCGAGGCACGAAGGGTGGGAGTTCTCACCGCCAAGCCACTCGGCACCCCAGGCGCCTAGGTTTGTCTTCTCGGACTCACCCACCTCGTGGCCGAGTCGAAGAAAGCCTAGAGAGCTGCTGGAATTTCCGTAGAGTCTGTGTGATCGAAGGCTCGCGGCAGATTCGCGGCCAGCCGACACCTCGATCGCCGCCCGATTTGGAAGGAGGCCGAGTGATCGAGCCTGACGCGCTGGCGCGTACTCCGATCGCGCCGGGCTGTCAATGAAGACATTCGCAAGCCAAGATGGGGACCAAGCTGTTTCGTACCCCACAGGAATATCGTCGCCTCCAAGACACTCCTGGATACCACGACCCTATCTTTGGGGCAGATGATCGATTGCCCGATCATGGCCCAAGTAAAGGCCATGGTGACGGCGGCAGCTATCCAAAGATACTCAAACCGACCGGCCGGCGAAGGAGGCATCACGTGGTCCGGCGAGGACCAGGCGGCCCAAGAATGGCGGTCGGTCGGGAAGCCCGTCGATACATCATGTTCTACCTCGCGAGACGACTGCGACATAGCATCACCGCGACCTCCGTTCGGACCTCGGCGACGCCAGCGCCGCGACCAGAAAGGAGGAACAACGCCCGTCAAGCCGGCGAATATGAGCGCCGGCATCCTTCCGCGAGGCCGCGAATACGCCAAGCGCGATCCTCCGCGTCGATCACCTCCGGGGTATCGCGGAGTCATCGAAGGGGTCCAGGCGTTTACCCCTCACCTACGCCGAGTGGTTTGGCCTGATGGATTTAATCCTAAAGGCATCACTAGGTTTGACGGTGAGAGAGACCCGGAGGCTTGGCTACAAGTATACGCTCTGGCAATCAGGGCCGCCGGGGGGGATCAGAAAGTAATGGCAAACTACTTGCCGGTTACCCTCTCGCCCCTGGCCCAAGCATGGCTCACCGGACTTCAATGAACTCTATAGATTCCTGGGGAGATCTGTGTGAGCAGTTCATCTCAAATTTCCAAGGCACTTACGAGCGCCCAGGCACCCCTTGGGACCTATACCAGCTACACCAAAGGAGGAACGAATCCCTCCGGGAGTTCGACAAGCGCTTCATGAACAGGAAAAGCACCGT
The DNA here is from genome assembly GCA_036346355.1 of Rhipidocladum racemiflorum. Lineage (NCBI taxonomy): Eukaryota > Viridiplantae > Streptophyta > Magnoliopsida > Poales > Poaceae > Rhipidocladum > Rhipidocladum racemiflorum. The sequence goes on from CM070582.1 coordinate 43,105,538, forward strand.
TCGGGACGTCCCAGATGCGGTTGTGATAGCTGCCTTCCAGAAAGGAGTCAGCGACCCCGACCTCATCAAGAAGATGTCCCGGAAGCCACCCACGTCGGTCCGGGAGCTGTTCGCCCTAGCGGACCGTTACGCTTCAGCCTCCGAGGCTCTGGCGAACGACGTGATGAAGGGAAGGATCGATCTGAACCCCTCGGCGGAAAGAAAAGAAGCGCAAGGGCGAAGAGCTAGTGGCGCCGCTGCGCCAACTCATCCTCGCGCTCTCAAAGAGGATGGATATGATAAGGTCATGAACTCACTCTGCCCTTTCCATCCAAAGGGGAGGCATGCCGCCAAGGATTGTTTCACCCTAAAGAGGTTCGCCCGCGAGAGCAAGAGGCGGTGGACAAGGTCCGAGTGGTCATGCCAAACAAACCGCCTCCCCACGAAGTGAGGAAGACTATCGGGAAGTCGACCTCGAGCTTAACTACATATTCGGGGTTCACCAAGATATGAGTCCAAGCGGAAGCAAAGCTCACCGCCGGGACATCTATGCGAGAGCCGGAGACCCCGATATGTCCGGTGGTCCGAGGTCGCAATAACTTACGACCGCACGGATCACCCAGATCGCGCCCCATTCCCGGCAGATACCGCTGGTCTTGGCGCCGGTTGTCCACGGCATCAAGCTCAAAAGGGTGTTGATTGACGGTGGAGCGGGCTCAACGCCCTCTTCGTGAAGACACTCGATGATATGGGGATCCCGCGGTCTGACCTCAAGCGCGGGTCGTCACCTTTTCATGGAGTGATACCCGGAACGTCGGCGATACCACTCGGACAAATCACTCTACCAGTCACGTTCGGCGCAAGGGACAACTACCGGACGGAGAGCCTTAGCTTCGAGGTGGCAGATTTCGCGACAGCGTATCACGCCATCTTGGGGAGGCCAGCTGGCCAAGTTCATGGCGGTGCCCCACTGGCGTATCTAATGCTGAAAATGCCGGGTCCGAGTGGTATTATCACTCTGCGCGGCGATGTTAAGCAGTCTTTCTCTTGCGACAGGGAGAGCTGCGAAGTGGCCGAGTCTCTGGAGGCGCTGGCGGGTCGGGAAAGAATTCGTCAAGAGGCGGATTTCGACAAGCCGGAAGGCAGTATCCCTACCCGCAAGCTGCAGAACTTCGGGATCAGCCCCGAGGAAGGCACCAAAAGGATCCTCCTCGACCCGTCCGATCCGGCTCGAGCCGTTTCGATCGGGACAAGGCTCGGGGATGAATAGGAAGGCGCGCTCGTCACCTTTCTGCGGGCAAACCAAGACGTCTTTGCCTGGAAGCCGTCCGACATGCCCGGGGTTCCCAGGGAGGTGATCGAGCACGCACTAAATGTAAACCAATCCGCCAGGCCCGTCAAGCAAAGGTTACGACGGTTTGCTCAAGATCGTCGAGAAGCCATCGAGAGGAGATCACAAAGGCGCTAGCCGCAGGTTTCATCAAAGAAGTGTATCATCCCGATGGTTGGCGAACCCTCGTACTCGCCCGTAAGAAGAATAAAAGCCGGGCGCATGTGTGTTGATTACACCGACCTCAACAAGGCTTGTCCGAAAGATCCCTTTGGTCTCCCTCGTATCGATCGGTGGTAGACTCCATCGCCGGATCTCGGTTACTCGGCTTTACGGGCGCCTATTCAGGCTATCATCGATTCGGCGAGAGGAAGCTGCGAGAAGACTTCGTTTATCACTCCATTCGAGCATATTGCTATATCACTATGCCGTTCGGGCTCAAGAATGCCGGCCAAGAACGCAGCGCGCCGTGCAGCGGTGCTTTCACCATCAGCTCGGGCGCAATGTGGAAGCTTATGTGGATGATGTGGTAGTTAAAACGCAGATAGAGGACAGCCTCACCTCCGATCTGGCCGAGACGTTCGCAAGTCTGAAGGCGTTCCAGATGAGGCTAAACCCAGAGAAGTGCGTTTTCGGAGTGTCTTCCGGGAAATTACTCGGGTTCATCGTCTCCCGTCGTGGGATCGAGCCGAACCCGGAGAAAATTGGAGCCATTATGAAAATGGCCCCGCCTACCAGCCAAAAGGAGGTCCAAAAGCTCACCGGATGCATGTTAGCGCTTGGCTTGTTTATCTCACGACTGGGGGTCCGGGGAATGCCTTTCTTCAAGCTCCTTAAGAAGCAAGATCGCTTTGATTGGACGGCAGAGGCGCAGCAGGCCTTCGAAGAACTCAAGGTGTTTCTCTCCACTCCCCCAGTCTTAGTATCGCCGGCGCCTGGTGAACCTCTTACGCTCTACATAAGCGGCAACATCTCATGTAGTAAGTGCCGTGATAGTTGTGGAGCGGGAGGAATCTGACACCGCTACGGCGTGCAACGCGATTTATTTCGTAAATCTTGGCGAATCCAAGACAAGATATCCTCCAATCCGAGGAAGGCTCAGACGCCATTTTGATCTCGTCACGGAAGTGAAGCATTATTTCAAGGACATTCGATTTGATGAGTCACTTCTTTCCCGTGGGAGAGGTCCTCCGTGTCGGGAAGCTCTTGGAAGAATTTCAAAGTGGGCAGCCGAGCTTGGAGCTTTCGACATCTCATTCAAGCCGCTGACCGTCAAATCCAGGCTTTGGCTGACTTTACGGCCGAGTGGACCGAATCCTGCACCCGCACGGAAGAAGTACGAGAATATTGGGTCATGCACTTCGACGGGTCTCTCATGCTTGGAGGAGCGGCGGGAATCCTCCTTATCTCGCCTAAGGGTGACAGGTGAAGTATGTCCTTCGGATTCACTTCGGCCTCAAACAATGCCGCGAGTACGAGGCCCTCATCCATGGGCTTCAGATCGCCACATCACTCGAATCCGGCAATTTGGCGCTTCGAGGCGACTCGGTTGGTGGTGAATCAAGTACGAAGGATCTGGTTGTGCGTGGATCGAGAATATGGCGGCATACCGCCAAAGAAGTCCGAGAATTGGAAGGCAAGTTTGACGCCTGGAGGCTGGTTCATGTCCTCCGCCGCAATAATGAGGCAGCAGACGAGTTGGCTAAGATGGGAGCCACTCGGGCGAGATGTCCCAAGTGATATCTTCGCACAGGATCTTCACGAGCCAACCGTTACAAAGCGGCAAAAGCCAAGCGAGGGTCACGGAAGGGTCCTGCTCATCGATCCAGATGGACTACCCGTACCTTGATTATCTCTGAAGGACAAACTCCGGAAGCAACCACTCTGGCAGAGCACATCTCCCGACAAGCCAAATCCTACGTGGTGGTGGGCGGCGAGCTCTTCAGAAAAGTGCCTCGGGTGTCCTCAGGCGGTGCATTTCGGGACAAGTGGGAAGAGAGCTGCTCCAAGAAATCCATTCGGGAATGTGTGGCCATCACGGCGTCAAGCGCCTTGGTTGGGAAAGCCTCACAAGCGGGGTTTCTTACGGCCAACGGCGATAACGGATGCCAAGGAGATAGTTCGAACCTGCGAGGGCTGCCAATTCTATGCAAGGCAGACACACTTGCGGCACGGGAGCTACAGACTATACCCATTTCTTGGCCTTTCGCGATCTGGGGCTCGACTTAGTGGGCCCGCTCAAGAAGGCTCAAGGCGGTTTCGCTTACCTCTTCGTGGCCATTGACAAGTTCACCAAGTGGATCGAAGCCAAGCGATCGTAACTATCACTGCGATTAAGGCCAAGGAGTTCTTCCAGGATATTGTAGTCGATTCGGAGTGCCCAACCGGATCATCACGGACAACGGCACCCAGTTCGAGAGTGAAGAATTCCAAGAATGGTGCGAAGGCGTCGGGATCAAGATCTTCGCCTCGGTGGCTCACCCACGAAGCAATGGGCAGGTCGAGCGAGCTAACGGTCTGGTCCTTCAAGGCCTCAAGGCCAGGATCTTCGACCGCCTCAAACCATACGCCGCCCAGATGGGTGAAGGAGCTACCGTCGATTACTCTGGGGACTCAGAACCACTCCCGGTAGAGCGATCGCCAAACCCCTTTTTACGGTCTATGGCGCAGAGGCGGTTCTGCTGATCGAGCTGGGATTCGAATCCCGAGGGTTCGGAACTACAACGGCCGAGTCCGAGGGAAGCCGAATGGTGGAGCTTGATCAACTCGAGGAGGCTCGGAGCGTTGCCGCCCTCGGTCGGCTAAGTACCTCCGGGGACTTGGCGCTACCACTCTCATAACGTCGAGAAATAGAACCTTTTGAAGGAGATCTGGTCTGAGGAGGAACTAAAAGCGAGCACAAGCTCTCTCCAATTTGGGAAGGTCCATACATCGTGCGAAGACAACCCGGCCGGGTGCTTATCGACTTCCAGGCGAGAAGACGGCGAGGTTAGCGAATACTTGAACGCCGAACAGCTCAGTCGCTTCTATGCATGAGTTATGTATCCCACTCTTACACATTAAATAAAATAGTGGTTCGTCTTATTTTACGAAGTTACGTGTAATGCTAGCCCGAGTGGTTATTACCCGATCGCTGTAGCGCCTAACCCTGGTCGTGCCGATATAGAATGCACGGAAATAACAAACCACGATGAGCACAAAGCCTCGGCGGTTTATACCAGCACAACGGAACGGGTAGAAAGCACTAACCACTCGGGACTGCAATTCGCGGCGCGAGAATTTAACCAAGATTTGCACGATCGCGAATTTCTAACCGTCAAAGCTCGAGCCTGACCCTCGTTCGGGTAATCGAGCAATGACTAGAATGAGTTGATCAGGCGGAACCACTAAGTTCGGGTTAAATGTGATAGGCACGAACTGGATAAAATTTCGCATTTCATTCCATAATGTTAATAATTTACATTGCTAATTTTCTTTTTTCTTTTTCTCGCGCTAAAAAAAAAAAAAAAAAACTCAGTCTTCTTCTTTGGTCTTCTTTGGTGCTTCTGTACTCCTGCGCTTTGGTCTTTAGTCTTGTCTTCTTTGGTCTTGTGGCCATTGGGAGACCCGGAGGCGAGATCGCTGAGGTTAGACGCGACCCACGCGACCCAAAGCCGCCAGAATCTCGTCCTCAACCACCCACAAGGGTGGTATAAGGCGGACGAGGGCCCTGACGGCAAGGTCGTCGCGGCGATCGCGACCAACCATCTCGAGGATGATCTCCGCCACCTCGTGGAGCCCCGGTGCGACCTCCAACAAGGTGGCCACGGCGGCGGCGTCCCTCGCCGCTCCGTCCTCCGCCTCCGCCTCCAGTGTGAAAAAGTCAAGGTCTTCCCATGCTTAGCCTCCTCCCGGTTGTGCAACATCCCGAAGAATCGATGGCGAAACAACGCGCGTAGGGACCAACGAACCTCCCGTAATAGACATGGAAGGAAACTGGAAGAGGAAGACGAAGGACAAGGCAAGAAGAACCGGGCGATCGCTCAGTAGCGGTGACGCCCCAGTTATAAGCCACCCCAGCCTCGGACATTGAAGCAGCTCAAAGGCACTCAAAAGCGCGCCACCTCACAATCAATGAAGCGCGAAAACGAAGCGACAGTGCAAATACCGAAGAAGATCGGCGCATTGAACAAAATCAAGGAGAATTTCACCAGACACGTGTTGTAAGCAGTTCAAGCTCATTCGGCTTCCTCGCTTAATTACACCAGATTAAGCGCAAAAGCCCGGGGGCTGGAGAGCTAGCAAGTGATGCAAGCCTGGGGGCTAAACCACTCAGCCAGGTGGCCACAACGTAAGTCCCGACGCTCGAGAGCTGCACGCCAGCCTCTCGGAAAAGCGTGTCCGGGGCAAGAAAGCCACGGGCCAAGGCCCTGGCATTTGGAAGCCATACCAGTCGGCTGAAGCCCACCCGGAAAGGCACAACAGGATCCAAAAGGCTACGGGCCTATATTCGGGTCTGAAGACCACTCAGCGGAAGATAATACAGGCAAATCATATTGAAGTAAGAAGACACAATATTTCAAACAAGGAGGGCGAGCACTCGGCATCAAGGCCCACATCAAAGTCAGAATTCTAGATTCTCCAACAAGGCCTGCGATGCACCAGACACCTCTTCGAGGAGCGTTGGCCTTATCTTCATCACAAAGTAAGCCTTCTTTCACAGCCGAGGTCAACTCTCGGATAATGAGACTTGACCACCGCCAATGCCTGGTTCGCGCTCATTGCTGCGGACTCTTTGGCGTAAGCTACGATCCTGTCGGCTCCTCCCGAGAGAAGTGGAACAAAGATCGCCCCTCGGCCCGGGCGTGGCTCCTTCAATGCGCAGAAGGTGCAGGATGGCTCGCAGCGACGGCAGCCTCGATCCGCCTGCTCGGCGGCCGCCATCTTCTCCTTGCACTCTGCCACAAAGTCAAACAGCCATCAAGAGCACACCCGACGCCAAGTATGTTCAACCCAAGTCAAATAAATTTACCCTTCAGCTCCATTGCATCCTTTCGGTGACTCGAGCTTCGAGGCCAGAATTCTCTGAAGCCTCGGTAGGCCCTCACCAAGAACGGTCGAGTCGCGCTCAAACACGAGTGTGTCATCATCCTCTCCAACCATCATCCAAAAGCATACGAACCGAATTGGGGAGAATCTCACCTTCGAGCATATGCTCAAGCTTCGTCTTCTCCTCCCGGATCGTCATACACTCGCCTGAAGCTCGTGGACTTCTTTCCATCTGTCGCGCTGATCTCATTGAGCTTGTCCTGCATCGCTTACGCTCCTTGAGCTTTGGGAGCACCTTCCGAAAAACCGCGACCTTTGCTCAGCGCTCCCCATGTCCTAAGTAACAGGCGGAATCTCGGGGAGAAGTCGAGCGACAGATTGAAGACAAGAAGCTCACCACGACGAGCGTGCTACACTTGACGGTGAGCTCATAAAGCTCCGTCCGAGCCGCTTTCTCCATCTCGTCGTCCTCTTCCATCCCCTTCCAGTCGGAACCCCCTTCCCACCATACGGTCCGATTCGGGGGCTTTGGCAGAGGACCGAGCGGCGGTGGCTCTCGAGGCACTTCCTCCACTCCGGGAGACGATGCCGGGTCGATCTCGTCGGCGGACGGACCACCGGATGGTTCGATTGGACCGCTGCGCCGGTGGCGACGCCGGCGATCGGCGGCGACGGCGACCTAGCCGACGCGCGGGGCTCCCTTGGGGAAGCCTCGCTCGACTCCTTTTCAGAGACCCTCCACCGGACGTCCATAGCAGGAGTCTGAATCGGCAAAAGGGAAGACACCTCAAGACAGCAAGAATAACAAAAGACAAGGATCGCCCAAAAAATACCTTTTGGATTTCTTGAATTTCATTCCGTGTTTCATTCAAACCCAGCACCACTTTCGGAGGGAAGTTGGCGCTGCCGGGCCGCCATCGGGACGAAGGCTGTGGCCCCGCGCTTTGCGATCCGGGTGCATCGGAGGTCGAAGGCCCGATCGACGAAGGACCGACGACCTCCTCCGCCGACTCTCGGCGCAGCTAAATCGCCGACCGATGTGTCACCACTCGCCGCTGGCGTGTTTCAGTCGAGAGAGGCCGACAACTGGAGCGTCAGAAAGGAAGGACGCGCGTTCCTGAAAAAAAGGAACGATCGCACCCTGTTTGAATCACACGTCAGTCAAAGAAATCATGGAACAGCCTTTCGAGAGAATAGCGCACTCACAGGAGGGGGAGGCCTTGCCGTCGAAAATTTATGAGGGCAGCCCCTGTTGGTGATGATTGTGCCAGGCACGAAGAGATCAACTACCCGTACTGCCAGCGCCTCCATCGACAGGGCCGCGTCCGACTCCCGCGTGGGGTCCAGAGGCCCGTTGTATTGGAACCCCAGATGGACTCTCTCCTTCAAGGGCTGCACTCGGCGCTTCACAAAACTGATCGCGATCCCGGGACCCGTCAGCCCTCGGTTCTTCAGATCGTCAATCAATGCCAGAAGCTCGGGGATTTGTCCCGAACCTCCTCCGTCTGGCCCGTCGCTCCAGCATCGGGAAGCTTTAGGAGCGCGGCCGGCAAAGGGGGCGAGGAAAGGATCAACGTTGGCACAATAGAACCACTCCCGCCTCCAACCTTTGAGGGAGGTCTTGAGAGGAACGACAAAATACTGTTTCTTCGAGCCCTCCCGCAGCTGGAGCCCGGCGCCCCCAACGACATTGGGAGCGGCCCGGTTCGGATGAGGCTTCAGCCAGAAGAAGGAGCGGAACAAATCCAAATGAGGACGTATCCCAAGATACGCCTCGCAGAGCTGGACGAAGATGGCAATGTGAAGAATCGAGTTGGGGTTCAAATTGATCAACTCAATTTCGTAGAAGTGGAGGAGCCCCCGGAAGAAGGCGCTCCCAGGAATGCTAAGTCCCCGCCAGAAGAAGGACTCAAACACCACAATCTCATTCTCTAGAGGTGTGGGGTAAGGGTCACTGCTTGGCGGGGCAGCGAGATCAACTCAGCGGAGGGAGGACGCCGGCGGCAACCATCCCCTCCAAGCGGGACATCGTCGTGATGGAAGTCTCCCACCCTACCGTCGCAGGGTCGGTGCTACCCTCCGATGACGAGGAAGACGACATGGCGAAGAAGAAGACCTGGAGGGAAGAACCGCCGCAAGCCAAGGGCGCGAAATCAGAAACCCTAAATCGCCAAGGAAGGGTTGAAGGTTTCGCACCGTGGTGGAGAGAAGGTGCGAGGAGGCCGTTGCTCCAACGAGGGTCCTTCCGACTTATAAGAAATGGGCCCCAATTTCCACCTACGGTGGGAAGAAACGAGGGCCCTCCTGTTCAATTCTGGGCCAGATCCAGGGCACGTCCCATGACGGGCCAATAGCTGCGTCGGCAAAACGCGGCCAGGTGTCAAATCTGGTCCGAAGTTTGGGATAAAGTCGCCCCACGACGGCCTGAACGCCGGCCGCCACGGAAGCTTGGGGCTGGGCACTTTCCGAACATCCTTCGACGGCACACCCCATAATTTGGGGTCAATTGCTGGTCATTTGTCTCACAATGCGATTGGGTGTCGCCGAGGATCTACAACCAACACGGTCTTGAGAATGCGCCCCATGAGGTCAATCGAGCGACAAGCCGCTGTCGCGCCAGAACGGGCGCGGGTACCACTCGGCCCCGAGCCAAACCACCAAGGTATGCCCCATGAGGGTCACCGAGCGACAAGCGGCTGTCACAAGATCGTGAACGCAAGCGCTGGTACCACTCGCCCCGAGCCAAAAGATCAAGGTATGCCCCATGAGGGTCACCGAGCGACAAGCCGGTTGTCACAAGACCGTAAATCCGGGCGCTGGTACCACTCGACCACGAGCCAAAAGACCAAGGTATGCCCCATGAGGGTCGCCGAGCGACAAGCCGTTGCTGCGCAAGACCGTAACGGGCGCTGGTACCACTCGACCACGAGCCAAAAGAACAAGGTATGCCCCATGAGGGTCGGTAGGCGACAAGCCGGTTGCCGTGCACCAGAACGGGCGCGGGTACCACTCGACCACGAGCTAATCAACCACGGTGGCTTCATACTACAAGTTCTTTATGATCTCTCTCCGCATAATCCTCATAACAGGGTAAGGGACGGAAAGTCGATCCTAAAGCACTTGGGGCTGCTTGTGGGATGTCGAGACAGGGTCCCGCAAGAGGGACCTACGCTACCGGGCCTCGACAGCGGAATAGAAAGCCCAAAGCCCAGGAGCACCACGACGGGCCCAGAGGAGACCTTCGACTTGCTCCCAAGACAACTCCGGTCCTTCAAGGAAGCTTCGTGCCCCGCCCTAACAACCCGCCAGGGACGAAGCATCTTGATCCGACATCGCGAGCTGCGGAAGCTGGAACGACAAGGCGGCGGCGTGGCCTGAGAAAGCATAACCTCCTCTCCAGGACGTAGAGCGTGAAGGCGGATAAGGACAAGGGACATGTCATCCAGGCCACCATGTTTAGGGCCCGGTGGCGCCCATCTATGATGATTCTCCCCCCAGTATGTAAGGGGAGGAGGGAAAAAACAAGGGGGAGGACTCTCTCTCTCTCTTGAACACACACAATACATCCAAGAACACAGGACTAGGGTATTATCTCCTCCGAGAGAGCCCGAACCTGTCAAACAGATTGCCCCCGTATCCTGTGTTACCATCAAGCTCAGATCCCGCACAAATCCCCTAGAATCACAAATCTTATTGCCGGCGAAACCGATCGTCGACAGTACCCATGGTATGTGTACTCGTCAGTAGCCCCCGAATGGGTTGGAGAGCCGGTCGGGGGCTTGGTCAACTGGCAAGGTTGACGTGGCGTCGGGGTCGATTGCAGGACTCGGCCAGCGCAGCCCGCTGGTGACTGCCGCGGCCGAAGGGCCCGGGTGCGCGCGAGCGCACCCGGTGGGTGTAGCCCTCGAGCCCCCGAGAGGGTCGGAGAGCCGGTTGGGGGTTTGCCCTGGTCGGAGTCGACCCGCCGTCTGGTAGGCCGGTGGGGTTCGGTCAGCGCAGCCTGCCGTTGGCTGCCTCGGCCGAAGAGCTCGGGTGCGCACGAGCGCACCCGGTGGGTGTAGCCCCCGAGCGGGTCGGAGAACCGGTCGGGGGTTTACCCGAGCCGAAGATGACCCACCGTAGGTTCGGTCGGCGGGGTTCGGTCGGCGCAGCCTGCCGTTGGCTGCCTCTGCCGAAGACAAATAGGTCGGGTTGGCTGCCTGCCGTTGGCTGCCTCTGCCTCTGCCGTTGGCTCATTGCCGGTCAGGTCGGGAAGCCCGCCAGACACATCATGTTCCACCCCGCGGAGACGACTTGCGACATAGCATCAACCGCGACCTCCGTTCAGACCTCGACGCCAGGCGCCGCGACCGAGAAAGGGAGGAACAACACCGCCATGCCGACGAGTATGAACGCTACGGCATCCTTCCACGAGATCGCGAAGCACGCCAAGCGCGATCCCCTCCGTGTCGATCACCGCCCGGAGGTTGTCGCGGGGTCATTGAAGGGGTTCGCGCGTTTACCCCTCACCTACGCCGAGTGGTTTGGCCTGATGGGTTTAATCCTAAAGGCATCACTAGGTTTGACGGTGAGAGGGACCCGGAGGCTTGGCTACAGGTATATGCTCGCGGTCGGGGCAGGCAGAGGATCAGTAATGGCAAACTACTTACAGTTACCCTCTCGCCTGGCCCAAGCATGGCTCAACTGGACTCGGCCAAATAACTCCATAGATTCCTGGGGAGATCTGTGTGAGCAGTTCATTTCAAATTTCCAAGGCACTTACGAGCGCCCAGGCACCCCCTGGGACCTATATCAGCTACACCAAAGGAGGAACGAATCCCTCCGGGAGTTCGTCAAGCGCTTCATGCACAGGAAAAGCACCGTTCGGGATGTCACGGATGCGATTGTGATAGCTGCCTTCCAGAAGGGAGTCAGCGACCCCGACCTCATCAAGAAGATGTCTCGGAAGCCACCAACGTCGGTTCGTGAGCTGTTTGCTCTAGCGGACCATTACGCTTCAGCCTCCGAGGCCTTGGCAGAACGGCGTGACGAGGGGAAGGATCAGGCTGAACCCCCCCCCGGCGGAAGGAAAAGAAGCGCAAGGGTGAAGAGCTGGTGGCAGTCGCTGCACCAACTCACCCTCACGCCCTTAAGGAGGATGGGTATGACAAGGTGATGAACTCGCTTTGCCCCTTCCATCCGAAGGGGAGACATGCCCGCCAAGGACTGCTTCACTCTGAAGAGATTCGCCCGCGAGAGCAAGAAGCAGGCTGGACAAGGTCCGAGTGGACACGCCGCCGGCAAGCCACCTCCCCCCTAAGCCGAGGAAGACTATCAGGAAGTCGATCACGAGCTTAACTATATATTCGGGGGCTCGGCTGCATATGAGTCCAAGCGGTAGCAAAAGCTCACCGCCCGGGACATCTACGCAGTGGAGACGGAGACCCCCCAATATGTACGGTGGTCCGAGGTCGCGATAACTTACGACTGCTCGGATCACCCAGATCATGTCCCATTCCCCGGTAGATATCCGCTGGTCTTGGCGCCCGTTGTCCGCGGCATCAAGCTCAAGAGGGTGTTGATTGACGGTGGAAGTGGGCTCAATGTCCTCTTCGTGAAAACACTCGACGAGATGAGGATCCCGCGGTCGGAGCTTAAACGCGGGTCGTCGCCCTTTCACGGAGTGATACCCGAAATGTCGGCGACACCACTCGGACAAATCACTCTGCCAGTCACATTCGGCACGAGAGACAACTACCGGACGGAGAGCCTTGGCTTCGAGGTTGCAGACTTCGCGACAGCGTATCATGCCATCTTGGGGAGACCAGCGCTAGCCAAGTTCATGGCAGTGCCCCACTACGCGTATTTAATGCTGAAAATGCCAGGTCCGAGTGGTATTATCACGCTACGCGGTGATGTCAAATAGTCTTTCTCTTGCGACAGGGAGAGCTGCGAGATGGCCGAGTCGCTGAAGGCGCTAGCGGGTCGGGAAAGGGTTCGTCAAGAGGCGAATTTCGACAAGCCGGAAGGCAGCGTCCCTACCCGCAAAGCGCGAAGCCCCGGGATCGGCCCCGAGGAAGGTACCAAAAGAATCCTCCTCGACCCGTCCGATCCGGCGCGAACCGCCTTGATCGGGACAGGGCTCGAAGACAAATAGGAGGACGCGCTCGTCACTTTCCTGCGGGCAAACAGAGACGTCTTTGCCTGGAAGCCGTCGGACATGCCCGGGGTCCCCAGGGAGGTGATCGAGCACGCACTGAATGTAAACCAATCAGCCAGGCCAGTCAAGCAAAGGTTGCGACGATTCGCCCAAGACCGTCGACAAGCCATCAGGGAGGAGATCACAAAGCTGCTAGCCGCAGGCTTCATCAAAGAAGTGTATCATCCCGACTGGTTGGCAAACCCTGTACTCGTCCAAAAGAAGAATAAAAGCTGGCGCATGTGTGTTGATTACACCGACCTCAACAAGGCTTGCCCGAAAGATCCCTTCGGTCTCCCCCGCATTGATCAGGTGGTAGACTCCACTGCTGGATCCCAACTACTTAGTTTTCTGGACGCCTACTCAGGCTATCATCAAATCCGGCTTCGAGAGGAGGATTGTGAGAAGACTTCGTTTATCACCCCATTCGGAGCATATTGCTACATCACCATGCCGTTTGGGCTGAAGAATGCTGGCGCAACTTATCGTTGTAGCGATCTGGTGTTTTCACCATCAGCTCGGACGCAATGTGGAAGCATATGTGGATGATATAGTGGTTAAAACCAAGACAGAGGACAGCCTCACCTCCGATCTGGCCGAGACGTTCGCAAGTCTGAGGGCGTTCCAGATGAGGCTAAACCACGAGAAGTGCGTTTCGGAGTTTCTTCCGAAACTACTCGGTTCATTGTCTCTCATCGTGGGATCGAGCCAAACCCGGAGAAAATCGGGGCCATCATAAGGATGGCCCCGCCTGCCAGCCAAAAAGATGTCCAAAAGCTTACTGGCTGCATGGTAGCGCTTGGCAGGTTTATCTCCCGGTTGGGAGTTCGGGGGATGCCTTTCTTCAAGCTCCTCAAAAAGCAGGACCGCTTTGAATGGACGGCAGAGGCACAACAAGCCTTTGAAGAACTCAAGGTGTTCCTCTCCACCCCTCCAATTCTAGTCCCTCCGGTGCCAGGTGAACCTCTCCTGCTCTACATAGCGGCAACAACTCATGTAGTCAGTGCCGTGATAGTTGTGGAGCGGGAAGAATCTGGACACCGTTACGGCGTGCAACGCCCGGTTTATTTTGTCAGCGAAGTACTGGGCGAATCCAAGACGTGATATCCTCAGGTTCAAAAGCTGCTTTACGCAATTTTGATCTCGTCGCGGAAGCTGAAGCATTATTTCCAAGGACATTCGATTTCAGTAGTGACTTCTTTCCCCGTGGGAGAGGTCCTCCATAATCGAGAAGCTACTAGAAGAATTTCAAAGTGGGCAGCCGAGCTTGGAGCTTTCGACGTCTCGTTCAAGCCGCGCACCGCCGTCAAGTCCCAGGCTTTGGCCGACTTTACGGCCGAGTGGACCGAATCCCAGGCCCCCCGAACGGAAGAAGAGCCAGAATATTGGACCATGCACTTCGATGGATCTCTCATGCTCGGCGGGGCCGGGGCGGGAATTCTCCTCGTCTCGCCGAAAGGCGATAGGATGAAATACGTCCTTCGGATTCATTTCCTGGCCTCGAACAACGCCGCAGAGTACGAGGCGCTCATCCATGGGCTCCGCATCGCCACATCGCTTTCGGAATCAAGACGGTTGGCGGTTCGCGGTGACTCTCAGTTGGTGGTGAGCCAAGTACAGAAGGACTGGTCGTGCGTTGATCAAACTATGACGGCATACTGCCAGCAAGTCCGAGAATTGGAAGGCAAGTTTGACGGTCTGGAGCTGGCTCATGTCCTCCGCAGCAATAATGAGGCAGCCGACGAGTTGGCTAAAATGGGAGCCACTCGGGCAGATGTCCCGAGTGGTATCTTCGTCCAGGATCTTTACGAGCCAACCGTTGCAAAACGACGAGAGCCAAGTAAGGATCCTGGGACCGGAGTCCTGCTCATTAACCCCGACTGGACGGCCCCGTATCTGGATTATCTCCTGAAGGACAAAATTCCAGAGACAACCGCTCTGGCCGAACGCGTTTCCCGACAAGCCAAATCCTATGTGGTGGTGGGCGAGGAGCTCTTTCGGAAGAGCGCCTCAGGAGTCCTCAGGCGGTGCATTTCGGAACAAATGGGAAGAGATCTGCTCCAAGAAATCCACTCGGGGATGTGTGGCCATCACGCGGCGTCAAGCGCCTTGGTTGGGAAAGCCTACCGCCAGGGCTTCTTTTGGCCTACGGCAGTGACGGATGCTAAGGAGATCGTTCGAACTTGCGAGGGCTGCCAGTTCTATGCAAGGCAGACACACTTGCCGGCGCAGGAGCTGCAAACTATCCCCATCTCTTGGCCCTTTGCGGTCTGGGGGCTCGACTTAGTGGGCCCACTCAAGAAGGCTCAAGGTGGCTTTGCCTACCTTTTTGTAGCCATTGACAAGTTCACCAAGTGGATCGAAGCTAAACCAGTCGCCACTATCACTGCGGTTAAGGCCAAGGAGTTCTTCCAGGATATCGTGGTTAGATTCGGAGTGCCCAACCGGATCATCACGGACAATGGCACCCAATTAAGGAGTGAAGAATTTCAAGAATGGTGCGAAGGCGTCGGGATCAAGATCTGCTTCGCCTCGGTGGCTCATCCACGAAGCAATGGGCAGGTGGAGCGGGCTAATGGCCTGGTCCTCCAGGGCCTCAAGGCCAGGATCTTCGATCGCCTCAAACCATACGCTGCCCGATGGGTGAAGGAGTTACCATCGGTACTCTGGGGACTCAGAACCACCCCGGTAGAGCAACTGGCCAAACTCCCTTTTTCCTAGTTTACGGCGCAGAGGCGGTTCTGCCGACCGAACTAGGATTCGAATCCACGAGGGTTCGGAATTACAAGGAAGCCGAGTCCGAGGGAAGCCGAATGGTGGAGCTTGATCAACTCGAAGAGGCTCGGAACGTTGCAGCCATCCAGTCGGCTAAGTACCTCCAGGGACTTCGGCGTTACCATTCTCGCAATGTCAGAAGTAGAGCCTTTTCAAAGGGAGATCTGGTCCTCAGGAGGAACCAGAAAAGTGAGCACAAGCTCTCTCCTATTTGGGAAGGTCCCTATATTGTGGAGGAGACGATCCGGCCGGGCGCCTATCGACTCAGACGTGAAGATGGCGAGGTTTTGGCGAATACTTGGAACGCCGAACAGCTCCGTCGCTTCTACGCATAAGTTATGTACCCGACTCTCACATACTAAATAAAATGGTGATCCGTTTCATTTTCTGAATTTCTACTGTGTAATGCTAGTCCCGAGTGGTTATTACCCGACTGGTGTAGCACCTAACCCTGGTCGCGCCGGTACAAAACGCACGGAAATAAAGATCGCGATAAGTGGACAACTCCGGCGGTTTATACCAGCGCGCGAAGCGGGAAGGGTAGAGCCTGAAAGCACTAACCACTCGGGGACTACAATTCGCAGCGCCAGAATTTAACCGAGATTCGCCTAGTCGTGAGTTTCTAGCTGTCAAAAGCTCGAGCCTCAACGCCTCGTTGCTGGCACTGGAGCAACTGACTAGAACGGTTGATTAGGCGGAACCTTAAACTCGGGATAATTATGATGGCATAGACTGGGCAAGATTTCACATTTTGTTCCATAATATTAATAATTTACATTACTGACTTTCTTTTTCATTTTCTCACGCGCAAAAAAAAGGGGGGGGAGGGGCGGCTCCTGCCGCCAATCCTGCTGTCTTCTTCTTTGGTGGTAGCCGGTGCTCTTGGTCTTTGGTCGCTTTTGCATTGGGAGGCCGAAGCGGGATCGTCGAGGTCAGACGCGACTCGCGCGACCCAAAGTCGCCAGAATCTCGTCCTCAACCACCCACAGGGGTGGTATAAGGCGGACGAGGGTCCTGGCGGCTAGGTTGTCGCGGCGTTCGCGCCCAACCATGATCTCGGCCACCTCGTGGAGCCCCGGTGCAGCCTCCAGCAAGGTGGCCACGGCGGCGGCGTCCCTCGCGGCCCCCTCCTCTTCTTCCACCTCCAGGATAGCAAAATCGTGCTCCTCCCAGAATTCGGCCTCCTCCCATCTGTAGAGCAGCCCAAAGAACCGTTGGCGAAAGAACGCCGTGTATGGGCCAACGAACCTCCTCATGTTAGACATGGAGGGAAGCTGGAAGAGGAAGAAGAGGGAGGAGACGAGAGGAAATGGGCGATCGCTTTACTTGCGGTGACGCCCTATTTATAAACCATCCCAGCCCCGGAAATCGAAGCGTCTCCAAAGGCAATCAAACGCGTCGCCCCGCAATCAATGAAGCGCAAAAAACAAAGCGGCTGCGCGAATACCAAAGAAGATCAACACGTTGAACAGAATTAAGGGATATTTCGCCAGACACGTGTCAGGTACAGTCCAAATCAATTCGACCTTCCCGCTCACTTCGCCCAGTTAAGCGAGAAGTCCGGGGGCTGCGAGCTGGGAGGCGACGCCGCAAACCTGGGGGCTGAACTACTCAGCCTCTCGGAAAAAGCGTGTCTGGGGCGAGAAGGCCACGGGCCAAGGCCCTGGCGCTTGGGAGCCATACCAGTCAGCTGAAGGCCATCCAGAGGCGCAACGGGGGCCAAAAGACCGTGGCCACAACGTAAGTCCCGACGCTCGAGAGCTGCACGCCAGCCACTCGGAAAAGCGTGTCTGGGCGAAAAGGCCACGGGCCAAGACCCTGGCGCTTGGGAGCCATAGCAGTTGGCTGAAAGCCACCCAGAAAGGCGCAACGGGGGCCAAAAGGCCGTGGGCCTATATTCTAGCAACTCAGACAAGGGGGAAAGAGCGAAAGAGGTCTGGAGCCCACTTAGCAGAGGACAATACAGACAAATTATATTCAAGTGAGAAAATACAACGTTTCAAACAAGGAGGGGAAGGCCAACACTCGGCATTAAGGTTCACATCGAAATCAGAATTCAAGATTCTCTAACAAGGCCTACGATGTACCGGAGACCTCTTCGAGGAGTGCGTTGGCTTTGTCTTCATCACAGGCAAAACCCTCTTTCACAGCTTCAAGGTCAACTCTCGGATAATGAGACTTGACCACCGCCAACGCCTGGTTCGCACTCATGGTCGCGGACTCCTTGGCATAAGCTCTGATCCTATCGGCTCCTCCAGAGATAAGCGGAACAGCGTCGTCCCCCTGGCCCGGCTCAGCTCCTTCGATACGCAGAAGGTGCAGAACTGGCTCGCAGCGGCAGCGGCTCGATCCGGCTCCGTTCGGTAGTGGTCATCTTCTCCTTGCATTCTACACCAAAGCCAAACTGCCATCAGAAAACACACCCGACGCCAAGTACGTTCAATCCAAGTCAAAGAAACTTACCCTTCAGCTCCCGTTGTATCCTCTCCAAGCCGACTCGAGCTTCGAGGTCAGAACTTTCTGAAGCTTCCAGTCGGGCTCTCAGCTCAGCAATGGTCGAATCGCGCTCTGAAACACAAGAGCATCATCATCCTTTCCAATTGTCCAAAAAGATGTCCAAACCGAGTCTTGGGGAGGATCTCACCTTCGAGCGCATGCTCAAGCTTCGCCTTCTCCTCTCGGATCGCCATACACTGGGTCTCTAGCCCGTGGACCTCTTTCCATCTGTCGCTGCTGATCTCGTTGACCTTGTCCTGATACTTCTGGTGCTCCTTGAGCTTGGGGAGCACCTTCCGAAAAAATTGCGACCTCTGCTCCGAGCGCTCTCCCATGTCCTAGGCGACAGGGCAGAGTCTCAGGTGGAGGCCAACATTCCCTAATGATAACAGACCAAAGAAAGACAGAAAACTCACCCTGACGAGCGTACTACACCTGACGGTGAGCTCGTAAAGCTCCATCCGAGCAGCTATCTCCGCTTCCTCGTCCTCCTCCATCCCTTTCCAGTCGGAACCTCCCTCACTCCACACGGTCCGATTCGGGGGTTTCGGCAGGGGACCGAGTGGCGGTGGCTCTCGACGCACCTCCTCCACTTCGGGAGGCGGAGCCGGATCAAGCTCCTCGACTGCTGGGCCACTTGGTGGCTCAGCGGTCGGGCCAGCAGTGCGAGGTGGCGACGTCCCAGCTGCCGAAGGAGACGGTGACCTAGCCGACGAGGGGGGGACCCCCTTGGAGAAGCCGGTCCCGGGGGCTCCTTTTCAGGAGACGACCCCTCCACTGGGACGTCCATAGTAGGAGTCCTGAATCGGCAAAAAAGGGAAAACATCTCAGCACAGGTAATAACAAAAAGACAAGGATTGCCCAAAAGAATACCTCCTGGATTTCTTAAATTTCATCCCAGGTTTCATCCGAGTCAGACCACTCGAGGGGGAACCAGTCCAAAGACTAAGAAATGGGCTGCCCCTGAGACAGAGGGTTGTGGCTCTGCGCTTCGTGATCCGGGGACGCCGGAGGTCGAAGGCCCGGCTGACGAAGGGCCAACACCCTCCTCCGTCGATTCCCGGCGCAGCTCATCGGTCGAGATGTCAGCCGCTCGCTTGGCCTGAGCATTCCTCAGCGGAGAGAGGCCAACGACCGGAGCGTCAGAAAAGGACTCACGTTCCTGAAAAAGGAATGATCGCACGCTGTCAGAATCACACATCAGGCAAAAATCATGGGACAGTTTTTCGAGAGAGTGGTGCACTCACAGGAAGGGGAGGGTTCGCTGCCGAAAATTTGTGAGGGCAGCCCCTGTTGGTGATCACAGTGCCAGGCACGAACAAGTCAACCACCCGCGCCGCCAATGCATCTTTCGACAAGGACGTGTCCGTCTCCCGGGTGGGATCCCGAGACCCGCTGTACTGGAACCCCAAGTGGATTCTCTCCTTTAAGGGTTGCACTCGGCGCTGCACAAAGCTGACCGCGATCCCGGGGCCCGACAGCCCCCGGTTCTTCAGATCGTTAATCCACGCCAGAAGCTCAGTGACTTGGTTCAAGCCGCCGTCATCCGGGGCATCGCTCCAGCACCGGGAAGCTTTAGGGGCGCGGCCAGCGAAAGGGGCGAGAAAAGGGTCGACATTTGCACAATAGAACCACTCCCGCCTCCAACCTTTGAGGGAAGTCTTGAGGGGGATGGTGAAGTAGTGTTTCTTCAAGCCCTCTCGCAGCTGGAGTCCGGCACCCACAATGACGCTGGGAGCAGCCCGGTTCGGATGAGGCTTGAGCAAGAAGAGGGAGCGGAACAAGTCAAAATGAGGACGTATCCCAAGATACGCCTCGCAAAGCTAAACAAAGAGAGCAATGTGAAGAATGGAGTTGGGATTCAAATTGATCAGCTCGATCTCGTAAAAGTGAAGGAGCCCTCGGAAGAAGGTGCTCCCAGGGACGCTAAATCCTCGCCAAAAGAAGGACTCGAACACCACAATCTCATTCTCTAGAGGTGTAGGGTACGGGTCACCTGCGGCGGAACGGGCGGAGATCAACTCCAGCGGAGGAAGGACGCCGGCAGCGACCAGCTCCTCCAAGCGGGACGTCGTGGTGACGGAGGTCTCCCACCCCGCCGTCGCAGGGTCGGCGTTACCCTCCGACGATGATGAGGATTCCGAAGAAGAAGACATCACGAAGAAGAAAACCCAGCGAGAAGAACCGCCGCAAGCCTAGGGCGCGAAACTGGAAACCCTAGGTCGCCAAGATCGCCCAAGGAGATTTGAAGATTTCTCAGCCGTGGTGGGGGAGAGACAAGGATACCTTCACCCCAACAAGGTTGTTTCTCACTTATAAGAAATGGGCCCCAATTCTCGCCTTACGGTGGGAAGAAGCAAGGGCCTCCCTGTACAATTCTAGGCCAGATCCAGGGCACGCCCCACGTCGGGCCGAAAGCTGTGTTGCGCAAAACGCGACCAGGTGTCAAATCTGGTCCGAAGTTTGGGATAAAGTGCGCCCCACGATGGGCCTGAACGTCGGCCGCCACGAAAGATTGGGGCTGGGCACTTTCCGAACATCCTCCAACGGTACGCTCCATAATTTGGGGTCAATTGCTGGTCACTATCTCATGACGTGATCGGGTGTCGTGGGAGGATTTCTTACCAACGCGGTCTTGAGAATGCGCCCCATGAGGGTCTGAAGCAGTCTTGGCAAATGGCGGGCACAGGCATTACTCTGAATGACCAAGGTATGCCCCATGAGGGTCAGCTGAGCGACAAGCCGGTTGCCGCGCACCATAAACGGGCGCGGATACCACTCGGCCATGAGCCAAAAAGACTATGGTATGCCCCATGAGGGTCGGCTGAGCAACAAGCCGGTTGCCGCACACCGTAAACGGGCGCGGATACCACTCGGCCACGAGCCAAAAAGACCATGGTATGCCCCATGAGGGTCGGCTGAGCAACAAGCCGGTTGCCGCGCACCGTAAACGGGCGCGGATACCACTCGGCCACGAGCCAAAAAGACCATGGTATGCCTCATGAGGGTCAGCTGAGCAACAAGCCGGTTGCCGTGCAACGTAAACGGGCGCGGATACCACTTGGCCACGAGCCAAAAAGACTATGGTATGCCCCATGACGGTCAGCTGAGCAACAAGCCGGTTGCCGCGCACCGTAAATGGGCGCGGATACCACTCGGCCACGAGCCAAAAAGACTATGGTATGCCCCATGAGGGTCAGCTGAGCAACAAGCCGGTTGCCGCGCACCGTACATGGGCACGGATACCACTCGGCCACGAGCCAACCAACCACGGTGGCTTCACACTACAAGTTCTTTACGATCTTTTTTCCGTATAATCTTTATGACAGGATAAGAGACGGAAATCCGATCCTAAAGCACTTGGGGGCTGCTGTGGGATGTCCGAGATAGGGGTCCCGCAAGTGGGGCCTATACCCGGCCCAGGCTAGGCAGGCGGGCAAGAGGCCCAAAGCCCAGAAGCGCCACGACGGGCCCGGAGGAGGTTTCGACTTGTTCCCCAAGGCAACTCCCGATCCTTCGGCGAAGCTTCGCGCCACGCCCAAACAACCCGCCAAAAGCGAAGCATGCAGCCTGACATTCGCAGAGCCTGCAGGCGCTGGAACCTGACAGGGCGGCAGGCGCGGGTCGGGGAAAGCACAACCACCTCTCCAAAACGTAGTGCGCCATAGCCGACGAAGACAAAGTACGTGTTGGTGAGGCCACCATGTTGAGGGCCCGGTGGTGCCCATCTATCATATATCCCTCCCCCAGTATATAAGGGGAGGAGGAAGAAACAAGAAAGAGAGGACGCTCATATATCCAAGAACACAGGACTAGGGTATTATCTCCTCCGAGAGAGCCCGAACCTGTCTAAACAGAGGTTGCCCTCGCATCCTGTGTTACCATCAAGCTCAGATCCCGCACGAATCCCCTAGAATCACAAATCTCATTGCCGGCGAAACCAATCGTCGACACTTTCCTTACTCGATCCCGTATCGGGCTTCTGGGTCGTCCGCCGACCCGGAGCGCGGCTGGCCGCGGGAGAGTGCGAGGTATGGTTTCGGACGCGGGCCAGGGTGATTGGGTCGTCCGCCAACCCAACTGGAGGCCCACTGGGGGCTCGCCCTGATCCGCCCCTCGCTTTGGTTACATGCTGGGGTGACACTGGTTCCAGTCGACTGGACCTTGGCCTTCGTAACCCTCAGCACGGTGCCGAGCCTCGGGTGCGAGCCAGAAGGCGTTCCGCCTCCTCGAGGCCAGGCGGCCCAATGGGCCGATCATACCTTTTTCGGGGCGCTTTGGCCCGTTACGTCTGGCGGAGACCGCGGGGCTGCATGGCGCGCGGCGCGAGGCAGCTGTCCCGTCAGAACATTTAATGCTCAGTGGAGATTAAAAAGCTGCGCAGACGTTACCGTGGCGATGGCGGCGATGCTTGATCGAGCAGTCGAAACACGCCGGTTCGCGTGAAGGGGCGCCAGTTCGCGCGAAGGGGCGCCCGTTCCCGCCCGGTGTCTATAAAGAGGGCGAGGGAGGCGCGAGGGGGGAGCGCTCATTCCTGCTTTCTGCAAAAAGAAAAAACAGAAAAGAGGAAAGCTCACAGCCGGCGAAGAGGGCTCCCTACTTCCTTGCCTCTCTCCTCACCTCCTCGTTGGTCTTAGCGATGTCGTGGCCCCCGTGCTCGCCGGCGCCCAGCCGCGTCCTCGGTTTGGAGACTAAGGGGTTCCTTCCCCCGCGGGACGAGTCGCAGTGGAGGGTGCCAGTGGGGGCTACGACCCCTGCGCCGGGCGACGGAGAGATCATCGTGCTCGCTTCCTTCTACGAGCGTGGATTCGGGCTCCCCCTCCACCCGTTCGTCCGTGGACTGTGCACTTCTACGGGGGGGAGGTGCACCACTTGAATCCGAACGGTGTCCTCCACATCGCGGTCTTCATCACGCTGTGCGAGGCCTTCCAGGGGATTGAACCCCACTGGGGGCTCTGGAGGCACTTCTTCTTGGTGCGATTGCCGTCAGACGTGGCCGCTCCCCTCGGCGGCGTTGCCGTTCAACTGCGCGGCGGCCGCAAGGCGGGCTACATCAACGTGAAGTTGCCGTCGTCGAACTAGGGGTGGCACAGCGAGTGGTTCTACGTCCAGAACCCAGGCGGCAGTGCCCCGATCTTTACCGGCAACTTGCCCGAGGCGGGTCCCCAATGGGGTTGGGGACCCGAGGCGAAGGACAGGAAGAAGGTGAAGATAATCATCGAACAGATCAGGGACCTGAAGGTGCGAGGCCTGACGGGCGACGTCGTCGTTCGCGCGTTCATGGAGAGGCGCATTCAGCCCTTCAGGGATCGGGTGCACCCCATGTTCAGGTACACCGGGACATCCGACCCCATGAGGACGTCCGAGGCGGAGCTCCCGGCGTCGGAGCTTTTAGCCCGCGTAACAGTGATCGTCCGTGCGGGTGACACCGAGGCGGCGGGTGGAGTCCCCGCGCCGTTCTAGGTGCAGAACCCGCCGAACTTGGTAGGTCGGGTGGCGCCCACTTTCCTGACTCTTTCCCCTTATTCTTCCCTCCGCTCATCCGAGTGTACCTTCGCAGGGGCTCGACGGCATGATCTCTCGGGCCTTTTTGCCGGGAGAGAAGGAGGCGAGGGCCACGGCGCGCGCTGTCGCAGATCGCGACACCGCCCGCCGGGCGCGGAAGGAGGAGAGGAAGAAAGCCGCGGCGGCGCGAAAGAAGGAGGAGCGCGCGGCCTGGGCCGCGCGAGGCGAGGAGGTCTCCGACATGACCTTGAGCAAAGGCAGCCTGGAGATGACCTCGAGCGAGAGCAGCGAGAGCGCCGAGGGCGACTCGGGCGGCTCTGACGCGGGTTCCGACCAAGGGGTCGGCGCCCTCGAGCCTCAAGAGGACGCCCCAAGCACGAGGTTCTACCTGAGGAGGCGGAGAGCCGACACGCCCCCGCGCGGGGGTCCGACGAAAAGGGCGCGTCGGCCGCCGCGCGTCTGCTCAACGAGGTAAGTGTCTTGCCTGTCTTTCGGTCCACCCTCCGCTCGGGTTATCCTGTGTAGTTCCCGACTGGTTGTTGTGTGCAGGTTTTATTCGAGTGTGGAGATGGTGTTGAGCCCGACCTCGGGAGCGAGGGGTCTTGTTTCTCCACCCCCGCCGGTGGGGGTCATGACGACGGCCGTCCGGAGCAGGGGCCCCGCTGGTACAGTCCCCGCGGCGGGGCCGGTGGAAGAGGAGGTGGCGCCGCCGTCGGGGGGCCTGCTGGGTCCGGTTGCCTCCGCGACGTCGGTGGAGGGGGTCGAGGAGGTTCTCCTGCCTCCACCATCGGGGGAACCGCCGGTCGGCGCGGGCCTACTGTCGGAGGAGGCCCTACGACGGGTTCTTGAGGACGCACCAGCCAGAGTGGCCCTGGAGACGATCGAGGTCGGGTCAGACTCTCCGGGTCGGTCTCCGAAAGAGCGGGCCGCCGGGACGGCGCAGTCGGGGTTCACCGTGGAGTCCTTTCCCATGCTCACCTGGCCGGGCAGCGACCCGCCCGGAGAGCCGTTGCTCGTCTTGGACGACGTGGCGGAGTACAGCGACTGGTCGGCTCTGGAGGAGAGTGAGTGGAAGGTCGAAAACGAGATCGGCCGGATCCGCAAGGATCTTCTCCTCGCTCTCGAATCCACTTCCAGGGCGATGGGTTTTATCATTGGAGAAGCCCGTCCGGTTGGATCGGTAAGGTCAAAAGAACCTTGTCCTTGTAATTTTTTTTTGAACGGGGCTGTGGTTGACCGGGCAGGTGGTTTCTTGCAGCGTCTGCAAGCTCGAGCGTCGGAGAAGTCAGGCTTCCTCCGACGTATGCACAGTCGGAGGGAGGCCGTCGAAGAGGAGCGCGACCGCTTCGGGGCGATGTTGCGCGATGCTCAGGTAGCGCTTGCCGCCGAGCAGGAGAAGGCCACCGTCGCCGGTCAGAGGCTGGACGAAGTCACCGGGGCCCTGCAGGAGGCTCGGCGGCTGGCGCAGTCCCTGGGCGGCGAGGTAGCTGAGGCCAGGTCTTCCCTGGTGGAGGCCGAGAAAGCTAGGGCCTCCGCGGCCAGCGCGGAGGAGTCCGCTCGGTTGGAGGCCGCCCTCTTTCAGGACGAACTCGACTTGGCCCGGAGGGAGGCCGACCAATTGCGCGCCGAGCGAGACTCCGCTCGGGAGGAGTTAGCATCGGCGAAAGCGCTCGCCGAACGCGCAGAGTTCGACCGAGAGGCGCGCGCCAAGGCCGAAGAGGAACTCCACGCCATGGAGGCCTCCACGGCTGGTGAGTTGTCCGACCCCTTGGTGGATGTTGCGATAGGCGTATTCTGACGAATTCTTGACCATGCAGAGTTGCAAAGGAACCTTGGCGATGCCTTGGAATCGCGAAGGATGGCGGCGGAGCAGCAGGACTCGGCGGTCACATCGCGAGACGTGGCCTTGTCGGCTCTGCAGGTAGCGAAGAGGGGTGCAGGCGAGCTGACGGCCGAGCTGGCGACCCTTCGGAGGATCGGCCAGGTCGTCTGCGACTGGTTGCGAGGGCTCATTCCGAGCCCGAGCTCCCTTTCCGCCCTTTTGGCCGGTGTGCCGGAGCACGTGGAAGCTTCGGTGCGCGAGGCGGCGACGCTCGACGCCTCCACGGCTCTGGTCAACGCCATCTCCTACTACGATGACATCGACCTTGAGACGGTCGGGTGTAGGATCGCCGGGAACTGGATCGACGAGGAAGTCGACAGGTTCGAGTCCCAGGTCGACCCACACGCCCGGGAGATCGCCGGGAGGATTTCGCCGCAGAGTGTCCTCCACCGAGAGCGGGGAGATGATTAGTTTTTGTTTTTTGCGTCCATGGGGTAGTGAACTTTGTGTAATAATAATTGAAAGAATTGTTAACAGTTCTGGCCTGCTGGGCCGTTCTAAGTTTCCCTTCGCTCATCCCGCGTCCCTTTGATGTGATGAACGCTTTACGACCGTAGCTACGGGATCCGCAGGGGCATCCCGAGAGCGTGGGTGTTCTGCCGATCATATCCGAGGGAAACGCGGGAGAGGACTAGAACTTAGAACGCTCACTTCGTGGGAAAGGAGTGTTTCCGACCGGCCTCGGCTTGCCTCGCTCGAGTAATATCCTTCTTCCTCGAAGTGCCACTTCGCGGCCGTAGCCGCAGGGGCGTAGGCCGTAGCACTTGGGTCGAAGGGGTTACCGCGAGGGAGACCGTTTGGTTGGTCGGGTCACTGACCCAGGTCACCGACCCGTGTGGTCATAGGTAGCCCCCGAGTGGTGCGCGGGGACTGGGCTGCAGTCGCCGCGTACCAGTTTGAGCTCGGGGGAAAGAGACGTGTCGAAGACGGAAAAGAGTTTTTCAGGATTAGGCTGTCTTAACTTTTCTGGAGGGCCGGGCCGCGGTTGGAATTGGTGCTGGACGCTTCGAATCCCACTCCCCGCAGTTACTCAATCTTCTTCGTGTCGCGCGCCCTGGGTATAAAAGGAGTTGCGCCGGGATCTTTCTTAGTCACGGCAGAACTTCTTCCCCAAGCTTCTCTGCGCCACCATGGGAGACCGGTTCACTGAGCTCCTCAGGCAGTCCTCAGTGGACGCTGAGGAAGCCTGGCGGAGGATCGTGGCAGACGTGGAGGCCGGCGCCGTCGTCGGGGACGCGAGGCTGGTCGACGCCCTCATCGCGGCCGTGCCTCGCCTTCGGATGGTGAGGGCGCCGCTGATCGAGGCGCTGACCGAGCTGCGCCACGCGTCGTTCGGCTGGATCGGCGCGCACCTAGAGGAGTACCGCCGCGAGTGACGGGGGCTTCGAACCGGGTGGGCGGCTTCCGCCGGTGGGGCTAGTGCCCCTTTTTATGTAAATAAATAAAATAAAAAGAAGTTGCTACTTCATCTCCTTCTCTGCTTGCTTGTTCTTCTCTTTTTTCAACGCGATTGCTTTCGCGAGACGTGCTTCGACCATAGCTTTTAGGGACCGCAAGGGGTCGAGCGTAGGTCGGAGGCGAGTGTCAGCGCTAGTTTGCGTGGGGAGGTCGTGTTCCCGACCGACCACCGGTCACCTTGCGAGCGCGATTTTTCCGACCCGCCGGGCACTACTTCGGGACCTCAGCCGCCAGGGTGTAGGTCGTAGTGTTCGGGCTCGACAAAGTTACCGAGGGGAGGAAACTGGACGCTCGATCAGACAACCGACCGATGCGATTTCTCGAATTGGAGACTTTTTAAGTAGTATATAGACGAGAGAGATCTTCTAAGGATAAAATCTTCTCAACTTCTCTATATTCCATGCGTTGGCGATGAGGTTACCCTCGGCATCTTTAAGGCGAAAGGTGCCGGGTCGGAGGACCTCTGCGACGGTGAAGGGGCCTTCCCAGGGCAGAGAGAGCTTATGTCTGTCCTTGCTGGACTGGACTTGGCGCAGAACCAAATCACCGGCGTTGAACAACCGGCCGCAAACCAGGCGGCTGTGGTACCGCCTTAGTGTCTGCTGGTATTTGGCCAACCGCAAGATGGCGACGTCTCGTGCTTCATCGAGTTGGTCGAGGGCATCCTGTTGTGCTTCCGACCTCCGCGCATCGTCGGAGGCTTCTATTCTTGGAGCGCCGTACTCCAAGTTGGTCGGGAGGACGGCCTCCGCTCCGAACACTAGGAAGAACGGCGCAAATCCGGTCAACTGGGTTGGCGTGGTCCGCAAACTCCAGAGAACGGAGGGCAGCTCGGCCGCCCACCATCCCGCGAATTTCTTCAGGCGGCTGAAGATTCGCGGTTTGAGCCCTTGGAAAATCATGCCGTTGGCTCGCTCGGCCTGGCCGTTGGCACGGGGGTGCGCAACCGCTGCCCAGTTGACGCGGATGTTGAAGTCGTCGCAGAATTCGAGGAACTCCTTCCCCGTGAATTGCGTCCCGTTGTCGGTGATGATGGAGTTCGGGACCCCAAAGCGGTAGACGATGTTGCGGAAGAAGCTCGCCGCCTGCGCCGAGGTGATGGTCGCGAGCGGCTTGGCCTCTATCCACTTTGTGAACTTGTCTACGGCGACGAGCAAGTGAGTGAAACCTCCGGGCACCTTTCTGAAGGGTCCGACCAGATCGAGCCCCCAGACCGCGAAGGGCCAAGTGATGGGGATCATCTGCAGGACTTGTGCCGGGAGGTGCGTTTGCCTGGCAAAGAACTGGCAACCTTCGCAAGTGCGGACGATCTGCGTAGCGTCAGCCACAGCGGTCGGCCAGTAGAAGCCTTGCTGGAAGGCTTTTCCTACCAAGACCGTGGCGCGGCATGGTGCCCGCAGACCCCGCCGTGGATGTCGATCAACAGGTGTCTCCCCTGGTCGGCCGGGATGCACTTCTGGAGGATCCCGGAGGGGCTCCTCTTGTAGAGGTTCTTATCGACCAGGACGAAGGACTTGGCCCGCCGAGCGAGGCACCAAGCCTCGGTGGGGTCGGCGGGGAGCGATCCGTTCGTCAGTCGGTCGATGAAGGGCTGCCTCCAATCGGACTCAACGTTCAGCACACTAGGGTCCGACCCAGGCAACTGCGCATCCGACCGAACGTCGGTCGGAGCGTTCGCTTTTAGGGGGTCGGCTGCGCCCTCGATCGTCGGATCCAGCCGAACGGATGGCTTGTGGAGGTCGGAGACGAAGACTCCGGGAGGGACCGGGACCTTGCTGGAGGTGAGGTTGGCGAGGGAGTCGGCTTCACCATTGTAGCGTCGGTAGCTATGGTGAAGCTCGAATCCTTTGAATCTTTCCTCGAGCTTGCGGACCTCCAAGCAATAGGCCGCCATGCGGGCGTCGCGAGGCTCCGTGGCTTTCATCACTTGGTCGATGACCAGCTTGGAGTCGCCGTGGGCGTAGAGTCGCCGAGCACCGAGGTCGGCGGCGATCCGGAGGCCGTTGACAAGGGCCTCGTATTCGGCGACGTTGTTGGTTGCGTCAAAAAGTAGTTGGATGACCCCCGCGCTAGCCCCGTTCTTGGTGTAGGACCCGTCGAAGTACATCGTCCAGTACTCGGGGTCCTCGATCGTTGGCGGAACTTGCGCCTCGGTCCACTCGGCGACGAAGTCGGCCAAGACCTGCGACTTGATCGCCATCCTGGGGACGTACGATATGTCGAGGCCATTAAGCTCGAGAGCTCGTTTGGCGATCCTTCCGGTGGCATCGTGGTTGTGGACGATTTCTCCGAGGGGCGACGAGGTCACCACGGAGACGGGGTGCCGGTCGAAGTAGTGGGCCAGCTTCCTCTTCGTTATGAGCACCGAATACAACAGCTTCTGTACTTGCGGGTACCGAACCTTTGTTTCGGAGAGTACTTCGCTGACGAAGTAGACCGGCCTCTGCACCTTGAAGACGCGGCCTTCCTCCGTTCGCTCCACGACAAGCGCCGCGCTGACGACTTGGGTCGTGGCGGCGATGTAGAGGAGCAACGGCTCTTGTGGTGCCGGGGCGACCAATACTGGAGGCGAGGTCAAGAACGCCTTCAATCGACTGAGGGCTTCCTGAGCTTCTTGGGTCCAGCAGAATCGATCGGATTTCTTCAGTAGCTTGTAAAGTGGCATCCCGCGCTCGCCGAGGCGAGACACGAAGCGGCTCAGAGCCGCGAGACACCCCATCAGCCTCTAGACCCCCTTCAGGTCATTGATCGGCCCCATCCTCATGATGGCAGAGATCTTATCGCGGTTGGCTTCGATGCCACGCTCGGAAACGATGAAGCTGAGCAGCTTTCCCTTCGGAACCCCGAAAACGCACTTCTCGGGGTTGAGTCTTATGCGAAACCGCCGAAGGTTCGCAAAGGTCTCCTCCAGGTCGGTGACGAGGTCGTCGGCCTTCCTGGTTTTGACAACAATTTCGTCGACGTACGCCTCGATGTTACGGCCTATTTGGTCGGAGAAACACGCTTGCATACATCGCTGGTATGTAGCGCCCGCGTTCTTCAAGCCAAATGGCATCGTGACGTAACAGTACGAGCCATATGGAGTGATGAAGGAAGTCGCGAGCTGGTCGGATTCCTTCATCACGATCTGGTGGTAGCCCGAGTAGGCATCCAAAAAATAAAGGGATTCGCACCCGACGGTGGAATCTATAACTTGGTCAATACGAGGCAACGGGAATGGGTCTTTCAGACAGGCCTTGTTGAGGCTCGTGTAGTCAACACACATTCTCCATTGCTCGGACTTCTTCTTTACAAGGACGGGATTGGCAAGCCACTCGGGGTGACGCACCTCCCTTACAAAGCTAGCGGCCAAAAGCTTGGCGATTTCTTCCCCAATGGCCTTGCGCTTTTCTTCGTCGAAACGGCGCAGGTGTTGAGCAACCGGTCTAGAGCCTGGTCGGATGTTCAAGGAGTGCTCGGTGGCTTCCTTGGGGATTCCTGGCATGTCCGAGGGTCTCCATGCGAAGACGTCCCGGTTTGCTCGGAGGAAGTCGACGAGCGCGCTTTCCTATTTGGCAGGGAGAGCGGCCCCAATTCGTACCGTCTTGGCGGGATCGTCGGGATCGACCGCGAACTCCTTCGCATCCTCCGCGGACTTGAAGGAACTTGGCCCCGACTTACAGGAGTCGAGAGCAGACTCGGGGGCCCTTTCCTGGAAGCGGGCGAGCTCGGCGGACGCGACGACCGCTGAGGCTAGCTCGTAACTGCTCTGCTCGTAGTTGTAAGCGAGCTGAAAAGACGAGGCCACGGTGATGATGCCCTATGGCCCTGGCATCTTCAGCTTGAGGTAGGTGTAGTTGGGGACCGCCATGAACTTCGCGTAGCATGGCCTCCCCAGGATGGCGTGGTAGGAGCCGGGAAAATCCACGACCTCAAAAGTGAGGCTCTCGGTGCGGAAGTTGTCCGGGCTCCCGAAGGTGACGGGCAGGTCGACCTGCCCGAGAGGATGGGCCTGTTGGCCAGGGACGACGCCGTGGAAAGGTGCTTTGCTCGGTCGAAGGGCGGAGTGAGGGACTCCCAGGGCGTCTAAGGTCTCAACATACATGATGTTGAGGCCGCTGCCGCCGTCCATGAGCACCTTGGTCAGGCGCTTTGTCCCAATGATGGGGTCGACGACGAGCGGGTAGCGTCCCAGGTGCGGGACGTGGTCGGGGTGGTCGGTCCGATCGAAGGCGATCGGGCACTCCGACCACCGCAGGTAGCTGGGCACGGCGGGGGTCGCCGTGTGGACTTCCCGGTAGGCGAGCTTCAACCGACGCTTGTCGGCGTAGCATGCCGCCCCACCGAAGATCATGAGGCAACCGTCGAGCTGTGGGAACTCGTCGGTCGTCTCGTCTCCCTTTGCCCCGGTGTCGGATGCCGGGGCGCGCTTCTTCCCCTTGCCCCGCGAGGTCATGGGGCTCCTGGAGAGGAAGCGCTTCAGGACTTCGCAGTCCCGGTACTTTTGTTTGCCGGGATAGTCATGGTTCGGGCTCGGACTATCCATCAACTTTTCGAAGCGGTCGGGTGCTTGTCGAGCCTGCTGCTTGGCAGGGTGGTCGGCAGCGGCGACCATGCGACCTTCGCGGCCCTGCTTCCCCTTCCGTTTCTTTTTGTCGGAGCGGGCGGAAGGGGTACCGGCCTCGGAGCCGGATGCCTGGTGGGCCACCTTCCTCTCGAAGATGGCCCCCACAGCCTCCTCGCTGGAGGTGTGGTTGGTGGCAATGTCGAGGAGCTCCTTGGTAGTTTGGGGCTTGGCGCAGCCCAGCTTGTGGACCAGAGCCTCGCAGGTAGTGCCATAGATGAACGCCCCGACGACGTCGGTGTCGCGGATGTCGGGGAGCTCGTTGCACTGCTGGGAGAAGCGGCGAATGTAGTCCCAGAGGGTTTCCCCTGGCTGCTGCTTGCAGCTCTTCAAATCCCAGGAGTTGCCAGGGCGTTTGTACGTGCCCTGGAAGTTCCCGACGAACAGGTTCATCAGGTCGGCCCAACTCCCGATAGT
Source organism: Rhipidocladum racemiflorum (assembly GCA_036346355.1). Taxonomy (NCBI): domain Eukaryota; kingdom Viridiplantae; phylum Streptophyta; class Magnoliopsida; order Poales; family Poaceae; genus Rhipidocladum; species Rhipidocladum racemiflorum. The sequence goes on from CM070582.1 coordinate 43,137,189, forward strand.
GTCCGCGGGCAGGTACTCGAGCCAGGCTTGGGCAGAGTCCGCGAGGTAGATGGGGAGGTACTGGATGATGAAGAAATCATCTGTCGCTCCCCCCGCCTGGCAAGCGAGCCGGTAGTCCTCTAGACAAACACTAGGGTTCGTCGCCCCCTTGTATTTGGCTATATTGACTGGGGCCCGGAACCTGACCGGGAAATCGGCGTTGCGGATGGCGCGGGTGAACGCCCGCGGTCCGGGGCCATCGGGACCCGGATCGCGGTGGTCACGCCGCCCGCTGTCCGCAACCTGTGATGATGCCGCTGCGTCGGCGACTCTCCTCCGCGCCTCGAGGGTGGCACGAAGGTCACGATTGTCCCCCAGGCGGTGGCGCACCGGGGTGCGCGATGCCTGGGGGAGTTCGTGATGCGGGGCTGTCACGGCCGGGCTCCGATGACCCCGCGAAGGGGAGTGGCCCGGGTGGCCCGAGGCTGTGCCCAAGTGTCGGGAACCGGAACCCTGGGCGTGCTGGACGACAGCACGCTCCACCAGCCCCCGAAGGTTCTGGTATGTGGCCTACGCGTCCGGGTCCGTCGGCTCAGGTAGTCCGCGAAGCAGTATTGCCGCCGCGGAGACGTTTTGGTTGGCGTTGGGAAAGAACGGGAGATTGTCCGTCCCCTCAGCTAACTGGTGATGGACCTGGCACGCACGCGCACGCGCGCCAGAAACCAGCGGCGGCTCGGGCTGACGTCGCTCCAAGTCGGCCTGGAGTTTGTCGAGCTCGGCCTTACGGGCCTCCAACTCCTCGCGCTGCCGTTGGAGGTCGGCGAGGCAAACCTCGAGGTCCGCGTCGTCTTCCCGCCGGGACTCGCCTCCCCGCGCTTCATCGCGCGGGAGGAGGGTTGCGGGGGTGGCGGATGGCTCCGCCGCGCCCGCCATGTTGCACTCGCGGGAGTACGTCCTGCGTGGGGGGTGCTCCCTATTGGAGCTAGAACTATTGCTGGAGGAGTCCCCCAGCAGGTCGTGGAGGGAAGTTGGCATGTAGCCGGTCATGGCCACGAGCCGGGAGCCCGCGAAAGGCGGGACCGTCGCCCGCCGTGATTCGCGCGTAGAGTCACGAGATGTGACGCCGGTGCGTGGTAGGCCCGCCCCTGAGACCCGTGCCGGGGCCTCGAGGTGGAGGTTGCCGAGAATGTCGGCGACTGCGCCCAAGCTCCCGGAGAAGACCTGGTCGCGGACCGTGGCGGGGATGAGCACGAGCTCTCCCTTCGTCGTAGCGATGAAGCCGAGGGTGCCGAAACGGATCCAGCCCCTCGGCGCTGGTGCGCCGCTGGCGCACGAGAAAGAAGCCATCGAGGAAAACAGGTGGGAATCCGAAGATGAAGGTGGTGATGACGCGCGAGCGCCCCTACCTGGCGCGCCAACTGTCGGTGTTTCGTGCACCGGCAATATGAATTTTTGGTTAGTGGGGGTCGCGCGCTCCCTCTTCTCGAATGGTTGACTCAAGAAGCCAGGGGTTTATACTAGTTCGGGCTGAATGTCCCAACTCCAGTTCGTGCTGTTGGTGTTCTCGGGGCGAACGATCACCAAGGGGTTACAGATGAGGCAGGGCTTCGATCGATCGGTCTCTCCGCCCCCGGGCGTCCTGCTTCTCCTTATATACTTGGAGGTGGCAGGTTACAAGGGAGTTTGGAGAAAAAAAGGAAGGGGTACTATACGCCTTGGAGTTTGGTCTTCTGTCTTGTCGTCCGACCGACCTCCGTCCACCCCCATGCCGGGTTGGTAGTCCTGCGACAGGGGGCCCTCGGCCGGGCTGGCGGGGTGACGCACTACTTCGTACTGCCGTCAGCTCCGGCAATTAATTGTATTTGACCTCAGCGTGGCCTCGGGAGGGTGCGCTCTCCTCTGTGACGTGTCAGGATGACGGGACCGGGGCTTGACTTCTTGGCGAGTCCTCTAACATCCTCAGGAAGGGACCGCCTACCCTGGTGCGGACGTCACGGGACGTTGCGCACACAGGGCAGTTGGCCAGACGTCAGTGCGGGGCTTGACCTCCGGCTATTTGGCCGAGCCGGCCGGCCGTGCGTGCTCGACCTAAGGGGTTGGAGCTCCGGGCGCCTCGAGCCGGGTCCAAATCAGGGCTAGGTCCCCTCTTTATGGCCCATGGGCCCTTCGCCAGAGCTGGGCTTCTAAAGAGGTCAGCCCGTTCGTGGTTCCGGGCTGGTGGGGGTACCCATGGTATGTGTACTCGTCAACCGGGTAGCAAGGTTTCTCAACAACATCCACTAATGCACTGTGGGCTGCAATCTCTTTAATCAACTCATGCGAAATAAATTAATGACACCGACCAGCGCGGCGCTGATCACAACTATGGTCGCGCACACCGTGTCTGTGGGGCACGTCGTGCGCCTGCTGTGCTACTAGTTCCCCAACATCGGCTTGGAGAACCGGGTGGAGTGCTTCAGCAGGGCGCAGACTGGTGCGCCGCTTCACGCCAGCACGCGCACATGACCAGTGTGGCCAATTCCCCTCCCCCCCTTTTTTTAAAAAATCAGTCCCTAATTTTTTTATCAGATTAAACAAGTAATCTTATACGATTAGGGAAATTAATATGTAGGATTAAAAACTTGTTCAGATACGATTAACTTACGTGCCACGAACTTATGTATGGCTTGCAGTAGATTTAATTGGTTGATCCTAGTTGAAATTTGATGCAGTGTCGATTGATGCAGGCAGACGATATTGATGGTCTCGGGGAACTTCATACTGATAGCGTGTTATAAAACGATGACGCCCGCCATAGATCAACCACAATAATCGATCGAATAACAAGAACAATAAATAGGAGCACACACGTTATAGGAACACAAAACTGTTGACTATTTATTAGATTAATTTTCTTGTACAAATGGGATGCTATATTTATAATGGGAGCTAACAAAAGATAGATATAGATTCGTCCACAGTGATATAGAGTCAAACCATAAGCAGAACTGAGATAAAATTGAACCATACATTCTCCACATGTCCTCCACTATATATATAGGGTATTGCTTTGTACAGAAAAATTAATCTAATAAAGAGAGTTTTTCCTCTGACATTATATGCGCTCCTTTTTTTATTCGTGTGATTGCTTTGACGTGCCGTTGATTGACGTGAGTGAACAATCTATTTAACAATACATACATTCTCCGCATTTTCTCCCCTGGTAAGGTACTCTGTCACCCATCCTAAATGTGGCAATGCTTGTGCAATTCAGCGGGTCCACGAGTCCGCCTAAAAAGAAACGGTCGCCAACAAGGGGGCCAAGCATACCACACTCATCAACATGCCCACGTGTCGGTGACTGTTTAAAGCGATTCCATACACGTGGCAATGCTCCTGTGTGGAGACGGAGCAAATCAGTCCATACACGTGGCAATGCTCCTGTGTGGAGACATGTGACATCAACGACAGCGCAAGCAACCAGAGTCAAGCCGGGCTCACCCCACAAGCGCATACCATTTCAGCCGTTCTTTCCTCGCTCCTTTCGCTCGTCGCCTTTAAATACCGCCCCCCTTTTCCACCACCACCACCGCCACCGCCGCTTCATCACCCCCAAAACCAGCACAAATCCAAGAAAGTAGACATCATCCATGCGACGCCTGGCTTCTTCTTCCCGCGCCCGCGCCAATGACCACCCGCCCTCTCCGCGCCGCGTCGCCGCCAGCCCTGTGCAACCGCTGCTGCGGAATCCGCGCGCGTCGTTGCGCTCCCCTCTCCTCCCCGCGCGCGCGCCGCCGTCGCCTTCATCTCCGCTCGCCGCGTCGGCCAGCGCTGAGCCGCGCCCGTCGCCGGCCGCCTCGGCCTCTCCTGCTTCACCATCCGTCGCCCGACTCGCCCCTTCCGCCGCCGGCTGGTGCGCCGCCACGGTGCGCCGACCCCTCGTTCCTCCGCCGGCTGGCCAAGCCGCGAAGACCGCCGCCTCGCCGCTTCAAAGACGCGCAAGACGATGCGCCACAAGATACCGCATGTGGACGTGGTCCACGGCTGGAGAGGGGGGCCCACCTGCCAGTTTAAAAAAAGGATTTTGTAAATAAAAAATCCCGCTGACGTCAGTTGACGCGGTATTTTCGTTTTTCTTTTAAAAATAATTTCAAAAAATCAGAAAAGGTGCGCTGACATCAGTGTTGCGCAATAAATCAGATTTTCCTTTATAAATTAATTAAAAATTCTAGAAAATTCCGTTTTAATTGTTTTTAAACTCCCGGGAGCCCATTTTCGTCCATTCGAACTCCGTTTGGCTCCTTTTTCTTTCTAAATTCATATAAAATCTTAAATTTTAGTTTAGTGCTAGTTTGAAATTCAATTTGAATTTATTTAGATTTTATTTGAATTTGGATGCTTTTTATGCGTAGATTACGGAGAGTCCAAGGAGTTCCCGAGCGACGAATTCGAGCAGCAACTCGTCGAACCAGGCAAGTTACACCCCCTTGACCATGTTGCTCCCAGTTTGTGAACTTGTATGTTAAATTTTAAATTATTGCATGCTTAGTTGTTATAGACATTAATTTTCGACCTAGTTTTAAATGATAGATATTACCATTATTGATGTGTCACTTTTGACGTTTGAATTCTGATACCCTTGTAACCTTAGGGAAAATATAAACTGTAACTATGGTAATAATTAGACATTGCTTAGACCTGCATAGAAATGAACTTAGGAACTTTAGGGGAACTTTATGCCAAAAGGATGTCATGTTTAAATGGAAACTTATGATGATCAATGATAGCATAAATGTGGAAATAGTATGGTTAAAATGAAAATGACTTAGACCAGTGAGAAAGGGTTGGAAAGTGGTGTGGTTATCATATTGGGTTTGTGGAAAGTCTCACCTAGTCAATTAAGGATCGGTCTGAGTTTCGCTGAATGTAAAGCCTAACCGTACTACCACGAGTCTGGAATGGGACAGACCTGGCTAGCCATATTAAATCATTTCATGGACAGTCATGCCATATAGGGGTAGTGGTGTGGTGAAAGCGTGATGCTACCACTTTGGCGCAATAGGGGGCTTCTGAATAGAGGGAGTCTTTCAGCGGTGAAACCTTAGCGGGCATGATTACATGTATGAATTATTATAGGGGCCTTGTCATAATTTTCTCTGTCACTCACCAAAGGGAGTGTGCTGACACCAAGGTATGTCTTGTGGGTAAAGTTGTACAACCTCTGCAGAGTGTCAAACTAATCGATTAGCCGCGTCCGCGGTTATGGGCATGCTGAGCAAGCCATTCTCAGATTAGACTTTAATAAAATTTGGTTTCCGAAAATGATGTTGGATGAGGGAGTCCATCATGGGTAAAACTTAGACCATTCTAGGAGAGATTCCTGAGTTATAAAGAAAATATATAGATTTGTGTTTCATTATAAACCATGCCATTTAAAATTATTTAGAATAATTATTAAATGGTTGCTTTACACTTAAATAAACCATAAAGCCATCCTTTGTTGCCTGTACATTTATATTGTATTTTCGGTGTGATTTGCTGAGTACGCTAGTAGTCACCTTTGCTTAATTTACTGCTTCAGAGGAAGAATACCACGATGGTGAGAACCAGTTGGACTAGGTCGTGCCCCCAGTCGATTGCTTGTGGCAAATAAATTGGGCTCCATTTATTGTTCTTCAATTCCGCTGTTTTTATTTAGTCGTTTATCTATTTGTAGGCCTGCGTGCTATTTCTTTTGTAACTCTGAATATTCATTATTAATAAAGAACGCTGGATATGCTATGGTTTTATTTCTACTGTGTGTACTAGCAATTCCTGGACTGGTACAGAATACACCGAGGATTTCAGAGTTGTTTTTCCGGGGTCCAACAAGAGATGGTACCAGAGCCATATCGACTGTAGGTCATACCCATGTTTTAAACTTTGGGACTATATTTTAAAAGATAAATAATTTTGAAAACTTTTACTTCTTACTCTCTCTTCACTCATCCCCTTCTGTTTATAAAAATTTATTTCTAAGTCGTCACTCTCTCAAAATTTGTAGATGGCCGAGATCCCGAATGCGGTGTCGTACGGACTGTACATGGAGAGCTCGACCAGGATCTTGCTTGGATATGACTCAATTCCTCGGATTCACACAGAGACCCGTCTACCACGGCTTCCGGACACGGGCATTTACGAAGGATCAGTGGAGAGTCGAGGTTCACATCTACGCCCAGGACCAAAGCAGGACTGTCTCCCATATCTATGAGGCTCCGATGATGAGAGACACTTTCGCCACGGGCATCCAGGATGCAGCCCGTGAGGCAGTACGTACGATGGGGAGACTTTATGAGGTGCAGCTGAGGCCCTCTGAGTTTCGCTACTACCCCATCAAGTATCAGTGCAGCTCATATAGTGCCTACCGCCCCTTTACGACGAGCAGCTCCACCGTCTTGCTTCGACAGACGAAACTTACAGAGGCTATGGACATAAGCTACCAAGACACACTGGACGAGCTATTGACGACCCAGCAGAGGCTCCGCGAGGTGCAGGAGGAGCTGGCCATATACCAGGCCGGCAGTGAGCGTTCGTCCGTCCAGGGAGAGACTTCAGAGTACTCAGAGCATGTCCACGTCCTGAAGAAGAGAAAGACCGGCGACAAGAAGACTTACTTGAACCAGTTCCGTGGACCTCAGTAGGATTTGTTTCCTCTTTAGATAGCTTTAGACGATGACAAAATCTTCTCAGCTATTAGATTTTAGCCAAAGGGACACAACGACAAAAGCAGCCTCTGAACTTTGCTCGTACATACTCCAGAAGATGCCACACCAGCAATCTAGTAGTATGTGCATGCGAAGTTGACGACACCATACTTGCTGCTGGATATCCAGATAAGCATTGCCTCCTCTACAACACTTATTTCATGCCGAGATTTCCCTTTATTGATTTAATTCAACGGTGTATATCTCTTTCATAATACAGGGCTTAATTATTACTTAATCAGGTGAGTGAAGCTGGCACCCGTTCATGTCTCACTCGGACCTGCCCCAAAAGGGATTAAACTTGGTGTTAGCCGCCGCGTCTCGACGCTTACGTACATCGTCTCCCTTGCTAAGGGTGATATAAGTCAGATTAGAAACATCGTCTCAAGCGCACAAGACACGTACCATTTCCGCCGTTCTTTCCTCGCTCCTTTCGCTCGTCGCCTTTAAATATCGCCCCCTTTTCCACCACCACCGCCGCCGTTTCATCACCCCCAAAACCAGCACAAATCCAAGAAATTCGACATCATCCATGGCGAGGGCGACCACTCTGGTGCTCGTGGCGGCGCTCGCCGTCCTCCTCACCTCCGCGTCCGTGGCCAGGGCCATCCGGACCGAGCCGACGCCGGCGGCGGCGGCAGAAGCGGCAACCAACAAGGCCTCTCCTGACGAGGTACGTTTGACGCATCTGTTGATCTATCTGTTGATTTGTTCAACTGTTTGTTCAGGGATGTTGCTCTCAAGTTTTTATCCTTTGGTGAATCTTTCGGTAAATCTCATCAGATCTTTTGATCGATGCCATCGTGTTTTGGCTGATGTTTTTTCAGACGGGAGCGATGGAAGATCATGAGTGCGAGGGGGCGGGCAACCAGGAGGCGTGCATGGCGAAGAGGACGCTGGCGGCGCACACAGACTACATCTACACCCAGAAGCATCACAATTAGAACTTACTTACATTACATGCATGTATATATGCAGGGCTACTAGCTGCATATGCGTCGTGTGCGCGTGTGTGTTCTGCTCTGTGCTGCATGGCGAGATCCACCATGCATGATGCGTGTGTCTAATAAACAGTTTATGGGAGTAGTATCATTAGTTTACCGATTGATTTGCAGCCGCTGCCTGGTTGGTATCGTCCCAGGTTCAAATCAACCATGCTGCATGCCGTTCCTGCCGTTGTGATCTGAAACTGGCCGGCCGTTTTTTCTCAAAGAGCAAATTGGCTGGCGTTTTCAAGAACTGCATTTCGAGAAAAATCTCAGGTGAGTTGTGATGCAGCTGTGTTGTTAAGACCAGCAGGCTCGCGCATGCCGTCCGATAATAAAAATCCACCGCTGTTCGAGGTTCATTGTGAGAAATTGAGGGTTAGTGCAAAATTTCCAGCATCTGTTGATCCGTGCTGAATCCCTGAACCCACACCGCTCCGCTCATGTTCTTGTTTTTTTTAGATGGGAGGCAACAGCCTGACCAGTTTCCACTAGATAAACCGAATAAGCCAAGTTCTTAAGCATTTGACACCGCTCGTGTTCTATTGCACTGTTTTCCCAGCCTGCGAAAAGAACAAAATTAGTTGCGAGTAAATAGCTCTTCGTGTGGAGCACGACATCAAACGATCCAAATCAACAAGTAGAGCTAGCAAAAATGTTTATTAGGCTCAAAACAAAATTTCTTTGATTACAATAGTTAATAGGTTTTCGATTTTAAATGAAAAAATTAATGGGGCTTTGTTCAATAGGGATTCGAATTTAAAGTAACCACTTAGATTATAAATAAAATGATTGTACACTGTATAACAAAATTGAAATGAATTCATTTCGAGCAAAAAAACCAATAAGGCTTAGTTCGTTAGGGATTCAAATTTAAAATAACCACTTAAATGATAAATAAAATTTAAAATAACCATTTAAATGATAAATAAAACGATTGTACACTGTATAACTAGTTAAGTTGGATAGCCGGCCCGGCCCTAACAAGAAGTAGACAAATCTCGCAGTACTTGCTGACGCAGAACGGTCATCGGAAGTATTTTGGAAGGACAGGGCAAGCAGCGACGACTTCTTGACAAATGCAGACAGGTCAAATAACCCCCCAAAAAAGTAGTATGTAATAGCTATCTCAGCTATTAGATTTTAGCCAAAGGGACACAACGACAAAAGCAGCCTCTGAACTTTGCTCGTCCATACTCCAGAAGATGCCACACCAGCAATCTAGTAGTATATGCATGCGAAGTTGACGACACCATACTTGCTGCTGGATATGCAGATAAGCATTGTGATATGGGTGTTCTTGGTTGTAGGCGCGCGTCCCAGGTCGAAGACCTGACCGCGAAGGATGGACAGACGCCGTGATGACTCTACAGCGACCAATGGTAACGGCTGATCAGAGCCACCGGCCTTTTATCGTCAGCTACGCCTAAGACTGAATTTGGTGCACAAAAACGTGCGTTTTCTGACCTTTCTCCTCTCTTTTATTCCTTCAATTCCACTAAACATAGCAACTAGTAAAGATAGAAGGTACTAATAAGGAAACTAATAAGAAGAGATACAAAAGATATTCTCCTTCCTTCCAAGCCAGCTTGTTCTTTCCAAAGTAGCAACAGCCTTCCTATTACCGCCTCCGCCCTATCCCTAGCGCCCCTAATCATGTTTCCTCCGAAAATACACCCTATTGGGTTTATCCATATCACATTGCCTCCTCTAGAACGCTTATTTGACGCCGAGATTTCCCTTTATTGATTTAATTCAACGGTGTATATCTCTTTCATAATACATGGCTTAATTATTACTTAATCAGGTGAGTGAAGCTGGCACCCGTTCATGTCTCACTCGGACCTGCCCCAAAAGGGATTAAACTTGGTGTTAGCCGTCGCGTCTCGACGCTTACGTACATCGTCTCCCTTGATAAGGGTGATATAAGTCAGATTAGAAACATCGTCTCAAGCGCACAAGACACGTACCATTTCCACCGTTCTTTCCTCGCTCCTTTCGCTTGTCGCCTTTAAATACCGCCCCCTTTTCCACCACCACCGCCGCTGCTTCATCACCCCCAAAACCAGCACAAATCCAAGAAAGTCGACATCATCCATGGCGAGGGCGACCACTCTGGTGCTCGTGGCGGCGCTCGCCGTCCTCCTCGCGTCCGCGTCTGTGGCTAGGGCAATCCGGACCGAGCCGACGACGGCGGCGGTGGCAGAAGCGGCAACCAACAAGGCCTCTCCTGACGAGGTACGTTTGACGCATCTGTTGATCTATCTGTTGATTTGTTCGACTGTTTGTTCAGGGATGTTGCTCTGAAGTTTTTATTCTTTGGTGAATCTTTCGGTAAATCTCATCAGATCTTTTGATCGATGCCATCGTGTTTTGGCTGATGTTTTTTCAGACGGGAGCGATGGAAGATCATGAGTGCGAGGGGGCGGGCAACCAGGAGGCGTGCATGGCGAGGAGGACGCTGGCGGCGCACACAGACTACATCTACACCCAGAAGCATCACAATTAGAACTTACTTACATTACATGCATGTATATATGCAGGGCTACTAGCTGCATATGCGTCGTGTGCGCGTGTGTGTTCTGCTCTGTGCTGCATGGCGAGATCCACCATGCATGATGCGTGTGTCTAATAAACAGTTTATGGGAGTAGTATCATTAGTTTGCCGATTGATTTGCAGCCGCTGCCTGGTTGGTATCGTCCCAGGTTCAGATCAACCATGCTGCATGCTGTTCATGCCGTTGTGATCTGAAACTGGCCGGCCGTTTTTTCTCAAAGAGCAAACTGGCTGGCGTTTTAAAGAACTGCATTTCGAGAAAAATCTCAGGTGAGTTGTGATGCAGCTGTGTTGTTAAGACCAGCAGGCTCGCGCATGCCGTCTGATAATAAAAATCCACCGCTGTTCGAGGTTCATTGTGAGAAATTGAGGGTTAGTGCAAAATTTCCAGCATCTGTTGATCCGTGCTGAATCCCTGAACCCACACCGCTCCGCTCGTGTTCTTGTTTTTTTTAGATGGGAGGCAACAGCCTGACCAGTTTCCACTAGATAAACCGAATAAGCCAAGTTCTTAAGCATTTGACACCGCTCGTGTTCTATTGCACTATTTTCCCAGCCTGAGAAAAGAACAAAATCAGTTGCGAGTAAATAGCTCTTCGTGTGGAGCACGACATCAAACGATCCAAATCAACAAGTAGAGCTAGCAAAAATGTTTATTAGGCTCAAAACAAAATTTCTTTGATTACAATAGTTAATAGGTTTTCGATTTTAAACGAAAAAATTAATGGGGCTTAGTTCGATAGGGATTCGAATTTAAAGTAACCACTTAGATTATAAATAAAATGATTGTACACTGTATAACAAAATTGAAATGAATTCATTTCGAGGAAAAAAAACCAATAAGGCTTAGTTCGTTAGGGATTCAAATTTAAAATAACCACTTAAATGATAAATAAAATCTAAAATAACCATTTAAATGATAAATAAAACGATTGTACACTGTATAACTAGTTAAGTTGGATAGCCGGCCTAGCCCTAACAAGAAGTAGACAAATCTCGCAGTACTTGCTGACGCAGAACGGACATCGGCAGTATTCTGGAAGGACAGGGCAAGCAGCGACGACTTCTTGACAAATGCAGACCGGTCAAATAACCCCCCCCCCCCCCCCCCCAAAAAAAAAGTAGTATGTAATAGCTATCTCAGCTATTAGATTTTAGCCAAAGGGACACAACGACAAAAGCAGCCTCTGAACTTTGCTCGTCCATACTCCAGAAGATGCCACACCAACAATCTAGTAGTATATGCATGCGAAGTTGACGACACCATACTTGCTGCTGGATATGCAGATAAGCATTGTGATATGGGTGTTCTTGGTTGTAGGCCCGCGTCCCAGGTCGAAGACCTGACCGCGAAGGATGGGCAGACTCCGTGATGACTCTATAGCGACCAATGGTAGCGGCTGATCGAAGCCACCGGTCTTTTATCGTCGGCTACGCCTAAGACTGAATTTGGTGCACAAAAACGTGCGTTTTCTGACCTTTCTCCTCTCTTTTATTCCTTCAATTCCTCTAAACATAGCAACTAGTAAAGATAGAAGGTACTAATAAGGAAACTAATAAGAAGAGATACAAAAGATATTCTCCTTCCTTCCAAGCCAGCTTCTTCTTTCCAAAGCAGCAGCAGCCTTCCTATTACCACCTCCGCCCTATCCCTGGCGCCCCTGATCATGTTTCTTCCGAAAATAGACCCTATTGGGTTTATCCATATCACATTGCCTCCTCTAGAACACTTATTTGACGCCGAGATTTCCCTTTATTGATTTAATTCAACGGTGTATATCTCTTTCATAATACAGGGCTTAATTATTACTTAATCAGGTGAATGAAGCTGGCACCTGTTCATGTCTCACTCGGACCTGCACCAAAAGGGATTAAACTTGGTGTCAGCCGTCGCGTCTCGACGCTTAAGTACATCATCTCCCTTGCTAAGGGTGATATTAGTTAGATTAGAAGCATCGTCTCCGTAGATATATTGCATGCGACATGGCATATATATAAATTGGATGAGAGCTATTGGATAACCTGGGTGACGGAGACAAGAGTTGACCACCGCTACGTGCGTGCCATGGGCCGCATGCGTACGTGTTCTCTTAAGAGCTGCACATCTTTTTCCATAGCGATTCAGAAGTGGACGCAGATGGAACATTGGTCACGTCCTGCACCTTCCTTTCCCCTCCTCTGAACCGTACACTTGCTGATGTGCAGTGTAGATCATGACAGCAGCATGTAGTAGCTAGGGGTGGGTGTGCAGGTCGGAATCAGGTTAGAAAGCCACGACAACGTCAGGTCAAACGATGATCTCCTATTGCGAAAAGGAGGCTGCGAGTATACAATTCTTGCACACCGAAATGATGGGTCTTCTTCAGTTCTGGAGCATCGTTACCCTGTAGCTAGCTGGTCGGTCGATTCTGTACAGATTGTTGTCAAAAGGAGGCTGGGAGCATGGTTAACAAAATCGATGAAAACCGCGTGCCGAGCCGGTTCGGCATATAAATCAGTCGGTAAACCGGACTAATTAAATTTTTTTAAAAAAATTCAAAAATTCAAAAAATTTATCCGACGTAAAACCGATCGGTTTTCAGTGTAAACCGACCGGTTTTGGGTCTAAATCATATCGCAACATTGCGACGTTGAATCGGATGGTCAAAACCCGATCAAAACCGATCGGTTTTCGATTTTTTTTAAATTTTTTTGAATACTTAAACCCTTCGGTTTCTAACGATTTTTCATCGATTTTTGGCTTGATATTTTTGAATTTCAAATTTTGGTTTTTCATCGGTTTTTTCGGTTTCTGTTAACCCTGGCTGGGAGTATACAATTCTTGCACACCGAAACGATGGGTCTTCTTCAGTTCTGGAGCATCGTTACCCTGTAGCTGGTCGGTCGATTCTGTACAGATTGGTGTTCTAGATAGCGGCTCAAACTTGAAACATGAAAAACAAGGCAGATAGCGACGTGCATGTGCTCGAGAAAATTCAAAGGCACCCCAAGTTTGACAAGGCAATGCCGATGTAGGATAGGTTCCAACCCTCGCTCTGAATGTTCTGAACAAACCTGCAGCTGCCGAGATTATTTTTTTTGAATTTTGGCTAGGAGCTCTGGCAATTCTGTAAAGAAGGAGAGAACAACTGCTGAGCTACAGACACGAACGCACGCACCCCACACACACACCACACACACTCACCCCCCACACGAAAATAGCACAGCCGGTGAGCACCCGGAAGAGCGGTCCTCAGCTGCCGAGATTTTCAAAGCATCAATTTCACAAGAATGGAGTTTAATGTAGTTGGACAAATCAGTTTGAAAACATCGCGGGTCTGCCGACCTTCAGGCTGCCGTTCCAGATGAACCTAGCAGCAAAGTGAAAAAAAATATGATACGAACAACTGAGAAAACGAACACAACTCAGATGCGGCTCAGGCAGAAGATGCTAATGAATGCAATTTTGCTTAAGTAATTTGGAAGTGGCAAACCAATAACCAAACATCAGTGGAATTGCTGTGCATCTAGCAGATAATGTAAGTTATGTTCAATTCCTAGAATAAGTTTACTCTGATATTTCGCATTATCAGCAATCGATGCCTTCAAGAAAATATTCAGTAATCTATGATCCCAATTGGTGAAACAACCCAGAAGTTTAATGACACAAAAGAGATCATCAATGGAATTAATACAACATATAATTAAAACATTCAACAAAGATTAATCAACATTTCCATTTCATTAATAAAAATGTCATACTTTTATATCCATACATCACAATTTACACAGATATCAAATTACAACAAAGAATAATCATTATCTCCATGCACCAACAATAATGTCATACAATTTATACGTTACAATGTACATAAATATTGATTACAACCAAAAAGGAAATACAAAAATATTACAAATGATCTACGATCTCTAAGTTTTCGGAGATCCTCAACTCCAAATTGCCTAAAACCGTTAGTCGTCATGAATATATAGGAAACATAAACAATAAGAAATTAAAAGCTAAAAGTTAAGTGCTATCAGACTCAAATGCGATTAGGATTCGCTCATCAAGATACCCGACCGTCCGGGGCCAATCGACACCTCTTGCTAGATTAGGTTTCATCATTTAGCGTACACAAACTTACCATTGTCAAGTAACCGTAGCCTTTAGGAAATAGTACCAAAATATCATCCAGTAAAAAGATAAAACCCTCATGGTAAAAGAGTAAAGTGAGCTCGGTTAAAGAGGAATCAAGCCAGCCGAAGCCTCGCCCAGACCAACACTGTCCACAACACATTTCCCCTAAGTAGCCAGAAACTACCAAATCTCCACAAGCTCAAAATCCACCGAAGCCAAGCAAGCCAGCACTCCCACCCCCACCCCCACCCCTAAGAACCACAACCCAACCGAGCCAGATCTGGCATCATCTCGACCCACCATCCCCCCATTGTAGGTAATCACTGCCATTCTTGAACCATGCTAACAACATAGCGTACTAGTAGCTAATACAGTAGATAGAGTAATAATTACCCCTTGGTCTCAGAGGATAGCCATAGTAGGGGCAGCATTGCGCGTGCCTAAGGACCACCTCACACTCCCCGGTGTGCGGGAGATCTGCAGGTATCAGTACAGTGCCACCAACCCACTAGTAACCGATCTACAAATCATCATCAACCAAACAATGTAAAGCAAACTATAATGACTAACTAGATACCATACTAGTAAAGCAAACACCACAGTAGAAGGAAAATAAGGGATAAGGGGGAAGATTGGCAGCACATTAGGGGTCTGTGGAGCTGGTGGGTAGAGAAGCTGAGCCAGTGCTTGGTGAGGCTAGCCAGAGAGGGGTAGCGCAGTGGGCCGAAACAAGTGAGACCAAACGCAGGGGGAACCAAGGCGACAAGGGGTGGTGTGTCGTGGAGGCCAACACGGAGCGGCGCAGTATGGAGACTGACGGGCGGGGTGGCTCGCGGGCAGCAGGGCCCGATGGTGCCCCAAGTGGAGGGGAAATTTCAATGAATGACACTCAATTGGACTGCCGCAGACAAAATGATATTAAATTGGTTTGCCTTTTGCGAAATGACATCGTGCACTCTATTTTCATCGTGGAATGGCATTTTGGGCGTTTTCTGGACATTGTTTATATTATCTGCCAATTCGGCATGTGTTCGGGATGAAAATGCCCCTGAGTCGCGGCTGCTTGAACTAGTTGGGCTGGCTCAGTCCCCATTGGATAGCACGCGCTAGGGTTCCAAGCTGAGCGGCGACGGAGAAGGCAGCGTTGGCGACATCTAGGCTTCGTCGGCATTGAATTCGGCAGCATTGACACCGCTCCCCATCTAGTAAGCTTCGTCTGTCCCGGTTCCTCCTCCTTCCATTATGCGGATTCCGTTATGCCCGGTTGTGATGTGGAGTAGATGTCGCATTCCTCTAGCTTCGGTTCTAGTTGGAAATCGCCTTTGGAGCCTACTGGGTTGCCCTTGATTGTGTGTCCCTATTGCAACATCGAGAATGTGTTGGAGCTGACAACGAAAACAAAGGCTAACAGGGGGAAGAGGTTCTACAAATGCCCGCGCAACCAAGCTTCAGTGAGTTTTGGGAGTGTTATGAAATTTTGATTTGATCGCTAAAATTTGTTTTCAGGGTTCGAATGGTTGCAAATTTTTTATGTGGCAATCCCAGTATGAGGAATACCTTGGAAGAATTGGATTGGGAAGAGAGTTTGGCAAGCGTGAAGCAAGAAATGGCCTGAAGGAAGATTTAGAGGAAGTAAAGAAGGAGATGGCAGCACTAACAAGGCAAATTGTTGTCTGGGGAAAAACTATTGTATTGTTAGGTTGTCTTAATATAGTTCTTATGATTTTGTTAGTAATTGTAATGCTCATAAATTAGCATGTATAGGAGCAATGAATGAGCAAGTATGTAAAATGAACAAGTATGGGAAATGCAATGAATGCAGTAGCTTATGTTTTCCTCTGTTTTATTTGCCAATGGTGAGATTATCTAGTTTGTATCAATGTGTGAAATATGTTTGGCATCAGTATGTTTGGCATCAGTGCGTGTTCACCAACATGACTTTGTTGGCATCAGTGCAGTTCATCAGCTTCAAATGTGTGTGAATAGAACTTCAACGATGTGAATTTCGACGTGACTTTGTTTGGCATCAATGCATGTTCATCAGCTTCAGATGTGTGTGAATACAACTTTGTCTAGCCTCAGCTTCAGAAAATGTTAATAGAACTTCAGGCAACATGACATCAGTTTGGCATCAGTGAAATATCAATTTGGCATCAGCTTCAACGAAAATGAAAATGAGAATAACAGTTTGGCATCAGCGACATGACATCAGTTTGGCTAATGTTCAGAATACAGGTCTTATATCAGGTTCAGACATGAAAATGTCAACAAAGCTGATGCCAAACATGAAAATGTCAACAAACCATGAAAATGTCAGCGACATGACATGAAAATGTAAATAGAATTTTACCAGGTTCAGAATACAAGTCTTACATCAGGTTTAGAATTGCATACAAAAGGTTTAGCAACATGCAAAAGCTAATGTTCGCCGAGCAACATGCAAAAGTACATTTTGGCCACCAGATTTCCCGTGCATACAAAAGCTAATGTTTGCCGAGCAACATGCAAAAATACATTTTGGCCACCAGGTTTTGATTACATTTTGCCGAGCAACATGTTTTTGATTACACCCATTTTGAGGACTGGAAAGAAGCCCACTTGGAGTCTGTTCTTTTCTTTGGAGTCAGCTTTTTGGCCGTGGTCTGGCTAGTCCCCTCTCCAGCACCATTGCTCGTTGCCAACTGCCTGCACCAAGTAGGATGGGTACATTATAATTTGGGTACAGTCATGCAACAGAAGTGTCACATTGTCAACAAAGCAAAATTATACATTGTGGGTGTGGATTTGGTATTGTTGGTCCCTTCTTGGCTGCAACAAAGCAAGATTATAGTAGGAAGAAGAGATGTGAAGGGTCATACCGCAGCACCGAAAAAGGTCCTGCCAAAAGGTGCTTCAAAAGGTGCTTGTGAAGACTGAATCCCAATCACTCAGGATGGAATCGGGAATGCCATGGAGCCTAACCACCTTATTAAAGAAAACCTGTGTGACTAAAGAGGCTCTGAATGGATGTGCCGTAGCCGTGAAGTGGTCATACTTGCACAGACGATCCACCACGACTAATAGCACCGTTTTGCCTTGTGACCTGGGTAGCATCATAATAAAATCCATAGAGATATCCACCCATGATGCAGAATGGCCAAAGGATGGAGGAGTCCGACTGGCTGCAGTGTTGAAGTCTTGTGCTATTGGTAGATGTCGCATTGACTAATGAAGTGCTGAACGGAAGTGTGCATGCCAGCCCAATAAAATCTCTAGCGCAAGCGGTGCAAAGTTTTGTGCACCCCTTGATGAGTGAGAGCATGAACAACACTGATAATTGTGTGGATGAGGCTGGAGTTGTCGAGAATGAGAAGTCGGCCATGGAAGTATGTCAGGTCGTCCAGCCTTGGTCTTGACCAGATTGCTAAAGCTGATTTCAGCGGTCCTAGACAACAACTTCCTAATGCAAAGAGGCCAACCAATCCTGCACAGGAAGAACCATAGCTGTAGACAGAGCGATGCACATTGGAGCCTCACTTTGGCGAGAGAGAGCATCTACCGCCTTGTTGGCCTTGCCAGGCTTGTGCTTGATGATGAGCGAGAAGCCCATCATCTTGCTTAGCCAATGTTGTTGAGGCATAGTGACGAGGGCTTGCACTAACAAAAACTTAAGGCTGTAGTAGTCAGTACGTACATGGAACAGGATTCCCTAGAAGTATAACCTCCAATGCTGCACCGCATTAGAGAGGCCAATTAATTCATGCTTGTACGCTGCCAACTTGGCATGACGACCGGCCAATTTGCGACTGAAGAAGGCGATGGGATGGTCGTGTTGGTGAGAACTACTTCGATGTCGCACCTTGATGGGTCGCACTCCATGACAAACTCGTCATCAAAGTTGGGAAGGCCAAATATTGGTGCTGAAATCAGTGCAGGTTTGAGGGTGTCAAAGGTTGTATGAGCCACTGCTGTCCATGCGAAACTCCTCCTTTTAAGCATGGTCGAGAGGGGTGTTGTGGTTTCTGCATAATTACGAATAAAGTGGTGGTAGTATCAAGCAAGGCCGAGGAAGCTGCGAAGCGCGGAGACAAAGGCCGACTTGGGCCACTTAGCCATGGTGGTGATCTTGCTAGGATCGTCTTGGACTCCCTGCGGTGTGACAACATTGCCTAGATACGCCACCTGTGGCTGCACAAAATAACATTTGGGAAACTTAATGTGCAGCCCATGATGGCGTAGTTGCAGAAAAATGGCTTAGAGATGGCGTAGGTGTTCCTCCTTCGACTTGCTATAAATGAGAATGTCGTCAAAGAAGATGAGGATAAAGTGACACAAGAACTCTCGAAAGATGTCGTTCATCAGAGCTTGAAATGTGGATGGTGAATTGGTCAACCCAAACGGCATCACCAAGAACTCAAAGTGGCCATGGTGAGTTCGAAAAGCTATTTTGGTGATGTCATCAGGATGCATGCACTCTTGATGTTAGCCAGAAATGAAGATCCAACTTGGAGAAATAGGAGGCACCATGGAATTCATCCAGCGGTTCCTCGACTACCAGAATTGAGAATTTATTCTTCACTCTTTTAGCATTAAGCTCTCGATAGTCAACACAAAACTAATAGGAGCCATCCGCCTTTTTGATGAGCAAGATCGGGAGGAAAAGGGGGAGCGACTTGGTTGGATAATGCCTTGGCGAAGCATCTCTTGGCATTGCAACTCGATCTCATCTTTCTGACGATACAGGTAATGGTACGATTGGACCACAATTGGATCCATGCCCTCCTAGAGAAAAATGCGATTATCACAATGGTGTACTGGTGGCAAGGCCCTGGGGTTCAGTGAAGATATCTTGGAAATCGACCAAGAGGGCTGAGACCTCTAGATGCTCGACAATGTGCAAGGACAGCAGCTGATTGTCAGTGCTGTTAGAGTTGCCATCTAAGCGATGGAGTACATTGTCCCTCGTGAAAGTCATGGTGAGATTGTCGAAATCCCACCTAATGACTCCTAACGTCTTGAGCCACTGAATGCCGAAGACCACATCAAAGGTGTCCAACGAAATAAGCAAGAACAGTACCATGGATGTGTATTGATTGACGATGAATTGCAGGTTGTCAAAGCATCCCAAGCATGGCAATTGGTGACAATTGGTTGCCTTGATGAACAATTGCTCGCAGGCTGCGCAGGGCACTAGTATGCGTCTGCTGGCATGATAACGCAGGATGTTGTGAGTACTTCCAGAGTCCACCAAGCAACGAAGAGAGACGCCACCCATCTACATCAGGAACTGCATTGTGCCACTACAGCGCTTGCCTGCAATTGCAAACAAGGAGATGGTTGGATCTGTTGCTTGTTCCTCAACCTCCTCCACGAAATTTGATGCCTCTAATAGGAATAGCCGGCGATAGCGATGGCCAAGCGCAAAGACCTCACCGCAGTTGAAGTAGAGGCCCTACGCCCCGCGGATAGCCATCTCTGCTGCGATCAGACATCGAAATTGCATGGGGGAGGCGGCACTAGACTAACTGTTGGAGGGCGGTAGGGGTGTAGTAGGCACGGTGAGAGGTGCTGAAGTAGCACTCCCTGTGCTTAAGACAGTGGAGGCCATCGGGGCTAGAAGGGATGGCAGGCGGAGCACTTGAGGAAGACGAGGTGCAGGGGACGGTGCAAGCCAAGTGGTGGATTGTGCAGGCACCACTGTGGACTCTGGAGCGAACACGAAAGGTCCACCGAAAGTGCCCATGTGCACTGCCAAGATCCATGCTTGTTGCCGGCTCTCTACTTCCCTTGCTAGCCGCATGGCGGTACCGAGAGAAGGGGGTCGATCCTTTCACACTTCTTGGCCAATAGTGCTTGTCAGCCCTGCGATATAGATCTCGAGTTGTGCGGGTAGGGGAATATGAGCGACTCGGGCCAACAAAGTCTGGAATTCATTATTAAAGGTTGCCATCGAGTCGACCTGCTTCAGGCTGACAAGATCGCCCAATAGTCCCATGTGAATTGAAGTTGTGAACTGCTCCAGGAACGAATCCATGAATTCCTCCCACCGTATCCAGGGGGTTGCTTGCAACTAGGAATCCAACTAGTACTGTGCAACTCCCCAAAGATAGAGCCCTACTAGGCGCACTCGGTCTTCATCGCGTACGCGGTGCACATTGCAGTAGCGTTCACAATGGCGGGTCCACAAGATGGTGTCGCCCGTGCCATCGAATTCTGGAAGCTTCCTTGGGGGTTGAGGAGTCCAGCGATCTTCCTCCTACGCTTGACGTGGGCCCTATTGTCGTCCCCCTTGGAGACTGCCCCACTAGAGGTCATCAACATCGGGGCATCGCGGAGCCCATCTCCACCGTTCCTGGCCCATGATGTCGCGCACCGTCATAGAATTGTGGTGACACAACTCTATCTCTAGGTTATTAGATGCATCCGCCTCACCGCGCGCAGTCCCTTGAGGTCTGATGTTGATTCCCCCAGTGTTTTGCATGCGACTAGCTTCATGGATCTGGGAGGTGTCTGCCAACCTTTGCCCTGGTACTGATGCTCTTGTTTCTATTGTCGGTAGCAGTAAGGAACCATGATCGGTCCCTAGCATATGTAGCTGCGGCATAACAGGAGTTGCGTTGGATGGTTAGCCGAGCAGGATAGATGCAATCTTCGCCAACAATCTCTTCATTTCGTCAACTGAAGTTTGCATGCTGATGATCTTCTCTTCAGAGCTCACGAACTTCTCTTCGGTTGCCTTCTTAAATTCAGTGAACTCAAGCGCGGGAACATGGTTGTCAGCCATGATACCAGGAGCGTCCTAACCTGGTACCAAAATGGAACGGGTGATGGGCCTAGATGATTGTGAAGCAGGGGGATTAGTTGAGAATGCCGTGATGGCGGATAACTTGTCGCTTAGCTGGAGGGTATCACCAGGTCTCAGATCGAGAGATCTTCAGTCTGCTAACTAAATTCTTGTTTATTGATTGCTTAGTAAAACCTATTACAGTATGCCGACTTCCTTTATATAGGATTTGCAGCTAAGTTCGTAAGCTACAGGGATAAGAGTCCCAAGCGATTTAAACTAATCTGCCATCTAATGACAGCTCTTAAGATAAGGAGTAGAAATAAACTGAAACTACTAATCTGTAACTTTAATACTTATCTGGCTGCTAGTTGTTGCTAGCTGGCCTGGGCTTGTGCCGTGCACCAACCTGAAGACGCCGGTGCACATACAGATGGCCCCCAGCGCCTAATGTGCTGCTGCTGACCCATATCAAGAAAGTAGAGATAAACCGTTTGGTATCTCTACTATTCTAAAGCAGCACTTGGTGGCAGTGGTCCGTTCTTCCCACGTCATTAATTACCGCTTAATTGCTCTACGCAAGAAACGAAGCGTTGCTTTACTTAGCCAGCTTTCGCAAGAAACGAAGCGTTAAAGATAGATGTTTGATCTTGTGAAATATTTTTTTTTATTTTTTAATATTTAATTTTCGTTATCAATTTTGTTTTTCGTAGCAACGCACGGGCATGTAACTAGTCAATACCTATACTTATCCATTATTGTTTTGGTATGATGGAAAGTGGATAAATGAATATCACTATGACTTAAATCAATCTGCTGACAGGCAAATCTATGAATACACTGAAGGTCAGCACAAACACACGAACGGCAATATTATGCTGAAAAGGTTTCCTTATACCCTGATTTGCCAAAGGAGATAAGATGACACAAGCTCCTGTACAATACTAGGTTTCTGCAATACACATGAGCTGAACAAGCAATTAAATAAAACAGATATGACACACCGAATGATGCGTACATCTCGTCATTCGTCAACCTTCAAGGCAGATGGCAGCCTTGAATAGCTTGCTGATGGGAGCAGATTGCATAAACTACAGATGAGAAGCTGAAACAAATTGCAACAAAATGCCTAGAGGATTGGTAGTCATTGGAAGGCAACCTCTGTTCAGCATGATATACAACAATTAACGGTGATACACAATCGAACATTTTTACAAAACAAAAAAAATCACCAAATAATATTAGCAATGTAGAAGCAAAATGAAACAGAAAGAAATTTCTGCAACTGTATCTATCAATCCTGTAAGCTCACACTGTACGTAAGGTCAGAATGGTTACACTGCAAAAGCTAGCAATCGATTGCCAAACTAATTCCTTTCCATTCCCCCTTCCTGAATTTACAGTTTCAGTATACTCTGTACACTTATTACTGTGCACAATAATACACGAAATGTGGCAAGTTATAAAGACTGTACAATCATCAAAATTGAAAAGCACCCGCAGGCTCAAGCCGACGCCAAGAGCCGTGTGCCATTCAACACATGCAAGCAAAATGCTATGCAGATGGTAGCAATAGCCATGGACCTTTCACTCATATACCTCAAGGCACGCAATCCAGCCCTGACCGTGGCATCACCTCCATCCCTCGCGCCTTCATGCAGCCTCCAGAGCACAAACTCGAGAAATGACCGCACTGCCTCGAACGTTGCCCTGCCCGTCACATCCAGCACGAGCTTCCGGTTGCTAGGCACCGCCAGTGCGCTTGACACAGTGTCTACCCACCCTTCCCCAACCCCGCCATTGCCACTGCCACTGCCACTGCCATTGGCATTGGACAATACTGTATGGGAGGTCTTCACCAATGTCTCGACGGAGGCGTTGCAGAGTGCAACGAAAAGCCCTTGTAGCCTGGCACAATAGGCGGGGTTTGTGGCGGCCGCGAAGAGCTGGTCGTAGGTGTTGATGTGGATGGTCTTTTCTATGAAGACGCCCACGGCGGTGGCCGTGAAGACCTCAACCCAGTTGCGAATCGCCCTCCGGCACCTCCCGGTGGCGACCAAGTCGACCCATCTCGCCGACGAGGAGCCCGGCCAAGGATCAGACGGGGCGGAGTAGAAAGCGAGCACGAGGTGGCGCCCGAAGCTGCCGGCAACGGCGGACGCGAGGCGCTCGCCTGAGGGGGAGAGCAGCTTCTCGAGCAGGCGGTCCGAGAAGGCCTCGTTGCCTCCGGATGCGGGACCGGAGGCGGCGGCGTAGCCGCGGAGCACCCCGGCGGTGAGGGCCCCGGAGAGCGCGGAGGCGGAGGCGGACGCTTCGGGGGAGCAGGCGAGCTTGGAGAGCTGCTTGAGGGTGGGGGGCAGCGCATCGGAGTCGGATCGGAGGAAGGCGGCGAGGTCGGAGGCGACGTCGGCGACGGCGTCGGCGAGGGACGCGAGAGCGGAGGCGAGGCGGGCGAGGCGGCGGCGGCGGGCGTATACGGCCGGGTGGTGGTAGATCAGGTAGGTGCCGGCTGCTGCCCCGGCGCACAGGAGCAGGCGGCGGCGGCGGCGGCGGCGGCGGGAGAAGGCGAGGAGGCGGTCCATGCTGGTCGGAGTTGGGGTTCGGATGGGGAATTCGCGGGCTGGGAGTAGACCAGACCAGTGGTCGGGAGTACGCGGCGTGCGGAATTGGGCCACTCGCAATGGGCTGAGAGTTTGGATTTCAGATAATGGGTCGATCCAATGGCCTATAAGTTTGGATCGCAGAGAATGGGTTCGATCCAACACAGCCCATAATGGGTTCTCTAAGAGTATGTTTAGTTCATAGAATGGGGTTAAATGGTGATGGTTCTGTATCATTTAGTTCTATAATTTTGAGTGAATGAAATGATTTAGTATTTAGAGGGAATATTCCTCAAAGTTGTATCACTTGATCTAGGATGTGTAGTTTCATTCAAGTAACCAAACGCATGAATGATTTTTTTTCTTAAACCATCTCATACATGTACTATTTAATACAGACAACTAAAGACACCCTAACTCGGGCTATACAAACCAGCACAAGATCCCACTTGGCATAAACAAAGAAAATATAGAGGGTTCAAAATCGCAACTCGTGACCTTCCCTTGCATGCGGTGGTGCCCACACGCTGACGCGCACCTATGCGATTTGGACGTAGTACTTTGGTTAGACGGCGCCAAGGTTTCAATGAAGGGAAATTTTTGTTTTATTTGCCACTCTAAATGCGTCTAGAATTATTTTTATCATCAAACGTTTACTCTTTTCATGTTTATCACTCTAAAACCGGTTTTATTTCACCTTTGCCAATTGCCACTCCATTACAAAACGGTTAGTTGATTGCCATTAATTGTTCGGCGTCGTGACTGTGACTAAGCTGTTGAGCTTGACGTAAAGACCAAAATACCCTTAGTTAGGCCAAAAAAATATATAATTAACTCCAAAAAAATCTTAGAAAATTTTAAGGTTCTAATTAAAACATTTTGAATTTAAACAAACTATTTTACCTCGTGATTAACCTCTAACTAAAAAAAGCTTTTGAATTTCAGAAATTTGGAAAGGGCTCTTAAAATCCATAATAATTACAGAAAATAATCAAAATTTAGAAATGACATTCTACGAAATCATGAAATATTCATAAAACCAGAACTCAAATACCACTTTGATCACATAAAGGCGTAAAAAAGAATACCAAGGCATGCAGATGCCTTCTCAGGGTAACTAGACTTTTACCATGTTTGTTTGGTTGTCTGTGGACTTGACTAACATGAGTGGCAAAAACAAAATGAATACCTGATTTTTACAGCGGTGAAAACGAAAGGAAAGCAAATTTCTTTTGTAGTAAAAATGATATTGCTCCCATATGAATCGATAGGAACAAAATATCCCCTTCAATTTCGTGCCCCGGGTTTCTCGCATCCATCCAAATGAACTCCTCTTGTCTGCAGTCGGCACCAAGGAAAAAGCGAAATTAGCCGCAAGATTGTTTGCCGAGTGACTCGATCGTGGCATCGTCCGACTCCGTTGTCGCGTTTCAATCTCGGTAGGAGTGAGACCAGCGTGCGAGCTGGGTTCGAAAAGACCAGCTACTAGTTCGAAGAAGGGAAAAACAACTTTGGGGGTGACATCGAGTTTGAGAAATTTTACGTGTATTATATTGATAATATATAATGTGCAGTAGAAATTATATGAAATCATTCGGAGATGTGCTTTTATGCTCTTCTTTTTAAAAAAAAGCTGCACAATTATTAAAGTATGAATAAAAGGTAGATGATGATTACTTACCCATTTGCTTGCTTCAAGATTTGTGCAACTTGTATTATAAGGAAAAGTATAGAAACAGTGCTCAATCATTGATTTGTTAAGAGTGACTACCGTATTAAGTATAAGTAAACTCTAATTAATATGTTTTATTGGATTCATCACCGTAAAAAAAAAAACTCATCGAAATTACCGTCGTGACACACGTCCATCTGCTTGTAGTACGGCGGTGGTAGCACTAGCAGTAGTAGCTCTGAACGGTTCCTGAATCCTGAGTCATGGAAGCTCACCGTCTCGTGATAACCTTTGAGATACACGTGGCGGGAGATGATCCGTCGGCTTACCGCATCGATCGATCCTGAGAGCGATGGTTGGTGCCGGTGTACGTTGCTGCACCATCTGCTAGCGGGCGTCATCGATCTTGATCCTCCGTTTTTTTTTGTATGCGTGGAACAACGCGTAGATTCCATGTGGCACTATCCCTACTTGCTGCAGTGCTGTACTGCTGTACTCCATTACTCGCTCGTGCGTCTCGCCGTTGCAGCGACACCTGCCCAACGTTTGTCTTCCTTCTTTTGAACCTTTTTGCAGCTAGTTGGCAGGCAGGGAGGAGGAGTACACGGCCCTTGGTTTACAAAAATCGATTGCAGTGGAAAATTATTAGACGTTCGCTGTAAATTTTTGTTAAAAATCGTTTAAAAATCGATAGAAATCGAATAAATATTAAAGTTAATTTTTTGAACTCGACGGTAAAAAAAAATCCAAAAATTGAAGATTTTTCTGATTTTTGAACGATTTTTTTAAAAAAAATTGGCAAATTAAACGACATCACTTTTCTCACCAATATTATACCATTTTCATCAATTTTATTCTATTTTCAGCACACACAAGAAAAATTAGAAAACAAATAAATTCAAGAAATATTTGAAAAAATTGCATAAAATCAGAATAAATCCTAATTATTCAACAAAAAATGTCAGAGAAATTTTAATATTTTTTAATTCATTTTAGTGCTTCTGAAATATAAAAAAAATTAATAAAAAAGAACAGACACTGTTAAATTTTTATAAAAAATAATGAACCTGATCATGATATAAAATTTTAATAGTATCATAAAAAATGCCCAAGAATCATATAGTAAAATTTACAGAAATATTAGACTTCATTTAGTATCCATAGAAAATCAAAAACAAAAGAGCATATAAAAAAACAGTATCACTACCAGAATTGGGACATGCCAACGCTGCATTTATACGTCTGTTAGACTTGGGACAGGCAGGCTGCTGTCTAAACAAATCTCAAATCAATCAGTTTGAGGTTTTGTTTATCTCCAACAGGATTTGGTTTCAATCATCTGGTCCAAAAAAAACTACTCCATTCCCTTATAAATAGTTATTATTTTAAATATAAATATAGTCAAATTTTTGAAGTTTTGACTGTTAATATCTTTTTAAATATTTAAATTGAATACATGAAAATTATATCTATATATTTAACTCGAAAAGTACTTTTATAATATTGTTGGTTTATATATATCATAATAAAAATTAGTGAACAAAATTATATTTTAAAGATCGTATTGATGTGTATAATGACATCTATTTTGTAACGGGAAGGGTACTACTAATAGGTCGAATCAAAACAACAAAGAGATTAAGAACTTGCACCTCTTTTTTACTCATTCTTACTGTCACGTCAGCTCAGTTGATGGTGCCACGCGGCCAAGGGCTTAAGCTTAGAGCTCTTTTATATACACTAAATTTAATATGTATCGCTTTTTTTTCATTCTAAGAAATCATATTAGCTAGTATTTATTTATAATATTTTGGTATTAAAGTATTAAAAATATTTTCAACAAATTAATGGCTACGTCTGGTTTCTACTACTGACTATATATAAACCCCGTTCGGGATAGCTTATATTTTTAAAAAAAATTGATTGTTCTATAATCAGAAGCTGCCCTCTACATAGAATCAGAATCGTGGTAGAACCTGATTCTCACCGGCACGATCCGAAACCTCCACGCGGCAGCTGGTTGACCCCGATTCTCCTGTAATCAAAAATAGTTTCTCTCCTAATTTAAAACCTGCACAATAAAACGGTCCCGAACGAGGCCATATACTACTAGGGAGTTTTTGTCTTTAAAAGATACCACGAGATGTCACCAAATTACTACTCTTAAGTTTGTGATATTTTTGGTACATCTACACTTCAATTTTTTGGGTAACTCTTCATGCTAACTTCCCTATTACTATCTCTTGCAATTTCCCTTCATTCCATTCCCTTCCATATTCACTTCTCTATATTTATTCTCTTTATTTCATACTATCTCCAATAGCATCCTCTCTCTTTGGGATTGGAGAGAGAATTTGTTTCTAAAGGGATTCTTTCTCCGAGTCCCTTCTGAAGGGAAGGCTGAAGAGAGTCCGTTGGAGCTCTTGAGATTTATTCGCGAAGGGATTTGGAGGCTGAAGACAATCCGATAGTCTGATAGTTGATACCGAGCTGAATGAATCGCTACGCAGCGTCCCTTTTTCTTCCCAGTTCCCACTTCGCAGTTCCCAGTTCCCACACGGCCACACCCACTCTTGGGCTTCTCGCTCGCTCGCTCGCGAAGTCACAAGTACCCACCTCCGCCGCATCCAACAACAATAATCTTCCTTCTTTCTCCGATTCCTCTCCTCTGCAGACCCCAGCAAGACCCCGAGAAACCTCCACCGCAACGAGACCCGCAGCTAGCCATGGCGCCGGCCAAGCCCACCGCCCCTCTCCCCCTGATCCTGGCCCTGGTCCTCACCCTCTCCGTCCTCCTCGTCTCCACCGCGGCGCGCCACGCTGAGCACAACGGCCAGGGCGGCGGCGGCGGCGGGGGAGCGGGCTTCTTTGGGATGCCGTGGTTCGGCCCGGCCGGAGGGGGAGGCTGGGGCGCCGGCTACGGCGGTCCGGGCGGGTTCGCGCGGCACGGGGTGGAGCCCCCCTCGACGGTGTGCATGGAGAAGGGGCCCTGCTACAAGAAGAAGCTCACCTGCCCCGCCAAGTGCTTCAAGTCCTTCAGCTTCAGCGGCAAGCACGGCGGCGGCGGCGGAGGCGGCGGCGGCTGCAGCTTCGACTGCAACAAGCGGTGCGAGGGCTACTGCTAAATCATACTTGTACACGGTGCGCGCTACACATGCACCAACGATGTTCTCTACTCGTATGGGTGTTTAATTAACCGGAATGAGTAGTAGCTAGTAATTAATTAGTTAATGGTGTACTGCAAATCTGCAATATGTTGCTGTGTGGTTGATTACGGAGTTACTTTACTACTTACTAGTAGTAGCGCGATGGGTGGCATGGCGTGTCTGTAAGTATTCGGGTCGGGAGTTTATGGATGATGAATAAAACATACTATGAATAAAGCGAGGATTTTGATTTCATCATGTGCTGCCTTCCTGTGATGGTTTTGGCTTCAGATTAATGGTCTGTGGTTGTTGCGGCGATGAGATTGCTACTTCGATGAATAAAACATACTATGAATAAAGCGAGGATTTTTATTTCATCATGTCTGCTGATTGATATTTTGAGGTAGCTAGATCCGATGAGACAACTCGCGACAGATAACTCTGTCGAAAGAACAAATTGTAGAGAGGAGGAGGAGAAGAAGAAGCAGTGCAGAAATTCGATGGCGAAATGTTTATCCTTAGCAGTTCAATGAGGAAATAGTGAAGTGAATAAACCGGATATGTACAGTTTACAGCCCAAAATAGGTGTTCAAGACTCGGGCATCTCGAAAAATCAAAACGTGGTGCAGTTGGATGGGCCTGCAGCCCAGCATGTGCTTTATCCGAATTCGTTGTAAACAGTTGGAGCGGGCAATCGAGATGAAGGTCTCAACCAGGGTTAATTAAACCGTTTTCAAATTAAAAATCGAGATCCTAACGGTACGAGTTTACCATAAAAATCGAATGAAAATCATCAAAAGCTGGAGAGTTTTGAAACCGAACATTTGAACAAAAAATTCAAAACAAATTAAAAACAAATGAAAACCGATCGATTTTCTCGAAAAACCGGTCGGCGATTTGAACCTTTTGGGCGGTCAATTTTTTGAACGGTTTTCGTTAATTTTTGTCAAAAATCTATCAGTTTTCGACTGGTTTACATCGCATAATTTTTTTTCAAAAATTTTGAATTAAACCGGTTTATCGTTTACAGTTTCGAACCAGTTCGATACGGTCGAAAACCGCGGTTTGCAACGGCCTGGTCTCAATGAACATACTTCCGACCATGGTTAACAATGTCAAAATCGTAAAAATTGATTAAAATTTGAAAATCATAAATATTGAGTAAAAAATTTGTCAAAATTGTAGAGTTTGAAAACCAAAATTTTTGAAGAAAAAAAACTATTCAAAAATTGACGATTTTCGTGGAAAATTGACGAACAAATTGAACTTCGATTTTTTTGAGCGATTTTGTCGATTTTCGAAGAAAATCGTGTGATTTACGTCAAATAAATTTTTCTGAATTTTTAAAATTTTAAATTGAACCAAATTGAACCAATTTATGAAGCGGTTGTAGAAGCTGGATTGAGTTGATATGGATAAGTGGTTTTAGAAGTTGGATCACTTCAATATGGATAAAAATCGCAAAATCAAACGATTTTGGTCTATTTTTTGAACTTGCTCCGACGATTAGACGTCGTGTGTTTGCAACTTTACTAGACTGCATGCGTAAATTGGTCCGAGTTTGCTGCTTTCGCGTACGCTCGGCGCAGCTGCGCACGGATCAACCTGATGGTCTCCCACTAGAAGCACACAAGATCCTCTCCCGAAACAAACAAAAAGAAGAAGAAAGAAAGCACACAAGAGGTAGCTTTCATAAATCATTAAGAGCACAATAACGGACTGTCTTTTCAGTGGTATGTTTAAATACCTCGATAGTTACCCAAGAAGATTAGCTGTCAGGAACCAAAGCATACATTGCCAGGCAAATGACAATTATCAACTCTTTTTATTGAATATAAGGTCTAGCGGTCAAGTTTTTACAAAAGGGCGCAATGAGGCCCAAATAAATTACAACCAAAACAGCGCACAGGCAGGTCTGAGCAAAAGACTAAGACCTTAAAACCAAACCAATTCGCTGTCTACGAACTCCTGGCAAACCCCAACTTCTAGGATCTTTGAAAGGGTTGAGTTTGTTAGGAAACCGGATTCGTATCCGATATGGACTCTTCCTTATCTCTAAGCAGAACCGCTATATATAGGAGGCAGGGGGTCACCCCATTGTACACAAGCATACAGAATAATAAAGCAGGCCCGTTCCTCCTCATATTGTGTCTCTCTTTCTCCCTGTCTATTCTCCACTTGAGATCTATTAGGCAACCCCGGACTATTCGATAGCGAGGTTGCCTAACACGTTATCAGCACGACGTTCTACCGGGAATAGATTGAAAGGTGAGGAAAGGTGAGAACGAGGATTGGATCGCTCGTTAAATCTATATTGCATCTAATGTACGTGGCTCGAAGCTACCGTACACTATGATCTTTTGCCGTTCGTGGTATGAAGCTACAGAAAGTATCAACGATCAAAGTTACTGAGATCATGGCATGAATCATTGTACAATGAATCTACAATCCAAAGAAGTAATCAGTATTGCTTGAAGCCATCATCGCTGTTCGGCCAAGAACCGTCGGTCCGCTCGGCCACGAAGAACCGCCATTGCCTCATACGCACTGAAGCATAGCACCGACGGTCCGCGCTTTGTCTTACGGCCGCTTCTGAGCCACCCGCCCAGCGCACGGCGCGTGCTGTGGCCCCGCCACGGCTACCGACCAACCCGAAATCTCAAGCAAAAGCGTAAGCGGCCGCCACCACCGATCCCACGCACGGCCGACCGGCCCTTCCTATGCGACGCGGCCGTTTCAGTGGCTCGAGGAATCGCCGGTGCCCGCATGTCGCGCCGCACCAAGCTCGACCATGAAGCGCCGTCGGCTCACGGCGCCGGCCGCGTCGCCGTCTTCCTCGGCCCTGCGCTTGAAGCCGCCGTAGGTCGCCCAGAAGACGCGCTCGAATCGGGACCCGCGACGCGCCAGCACGAAGCTGAGCTCCCGAGGGCTCCAGCCCGGCGTCATGGCCCAATGCCGCACAACGCGCTGAAGCAACCGGCCCGCGCGCGTCGACCTGCCGAGTCCGCACCGAAGCAGCCGGCCCTCGCGCGTCACCTGCGTCAGCGCTGCCGGGCCGAATAAAGATCGCCGACTGCCGCGTCGGCCACGCCGGCCAGCGCCAAAGAAGCGCCGGCAGGCCGCTTGCCGCCAAACTTCGCGTCGCTCGACGTCTCGCAGGCTGCTGCTCGACGCCGCACCCCGCGGACCCCGCGCTAGAAGCTCCCCTCCCACGCGAGTTGGTCGGCTCCCCTCCCACGCGCTAGAAGCGCTGCCCCCTGTGCGTCATGGCTTGCACCGGACTTGAAGTCCAAGGGAAACAAGAAGAGCAAATCCGGTTGGAATCCGGTTATGGAAAGCGGAGGCGAATTTACATGTTTGCCCCTCTCGGTTATGGAAGGCGGAACCGAAGCTCTGTGCAATTTGAGGGAAAGGACACGAAGTCCCAACCCGTATGCAAGCAAGGCAACGTGATGAAGTCACAGTAAAAGGACTTGAAGTCCATGGCGCACGTGGCCCATGTCTGTTCGTTTCGAACATGGAGTCCATTAACTCACAGACTTGGAGTCCTCTTTCAAAACCGATCGGGCTCTTGCGTCGCCAGCGATTCGCCCGGCCCCATCAGCGCAACACAAAAGTACCCGAGCCACCTCGCCACCACTGGAAGCCAACCACGCCGTGCGCCCGCAGCCCGGCCAACCCGAAGCCGAGCACGACCTGGTTGTCTTGTGGATTTCTTGTTCTTATCCTGCCTTTTTTTTTCAAGAGCAGTACACGCAGGTACGTGCGTTATAATCCCGCTCGTGGATGGTAGTATGGTACTACTATCATTACTGCACTCGTTACGCCTAAGTGCAAAGCTAGCTAGTTTGTTCTAACTAGATTCGTTTCAGTGGTGTTTAGTCATGCTACTGGAAATAGAAGAGTGCATGGTTTATTACCGGAATGGATTCCAAGGAGAGGACCATTGATCATTGAATGGCACTGCTCCATCCAGTAATTGTTTAATCTTTCAATGATATGGCCCCTTTTCATGCAAAATCACGATAAGGAGTAGTACTGTACCATGTAGCATAGTTGTACTTCCATGGTGCACAACTGAAAATAGCTAGAAAATTTCAGAACATTGTTTGGTTCTGGTTTTATTTTTCCTAGCTTTCTCCTCGATATTTATGAATATTTGCATGCATTTTTGCAATAATTGCCTTGTTTAGAATACCAGAAATTCGTGAGAATTTTATTTTCTGCATTTATGAATTTATGAATTGTGCAATTATTGTTTATTCTGAATTTATGAATTAGTCATGTTGATATTTGCTAAAATTAAAATTTTCTGTTGTACAGTAATTCTGAAAATTGCTTGGAAATTAGCAGAAATTATGAAAAGTGCTAGAAAAATTCCAGAATATTTCATACGGCATTTTATGAGAATCTGAGTGGTTGGGATTTGATTTTGGTAATGAATAAACAGACATGAGACAATTGGTGTCTAGGAAAACATACATGAGGCTTGGTTCTTTAATTGGCACCCGGAAACGGGAAGTGCTCCCTCCCTCATGTGAGCCCTAGGGGCAGGTTGACCTGGCCAAGAGTCGAATTGACGGAGATATTCGTTACCTGTTTTCGCTCCCAACCAACGAGAGTTACATAAATTGTAATTAGCATTAC
Source organism: Rhipidocladum racemiflorum (assembly GCA_036346355.1). NCBI lineage: Eukaryota > Viridiplantae > Streptophyta > Magnoliopsida > Poales > Poaceae > Rhipidocladum > Rhipidocladum racemiflorum. Next base: position 43,170,378 of record CM070582.1, read on the forward strand.
ACCGCATTTAATTTATGTGGGTTTTTTTTTTCTTCGTATTTATGAATATTTATGAATATGTATATATATGAATTTTGCAGTTATGAATACTGTATTGATGAATCCTGCATTTTTGAATCTCGCACTTATGAATTTTGCATTTATGAATTCCGTACTTATGAATCTTGTACTTATGAATTTTGCATTTATCTTTGTATATATGAATCTTGATATTATTGCTTTCTTTTAGTTTGCTGGAAACTCATGAGAATTCAATTATGCATTTTATTGAATCTAGCAGCCATTTCCTATTAGATTGCACGCAGTAATCTAATGGAAGAACCTTATGAATGTGCAAAGGTGTGGCATTATCTAACGTGAGTTTTTGAAGAACTGACCTGAATTGTCAGAATTATCTCACATAGACATCAGATTGCATAATGAATAATAAGCTCTCGAAGAGCATACTTTTTCTCATGAATAGAATTGCAATTTATTCTTTATTCCAGTATTCTTTCTTTACAAGCAATTTTTGAATTACTTAGCCACTTTATGATTAGAATTATTTTTCTTTTCATCTAGAAATCGTAGCGCCCAATGGAGGAAATATGCATTGTTGATAGTGGCACAACAAATACCATCTTAAGAGAGTCGAAATACTTCCAGGCGATCACGAAGAACGCTTGGAAGGATTACAACTATCGCAGGAAGCGATACGCATATAATAGGCTCAGGAAGAGCCACAATTATATTGCCAATGGGTACAACTTTGGTAATTGAAGAAGCCCTCTTGTACCCTGAATCAACTCGCACTCTCTTAAGTTTCAAAGATATCCGCGCCAATGGGTTTCACGTAGAAACCAATGAAGAAAATGGCAAAGAACACTTGTGCATTGTGAAGCACGCGGAATATGGAAAGATGGTACTAGAAAAATGTCCCTCATATGAATCTGGGTTGTACTACACGAAAATCAATGCACACGCAGTGTATACTTCTTTGAAGACTGTCTTTAGAAGCTCTGAATTATTTGCTTTATGGCATTGTAGATTAGGTCATCCTGGTCTTAGATTGATGAGAAATATAGTTAACAACTCACAAGGTCATGGCATTAATGTTAAGAATTTCCCGAATCACGAAGATTTTGTGTGCCATGCATGTGCCACCGGGAAATTAATAACTAGACCCTCTGTTATGAAAGTGCAACATGAAATCCCTGCATTCCTGGAACGCATTCAAGGGGATATTTGCGGTCCGATTCAGCCCTTGTCAGGGCCGTTTCGATACTTTATGGTGCTCATTGATGCTTCCTCGAAATGGTCGCATACATGTTTGCTGTCAACAAGGAATCATGCATTCGCAAAGTTGATCTCGCAGATCATCGAATTAAGAATGCTTTTCACGATCATCGCGTGAAGTCCATTCGATTGGACAATGCCGCGAATTTACTTCCAAGGCATTTGATGATTATTGTACAAAGAACGGGAATAAGCTGTTGAGCACTGCATCGCACGTCCATACGCAAAATGGGCTAGTGAAGCACTAATAAAAGGATTAAGTTCATTGCCGGACCGCTCTTGCAGAGTTGTAACTTGCCCAACACTTGTTGGGGACACGCAGCCTGCACGCAAGAAAGACTCATCAATTATAGACCATCGGCCTACAACATCCATTCACCTATGCAACTAGTGCAAGGGGTCATCCAGAAGATTTCCCATCTTAGAAAATTTGGTTGTATGGTATATGTACCTATACCACCCCACAAATGACTGCAATGGGCCCTCTCCGTAAGTCCGGGATATACGTTGGTTATGAGAGTGCATCCATAATCAGGTATTTGGAACCCATGACTGGAGACTTACACCTGCTCGATTCATTGATTGCATCTTTGACGAGGACCATTTCCGTCATTAGGGGAGAGAATCAACCATTGGATGAAAAATGCCGGAAATAGTATGGCATTCCATCGGGATCCCCGCGCATGACCCTCGCACTAATGAAGCAAATCAAGAAGTCAGAAGATAATTGATTTGCGAATTTAGCAAATGAACCGCCTGATCATTTTTGTGATCTCAAGAGCGTGGTTAAGTCGCATGTACCAAAGCAAGAAATGCACCAGAGAGGGTGGAAATACCAAAGAAAACAGAAGGTATCCTCATCCTGCTCAGAGGCCTCAAAGAAAAGAACAGAGATCCGGCTTCTCAAACCCAAAGTACCGGAGACGTCTGGGAAAATCAAGCAGAGGACTTACCACGACCAATTACAAAAGTGCCCCAAAGCAAGAAGGGGAGCAGTTGAGACACAGCCTTTGGAAAGAAGCACGTGAAAAGGCAATTCCAGATCTGAACCTTCCATTGGAAGAAGCCGCCGGAAATAATGTGTGCGCACACATTGGCGGAGAAAAACTAAAGGAACTTGCTCCTGGAATGGGAAATAGCAATGAAGAGCAAGTAGAAGTGCACGAAGCACCCCATGATGAAATGGCCATAAACTTTGTAATAACGGGAGAATCGATGAATAGAGCAACAGCCAATGTCGATGCATACTTTGCAAAGAAGATTGCCACGATCATTAATCATGATCCCGAGCCCGCATCTCTCGCAGAGTGCAAGAAAAGGCTCGATTGGGAAGATTGGAAGAAGGCAATCACTGCAGAGTTAGTTTCTCTAAACAAAAGAGAGGTGTTTGGGCCTGTGTGCCGCACGCCTCCCCATATAAACCCCGTGGGGCACAAATGGGTTTTTGTTCGGAAGAGGAATGAAAAAAATGAAGTTATAAGGTACAAGGCAAGGCTTGTCGCTCAAGGTTTCACTCAACGTCCTGGGGTTGATTATGAAGAAACCTATTCTCCGGTCATGGGTGGAATTACCTTTAGATACTTGATCTCAATGGCAGTCAACTTGAAGTTGAAAATGAAGCTAATGGATGTTGTCACAGCATATTTATATGGAAACTTGGATTCGGAGATTTACATGAAAGTACCGGAAGGTATCCCTATCCCGAACCAAGACAGAGCAAACAGAAACATATACAGTGTGAAATTGGAGAAATCACTGTATGGGCTAAAACAGTCAGGAAGAATGTGGTACAATCGTTTGAGTGACTTTCTCTGCAAGAAAGGCTACACGAACAAATGAAGATTGTCCATGTGTATTTATACAACGATCCACGAATGGATTTTGTATAATCTCCGTCTATGTAGATGACTTGAACATCATTGGGACGGATGAGGAAATTGAAGAAGCATGCACATACTTGAAATCTGAGTTTGAAATGAAAGACTTGGGTAAAACCAAGTTCTGTTTAGGCTTGCAGCTTGAACATGTCCAAGGCGGAATCTTGGTACACCAAGCATCCTACACGCAGAAAGTGTTGGAGAGATTTGGCTTTGAAAAGGCATACCCCGCAAAGACCCCAATGGTCGGAAGGTCACTCCAAGCAGACCTAGACCCGCAGGCCTAAAGAAGAGGGGAGGAAGTCACGGGAGCGGAATTCCCATACTTGAGTGCAATTGGAGCGCTCATGTACCTTGCGAATAGCACTAGGCGGACATTGCGTCGCAGTGAATTTGCTAGCGCGTCTGAAAGGAGAACCCACCAAAAGGCATTGGAAAGGGGTGAAGGACATCTTCCGTTACCTTCAAGGAAACAAAGACCTCGGCTTGTTTCTGAAGAAACAATGAATTGAATTTAGTTGGCTACGCCGATACTGGGTACCTATCGGACCCGCATACTGGCAAGTCACAAACTGGGTATGTTTTCCTTTGCGGTGGAACGGCAATTTCTTGGAAGTCGTCTAAGCAGACTCTTGTCTCGACGTCGACTAACCACTCGTAAATCATTGCATTGTATGAAGCCTCTCGGGAATGTGCATGGCTTGAAGAATGGTTCACCACATCCGAGAAGTCATGTGGTGCGAACATGGAACAAACCCCCACAATTATCTATGAAGATAATGCAGCTTGTGTTGCACAAGTACAAATGGGATATGTGAAGAGTAACCTTACAAAGCATATCAACCCCAAGTTCTTTTATGCTCATGAAATGCATAAGATGAACGAGATAAAGATCTTGCATACTAAGTCGTGGTGAAAATCTCGCAGATTTATTCACTAAGTCACTCGGCATCTTCCTTTGAAAGATGTATTAGAGGAATCGGGATGATGAGGCTTAGAGAAGTGCAGATTTCAGGGGAGATTTTTCACATACTCCTACATAAATCTCAAACATGAAGTTTGAGTACCCAACGTAAATCTTGAAGATTAACATTGAAGTTTGGGTGGATTGTACTCTTTTCCTTAAGTAAGTTTTTCATTGAAGTTTTCTTACATAAGGTTTTTGATGAGGCAATCCGTGCAACACGACAGCGTGTGCTATGTACTCTTTCTCCAATTATTTTTCCCACTCGGTTATTATGGAGTTTTAATGAGGCAAATGCATCTCGAATTGAAGAGTCCAAGTGGGAGAGTTAGGAAAACGGATTCGTATCCGATATGGACTCTTCCTTATCTCTAAGGTAACCGCTTATATATAGGAGGCAGGTGGGGTCACCCCATTGTACACAAGCATCTGTAATAATAAAGCAGGCCCGTTCCTCCTCATATTGTGTCTCTCTTTCTCCCTGTCTATTCTCCACTTGAGATCTATTAGGCAACCCCGGACTATTCGATAGCGAGGTTGCCTAACAGAGTTGACTACACAACCGTACTCAACAAGTCGCACGGAAAAATACTGAATACTACATGCAAGAGATTAACAATGGATTGATATAATGTTTAAGTGTCGTGGATGTAATTTATTTCCAAGACCAATTTTCGTTTGAAAAACAAACCAATAAATAATAGTAGCTAGGGGGGTTCACAAAGTCATCACAATTAAACCACATTCTCAAAATTCTCCAAAAAAACTACTTGAGCTCGGTTACAGGAGTCACCTCGATTCAAACTTAGCTTCATTAGCTGGAAGCATGGCGTATTCGAATACCAATGATTAGACTCTGCAGAGCTGCTCAGCTTTACCCACAAGATATATACGGCCATTAATGCCACGTACGAATCACATGCAACTTAAATGAATGCGGTCGGGCTGAGACCATCACAGTTTTTTGATTGAACATCCCCATGATAACTCCTACCCGATAGATCCTTGGACCCACTATTCTTAGGACCCCACTGACCAAGGCAGGACACGCGATCCAATACTGAGTGGGTACTTATTGTTGTGAAAACCGGCGAATGACGCTCAACGTCCATTCTCGTTCCACCCCATCGGTCATTCCCCTACGAGAATACTGCTCCCCATTCTCCTTCCGAGAATGGTACCATCATGTAAGTATTTCCAGGAGACGAACAATATACTGAGCTATGTTGGAAAACGGTTCAACTGAACTGATCGATCCCAACTTATGGTTGAGCGAAAACTTAAGTTATTTACTTTGCTCAAGGGAGTTTAAACTTATGTTGCCAAAGACCGAGCCATACAACTATCCACAACCAATCTGGTACCTACTTGTACCAGCCAACGAACCATACATGGCCTACATCATCGGTCGAGGATCGAACTCACATCCACCTCATGGTTAGCCCAATACTGTCCCCTGATCGTAACACAATTTGAAAATCACTGAGCCAACTGTTCGCCATAATTTCATTTCTCATTTAAAAATTTTGAGTGAAGCTAATGAGACTAATTAATTAACTAGGGTGTGTATGATAATTAACTAGGATTATTCAAGGTTTAATATGTTTATCAATGTCAAGGAGGCTAATTGCGAAACTGGGTATAGCTAAGTTGCATGTCATTCTAAACTATCGATTTTCAGTATTTCAACATACAATTAAAATAATGCAGTAGAAATTAAATACTATAATATTATTATAGTAAATTGGGTTCAACATGTTCAAGGGCGTGCGGCTTGTCTTGCTGGCCTGAGAGGTCGTCTAAGGCGTAGTGGCTGTAGTCATACTCGGCTCTTGTCTAGTCCGGCTCCTGCTCCGGGAACTGTTCGGACTCCGAGTACTGCGCGAACGTCGGATGTAGTGCAAACAACGAAAAAAATGGTAAATAAACGATAAATGAAACGAAAACGACGGACAAAAATAGAAAACAAAAGCAAAAAGCGAGAAACAAAAACAAAAACGGAACGGAAACGAAAACGAAAAAATGAGCCAGAGGAGATTGAAGGGCAAATTGGGCTTTTCGGAAATTTTGGGGGCTTCAAATGGCAGAACGGAGGCCGTTTTTAGACTCGGTGGCTTGAGACGGTCAAGCTGATGAAATTTTAGATTTTTTTAGGGAAATTTTTGGTATTCTCTGGATTTTTGAATTACTTAAATCCAAAAAAGAAAAAAAAGGAAAGAACATAGAAAAGGGAAAACAGGCTGAACCGCACTGGGTTTGGCCCAAAACGGCCGATCGGCCCAGAATCGACCCATGCGATGCGGGCGTGTGCGGCCTGCGTGGCCGGCCGGCTGGGCCGGCCCAGCGGCGCGAGGGGTTGTGCGGCTTTAACTAGCGAGTGGGGGTCCGGTCACAGTGAAACCGAGGGCGTGTGAGAGGGGGGGTTAGGGCTAGGCTCGGCTCGCGGGGGTGGGGGGAGTGTGATGCCCTAGGTCTGAGAGCGATCCTAGTTCTTTTCCGTCGTGGTTGTTTCGAAAAGAGAGAAGTTTGGTCGGGAATTGATTAACTAAAGTTCATGCGACGTTTTAATATTTTTTTTGGAGCGTCGGGCTAGAATCAGTGGGCCGAGGACAACCTGGGCCGAGGCCGGGATTTCCCTCCCCACCTCTCCCTCCCCCTTCCCCTAAGTGGGCCGGCCCACTAGCCAAGGGGGGCGCCACCCCTTTTCCCCCTAACCCTAGGCGCCTCCTCCCTCTCCCTCTCCCTCCCCTAGCAGCCACCTCTCCCTCCCCTTCCTTCCCCTACGTGGTGGCTCAGGATCCGCCGCGAATCGCGAAGGAGAAGGCGAGGAGCGACTCCGTGGAGGCGTGGAGGACGAGCAGATCGCCGATTCGGGGTTCATCGCGTGTTCTTCGTGGGTTCGCAAGGGAGAACACTAGGTAAAATTCCCAAACTTTTACCTCTGTTTTACCTAGGGATTAGGAGTGTATTAGATCTGGTGGTGAGGGTTTTGGATGGATCTTGTTGGGGGAGAAGGGTAGATGTTCACGTGGTGCTGTTTCTGGAAGGGGGGATTGTGCAGCGCGGATTGTTTCATGTTTTACGTGGCATAGATGATTTTTCCTGCCAAAATCTATAACTAGAAAGTTGTAGATAACGTCGAGACCTAGCTTCTGTAATTTTTGCAGAATTTTTGGGGAAGTGTTCTGAGAGTTATCTCTGTTGCAAACCGACGAACAGAATCTGGGAACAGATTTCATCCACTGTGTTGGACGACTATTTAGGCATATTTAACAGAGGAATTAGAATTTATGATCTTCTGGAAAGTTGTAGATGTCGTCAATATCTAGCTCCTGTAATTTTTTCATATTTTTATGTTCTGTAGAAAAAAAGATACGAAAAAGAGAATGGGGGTTGCTGCTGTTCGATCCGGACAGATCGGGGTTTCGGTGTTGGAAAAGGGGAACGGGTTGTAGGAATTGCGTGTATGAGTTGTGTGATCAATTGTGGTGTTATTACATACTGAAAATATGCTTGTACAGGTGGTGCCCCTTCTGGACGCAACTAGATCCGTCGTCTACGTCGGTAAAGGCAAGTGGAAGTAGTGTTATGGTTGAGCTATACATCGTTGTTTGCATTGCCTTCGTTATATTTCCGATGACATTAATCATACATGGTTTGATCATTTGCTAGGAAGATTGCAATAATTAGATTAGCAATGTGATGATGTGCTTTGGCTTTGAACCATGAGTAAAGAGAAGAATGATGTTGCCTATTGGTTGAACTGTCTAAATAGTTCATCTCAATGTTATTTGTTTTTCTATCCATGTTATATGATGGCATGCAAATATGTGGACTCAATGTGGAAAATTATGAATGAATTCATGCATGAAGCATTAACTGCATAATCATGCATTGGAAGTTTGTCGACGCCAACAGGCGCGATCAAGTGCAGTACAACACCGTGTGTTCCTGAGAAAGGGCACGGTGAAGAGGATCATGGCATAAGCATATGCACAAGCATGAGCATTTTACTGAGGTTGTGGTAGTCGATGTTGTGGTGTTGAATGTAAAGCATGTGGTGTGTTAAATTCTTGATGGATGTGATTATGTGTTAATTGTTCCGCTTGCTGAGATTACCCAATCTCACTGCTTGTGTTTTGTTGTTTTCAGGTAGCGTGCAAGAGACATAAGCATGAGGGGTGGGCTAGCAACACAATAAACCTTTGAATGTCTTCACAACTCCCATGAACTAGTGTTTATTTAATACATTAGCTTGCTGAATTTTATTTACACTTAGACTATTTGTTGTTATGACTAAACTTATTCTTGCTTATGGTTGGTTTAGACTTGTTGTCGCTAGTATTGTTGAATTGCTTATATTCCTGTTTGAATTGCTTATCATGAAATGCTTCCGCAATGTCCTGTTTTTAGGGGAGATGCTGTCGAAATTTTCTTGTTCTATAGTTTAGTTTTAAGGGGTGTTACAGTTGGTATCAGAGCGGGCTTTAGGTCCTTGGTGTATGAATTTAGGAGAGATATTCTAACATGAACTAAAACTTTCTTTGTGTGAAATTAGTAACATTGCTTAGGTATAACTCTTAAAATTGCCTTAGGGTAATAAACTTTTAATCTTGAATAGGATTGTTAATCAACTTTAAAATTGACACACTTGCACTATTAGGATGGGATGGGCTGCATTGCATGGCATGCGTATGATCGACTATATTTATTGTTTGATTGTGGGTGATTTTGTTATGCTTTTGTTGTTGTGGTGATTGTTTGCTTGCGGCTTGTTGGGTGCAGTATGCCACCAAAGACGCGTGCGGTAGGCCGTTCGGGGCCTCGCCCCGAGCCGTCGGAGGCAAATGAACCTACCAGCCGAGGGCGGGGTTTCGGTAGAGATAGTGGCCGCCATGAGGGCGATGCAGAGGAGTTGCGGAGTGCCGAGGAGGCGCACAGCCGCCCCGCTGTGGGCGCGGTGAAGCGCCTGTCGGCCGCGGCGCGGCAGCGGTGGCATCAAGCCGAGGAGTGGGTTGGACTACTACTGGATAGCTTTGATGGGGTGGGCAATCCGATCCAGGCAACGGATTGGTTGTCCTATGTGGAGATCTGTTGGACGCTTTTGAGGTGGCGGCGCAGAGCGTGTCCGCCGTGGCGCAGCCTCTTGAAGGAAGCCCAGATCTGGTGGAGGGGTGCGCCGACTCGAGGGCGCGCCGGGTGACTCCTCTTGGGAGGAGTTTGTCCGGCAATTTGAGAGGAGGTTCTACCCCGCCACCTTCCTCGACAAGATGCAAATTGACTTGGGACAGTATGCCCAAGACAAGAAGATCGTGGGCGGAGTACGAGGTTGGCTTCAACCAGATCAGACGCTTTGTGCCCCATGTGGCACGTGACGAGGTGGAGAAGGCAAAGCAGTTCCGGCAGGACTCCGCCCCGCCATTCGCCATATCTTTGGCGCTTTCCCCATTGTCGATTTCGGACAATGGTGGAGCAAGCTCGGGTGTAGAGCTGCGGCTGAACTACACCGAAGAGCATCGCAAACCTGCCACGGGAGAGCAGGTTAAGGGCCCTCCAGAGAAGAAGGGCCAATCCTCCGGTACTTGGAATAAGAAGGGGAAGAGTTTTCGTCACCACCCTATGGTGGCCGTCCTACTCAAAGAAAGACACCTCGTGGGGAGGTGCGCCCGATCGTGCCATTGTCACTCCCGGCATGGGGATGGTATGTTTCGCTGTGGCGATTCCCATCGCCGCAGTGAGTGCTCGTGGAAGGAAGGTGCACCATCCGTGGTCGGGAGGATCACAAGGATGTGGTGTATCAGAAGAACCCCAACGGCAAGCTGCGTTGGGAGCCGGTGACATCCTCTCCAGGTGGACGGCAGGGGGCGTGATGCATATGTTGCCATCGGCTCCTACTCTGCGGCACCTCCGGCGCCTACTCCGACTCCCTCGTTCTACCCGGCGCCACTCTCGGGGACTTACTGGATGCCCCAGCCTTCCACCGCCACCTTCCTCCGGGACTTCGCCGTGGGTCCTCGCTACGACATATCCAGATGCGAGGGTGCACCATCTCGATCTACCCCGAGTCCACGCTTTGCCCTCTTCGGGGATGCGGATCGTGGCAATGTGGTGACAGTACTATTTCGCACTCTGTGGTTGCCGGTGTGTTGTTCGACTCGGCGCTAGCTACTGCTTGTCTCTATGGATTTTGTTGTTCGGGCCGGTGCATGCGTGCAGAGTTTGGGTGATGCCGTGGTGGTTAGTGCACCGCAAGGCTTGATTTCTAGTTCGAGAGTCATCAGTGTCACTTTACGTTAGGCGATGAGGAGTTCATGGCGAATCTGGTGGTGATTTCCTTGGAGCCATTTGATGTTATCCTTGGCATGGGTGGCTATCCCAAAGACCAGCGGTGATTGATCGCGCTTGGAGGATGGGCCACCTTGCATGCTCCGTCTGGGCAAGAAATAACTTTCCAGGGAGTGCTATGCGGTACTCCCTCTCCTTTTGTGTAAGCTGTTCCCAAACTCCGGATGTTGAAATCAGGGATCCTGCAGTCCATGGTTGAGGGTCGAGAGGAGGAGAAGAGTTTGGAGGGCATTCTTGTAGTTTGTCGATATCGGATGTGTTTCCCGGTGAGCTTCCGGATTGCCTCCGGAGCGGGAGACTATCTTCGCATTGATCTTGTTCCTGCACGAGGCCGATTTATAAAACCCGTCTGGATGGCTCCGATAGAGCAAGTTGAGTTGAAGAGGCAATTGGACGAACTCCTAGCTAAGGGGTTTATTAGAGTGAGCTCATCTCCTTGGGCGGCTCGGTCTTGTTTGTGGGGAAGAAAGATGGCACCAAGCGACTATGTGTGGACTAATGGCGCTTAATCAAGTTACCATTAAGAACAAGTATCCATTGCCTCGCATTGATGACATTTTTGATCAATTGATGGGTGCCAAAGTATTCTCCAAGATCGATTTTCAATCTGGGTATCATCAGTGGCGGATGACGGAGGAGGATATTGAAAAGACGGCTTTCAACACGAGGTATGGGCATTTTGAGTTTGTAGTCATGTCTTTTGGACTAACGAATGCTCCTCGCCGTCTTTATGGAAGCCATGAACAGGATGCTCCATGAATATCTTGATGTCTTTATTGTCGTCTTCATTGACGACATTCTTGTCTACTCGAAGTCCGAGGAGGAGCACGCCGTGCATCTCGGTCTAGTTTTGGAGGCTCTTCGTAGAAATCAATTCTATGCCAAACTCAAGAAGTGCGCCTTCTGGTTGTCGGAGGTGAGTTTCCTTGGGCATGTCATCAACCAAAGTGGTATCACAGTTGACTCAAAGAATGTTCTGCTTTGTGGTTGGATGGCGAAGACCGTCTAGTGTGACGGAAATCGGGAGTTTTCTTGGGTTGGCGAGGTTATTACCGGCGCCGTGCATAATTTCTCTATCATAGCTAAGCCGATGACAAGGCTCACTCGTAAAGGGGTTCCTTTCATCCGGATAGAGGAGTGTGAGACTAGTTTCCAGACGCTAAAGAACAAATCGGTCAATGCACCTATTCTTTTCTTTACCTCGTGAGTGGCAAGCGATATACGGTGTATGCAGATGCCTCGGATTGGTTTGGGTTGTGTGCTCATGCAAGAAGGCTGTGTCATTGCTTATGCTTCAAGACAGTGAAGACTCATGAGCGTAATTATCCCACCCATGATCTCGAGTTAGCCATTGTGGTTTTTGCCTTGAAATTGTGGAGGCACTATCTTTATGGGGAATCTTGTGATATTTTCACCGATCATAAGAGCCTCAAATATATATTCACCCAGCGAGAGCTGAACCTGCAAGGCAACGTAGATGGTTGGAATTGATAAAGGACTTTGATGTGTCGATCCCGGTATCATCCGGCAAGGCTAATGTCGTGGCGGATGCCTTGAGTAGAACGGGTGTCCCCAAGACCGCTATGCCCTTGGTTGCGGAGTTGGAAAGAGGACAGGTCACTTCTTGTTTTCTTGGGGTTGCGCAAGAGGAGACTCGGATGATCATTCGCCTTGCATACCCGAGCGGTTGTATGAGGCTCAGTGCAGGATCGTTTGCTTCAGGAGGTTCGGCGGAGGATTTCAGAGGGAAACATCGGGATTTCAGCATAGATGAGCATGGTTCCATCCGGTTTAGAGGCCGTCTTTGTGTGCCTCGTAAATCGGATGTGAAGATGGACATTCTAAGGGAAGCCCATAGGACTCCGTATTCCATTCACCATGGCGAGACCAAGATGTATCGGGATCTCAAACAGAGTTTACGGTGGAAGAGGATGAAGGTGGATATCGCCAAGTATGTGGCTTCTTGTGGAGTGTGCCAACAGTAAAAGGCGAGCATAAGAGGCCTGCCCGTCTGTTCTGACCATTGGAAATTCGGAATGGAAGTGGGAGCACATCACTATGGACTTTGTGATTGGGTTACCTCGCTCGCGCGAGGTAGAGATGCCATTTGGGTGGTGGTGGATAGACTCACTAAGTCCGCACATTTTATTCCAATGAAGACGACCAATTCGGCACGAGATCTAGTTCCCTTATACATGAAGGAAGTGCTTAGGCTCCATGGCGTGCCTAAATCGATTGTCTCCGATCGTGACACTAGATTTGTGTCCCTGTTTTGGCAGAGTTTGCATAGTGCTCTGGGAACAAAACTCTCTCTCAAAGACATCTTTTCATCCCAGACAGATGGCGATCTGAGCGGACCATCCAGACTCTAGAGGACATGCTTCGAGCGTGTGTTCTTTCTTGGAAAGGAAGTTGGGAGGATCACTTGGCCTTGGTAGAGTTTGCTTATAATAACAGTTACCAGGCTAGCATTGAATGGCCCCATTCGAGGCGCTTTATGGGCGAAAGTGTGTCTCCCCACTTTGCTTTGGGATGCGATTGGTGGAAATTCTTTGCGAGGTCGGATTGGGTTCAGGGGACCTTTGAGAAAGTGCAGGAGATACGGCAGAATCTCTGGCCGCCCAGAGCCGTCGAAGAGTTATGCCGATAACAGAGGCGGGATTTGGAATTTTCAGTGGGTGATCAAGTCCTTCTCAAGGTATCTCCAACAAAGGGTGTCGTCTGCTTTGGTACCACCTGCAAGCTTAGCCCGAGGTACATTGGTCCGTTCGGTGGTGGCACGGGTGGGCGGTTTGGCCTACCGTCTGGAGTTGCTTAGGACTCTTTGAGGAGTACATGATGTCTTCCATGTCTCTATGTTGCGGAAGTATCTTCATGACCCGAGCACAAGATTGACTCGAGCCGATTCTGATTGAGCAAGACTCGACGTTGGAGTGTCGCCCACTTCAGATACTAGACTCCTCGAGCGGGTCATGAGGAGGAGAACCATCAGGTATGTGAAAGTTACGTGGACAAATCAGTCCGAGCGGGAGGCAACTTGGGAACTGGAGGACGGATACGGAAGAAGTATCCTGCGCTTTTTGAGAATACTGAAGGTAAAATGTTGTTTACTTTTTTGCCTTTTTTTTCTTTTAGCGCCATAGCTAAAAGGAGTATATTCGGGGACGAATCCTTTTAAGGAGGGGAGAATGTGATGCCCTAGGTCTGAGAGCGATCCTAGTTCTTTTCCGTCGTGGTTGTTTCGAAAAGAGAGAAGTTTGGTCGGGAATTGATTAACTAAAGTTCATGCGACGTTTTAATATTTTTTTTGGAGCGTTGGGCTAGAATCAGTGGGCCGAGGACAACCTGGGCCGAGGCCGGGATTTCCCTCCCCACCTATCCTCCCCTTCCCTAAGTGGGCCGGCCCACTAGCCAAGGGCGCCACCCCTTTTCCCCCTAACCCTAGGCGCCTCCTCCCTCTCCCTCTCCCTCCCCTAGCAGCCACCTCTCCCTCCCCTTCCTTCCCCTACGTGGTGGCTCAGGATCCGCCGCGAATCGCGAAGGAGAAGGCGAGGAGCGACTCCGTGGAGGCGTGGAGGACGAGCAGATCGCCGATTCGGGGTTCATCGCGTGTTCTTCGTGGGTTCGCAAGGGAGAACACTAGGTAAAATTCCCAAACTTTTACCTCTGTTTTACCTAGGGATTAGAAGTGTATTAGATCTGGTGGTGAGGGTTTTGGATGGATCTTGTTGGGGGAGAAGGGTAGATGTTCACGTGGTGCTGTTTCTGGAAGGGGGGATTGTGCAGCGCGGATTGTTTCGTGTTTTACGTGGCATAGATGATTTTTCCTGCCAAAATCTATAACTAGAAAGTTGTAGATAACGTCGAGACCTAGCTTCTGTAATTTTTGCAGAATTTTTGGCGAAGTGTTCTGAGAGTTATCTCTGTTGCAAACCGACGAACAGAATCTGGGAACAGATTTCATCCACTGTGTTGGACGACTATTTAGGCATATTTAAAAGAGGAATTAGAATTTATGATCTTCTGGAAAGTTGTAGATCTCGTCAATATCTAGCTCCTGTAATTTTTTCATATTTTTATGTTCTGTAGAAAAAAAGATACGAAAAAGAGAATGGGGGTTGCTGCTGTTCGATCCGGACAGATCGGGGTTTCGGTGTTGGAAAAGGGGAACGGGTTGTAGGAATTGCGTGTCTGAGTTGTGTGATCAATTGCGGTGTTATTACATACTGAAAATATGCTTGTACAGGTGGTGCCCCTTCTGGACGCAACTAGATCCGTCGTCTACGTCGGTAAAGGCAAGTGGAAGTAGTGTTATGGTTGAGCTATACATCGTTGTTTGCATTGCCTTCGTTATATTTCCCGATGACATTAATCATACATGGTTTGATCATTTGCTAGGAAGATTGCAATAATTAGATTAGCAATGTGATGATGTGCTTTGGCTTTGAACCATGAGTAAAGAGAAGAATGATGTTGCCTATTGGTTGAACTGTCTAAATAGTTCATCTCAATGTTATTTGTTTTTCTATCCATGTTATATGATGGCATGCAAATATGTGGACTCAATGTGGAAAATTATGAATGAATTCATGCATGAAGCATTAACTGCATAATCATGCATTGGAAGTTTGTCGACGCCTTGCGGCGCGATCAAGAGTGCAGTACAACACCGTGTGTTCACGAGAAAGGGCACGGTGAAGAGGATCATGGCATAAGCATATGCACAAGCATGAGCATTTTACTGAGGTTGTGGTAGTCGATGTTGTGGTGTTGAATGTAAAGCATGTGGTGTGTTAAATTCTTGATGGATGTGATTATGTGTTAATTGTTCCGCTTGCTGAGATTACCCAATCTCACTGCTTGTGTTTTGTTGTTTTCAGGTAGCGTGCAAGAGACATAAGCATGAGGGGTGGGCTAGCAACACAATAAACCTTTGAATGTCTTCACAACTCCCATGAACTAGTGTTTATTTAATACATTAGCTTGCTGAATTTTATTTACACTTAGACTATTTGTTGTTATGACTAAACTTATTCTTGCTTATGGTTGGTTTAGACTTGTTGTCGCTAGTATTGTTGAATTGCTTATATTCCTGTTTGAATTGCTTATCATGAAATGCTTCCGCAATGTCCTGTTTTTAGGGGAGATGCTGTCGAAATTTTCTTGTTCTATAGTTTAGTTTTAAGGGGTGTTACAGTGAGCATGGCGGCGGCTTGGCCGTGGGGGAGAAGAAGGGGAGGTGGGCTCAGGTGGGGCGGCTTTAGGGTTAGGTCTTAAGCGGGAGAGGGGGAGGCGGCGACGGGGCGTGATCTGGCTGGCGGCAACGAGGCCCGAGCGTGGGTGTCGGAGGCGGGGAAGAAAAGAAAAGGGGGGAGGCTCACCGCGGTGCGGAGGGGAGGGGCAAGGGAGAAGGGGACTGGGGGGATTTTATACAATCCTCGCGCGGGTGAGGGGGGGTGAGAGAGAGAGAGCTAGGGTGCACAGGGTGATGAGACGGCGATGCGACGATGGAGTCGGCGAGCGGCGTGGTGAGACGGTGGTGTGGCGCGGTAGGGGATGGGCGAAGCGACCGCGCGGCGGGCGGGGCAAGGGTGCAGCGGACCGGCGGTCCAAGCTAGAAGATGATGGCCCAGGTAAGTTCAATCACACTCAAATCAAGATCAAGAACCAAAATTAGTTTTTTTTTCTAATTTTCTTTTGAATTTTTTAGGCATTTCAAGCACGCTTACTACAAATCTTTGGCCAAGAAAAAAAAACTAACTACACTTTACTCTCAGTCTCAGTCTCTCTCTCTGCTAATTTGACCCTGTGAATCGTGTAATGACTGTGAGCTTGAAGGCCTTCAGCTTGCTCTATGGCCCGCGCGCAACTAGCTATATAACTACCAGTATACTTCCATGCAGGGTTTAAAATGCCGACGAATTTCGATGGAAATTCGCGAAGTTTGACCTTACTTACCTGTATCGAAAAGGAATTTCTTTTGGCTTTTCGTTCAAATTCAAATTTAAAAAAATAAAAAAAATTGACAAAATTTATCCAAAAATTTTCTATAATTAGTATTAATAGTATTATGACCTCTGGTGTGAATATTTTTTTTTTAAAAAAATGAAGTTTGGAGACATTTTTGAAGCGTTCAAAATGTAGAAAATAGAAAAAATAAAAAAAAAAGAAATTAAAAGTATTTTTAGTAGCAATATTTGTTCAAATATGTCAAGTAGCAATATTTGTTGAAGTATGTCAGGTAGCAATATTTCTTCAATTATGTTAAGTAGCAATATTTAGTATCACTTTTGCATGATTAAACATATTCATTATTGGACTAATTACTAACAAGAATAAAAATCTTGAAATGTATGGATGCCTTATAAAAGTCAATGGAGTAATAAAGGATCTTTCAGGGGTGAAACTGTCAAAGTGTATTTAATATGTTACTGTTATCTTACTATGGTATATTTTAATATTTTAATTATGTGAATGCTTATTTTTGCACTTGTATTGATATGTGACAAGTTTTAATATGCCGCATTTTACAATTTTTACAATATTTTTTTTATATTTTTTCTTTTTTTATATTTTTCTCAATTTCTTTTAACCTGTCATCGAAATTTCAAGCTTTTCGATCGAATTTCGTTCAATGTATTTGACCAGTTTTTAAATTCATTTGATTTTCAAACCCTTTAAAATTTCTTAAATTTCGACTGAATTTCGACGAATCTTGCAGGTTGCTTCACCGTTGATCATCGTTCAATTCCCACGGATGCTCTATGTATGCTCCGGCCCGTTGATGGGTGTTGTTATTCGTCCCATGACACCATTTTTCTGTAGCTGACCAAGTCTAGCGACTGTCCTCGCGAAGCCACCAGACTAGAACAAACCACGCAGAGGGACCGACAGTTGCGCGGTTGGCTCAAGAATCGATAAGTCTCCGGCCGGTCGAACAACTCGTGAGCCTCACTCGAATAAAATTAGAAACGAATATATATATGTATATATATATACATGTATATATACATATATACATATATATGCAAGTTGAATGATACAACGTATTCCCGCACTACAGAGGTCTTAGCCTTCAATCATTTTCTTAGTGTGTGCATGACACGGTATGTTAGAATTGTATGTGATATACTCATATACCTACGTGAATTGTGTGTATCCTTATATCCATGTACAAAAAGCATAAACCCCCTAAGAAAACACGAAAGACGAAAGCTCTTTAAAGTCCAAAGTCAGACATCGAATTTCTCCGGCTCGTGTGTGCTGACTGGTGAAAAATTCCCCACCTAGGTCACAAACGGCTGCGGCGTGCGGTGACCTGCGGCTCTATCTACCTGATAACCAGCTGCTTCCACCGTCTTTACAAGTTCTATTTTTTAATGTATTTTATATTCTCTATACGTATGCATTAAATATAGTACTTAGTGATACTCCATCCGACCATAAATAGTTATCATTTTGGACATATGTATAGTCAAACTTTCAAAATCTTGACTGTTAATATCTTTTTAAATATTTAAATCGGATATATGAAAATCATATGAGTAGATTTATCATGATTTTTTTTCATAATATTATGATTTTATTGGGTTTTATAAGTATATTATAATAGAAAATAGTGGTAAAATCTATGTTTTGTAAGTCATTTGGATATCCAAGATGACAACTACTCCCTCCGTCCGTATTTGATCAGCGTATAGTATGTGTGCACAATGACCAAGAAGAAAAGAGCTCCTGCGTTTAATCTCCGAGCTAGCCTGTCGCTTCGCTTGGCCCGCCGCAAATACTCCTGCATGCTCGCGCTAATCAGCCATGCATGCATGGCGATCCGGACGTCCAACATTTGCCCAATCGCCTGGAATGGAGACTGGAGAGCGCTAGTACTAGTCTGGGCGTACGCTGCAGAGCCGCCAGCGATCCGCATGTGGCATTCGAGAACCAATTGCGGCAGAGCGATCCGCATGCGCACCAATCGCATCAGTTCTCCTTGGTTTCGAATGCATGCAAGTCGCCATGGGCCTATATATGTCACCTTGACCGGAACTGCATTCCATCGGCATCAGTTCTCTTCCATGCCTCTCTCCACGATCCTCTCTCAGCAATGGCTGTACAAGACTTCGACCTAAACCTTGAGCCACCAGATTGGGACCTAAACAATCCCATCGATTGGAACGATGAACATGTTGTACAAGAAGGTGCTGCGCCTGAAGATGCTGTAGATGAAGGTGCTGCTAATACCGCCGACGAGCAGGGTAAGTGAAAAATAATCTATTTTTAGCACTTCTGTTGAAATACCCTTTTTGATTTTGCTAGTCTTCTGTACTGATAAGTGAATTAATCTGTTTTTGGCGAGTAGGTGCGAATGTGAGAAAGAGGAGGTTCTACTCGGATGACTTAAAGATTGCCATATATCTGGAGTTGTTGGCGAAGACAAATCCTCCTGTGTTGCATTGTGGTGTTTCAAAGGAGGTTGCATTGAAATTTAATGTGCCTCAGAGAGTTGTGCAGTATGTGTGGCGCAATGGACAAGATTATGGCGGGATAGAAGGTGTTAAAAACAAGCTAGCTACAAATTGTGGTCGCAAAAGAATAGAAATAGACATGGAAGCCATCAAAGTTGTGCCTCTGAGGGAGCGCACAACCATCCATGATCTTGCAAATGCACTGAGTGTGAAGAAGAGCACACTTCATAGCCGTTTGAAGGAAGGATATTTCCGTCGGCACACCAATGACATAAAGTTTAGCTTGACCGATGACAACAAGAAGGCCCGTGTACGGTATTGCTTGTCCATGCTAGAACCCAACACCATACCGAATGCTCCTATTTTCAAACCAATGTACAACATCGTGTACATTGATGAGAAATGGTTCTATAGGACAAGGCGGAACCAGAAATACTATGTCGCCAACGATGAACCAAGACCGGAAAGGGAGGTCAAAAGCAAAAACTTCATAGAAAAAGTGATGTTTCTTGCTGTGGTTACTCGGCCTAGATTTGATGAGCATGGTAACTGCATATTTGATGGTAAAATTGGAATATTTCCCTTCATCTATGTAGAGCCAGCAAAGAGAAATAGTCCAAACAGACCTAGAGGTATGATATGCATAAAAAATTGCTTATCCTAACTAATTATACCACCTATACTAATATGTTTGCATCTGTAGGTACCTTGGTAACAAAGACGATGACGTCGGTTACCAAGGAAACTAGCCAACAATTCCTTCTGAACAAGGTCTTGCCCGCGATCAAAGCAAAGTGGCCAGCCGAGGAAAGAGGATTGCCCATATTCATCCAGCAGGACAATGCCAAGACACACATAGCCGTCGATGACCCAGAATTTGTCCAACACGCCCAAGCAGATGGGTGGGACATACGACTAACATGCCAACCTCCAAACTCACCTGATCTTAATGTACTGGACCTCGGTTTTTTTTGCAGCAATCCAGGCATTATTTCAAAAAGGCACTCCAAACAATATTGAACAAATTGTGGCAAAGGTTGATAAGGCATATCAGGAGTACCCAATGTCAAGGGCCAATCAGATTTTCCTAACGCAACAAGCTTGCATGATGGAGATCATGAAGCACAATGGAGGCAACACTACGCCATCCCGCACATGAAGAAGAAGACATTGGAGATGCGGGGTGATCTTCCCACAAGCTTGCAGTGTTCTATAGATATTTACAATGAAGCCTTGCAATTCGTCAATTAGATTAGCTTCTGTTTGTCATGTATGGAAGCAGTACTGCTTCAAGATTGAGATTACCATGAAAAAAATGACTACCATAGCATTATTACAACACTGATCCGCTTAAAAAAGGGATTAGCATGATCTTGCATTTAACAAAAGCCGCGCACATCAGCAAACAAATCCATCTAGAATAACTAACATTAATATAGGAAAGGGTAAATTAACTTGAACATGGAATTCTTCACATCTTTAAACATATACTCCATCTCTTTGTCATGAGGTTCATCAGGAACCAATACGCCCTCTCCAACGCCCTTGCTATAACGGTAAACGTACCCATTCGCGATCCAAAGGAGGGTCATCGCAGCACAATTGACATCCTCATCGTGATCTCCATATAAGCGAGGTAACATGACAGGCAGCATCAAATTGGAGACTTTTT
This sequence comes from Rhipidocladum racemiflorum, assembly GCA_036346355.1. NCBI lineage: Eukaryota > Viridiplantae > Streptophyta > Magnoliopsida > Poales > Poaceae > Rhipidocladum > Rhipidocladum racemiflorum. Next base: position 43,190,973 of record CM070582.1, read on the forward strand.
GTAGCTGATTGTGGGAGTCTTCGATGTGCACCTGAGTCGTTGACGCGAAGTGCAGCAGGGCATTAGCAACGTTCACTACGGCGAGCTGATTGTGGGAGTCTTCGCTACGGCTGATTGTGGGAGTCTTCGCTACGGCCGCGCCATCGATGCGCTCAGAGTTGGCGAGCGCCGCTACGGCCACGGCGACTTGACTTTCGGGCACGGCGACCGCTTCATCGCTGGAGTCAGAATCTTCCATTTCTTCATTGATGCCATGGCTCTTGCTCTCGTACACGGCGACCGCTTCATCGCTAGAGTCAGGCGCCCAGTTGACGAAGCGGACGAATTCCTCCTCCATCGCATGCAGCTAGCTAGCAGAGGACAAGCTCCTCCATCGCATGGGGCGCGTATATGGGATGGGCATGCAGCTAACTAGCAGCACGTAGAGTATATGGTGGAGAAACGCAGCAGCTAGTAGGCGTCTCCTCGTTTTTGTTGCAGCCATGCGGAGGAGATGGTGCGACGCATTAAAGCCAGCATGCAACCCAAGACGCCGCAGCCTTTATACGCTGATCAATATTGGAAGTGTATAATTTGTTTATACGCTGATCAAATACGGACGGAGGGAGTATTTATGATCGAAAGAAATAATAATTAGAAGTAATCTAATCATTTTAAATATCTTATTGATATTTAAACTAAGAAGAATACATCTTATAAATATGGACATACGGATTAGTTGGCGCTCTCTCGTACAACAATATCAGCACGTTGTCATACTTTCAGCATTCATTCATGCATGTTTTTTTTTATGCTATTGATGTGATGGAAGTTGTTCCGACAATCCCACTGGTGGCCTGCTGGGCAAGCACAAGTGGTAAAGATCTCTCTATATTTTTGTGCACACCAATTTGTTTTAAGTTTGGAATATTGTGGTTATTTTCAGTAAGAAGTTTGGAGTTGTGACTCAAGAATATATAATCGAAGGGAATAGAAATTAATTAGTGTATATATAGAATTAGTACATGTGATGAGATATGGCCTGTGGGTTAGCTGATGCAGATGCTTTGTGTCTGCACAATTTAGGCCCGAAAGGGGGAATCATGCTGATCAGTTTGTCAATTCCAGCAGGATAGGTGATGAGATTCACGATTTATTTTAGATACGGTTACTATAATGTATTGTATTTACCATATATATTCGCATACATTTCGAACAGAAGTACATGTTGTAATGCTAGTTGAGTTTCTGAAAACTGAACAAATCATGAAGTTAGGGAGTTCAGAGAATGGAATGCACAACACTGTTAGTTAGAAGCCACAGGTACTAGCTAGCTTCATGCATGGTGTTTAGAGAATGGAATGCACAATACATTTACTAGCTCTTGAATTTGATTTGATCATGTCATGTTCTTCAGTTTTTCCTCAGCAAAGGAAATTTTTATCCAATTACTTATGCTACATCCATCAACATAAGTGCAAGTTAAGGTGTCCCACATATTATTTTATTAGAATCAGGAATCATTGTATTAAGGCCTTGATTGCCAATGGGGTACGAAATCTGGTGAAACTAATCACTAGAGCTCTTTGAAGAGCTTCTCTAGTAGCTGGCAGCTCTATAAACATTCAACTCTTTAACATAAGTAACACGTTGGACTTTCAGATCAGCCATGTTTTGGGGGTAGGTAACTAGGTATCTCACCTTGTTGTTTCCTTTTGATCTATGTTTTTCTTTGTTGTGACCATTTTAGCTTCTTGATGTGCTTACCTTTTGCTGGATTGGAGATTTTGTTCTTTGGCTACTACAAGTAAGATGAGAATGTGTGCTAAGTACTGAAGTGTTTCAGAGTACAATGCAATGTCTAGTTGGCTGTTGTCGTTTATTTCTATTTTCTTCTAAAACCATTCTGAAATATACTAATTCCAAGTGTCCAGTTTGTAGAGGTGAAGAACCAGTCCCACTTTTCTAGTAAAGCATTCTCTTGCATACTACGCTAGGTGAAATGAATGTGTGGATGTAAGTATATTGTCAAATGCTTTCCCTTAAATTTTTTTCTGATTTTTTGGATATTATTTTTAATGCCCAGGATTTTTATCCTGTGTCTTCCAAATGATAGTAGGGAATATTTCTTGGCCGGGATTATTTTCCCAAGGGAATGAGAGGGATTCCATGTGCCCATCAAAATCCACCTTGGGATTTTGTTCCCTGGGATTTGCCCCCCTAACATCCAAACAAGCCATAAGGGAGAGTATTATACCTTGTCCATGTATACTACATCCCAGAAATGTGAAAATATCAAATAAGTGCAAATTAATCTCCAAAAGAGAGTACTAGATCATATTTGTAACACCCCAAAATTTTGCTTTTCTTAAATTCATGTGTGATTTGGCACTTTGGTGAATTTTTGGAATTTTCTGGAATTTATTTGGATTTATTTGGAATTTATTTGAATTTATTCCATTTTGAAATAATTAAAGAATTTAAATTTGCAAATAAATTTTTGTTGGAAATATTTTATTTGAGTCCAAAATGATCCAAAATATTTTCCAGAATTTTTCTGGAATTTTTCTGAGTCATTTGCTATTTTTAATGAATTAAATGAATTACTGGGAATTATTTTAAATATTAAATCGCTGGAAAATCCAACTCGGGTCAAGTACTGTTCATCCGACCGAGTCGGACTCGAGTCCGACCGAGCCGCTTGACTCGACCGAACCCACTCCTAACCCTAATCAATCCCAACCGTTGGATCAAGATCCAACTACCGAGATCCGTCCGACCTGCACCGAGCCGTGTCCGGCCGGATCCGATCGCGCCAGGCGATCGTGGCCGCCGATCGTGCCACGTGGGCGGCCACGATTCGTCGTCTTCGCCGAAGTCCGAGCCGGACTCGCCGCCGCGCCTGCGCCAGAACGAACTAGGTTTCCGTCAGGGCACGAACGCCGAGGCTATTTAAAGCATGAGACGCCCCCGAGGTTGCCCTCATCCTTGTGCACCCGCTTTCCCGAGCCATCTCGCCGAGCCGCCCGTTGAGCCGCAATCGCTCGCCGGAGTTGTCTCTTCCCTCCGCTGCGGTTTGCGCCGTTTTCCGCCGTCGTCCGTCGTCTTCCGCCGAGAAGGAGCCCAGATCCGGAGTCCCCGCGACGAGACGCACCCGAAGGGAGGTTTCATCTCGCCGGAGAAGCCCCGTGGCGCCGCGCCCTTGGTCGTCGTCTCCAGCTCCGTCAAGCCAGCGCCGCCGTGAAACCATCGCCGTCCGCGAGCTCGGAGGACCGTCAGATCCAGATCGAACGGTTGAGGTGAGATCACGTGTTCCAAACCCGATTAGATCTGGACCGTTGGATCAAGATCCAACGGTTCACAATCGCCACGTGCTGTAGCAGTGCGATTATAGGATTAGATCTGGACCGTCCGATCTAGATCGAACGGCCCACGAGCATCGAGTAGTTTCAACGTGTTAACCCTGGATCTAATCCGCGCCGTTGATTTTCAAACCAACGGACGAGATTGCGCCACGTGTCGGGAAGTTGGACCGACGCGGTCAGCGTCGTACGCGTGTGAGCGCGTGTCCCTGACACGCGGGCCCCGCATGTCAGAGGGCCCACACGCCACCGTGTTAGCGTGAGACCTTATCGACGGGTGGGTCCCACATGTCGATCCACGTGAGCCGTGGACCGAGTCCACCGTGGACCCGAGCTGAGCATGGACCGAGCCCATGGACCGGCTGACGTCAGCAGGCCAATCAGGAGCTGCCACGTGTCCATGCTGACGCAATAATTAATTTCCGAAAAAGAAAAGGATTTATTAATTCAAATAATGATTTCAAATTTAGATTCAAACTTCAAACGCTTATAACTTTTATGCTTCAACTCCGATTTGAGCGATTCAATGTTCTAAATTTGTATAAAATTAAGATCTACCTAAATGTGAATTTTATTTACTGTTTGGACTAAAGTTTTTATCTGTAATATTATTTAATTGATTAGTTAAACTTTAAATACTCATAACTTTTATGCTTTAACTCCAAATTTGATTTATTCCAGTTTCTAAAAATCCAGAAAATTATGTTCTCTCTGTTTATGGATTTTATTTGGAGTTTTGGGATCTTTTTGCATAGTGTTTATTTGTGTATTTGCTATTTGCACGCTTTACAAGTAGACGTTGAAGTGCCGGAGGGATTCGAAGGAGAAGTATTGACTCAGGATCCAACTCAAGACCAAGAGCAAGTGCTTTTTGAAGGCAAGTTGTGCTTTGACCATGTTGATCCCATTTCGAAATCTATTTTGATTTAAACTATTGCATGCTAGTTTAATTAGAAAGATACTTTGGTTTAAACCTGGGGGTTAGATAAATACCAATTTGATATATGACACCTTGATTACTTAAGTATGTGCCATGACCCTTTGTCACCCTAGTTGTGGTTTACTAGTTGGACATTATTAAATTGCCAACATGGGTTTAGATCGTTGTAGTATAACGCTTAGACCGCTACGTGCTCATGACATGATTTTGGATAATCAAATGCTAATATTGACTTAATGATATATTGAACCTGTTTTGGAAAAGTATCATGTGATGTTGATGGCACGTGGTGCATGGTAATCAATCGGGTTTGATAAATGATTTCGACCGGGCATGTGGCAAGAGTAATCAGGTGGGCCAGTGTGGCATTGGGAGTGTTGATTTGGTTTTTCGGGTAGTCTTGCCCTGGTCACTCTAAGGACTTAACCTTGCAAGCCTTTGAACTGGGTCATACTTGCAACCACATGGCTGGAATGGGACGGCCCTAGTTGACTAAGTCGCTAAGGACTCACTTGTGGAGCCTCAGGGTGTCGATTACACCGCTTTGTGTGATTATGCGGGAGCGTATCGTGGTCGTGGCCAGTACCCATCTAACGGTGTGTTGGTCCCATACTTCGCCTTGGCTAAGGGAAGGGATGGTGTAGAGCACGTCTGGAGAGGACCACCTGTGTTGTTTGAGGCTTCCAAAGGCTTTGTTATGATCGCTCATTCGCATACTCTTGTATGGCGATTCACTACCGACGTGGTGAGTGGATTGTATCTTGTGGGTAAAGTGCATAACCTCTGCAGAGTGTAGAATCTATTTGAATAGCCGAGTCCACTGTGATCTTTGGACAATGCTCTGGAATTACAGTCAAGGTTTAGATTTTCTGAAAATTTCTTGGTTTTGAAAATATGGGTTGGTTTAACAAGTAAGATGATGGAAATATGGTTTAGGATTGGAAAAATGTTTATTAAACCTCTTGAAAAGTTATTTATGCTTTACTTATTTCTACCGCTTTCGAATCTACTTATATTACTTGTCAAAAGTTGCATCGCAAATATACCCTGAGCTACTCCTTTGTAGAAAGCCATGCATATAGTATATTAGCTTGCATTCTGTGCATGACTTGCTGAGTACCAAGTACTCACCCTGGCCTCAACACAATACCAGTTGAAGAGGAGACTACGCCAGTTTCGGAAGAGGAGTTCCAAGAGGACCCGTCTACTTAGGGATGCGAGCCCAGTCAGTTGCCTGTGGTATACTGGATGGCGCCACGAAGTTTATTTGATTTTCCGCTGCTATTATTTCTCTTTTAATAAGTTCTGCCTTGCAAGGCATATATTTGTAACTTGGCCATAAGGTCGAGTAACCCTTTGATTATTTAAATAAAGTACTTTGATAGTATCGTTTGGTATGATTGTGATATATACCGATGTTAAGACTGTGTGCACTAGCGCGTTCCTGGACTAGTGCTGAATACACAGAGGGTCCGGATTTGCAAATTCGGGGTCCCGACAATATTAAAACAAAACTATTTGGAAATATCATATTTTGATGATTTTACAAAATTCTTCTTGAAAATTTCATTTCCATAGTCTATATCTAAATATAGTCTCCTATCTCTTTATATATATATATGTATATATATGTATATATATATATATATATGTATATATATATATATAGTCAAAATGCTTTGTCTTTTAATGTATTCAAAATCCAAAACTTGATCTATATTGACCTATTTATTGCACTTTTGAGTCTTGACTTTTGGAACTAGAATCTCAACATGTCTAGTTTCCTAAGAAATGCTCCCATTTGTTTTTGTTTCGATTAATTTTCAGTTTGGAGCATTTAACTCATCTTTAGTTAGCTTATTTTCTATGCCTCATTGAAATCAGCACTACCACTGCTGAACCGTCGGTAGCACTGATCAATCGGCACTACCGCCAGGTTATAGCGGTACTGCCGCTCCTGGTGGTTCCGGCACGTGGTGGACAATTTTCTTGTGGATGGCTAAATCTCTTCAAACCTCTCTCTCTCTCTCTCTCTCTCTTCTCTCTCTTGAGCTGACTCCCAGCCACCCATGCCTCCTTTTCTTCTCCAAGTCAAGTCTCTTCCTCCCTCTCTCTCTCTCTCTCTCTCTCTCTCTCTCTCCCCCCCTCCAAATCGAAATCCCCCCTCTCAAATATCCACCAAGTCTCTTGTCTTAGATCTTCCCACCTATGGTTGAAGGTTCCTCTCTCCCTAAGGTATCTCTCCCCTTCCTCTTTTGTGCTCTCCCTTGTACCTTAGGACTTTTTTGTTCATTCTAGGGTTTGGTGAGAATGTGGGCATTTTAGCAATTAAGAACTCAAATCTCATGTTAAATGGAGTAGATCGGTGACCTTAGATGTCAATGCATGCAATTTAAGTGCCTGATATCTCTTTATATTGAAATTTGAGTCTAGGGTTTTGGGGGTAAAGTGGATCGGTAGTACCAATTGCGCCCGGCTGTACTGGGTCGACACTACCGACATCCCAAAGCGATAGTGCCACCTCAGAACAGTCAAGAAATATTCAATTAGTACTACCGGCTGCCATTGTTCCTCAAAATCTCTTTGTGTTATACCATGTTCAAATCAAAGCCTATTTGATTCTCCTTGATTTATCTTGCTTCTTTCTACTTGTGATCTCGAAGAAATGTCGAGAACTAAGAATGTCTCCAAGACGCCTCGTGGTGGAGGTTCTATACGAAAGTCAACAAGGAATGCGGGTGTTCCCGCAAGTGACAGTGACTCAAGCGTTGATTCTTATGAAGTTGCAATGAGAGACTTAGTTACAAGGTGAGTTGTGCAAAATATGCTTGCCGAAGGCTCAAGCAAAAGAAAAGAAAAAGAGGTAGTGATTGAGTCTAGTGAGAAAGTTGAGGATGAGGAGGAAGAATTAGAAGAAGAAGAAGAAGGCAGTGACCCTAAAAAAGAAAAGCCCAATCTTTGGGATGATCCGAGGCAAATGAAAACTAAGAAGTATCTTGCCTTGAGAGATGAAAATTAGTATCTTCTTGCAAAGAATGCCACTGAAGATCACTTTCACACTCAATTCCAGCAAAAGGTACACTATGAACTTTACCAAGAAAGATTTTGTCGATCAAAAATGGGTCGCTGGGATCAAATTCATAGTATGCCTTATTTTGTTGGTGTCCCATAATTGTTTGATCAAGTGGGTCTTTCTCGTCTTTTAAGCTCTAGGATTAACTTTAGGGAGGACCTGATTCGCCAGTTTTATGCCACTATCTATATTTCTGACAACTATAATTCTATCACTTGGATGTCTAGCACTCAGGTTTATACAACCACTAAGGATGAGTTTGAGAGTGCTCTTGGTATCTTCCATTCTCTCTTTCCTAAGATCCATAAAGAAAGAGCATTCAATGCGGCACAACAATTGAACTTCTATGATCTTGCAGTTAAAAGGAGAAAGCCAGGAAAATTGTCAGGACTTCTTCCTCAGCCAGGTTTGGTCAATAGAATCATTAGAGTTACCATCCATCCTAAAAGTGGTAATTTTGATGACATCAGAGGCTTTGCTTGGAATATCATGGCAAAAATAATGGAAGGGCAAAGGTTTGATGTCTTGGACTTCATTATCAGAGAAATTGATTCTTGTTCAAGGCATCGCTCTAAGACTATCTATTTTGCCCCCTATATTATGGCCTTGATTAAGAGAAAGATAGGGTACAATGGTCCCTTGCCCAGTCCTCACAAGCAGTATAAGCCTCGTGTGGCACCTCCTTAGGTTCTCTCTCACATGGTTCAGTAGCAGCACGAGGCTCGTTTAGCTCATGAGCAGCAGCAGCACGAGGCCCACCTAGCTCAGGCGCAGCAGCAGCCATCTTATGATGCCTTTTTAGCTGGCGAGAGACCCAATCTTGAGCACACCAAGATGGAGAGTCATTTTTCCAAGAAAGATGAGTATCAGGCTCAGACTCGATAGATGGTGCAGGATGTCAGGGGCAGCATTGATGCCTTCAATGCATCCTCTCTTAGCGCTTGGATGATATCAGTTTGTCTCTTTCTCAGCTTCATGCTCTAGTCACCTTTTTAGCATCGTGTCCATGGTCGTGGTTCGACTTTGTCGTCTCCTCTGCCATCCTCTTAGGCGTCTCTTTGAAGACTCTATTTTTGGTACTTGATGCCAAATGGGGAGAAAGAGGATGAAAGTGAATGGCCTGATAGGCTTAAAGAAGTTTTAGAGGATTAGCTTTATTATCTGTTATATGTAATATTCTTGTAAGCTATTGAACCTCTTTAGTCTTTTGGATGTTTTATGCATTAGTTGGATCTTTTGGCTAATGGATGCTTATGTTCTATAGCTTATGCTTTATATTGTCATTAAGTTTCCTCTTTGTTATGGATCTCTTGGTTGAGCATGAGACTTTCTTTTGTATTATTCCTGGTCAATTCATATTCATATAATATCTTGCTTCCTCAGATCACGTGTTCATATAATATCTTGCTTCCTCAGATCACGTGTATAGAGGAAACTCCACCAAAATTTCCAAAAATATCCAAAATGTGCATGACCTCCACTCATTATCTCTATGCACATGTTTAGGGGGAGTTTTCAACTATACATGTTTACTTTAATAGGATTTTGTCTTGAACTAAATGTGTACTCGAACTCAAAAGGAAGTAAAATACTATTTAAAGCAAATATTGGAGTATACATTTTGTCTTGAACTAAATGTGTACTCGAACTCATTTTCTTCAATTTTATTTGTTGAGATTATCAACAATTACCAAAAAAGGGGGAGATTGAAGCGTATAGTTCCCCCATTTTTTTGGGGGTTTTGGTAATTAATGACAATCATGCTTTGTAGAATAACGATCTCTCTTAAGTTGATGAAAATAGGTTGGTCCTTGTGTGTGTGTATAAAAGGCGAAATCTTCAAGCAAAATGAGTCACAAAGGTTTCAAGTTCAAGGCGAAGGTATGAAAAGAACTAAGGACTCATTTTCACAGTTTCCATCGATCTCGGAGTTTTGGAGAAAAAGATTGGGTTGTTAGTATAGGAGCCATACTATCAAGGGGGGACATTGACTAGTAGTTTGAGAATGCTTAAATGTCTTGGATCAAAGTCTTTTGAATGTTTGTTTTTTTGCTTGTATTGAAAATCTTCAAAAGTCTGAAAGTTTCTAAGATATCGGCAATACCGCAATTCATTTGCTAGTGTTGCCGCTATGTCAGCAGTACCACTATTTTGGTACGATAGTCTTTTTCCTGTATTATGTCCCCTGCAGTTTTAGCGTATCGGTAGTACCACCCTTGTTTTTTGGTACTGCTGACTATCAGTAGTACCTCATGTCAGTGCTGGTACTCTTTTTCTAGAGAGCCATTTATTTTGGAAGAAACCAAAATTGGCACTACCTTTCTACTTTTTTGGTACTGCCGACTGTCGGCAGTACCGCTGTAGCCTGCAGGTACTTCTTTTCTATAAAGCTCATTTTTGAGAAATGTAGAGGATCGGCACTACCACACTGACTTTCTGGTGCTGTCGATTGTCGATAGTACTGCATTTATAGTGTTAGTACTCTTTTTCCAGTGAAAGATTGTTCTTGAGCTCTGAGGGGGGGGGGGAGGAAATCGGCACTACTGATTTCTTTCACCGGTAGTGCCGGGATAGCTTCAATGACTACTTGCTGGAGCATTTAGTGCAAATATAGCTAGCAAACTAAAATCGGCACTACCAATACCTAGGTCAGTTCTACCGATTTCTCTTAACTTTGTTGAATTTTATGTAAAATGGCTAGTTTTTGTTTGGGGGTTATAAATACAACCTCACCTGGTGCTAGGGATGCTTCTTGAATATTTATTGAGCATTTGTGAGCCCTAGCTACTCTCTTCCTCTCTTGAGCACTTACTTCTCATTTGGTGAGAGTTGAAGAGCATTCAATTGCAAATTTGATCTTTGAGTCATTAGACATGTGTTCATCCTCAAGCAAAAGTCATACTTCTATTCTCTTGGAGGTTGCCGCCTCCTAGACGGCTTGGAGGAGTGAAACCGGTGATCTTCTCAAAGGAGATTGCGAGAAGACTTGGTTGATTGTGAAGGTAAGGAGCTCACCTACCTGAAGCTGGGAAGAGCTACCGCTAGTGATCGAGGGAAGCTTAATTATGCAAGGAGCCAACTTGATTGAATCAAGTTTCCTCAACATGGATTAGGGGAGACCGTTAAGTCTCTGAGACCACGGGAAAAATTCTTGGTGTCAATTTCTCTTATGGGTTTGTTTTCTATTGATTACTTATGCAACTTACATTCCTAGTTTATTTTGTATTTGATATTTGTTCTAGGATTATATAACTTGCTTAGATTTAGGCTGTTGGTGCACTTAGATAAACCTAGAGCTTCTAGGTCTTGATTATTAAAATTCTCAATTCTAGTATTACTTGCTTCATTTATTGCAATTAGAGCTGAGAATTTTAAAAACCTCCTATTCACACCCTCTAGTCGGTTATCATTAATTCTGCAGCCACGCTGATGACCTTCTAGGCCCCTCAGGCGAGACAAGAGACATGTGTCGCCTGCCGCTCCTTCTGCTTGGGGGGGGGGGCATTTTTGGAAAAAACGGATGTGAGAGGACTAGATTTGAAAAACAAAACACCCATGGACTAAAAATGTAAAAAGTTCTGGTCTATCTGATGGTTCATGCATACATTCAGGATTGCATACTAGGTTTTAAAAAATCGATTTTAGCAAAAATCGCTCGAAAATCATAACAACCGAGTCAAAAATTGGTATACATCAAATGAGTTCAAAGTCAATTTTTTTGAAATCGGTGGTGAAACTTCATCAAAAATAAAAAAATCAACTGATTTTCACCGATTTCCTATTTTTCTTCGATTTTTATGTTTTTTTGGTACAATTAAGAAAAATCTAAAAAAATCAATGGAAATTGGAAAAAATCTAAATAAACCCAAATTAATCAATAAAGTACCTTGGAAAAATTTTAACAGTTAATGAAGAAGAACAGGGATATTGTCAAATTTTGATAAAAATTTACAAGCATGATATGCTCTAAAATTTGAATGAAATCATAACTAGTGACCACGGATCATGTAGTAAAATTATAAGAAATATTAGACTTTATTTACTACCCCTATAAAATAAAAAATTGAAGAGCATATTTTCAAACAATAAAACTGTTAAAATCTATAAAATATAAAATAGAAGAGCATATTTTCTGACAAAAGTACTGTTAGAATTTTTTTTAAAAAAAATTCATAGGTCGAATCATTATCTAGAAATTTTACATAATCATAAGAATTTCCTAAGTACTAGCACAAAAAAATTAGAAAATATTAGACTTCATTTAGTGCCTCTAAAAATTTAAAACATAAGAGCATGTATTCTGACAGTAGCACTATCAAAAAATTTTAAAAGTACACATATTGATCGAAAATTTTTACAACATCATTAGCATTTCCTTAGGCCTCACACAAAAATTTTCAAAAAAAATTAATATTTTTTTGATAAAAATTAATATTTTTTATAAATTTTTTTATAAATTTTTAAATTTGAATTTGAATTACATCGTTTACCAAACGGTTTTAGATACCGAGCCACCACGATTTTCCCTCGAAAATCGTCGATATTTAGAATCCTGGTTCAGCCCTTATAGGCATAAACAAGGACACCTGAGATGAGATATTGATTGAGCATCGATCGTAGTATGATGATGTATTTGAATATTGTCGATAATTGAAACTATATAGGCAAAAATGACCAAAATACCTTCACTCCGCCAAACGAATTGTCTAAAATCTCCAAAATGACCAAAATACCATCTTGACCCCTTCTCCGGACTCGTTTTCCGGATTTTTTTTTTAAAGCGGCCCCTTTATCGTTGGATATCGCATGATAAAATTATATTTTTTTTAAAAAATTATGGAATTATAAAGAAATTGATGTACATGTGATAATCATAAAGTTGCACAAAAGACGTACCAAAATGAGAGAAGATAGATGAGCATTGCATATCCTCTTCCTCTTGATCATATCCTCTTCGTCGTCATCCCACTTCAGTGTTCGTCACTTGTGTGAAGGCCATGTCTGAAACGTCCAGCTCAGCGAATCGGAGGGCCCTTGCACTTGCCAATGCAAGGCGGGTCGATTGCCCTAACTGCCATGCAGAAGCTAATGTGCTCTACTTTACCACCCCAACAAATAACGGTCGGGTGTTTTACAAATGCCCTTTTTACTCTGTAAGTGAAAATGTAGTTCGATTTCTTCAGGTTTTGATAATTATTCTCCTCCTCAAGTTGTCTATTCCTGGTGAGATCTTCTTTCTTTCTATGTTCTCAAAGCATGTTCACATTATCATGTAGTCTGCAGGATGCCAATATTTCTAGTAGGCAAACACCATGAATACATCGATGGAGCGTCCTAGTAGTACAGTACCAGAGAGGATGATGCCCAGGCTAGAGCAGAGGATGGACCCTACGCTCGAGCAGAAGATGGACCCTACACTCGAGTAGAGACTTAACATGCTAACGTTTAAGGTTGAATGCATTTTATATTATATCAAGTGGTTAGAGAAGATGATGTATGTAGTTATCCTTGTGATACTTTTGGCTGCAATTGCGAACTAGTTCATGTTGTATGCGTCACGTATGTTTACTTCTTTTTCTATGTCATGCAATGCAATGGTTCCATATGCGTCATCTATCTTCTCTCATTTTGGTACGTCTTTTGTGCAACTTTATGATTATCACATGTACATCAATTTCTTTATAATTTCACAATTTAATTAAAAAAATATAAATTTTCATGCAATATCCAGCGGTAAAGGGGCCGCTTTTTTTTTCGGAAAACGGGGCTGGAGATGGGTCGAGAGGGTATTTTGATCATTTTGGAGATTTTAGAGACTTCGTTTGGCGAAGTGAAGGTCATTTTTTGACTCAATGGTTCGAACTGATCAACAAAATGTAATTTTGGATTAATTAAATCGAAAAAGAAAAAATATATAAAAAATAGATAAAACCAGCGGTCGGGGCTGGAAATAAAAAAAATAAAATAAAAATTAATATCAAGCGGTCGACGACAGCATAAAATTTTAAAAATCCAAAAAAAAATTAATATCAAGCGGATGACGATCACTTAAATGTTTTTTGAAAAAAATTAATATCAAGCGGTCGGGAGAGCTGAAAAATTTAAAAAAATTATTAAGCGGTCGGGGACCGCTGAAATTAAAATAAAAAAATTTAGCGGCTGGGAACCGCGGTATTTTACTGTTACATGACTATGTTTGAAATTTTGTGACGATTGGCTAGATCCGCAAAAAAATAGCAAGAGGCATAACAGTAAAAATTCCATACATGGAAATATGATGTCATATTTTTTCTTCTGTACGAAAGAGAGAGAGGTGATGTGATGATGCTTTGGTTTCGTGCTGAGTCATCCGATCGATTGGGGTACCAGAAAGTTTAGCTGAAAGCACTCAAAGGCCAAAGCTTTGACCCCGGCAAGCTAGCTGAACCTTGTTGGACGATTCAGTTACGGATAACGACGACCTTAAACAGTTACGCAGATGAGGTAACTAAACAGGGACCAGTTATATGCCCGTGCGTTGCTATGAAAAACAAAATTGATAACGAAAAATAAAGATTAAAAAATAAAAAAAATACTATTTCATAAGATCAAACATCTATCTTTAACGCTTCGTTTCTTGCAAAAGCTGATTAATTAAAGCAACGCTTCGTTTCTTGCGTAGAGCAATTAAGCAGGGCAATTAAGTAGGGTAATTAACGTGACGTGGGAAGAAACTCTCACTTTATATAGTAGAGATTATCCACTAAACAGAGGCAAGGAAGAGAGAGAGAGAGAGGCACATGCATGTTGACACTTCTCTGTTCTTCGCCAATGGCGCCATTCATGGTCAATTCGATTGGTTTGCAGTCTGCACCAGGGAGCTGCCCAGTCCTTAAGTATCACCAACCTGTGGGCCCCAATCACGCTAATAGTAGCACAGCTAGGAGAATGATTTCTAATAAATAACCCTTTGCATTTTATTAGGGACAGTGGTATAATCTTTGGTCCGAATAAAAACGAGAGAGGTGTTTCTATGCTTTTTTTTTAAAATTGTATAAATATTAAAGCATAAATAAATGATAGATAAGGATTATTTATCCCTTCGTTTGCAACAATATTTGTGCAAATTGTATTAGGAAAGCATAAAAACACCTCTGGAAAACAATCTAAGACCATGCGATCCCTGCATCTACCCTCTGCTATATAATCCTTCGCCGTCGACCCCTTCCTCTTGTTGCTTATTTCCCACAAGAAGAGGGAACACTAGTTAGTACTTAGTAGTGTAATTAACGAGACGGAGGAAGGGTTAAGGTGTGCGCGCGCGCGCGAGTGATTAATTAGTGGCGGGCATGAGCCGCCGGGGCAGCAGCAAGCTGGTGAGCTGGTTCTGGCGGGCGCCGAGGCGGGCGCTGGGCCGCGCGCGCGACCTCTACGTGCGGAGCCTCACCAGCTGCGCCGGCCACCTCCCGGCCGACGCCGCCTTCGGCTACCCGTCCTTCGCCGCCGCGCCTCTGGCCAGGGTCGACAGCTTCGCCTCGTCCCGCCGCTCGGGCTCCTACGACGACGACGACGACCTGCGGGCGCTCATACGCGCCGCGTCGCAGAGACGGGCGGCCGAGGCAGCCGCCTCGGCCGCAGAGCCGGTGACCGTGCCCAGGAGCCAAAGCGTGGCCATGGCGAGGATCGACGAGGACCGGTCGTGCGAGTTCGCAGTCGCCGGCGCCGGCGTGGTGTTCCCCAGGAGCCGGAGCTGCGCCGTCGGCGCCAGCCGGGCCGGTGGACGGAGGGGGAGGGTGGCGGCTCTGGCTTAATCGAGCCTCCCGTGATCGATTCTTGCACGGTACTGAAAAACTGCATGTGGATGGGTGTATCGATCTTGTGGATAGGCCTTGACGAACAGTACATGGCATTATCTTCCTAAGCGTTTGGTTTTAATGGTTATTATTTCTTTCTTTTTTTGTTCTTCTCTCTTTTCTTTTCTGTTTTAGTCTGCAGAAATCTGCAGTTGTGCTATGAACTTTGCTGTTTGATTGTTCCTGTACCTCCTCCTTGTTCTTCTACCATTTTGTATGGGATGAGAGCAGCTATGCTACTATTTGTCTTATAGATTTCACCGTATGACCTTTTGCCCTTACGAGATTATGATTTTTACCCTTCTGATGTTACCAATTAGTACGTCGATCCTTATTAATTTCATTTGTAAACCACCTGTTGATTACATGATCCAAGAATGCAGCATATGCACTAACGACCTTTCTAAGAGTATCTTCAGCAGTTTTCCTTCAGTCTTCAAATTCTTTCACGAACAGATCTAAAGTGCTCCAGCGAATTCTCTTCGCGATTCCCTTCGAATGGGATTTGGAGAGAGAATCTGGATAGAAATAGATTCTCTCTCCAATCTCTTCACAAATTCTTTTGAGGGGATGCTGTTAGAGATGGTAGGAAATAAAGGGAATGGATATGGAGAAGGAAATGGAATGAAGTGAAATTGATGAAGATAGTAACAATGCAATGCATACTATTGTGTTGACAGTGTACAGACTAGACGCCATACATGCCACTATGTCAAGCTTCTATGGGGCGGTTGCTTAAGTTAGATCGGTCGTCACATATACTATTTCGTAGCTTGTAGTTACTGAGCAGCACGGAGAGCCTCAATAATGATGGTACATCATGCATCTTGTGGTGTGTTGTTGACTATAATTCAGGTAAGTTAGTAATTTAGGGTTTGTTTGGCATGGCTCTGATCTAAGGTTTTGCAGCTCTAGCTTTAGCTTTTATTTTTGGATCCATTTCTATGCGAAGTTGAAGCAGTTTAAAAGGGGGTTTGGTTTGGAAGCTCGCTTCGATTTTAAGGTCCTGTTTGGTACGGTTTCAGATTCCAGTAGAAACGGAAACGGTTTCATATTCTTGGTAGAAATGTTTCAGGTAGAATCAGAATCACTGTCTGGAAACCGTTTGGTTAGCTGTCTGGATTCTGTGAATCGGGTGGAACGGAGTTGAGGGTGATTCGGTCTCAGCGTGGATAAAGAAAAAACGTTCCGAGGAGAATCGTTTCGAGTTTTAACCCGTTTGGCTGGGTTTCTCCCAGATAGAAACGGACCGGTTTCAAGTTGCCAAACGGGGCCTAAGAATAAGAGCAATCTTTGTAAAAGGACTGCTCTGCCCTTAGTTTTGTGATTTGTAATCCTTTTTCTTATTACTAAACTTGTTACTATTTAAGTTGATTTCGATTGTGTTGCGCTTTTATTTTTAATTTTTTAGCAATGTTGTGCTATCTTTTTCGTCCACTTTCACTAATTAGAATTCCAACACAAACACACCATCTATCATCCTATTGCATAATCAAAAAGTATGTTCTGTAGAAGCCAAGCAAGCATGAATCACGAGCAATCTTTCATCATCCTGCTGGATCAAGAAGAATAGTGCCAAAAGATCCAAACAAATCTATGACTGTATTGCACAATCAATTAGGCACATAATGCAACGCACCCTATCCATCAATTCACATGAATCCCAACAGATCCAAAACGAAGGTGTAGATTTGCCTCACCGCCAATGTCATGGGTGTTGGTAGAGAGGTAGCACAGGCCGGGGATGAGCTCACCGTGGGGTGAGGAAGGGGAAGAAGTCGTCGAGGTCGGGAACAGGAGAAGGACATCGGGCCAGGGAAGATGTCGCCGACGCAGGGGAAGATAGGTCGCCCCTCGCGTCGGGCCAAGTCGTTGGTGGATATGAAGTCGACGTCGAGGAATGTGTCATTAGTGGGGAAATAGTCGAGGTCATCGCTAGGGAGGGACACATTGCCCTTCTCTTCAGCTGGCGCCGATAGTAGCCATCATCGCTGCCGCCCTTCTCTCTAGGGTTTCTCGGTTTCGGTTGGGTCGTTAAGGGTGCGTTTGGTTCGTGGGATGAGGTTGAATGGGATGGGATGGTCCTGTACCATTTGGTTCTATTATTTTGGGTGAACGAGATGGTTCAGCATCTAGAGGGAATATTCCTCAAAATTGTACCACTTGGTCCGGGATGGGATGGTTCCATTCAAGCAACCAAACGCATGGATGAGCTTTTTCTTGAACCATCTCATACATGTACCCCTTGGTACAGGCAACCAAACACACCATAAATGGGGAACGAGAGAGACGAGATGCGTGAACGGGTAGATGGGTGGCAATTAGCAGGTAAATTATTTAAACTCCCAAAGGCATTTGGCTTTGTTGGCCCGCAGCTGCCCACTTGTTTGTTCAACTGGTAGAAGAAGGTTACGAATTTCTTTACTCCAGCAGGAGTTAGCTTGGTGAAATCTTCGTTGCCGCACAAAAAAACTTTTCTCCAAAGATTGACTCCTCCTGAGTTGAGGCTCTTCATTTTCTGGAATATCTACGCGAGGGAAAGCCGATATTGTTGTAATGTCAATGTTGAATGGTCGGCTAAAGATGCAATACAACCAAGCTTGTATGAACCAGATAGGACCACCGACGTTGCCAACCGAATATTAGCCCTGGCCGGTGAAGAGCCGACTTCTAATAATATGCATCATTTGAAATACTGCTTCGAGAAACATTTTGCCTAAGGCAAGCTGACGACCTTTTGCCAGTTGTTCTGCCAGAGATTGGAATACTTGCGTCGGTTCAAGGGATGCACCGCAGAAAAGGTATCGATCTAACCACATATTCAAAAAAGCAATATGCTCTTAGTCCGATACTATGCCCATTCCCTTGTTCTCTTCTATGTATTGACTATAGCCTTCCCCTTTGGTGGAAATAAGTTTGTATTGTGGTTTCTCACCGAAAGCCGACAACTATTCTCCGTCGGGTCTGAGACAACATAGCATGGCCACGTCTAACAATGTTGGACCGATAAGGCCTAGTCTGAGCATAAATGCATTAAAAGTATCCGATCGGAAATAGCATGACGATGTAATCATGGATTCATTGGACTGAGGATCGGCTAGGGGTAGCGGAAGACATTCAGCTATGCCGATCTGCTCCCACAACGGCATTTTCTCGGTAGCTACTTTTATATACCAGTTTTTCTATCCCTTAAGTGCTGTCGCCCAAGAACAAAAACTCTTGCTCCATCCTTCTATATTGTACTCGAGAGTTAACAAAGGTAATCTAGGGATTTCTTCGTTGTTCACTACTGTCAGCTCTAAACTACCAATTGGGCCTAAGCAATATTGAGAGTCCCTACCAGGTTCAGGGATAAGCACCTGGTTGGGGTCCATCAGAGCTGAGCCGACAAAGAGGGAAGATTGTGAGCACCAGAGAGAAGTCGCTTGAAGCTGATTGAAGAAAGGATGAGAGTAGGTGCGTGTGAAAATGACGGATAGGTGAACCTCATATTTATAAGAGGGTAAATCCAGTGGCAAAGGCGGGTACTTCTCAGCTACTTTTGCCACGGTTAATGTGAAGAGGTGTACGGTCGTGTGGTTAGGTAAGAAAATTGCTGAAAAAAATGGAACGGTCAGATCGTGGTGATGGTTGATATCTTTGTTTTAAACCAATAACAACGATTTTTGTGGGATTCGCAAAATCGATAGTAGCGACAATCATTATGAGATACTGTAGAAGGACATCGACATTTTCAATAGTCATTGGACATCGGTTACTTTATCGGCTAGAGGTTTATAATAAGAGAAGAATATTAAAGAAGGGAAATATATGTTACAATGCAACATTAAGGAGAACAAATGAAAAAGAAAGAAAAGAAATCTAAAAAAGCCGACGACGCTTCTCACCAGGATTCATGCTGATGATGATGGCACCGCCAACACTGTTGCTGCTGCTGGAGCTTGACTCCTGGAGGGCAACATCGGCAGCAAGGCCTTGTTGAGGCATCAGATCATCGTTGGAGCTAACGATGATGGCCGATGTCCCAGCAACGGTGGTAGTACTGCCAACCGACTCTGCTGCTGCTGCTTCTATGGCATTGGCTATGGGAGGGTCAGCAGCGTCATCCGTGGGAGCAGCGGCTGCATCCTTTGCAGGGTCAGCGGGCTGTGTCAGCTTGAAGCTCCTTTTGGAGCGCGCTGGCGATGGCCTCATCATCGGCCACCTCCTCCTCTGCGCGCACCTCAGCTGACAGCTCCTCTTGGAGAGCGGTGTTAATGGCTGAGTCATCCTCTTTGGTTAACCAAGACAAGGGTGAATAGTCGGAGATGGAGGAATAAGACAACAAAGACATAATGGCTTGTAGAAGATGACAGTTTACTGCAGAGTTGAATGGTAAACTGGTAGATTACCCGGTATTTATAGGGTAAATCAGGCAAATGAAGCGACATGATCAAAAGACGAGGTATCATCAAGTGAAATGTCATCATCGGAAGACGAGGCGTCATTTTTGTAAAACGAAGCAGGGAAGACGAAGTAATTCCGTGTCAGGCGCAGCCAGAGGTTTAATGAATGCAGTGTTTCGAGGCACAGCCGAAGATTTAATGAGTGCGGTGTTCCAAAATGGCAGTCTAGGGGATGGAAGATGATGAGCGACGAGATGACATCATGCCAAAGAAGGCGCGGTTTAAAAATATATGAGATGAAATTTTGGGGCATGTCTAAGCATATCCCCAAAATTGGGGGGCATATGTTGACACCAAATTTGGCATGCGGCCATGTTGATACCCGAATTTGGTATGTGCCCGATTTTGCTGGGATCAGTTTGGAATAATTTTGGTAAGAGATATGTTGGGGTCATAAGTTTTCCGCAGACCGTAATTGATGTTGGCTCTGTATGGAATATACCAAGGGAAATTAAGTCCGATACAGGCAATTCAAGAGATTGGGAAGGATACGATTGGATGTGATATGGCAAGAAGAGATTGAGGCTAGCACGGGCGGTTGAAGAGACCGAGAAGGATACGGTTGGAGCTGAAGACTATGTAAGAAGACGATGGGCAATATTGAAGAATAGTAGTCAATCAACCAACACAACTTGTTCTACTTTTACTTTACTTTTCGTCGCATAGGAGTAGTCTTTAGTTTTGTAACCTTTCCTTTGTAATTCGCTTTTGATCAATAAAGTTGCGCATCATCGATTGTTGATCACCATCGACTTATGCTAAGCTAGGTCTACTTCTCTGATGTTGTTGCGCATCGCCTTTTCGAAAAGAACGATCTTTACCTTCATCTAATCAACTCTATTAGGTTAATTAGATCTATCGGTTACTATAATTTATATCGGCTTAAACGAGCCGATAAGGATTAATCGTCATCAAAACTCTAGATTGGTCTATAACTGATTTACTGAGATATTACCCTCTTGTCGATTGCAGGATCAAATTGGCTGGTACGCTTGCACTCCAAAATTAAACCCGATGTTTGCATGTGTTAGTTGTAATCAACCTGTCATCAAGTTTTTGACGCCAACATGACCTTTTCTCATTTATAAGTGCGTAGATTTAGAATTAATTAAGGACATATTAATCATCGTCAGCCATGTTTGGCCCTAAGTCACTTCTGTCGTAAAGGCTAGCAGCAAATAAGGTGAGTTGTGGAGTTTGTTCAATGTTCATGTTCACTCATCTTGTGAAGAGCACAGGCCGTTTCAAAAAGTGTTGACAACAAATTACGTGAGCCAGTCCTTTATTATCTGTGCTCCGGTGGAGACCGGAGAGTAATAGCACTTGGCAACAGCAAGGTAGCCGAATCCTCTTATCATTGCACTCCTTAGCCGATGCGGTGTATCGGGGAAATTTGGCCTGTTCAAAGCATATGATTTTATTTCTTATATTTTGTTGTGAGAATTGAAGTTTTCTATGAAATTATTATGAGGGAGCTAAATATACCCCAAGTTTGTGATGGATAGAATTGATAGCACAAAGTACTATAGCAATTGATACACCTTTCATTTTTTTAATTAGGTAGTGAGAAGCTAGTCATTTTGGCATTTTTTTAATCAGGTAGCAATTGACGGTACAAATTAGGCATTTTTCGATGAAGTATTAATGTTCAAAATAAACTTATATCTATATATTAGACCCGGAGATTTCGGTCTTCGTGTGAATTCGACCGACGCGTTCACTCCTAGCGCGACCACGTCACCCGCGTGACTCAACTGATTATACTGCTTATATATTTTAACGGTGTCAGTTTACAACACCAATACGGCCAAGATCTGGTCGCACGCCCCGCCACGCTTATCACCACGATTCGAAGCCGCCAAGACGCCGCCGCTTCGATTTTTGCCTAGGCGACGCATGGCGTGGCTTTTTTGTGAAAAGGCGCCTGATGCTTATGAGAATTGCATATTAGTCCGTTTTTTCGAGGAGGCTTCTGAAACTTTTGAAATTTGTTTTTAACCCGCGGAGGTCCCCGAAAATTACGGAGAGGCCCTCAAAACTTTTGAAATTGCATATAAGTCCAGTTTTCTTGCCTGAAACTCCCGAAATTTGTTTCCTTTTGCGTAAAAGACCCCAAAAAAGGCGTGGCTTTTTTGCGAAAAGGCACCCGACGCTTCTGAAAATGGCATATTAGTCTGTTTTTTTGCTGGGAGGCTCCCAAAACTTATTTTTTACCCACGGAGTTTCCCCCAAAATTACAGAGAGACCCCCAAAACTTCTAAAATTGCATATTGTCATTGTAAGAAAAATTTTATAGGCACGGCGTGGCGCCAAACTCCCGCAGCTAGTATTTATAATCGGATGTAGTACAACTATCTACCTGCCAAACCCCTTGTCGGGCGCTTCAACGCACTGTTATGCCTTTCATGGCAGGAAAAATACGAAAGTTCATAAAGGTTGGTGCTCCACTGCTCCCAAATCGATTATGTGCCAACGTGTAGACGGTACAAGGGCGGCGTAAAGTAGACAAATACGCAACCGCACCAGTCACCGGTCGTAGATAAACCAAACTTCTATCCCAACGGGCCACAACAGAGCTCACGTACCATCCGGCCTGCCTATCCATACTTCACACGGCCCAACCACGATACGATCAAGAGAGAGAGAGAGAGAGAGAGAGAGAGAGAGAGAAGGTTTCCTTCGCAAGTTCGCATCGTGTCAGTCTCGACTCGTCGGCTCCCTCCACCGATCTCTCTCTCCCCTCCTCCGCCGCGCGCCCTACAACGGCGCCATGGCCGAGTACCACCTCAGTGCCCAGCTCCGCGGCCACGAGGATGACGTAAGCCTCCCTCCCCCTCCCCCTTGCAGTATGCTTCGGCTGTCGTCGTCTCCGCTTTGCTTCCCCTGCAAGTCCGCTCGATTCCTCGGTTTTCGATCCGGTCGCTCCGAACCCTGTCCGGTGGGTCTCGGTTCGTGTTGCGGCGGGTGCGGTGATGTTTCGATCTGCTGATTTTAAGCGTTTGCTGCAGTCTGGTTGCGCTTGTGGTTTCAGCTCGCTCTCTCTCGGTTCGGTGCCTTACTATTGCTAGGCCCTAGTTTATTTCCATCCGGATGCTTAGTGTGAGAGCTCTCGATGTTGATTGCCATTGCTTCTCTCTAGTTTCTCACATGTGAATTTAGTGTGTTTCAGTGAATTTAGTGATTTGGTCGAGAATTTAGTTACTTTAGTTTGGGTTGCTTTTGATAGTCATTGCTAGTGGATTGGTGAATCTATGAATGATCGGGTACTTAGTTTCAATGTGATTTCTCTTGATATATAATCAGAACAGAATTTCCTGTGTTCCGCTCCATCTGCAATTCCACCACGTTGCAATTGTCGTGCTGATTTAAGGTCCATCCAGAATGTCCTGTTCTGGTTTGTTTGACACCGACTTCACAAGTTCTGCTTCACATTTTAACTTTCAGTATTTAGCATATAAATGCCAAACACTATATGATTTTGATTAGAAAGCACACCCCTTTATGCATGTCTATCCGCAAAACACTAAAAACATTTGCTAGTTTTAAAACTTATGTATATGTAATGATCATCTGTGAAACTGGGGTAATCAATCTCGTTTGTCGCGCTCTTCCATATTGTCAAAACACCCTTTTGAATTTACGTTTGCTACACACTTGTTTCATGGTTAACTTATCATGGTTTACTTTACTCTTCAACAGGTTCGTGGCATCTGTATCTGTGGTAATGCTGGGATTGCAACATCCTCAAGAGACCGGACCGTGAGATTCTGGACACAGCACCCAGAAAAGAATCACGAATATGCTCTCTCTAAGACACTCGCAGGGCATTCCAGTTTTGTTGGCCCGTTGGCTTGGATCCCTCCTTCAGATCGGTTTCCTGAAGGAGGAATAGTTTCTGGTGGAATGGATACACTGGTTTTGCTCTGGGATTTGCACAGCGGAGAAGCTGTCGAGACAATGAGGGGGCACAGTTCACAAGTTACTGGACTTGCCGTAGACAACAATGGAGACATGATCTCTTCATCCATGGATTGGTAGGTTTTCTCCGAGAAGTATAATTCTTATGCTACTTGCCTGCATGTCTTCGTCATGTTCCTGCTTGCTTGCTTGTGCAAATTTCAGCCTAAGGTTGCCTTTGTTGTATATGTTAGTTATAACATAACAAGTGCAAAGAATTTTCCACAAGGTGGTTGTAAGGCAAATATTGTAATGTAACATGATATAACAATAATCTGTATAACTTTATTACCTTTTCCTTTCTGGGTCATTTATTTTTCTTTTATTTGCACCAATGCACGCTCCTACTTCTGCTTCCTTTTCCTTTGAGGCTCTGTTAAAATGGTTGCTAATATTACTTTAGTGTAAAGCTGATTATAGGTACTCGGTTTTTTTTAGACACACATATTTATAAACTACTTTATGCTTGAATTGTTTGTTCCAATGACAGAATGGCCTAATAAATGATCACTTTCTCTTTTATAGTAGTTGGTTTCTTGTTGCCCTCCCTGACATATGTATTGTACATTCAGTACTTTAAGGCGGTGGAGAAATGGCAATGCTGTAGAGGTTTGGGAAGCTCACAAAGTTGCAGTGCAAACTGTTTTGAAGCTGCCCTCTGGAGAACTCTTTACTGGTAGGTTTCTGTTACTGTTTGCACATTGCCCATTTTTTACTTGGTTCTTGTGCTTATTTTCTATATTGTTGCACTGGTACTTTGTAATGTGTTAGTGTGATTTATTATTTTTAATTGTTTTCTAGCGTTTTCATAACTGATCCAATGTGATTGGTTTAAGCTCTGTATGGAATTTGGAGTTGGATTCATGGTTTACTGGAATTGTTTTGACAGCAGCGAAAATTTCTGAGCAATTTAGGCTTCATTTGGCACTGTGGTGACCTTTTGAAAACATATCTATTTTTGGTACAGTAAGTAATTGGGAACCTCTATCTTAGAGACAAAGCAGAACAAAATCACTAGAATTGGTAAACATTGCCTTAACTAGATCCCTCAGCACAGTGCAGTGGGGCACAACAACGGCAAACTGGTCCTCAACGCTTACCAGAATTTCCCAGGATGAATTCTCGAATATCTATGACCAAATTTGTCAAAGATTGATTAATAGTTTTTTCTTTTCCCATTTTGTATAGGTTCAAGTGATTCAACTATTAAGCTTTGGAAAGGAAGGACTTGTCTACATACATTCTCAGGACATGCAGGTTATTTTTTATCCCTACTGCAGAAATCTCTGTTTATATTGTCTGGAGCATAACCTTATATTGCTGCTTTCCCGTTAGCATTGATCAACTGTGAATATCTGTTATGCTGGTGTCTTGAGCTTACATTTTCTCATTTATTATTATCTGTTATATAACTTATATGACATTCAGCTAGATAGCTGGGATTTGTCATTTTCAATCAAGTCAAATTGTCTCTATTGAGAATTAATTCTGGTTGCATTGATGCAGAAGGTTCTGTATTTTTTTTATCCAAAGAGAGTAAATGTCATTTATCAGTCGGTTGTTAAACCCTC
The DNA here is from genome assembly GCA_036346355.1 of Rhipidocladum racemiflorum. NCBI lineage: Eukaryota > Viridiplantae > Streptophyta > Magnoliopsida > Poales > Poaceae > Rhipidocladum > Rhipidocladum racemiflorum. The sequence goes on from CM070582.1 coordinate 43,216,132, forward strand.
CCTTTTCAGTATACGATCACATACTTGACAAGCTGACCTAATGTTATGTCACTTCAGATACTGTCCGATGTTTAGCACAGATGCCAGGGTTGGGAATCCTTTCTGCCTCGCACGATGGGTGAGTGAAAATACCCATTAACTGGCTTCACTTACAAATAAATGCAATATATGAGTGAAAGGGGGAAGCAACATGGTAGAAGTTTTAAAAAAACTGTTTAATGAAAAGATTGTAATTTATTGTTTGATCTTTGATATTGCTGCTACTGCTACGGAAGACTACTTCTCATCAGAAGGCTGCCCTGGATTTACTGAAAATTTTATTCACCTCTTACTCCTTTTTTATTATCTTCGTACATTTATGTTCATCAATGTATTCTTCTAGTTTACAATTACTATCTGTTTACATATTCACACATGGTATTTTGGTTGGTTGTAGAACTATCAAGTTATGGGCATTAACCGGCCAGCCCCTGTTGGAGATGATTGGACACACTTCTCTTGTATATTCTGTGGATGCACATTCATCTGGTCTAGTTGCTAGTGGCAGTGAAGATCGCTCTGTCAAGATATGGAAAGGTGATTTGCTGTTTATGCTTTGCAGACTTCATGATAAAATGCAGTGATATGTTTTCATTGGATAGGATTTGTTTATACTTATATCTTCTTTACTGAACAACTATTTAACCCTGACCGTTTCATTGGGGTACAATCTATTCTGCAAACTGGTTTGTCTAAATAAATGTAAAAACTATGAATAAATCTGTCTAAAACTCCGCTTCCTCTGCTTCGGTCCAGTATTTGCTCCAGACTGAAAATAGTCCTAGTCCATGGTAGTACTTGTTTGGCTTCATATATCTTGTTATTGTACAAAAGGAAATTATCTTGGAGGTGAAAACCATTGAAGTTTTTGGTTTGGTTGCCAAAGTGTGTAGCAGAACGCAGTTAAGTGCTTCATATAATTGGTTATATGACTTTTAAGTAACATAATGCAGATGGTGTCTGTGTTCAAAGCATTGAACACCCAGGATGCATATGGGATGCTAAATTCTTGAAAAATGGAGATGTTGTAACTGCATGTTCTGATGGAATTGTGAGGATATGGACAACAGACAATAATAGGTTGTGCAGTGATGAGGAACTTGCAGCTTATACAGATCTTATTTCTCAGTGCACACTTAGCAGGTTAGTTCCTATTTCTTCCTGAGTTTTTTTGTATTTTATGTTAACTTTTGACATCTTCTACTGCGTAAAGTGACCATTCTTGTTATCATATTATAATTTGCATGTATTAATATGTACTGTAGTCTTTTAACTGTTTAGATAATTTTTTTTTGAACAATTGGAATCATGCGGTTATTCATGCATTGACTATTTTAATGTAAGCAAGGACTTGTATGCCTTTTATTTTGCTTGTACAGAAAGACTGTTGGTGGACTGAAGTTGATGGATCTACCAGGAGTTGAGGCGCTGCAAGTTCCAGGTAATATATTTCATTTTTCTGATCCTTTTTATGAGCATAGTTTTGAACCGTTGATATTTCCATAATGCTCCAACTTTGAATAGTAAATTCTTTAGGCTGGTTACCTGTTTATCAAATATAATGTCAACATATTACATAGCTATTGAGCTTATAAATTAAAATCAACCTTTAGATGTAGTGTTGTACTTCAATATGATCCCTAGCTTTTGGAAACATTCAGAGTTTGTGATAAATTACCTTCACCACAGCCCAGTGCATAAGAAATGGATTAACTGTGGGAAGCACAATTTTGTATAATTCTTTGATGTTGTGGTGTTCAATCTGAAGTTTCACTGAAAATTTTGGGTGTTAGTATGGTAATTGTATTTTTTTTTTGGTTAAGCAGGGCACTCCGATGGTCAGACACTAATTGTTAGAGAAGGGGATAATGGTGTTGCTTATTCATGGAATTCAAGAGAGCTAAAATGGGACAAAGTAAGCACCTATGTGCCTTAGACCTTTCCATTATATTTCCCTTAAGTAATTATGTTGCTATCCCAATCACATGATATAATCTGCAAAATTGAGGATATAATTTAATCTCTTGTTCTTTCCTGCTTGATGTTGATAGAGTTATTTAACTTAAATGCAAGCTATTGTGCAATTTGATGCATCTGTGAGGCATTACTCCATCTCTCTAGCAGTAATGGTCCAAGTTTGTGCTCTTTGCATCTCTCTGTATAAGATGTATTTTGGTCACACACGGGGATTAATAAGGTTATAAAACAAAGAGGATGATAGAGGGAAATTACCATGATGACCCTAATGTAAATGACTTAGGAATAAGAGAGAATATCAGGATAGTGTGTGAATATTTACTCACAAATGTTGAAGAGGGGAGGTGGGGTGGGGGGATAAATGAGGGCAATAGAGGGAATGACATTGAAGTTGCATGCACACCTTATATTTGAAACAAAAATGAAAAGACTATATGCCTTATATTTTTTAAACGGAGGGAGTACATAAAATCCTAGAATAGGATAGGATGGGTGACACTTACTGCACAACGAATGGAACCTCATGCAACACTCTGGATATGTCTGCCATGCTTGACGTGTCAGTGGCATTTTTTGCTTTGTTATGTAGCTGTTTACTTTGAGTTTGCCTGTGATGCCATCTTGTTATCAACCAAATTGTTAGATTGGTGAAGTGGTGGATGGACCGGGGGATGCCCCACAAGGTCAGGTTCTTGGTGGTGTTCGCTATGATTTTGGTAAGTTGGTTTCTCTTGGATGTGTTTTAGCGTTAACCTTTTCTGTTTGCTTATACTCTTTTGAAATTTGTGCAGTTTTTAACGTTGACATTGGAGATGGAGAACCTATTCGAAAACTACCCTATAATCGATCAGGTATATCACCATGTGTTTCTATTTTTTAATGCTTTTCTCTGTTATTGGTTGGTTAAAGAGTAAACTAAGAAGTATTAGGATTTGCATAGGTACTTTCGAATAAAAAATTCACCATTTAACTGTTAATTCAATGTGATGTATTTCTCTGCTTGCATGTGCATGCACTTTGAGAGAGCCTTTCTCTTTGACATTATTTTAAGTGCCTCTTACAATCCTGCCTAATAAATGCTTGCATGCAGATGATCCATATGTAGTTGCTGACAAATGGCTCCTGAAAGAAAATCTTCCCCTGACATATCGCCAACAAATGGTAGAATTTATACTGCAGAACTCTGGCCAGAACAATTTTGTTCCAGATCCATCTTTTCGGGATCCCTATACTGGGGGTAAGCATGTTACTTTGTATCTTTTTTGGCAATTGTTTAAACTGTTGTCATATTTGCAAGTTTTGGTGCTGCTGTTGACTCTTGAGTTGATCATGTATCAGCTAATGCATATGTACCTGGCCAACCGTCTTCGTCAAATGGTATGTATTCATGCACATAATATTAGAGATCTAGCTGATTTCTTTTCTTCCTTTTCCCTTGTTTTAAATGAAAGAGCTTCTGTTACCTTTTCTTTCTTTGCTTCTCCTGAGTCCTGACATAATGTTCCATACTTGATTTGCAGGTAGTGCTCCGAAACAAACTTTCAAGCACATACCGAAGGTACCACTCAACCTTCCTGATTGTTACATTTATATGTGAACTTTTGATTGTTATAAATCTAACGACTTGACATGTTAACGTTCTGAACTTAACTACCATCATGTACAATGGTCTTGTTAGTACATGCATGCACATACAATTTCTCAGAGTGATCGATTGTTGTTTGATGATTAATAGCTGAATTTAATTCTGACCAGAAGCAATCTGCCGTCAGTCTTGTATTACGACCTGTTGCAATTTCACCCCTAAATTTGCTTCTTTGGTTTGCAGAATGGAATGCTGTTATTTGAGACGGCTCAGTTCGAGGGAATCCTAAAGAAACTTTTAGAATTCAGTGCAACACTTTCATCTAACTCGGTAATTTCTAAGCTTATTTGTTTGTGGCTTTTGTTGCTTTGGATAACTTAGTATTTACTATTTTCTTCCTGAATCTAGAAATTTCAGCTACATCATTCTGTGTGCTATTTAAAAGTTTAGAACTTTTAAGATGTTTTAGGTCTTAGGTTACTTAGTTTTCATCAATGAGTATGAATCACCTTAACACACCAGCTCCCATGTCCCACCAATTAATTGGCCCATTTATTTCTCAAGCTGCTTTCCTAGCCTGCACTGACAATCATGTCTCGACTCTCGACAGATAATACGAGCTGCTTATTGGATGAAAGAGATCGGAATGGGGTTGGGGTGGGGTGGGGGTGGGTGTGGGTGGGTGATGGGGGGGGGGGGCATATGGGTTTCATTGGAGGTAGTGTGGAAGACATGTTTACCAGATCACCTTAATCAGCAGAGTTGAACAAAGTTTGTTCCAACCATGCCAAGTACACAATTACACATACATGTGTTTGATCCATGAGCTAGTAGTTTAGTGCCATATGTTCAAGATAAAGCATGGGTGTGTGATTAGGATGGAAGGTTAATGTTGTATATATGTGATGAAGTATGAATAGTATAACTTGATGTTGCTAGCTAAATTACTAACCTTTGGCCTTATTTTTTTTGGCACCTTGTTTACTACACTACTTTTGATGAGATGGGTCGAAAACATCTTTAGGGGACAATTGACAATAGTGCTGCCATTTTACTATGGTTCATCTAGCTCAAAACTATAAAAATCTGGATGCTGCGAATGGACTTTCATGGACGTGACCACTGCTAAGAGAATCTGGTAGCTCCACGCCTCCACATGGGATGTTCAGAATCACAATCCTATCCAAAGAAGTTCACGAGGGGATTTGATTCAATTCCTTGCACACTTTGAGGGTATTTCACCCTGTCCAGACCACTAATCGTTAACTTCTCTCTATTCAGGAACAAAAACAGTTATCTTTGTCCGAGGCAGATCTGTCAAGATTAGCTGCTATAGTGAAAGTATTGAAAGATACATCATTTTATCACACAAGCAAGCTTGCAGATGCTGACATGGCTTTGTTGCTGAAAATATTGAAGTCATGGCCTCCGCAAATGATGTTTCCAGGTACATCCTGTTTTGTCACTTTGGGGGCCGATAAACACAGTAAGCAACATAATGGTTGACTCCATGACCCTGTTTTCACTGGTGATTACTAAAGCAGACTCTCTTGAAATTCCCATGCTAGTTGAGAAAAGAAGAAGAATAAAACTAGGAATTTATTGGAACACTCCTGCTCTAACCGTTATAATTGGCTATGAATCACCAATCCTTCGCAAAATTGCCTTACCGGTAACGGATACTTATCGGATATGGCGATCCTCCGCGATCCTTCCTGATTATCGGTGAAATTCAGCATTTAAAATTAATAAAAATAATCCCGATCCTTCTCCAATACTCAGCGATACTTCCAGGCCAAAAACACAAAGCCAAGCCCAATCCAAACCATCTCTCTTAGCCCTAAACTATCTCTTACTCACGCATTCCACATAATCATCTCTTCTACTGCTGACTCCTCTAAAATCCCTAGACCCAGCAGCCACTGCCCTCCACCTAGCCGATCAACGACTGCTACTAGCCGCCACCGCCGCCTCCCGTTCATTCTCACTCCGCAGTCTTGCCGCCACCACCCCTCCACCTAGTTTGCCGACCGCCGCCTTCTCTCTCTGCAATCTCGCTGCCGTCGCCTTCTCCCTCTATAAGCCACCGGCGCCTCCCCTCCCTCCTACCGCCAGCCCGCCACACAGCCTGCTAACCGCCGCCATATTCCCCCTCTACAATCTCGCCGCCGCCTTCTCCCTCTGCAAGCCACCGTCGCCTTCCCCCTCTTACATTTTTTTATTTTTAAACACATATACTCGCCGGATTCTTGTTTTTGGGAAATTACGTATCGCCGTACCGGTGTTGCGTATCGGTGATACATAGATAATTGGAATTGAATTGTTCAAACTTACAATTCTACCATCCACCTGCTCCAATTGTAACAATGGAAATTCTTTGTCATAATTGCAACTTCAATTATAATGATCACATTGCAACCATCAAAATCTGTTGATGACAACTGTTTTTGCAGTCATAAGTTTGCATTGAAGAGCTAAAATTGGATGTCTATTATTTAGCAAAATTGCAAGTGTGTCGCTGTTATAAAAGAGTAAAATCCAGTCCTTGTAACACCCACTAATGAGGACCATTTCTCTTAAGCTCTTAGTCTTTAGTCAAACGAACCACATAAACTTCAACGAACCAATGTGCTAAATTGTCTATTGAGATTTCCAAGTGTTTTATCAGAAGATGACTAAAAATAGGAATGTTAAGAGTTCCTTTATCTTATATGGAGCTATTTTATCCACGCTTTAGGTTCTATACAGATGCTTTATACAGTAAAGCATTTTTCAATATACTAGCCCATGCAACTGCATGGGGTTGACTGCTAGTAAATAATGTTTTGATATTTGAAGCTGCATTTTGTTCTCCATGGAGATAATTTGCAATTCATTTGAAAAGTTTGTCCATCTCTACCTTGCAGTTATTGATTTTCTGAGGATGTTTGTGTTGCATCCTGACGGAGCTACTTTACTTGTCAAGATCATCGAAAGTGGAAATGGTTGGATATGCTCCCTGTCTGCTAATGCTTTTCTCAGTCTTTCTTGTCTTGAGTTATCTTCAAGCTCAGATTGTCTAAATATCTTCATACCTCTCTTGATCAATAAAACTAACTGGTGTTATTTCTTATCAAAACGTGAAATCCAATGTTTTTTTGTCGGTACTGAACTTATCTCCTTCCTCATGTTACCTATCAGATGTACTTGTGGAGACTTTTCATAAGGCTGTAGCACCACCTGTGCAGCCAGCCAATGTGCTTACAATTCTTAAAGCAATTACAAACTTATTTGATAACTCATGCTTACGCCAATGGTTGAGAACCCATTGTGCTGAGGTCAGTTCTCAAACTACATATGTTCATTTTTGTTTCAGCCTCTTTTATGTTTTGCAAGAAAGTAGCCATTGGTTTAGTTTATTTGATTCTATTATTATCGCTACAACATCTATTGATCAATATAAGTGCCTCCTTTATTGGTTGATTAGTGCATAATATAAAATTTGGATCAAATATTTAGAATGACAAGTGAAGTTTGGTGAACCAAATTACCTGTTATTCAGTATGATTTTTTTGAGACTGACTCTTTTTGTTTGCTAATTTCAGATTATTGATTATGTGTCCAGCTGCAAGCCGTCTTTTAGCAAGAACGCACACTTGGCCTATGCCACACTTTTACTTAAGTAAGTCTTGAATTGAACGTAGTAATGCATTACAATTTTGTTGGTCATAATGTTAGAACATAATAAGCATGCACACTTGGCAATGCTGATGTCCCCCTACATTGATCTCACTTGTCGCTTTTTTTTTGGCAGCTATGCCGTTCTTTCAATTGAATCTAAGGATGAACAAAGTCAGGCACAAATTCTTTCTGCTGCCCTTGAAGTGAGTTTCCCTCCCTCTGACCTCTGTAGCCATTGCACTCTTCCAGTTCTCCCATGTTTACATTTCTTATTTGGATCCACAGATTGCTGAAGATGATACCCAAGATGTTGATTCAAAATACAGGGCCCTTGTTGCAATTGGTTCTCTTGTATCCTTCTCATCATTTCATTACCCGCCGTTTAATATTATTATTTTTTATTATTGTGGATTTCTCAGTAGCTCGCATTGTTGCTTCTAAATATGTTATATCCTTGCATTCGTTTGCCCTTAACCTAGCTTAACCCCAGATGTTGAATGGCCTTGTGAAGTCCATTGCTCTTGACCTTGATGTGAAGAGCGTTGCAACCAGCGCAAAAGCTTCACAGGACCCGAAGATCGCTGAAGTCGGAGCCGATATCGAGCTGCTAACAAGATGAGAAGAGGGTTGCAAGCAGTTAGAATAATAGTTCCTCCCTCACCGGAGGCGCCATTGTTCTGGATGATGCTTAAAAGTCACCATGGAGCTGGGCTTCACGCAGTGAGGCAGTTTAGTGGTAGCCCATCCACCTGGGTGGCACCGGTTCTCCAGCAGCTATTCATAGCTTGCCGAAGTGTTAGAGTTTGCACCTTGTAATCAACAGGAAAGCGTGCGGTGGGCGTTTAGCTTTTGTGAGTCGAACAATTAGGTCTCGGCTTGATCAAAATGTTTATTTATGCGCCTATGTATATGTGGGCAGTGAACGACTGAATACGCTTTGTGTGTTTAACACACTGCATTTTTATCCAGGACAGCAATATCAATTCTTACATGAAAAAATGGTTCGGATATTTATTTTTCTCAAGCTTTGGTGTCATCAAGATCCGTGTTTTTGCATATGTTGCCTTTCAAAGCTTCTGTTTACATTGTCTCTACAGTGTGCAGTTCAGAGTTCATTCCCTTCAAGAATCGAGATTGCCTAGCCTTGTTCGTTGCTACGTTTTTAGGCGCGTAGCGTGCAAGCTGTGTGAATTTGTTTAGATATTCAGCCACCGACTGATTATTTTGCTTCAGTGCTCTGAACTCTTCCTTCTTGAGGTCCATAATTCCTTCTGGCACATGATACTGACGAAACGCAGCGGTGAATTCTTCCCATGTGATGTCCTGTGGGTTCTCCCGCGTAGCGCAGAAGTTCTCCCACCATTCAGCTACGGTTCCTTCCAACTGATGAGAGGCGTAGAGCACCCTCTCATTTTCCACACACTTGGTTATGTGTAGCTTCCTCTCAATTGACCTTAACCAGTCATCGGCTTCCAACGGATTGGCATTCCCATAGAAAGTAGGCGGATGGGTTCTCATAAACTCTGACAGTCTTGAATTTTGGCGCTGTCCCTAATTGACTTGATTATTCTGATTGGCAGTAGCTTGGGCAGTAATCTGCTGCATCATCGCATGCATCAACTGAGTCTGAGCGGCAATGAAAGCTCCAAAGTTCTGCATGTCCACTTGTGGTGCTGCATGGGGTGTAGGTGCTCCATCGTTGGGGTTTCCTGTTGGGCAGAAACCACTGCCGTTGCCTCCAAGGTTTCCACGGGTGTTCACCATCTGTCGATTGCCCAAGGTTTTAGAGACGAGAGGGAAACAAGAATAGACAAGTAGTAGGGAACTATGCGGGGCGAGAGGTGTAACTCAAAATCCAACTTTTATTATTTAATTAATAGTAACTTGGTATGGTTGCTCACAATGCCTAGGGGCCTTGCAACACATACTGCACACTCAGCAAGCAATGAAAATCCAAACTAAACTAGCACACTGGAGTCTAACGCCTAGGGGCCTTGCAACACATACTGCACACTCAGCAAGCAATGAAAATCCAAACTAAACTAGCACACTGGAGTCTAACGCCTAGTGGACGACTCTTATTAATCTAAGACGCGACTTGACGAAGGAGTCTCAACTACAAAAACTACGCTCACTCGTCGAGAAAACCTCCACTACCTCCTCGGGGCAGGTGTGGCGGCATAGGCGCGAAGCAATCGCTATGCCCTGCAACTGCAGCTGTGGTTGACGACGTGGCGTCCTCCTCTGGCTCGGGATCTGGCTATTGCTGTGGCTGTGGCGCGGGTGCAGGTGGCGCCTCTTCTGGGTCCTCCTCTGGCTCTGGGGCGTTCAACTCTTAACACTGGCTCCGGGCCCTGCCCATACAGTGCGGTCTCCAGCTCTGCGATCCTCTCCGCAGCATAGGCAACGTACTCACGAGCATTCTCCAGGTGCTTTTCCCCCTCCTCGACCTGTTCGCGAGCCTTCATCAACTCCTGGACTGTGTCGTCGACAAGCTCCTCCTGGGCGACGACGAATCTGGCCAAGTGTGTGACGGTAGCATCCTCATCTTCTATCGGCTTCCGCTGAGCTCTGCTGTCTCGGCGTGGGTGGTGACGAAACACTGTGCCCTCCAGCTCTCTCGAGTAAGTGCGAGCAATCTGCTGCATCGCTCGACGAGACACCTCCTGGATTCACATCTCAAATGTTGACCTCCTAGCGGTGAAGTGAAAAGAGCGACTGAACTTCGTCTTCTCTCGGGCATACACCGTGATCTTGACGTCCCATCCTATGACCAGTCCTGCCTGCACGATGGTGGTCCCTCGGTAAAGCGGTCTCTCGAAGCCTCCAAGCAACTGTAGCATACGCCACAACTCCGCGGCGTAGCCTCCCTCACGCTCGGCGTAGTTGTTCTTCATCATCATCTGCCAAAGACACTCACGTAAGAGCGCAACCGTTTGAAACCAAGGGATAGCAAGAGAAATTCAGCAAAAAGGGTATGAAGGGAGAGAAGGGGATAAGTCAAGATTTCATTCATTATCTTGTCAAATTTTAATTTTAGAAAATATGTTTTATCCTCCCTACGACCATTCTAACTATGGGTGAGCCTACAGTCAGTATGGCTCTGATACCACATCTGTCGGGACCTGAATTTGCAAATCTGGACCCTCTGTGTATTCAGCATTAGTCCAGGATCATGCTAGTGCACACAGTCTCAACATTAGTAAATATCACAATCATACTCAACGAAATAATAAAGTACTTTAATTAGTTAACCAAACTGGTTGCTCGACCTTAAGGTCAAGTTACAAAAGTACGCCTCGCAGGGCGAAAACATATTAAAAGAGATAACAGCAGCGGAAAAATAAGGTAACTTCGTGGCGCCATCCAGTATACCACAGGCAACTGACTGGGCTCGCTTCCTAGTTAGATGGCTCCTCCTGAAACTCCTCCTCCAAAGCTGGCGTCGCCTCTTCTTCAACTGATGTTGTTTTGCGGCAAGGGTGAGTACTTGGTACTCAGCAAGTCATGCACAGAATGCAAACTAATATTCTACATGCATGGCTTAGTACAAGGAATGTTTCATGGTTCATTTGCAGTAAACAGTAATTTAACAAGTAACATAAGTAGATTCGAAAGCGGTAGAAACAATATATTAACAATAACTTTTCCAGGAGTTAAATGAACACTTTCCCTTTCCTAATCCACATTTCCATCAACGTCATCATTAAACCCAAGCAAACTTTCCAAATCCAAGTTGTTTTCATGAAAGTCTAACCCTTAACTGTAATCCCCGAGCAATGTCCAATGCCGCGGACACGGCTATTCGAATAGATTTTATACTCTGCAGAGGTTATGCACTTTACCCACAAGATACAGTCAAACACCACAAAGGCGAGTGATCGTAACAAAGCCTTTCGGAAACTGCTAACCACACAAGTGAACCTTTTCGGTTTTTGTCATACACCATCCCTTCCCTTAACAGAGGCGAAGTATGGGACCGACATACCGTTGGACGGGTACCATGCCATAGCCTTGGTACGCTCCCCTTTCAAGCTACACAAAAGGTGTAGTTGACACCCGAGGTATCACATGCAAGTTATTAGTAACTTACTCAACTAGGACCGTCCCACTCCGGTCATGTGGTTGCATGATTGACTCAGTTCAAAGGCTTGCAAGGTTAAGTCCTTAGGTTGACCAGGGCAAGACTACCCGAAGAACCAAATCATCCTTCCCGATGACACACCTGGTCCACCCGATCATTCTTGCCACATGCCCCGGTCCAAATCTATTTATCAAACCCCAGTTGATTACCATGCACCACGTGCCATCAACATCATTGTTAAGAACACATGACACTTTTCCAAAACTGGTTCTATATCTCATTAAGCCAATATTAACATGTAATTGTCCAAAACATTTCACGTGGCAAGGCTAAGCATACTACATCGGTCTAACTACCCATGTTGGCAATTTAATAATGTCCAACTAATAATCTACAACTAGGGTGACAAGGGGTCATGGCACATAATTAATAATCAAGGTGTCATAGTGCAAAGCTGGCATTTAACTAATTTCTCAAAATTAATTAAAACATTTTCTAATTAAACTAACATGCAATAATTTAGATCAAAATAATTTCAAAATGGGATCAACATGGTCAAAGCACAACTTGCCTTCAAAAAGTACGTGCTCTTGGTCCTGGACTGGCTCCTGGGTCAACACTTCACCTTCGAAGCCTTCGGGCACTTCAACGTCTACTCGTAACGCGTGCAAATAGCAATAAATAAATAAACAGTAGGCAAAAGTATCCAAAAATTCAAATAAAGTTCATAAATAGAGAGAGCACATTTTTATAAATTTTTAGAAATTTGAATCGTCCAAATCGGAGTTAAAATGCAAAAGTTATAATCGTTTAAAGTTTAAAGAAACTATTAATTAAATAAAAACATAGAAAAATTCATAATCAAAAATTAATTAAAATTCATATTTGAGTAGGTATCAATTTTATGAAAATTTAGAAATTTGAATCACTCAAATCAAAGTTGAAACGCAAAAGTTATAAGCGTTTGAAGTTTGAAACTATATTTAAAATCAATAAACCGAATTAAATAAATAATTTCTTTTTCAGAAAATGATTTATTGTGTCAGCATGATACGTGGACCAATCAGAAGCCGCCATGTCGCCTCGGGTCCATGGACCCGGCGCACGGCTCGGCTCGGTCCACCGTGGACCCGGTCCACAGGCACGTGTGCCTCTAACAAGTGGGACCCCCCTGCTGATGTCAGCACGGCTCGGCCGCACGGTTCTGACACGCGGGCCCCACCGTGATGTCAGCATGACATCACGGGTGACGTCATGGTGCGGTTTGGCCTGGTCGCTGACACGCGGGCCCGGCGTGTCAGTGACACGACGCCTGCCGCAGCGTCTTTGCCGCAGTGCGGTTGGACACCGCGTGGCTCAATCCCGGCCGTTGGTTTGAAAATCAACGGCGTGGATTGGATCTGGATCTCACGCGTTGTGAGCAGCGCGGTGAATCTGGATCGCACGATCTAGATCTAACGGTTGAGATCTAACCCTAGCACGGTGCGGTTCACGGCTACGTTGCTCAATCGTGAGCGTTGGATCTAAATCCAACGGCTGAAAATAGATCTAATCACCGCAACGTGGAATTCGCACGGTGACGTGGACGAACGTGGGCTGTTGGATCTTGATCCAACGGTCCAGATCTAATCTGGTTTCTACGGGTTTCTGGGAAACGTGGACTCACCGTAGCGGTTCGATCTGGATCGAACGGTTGTCCGAGCTCGAGGGCGACGATGGTGACGCGGCGGGGCTGGCTCACCGAGGCTGGAGAAGACGACCAACACGATGACGCTCTGGGGCTGTTCCGGCAAAGTGCGTGCACCCTACAGGTGCGCCTTGACGCAGGGGTTCCGGATCCGGGCTTGAACACGGCGGAGGACGATGAACTGCGCCGGAAACGAAGGAAAACCGCGGCGGCCACTCCTACAAACTACGGCGAGCGATTGCGGCTACGCGGTGGCGGCTAGGGCTCGGAAACTTGGGGCAAAAGATGTGCAAGGGTAGGGCGACCCTCGGGTGACGACTCACGCATTAAATACCCTTGGCGTGCGCGCACAAATCGGAAACCTAGGCCCACACGGCGGCGCAGTCCGTCCCCGAGTCGGAGACGATGGTGGTGCGACGTGGCGCAACGTGGGCCGTTGGATCAAATATTGAAGCGAATGCGAGTGTGATATCGATGGGTGTGCACTCAAGCTATACCAGTATAAGCTATGAAAGGTGCATATGAGCATGCAAGCATATTTGCATTACATTGCATTGCTAATGATGAATCATGTTTAATGAGATGATTGTGATACATGGTTATGAGATTGAGTCGTGGACTTATCCAAAGATGAATAAGGTGATAAATGCAACAACTAGTATGGTATTGCTTTATTATGTACCGTTTGAGTCATGGACTCACCCTTGTTGATTTTAAATGTGATATAAGGTTATGTCATTGTTTTATTATGTACTTGCTGAGTCGTGGACTCACACTTGCTTTCTTTAAATGTTTTAGGTGATCATTGAAGACGATACATATGGAAAGGGATTAGCCTCACTGTGTCACTTGTCACACCGTCTCCACGAACCTATTGATATGTTTCACATGTTCATACAAACTATCCGGGTGCATCAGACAAAAAATATAGTAATGTACTATATTTGTTATAGTATTTAGAGATTCTGTATTCTTAGGTATTTGGTATGATTCCAAACTACAAAAGTAGCATGCCTTATGCCAACTGAAAGGTGCTAATGCACACATCTTTATACTCGAACTCTATAGTTGAAAAACGGTGGTTTATTATTAGATGTAGGTGATTCTATATCGATTTCCATTTCGTACTGTTGAATTGAAGTCATTTTATCTTCTGTAGTGATAATACTATTATGTCTATGACGCCATCACATAATCAAAAGAATCTGACAAAGACTGCATAACCTACAACTTATTGATATATCACGTAGCAAAGTGGTCAGTTGATAGTTGGACAGTCTCAATCTAGGCAGGCTGCCATTCATGTCTCTTTTCGAATGCATAGCACGACAACAAGTCTGCAATCTGCTCCTTTTGACTGTTTCAACCTTGCCTATCTCTTACTATGTGGTTCTTTAGGACCAATGAATTGGATTTTGCAAAGCAAATATGACTTCTTTCTCTGCTTGTTCTTTTGTTGTGTAGTGTGTGAGTTATGCATGCAGAGAGGTGCTTCTATGCTCTTCTTTTTTAAAGTTGCATAAATATTGAAGCATAAATGAAGGTTAGATAAGGATTACTTAACCATTCGCTTGCTTTAAGATTTGTGCAACTTTATTAGAAGGAAAAGCATAGAAACATCACGCTTAGTTTACTTGGAAGTTGTCCCTTCGGTTGGTGATGAGGAAGAAGATGTCGTATCATTCATACGACAACTACACTGCGAGAATTATGGAGCTAACCCCTTACTGAAAAGAGTGACCTCTGAGCTAACAAATCAGCCAAATGACACGCTTGCACATATCAATAAATAGATTAATGGTTCCGCAGACTCATGCATCGTTACATTATACAGTTCTTGCCGGAATTGCCTGCAATCTTTTCTGACCTTGTTTCGCCAAGCTTCTGATCGAGGGTTTGCTGAGCAATCCTCAGACAATAAAGAACCTATATTATCTTTCGACATGATTATCAGTCTATAGGCTGATAATCAGGAGCGTATCCAGAGGGTGGTCCCGGTGGGCCACAGCCCACCCAAAAAATCCTTAGCCTAAAGCCTAGTGACACCTAAACTAGTATAAAGTAGTTTAGTACTCCCTCCAGTTTGATAATAGATGTCGTTTTGGACATAGTGATGGTCAAACTTCTAAAACTTTGACTATCAATATATTTTTAAATATTTAAATTGGATATATGAAAATTATATGTGTAGACTTGTCTCGAGAAGTACTTTCATAATATTATAATTTTATTGGGTTTTATAAATATATTATAATAAAAATTAGCGGTTAAAGTTGTGTTTTGAAGACCGTGTCGATGTCCAAAACGACATCTATTATCAAACTGGAGGGAGTAGTTCTGTTCCTGTTCGTGACCTGCATGTGTTAGATGTTGTCGTTCTTATAATAGTTCATAAATTGCTAGTTGGTCAGAATGTTAGATTATCTATTGATTGGGCTGCTGTTTTGTTAATCTTTTGAAGTAGCAGCTATGTTGCTTACTGTTGACATTAAGCTATTTTTTTGATTTGCAGCAGTAAGCATCTGCTAATTAATCGATTGCTTTGAGCATCTTTTGTCATGAGAAAATTAGGCGTGTAGCTTCTGTTTCTGCTACTCTCGACTAGTAATTTTTCTAGCTCTTTATGAAGGGCAAGTACTCTAATTTCAGAGTTAAGAAACTGAGTTTTAATTGTGCTTCGCAAATTGTGTGCAGTGCACCGACTGCTGACTATAGTCTGCACTTGCACGGTATTTAAAAAATTTATGCCAAGTTGGACCACCCATACTCAAAATTCTAGATATGCCACTGCTGATAATGCCCTCTGGTCAGCTGAGATTTTAGCAGACAGGAATGCTGCTGATGACCTTGCAGTCATATGGACCAGCCGGGGAGAGCTGGCCGGACTGCACTGCAGGGTGCCAGTCATGTACCGCCACCTTATCAGTTGTGTTAGTGCAAGGCTCTCTGTCGCGATTGGGAAAGGCGAGCCGCTACCGTCGAAGGAGATGAGGCAGCTCGTCTTGGATGTCTGGCTGCAGCCTCTCATGGAGGACAACTGGTTGCAGCATGGCTGCAGGTCGTTCGACCGGAAGGTCGTCGAGGAAGGGATCGTGCAGACAATTCTGACGCTGCCATTGGAGGACCAGCAGACGATACTGCTCACCTAGCTGGGCAGATTCTTGAAGGTTGGAGACAACTGCCCAAATCTTCAGAGGGCGTTGGTGGTGGAGGACCTTCATCAGGCCTTACACCGAGCAGCAAGCGAGTTCATCACAGTCAGGAGGGAGCTGATCAGATCAAACATTGGTAAGAAAAATAGTTATTGCATCCAAGGCCCATTGATATGCCAAGAAAAGTTATAACTAACCAAGGCCCATCGACTGCATTCGCATTGGTGCAGCCGTACAACTACACTGTAGTATGTATCATCTACAGTATGTATAGTTATTGCATGCATTGGCTTGTTTGAATCTCATGTGCCCAGATACGCATTCAAGCTAGCCTGCATGCATGCAGAATGCATTCACTCCAGTCAGTGCATTCAGGAGGTTGGTTAAGATGAAATGCATGCTTGCGAGTACTATAGCTTGATCTGCAGCAATAATTACCCGGAGATCTCTCTGTTTCGATTCCCCCATTACTAGCTGGCACTTCTGACATACTCTCGTGGCGACTCACACAATTAATCCTAAATAATGATTGTAATCTTGTCATTAATTTTGAGTTAATTACACTGATCTGAGCATATTAACTAATAAAACATGATCCGACATTTTATCAGTTAATATACCGAATTCAAAGTGTTGCAACAGAAATAATAATTAGAGACTGAAATGAAAACTTTATTATATTCCATTGTCACGCAGGCTACATGTTCAATACCTTAATTGTACATACAATCCAAGTACAACAAAAACATAATACGTGAATACTAATTGCCCAAAGGCTATCAACAGCTAATGCACTCCCTTGGAGTCTATATCTCGATCAGAGGCTTGCTCATCAAATTCAATATCTAGCAAAGGGAGAGTTATAAACGGTGAGTACAAAAATGTACTCAATAAGCGTTAATAACAAAATGCAATTTATATAAATTTTATCATCTGGAATCCTCACCAGTTCCATTCCTCAAATCCATTTATCTAAAATACGTTTTATTAAGAAAAATCTTGAGTTTCAATTTTTTATTGGTAAAATCTCTACCAGCACTCGCATACAAGGCTCCGTAGCCTCCAGTTCAGGAGATAGGCATGAATTCATGATTTTATACATTGCACAGATTTCATATCACTTTACCCATAGCGAACTCGACCGCAATCGAGAACCAAGAATGTTTATCACTACTTTGGCATTAAATCTCCAACCCTGGCCCCTTTCCAGTTGTACTCTACCTCGAGACAGAGTCAGACAACCTACGCTGGTTGACATTTTGTTAACCTACGCTGGTTAACAATATACCATCTCGAAATAGAGATTACTCATATACCCTGGAATGGCCAATTGATCTCCATCCAGAGATACTCCTCCAATGGCTTTAAAATATAGCGTTGGATAACCAATACCGGTTATCAACATGTACTTCACTGGGAATCCAGCAATCCTAGCTTAACACATCTTATATACCCAATGTGGAGATTAAATACCATCATAGGATAACATTTTTTGGTTGTTTCCCATACAATATAGTTGATATGATTTAATACGACTTATTAAATGAGTGTAGTGGTTTTAACATTATATTATATCCCTATGTAGAGGGCCACACCGGCAACCTCAATCATGGCATCCTCCATCCACCATTTAACAACTCACCCCGACTTCACCTGTCGGTTGAGTCAAAATAACAATTCTAACTGCACCCGCAGTTTATCTAACCATCGATTTAAATTTAAATACATAAATAATGCTTTACCATGCATCAGTGAATTTCACAAACTTTTATTAAATTATTTTACAATATGAACAAGAGAGCTTGCTTGGATTATGGGAGAAAATAATCGTCCTCACACAGATGCATAAGATGATCTCCTGCCAGATTTAAATTAAACTCCACGATTATAAAATAATATAATTCAGATAGCTAATAGGTTTTTATATACATTAGGTGTTCTTTAACTTTTACTAAATTATTGAATGCCTACTGCGTATTTCATTTTTGTGTACTTTAAATTGACGTATTCAACTAGACATATTTTAGTCTAGTTTGATTTGATTAATTATATTTTAAATTAATGCTATTTCCATTTGAATTATACCTTGGCCTAGGTAGAATTTGACTGTTAAAATTAATATAACAATTGCTACTATTAGTTAGTCCTTAATTTCTTTATCAAATCGAGTTCATTCGCCTTTTAATTGGTTTATTTTGTTTATTTAATAATTTGAATATTTACAATTCAATTTATCATTAATTTATTAAGTAATTCGCAAAATCCTACTCTTTTCTGAATTATAGTAGGTTACACTTGCCTACTTAGCTTTATTTTCTTATTTTCTTGGTCATTAAGATTTAATTACAAGCTTACTCGATCCACCGTACTATGTGTCGATCTAATTGAAAGGAGGTTTGCTAGTATCATTTACTTCTTATGCAAACTTTTAACTACAATATTATGATTATGATCTGAAAGTCTTAATGTACCTCGATTTATTAAAATATAGCCCTGATAGTAGCATCCTTGTTATTAGTACTATTTCTTATGCTTGTTGTTGTTGTTGTTGTTGTTGTTGTTATTATTATTATTATTATTATTATTATTATTATTATATCATCTTTTTTCGTTCTTTTCTTCCACTGGTTAGTTCTTATCTTTTCTTTAACTCAATTTAATTTGATGCAGATATGTTGTTTATTTAACTTCGGTATATATATATATATATATATATAAATTTGTTGCCTTTTGACTTGGCGTGTTTTAATTTAGAGCATTATAATTTGTAGCACTTTAAGTTAGTGTGTTCTATTTTAGCGTATTGCAATTTAGCGTATTTTAGTTTGATGCATCGGCCTAACTAGGATTATCCTATTTTATTTATTATAATAACTAATGACAATTTTTAAATTTTTGACTGTGTCTTTTACCTAATTTAGCTTCTAATTTGATTTCTGCTAATTGCATATTGCATATAACCATGCGAATTGATTTGCGTTGCAAGTTAATTTGGTCAATTTTTTTCTTACTCATTTAAAGTATTATTTTTCCTAGTTGATTTATTATGGTGACTATTAACATTATTTACTTTACTTACTCGATCGCAGATCAGCGGTCTGATTAGAATTGATTCCTGAAATTACGTAAATAACATGTTTAGTGGCAATTAAGATTTTGTATAATTTGAAGTACCCAACATGGTAGCACTTAAGTTTAAAGTTCAACCAACTAAAAATATTGATTTAATAGGTTTTTAACCGTTTCGGCTTACAGATGAATTGTTCGCATGGATAAATCAATTCATAAATTTATTAATTTAACTAAAATTATAGATATATTTTGTTTTTCTCTTTTTTTTTCTCTTCTTTTATTTTTTCTAATAATTCATTTGATTGCAATGATTTTTCACGCGATTAACAGTGAAATATTGTATTGTGATTATTTTTATTTGATTAATTAATCATTTTATGTATTTTAGCAATACCTTTTTTTCTATTTTTCTCTTTCTTTCCTTTTCCTCTTTTCTCTTTTTATCATTTTTCTTTCCTCCTTCGTCCTACCTTATCCATTTGGCTGGTCTCTTGCTCTTCTCCTCTTCTCTTTGATTCCTCTCTTGGCTCCTATAGCGCCTCCCTCTTCCTCACCTGATCTAGTCCAGCCGGCCAGTTGTTGATGCCACCCCCAGCCATGCCGGACCGCCGCTGGTCTCCTTCTCGTCTTGTGCTGCCCTACGGCGCGCCTCTCACAAGACTCCACACTGCCTACTGGCCACCGGTTCTTCATACTGGCCACTACCTCTTCGGAGCTGGCTCATGGTCTCTAGGGCACCGCCTCCCGCCAGCTACTCCTCTCCTGGCGCCGCCACGCCTCCCCTGCGGCTAGCCTCTGGCCCAGCCACCGACTCTATGGCCGACTCCCTCTTCGATCGAGCCCTAACTCCATCTATGGTTGCTGGTTCACTCCTTCTATTTTTCTCTTACTTAGTTCACTGATGTGCATGATTTCACAGTGGGTTTATTATGATTTGATTAACCATGGTAGATGATGAATTGATCCCATGGATTGCTTATTAGTTGTGATTATACATTGATAAATCATGATCGGAATATGTGACCGATATGCTTGCACTGGGAGATTGAATGCTATGGCCTATGATGTTTAGTTTAGCGATTTCATGGGTTGGATGGCGTTGTGGCGACGACCTTAGCTTGCAGTACACTTGGGAAGTATGTGCAAGCTAAGGGGACGTACGGCGCAACCTACTTACGATTGCTACTAAGACCATTCAGTTTCATTTCTAATTCATTTTTTGTTATTGCTATTGATTTTAGTCACTACTCTGGTTTTTGGCTACAACTATCCTATGTTGAAACTATTGCTACATGATCTGAGGTTTACCTATGGGCTTGAGAAAAAGGGGGCACTACTACAGATACGTACATCACAATCGGTTCTTTTTGGTCATCACAGTCGGTTTTGGTGGCGATACAAAGTCCAATGACAGTGATAAGGTAGATATATCACAGTCGGTTTTTAACAGACACTAATAATACATTATCACTGTTGGTTCTTTTTAGGAACCGACTGTGATATTACACTTATCACAATCGGTTTTCTCTTAGAACCGATTGCGATAAGTATAATATCACAATCGGTTCTTTTTTAGAACCGATACAAATGATTACATTATCACAATCGGTTCATTTGTAGAACCGATGGGGATAAGAATAATATCACAATCGGTTCATTTGTAGAACCGATTCAAATTATTACATTATCACAATCGGTTTTTATTGAAACCGATGGGGATAAGAATATTATCAAAATCGGTTCTTTATGCAAACCGATTGCGTCTGAAACATATCCCAATCGGTTCCGTAAGAACCGATTGTGATGATGTTATCGCCCATCGCTCAAAATGGCCTCGCATTGACAATATGACACATTCATCACAATCCACAAAATCACAGAACATATACATCACAATCTACACACATTACATTCAAATTAATATTGTTTACAATTTGTAACAGATCACATTCACATTCAGATAAATTTTGTTTACACTTTATGGACTAGTGTTTGCTTGAATTGTCTCTATATCTACCATCATCTGTTATAACTTCATTCAGTACCAACGCATAAATGGTCTCGTAATTTCTTGAGATCGGTGTTGGTTAGGCTCTTAGGATGATATCAAGGTCCTGCAAAATAGATAGTAGTGCACTAATATATTTAAGGCTTAAATTGGTATTGTAACATCTTGATAGTATTATGCTTGTAAACAAATATCACATAGACAGAGTGCAAATAATCGCTTTATACCTTAGGGAAAACATGTGAGCGACCAACCAAATTCAGCATGTGATGCATCACGTAAAAGCCACCTGATCATCGCACCCTTGTTGATGACACTGTGAACAAAGAAATTTAAATTAGGAGACGAATTAAAAATAGGTGTAAGAAAAAATCCTATGATAGACACTTGTACCTTGAAGCGCTTCCACTCGAGTTTGGTGCCTTGTTTATCATTGTGTCGGCCACGTTCAAAGAACGTAAGACATGAAAGCCCTATACATTGGAGAGATGCCATGCATTGAGGTTAAAAATACCTAACGTAGTTCAATATGTAAAGTGTTAGGTTAGAGGAATGTACTTACTTCTGCAAAACAGGTTCGATCGCATAGTCCATCGGTCTATTTTCGAGTGAGTTCAACGTGTAGACCTTGTTTTGACTCGGAACAACCACAAGTAGAACCCAATGGTTGCTTATTAAACGGTACACAATGCAAGAGAATAAGTTAATACAAGGTTGAAGTGTGTACATGTAATTGAATTGTATAGTAGTACATACTCCTGGTGGTATGGGAAGAGAATGAAGTCCTTTTTTGCCTCCTCATGCAATGCCTGCTTGATGTATCCTGCAAGGAACTCCGATTGATACTTAGCCATGGTCACAGACACCATCTCGGGGTCGACAAACCCGACAGGGTGTCGACCCGTCACGGCTCATTGCCTCATGATCCTGCAATTCATGTCAATTGTTAAAAATATAATACAAAATCAATAAATAGTCATCGATTGAGTATGGTGCGAGACTCACAGCGTCGAGGATCGTATGGTAGAAATATCGACGGCTTTCAAGCTGTACATAAAGTCTGAGATCCTCAAAATCGATCGAGAAGGTCCCATCCTCGTTGCGGTGGAATTGGCCCGCTCGATACTTCACTATGAAATCGTGGCGAGGCTCGGCCTCATGTGACCTATCGATGTACCATCCATGTAGGTGACGAGTGAACAAGCCCAAAGAATTCAATTCTTGGCTTGGGAGAAAGGGCTTTCCATGTATGTACCGCTTGTGATCATCAGGGTGCTCTGTGCCCTCTGACAACTTTGCCTTCTTCACGGAGGGACTCTCTGAACTCTGCTTTGTATCTTTCGTCATCGTGGTAGAAGTCCTTTTGCGCCCCACCGCACTCAAAGATTTGTAGCTGCAGGCGTAGGTGCAGGAGGTGCAGCTGCAGGTGTAGGTGCAGGTTGTGTAGCAGGGGCAGGAGCATGTGCAGCAGGAGCAGGAGCAGGAGCAGCAGTAGTAGGAGGAGCAGGAGCAACAGCAGCAGGAGTAGTACCAGGAGCAGCAGCAGTAGTACCAAAGAAGAGCGAATAGGAGCGGCAGCGGTAGGAGGAGGAGCGAATGGAGCAAAGACGAGTAGCGAATGTGAGGAGCAGCGGTAGTAGGAGGAGCGATGCGAATGTGAGCAGCACCGATGCGATACAGTACTAGCGAGCGAGTAGTAATGCTTGAGTAGCGATAGCGAGTGAGCGATGAGCAGCAATAGCATTACCAAGAGTAGCGAGAGCAGTGATAGCAGCGAGAGTACCAGCGCAGCGTAAGTAGTAGCAATAGTACCAGCAGTGAGCGCAGCCAGGAGGAGGTGCTTGCACTACGACACCCGTCGCGGGCCACTTGATGAACGACATCCGTGCTTGCCCGAGAGTGGTGATATCTTCGCTCGGGGAACTCCAGGGCATGAGACATGTAAACATCGTAGACATAGTCCACCTGCACCCTCATGTAGCCCATCCCCAAAGGTATACCATGCACCGTGTCATCCTCCTTGCTTGGAAATGCAACCCCGCGCAGCCTCAACTCGTATTCCGTCGTCGATCAGGACTAGCCGGCACTTGGCAGGACCCTACAAGAAGTGATCAGCACCTTCATCATAACTGTGTTAAGCTTACTCATGTACCTTTTGGTGCAAACAGTTATTACCTTGAGGTGTGGAATGCACAGTTCCTTATTGGAAGCGCAGCTGCTAGGGCGTAGCATAGGCGATGGTTGAGGAATCTGATTCTGGGAGAACATCGCCATCATCTCAGCCTTTAACTCCTCCTTCAACTCCTCCTTCATCTGCAAACGGATCCGCGCCTCACGTGCTTCCCATGATCTTGCCTTGGCACTGGACGTGCTATCCTCTACAAAGAAGGACCTCTTCGTATACCCCGCACCTGCGGCAAGCACCCGCCCCTTATGATCGGGCTTCCCGATTGCCGAACACAGGATGTCCCTTGACCCTTGGCTTTCAAATGCTCCTTGCTCTTTCTGCAGGCTTACCTCCTCCTGCAGGTCGCAAATATAAATTATTACTAAAATACAATGGGAATATAATATGCAATGTACTATATTAGATATCTTACGATGGTCGTGACGATCTGTGCGGTCGCGGGGTTTGGAATGACAATATGACCGTCAGAGGTTTTCTTCGTCCTCGCTAATACCCAGTCGCGTGCCCGCTCCTCGCATATGTGGGAGTAAGGCATCGTTGTCCCAGAGGTTGCACACTCAGAGGCTAGTCGCACCCACTCTGCCTTCTTCCCTACGTACCCACCGGAACCGAGGTGGTGCGCGTGTGTGTTATGCCTCTGTATAGCGATATTCTTCTCTCTCAGCTCCTCCGCCTCGGGCGTATTCCTCATCCTTGCAAACTCCTCCCAAACCTCGGGTGTAACAAATGGATACCTTTGGAAGGGAGTACGGTCTTTCAACACGAACTCGGCATGCATGGTCACCCTGAAATGCCTCAAAGCCACACCCATTCTCTTCAAGGCGTACCGTCTCGCATTGATTTCATCTTCCTCTGGTATAATCCATTTTCCCTTAACCGTCCCACGATCGATTCTTACGCTCGTAAACTTACTTCCTTCCTCCAGTCCTTAATTGTGATCGGCACTCGCTCCCTCACCAATTGGCCGAGAAAAGAGGAGTAGCGCCCCTTAAACGGGCCAGGACCCGTGCAAACCCCCCTGGCATTGAAGTGGAGCACTTGCGGCGTTCTCCCTGTGGCTCCTTTATTCGGTCCTCTGGCCTTTCTAACCTTCCTCGATGGGGTAGCAGGACCTTCTTCTCTCTCTGGCGTTGAGCCGGTGCTCTCTCTTTGCGACATTTCGAAGTAAGTACGTATATGTCAAACCTAAACTTCATGAGAGGAAGCAATTCAAATTTCACACAATAGAAAGCAATTCACATGTCTATCTGTAGACCGACTAAGTACGTACGTACCAACGATGACTCCTAATCTCTAATTAGGTTAGGTCCTAATCCCATTTGAGGATATGTGGTTCGAGCAAGTTCCTAAGCTGTTGTACAACTCTAGAGAAAATTTCGGCAGCATCTCCCCGCTGTTATCCAAATACACGTCTCGACAACAGGTCAAGAGGGTGTGTATTCGAAGAACACCAGGGAGATGTCGAAACTTTCTCTAGAGTTTGTACAACAACTTAGGAACTTGCCCGAGCCACATATCCTCGAATCGCCCAAAAACGTGGACAATTGAGATCGCTTATTTATAAATATGCCATTTTAGCATACTTATAAACAAGCACCCTCGAACGGGAGACGCATAGGTTACGCAACTAAACTCGATAATAAAGTGCGATAATATAGCATGTGTTACAAGTTTCAAATTGCAATGATGGATTGCTCTCAGATTGCTATAGAAGGGTTGCTAAATTAATTAGCCGTCCAACTTCTAGATGGCCAATATATCACCGGCTATTACATCTAAAAATTTCAGGATTACAACCCTAGAACAGCACTGCTCTAGCACAGAAAACAACAAGTACAGCATAGCACAGAATGAATATAGCACTAACCTAACCCTACCACAATGCATTAAGAGCAAGTGCCACCAAATTGTCAGCTAAGAGCATAAAGGAATAAGCACAGCACTGCTCTGACCCTAGAACAATGCATTAAGAGCAAGTGGCACCAAATTGTCAGCTAAGAGCAGTGTTGTTCTAGGTCTAGCAAGTTCCTTTAATGATCAGATTAATCAAGCCTCATTCAAAAGCAATCATCATCGAGCTATTTACAACTAATTACAGCCCACAGTCCGAAATGCATCTTACAGTGCGCCGAACCGAGTTGGCAATGGGGGAGGAGCCGATGGGGGACGCGCCGATGGGGGGGAGGAGCCGGAGGGGGAGGCGCCGGGGGGGGGGGGAGGACCCAGAGGGGGAGGCGCCCACGGGGTACCCGCCGATGGGGGAGGCGCCGGGGGGGAGGAGGCGGAGGGGGAGGCGCCGGTGGGGGAGGTGGTGGAGATAGGGTTGTGGAATGAATTGAACGAAATCGATCTTGGCCGAAATGAGGCGAGTGTCTTGCGCAAAAATGAAAATGCTCTGAGTTTTATCACGGTCGGTTCTATATAAAAACCGATCGCAATTTGTGGAGTATCTGTGTCGGTTCTATATAAAAACCGATCGCAATATGTGGAGTATCTGTGTCGGTTCTTTAAAAGAACCTATCGCAATTATACTATCTGTGTCGATTTCCTAAAGAACCGATTGTGATGACTATGATCCAATTTCTAATTTTTTTTAAAACAGAGTCTTCATTCAAAAGAGTCGAAAAGTCAAATCTTTTTCAAATTTGCTATACTATAAGATCCATTTGACATATATATTCTACAAAATGCTACATTATACAGGAAATTCTTACAACTTAATTTATTTAAAATACAACCCTTCTTGATGATCTACACGCATGTAATGTGTTCCATGTGTGCCGTCGTCACCGCTAAGACATGCCCCATCTGCAAACGGAGGTGTTTCATCAAATTGGTTGTACTCTTCTTCATCTACGACATTTTCAACTCCAACAATCCTCCTCTTGCCATGAAGTACGACGTGCAACCTCGGATTGGCCGGATCACTACGTAGAAAACTTGAGTTGCTTGCTGCGAGGACGAGCGGTTCATCTCGTAGGCGATCTATTCAGATCAACAAGTGTAAAACCTGTCTTGTCGACCTTAACTCCGTGAGGAAGTCTCACCCACTTACATCGGAACAATGGAACTTGGTATATTCTGTAGTCGAGCTCCCATATTTCTTCGATCATCCCGTAGTAATGATTCATTGCGATTGTGATCCTCTAATTGAGTGATCATCGGACAAAGCATCTATGCTCACACCACTGCTTTTGCATTTGTACTCTTTGCATCTTGACTTTCGATATAAAATGTGTAGCCATTAATATCGTAACCTTGCCATGTCATCGTATATTAAATCTTGGTCCATCAGCCAACCATTTGACATCCTCGGTACTAACGGAGACCTTCACCTTTTCTTTGAACCATGTGAGGAATCGATCATTGTGTTCTCGTGTGATGGAAAGTTCATCCATAAGTGGATTCTCTTCCCGTAATATCAACTTGTCTTTGTTGGATGTATGGATGAACTTCTGCTGTGTTGCAAGGCGTGAAATGCGCTTTACAGTACATATCAAATTGTGGGCTCATTAGATTTGACCCAATGGTTCCTTTGCCACCAAGTCTGCCCTCATGACGAGATATAGGAACACCAATCGGTTGTCTTTACCTAGGTAGTCCACGCAGAACTCAATAACCTCTTGATCCCTTAACCTTCAATAATACTACCCTCAGGCTTCGACCTATTCCTCACGTATGACTTTAATATACCCATGTACCTCTCGAACGGATACATGTAACGCAGGAATGCGGGTCCACAAATCTTAATCTCTCTAACAAAGTGAACAACGAGGTGGACCATGACGTCGAAGAACGACGGGGAAATGCATCTCAAGTCGACAAAGAGTCCGCACCACCTCACTGTAAGTTGTCCAAAGATATCAGGATCAATAACCTTGCATGAAATCGCATTGAAGAAATAGCATAGCTTCGTGATTGCCAACCTGACGTCATCTGGTAGGATATTTCTGATTGCAACAGGGAGCATTTGGGTCATCAAGACATGACAGTCATGGGACTTCATACCGATCAACTTCAAATCATCCATAGACACAAGCTTCTTAATGTTTGCGGAGTAGCCCGATGGAACTTTAATATCGTGGAGACACTTGCAGAGGTCTTCTTTCTCTTTCTTGGATAAGGTGTAGCATGCAGCGGGGATGTACGGCCCTTTTTCCATCCTCCTCCATCACTGCAAGCTTGGGCCTGATCCCCATGTAGGTCATATCGCGGCGAGCATTCACACCATCCTTAGTCTTCCCAGGTATGTTCAGCAGGATGCCTACCAAATTATCACAAACATTTTTCTCAACGTGCATGATATCAATACATTGACGGACATCTAACTCCTTCCAATATGGTAAGTCCCAAAATATCGACCTCTTTTTCCAAATGGTCCTAGGACGAACAGATTTACGGCTCTTACCATACTGAACATCGATATCCTCTACGCGTGAATATACTTGCCTTCCAGTCATAGGCTGCGGGGCTGCACGAACTTCCCTCTTTCCATCAAATTTGTCATCCATCTTACGATATCGATGACTTCGGGGTAGAAACCTTGGTGACCCATGTACACCGCTTTTCCTCGACCCGGCAGCCAAAGCTATCGGTGTCCTCTTCACAAATTGGACAAGCTTTGGCTCCTTCGTGCTATAGCCCGCCAAATTACCAAGGGCTGGAAAATCATTTATGGTGCAAAATATCATAGCAGTAGGGTGAAGTTCTCCCTTTTGTATGCATCCCACACCTCAACCCCACATTCCACAATTTTACCAAATCCTCAATTAGTGGTGATAGGTACACATCAATATCATTACCATTTGTTTGGGTCCTGAGATTAGCAACGACATCATGATATACTTCCGCTTCATGCATAACCAAGGAGGCAAATTGTAGATACACAACAAAACTGGCCAAGTACTGTGTCGACTGCTCATATTACCAAACGGATTCATACCATCCGTACTCAATCCAAATCTTATGTTCCTCATCTCGGCACCAAACTCCTCATGTTGCCAATTAATGTTTCTCCATTGAGCCGAATCAGCGGGATGTCTCAACTTGCCATCTTCCTTTCGAGATTCATAATGCCAACGCAACAATTTTGCCTCTTTAGGATTTGCAAATAACCGCTCTAAACAGGGAATGATGGGAAAATACCACAACACCTTGGTTGGTGCCCCTTTTTTCACATCTTCACCGTCGTCAATTCGGTTCTTACGCTTCTTGTCATTACGCTTCTCATTTTGTTTGTATCGGGATACACCACAAATAGGACAAATGCGCAGTTCCTTATGGACGTTGCGGTATAGTATGCAATCATTTGGACATGCATGTATCCTTTCTATTTCCATTCCCATGGGACATAATAGCTTCTTCGCTTCATAAATACTTGTTGGCAACTCGTTTCCCTCTGGAAGCATATCCGATAGAAGTATTAAAAGTCATTGAAACTTGTATCTGTCCAACGGTGTTTTGCCTTCAGTTCAAACAATGCAAGGACCGAACCCAACTTGGTGTATTCCCCTTTGCAACCTGAAAACAATGGTTTGGCATCGTCATCCATCAAGCTTTTAAATTTTTCGATCTCTCTGTCCGTGTAATTTCCCTCCACATCCCGCAACATTTGATCTAAATTATCGTCATCAAACATATCACGCTCCGAGTCGTGATCGGCTTCCAGCATGTCTTCGCTATGTGAGTACGGAGGTACTACCTATCTCCCCATGATGGATCCAACACGTGTAATTCCTCACGAAGCCACGTCGAATCAAATGCCCTTCAATTTGAGCTGAGTTGTTAAATCTCCTGAGATTGGTGCAATCAATACAAGGACAATATATGAACTTTACACCCCTCATAACCATATCTTCTTCTGCAATTCTTTATGAACTCCTTAACTCCCCTCTGAAATTCAGCACTCACACGGCTTTTGTGATACATCCATTCTTCACGGTCCATCTACAAGTAAACCGCAAACAATAAATTAATAATGCCCTAATCAATGAAATAAAAGAAGGGTTGAACCCGAAAACAAAGTTTTTTTGTTGAATGATCTTAAAGAAACGTATATCTGTAGACCGACTAAGTACGTACGTACCAACGATGACTCCTAATCTCTAAGTAGGTTAGGTCCTAATCCCATTCGAGGATATGTGGTTCGAGCAAGTTCCTAATTAAGATGTTGTACAAACTTTAGAGAAAATTTCGGCAAAGATCTTCCTCGCTGTTCTCAAAATCCACGTATCGACAACATGTCAAGAGGATGTGTATTCGGAGAACATCGGCTTGAGGAGATCTTTGCCGAAACTTTCACTACAGTTTGTACAACATCTTAGGAACTTGCCTGAGCCACATATCCTCGAACTGTCCAAAAAACATGGACAATTCGAGACTGCTTATTTATAAATATGCCATTTTTGCATACTTATAAACAAGCACCCTCGAACGGGAGACGCATAGGTTCTGTGACCTAATTAACTATTATATATAATTGATCATATTAATTATATTAAAACAATTATGACATGTAATGTACACATTCACCAAATAAAAAAATTAATTTAAGTCCTCTTGCAATATTGAAGAGATTTCTAAGAATTAATGCCGGTCACCTTTCGAGGAAAACCACAAGCGAGGGAAATCTAGCTCTGATCCAAGCTAGCTAGGGTTTCAATTAACGGAGACCTTCAACGCACCGATCTCCTCCACCATACACTCTGCTAATGAGACCAAATCAAAATCGAATAATGTACGTTAATACAACATTGAAGGGATTCGAAGGAATCGGGCCCACCTTTTGAATAAAGCCACAGGTAAGATAGAATTTGGAAAATAGAGAAATCGCCTAGCGAACTAACTCGACGAGAGTTAATAAGTTCATTCCCGAGTCCAGACGGTACATATAAAACCTAGCGAGCCTCATCACAATCAGTTCTATAGAAGAACCGTTTGTGATTAATTAGTTATCACCGTCGCTTATATGTAAAACCGACTGTGATAATTTGATTCTCAACACTGTCGGTTTCTTTATAGAACCGAACCTGAGATAATGTATCTGTGTCAGTTCTCAAGAAGAACCGACTGCAATAACTTAAGTCAACACAGTCGGTTCGGGATATGAACCGACACGGATATTAATCGACCCCCTCGGCTTCCCCGCCAATTTGACCATTCAAACATGCATATAACTCCTTTCAAATAGCTCCTTTCTGATCATCGGTAGTACTCGGGCAAGGTCTGATCGCGTTCCATTCCTCCGGCAAGGTCTGATCGCGTTTTCTTCTCTGCTACAAGGTCTGACTCCTCCGGCAATGGCAGCAATGGCTCCATTCTTCTCTTTCATATAGCTCTCCATGCATATAGCTCCTTTCTACTCTTTCATGTAGCTCCTTTCTTCTCTCGCAAGGTCGACTTCTCCTTTCGACCGCAGCAATGGCGGCGCCCCCTCCTTCTCGGCAAGGTCGACTCACGGTGGACTCACCGTGCGATCCTCCACCGCCGGGCGGCCGCCTCAGCCTCCGGCGCCACTCCGGCGTGGCGCCAGCTTCACTGTCTCCGTCGTCCCTCCCAGCGCCTCACCCCATCCGGGCGCCTCCAAAGGCAGCAGGAAGCGCCCCAGAGATGACGACGATGATGACGACGAGGAGGACGACGACGACTACGAGGGGGACGACGACGACTACGAGGGGGACGACGACGACGACGAGGAGGAGGAGGAGGAGGAGGAGAAGGAGGCGGAGTACTACGCGCCGATCACCATAGGGACCGGCGCGTCGTCTAGATCGGGTTCATCATCGGAGGATGAACCATCACTAGTCCGCGTAGTCTCCAGCGACTCTGGCGACTCGGGTGACTCGGGTCACTCGGATGACTCGGTTGACTCAGGTTACTCGGGCCAGAGCCGCGAGTCGTAAATTTAATATATTAGGTATAATGCAGTCCCCCTTTATATGTTTACTAATTATAAACAATGGATGTGGTGATATATTGTAATGAAATACAGCTTGTTTAATATATTAGGGTTGTTGGCCTAGTGCAGATGAAGTCTATTAATTTGCCTTTACACTATTTTGAATCTCTTTTATATTTTTGTGCATTGTATCTTTCTAATGTTCTGTTGTTCCAAGTCAAAATGTTTCATGTCCTATTGATAAAAAAACAAGTATAATGTGTGGAATGGTATATATATTATTATTATCTGCTGCATGCATGCTACTATAATGTTATATATAATTTGCATCACTACATGTGTCTATATAAATTGTCTGAGAGTTGAACCGCGAGTTGGGATTCTAGCAGATCGGTACTGTTCATCGTCCGAAAATACAAGTTTTGCACAAATATTAAAGCATGAATGAAGGGTACAAGAGGTCTGTGTTGGGATTCTAGCAGAGCGAATTTGTGTTGGAGTTTGTTTTTCTTCTTCCCTGAAGGGAAATGTGTGAGTGGAGGATCTCACAAAAACTATGTTTGTAATGAATCGTTCTTGGTTGCACCTAATGGTGTTGCGAAAAAATCATCACAATCGGTTACGAAAAGAATCGATTGTGATAACCTAATGCTCATCACAATCGGTTTCTTCCCAAAACCGATTATGATAATACCTTCTCATTACAATCGGTTCTGGAAAAGAACTGATTGTGATAACCCCTGTGCTCAGGACAATCGGTTTCTTCCCAAAACCGATTGTGCTAATACCTACTTATTACAATCGGTTTTAGATAAAAACCGATTGTGATAATAAAATTATTATCACAATCGGTTCTTATCTAGAACCGATTGGGATTATTATCGTATCACAATCGGTTCTCTCTCAGAACCGATTGTGATAACCTGTTACCAAGATTTCCAAATGGAATATGCTTATCACAATCGGTTCTGAAATCAAAAGTTTAGAACCGACACAGATGAAGCGATAGTAATGTGTCATTCTGTAGTAGTGGGGGTAAGTGGTGTGATGATGATGCAAAATAGTTGTCTTGCCTCTCTTTGTACCTCTGGACGTCCTAGCTTAGCTATCTCCTCCTTGAGGCTTGATACTCCTGAGGTCTTGTTCTTTGATCTTATGGCTCCCTTGTGTGGCTGGTGACTTGCCTTATGTGATGGTGTGGTGCTTTGGTTCTATGGTTCTTACCTTGAGGGATGTATTATGTGGCTTGAGCTTATACTGGAGGCTTGCCTTATAAGGTAAACATTTGCCGAGCATGTACAGTGGTATAGACAACAGCTGTCTATAATGTATCTCCACATCATCTACAGACAGCACCAAAAACAACTCATACAATGGATCGTCTATATAGCTGTCTGTAATGATCTCTCATTCAATTCACAGGCTGTCTATACAATGGTACACAACATGTGAAGCTGTCTATAAGACTGTCTATTAAATAGTAGACAACAGCTTTCTCTCTCCTCCACGTCACTTAAAATCCTACATGGCATCTCTTATAGACAGCTGACTGTGACCATTGTACATGCCCTTATGACCAAGTGCATTGGCTTGGGTTGGCTCTATCTTAAGTTACAGTGATTCAAGCTTATCTCTTGCTACTGTGGCTTTACCTCTTTACGGTAAGAAATTTTATTTTTCTACTGCGCGATATTTTTGATACTCACGTCTACAGCTTAATTACAGGTTTGTAAAATTACCGAATGATGCAAAATAAATTGTAAGAGGCGCCGAATTAGCCCCCGGACAATGTCGAGCACTTCCTTAAGTGATAAATTTAATTTATTGGGCTGACAGCAATTTCTAACTCAATTTAGTTTAATTCCATTATTTATTTTGTTGAGTTGATTTCATTCTAATGTGTGTGCAACCTTCCAATGAAGGGTTTACAAATGAAGTTCTGAAGAACATTGGTGTTTTGTAATTTACATTCTTGTAATTTCTATTTTTGAAATGTAATTGTTCATTTATGTAATTTGCGATCAGAATTGTAATTAATATTCATGCGTTATAATTTAATATATAGCACTCCATTGTAATAGTTATGTTGTAATATTAATCCTTTGCTAATTAGTTTGATTTAATTATGTGATCTATTTTATTTTAATGACCTCATTTGCAATTAATCTTTTATAAAATCCACGATCTGAATGTAATGAATTATTGAATTTTACAAATGATTCATTTGTATTTAATCTGTAATAATTAAATTATAGAATTCAACTTTATTAATTAAGGATTTTGATCAGGAAAAGAGATTAGTTTGGTTTTATTGGTGACTTCACTTTTGTTTAAATTTTTTAACTTCCATGAGTACTAAATTGATTTAAGAACATGTAAAGGTCAACGTATGCGTATATGTTCCTTGCAATTTGATTAATAAATTGACTAGGTTTATCTTTGATTAACTTTCATCACCATTTTTTTTTTTTTTTTTTTTGCAACTCAGATTATTTTACTTAAATCCATATTTTGGTGGATGCTAGGTGAGTCCTTTCATGTATATAGTCGACACTCGACGGGTTCACTCACATTTGTTTGTTTGTCAGCCTACATTGATGTCGGTGACTAGGAGGTGTACTGAAGTAAGGCCCTTTTCCTGCTTTGATCTCCGGGCTGTCTGACATACGGTAGACCGTAGTAAATTATACCTGCCGAGATAGAGAGAGATGTGTGGGCAGTGTAGGTTCAGTAGCATACAGTGGAACTTGCACGAATCAGAGTAAGAAGAAGAAGAAGAAGATTATGATTCAAGTAATCGAACGATTTGTTCTTTGTTGGAGTAGTTCGTGGTGCCTATATTTGATCGAAAGCGTACTGTATTTGTGTTTCTGTATCTTATTACCACTACATTGTACTACTGTATTTGAGCCAAATAATGCATGCATGCATGATACCAACAATTCAAGCTGATCATGCATGTTTGTCGCAAAAAGAGAAAACAAAAGAAAACAAATTGATAGGTGCTTATATGTATTTTTTTTTGAAAAAAATTGTACATATATTAAATCGTAAATAAGAATAAATGGTAATTACTTACCTTTTCATTTACTTCAAAGTTTGTGCTCTTGTATCGAAAGAGAAAGTATAAAAACACCTCCGAAAAGAAAATCATGCAAGACCACACAACAAAGAGTTCGTGTATTTTCTTTAAGAGGAAGAGCAGAAAAATGGGCGCCTGGTTAGTATTTGGAGAGCGCATTTCCAAGCACCTTTTTTTCAGGGACATTTCCAAGCACCTGCACTTTAGAAAGAGACAAAAGAAAGGAAAAGGCAACGATAGCTAGTGATTAGTGGCAGCACGCCCCTCTTTCGACTCTTTAGGCGCAGACTGCATATATATCAGTTCTATTTTATGCACCGACTAGTTTGATATATATTTGAAAGGAAAGTTAGGTGGCTATGTGAAGGTGACCGATTTCATTCGTCTTCTCAACAAAAGTTCTTAATTAATTTCACACAGAGATTATAATTAACTATAAATCCACTTTCTCACGCTTAGCCCACGCATATTCTGCCTCATATCATGCATCGGTTTTCCTGGTGGGCAATGCAACCCAAACCCAGCATGCACACTACCCTGACAATTAATCCAAGTTTTATAGCTGCATGCTGCATGCGACCCTCGCCTGCGAATATTGAAGCATGTCTCATCTTTTGGTGAAAAGATGGTTGCAAAAACGGGGCCTTTTTTTTCCCCCACTCACATTGTTTCTTCTTTTCGCCTTTTTTTTGCGAAATTTTCTTTTCTGTCTGCCGTGCGTGTAGTGTACTAAGTGTATTGAATTGAAACCTTTTTTTCTTCTTCCTTTCTTTCTTTCACCCTTTATATATAGCTTCTTGATCCCTTTTTGGCTTTTGTTGCATGGGCCTTTCGTTTTGATTTTTCTCCCCTTCGTGGTTTTTGATGCGTCAAAGGACTGGGCGCACGTATCATTGGCCTTTTTTTTTTCTGCTTTTACGTGTGCATGCATGCACAATGAGGCTCACGATTCCCGGCGAGAAACGCTTAATTATCTGGTTCGCTTCGTTCAGAGACCTAATGCTAATACTCCCTCTAGTTTGATAATACGTCGTTTTAGATAATCTCATGTACCAAGAAATGAGTAAATGCTTGTAGCTCAGATGGTTGTGTCCAGTTATCTAAACCTCCCTACGTAGTTCGAAACCTGATTAAATGAATACTTAAATATGAAAGTTACATGTATTGGTTATCACACGTGACGGAGTGGTGGTTTGAATGCAGCTACACACACGCATCTCCAATGACTAATATTCTCACACCCACCTCAAAACGCTCCAGCGACAGATATTATCAAACTGGAGGGAGTAAGATTCACTTAGATCAAGTAGCAGTAGGTAATTGAGATGCTTTTGATAGAGGCCCTTCAGCCCTGCATTTTTTTTTTTGGCATGGTTTGTGTATAGATCAAGGGTACGTAGGATTGAGTGCGAAAAGTATTTATAGGCCAAGAATTTGTATTACTTGTGTAGTTCTTTCTTCTTCTTAATTTAAACTAGTGTTTTTCACTTTAAGGTCAGCCCATACATGTCGATGAGCCAGTATTTTAGTTCAAACCACTCACGTAGATCCCAGCTGTAAAGTATTTCCAATTGGTGGAGTATTATCTAGTTTATCTTCGCTAATTAATTTGCCATCCGCAACAACCAGTCAGCCACCACTGCAAAGTGGGGAAGAGAGTGCAAAAGACCTCTCCTTTTCATTTGTCTATTGGGATTTGGGAGTATAATAAGAGTTGGAGTGGTAATTAACTAGAGGTTAATTATTAGCAACTTGCTTATACAGCAACAGTGTACACTTTGGTAGAAGACATTGGATTCTGATGTCCTTTGACCTTCAAATAAACAAGAAGAAACGATGCAATGACCTAGGGGAAGACCTTGAAGAGAGTAAAAATTGGATTTTTTTTAAACAATACATTTTTAAATAATTTTATAAAAATAATACTCCAATTGGCAATAGAGATATATTTTGTCGCCGATTGAATTGGCTGATAGATTGTTTTGTTGCAGATTCATTTGGTTGACAAGGTTGGGGCTTTTGTTCCTGGCGACAGAGGTGTATTTTTAAAAAGTTTTGGTGTATTATTTTTATAAAATTATTTTAAAAATGTATTATTTAAAAAATTCCTAAAAATTGCACACTTTGACGTAGGTACATGTAGATAAGATCAAGCTGTATCAAGCATAGTGTGCACAGAGGAATCTCTTTTACATATAGTTAAATAACACTGCAGTGCTTGAACACAGATGTGAGTAAGTCTTTTAAACATGTTATACTTTTTTCGGCAAGATTCCAGATCAATGGCTCTTTTTTTAGTCCTTGAACTCAAGCTAATTGTTTAGTCTCCTGAAAAATATAGGATTGCTTCGCATCTGACCACAAATTTAAGAATCAGAGTCATAGTAAACCCTTCAATTTAATTAGATATCACACCTCAGATCTGAAGAAGATCCATGTGAAATTTGACAACGAAAATCCATATCTGTTCAGATTCGGCTATCTTCCAATGTGTCGATCTTGTTATCTTCCTGTAGTTATTGGGCAAATAAATATTGCGTTCGTATCATCTTATAATCATTGGGGCAATTAAAGGACACTGATGCTAACGGACATGAACCAGTAACATGAATGCCAACTCGAATAGTTGTTCTATTTGTTGAATCGATCATCTCTATTTTAATAATGTTCATACTCTTTTTCAATTTGGAAAAGCATGGATCCACATCTCCTTTAGAAATTGCATTATGGTCCTCGGGCATTTTAATATTCGTTGGAAAATTATATATGGCAAAATTTAACAGGACACAAACACAATATAGATCGTGTGAATTTTTGTAGGTGATCCACATGTTTGGGTTACAAATTGATTGATATGATTAGTTAATCTAGTCCTATGCAGTCAGTCAGTCAGACATGTCGAATCATACTTGAATTGATAGCCTAAACTTAATATGATCAGGCTAGGCCAAGCGGCCAAACAAAGCCAATTTACTTAAGACTTGTCATTTCTTCCTCTCTTTTGCCTCCTCACTTTCTCTAAGCCTACCTGTCCTATCTACTTACCCATGCATGCCTGAAATGCAAAGAGCCCCACGCCTAATCCAAATGAGACAGGCAGAGACAACATTCCACAACAAAAATTATTCTTGTGACAAGCAAGAAGCTCCCTCATGGCAGAGGACAAATACTTAGTTGTATTGGGGCTTTCTTTTGAGAAGAGGAGAGAATACTAGTAGTGACTAGTGAGTACTAGCGGTGTTTAGTCCAAAACAAGAGGAAGCACCCAACAGAGCAAGGTTTGTTTTCCTTGGGGCACAGCCACAACCTCCTTTTATCCCCACTTTCATCACTTTTGAGACCACCCCTGCACCTTTTTCTTCCATTCTTTTAGTTGTATGCACCTGAAGAAGGTTTAAACAGCCACAATCTTTTTTTTAACAGTTCTAGATGGAGGCTTTCACCAATAAACTGCTATTATATTGGAGTAGTATCGATGCATATATTTTTAAAATAAAAATAAAAATAGGCAACATAAATTCACAGTTTTAAATTCATACATTAATGCATCCACCAAAATTATAAGACATGCATCAAAATTTATTGAGGTCAATGAAGATTATATTGGAGTAGTATCGATACATAAGTATAATCATGTGAAGATACTCCATTGAGCAAATGACCAAAATTCTGAAGTTATGGTGGTTATGCTTCTCATTAAATGCCAGTTGTTATAAATGCTACATATCCCCTGCATTCATATCCTCTTGTTCACTTGTCCATCAATGCCACAAAGATTTCCATGTGAAAGGGAAAGAAAATAGTACAGGGATTTTGAAGGAGTTCTCCATGGCTGTCACACATCTGGACACCTACCAGTGCTGAAACTGTGTACCGGGACTATCGGGATTAAGCACAGACATGAGTCTAATATACTACTTAATGAATGCCTTGCCTTATTGTTCAATGCTTCATGTGCCCATTTAGTCCTACTCACTATTCTATAGTTGAAAAAAACCCTGCAGATTAGTTTGGTAGGGAACAGACTAATTCTAACGTTTGCGTTGGCATTTGTCAGGAAGCCTTGGCTCTCTTAGAAGAACGAGGCAATAATCCTCCATTAATCTATTGCTACAATTTTCTTACCTGTCTCAGGCTCACAGTACCTGAACGTACTATTATATCCAGGTCGGGGTAGAGATAAATTAATAACACACAAATAACTAAGCACAGGTTTTAAAAGGTGCACTTTTCCTAGTTTTCCATGGCTGTGAAACAAAAACTAGAGCTTGGCAGGATTAAAATTCTGACCTAGGCAAAAAGGTGCAGTAGTTAGTATACTTGTCTGCTCACAACAAGGAAGAAGGCAAAAGCTGTGTGTGGCGTTTTTTACGAGGTGTCATGGTCAATGCCTTTTCGCAAGCACACACACTAACAAGCCAGTGGTGGCTGCTGTGGTGTGTGATTCATTGGGGGTTGCTGCAGTTGAAGATGCAGTTAAAGAGGCCTTTCCCTTTGCAAAATCTCCACTTAGCTCTTTGACCTGAGGAGTAGGTGGTGGTGGTGGTAGACGGCACATCGCCACTGGTGGTTTGTACAGCGCAAGGCTTCTTGGAGTCCAGTGCGGCTTCCGTCCTCTGAAGGCACCATTTTTCTCACTTGCATCATTGGGAGCTCCACCTCTGTCTCTCTCCATCTCCCCTTCTTTTCTGCTTGAGCTCTCGGTTCTGAGCACCAGCTGATTGTGTAAGCTCTTTTGTATTCTTCTCTGCATGTTTGTCTAATTGTCTTCACCTTGTGTCTGAGCACAAGCTTGGTTCTTGATCACTTGCTTCTTAGTGTTATGGTTTGGTTTACTGTGTTGCTTTCAGTTTTTGAATGGTTTCAAAAAGTGCGTGAAGAAGAGAGATGGAGGCAATGGAGAAGAAAGGGCACAAATCCCTTTCCAAACCACTGAAGCCCTCCATTACCTCCGCAAGGCACAAGCGTTCTAAGAGGTTGATATGAGCCTGCTTTTACATATTTCCTTATTTTTGTTGACATGTTTGTACTCCGAAATGCTCATGAGGAAATTTTATGCTTCGTGGAATGGCAGCGATTTGGAGGGTAAAAATTCTAAAGATGCATTTTGTTCTTCGCAGAAAGCATGTAATCAACCTAAGTTGGTAAGTTTTTAGTCCTGTATAAGATTACATATGGCAAGGTGTTTTCTGTAAATTTGAGCAATTTCTGTGGTTTACTGTTGTTTCGTTCAGCATGGTAGAAAATCAAACTCTCATCTGCAGAGTGAAACCAAGAAGGGAATTCGGCCCAGGAGTGAGGCACAGAACTCCTTGAGAAAAGAGGCAAGTACAGGAAATTTGCTGTTCTTCATTGACCTCATTATTGCTGTACTCGCATTTAGAACAGTTCCTTCTAGTACTACTTTTTTTGGGTTGACATGTATTTAGCTCATAGAAGAAATCAAAGCCTAAACCTTACAAGGATTATAATAAGTTTCCATCTTGGGTGCTGAATTCCCAGCATTTTGGTCTGATGTGATGCTCTGATGCAGATTCTGCAACTGGAGAGGCACCTCAAGGATCAACAGGTGGTGCGCGGCGCGCTAGAGAAAGCATTGGGGCCTAATCCTGCTCCAGTTACTGTCTCGAATGAAAGCCCAATGCTGAAGGTGACACCTTTGCCTGAATATCTTTCGTTTAATTTGATCCATTCATGGATAGTATGTTCATCAGATCATACTGATGTTTCAGCCTGCTAATCAACTGATAAGAGAGGTTGCCACATTGGAGCTAGAGATCAAGCACTTGGAGCTGTACCTCCTAACACTGTACAGGAAAGCATTTGATCAAGCACCCACATTGCCATCTTCAGATGTTCACCGGGAGAAGCCGAAGCTGTCGGTGAGCTCACGGTCTGCGCAGATCGATGAAACACCGAAGGCGAAGGCTCCCATCAGGAGAGGGGGTGATGCAATGTTCCATAACAGCTGCCCTCCGCTTAGTAAGAGGAGAAATGGCACAGTGGAAGATTGCTCTCCGTCCACATGCCCCAGGAAGACTACGGATTCCGATCATGGTCTTCGCAGTCAGTCTGCGCTGTCGTTTCGCGGAGTGTGTTCATCATCTAGGATATCTCCCTCAGAGGCGAGCCTTGCAAGGGCTCTTCGCTCGTGCCACTCTCAACCCTTCTCATGCTTGCAGGTGACTGTTTGATCTTCACAGATTTGCTAGTTCAAGATCGTCTTAAATTCATTCAGTTTACTGTTACAGAAATCTATAACCTGCTGTGGTTGTCGGATACTACAGTGTATTGATCAGAAGCATGACAAAATAGCATGCAAAAACATATGCTGAATTTGAACATGTGTAATTTTTTAAATTATCTTACTTTTGTTATTGTTGTAATGTAGGTTGTCTTTACAAGCAGATGTAAGATTCTAAGTTCATTTTTTATTATTTTAAGCAGGAAGGAGAGACTGGTGCATCAGGAGTGGTAAGCTTGGCTGACTATCTGGGGACTAATGTAGCTGATCATATCCCTGAAACTCCCAACAACCTTTCTGAGGAGATGGTCAGGTGCATGGCCGGCGTATACTGCAAGCTTGCAGATCCACCTCTAGTTCACCATCGCGCATCATCGTCACCAACATCATCATTCTCATCAGCGAGTGTGGTTTCCCCACAGTATCTTGGGGACATGTGGAGTCCCAATTGCAGGAGAGAAGCAACTCTAGACTCCCGGTTGATCAACCCGTTCCATGTCGAGGGTCTGAAGGAATTCAGTGGACCGTACAACACGATGGTTGAGGTTCCGTCAATTTCCCGTGACCATCGAAGGCTAAGAGAAGTGGAAGATTTGCTCCAAACCTACAAGTGAGTTGTTCTTGCAGTTTTTCCACGCTCAAGTAGTCAAGTGGATGCATGCAAGAGGTTATCTGCAGTTCTGTAGCTCACAAGCTGGTGTCTCAGGTTAATTCTTTATCGGTTGGAGACCGTCGATGTCAGGAGGATGACGAACGAGGAGAAGCTCGCTTTCTGGATCAACATACACAATGCGTTGTTGATGCATGTAATGATCCCCACATTACACAACTCTCTACTAGTAGTTACTAATTACTGTTCTGTCTACTCATTTCTGTCACTCTATGAATGATCCTTGGCACTAACTTCCACACGCAGGCTTACCTGAAGTGTGGCATCCCACAGAACCATCTGAAGAGGACATCGCTACTTGTCAAGGTAAAGTGGAACCTTAACTCTTTGTAGAATCATCGAGGCCGTCTCGAAGAGGACAAACAATTTCTTGAGATATGACACTGACGCAATGTTCTCCCCAGGCTGAATGCAAGATTGCCGGGCGCACCATCAAAGCAGCAGTCATCCAGGGGCTGATTCTAGGATGCAGCACTCACTGTCCCGGACAGGTATGTGTATGGTTACATCATTTGGTCGAGAACCTAGTGAAGAGTACGATGCTCCTACGTACAGACAGCAAATTTTACCCGTTTGATCCTTTTAACGCACGCAGTGGCTGAGGACTTTGCTCCACCCAAGGATCAAAAGCAAAGCGAGCAAAGCAGGGAGCGAATGGGAAGCCTTTGCCATCCATCAACCAGAGCCTCTTTTGCGCTTTGCGCTTTGTTCAGGAAGCCATTCTGATCCCGCGGTAAGAACACACCATCTCATCTCTTGTATTCTTTCATCTGAAAAATACAACGCTAGCTGATCAAGCCATACATTGTAGTACGTAGTAATGTCATTCTTGGGAACTCCAAACATAAAGCTAGTAGAGCAGTAGCTACTAGCTAGTAGGAATGTTTCTGAAGGTGATAAAGCTACATATATACGCCCTGACATGACACAATCATGCAAGAAACTTGCCATGTATCCGCCTTTTTGCTCCTCGGTATGGGCAGTGGAGTACGTACGTACCATGCATGGAATGTTGCTGCACTGCACTTTGTTCATCAAAGTACTAGACACATCATTGCTGATGCCTTCCTTTGTTTCTCTCTGCAGGTGAGGGTGTACACGCCGAAGCGGCTGTTCCAGCAGCTGGAGGCGGCCAAGGAGGAGTACATCCGCGCGACGGTGGGCGTGTGGAAGGAGCACAGTGTGCTGCTGCCGAAGCTGGTGGAGGCGTACGCGAGGGACGTGAAGCTCTCGCCGGAGCGGCTCGTGGAGGCGGTGCAGCGGTGCCTGCCGGAGAGCCTGAGGACGGCGGTGCAGAGGTGCCGGCTGCAGGGGGGCAGGCCGAGCAAGGTGGTCGAGTGGGTGCCGTACAAGCAGAGCTTCCGGTACCTGCTCGCCAGGGACCTCGCCTTCCCTCACCTCAACTGAATTAACTCGAGAGATTAAATTGTTCATGGAACTATTGATGTGTTGATAGATTCGGTTCTAGGATCACCATACTTATCTGTCTGGGAAATGCAGGGTTGATTTGTGTCGGTGCGTGCAAGGAACTGCACGGTGCAGTGTGTAATCTCTGCGCTGTAGAGAGTTCTTTTTCTTTTCGTTTCCTTTTTGTAGATAAAGAGAAAAATAGAGCAGAAAAAGATGAGACCAAGTGTTGTTTAATCTTTAAGATGAAAAAGAAACATATTAGGCTGAACCCAAAATGGCCTGAAAAACCAGACCTCTACGAGCCCTGAACAGTGTAGCCTGTGTTCGATTTGGGCCTTTATATTGGATCAATTCCTACTCAAAATCTGAACTCTTCTTCGCACATAGCACACGCGAGAACTGCCTCTACATATAGGGATGATAGAGGTGCACATATCACACCCTCTTGGAATAGTTACGAACCTAAATATTCAAAGAGACCGTTTTCATGTCATCCTTGGAGAGAGCCTTATGAGTGTAGTTTCTGCTGTAGGTTGGGTGCACGCTAGTTGCCTCCGTTCTCTTGGCAACGATGATACCAAATACGACAGCTGCAGATCGGACGGCTGAGATCGCGTGCCTGCAGGCGAACGTGTCCTGCCAGAAAGGGGCAAAAAAAAAACAAAAACAAAAGCTTTGGATACGCCACTCTCCGTCTCGGTCGCTCCACAGCCACGAACTCACCATCAATCGAATCCAAGTGCGCGCACCAGAACACGAGCCGCCGCCGGGAGGAAGGCGGAGTAGGGTAGATCAGAGCAGTGCTCGCTGCTAGTAGAGGCCGGGGGTTTAGCTAGGGTTTTGCCCCGCGGCGGCGCCGGCGGCCATGGAAGGGGAGGAGACAGGCCTCGTCCTCGCCCGCGCCTCCGACCTCCGCTCCAAGATTTCCGCCTGCGTCGCCGCAGCCGGAGCGCGGCCGCCGTCGCGGAGCGACGCCGAGGCGGCGGTGGAGCCGTTGGGCGCCGGGGAGGAGGAGGAGGAGGAAGTGGATAGCCTTGTCGGCATCCACGACGCGCTCGAGTCGCTCGAGCGGCAGCTCGCCTCGCTGCAGGTCCGTTTCTTGGGGCCCTCATCTCATGATGGGTCTAGCTCTATTCATTCGTTAAAGATAGGATTCCTTCTTCTTTTTCTTTTCGGTGGAGTGTGTTGCTGCTCTGGGCAGAGTAAATCGGTGAGAGTAAAGTTGGGGTATTCCTATTTGGATTCGTGCTTGCTTTGTACTACGAGTGATGGTCGATATGGTAACAAGCTGGTAACTTCTTTTCTTTTCGTACATTTTTCTGTATTAAGTAATTGTGAAGAAATAAACTAGGATCGCATAACCTAATGTTACAGGAGAGGAAAAGATTACACACCATAGGGAGATCGTGAGATAGATTTTCTTAGTTTCATCTGGATGCTTGTTCACTAGTTGTTGGGACAGATATTGGTAGAAATGCAATGGTGGATGAACAGGATTACAGGAATGAAGAATAGGTGCAGAGCATTGCTGGAGTGACCGTTTAAGGTGTACAAAGTGAACAAAGTTGTTGTCCCTTAGCTTATGGGAAGTATCTGCGCTTCCCAATTGGCTCAAGCTGGCATTTTGTAAGTTAGGATTTTACCTGCGGTGAGCAGAGAAAGGTGCTTGTCGTCCTGCTACGAGATGCGGTTTGCTCACAATCTTGCTGGTTGAATCCCCTTGACTTGCTTTGTTGCACAAGATGGGTACTTAAAGATGATAATATGTACGACGGAAATGCATCGAAGGCATCAACCATTATTGCTCGTGTTAGTGAATTGCTTAAGAATATAGAACAGTTTGCATTGTAATTGTTTGAATGCTGCTTATCTCACGAAGTGAGCTTTACCTTTGTATACCAATAAGTCTATATGGGCTTTTTCTTGATATTTTGGCATTGTACTACCCCATGTGCTTATATAGTTGTTTTG
Organism: Rhipidocladum racemiflorum; assembly: GCA_036346355.1. Classification (NCBI taxonomy): domain Eukaryota; kingdom Viridiplantae; phylum Streptophyta; class Magnoliopsida; order Poales; family Poaceae; genus Rhipidocladum; species Rhipidocladum racemiflorum. Next base: position 43,260,858 of record CM070582.1, read on the forward strand.
TTACCTGTTACCATCTGAGTCAAAAGATGCTCTCTACTCTTTTGCCACATTATATTGTTAAAACCAAACTGTATTCCAAGTTCGTTTATATCATTGTTATATATTTCTCTTTTCACGAGTTTAATGCCTTGACACCTTAATGCCACTGACAGGACCTCCAACACCAACAAAGATATGAACGAGAAACCATCTTGAGCCAGATTGATCGTAGTCGAATATTCCTACTTAACAAGCTCAAAGAATACAAGGGGCAGGACTGTGAGGTAATCCATGAGGCTTCTGCCTTTGCTGGTGAAAAAATTGAACATGATGATGGTCTTATCCTACCCCCTTACTCAAGCCATGTGACCAATTCGTTTGTGCTTGATGATCTGTATCCTCCAAACTATGTGTCCAAGTCTAAGTGCTTGCACAACAGATTGGATTCAGATGGCATGACTCAAGATGGTACAAGAATGAATTGGCTGGAAAACAGAAATACTAGCACGTCAAACCGTAATTCACGGGGAGGAATTAGATCGTTCATTGGATGGATGGCTAAAACGGCAGTCATGGTTGTAGGTGCCATATCTGTCATGAAGGCTGCAGGTTATGAGCCCATGATAGGGAGGAGTGGCATCAAATTGGAAATCGCAGGTTTGTTCGGTAAAGAGGCAACCAGTGGAAAAGAGCACTCCACTCTCCAATGCCCTCCTGGGAAAGTAATGTTACTCGAAAATGGCAGGGCTCACTGTGTTGTGAAGGAAAGAGTTGAGATACCCTTCGACACCAACCTTGCCTCTCCAAATGCAAGCTATGGCTTAGGTTGAAGTTGAAATCGGCTTATGTGAATATTTGGATCTAGCTAGTCCGTGAGGTTATGTAGGAACTATGGCTACCGAGTTTTTTTGTAAAATGTTCTTTCCGTGTTTAGTGCTGAACATGCTCATCAAAATGTTCAAGCTTATGTATTATGCCCCTGTTGAATTATCCCTTTCTTGTTCATTATAATTATGGTGAACTCTATGAGTGTGCTGCTCAGTTAATACCACTACTATATTATTGGTTCCATTTTCATATGTTGGTCACTCTTTTGGGTTTTGTACTCTGTCCATGATTTATCATAAGGCCTTCAATTTGCTGCCGATTGGTGAAGGCATAAATGAATGTGTTTGTATTCCAAGTATTATACTTATATGTATATTAACACCTGTAGGCATTTCAGCAGCAGCGGAGGGCAGGCAGGCCGGCTTGCAATTGTACAGCAAGAATCTCAATCCAGCACATGTTGACGGCCTTCTGAAACAAAGAGACAATCCACCAGATTCTGATACCTTTGAAGTGAAACGATTCTGTCGAATTTTTTTGCTGTCTTCTTCTTGCTAGACTTGTTGCTTTTGATTGGGTGCTTTCCGAGCTTATTCAAAGGGCAAGCTCCTCGCCCTTAGATGCCACCAGTTAGACCACACTACCTAGCTAGACAGCCATCCGTTGTTCAGAACCAGGTAGCTAATGTCAGTTGCTTCAGCTGTGGTGAGCGTGGGTATTATGTCAACGCTTGTCCCAAGAGAAATCCTGTACCACCCAGGGTTCACAAAATCGTTGATAACCGGTCGATTTTCGCGATTTTCGGTAGTATCGCCGCGGTCCGATATCAAAAACCGATCGATAAACCGATCCGATTCAAAAAATAATTCGAAAAAATTTACGTGTCAAAAACCGGTCGAAAATCGGTGGAAATCGATCGATTTTCGTCAAAAATCATCGAAAATCGCTACTAAAAATCGATTGCACAAAAAGTTCAACAAGGTCGTCGATTTTTCACGAGAAATCGTCGATTTTCCACAAAAACTGGTCGATTTTCCTCGAAAATCGTCGATTTTCCTCGAAAATCGACGATTTTTGATTTTTTTTAAAAAAAAATTTTGGTTTTTGAATTTATCTGATTTTTACCGATTTTCGGTCGATTTTTGTCTCGTTTTTTGCGATTATCGAAAATCACTGTTCATCCGAAAATCGCCCGACTCGATTTTGTTAACCCTGGTACCACCTCGATCTCAACTTCAAGGAACTCAACAACGTCTCTCAGGTTACCCCCAAGGATCTGTGAAGTCGCAAGGTCTCGGCCCCAGCGCAAGGCTCTGGTTGTGGTCATCTTCACCATGTGATTGTCGAATAAGCACACGACGCACCCGATATGGTATTGGGTATGTTCCTTGTGCATTCACTTCCTACTATGATTTTGTTTCGCCCTGGATCATCTCAATCCTTCGCATTCAAAAGAATTGCTAATCAAAGAAAAATCAGAATTCACCTTCTGCTTGCTAAAAATACTGATCTTTTCTACCATCATAGAAAAGAATTTCCATCTCTCCTTAGACCCCGCCAAATCTAGGGGACAAGATTTTATTTAAGGGAGGTAGGTTTGTAATATCCTCAAAATAAAACAAAATGAAAACCAAACTCAAAATCTGAATTATGGATTTAAAATTTGATTTTCAATGTTTTGTGAATTTCTTTTAATTTTTGTTACTTAAATAAATTCCTTTATTTAACCTACGATTGAGACATTAACTTTAAAATTTAAAATCATCTGAACATAAAATCTAGGGAAAATGTATTTAAATCCTAAATGACATATAAATCATCTCCATAAATTTTTAGAAGAATTTGAAATAATTTGATGCTCAAGAAAAATCAAAAATAGTAATAATTAATTTGGGCATACTTCAATGACAGAATTTTATAGAAATAAATACAAATTTTCATGCTCTAAAATTTTATGTTAAAATATTTATAATCTTGAGATCATACAATGAAATTTCCAAAAAATATTTAACTTAATTTGAAGCATAACAAATCCAAAATCAGAAAAGGCATATTTATGATAGAAACCTTGTCAGAATTTTTAATTTTAATTCAAGCATGATTTTCACTTGAAAATTTTATGGTCGATTAAATTTGTCCTCGGGGCCCTTGACACAAATAGCAAAAATTCTTAGTGAAGTTTGATACCTCAATTAAATTCAAGTTCAAATGCTGCCCTGAAATCAGAAAAAAGAATTCATCTCTTTGCTCTTTATTCCACTGACATGTGGGGCCATCTAGTCAGTTCCTTGAGTCACTGGCAACCTAGCCCCACTTGGCAGCCTTTCTTCCCCTATGAAAGCATTTAGGCCCCCTATTTGCTTAACTATGCTTTATATTGGTTTTGGTATTGATGATCAAAAATTGTACCATTTGTGAAGTGAAGCTTTTCAGATTAAAAGATAAAGGCTAAGGACTCTTATTTCTAGTTTTGGCCTGGGAGTTGATTTAAGCCATGTAGCTAAGATTATTTTGGATTAGCCGTACTATTAAGAGGGATTATACACAAGTAAGTACATTGGTTCATAAAGCAAATCATTAAGATTACTTGGAGTAAAGGTCATTTCATCTCATTTCCCCTCAAAACAAAGTATTTCACTCATTCAGTCAAAAACTTACTTACGTCGGACCGACTTTTTGAGTCTGGCGTTGAAAACACTTCATTCAATTTCATACCGAGCGTACACCGTTCACGCCAAACCAACTTGAGTTGAGTCTATTTTTTAGTCCGGCGCTTATTGCCTTGCACAACGGACCAACTTTTTGGTCCGGTGTTGAGAATCACTTTTGTAAAAATCAAACTGAGCGTGTGGCGTTCACGATGGACCAAGTTTTCAAATGCTTGACGGACCAAGTTTTTCGGTCCAGCGCAAACGTGATTCTCTCTGGAATACCTTTGAAAAGCAGTTGGTCCGTAGGATCAAAAACCAGAAAGTTTTTCATTTACGCCGGACCAACTTTTTCGGTCCACGCTAACACTCTTTGGCTTGTTTTCATGACAGACCTAGTCTCACACAAATCATGTGTATGACGGACCAAGTGGTTTTGGTCCGACGTAAATGTGATTTTCACTACAATTGGTCCGTCGTGCATTGATCATATTGTGAATCATATTAATCTAAGTCCGTGGCACATTAGTTTACATTATTTTGTCATTTTGATAATGCCCAATGGCTAGTAAATGCCAGTAACAGCTATATTTTGTTTGTGGGCTATATAAGTTGTGCCAAGACCTTCATTTAGAAGAACTTTTGCATCTCTTTGACATTTTAGCATACTTGACCTCAAAAGCCTTCAAAGTGACCGATTTTCACTGTTGATCAAAAATTCCAAAGCGATCTTGCTCCAAGCTAAGTCTAGATAGTGTTGTGCTAGTGAACCAAGAGTTTAAGCTTGTGGATAGTTTATTACTCATGGAACTTTGAGTTCCTAGACGGCTTGGGAGAGTTTTGGTGCGACATGTCTAAAGGTGTTTGTGGAAGGCAACCACTGAATGTGAGAGTTTTTGGTACTCACCTCGCCGGAGTGGTGAAAGAGTCACCTCGGTGTTTTTACCAAAGCTATTGGTTTTAGCTTTTGGTGGAGTTATACTTCTTGAGAAGTGCTCTAACAGGGACGTAGGAGTTTTACTCTGAACCTCGGTGAAAAATCATCGTGTCTCTTGCCCTTTACATTTAGTTTTAGTTTACTGTTATGTTTACTTGCTTACATGTCTCTATTTATTCTGTTTTTGTCGGTGCACTAGCAAAGCTTAGATATTTTAGGCCTTGTTTGTCAAAATTCTTAGTTCATTCTTCTGCAAGTTTTCTAACTTCTGTCTTAAGGCTACTTAGAGCTCTTTAGTGCTAGAAAATTTGAAAATGCCTATTCACCCCCCTCTAGGCTTATCCTTGATCTTACACCCTGCTCATTCCTCTGCCCGTGGAACCATTCCTTTTCTTTCCCTGCTCATTTCTCTGCCCGTGGACCCCTTCCTTTCTTGGTCTCACCAGCCAGCCTCAACTCCTCTCCTCCCATTTCTCTTTTCTTCCCCTTGCGTGCATGCTCTTGACGAGCCTTTGCCGTGGCGAGCGAACGTTCATGAACTCCTTGCCACGGCAGCACTCCCATGCCTGCGCCGCAAAACAACTCCACGTTGCAGCAGCCACCCGCCATGTTAGCTTTCAGCCTTGTCTAGCTCTACCATGGTAGCTTGCTCTGCTCACTTAGTCTTGCCAAGGCAAGTACGATCCGCCAAGCCTTGGAACTTGTGCTAGGAGCAATCGCGTCTGCCTACGCCTCATGCCGCCTAGCCTGCTGATGCCAGCTTATCCATGCGCCTCACCACACTGATTGCCCCGCTGAAAGTCGACGTACGCCATCTTTTTCCACCACCGCCCCCGGTACTTTAGCCACCATGCACACGCAACTCCGAGCTCCTCGAGCCATCCACTCATTCCATGCCTACTTAAGCGCGCCTGACCCTTGCCTTGTCTCCCTGCTCGTGCTTGGTACCTCCTCCAGCCTGAGCATTAACCATTGGGCAGTCGAATCCCCGTTGTCGGTAAGCACAAAGCCTGGGGCCAAAACCCAATTGGAGCTCCATAGAGGCTCATTCTGCATTCTCTTTGAACCTCAAGTTTCGCTTTGACCCCTTGAATTCTCTCCTGTCTTGGTTGTAGCTTGAAGCACTCGAAACACCACCATGGCTACACCCTTCTTCCCCGAGTTCGGTGATAGGAGACATCCCACCTCGGCCTGCCTCCCTCTCGGTAAGTCCCTAAATCAGATTCCCATGGAATCATATATGTTTTATCTTCCTTTCTCTGAGCGCGAGCCCTCTTTGTTCTCGCCTCTGACTAGCCGGACCTATTATTGTCGCCCCTCGCAGCCGAGGGCTATCCTTCGACCGATTTTGGGCGCACCTGAGCCGTGCCCTAGTGTCCTAGACCTTCCCTATATCTCCCTGTAGCTCCGACTGGGGAAGATTTGTTGGGAAACGGGTAGGCTACTCTAGCTCAATTCAAAATTTTCTACCGCGTAACCCAGGAACCATTACAAGTAATAGATCATACCACTAGACGTGCAGACCTGTAGCGGAAATAGAGTTGATGCAGCGCGTCCCTCGCTGACCAATCCCGACCAGCTTCTCGGCCAGTGCCGACCAGTTCACCGACTAGATCCAATAAGCCCCGACCAGTCTGCCGACTAGTTCGGATCAACCCCGACCAGTCTTTCAACTAGTTCGGATCAGCCCCAACCAGTCTGTCGACTAGACGTAGTAGCCTTGCTCCTTCTCCAAGAAGTCCTCATGATTGTCTTAGGTTGTGGATCGTCCTAGCATTGAAGCCTCGCAGCAACGCCTCCAGGTTATCTACACATACAGGGCAGGAACACCACATGCCGGAGTACTAGCGCAGGCAGCGTGGTTTAGGGCAAAGGAGGTGTGGCGGCTAAAGTTTCAGGAATTCGGAATTCCTGATGTCTAACCCAATTATCTCATAATTCTCATCCTCTATCGGCCACCACCCCTCCCTTTATATAGACGCCCCATAATGGGCTCTATATTAGAGGCCCATTACAAACTCTAAAACCAAAAGAACTTTCATCACCATCTGAATTTTATTCTAACCCTTTAAACGTGCGACCCTATAGGTTCATGTATACTTGGACATAGCCCGAGTATTCTTACTCGACCAATAATCGGTAGTGGTCCTTAGTAGAACGTGCTGACTCCCAAGTATATGTAAAGATCACATTGAACGAACCTTAACAATGTTTAGTTATATGCATTTCCCTTTGCTTCGCAATATCATTCATACTCAAGGCGAGTACACGCCATCCTTGTTAGTTAGCTCAACCACTCTTTCTCGATCATGTGGCTCAGAATCCCCAAATACGGTTAACTCTTTAACCGCAAGTAGCTTGGGTATGCATTTCTAGAATCCGATCACTTGAGAGGCCTAGAGATATCTCTCCCGTTGTATGAAAGAGCAAATCACATCTTGATGGACCACGTCTTGCAGCAAGGTTTGAAATCTCGTTTTGAGTCAAAACGAGATTCGGAAATTTCGGACAAAATCCGGAAGAATTCAAATCTCGAAGTTTCCAAATATGGAAGAGCAAAACGAGATTCTTCCGGATTTTGTCCGAAATTTCCGAATCTCGTTTTGAGTCAAATCCTGGAGGTTCCCGAAATCCAAAATTTCGGCGAGATTCGGAAATTTCGGACAAAATCCGGAAGAATTACAAAAACCAAATTTTAAATCCGGTTTTTTTTCAACCGGGAAATCCGAGATCTCGACCGAGATCACCGAGATCTCGGCCGAAATCACCTAGATCTCGACCAAATTGAACCCGCCGAAAAATGGTCCAAAATACGTCAAAAAATTTTGAAATTTTTTTTGGATGGTCCTGACACATCACTAATGTTTCCATAACAGTTCGAGATGATGATCAATCATGAGGAATTTTTTAAAAATGTAACAGTGGTAAAGTCATCGAAAAAACCGTATGTAAAATCAGTTTTTGATTTTTCAAATGTAACAAATAAACTTCAAGTCATTTAAAAAGTTTTATATATGTTCCTGTCATGATATTCTACAACGGTATACGTATGATCTTGAGCTAACAATCATCTAGCACTAACATGAATTAATAACTAATGTGATATACATACAAGAAGTAATAACCTACAAGTATGAAACATTTGTGTCACGAGCAGTTCGTACCTTGAATTATGCATGCATGTCATATGAAATACCTACTGTCACCAAGCCAAAAACTAATCACTTAACACTTAATAGCATACTAATCACTTGACCTCATTCCTTCACTGGTGTCTACACTCCAAGGATTCAAATCTCGTTTTGGGTAAAATCCCGAAGGTCACCGAAATCCGAAATCTCGGCGAGATTCGAAAATTTTGGAAAAAATCCGGACAAAATAAGACGAGATCTCGGTATTGGACGGCGAGATCTCGCTATTTGACGGCGATATGCAAAGATAACTCACCGGAGATTGCCGGAGATGGCCGGAGTTTGCCCATAGTCGACCGAGTTAACTATGAGGAGTGAGAATACTATGTTGTTTCTGTCTTAGCTGTGAGGAATCGGTTTTGGTTTTAAGTTTCTACTCTGCACATTGGGACAAATATACAAATACTAACTATCTATACCATAGGATAGGAAATATGATTGTGTGAGTTGGTTAGTGCGGCTGATATAAGAATTTGGTGGTAGTAGAGGTCATGGGTTCGAATCCCCTTCGGCCATAATTTTTTTCCTTTTTCTTTTTCATTTTTTTCCACTTGATAGTTGTTCGTGTTAGTCAATGAAATGCTCCAGAAAAAAGTTTACTTTGGAAATGATTTAGTACTTGGCACCTTAATTTTATGTGTGTTCAACCTTTTCTTTGGAAATGAAAAATAGTTCAAATCACTTTAGAAAATTTTAAAATTTTTGTGAATGGTCCTAACACATTCATAATATTCCTATAAAATTTTCAGATGATGATCAATCTTGAGAAATTTTAAAAAATTCGGACAGTGCAAACCGACAAATTTAACTAACCAAAAATGGTCAAAAACACATCAAAAATTTTAGAAAATTTTTGTGGATGATCTTGACCCTAAATACAATCAAATACAGTGCACAAAAATCAAAATCCAGCAAAAACACCCGAGATCTCGCCCGAGATTCCCAAGATCTCGCCGAGAAATTCAAAATTTGAATTTTTTTTTGAAATTTTTGAATTTTTCGGAATTTTGAATCTCGGAGGGGTTCAAAATCCGAAATCTCGGCCGAGATTTCAGATTTCGGTCTGAAATTTCAATCCTTGTCTTGCAGCATGCTTCATGACAAACCCGAAGCCACCTTTATAACTACCCAGTTACGGAGTAGTGTTTAGCAACCCCTAAGTAAGTCATTACATATCTCAAGCATATGCGTCAATCTCAGGTCTAAGGATACATCATACACATTGTATATGAGGCCACCTGATGACAAGAAGAATACAACGTTCTCGCAGTGTCTCAAGGTGGGTCGATCCAACTCTATGTTCTCTAATATGAGTCCATATTATTGGTTTGATATCTCCATATCCATGATCTATGAAACATGGTAATCAACCAATGCATATACTAGTCTATACATGTGTCCTCATATAATTATCAACTAGGGATCAGTTTAGAATAATAATCACAAATTCATTATACGGTTTGACTAACAAGTCACATATTTGCTAATAAATAATGATGAGATTATTCAAGGAACAAGATGATAAATCATGAATATAAGGAAATATAATCATCTCTATGATTGCCTCTGGGACATATCTCCAACAAGATCGCCGCCCTACCGCCATCGGCGAGCTCCCCTGTGACCACCTCTGTTTGTGCGGCCGACATGCGGGCCCCGCTGTCAGCCCCTCATCTCTCAGCCAAGCTGTTAGCCATTGACTGGTGGCCCCGCCCCATCAGTGTGCACGCGCCTAAGCCAGTACTGAGCCAAAAGTGCCTACATTAATAGAAAACGTATTTTCCAATTTCAGTGATTTTTTAGTACAGTGAACATTCAAATACTTATAACTTTCGTATCTTAGCTCCAAATCTAGTCAAACAAATTTCTAAATTTGTGTAAATTCATGAAGATTTTGAATATCAAAAAATATTTTAAATTTTCTCAATGAACTATAATTGAATTCAAATTTAAACTTGATGAAACCAATTAATGTGCTCAATGTAGAATTTTGCAAATAGTATCCAAATTTGATGAAACCAATTTTATCATGTTCCTGTGACCATTATCTTTCTAAATATGTAGAAATATTTATATTTAGACTTAATTTGTATCAAATACTTAGGTTGGTTTCAATATGTTCAAATTTCAAATGCTTATATTTCTATTTCTAAGCTCTGTTAAGATGATAATCTCACTGTTTGTACAAAAACATTTAGGTTTAGACCTTCTTTGATCAACAGTACGTTATAGGAGCATTTCTTGTAAAGTTAAAACTTAAATAACCATGGTTAGTGCAAATGATCTCCAAAATGCTTGAAACCAAAACATAAACCTTTGAAAAACCATGAATATATACTCTATAATAGTAGCTTGAACTTAGACCTTATGTGCATTAATTCGCTATATCTCAATATCTCGTAGCTCATTTTAAGTTTAAACACCCATAGCCTTTGGTAACAAACTCCAAT